>JALPQD010000158.1:275000-1526649 GCA_023101885.1 Typhlomys cinereus | reverse complement strand
GATTCTGCCTTGAAAACAGCAGGACCTGAGTTTGGATCCCCGATACCATGTAAAAATACCAGAAAGGAGGGGTGATGGCCGGCATTTCAGCTCTGGAAGCCAGAGCCTGAGAAATGTCAGAACAAAACCAAAAAAGAAGTAGAAGCAATCCAGGATGATTCCTAAAGTCACTCTTGGGCCTCCACAGGCACAACATAGTGCCCTCTAATACACATAGACAAACATCTACACAAAAATAAATCATTTAAATTCCAACTGTTTCTTGTATTGAGGTTCACTTTTGACTCCATGAGTCTAAGTGCCTATAAAATGGGGACATTAATGGTATTTGTCCATAGGGTTATTGTGGGGAACCATAAAATTGAAAGAATTTTATGTATTTAATGCTTTGAAAAAATAAGCACACAAGAAATAGCAAATAACACTATCATCTAAGGAAAATATTTAAATTTTCTACTTTCATGTTCAAATTGTTACTGACACATCATTTTCATGATGTGGCAGATGAATAGAGTACAGAATTATGAAAGTTGAAGCATAGTACTTTGTCAGTGCTATGTGAAGATTTTTCATGGGGAGATGTCACGCAACTATTTTTCCACCCCATGTAAGAGTTCTAGGACAGACCAAAGTAATGATTATGCTAAGGTCCAACATGACGAATCAACGAGTTTATTGGGTTTACCTACAGGAGGGGTGAAGGTTACTTCCAGGAACAGAACAATTCAAAAGCAGCTACATCACCAGAAACCCCCCCCCCAGCACAGGTGGGACTTGTGGAAGCTGAACTCCAGAGCCTTCTGCTGTAGGAATTGCTGCAATCTCCTCCAGACTTCTGGGCTGCTGTGGAGTGTCTCTCCCATTGCCGGACTCTTTACCAGTCCCTCTCTCCTCTCCTTGACTTCTTGGCTGACCTGCTCAGCAACTTGTGTCTCTGTCACTGCTTTCTTAAACTGTTCCAGGGTCTCCTTCAAACTATACTGCTTGGCTGGCTTTTTCCAGACTGCTTGTATATTCAGCAGTCTCTTTTAGGCTTCTTGGGGCTCTTTCAGGCTGAATTTTCTGGTTTTGCTGGCAGGCTAATCCCTTGCCCCAGTTGTTTACCATTTTCCCACATCCTGGAGGGAGCCCTGCCAACTTGCTTGTTATTCTCAGGAACTTCTTGAATTACAAATTGTTTACTGGTTGGGACTTCCTTCATAATGGAACACTCTCCTTAGCCTAGACTAGGGCAAAGTTTAAGATGGCTACCCAGTGGAAAAATGACATACAACAGTTGGCCATAGGGATCTTCACTATGGACAGAAGAAAAAGAATTTTCAAACAATGAAAGATAACTAAAAATAGAATAGAAAGGTAAGGATAGCTTCTGAAACAAGCCTGTGATTGATAACAGAGAAATCTTCTGTGAGAGGCTATAGAAAGGAACAGTAATTTTTTGTGGACTACACATGTACCTTGGTTATAAAAAATGCAACCCACTAGCTGATTAGGAACTTTGTTTATGATGTATTTCAATATTTTACTCATGCATACAATAACTAAGAAAGAGACAAATTAAGAATTTAAAAAACCTAAGAGATAAGGAATAAGAAGAGTTTGTGATACACCATTATGTTGATAGTTCAAATCATGGTCTGAAATCAAAACATAATCTGATTTATTTTAGTACCATGGTTATGAATGAAATAACTTTGTTGATCTTTTGAAGTATGCACTGATAGTGAAGACCAACCCCACAGTGCTGGGGAGATTTGGAATGGGGGCATTGATGAATGCGCCCTCTACAAATGTTTGGAGAATGGAAGCATTATTCCTATAGAACCAGTCTGTGAAGAAGAGCCCTCACCCATCTGTGAACGAGAAGCTGAGGTTGTCATGGGAATCATTGATAAACTGACCTGCTGTGCCAAGGAAGTTTGTGGTAAGGATACAAGCTGTACCCTTACAGGGTCTAAAAAACAATGTAGGAAACCAATGAATAATTGCTATAAATGTTATTTTCTCAAAAAATTATACAAATACATGCAAAAATATCTAGTCACTCTCAATAATATTTGGCAAAATATGACAAAACACAGGACGTGTATATCTTCGACTCTTGATTCAGGGCTGCAGGACAATTCCAGGCAGTTGCTAGAACTGGCACTTCCTCATATGCTTCATTTCTGACTTGATGGTTTAATTTCAGGGTAAAACATCTATTGAGAACCATTTCCTCGGTGGGAGTTGGTGGCATAGTATATTAGTTATGTTCACTACTATCTAATGTTCTATTGCTTTTTCCTAGGATGTGACATGACTCTGTGTGACACCACCATTCCAACATGCACAAGTAGTCAAAAATTGATTGTTGGCTATAGTGCTCTTTCCTGCTGTCCACAGTACAAATGTGGTAAGTTAGTCAGTTAGGCAAAATGGGACTCCTTGAATGAAAGCGTAGATTAGACACTTTCTTTTAGGTCTTCTGGGAATAGTTTATTATAAAAGATGGTGGATTTGAAGTTGGGGACTGTACGCTCAGCATGCACAGTGTTTGCTAGGAAGTATGAGGACTGAATTTCAGATCCCCAGAACTCATGTAAACACTAGAGCTACAGTGGCCTGTCTGTAATTCCAGTGCCAGCAAAGAAAAAACAGGAGGTCCCTGGTGCAAGCTGACAGGTAGACTGGCACAATCAGGAAGTTCTGGATTCAATTGAGAAACCTTGCCTCAATGTATAAGGTGGGGAGTTATTGTTGTATGACACTTCTCCTGGGAAGATAGGCAGTTGCTAGAACTGGCACTTCCTCATATGCTTCATTTAGCCTAGACTAGGGCAAAGTCTAGGCTAAATATCCCAAATAGAAGTTGAGTAACAGACCAAAGTAACAATTATGCACAGGTCCCACTTGATAAACCAGTGAGTTTATTGGGTTATTTACAGGTCTAGGGATGAAGGTTATTTTGTTAGTTATAATTGAAAGGTAGCTATATCACCCCAGCATGGGCAAGACTTATAGCTCATGAGAGCTATAGTTCATGAGAGCTATAAGTCTCATGAACCCTCAGAGCTATCTGTGGTATGATGGGCTCGGAGAGTTTCTTCAAACTTTTAGACTGCTGTCTGGTGTCTTTGTTCTTGCTGGACTGGACTACTCTCTGGCCTTTCGCTCCCTGACTTCGTTGGTCTGCTCAGCAGTTGCTTTCAGACTTGACTACTCTGGAGTTTTCTTCAAACTAACTGAAACTGCTCAGCTGGCAGGAGAGTGTCCTCTTCAGATGCTGGTTACTACTTTTTCACCTCCTGGAGGGAGCCATCCCCTGAAACTTGTTAGTTCCAGGAACTTTATAAATCTAAAGATCTATTTGCCTTCTGAGAATCCCTTTAGGATAGGGTGTTTCAGTTTGTTACACGACATTCTTCTTAGTTTAACTGGGACAAAATTTAAAATGACATCAAACCGTGCTCAGAGGAAAAAAAAATGTCATACAACCGTGACTGAGGAAAACGCCTAATGTCAACCTCAGGCCTCTGTACATGCACACGTATGCTCACACATATGAGGGCCAACATACATGCACGCATCCTTACAAATATTCATGCATATCTCACACATATACATGGAAAAAAGACTGTACAGCGGTTAATTCCATGTAGTTTCTCTAATATCAAGCTAAAGCAATTATTTTATTTATATTTGTTTCAAATATGTTTGTGCTTTTGCAGAATGTGACACATACAAATGTCCTAATATTTCAACACCAGCTTGCACAGAAGAACAATTCTCACTGCAAGTTCAACAGGGAGAACCTTGCTGTTTTTACCCTTTCTGTGGTGAGTATTCTAGGCATAATTTGCAGAAAGAAGAGAAAGGTTCTGAGTAAAGTCTCTTATCTACTGTAAATTTTATGGGGCTGATGGCCAACAATAATTTGATGTTGTAGGAATTAAACCTTGAAAGAGAAAATTCAGTATTTTAAATAACTTGAGAATTATTACATTCGGTACTACTTCATCAGCCAGTTTATAGGTATCTGTCAAGCATGATCAGAATGGTGAAATCAAGATTTTTCTTTAATAATTTTGAAGAAAATTTATTATGGGTTTCCCTAAAAGAAACAGAAAAATGGGCTCTGTTAAAACATAGGACTGTTTTAAAGAATCCTTTTGTATATATTGCTGGTGAGCTATGATACCCAAAGAAAATAGGAGAAGAACATCTGGGCAATAAATAGTTCCAAGTGTTCTATCTTATAAACTAAACATTGATAAATAAGGACTTATCTCTTTTATGATTCAGGCCAATTATCATATTAGAGATTTGGGTTAATGTGGGTTACATATATACCCATCAAATCAGAATACATCTTTAACCCATTGAAATTATTTGGTTGCAACTGCCTAGATCAAGCTTAGCTAGGGATTTCATGAGAAGTGCCTAGGCTCAAGATGAAGCAGATGAGCCACATTTTGGGAAGAAGAAAAACCATGTCTATCCATTTCCTGTCCTGGTGTATTTTCACAGATCACACAAACTCCATTCTGATTGTTTGTGACAGGTTTTCTTACATAGTGGCTGGTGATGGTAAGGCAGCTATATTGATAATTACTGTAAGACCCACACAGGTCAATGTTCATGTCATCTAGTTATCAAGTATCAGTGACATTAAAATTTTTTGGTTGTGCATATGGATGAGTGCTCCTGTGAGGTTTAATCAGAGAGGTTTATGGTTTCTGTGGAAGGTAATTACTGGTTGCTATAGAGACTCACAACTGATCAGAGTGCTGAGAAATAAGTGACTATTGAAAGCTGAGTCTTACATGGGACATTTATATCATCCCCACCTCCCCATCCAAGCTCAGGGAACATTGTGCAAGAAGGGATAGAAATAAAGTCAGAGCTGGACAAAGGAGTGGAGTGTTCAAGAGTGCTTATTTCCTGACGTGACATGGACATTGCAGTCTTGAACTTTAATCAGCTGTGATTATCAGGACAGGATTAGACCTGTCCACATTCTGTCACTATGATGGGAGTGAATTATGAAGCCCTCCATTCCTGAAGATGTAAATGTGGGAGCTCTTGGGAAAGCCCCCCAAACTGATTAGGGATACAAAGTCATACCAAAACCAGCACATAATGTATAAAGGAGATTTATTGTCAAACAAGCAGGAGATGTCAAGCCGACAAGCAGTAAATTGCATGGTAGATTTATTAGCAAGAAAGCAAGAGGACAAATAGACAAGCAGCAAGCAGCATGGCTATATCTAAAGCAGACAGAGAGGCTGAGAGAGGGAATCTAGTTTTGGGGATCTCTTATTGGGCATGGTCATGCGACCATGGAGGTGGGAGTATGATCATAGGCCAGGAGCATGTAGTTGGAAAAGTACTGAGATGGTATAACCATTACTCTTTACTATTGCTGTGAGAGAACACCCCAAGGGGATAAAGGGGAGATTTATTTAAGGGGAAATAGATAGTCTTTCAAGGTGGCGAAAGTAGCATGGCTGGCTGGCTGAAGCTGGTAGGCTAAGTAACATCAGATCGCCATATGGCTGGAGCATTCCTGGAGCGTCTCTCCTCTTCCACTCTGTATTCTGTTCCGTGGCTTTTATGTGGTCTATCACTGGGAGGGTCCTATGAGATCTATGGAGGTTCTGATAGGATCTAGGGCTGGTATAATCTCTTCAGGTGGTCTCAGCTGATCTTTCTTGGTGTGGTCTCAGATGATCTTAGTTAATACCAGATGTGTCAAGTTGACACCAGGATTAACTATCACAGATGGGAAGGTGGGGGGATCAACCCTGGGGGGTGGAAGTCCTTGGGAGAATGTGTCAGTTTATCTTAGTTGCAGGTGAACCGGGGCTGTGGAGAAATTGCAGGCAGGGTGGGGGCTTGCAGTTGTCCTTGGGAGGATGTAGCTGCCTTATCTAAGCAGACTGGGAACTACGAAGGATTCTTTTTCTGAATATGTACACTGGAGAGAGAGAAGGGGGAAGCTTGAGCCATTTTGTGTTTAACATGCCTAACATCTAACAGTAAATTAATTTAATGGTTGTTGGGAAAGGACAGATAATTTACTCAGTAGTATAGTACCTGTAAGGTCAGCGATAAGATACTCCTGCTGCTGTAGGAATCAAAATTTAGTGGGTTATCAAAAAAAAAAAGGTTGCTAAAATGGAATGTGCAGATATGTTGCATTATCCTTTATTGTTTCTAGGAGAATTTGTATTCATAGTCATTTATTTTAAATAGAAATTTCTACAGCAACATAGAAAATTACAGTAATGTTTGAAGAATGTGTGCTTAGTTGCATATGTATATGGATTGTAGTACAATATTATTTCTTAAGAAAAAATTGGGAGGTATTTTTTTTGGAGCATACAGGAACAAGCATCCGTTGCACTGTTCATCCATAAATTCTGAGTAATTGAAGATAGTGATGTTAATTAATTTCAATAAATCAATCAGTGATATTTTGACCCTAGAATAAATTACTATAAGATTATAAATGCCTCATATTTTTAGTAAGGAATTGTCCTGTTTATTATTATGCTTAGAAAGTATAAAGTTGTGGTTTATTTCCCTCCCTTCTTGTCTAGTAAGCATGTTGCATTCAATTTTGCTCTTTCTGAACTAACTTATTTTTAACTTAGATGACTTTGATTTTGTGTTTCACTTTCAGTTTGTGAACCTTGCACTGAACCTATTCCAGTATGTACTGATGGGGAATTTCTCACAGTGGATCTTAATACTACCCAGTTATGTTGTCCTCAGTACTACTGTGGTGAGCATATTTTAGCTGAAGTATTTAAATGTATCCATGAGTCATCCAAAAAAGAGTACAATACTTAAGAATTCCAGGGGTTCTAGGACATCGTTATATCAGGTCTCATTTCAGTACTCTTCACTTAGCAAGCTGTCCTAACTCACCTGCTGGGGTGCAGCTTGCTTACTCACTAATCATTCTGTCTCACCAGCACATGGCAATTGGGATATTGGAGGGGAAACACTTGGAATGTAGGAATCTATCATTGCCCAGTAAGGACAGCCGACTAAGTGACAGTAACAAGCATTGCATTCATAAGCCTCATCTTTACTCACGTGATTTCTCTTTTTAGTTTGTGAACCAAATCTTTGTCCTACTCCACTACTCAACTGTGCAGAAGACACAGATCTCGTGAAAGAATTCGTATCTGGACAGTGTTGTCCAAATTGGCATTGTGGTAACTAATTTCATAGTTTACAGTTTTGTTCCAATAACATGAAACATTTTGATCCATGTAATGATGCTCATTTTTTGCCTTTTAGAATGTAACTGTGAAAACCTTGTTATGCCAACTTGTGAAGTGGTAAGAATACAAATTTGATTGACATGTCAAATTGTTCAAATTGCTTTCTTCCTTCTCTATTACAATTCAGAGTTACTCAATGTTGATGGGATTATTGTTTTTAGATTGTATTAAGGCAATGCACATTTTTGTAGAGAAGCTATAGGCTTATGGAAATGTCAGGGATCTAATTTTTTAAAAGCAAAAGAATGACTATGATGATAGATATTAATGTAATTGTATCTGGTGGTACTTTACAGGTCTGTTTTAATGAAATATCTATCTCCATGACATGCTGTTGGGCTTCAGAAAAACAGTATATCTCTGACCTTTTTTTTTAGAGTACATACTGTGAAGATGAGCTATTCATTTTAGTTTTATTCTGTTCCTTCATAATTCTTGGAAGACTTATTCAGATAGTGCAGAAACAAGCTGTGTTTTGAGGAATCAGTGAGGCATATCTTCAAGTAACATATATCCTCTTTGCATGCTACTGTTTTATTTTAAAATCTATCACCTATCATTTACACATAATACGTAAGATTTATAATAATGCGTAGTAGTCAATTTTTGTAATTTCTGTGAACCGACACAAAAGAAAGAAATATTCATGGTTCTCCGGACAAAGAGGTGCTGGTCACATTACATCTGCAGCAAGGAAGCAGATGTGCTCACCAGCCCTCCCCCTTTTTTTTCCTTTTCCTTATTCAGTCTGTGATTTCCTTTCATGGGATCCTTCCATTCAAGTTGTATTTTCTTTCCCTGGTTAAATCTCTCTGGATACACCCTCATAGATATGTCCAAAATTGTTTCTCTGACTGACTGTAAATATAGTCATATTGACAATGAAGGCTAACTGTTGCAACTTTCATAAAAATATTTATTTGACCTTGCCTTTGTGCTACATATACATCAATGCAAGAGTCAAATGGTGTTTTCATAGATGATTCTCAAGTCCTTTTGGTTAACGCTGATGCTTCATAAACTAGATATTTTATCTCATTTTATGAATAAGAAGTTAAAGGTCTAAGAGAGTAAATAATTCCACGAGATTAGGATTCAAAGCAAGGGGTGTGTGTGTGTGTGTATGTGTGTGTGCACGCATGCTTGTGTGTGTTTGTGTTTTTTAGTCTTTCCACTTAGTTTTCACTTAAAAATGTATCTAAGACACTCCTTGTAGCAAGAATGACAGCAAATATGACAATGTTTTTGTTTTGAGCTTTGATTTTCTCTAATGTGCCTCATTTTCCTCACTATAATTAAATATAGTGCTAACCACAGGCAATAAGTAATTGACTATAATTTTACCATATTATCACAAATAACTTGTTATTGAGCACATTAATCACAGATACAGATCATTACAAGGAATTTGAAGGATGGGGACTACAGGGAAACAGTTTACATAGTCACACTAAGGATGAGTGGAAACACTTGACTGTTTCAATCCAGAGGCTGTCAGAGCAAGATTATGTACACAGAAGTGTAAGATAAGAGAGGTGTACAAAGGAAAAATGACTTCTCACTCATATGAAAAAGACAAAAGATGAGGATCTATTCAAACTGTATTTTGGGGGAGGATTTTTTAAAATTAATTAATTAATTTTTTCCACTCATACAAACTTAATAGGTACCTCATTCCCCATCTTCTGTCCACCCCTTGGGGAAGGATTTTTAAAGAGGTTTAGATAATACTCATTTATTTTCTTCAGGAATATATTCAACCACCACTTTTTTGTACAATGATGGTGCCAAATTCCTGAAAATGCAGAGTGGTATCTTGAGGAGTTCACTGTGGAGATAGAAAAGGTTCTGTGAATCGTATTAAAAATAGTCAATGAAGGAGGTGTGGCTATTCTTATTAAGGAGAGAATATGGGCAGTGAAAGTCAGAGGGCACAAGATCAGCAGAGACTAGTTGAGTTTATGGATGAGTGAAAATGATCATTAGTTGATAAATATGATCATCGCTTGATGTGAGCTAAGAAGAGGTAGAAGAGTGAAGTAGATAGTTCAGTTAGGTGGAATTGAATACTTGAGGAAATAAATCTATAAGTAAACCCATGGATATGGGTTTCAAAAGAAAAGGCAAAGAAGGGAATACTAGAGAATTCTAAGGTAAGTTTGAAGAAAGGGATGAACATTCTTGTCTCATTAATTATTTAAAAACACATGGAATCAGGTAGTAAATGTCCTACAAAATTGGGCTAGCAGAATTGCTCATTTCTTCCTTAGCTTCTGTGCTGTTCAGATTTAATTTGTTATTATTATTATTATTATTATAAATTCGATTAAATTTTATTTTCAATTCCCTTGGAATTGTTTCTTTATTGAAGTCATAAAACAACTGAATTAACATTCCTGAAATTGTAATCTATAAGGCACTATGAACAGGAACATATTAGCTTGCAGAAAAAAGGACTTTCAGAAGTTGGTATGAATTTGTTTGAGTAATGTATGTCAGGAATCAAATCCGATTTATTGGCGTGTGACATGAAAATTAAAGACACTGTAGTAAAAGTGAAGTTTATGATAAAGTACTTGACAATTTCAACCTAGTCATATGCTTGCTTAAAGTAATCTAAACTATTCCCAGAATGATAAGATTTGAATTTCAGTCACAAATATTTACTCACAGATAAAAGTTGTTCAGTACTTCATAGGCTAGCTCTATGCAAGTCTCTTTACATACATTGGTCCATTTATTTCTCTTCACAGTGCTAGCTGGTGAGTAGTATCATCATGTCTATTTTGTGGATGAGGGAAGTGAGATGCAGTTTGCTTGAGAAATGTGCCCTAGCTCAAACTAGCAAAGGGCTAGCCAGGATGGAGAGTGTGGCAGTGTTCCTTAGTCATGTAGACTCCACTACTCCTGTTTGTTATAGCAGTCTCACTGGTATGAACACTACAGTGTTTCGATCAAGCACATTTCCACCAAGGAAAGTTTCTAGGGTACCAAGAATTCTTTTACCTCAAAACTTCCCTCTAGAAGTCTGATATCAAATAATAGCATTTTCAAATTAGCACAAGTAATAAAGATCTCTCAACTGCCTTCTGTCATTTACTAGATAAGGATATTGATGTTTAAAGATTTTTGAGTAACCCACAGTCACATATTTTTTGTTGTAAAGTTTTCCTAAGCTCTTAGTTAACTTAAGCTTATTGCCTAAAATATTAGTTAAGCATTTGCTATGTGTCTTTCTATGTAACTAAGAAATTATTAGATATTAATTTTTTTACATTACCATGATAAGTTATGTAATCATAATTTCTTTCTAATAGGGAGAATTTCCTACCATAGACCTTAACTTCCAGAGTGACTGTGGATGTGTACAGCATGTCTGTGGTAATTTTTAATACTTTTAAATGATAAATGATTATAGTTATCTGTTTTTACCATGAGTAAACTTAAAATATTCATTTAAGTCATTCACCAGTAACTGAGTAAGCATGTATGTATTTTTCTTTTGTAATACTTCAAAATGGTCTGAAGCACTCGTTAATAGGACAGAAAATTTTTTTTTAGAGATATCATGGAATTTTAAACTGAATATTGGAATATTTGCATATTTATCCACTTAATTTATAAAAATGATACCTAAGTGTGTGGAGATACTTTTGCACAATGTTATTGGTATCTGCATTGTAAAGCATAAATCTGATTTTTTGTGTGAAAGGATTAATCTTCTTGTGAAGTATTAGTAGGTTAATTGAATGTGTAACATTGGTTCAAACTTACCATCTTTCAAATTTTGTATAAGTAAAACTTGGTGTTCAGAGATGAAGGTAAGGAGAGGCCTGAGTTCCACTCATCCATTCATACTCTACTATGTAGCCATTAAGATATAGTGATGCATTACAGAAGATGAATTATGCTTTATTTCAGAACACTGAGAAATGAATAATTTCTATAAAAGCAATACTTACAAAAAACAGTTGTTACAGATTCCTATCATGGAGAGGTCTATTAGTGTTTGATTAGACTTGGATCCCATCTCTCTTCATTCACATGGTGGACATGCTGGGTGCTCTCAGAAAGAAGCTGTAACAGCATGCGTGTCCCTGAGAGCTCAGGTTTTTGGAAGTTTCTATAAAATACAAGTTTTTAAGGAGATTAATACAATAATTGTTTAGGTGAAATTTTATAGTATATCAAAGGATGAATGTAGTATCTATATTATGAAATAAATTTCTGGGTTATTAGAGATATGAAAGGTAAATGTCATGCTTGATTTTGAAATATTGGCAAGTACAATGAAAATATAATCTTCAATATAGTTCCATTGATTAATGAATGCAAATAACAATGTTATGTTTTCTTGTTTACTATTTTCAGAAAAGGATGATGTTTGTGTCTTTCAAGAAGTATCAGTATTGAATCCTGGTCAATCTATGATAAAGTATTTTGAAGGAGACTTTTGTTATACAATAGAGTGTCTAGAAGAAAAAGATAACCATACAGGTTTTCATACTTTAAATGTTACAATGGTGAATTGTTCAAAAGAATGTGATATTGTAAGTATTCTTAAGAGTTGTTCTCTTGAGCTTGTAAACATAAAACTGGCAGCTACAGAATTTCAACTAGTGACTACTGCATGAGCTATAAACATTAATAATCTTTTGAGTTAGTTAATGATGTCTATGTAATGCAGATTTTTACTTTACTGTATATGGTCTTAAGCTCCAAAATTTCTGTCTGCAACCTAATCTCTCCTCATCCTAAAGCTTTGGGAACCTTGTAGAAGAGAGGATGGTGAGTTTATAAAAACCTAAAGATGGGAAGGTTCACCATTGGACAAGACATCCCACTCAAGATAGCATTGCTGCACCTAGGAACTCACTACAGTGAGGCTTGTCCTTACCAAACATGCATAATGACTGATATTCCCTCTTAGGAACTTAAGAAAAATAAGAAAATACAGTGGAAATCTTAGGGACTAAAGTTGGATAAGTGAAGGGAAATGCTCCTACTAGTGGGATGGGCCGAAGAGGGCAGCTTGGTATGCTAGAGGTCTGAACCCCTACAAGAGGGAAAAGACAGAGGGAACCTTGGAGTCCATAGAAGCATTTAGTCAGGAGGGTGTGAGGGTATGGGAAGGATTGATAAAGGGAAAGGAGAGAATGTGAGGGGGGTGGATGGAGGGAAGTAGGTAGGGATGAGCACTCAATATGTTTATAAATGTAGGAAAAAAGTTCTGTCTGCAGAACTACCCAAACTACTTGTACCTGCTTGATGAATGCTGTCTGTTAGACATGAAGGTAACATCAAATTCATTTCTATATTGGTTATAGAAGTTATTTTTTATTTGAAGCTTCTCAAATCAACCTTAGAAATGCTGATACATTTCCAAAGAGAAGGTGCTACTTGGGAAACACCTGAACTAACTCACTAGAAGTACTCTAAAAAAGGCTAAGACATCTGGCCGTGTATCCTTTGGAGTTAATATTCAGATCATATTCTGTTCTTAATCATTCTTCTAAATTAGTTTTGCTGACATTTCAAGCACTCTTGTTGCTGGGTTCTGAATTGATTATAGGTTCATAAATCAATTATGAAATGTTTTCAAAGTGTTGTAATTGATAAATGTGATACATGCTGCGTGCACAAATTTGTGTACTTAAAGGTGAACCTGGTGTTCTGAGTATGTCGCTTGCATGCACGGGGATTTATTTCTTATGAATTTCATAGTATTATCAGAATTATTTTCATTGCTGTGTGGCTAATTCATTACTTGGTTATCATATGCAGCACCAGACATACTTTCCATCCCCAAGTGATTTCGACTGCTGTGGAACCTGCAAAAATGTATCCTGCAAATTTCAAATGGAAAATGGAACATCAGTTGTGTATGAGGTATGGATTCTTTATTTCCTAACGTGTGTTCATTGGAGAGTAGCTTTGTATGGTTCTTTCTGAAGGTGACACTTATGAATCACGGAGATTTGAAAGATGCCATTCCCTGTCCCCCTGCATACATTGAACATACCCATACACAATATATGAACCACACACAAAGGTATTTCTTATATTAAAAAGTTTTTTTTTGATAATTTCTGCTGTACAAATCTATTTAAATTCTCCTCCAATTAATTTTAACACTGGATTTTCATATTTTTCAGTAGTTATAAATGGATTGTGAAAAATGCTAATTGCTTACCATTACTAAGGAAAATAGTATTTCTATAAAATCATTAATTTTTATTTTGAACAAACTGAACTTACAGATAATTTATTATTGTGCCACATGGATGATTTGATGTGTACATATATTACATATATATGTATATATTTATATGTAAAAGTAATTAGGTTCATCCAAACTTACTGGTCTATAAGGAGTCTTCAAAACAAAGTTTTTCTGGAATTCTTAGATGTAAGCTTTGAAATAAGAATATAGTCCAACAACAGACCAATAAATGTATAATAATTATATCAGCTGACTTTATTTCTAAATAGCATTGGAATTGAGAATGTAAAACGTAATTCAAAAGTAACTTATAAAAGTAACATGCACATACTTATACAGGTGCCATGATGAAGCTCAGTGCTTTGTATGTTAACTCAGAATAATTTAAGCAAGTCTTATATTAAAAAATAAAGAATAGAGATCAAAAGAATAGAGATCAGTTTTAAAAATGTAAAAGGTATAAAATTAGAACCATAAATCTATAAATGTTGTTATAAACTATAAATTTTAAAATGTGATAAGAGAGTAAGAAAATAAATTGCAAGAAAGAAGAGGGTGTGGATATATAGTTTGTTACTTTATAATTAGTAAGTTAATATATGAGCAAGACCTTTGACACTTGGTCAAATGAGATAGCTATTTTGTTAATTGAAAAGCAAGCCTATTTGCAACTTTTCTTTCTGCTATCTTATGCCATATTTATATCTCAGTTATATTATGAAGCTAAACACATACAAGGATACATTACAAGTGTGTACACACACATGTGCACATATCACAGGTCCACAGGTAACTTTCACTTTTATTTTTAGGAGGGGAGCACCTGGCACTATAACTGCACCACATATGAGTGTGTGAAGACTGATGAAGGAACAATGATCCTAAACTACAGTATGGTCTGCCCCCCTTTTAATGAGACTGAATGCAAAGTGGTTTGTATTTTGTTGTATCAAAAATTCTGCATTACCTGTAACGTAGAGAATACACACTAATGCCTTTTCCACCTTGTGATTTATTTATAGTCGTGAATGTTTTATCTTCCTCCATAAATACAATCTCTTTTACACTTCTTTAGTTTGCTATTTTGAGTTCTTTGTGATGCTACATACTTGATTTCCTAAGAAGGAATAATTTGCTCTCTCTAGGTTTTTAATGTGTACACCCAAGGATAATTGAAAACTCCTTTGCTCAGCAAACTTTCTCTCCCTTTTAATATAGATTAATGAGCTAGTTAATTGAGTTTGGCCTTTTGGTTTTTAGATAAACACCAAGATTTATTGTGTCATTAATGCATGCTGGTCTACTGACATTTACCTTTGCATTCTGCGTACAAGCCCTGGAGAGCTTTATACAGCTTTTGCTGATCCTTTAGTTTTGCTGTGGCATTCCTCTATTTTCTCAGAGGAGAGCCAACTATGACAGCACATTTTAAACAGTAATTTAATTTTTTTATTTTTAAAAGCCCTTCATTATTTTTACTACTTAGATGATAACAATCCCCCATAAAAAATGGCCATCTTTAGTTGTGTAGAGAAATAGCACATCTATGATGTACCCTTTTAACAGTGATGACTAGCTACATGTGCTAACACTACAAAATTTAGTCCTAGAAAGATATTTTGGCATCAAATTACTTAGTAGACTCATTTCTATACAATATATTGCTCTTTTATCTGAATCACAATTAGAAAGTAACTATTAGTAATACTCTTCAAATTCCTAAGCTAATAAAGTTTTATTAATTTAACCTTTAATAAGAGCCATCCTGAGGTGTGAAATTAGTTTGAAGATAAAATATTAAAGGAAAAGTTGTGTAATCTTAACATTCAGTTGTATTTAGAAACTCATTGTAGTCTAATTAGCGTCATCTAGATTGAGGAGTTGAAAACATATAATGGCTTTTAGTTAGAAGAGTTATTGTTTTATTTTGGTAAAATATTTTGAAGCACTAAAAAGATGCTTTTATGTATAGTATGATTTTTGACATTATTGAGGCCCAAATAATGCAATTTTAAATAAAATATCTGCTCCTGGTAAGTTCTCATTAGAAGTTGTTAAATTCCAATCATTTTCATATGGAGACCTTGTGATAGCTGATCAAAGTATTACAGCTACTTTTGAATTTGTAATCTGTGAAGAATAAATGGATGAACATTGTATTTCTTACTTAATTCCTTTTTTCTTTTTCTAGAATGAAGGGATTGTAAAGCTCTATAATGAAGGCTGTTGCAAGATCTGTAAGTGAGGACATAGTCCATGCAATAGATTAGTCATTGTGTCTTATGACGGTTGTGTTCTCTTTATGTTCCATTCCTATAATGCAGAGGGAAACAAGTTATATATGTAGGTAATTTTAATTAAAAATTTAGTTGTGTGATTGATAATTTTGTAAGATACTCTTTCTCTTTTGTGATGTGCCTAAAATATTTAAGTTAGATAAATTCTACTATGTTCATTCTTGGAAATTTCTTTACTGCAGTATTTTCTAAAATATATTGCATTGAGTTTTTTTAAAGTTCTTAATTTTCAAGAGAACTATGACAAAATCAGAACATGTTAAACTACAGAAACTTAAAGTGAGTTATGATGAGATAGGTATCACACTCAAATAATAGCATACAAAGTATGTGCTTTCCAAATCTGTTAGAATAAATCTATGGGTGTGTACATTTAAAAGAAAGCCAAAATGTTTCATTCATTGAGTTGGTTTTCCCTTGATGTGGACACTTTAATTTCAGGAAATCTTATAATAGTCACTTACCTCTTTCAACCAGAGTAGCTTAAATACAGTTTTGCTACTGAAGCTTTATACCTTTTTTGTATTCTTACACTTTGGGATGTCATGTAAACATATATTTCAAACGAGAGCTTCACATGTAAATTGAAGTTCACATGTAAATCTGAAAAATAACGATGCATTTCTACTACTACCTAAACAATGAAACTGAACAGAACGATTCAGGACTTCTATTGGGCGACAGAGCCAGTTAGTAACAGAGTGAGTCAAGCGTCTTGGTCTTCTGCCTCCTGATTCATGAGCTACACCTATTATATCACACAACATTAAATATATGTTCTTGAGTATATTGTTAGATAATGTATTGTCACATACAGATGCATATTACTGTACCATGAATGTTTTTGAAGTGTTTTCATTAGAATTCACAAAAGGCCACTGCAGAGTCATAGAATCAAATATATGTATGAAACTCTTGTTTAACGCTAACATCACATCAACTAGGAATATTGGTGCATGTTTATAATTCCAGCACTTGGAAGATGGAGGCAGAAGGATCAGAAGTTCGAAGTTATCCTAGGCTGCATAGGGAGTTGGAGGACATTCAGGGATATATGAGACACTGTATCAAAAAAACATGAACACACACAAATCTATCCCCAAAACAGAACAAAAAAAGTATAGAATCAAATGCGACTCATCAATATAGTGTTTGGTACCATATTAAATATTTCGCTATGGAAGATACATATTTAAATTTCATTATTGCATTTTTATATTAGTATATAATTGAATCATGTGATTTGATAACCAAATCTTAAAGTTTGATTTGTATATCTTATGAATAATTTTTATGTTATGTATTTACTTATACTTACCGGTCATTCTAAAATTATATGAATCTAAAAATTATAAACTGTTCAGTAGGAAATGACACATAAAGTGGTTAAACATAGAATTTTAAATATTTTTAATATTTGAAAAATGTTTTATATTATTTTCCAATTTTAATATGTTAATGCTTTAATGCTATGAACTTTTGATTCTTTTTGCTTTTTTAGGCAAACGAGAAGAAAGAATATGTCAGAAAGTAATCATTAAATCAATCATAAGGAAGCAGGACTGTGTAAGCCAAAGCACTGTAAGTGGAAAATACCATTTTTTTACATAAAGAGATTTGTGCTTCTGGAAACGTGGGCATTCCTGATACAACATGTGGACAAATATGACAAGAAAAGACCAACATACAATATTACAACTTGAGAATGTGTTCATGCCATATTATTAAAGTATTCTGTTTGTAATCTGATTACCAATGAAAATTATAATCTTAACAGACAGAAATTGAGTCTAAATATATTTGACTACATCTTGTCTTACCTACATAATTTTACTCAAGAAAGCAGACTGTTATAATCTCGCTCCTGATAATGGTCTATTTAATTTTCTACTCTACTTAAGGCATGAGTAATAAATACCCATAGGTAACAAGTCATGGGTATACATGGATAACAGAATGTAATTATCCCATATCATGCAATTAGGCTGGCACAATTTACATTTTGAATTATATCAGCATTGTTATATTGGGCATCATCATGTAACAGTCCTTTGCCATATGTAGCTATGTTGTCATGTAGGATTTTCCACATATGCAAGAGTTTGAATAAGGGAAAACACCTTGTTTTTATCTGAGTCTTTACTGGAGTCAATAATAACCAGTGGTTGCAGAATGTGAAGACTTTTTTCCCCTAATGATCTTTTCTTACAGGTTAGTGTTGCATCTTGTGATGGGAAGTGCCCATCAGCTACGATATATAACATCAATATTGAAAGTCACCTGAGGTTCTGCAAGTGCTGTCGTGAGAATGGAGTGCGTAACCTGACTGTGCCAATGTACTGCTCGGGAAATGGCACTGAGATCATGTACACACTACAGGAGCCTGTAGACTGTACCTGCCAGTGGAATTAAACTCCTGAGTTCCAAGAACCCTATTCAGCATTATCAAGACAAATACTGTTAGTTTTTATGACTACCATTTAGGCACCTGGCAGATTTACACATTTAACACCAAAATGTCTCTAAGACTACTGGAGTATGACAGCAGTTGGCAAAAAATGTATAAAGCTCCAGCAGCAAAATTGTATTTATTGTTTTATTTTATAGAATAAAATGATTTTGAGTTCAGCTGAAATGCTGTTTTTATAACTATAACATGGAATAAATCAGAAATTCCCATCAATAGAACACTATTTTGCAGAATTCCATCTATTTAAGTCACTAGTATTTTTTTTCTTTGTATAGTCTGTATCCTTAATCTCTACTGTTCAGTCTGAGAAATGGGATCAGTTAAAATTGACAGCTATATAACCACAAAGTCCTGTGCTTAGAGACAGAGCATAGAACTCTAGGATTTCAGCTTAGCTGATACTTTAATGAATATTGGGGCTATCATTACAATTTTCTGTCATTTTGCATGAGTGACAGATAACCAGAAAATTTTGTGACTTATACAAATTCATTCAGTGCAACGGTAGAGTGAACTTATGATAAAAGTTAGATTAAACTACAGATCTATTCTATTCCAATTCCATGTTCTTTTAATTGTGAACAATGTAGTCAGGTAACTTACACAGAATCTCATTATTAAATAGTTATCACTTGAGAGAATTCAAAATTTTACCTTGACTGTTCTTTATAATCATGGGTGTCCCAATAACAGGGAGCAAGGAAATACAACACAGTTGACCTTAAGCTTTATTTTTATACCTCTAAAACTATTAAATATATTGTTGCTATTTAACATTTAGATACTTTTTAATCTCATGGAGGTCTGATTTTTTTGAAATGCATTTTATATAGTGAACTGTGTTGTGCTGTCAAAGCTGCTGTTTTACTATGAAAACTGAAATAAAATTATCTGAATGTATTAACAATTTACAATGGGATGCTTCACTGTGAAAATATGTAGACTGACATTTGTAATGAATGTGTTCAAATATTTCCAAATTCCAAAATTCTTGTCACATGGAGTATGCATTTATCCAAATTTCTTCCTCAAGCAAGAAAGAGCACTACAGTGTGACTGAGAATACTAAAAGAAGTACAACATAAATAAAATTTCATTGAAAAACCTATACTTGGGACTTAATGAGCTAGAATTAGCTTGAGCCAAGTGACTTGTCTTCACTTATTAATGTTTCCATTTTAGAACCATAATTTTCAGAAGAAACTTACCAAGTATTTGTATCTCCAGGGTTACATAGAAATGGATAGAAGAATATTGCATCTACAAAGTTGCTGTTTATGAAAATGACCCATCTTGGTTAACTTAAATCAGTATTCTCTTTAAAAGTAAACATTTCAGTATCTCTAATTCTTACTAGAATGTAGTTGAATTAAGTATTTTTGCTTAAAATATTGACATTCTATTTCAGATAAAATGCTACATTCCTCAAACAGAAATATATAATGTATATTATCTGTCATTCAGTTTTTATTTCTACTCTCTGTTGAATGTTATCAAATTTAAATTATTAAAAGATCTTTAAACCTACCTGTGGGAAGAAAGTAAAACCAGTAGTATCTTATTAACCTTGATATAATGAATGTATGTCAAGGTTCTATGATGTGTTTAGGCACTAATCTAAACATGGAGACACTGGCAAAACAAAACAGACATAATCTTAACGCTCATGAAATTTACAGTCTAGGATGAAAGCAGACCTTAAGTATTCATATGTATGCAAAAGTCTTAGAAAATTCCCAAGATTTATTAGACAAAAGTAACTCTTAAGTCAGCCAAAAGGTAAAAATGGGCTTCGAGCAAGTGGTACTGAAAATCATTTGGACAAAGATATTTGACCTTTGGACAACTTTACATGAATCAGTAATTTCAGGATGTCTGGCAAAGTAAATACATCTTATAGCTCAATGTGCATCTTTTGTTGCTTGTCATATAGTCAAGTCGCTAAAAAAAATAAGTGATTCCATTTAAGCAGGTTCATAGTAAAACTATTTGTGTTGCAAGTTCCATTTGCTAATCATGTAAAAGGCATTTATTAGGCAGCCAAAACTGAGGAAGCACAAGGAAACTGCCTCAGGTTAGGCTTTCTTCAGCTAAGCAAGTCTAGATTTTTTTTTTAATGGAATCTCCACCGGATGGTCTTCATTGCTCCCATGTCCAATACAAAGCATTGGGTTGTTCTCCAAAGTTAATTTCTCCGGTAGTCACAACTGCTGTGCTGTCTGCCCTTTCCTTATCCAGAACCATGAGCCTGCCAGCACAGTTCTTTCTACTAGTCCATCATATTTAAATTAAAATTTAACAAAGTCCTTGCAGCCTTTCAAAGCATCATGAAATAGGTTTAAACATTTTTTTCTCTCAGCATTGCTGTTTTCCAAAGAATCCATTAATCTCTGCCTCCAAAGTTTAAGTCTTCAAATATCTTCACATTTCTCCAATAAACCATTTAAAAACCCATGAATTTTATCAAGAATATCCCACTTTCCTGGTATGAAACTATTGCTGTTACTCTTCATGCTGCTGATGTGATTATATGACCAGAGCATCTAAAGACAACGTTTTATTACTAGCTTATGACTCTCAATTATAGTCATCACATGGCAGGAGAGTCCATGACAATACCAGAAATCTAGGACACTGGCCACATTATATCCACAGAAATTGCTGAGAGAGGGACATACTAAAATACTGAAATAAGCTCCCTCTGTCTTATGCAATTCCCAGAGAATAGTCCCACTCCCTATGGGCATTTCACTTAGATAATCTTCCACCGTCTTGCTCAGGAATTGCCAAAAATCCTTGCTCAGGAATTGCCAAAAGCTCATTTCTCAATTGTCAAATTGATGGCTCCACCTAATTTGCACAGATGTATGCATATGCTACAGAGTATTGTATTAAATGAATATTATGGTTTACTTTACCAATATATTGAAGTTATTCCATTTTTTTTCAATGTAAATCTTTAAGTATAAAGGTAGAACTGGAAACCCCAGTGTTACTGGATTAGAGGCAAATGGTGCTGGGAAAGGTTAATGTCCACATGCCAAAGACTGAAACTAGATCCTTACCTCAACATGCAGAAGAAATAACTATGAAGGTGAAAATACTAGAGAAAAGATAGCGAGTATACCATAAAACAGAGGCATAGATAAATACTTTCTAAATAGAACATCAATCCCTCTGAAAATAAGGCCAAAATTGTAGAACTGATGAAATTTAAAAGCTTCTGTTCAGCAAGAGAAACTGCCAATTGAAAGAAGAGGCAGCATTCAAAATTGGGGAAGAATCCTTGTCAGCCATATATCTGACAGAAGATTATGTTCTAGAATACAAGAAGAACTTAAAAAACTAAACATGAGGACTGGAGAGATGGCTCAGGGGTTAGGACTCTATTTTGCAAGCAGAAGGTCCTGAGTTCAGATCTCAGGTCCCATGTAAAAATACCAGGTGGAAATGGCGTGGCCTGCATTTCTTGTCCCAGAGCCTAGAAAATCCCAGAGCAAAGCAAGAAGGAGGTAGAAGCAATCCAATATGATTCCCTAAGTCATCTTTGGTCCTTGACAGGGACACAAAGTACCCTCTGATACACACACACACACACACACACACACACACACACACACACACACACACAAATAAAATATTAAAAAAACATGAAAAAAACCAGACAACCCAATCAAAAAGGGCCTCCAGAACTGAACAGAAAATTATTGATTATATTAACTAAGGAGCCTAGTTCTTTGTCTAATAACAAGGGATATAGATTAAAAGAGAAGTCCTGGACTTATTATCCATAGGTAACAGGAGGAATGAAGTGAGTTGTGTAGCAGAAAATATAACACTCAGTGGTCCCCACTAGAGTTTAAATCCTATGAAAGTAAAAGCCAGTCACATGCCTTGGAAGACCTTCAATGAATGGACTCCTGCTAAACACAGAATAGATATTCTGTTAGTTCATATTTTTAAGTGAATAAATGATTGAAAATTGGACCTGAGTAAGAAGAAATTCATGTTTGACATATTTCTATGAGGATTGTAATCTCACAGATATAGCCACATGAAAAACTGATGGAAACGTAGATATCTTTTGTAATTAGATGTATAAATATGACCACAAAGGATAGGTTTCTTAATAGCGAGTATTTACTAAGCTGTGTTTTTCCTTAGATAGATCACATCTGCATTTCTATTAGGGATCGGTTAGGCCTTGCCCTAGTAAGGATGTAATCTCTGTCATCACCCTTAATTTAACTCAGATAGGCCAATCATCTGACTAGGACTTCCCATCCTCCGGGAAATATGATCAAGCTGGAAGTGTGCTAAAGAAATAGGAAGGTGTTTGCTTTCTTTAAGAATAAAGACCCTGAAATAATATTGAACCCATAGATGGCAAAAATTACAACTCTTATCTCAAAGTGATAAAAAGTAGTTTATTTTGGAGTAAAATATGAGTGAACCTGGCTCAGGAACACAGATTCTGGTTGCTTTAAATTCCATGTGTTTCCTTGTATGATAGGTTTTTTTTGCAGGTTTTATAATCATTGAAGAAAGCAAGCCATAAACTAAAACACTTCTGAAACACACTGGTGAAAACATCATGTAGCAGGTAATAGCACATCAGGGAGATCTCTATTATAGGCTTAGATGTTATCTGAGGACTATCTTAGCTTTTTAGTTGGTGGAAGTCAGTGGTCTGATAAGTTAATACATTTCAAAGGTTTAATCTGTTATTCACAGGATGATAGGACAGATACAGGTGGGCAAGGAATGGCTATTGGATTACAGTCATCCAAAATCAATGATATTTAGTCTCTGAACCTAGAACATTCCTATCCTTTCTAAAGTAATGAAAATTCTTTTACTTAGCCTTGTAGGTATATCACTTTCCAAGCTTTATCATCAAAGCTTTACAAATCTATCTTTTTTCTCTCACACAAGAAAATACCCAGAGTTTTCTTATCTTCAACTTAGTTTTTCTATTAAAGTCAAATAAAAGAGTAAGGTAAAATTAAAGCCATACTATTTCAGAACATACCTTTTCAGGAATGAGGACTTTCATTTGTTAGCAAACTTCTAGGTTACTGATCTAATAGTGACTTTTTAACAAACATAGATGATGCTAATGATGGTTATATATTTAATATTCCATTTCTTACAAATAAGAAGAGACAAAAAAGGGAAGATTAAAAACTAAATTTCCCAGGGTTTCAGAGATGGCTTAGCTGGTAAACTGTTTGCTGTGCAGACATGAGGATCTGAGTTCAGATCCACAGCACCTGTTGTGGTGTACAGGTCTGTAACTCCAGCAAAGGGGTAGTAATGAACTCAGGAGGCTCACGGGAGCTCACTTTCCAGTTAGTCTATCCAAATCAGTGGGCTCCAGGTTCTGTGAGAGACCCTGTCCCAAAAAACAAAGAGGATGTCACTGGAGAAGATGACTGAATGTCATCCTTAGGCATTTACATGTATGCAGATTATGCAAATTTCTCAGAAACATGTGAAGCCATGTACACATGTATACATACACACATAAAAATATACATATGTATACATATATGTACCCATTACTCAGTTCACTTAATGGCTTTCAAATTGATGTTTCTCAAAACATTATGATAGTTGTGCAATAATGCTTGTAGCATAATGCTTTCACAACTTTTATTTTGTTTAAAAAAAAACTAAAAGGATTTACAGAAATCTCCAACCCCCAGGAGTTAAAAATGACATAAGCATTCCTCACACATGAAACTTGCTTGATTTCAGACAGTTTTTACTATCTTAAAACTCTCCTGAAAAGAACAGCCACATAGAAAGTGAAGTTTTATGCTACACTGTAAACAATAATGTTCAGGAATACAAAAGAGCAAATGTTTGTTTCTTCATTGTGAGAACAAGTCAGGGCTCCAAAGAAGAAAGGAAAGAAAGAGCCCAAATACATGCAGTTGGCAAGAGGCATTCCCAGCAACCCTCAGGCTTTGAAATAAAGTCCCTATGTATACAGCATGTATCTATTTCAAAAATGTTACTCTGAATATCTTGGAGAAACTGTAAGTAGCCAAAAAGGTGACCAAGTCAAAATCTTAGTTTATTGTCACAGTTACAGCAGCCATGCTGGGAAGTCTTTGACAGTTTTTGAAAGTCATTGGCTGGGATTATCCTGAAGGAATATAGTTTATTAATCTGGAGGAACTGGCTTTTATATGAAAAGATATGGAGATGAGCTCTCCATTGCACATATTAAGTTCCTTGAAAGAAGCAGCTAGATCATGAGGTTGGCTACCAGGTTTACTAGGCTGAACCCCTATATGAACAGAGCAAGGAGATGTAGGAGACCAAAAGCTCCATTCAGGTTTGCAGAAACTAGAGCTAAGCAATAAGGAAAAACCACTGCTCCCCGGCCTACCTGACTCTACAAATACCCCTGACCCTGCCAGCCATCTTTGGCTCTCTTGCTCCCGGTGGATTCCATATCCATCAGTTCCATCTTGTCTCTTTAATAAAATCTGCCTTAATCCTCTCTGTGTGTTCTGGTTTCAATCTTCCACTCCTGACCACAAGAATCTGGACATAAAAACTCTGCAAGAGGAAAGAGAAGAGACACAGACACAGGTTACAACCACAAGGATTGAGGGAGGTTTTATTCTTGAGGGCCAGAGACCTTCCCATGAAATGGAGATCGCTGCTGCTTGGGATCTAGTGTTTGGCGTTTTTAAAGACTTGGGGTTGAGGTGGTGTATGACTTGTTCAGCTGAACCACAACCATTATTCTTGGTTTTGATCCATTAGCTACTGTTAGCTTCAGTTACTATAAATCCTCCACCTTAGCTAGGTGATCATTGTGTAAAGATCACACTTCCAGTCTTCACTCCATTGCATACTTCCCCAGTAACTCCTGGGCAACTTCTTCGTAACCACTGAGATTGTGATTCCATCCTGGGTCTTTTTTCTCCCTGTTCTGGGAATTCTTCCTCCCCCTCTTTTCTCTCCACTCACCAGGTGTCATGGTGGCTTTCTCCCTGACATCTCTTTGTTATCGCTTCTGTCCTAATATTCTCCCATCTTAATGCTATAGCATGGGTCCTTCAGCTACCAGCCCTAAATTATAAATAAACTTTTCTTTCTCAAGTCTCTCCCTATGTCAATTTCTCTTTATTCTTGGGCCTCCACGTGGTGCCCCATCCATCCTTCCCCCTGGTGGCCTATCAATGAGCAATCTCAGTGAACCAAAGCGAGCTAGGAAAGTTGAGCTGACAAATTTACTTTTGGAAAGATGATTGTGAATTGCCCGTGAGAAGCATCCAGATGGAAATATCCATCCTGGAGCTATACCTACTTTGAAAGCCTGGAAAGAAACAAAACCTCAAAATACAATTGAAATCATGACAATGAATTTGTCCACTATGCCCCCCAGTCACATAACTCTTTAAGCTGCAAATGTCAGGGTGCTAGTGCTGTAGACTAAGATGGAAGAAACCAGGAGAGGTTGACATCTCAGCCAATGGATAGTCAAAGGAGGCAGAGTGCAGGCACATGCACATGCACCCCTCAAATGTAAGGCTATGGTGACCCCTATGATCTCAACATTCCTGACTGTGGTTTCATACAAAAGTCACCTGTATGAATTTAACCTACAAGCTAGGCAATTTGCAACCACGTAGTTGCTTACTTTTTTCTGGGATTCACCAGATGCCAGTTTTTAGCGTTGTCCTTCTTCACCTTATAATTCCCTTTACTCCCTGTTGAGGTGTCCATCTGTGGAGTAAGGGTGTCCCTGTGTGGAGTGTGGCTCAGGCCTCCTGAACGTCTCTTCCTTTGGTTCCAACCCAGTAAAGAGAGGGGCATGGTTGGCGGGAAGGGCCAATCAGAGTAGCATGGGAAAGGACCTGTATGACCAGAAACAAGCAATCAGAGGAGTCTGGGAAAAGCCTGAGCTGAGGGGGATGTGGGAAGCCTGCGGCCTGTGGCCCAAGGCCAGCCATGTGGGCACTGCCCCGCTGGAGACTGAGCAGCCCCCTTGGTGCTGCCCCTCGCGGAGATGGTAGGCAGGCTGAGGGCGTCATGCACCTAGTACTTCCTCAGCCACACATGCCCTGCGCATTTGCGAACTACGGCTTGGGTTTCCTTAACTTTCAGGCCTATCGCTTTCCACTAGCTCCCTGTCTCCATAGATCAGCCTTTGCTGAGTAGCTTCTAGAACAATTGTGAAGGAAGAGGCGTGGCTGGCTGGAAAGAACCAATCAGAGCAGCCGCTCAGGAGCTTTCTCTGTGGAGGGTGCCAAGTGATTTCTGCACCCTGGTGTTTGGACAGGAGTGGCGTGGGGTGGCATCTCCCACAGTCCTTAGCATTCTAGCTTAGGCTTTGACTCAGAATGGATGCAATTGATAGCCTGATCCCAGAACCTAATTTGCTCCAGATTGCGCAGAGTAGGAAATGAACAGTTTAAAAGCTTAGTGGATTTGTGGCAGACTGTGGGTTAAGTAAGGGGCTATTTCCTTTCAATTGGATTGTGTTTGGGCGAATGTCTGTTTAAGCAGGAAGAAACTTGCTTGGGTTTTAAAAATGTATATTAAAAAACCAAAGATCTTCAATTTTTCTTTGTTTTCTCTTTTTTTTTCCATTTTTTTTGAGACTGGATCTCATTCCTTAGCTTGGACTGGCATATTTTTTAAGTTGAAAATGAAAATTTGTGGGGCTGGAGAGATGGCTCAGGGGTTAAGCCTCCGCCTTGCAGGCGGAAGGTCCCGAGTTCGGATCCCAGATCCCACGTATAGACGCCAGACGGAAGCGGGGGCGGCCTGCGCTTCTGGTCCTGGTAGGGCGGAGCCTGTGAATCCCGGGGCAGAAGGAGGTGGAGGCGTCCATGGTGGTTCGCGAATTCGTCCGTGGTTCTACACATACACAGACACACACATACACACACACACAGACACGTGCGCGCACACATACGCACAATTGAATAAATAATAATAATAAAAAAAATTAAAAAAAAAAAAAAAGAAAATGAAAATTTGTGCATTTTTTTTTTGAGTTAAAAATTGTTAAAACATTCTCTATGTTTAATTTCAACTTTATAATAGATTACAGGAAATGCTTATGAAACAAATGCAACATTTGTTTCATACACGCTTTTAAATGATAGACTTATAAGTATGTAAACAACTATATAATAAAAAGTTTCCAAACATGGCCTGTAAGAAATCAGGCAAATTTACCGTAAGCAATAAACCTTCTAGACAATTTCCATAGCTGCACCAGCCTGGCAGTAAACTTTTTCCAAACAAAACAAACAAATAAGAAAGTACTTTGCAATTTGTTGCTGCAGTAGAGAAGCGGGTAGGCACCCCGCAGACACACGGAGCACGCAGCGCTGGAGGGACGTCCAGGCAGGACAGGCACCGGCGGAGGTGCAGCACAATTTCCTCAGCAAACCCAGCAACGGCGTTGAGGGGCAGAAATAAACTCCAAACAAAAAGAAAAGAAAAGAAAAAAGAAAATCCCTAAAAAGTAAATCCAGGCTCTGCACTGGCACGCTGGCGTCAGCATGCGCATCGCGGCTTAGCAACCCTTGTCGGAGACGCACGTCTAACACGGGCATCTTTTGGGGAGTAGACCCACCAGAACAGAAAACCCGCTTTTAAAAAAGCTCCTCTTCTCTAGACATCTTTTTCCTGAAGCTGAACTGGAAGGGGGGCCTGTGAGCCGAGATGTCAATCTTCCTCGTCATTGTCATCGAAGTCAGCATCGTCGTCGTCATCCTCCCCCACATAGGACACGGGCGTCTCCACCCGGGAGCCGCTGTACTGAGACCCGTTGGAGCTTGTGGCCAGCATCCCGTCCACACCATTGCTGAAGTCGCTGGCAGAAAGCCTTGTGCCATTGGACATCGAACCAGTCGTGAGGAACACACCACCGATGGAGCCCTGAGCCATCTCTGTCACGTATGGTTCCAGAGCTTTTGGTACCAAACTTCTCGCCATCTTGAGGTCTTCAGCTGAACAGCTCCCTGACTCCAGCCCACACGCCCTGCCCATGCGTTTGAGCACTTCAATGTCATCGTGGATCTCAAACGTGTTGTCGAAGTTAAACAGGTATTCAAATTTGTCATTGGAGATACTGCAGTCAATGACCGTCTTCCTGCTGGTGTTGACAATAATGAAGGGGAGGTGGATGACGGAGTTGGGTGGAGGGGGCCTACGGGCCTGCTGCTCTGCTTGGCGGTTTCTCTGCACCAAGTTCTTGAAGGCAATTTGTCACTCACACTCCAGCTCTCTGGGAGCAAGGCCCGTGGAGATCAGATGCAGGCTGGTATCAACTTAACAACGGAAGGCTTAAGTTCTGGGAATGCTTGTAAGGAAATTAGTAGTTAACTCAGGCCCTGAGCAAGCCTGGAAGAGATTGTCTAATGGATGGGGAAAGACCCAGTTCACTATCGGTGGGACGTGAGCAGATGGACAAGATGGGGGAGCTGATTTAATCAAGTGTCATACTCTTCAGCCTCAGACTTGGATGCTGGGTTGCTCGGCTTCTGCACTGAGCTGGGCGTCAGTGAACTTCATGTGTGAGGCCCATTGCTACTCTTTAGCTGGTTCAGGCAGCTGGCATCCTTCAGCACATAGGACAGACATGCTGCCTGATGGGTGGTTTTTTCCCCTCACGGTCCTGTGGGTGTTTGTCCTCTCCAGGGTCCTGTGGGTGGTTTGTCCTCTCCACGGTCCTGTGGGTGGTTTGTCCCCTCCACGGTCCTATGGGTGGTTTGTCCCCTCACGGTCCTGTGGGTGGTTTGTCCCCTCACGGTCCTGTGGGTGGTTTGTCCCCTCACGGTCCTGTAGGTGGTTTGTCCTCTCTCCACAGTCCTGTGGGTGGTTTGTCCTCTCCACGGGCCTGTGGGTGGTTTGTCCCCTCACGGTCCTGTGGGTGGTGTGTCCTCTCCACAGTCCAGCCTTGTGGACGTGGTGTGGTCAGTTCCCTAGGTGTCTGCTGTCACACAGCAGCAGCCAGGTCAGCCGTGGTGAGTAGAAGTCCCGGTTTTTGAGACCACACATACCTCCCGTGACTTCTGGCATGAGCTCTCCTACCAAGCTGCACTAACAACTGAAACAGGACAACCGTAAACCAGAATAAAATCCCTTGTTCCCAATGTCACTGAGTTGTGGATTTACCAGCAGAGTAACTGCACCAACCCGTGATGGCCGCCACAGTGAGCAGGCCCAGCAGAACCCCTGCGTCTGAGGACACTTGCCAGGACAGGTTACCTGCAGGATGAGTTCCTGGAGCTGCGACTGCTTCTGCTTGATCCTCTCCAGCCTTCGCTGCCTCTCCACCTCTAAGTTCTGACACTCCTGAGCCGAGTTGGTGGGCAGGCCGATCCACTTGATCTCCTTCTTCTCCTTGGAGATGATGTTCATGGCCATCAGCACATTTAAGGCATCATAGACACGCCGCCGGATGTTCTTCTGGTCATAAGCTGATTCACTCGGCAGTATGTGGTTGTCGGCGGCACTGAATTCTGCAACCAGCTCGTTGGCCACTTCATTGTAAGAGGTGGTTCCTTTCCTCTGCACCTTCTCACACACCTTCATGGAGAAATGCCGCAGGCCCTTGCCATTCTTCTCGCCTTTCCTGTTCCGCTTCCCAGCAGACCACGGTGAGGAGTCAGACGGCTGGTTCTGGGACACAAAGTGAGTGCTGGGCGTGTGCGGGCTTCCTACCCGACAGTGTTTGATGCTGCAGGTCTCTGAGGCGTGCCAATTACCACTTGCTGTGTGATGTTGACATTGGACTGTCCTAAGGTTTTTGGCAAGAGCTGCTTTCCGAGCGTGTTCACTGTGGACGGGTGGACAGCCACCAAGAAAACCACACATCTTTTGCCACGTTACCAGATCCAGGAAATCAAGGCCGTAACTGCTCGCCCTCCACACAAGAAACCGGGCTTATCTGGCTGGCCGGCCCGGCGGCGCGGTGCGCGCGGGGCGGGCGACGGGACGCTGGGGCGGCGGCCCCGAGGTTCGGCCCTGGCGGTCCCTGCCCTGGGCCCGCGGCGCCGGGACTCGGGCTCACCCTGGGCCGAGCGTCGGGCCGGCCAATTTGTGAATTCTTAAGGACTGCTTTACATTATTTTTAGATGCATGAGTTGAAACCATGCTTACATGTTTTTTTCTACTTAAATTTCAATTTTATTAATAGTATTTTGAAATATTTTTTTCATAATGATGATGTTATTTCAAAATACATGGAGATGCTTCCACAAAATAACAGTGTGTGAATGTTCTAAATTTTCATTATTGAAGTTAATAGTTTTTCACAGTGCAATGTAATTTTGTGTAATTGCTGGTAACACATTTTATTACTACACTTTTTTGTTTATTAAATGGAAACTATCATGCATTGTGCACTAGTGAATATTTTAATATTTACCTAGATGAACAATCAGTCTAAATAGACATGAGAGTGAAGTGAATTATGCACAATCACACTAGATAAAAGAATATCATCTAATAGTTCGGTTTTGGGGTTAAAATTATGCATGCGTAATGGAACTGAACACAATATACGGATGGAGAATTTTTCAACAGTTCTGGTTACAATATGTTGCTAAGGTGAGACTTTTTTTTTTTTAATTTCCAATGTGCCTTTTTAAAAATAATTAACTAATGGGCAGTTTGTAATTGACTTCAGTCTGTTACTTTGGAAAATGAGGGCTATTGTAATTAACATAGCCACTGTTGAAAACAGAACGGATGTTTCTCAAAAAAAAATTACAGAACTTCCATGTGATGCAGCAATTTTATTTCTGAGTTAATATATATAATCAATATATCATAAGGATCTCAGCACTCCTATAATACTTGTGGCAGTGTCCATACTGGCCAAGAAATGAAAACAGCTGAAGTATATGTCAGTGTTAAATGGATAAAGGAAAAACGTGTACAACAGAATAGCATTCAGCCATAAAAATAGCAAAATTCTCTCATTCATGGTAGCATGGAACACAGATGAACCAAGATCATAATGTCAAATGAAATAAGCCAGCTACAGAAACAGACAAACATGGTCTGAGTCATATGTGATACAATTTAAAAAAAAGTTGTTTTAGTAGATATTGATTGTAGAATGATGGTTATTAGCGGAAAGGAGGAGATAGAAAAGACTGGCCAATGGGTAGTTGCAAATAAATAGGAATAAAAGTGAGTATTGCTTTGTGTAGTTGAGTGGCTGTGGATTGTGATTATATATTGCATATGAAAAAGCTGGACGAGTGTTGAAAACATTCACCTTATAGAAGATGTCATATGTCACCATATAGAAGATATCATTTGATATCTTAATATCTACTAAAACAACTTTTATTTATGTATTTTTTATTTTTTTTTAATTTTTTTAAATTTTATTATTATTATTATTATTATTTATTCAACTGTGCGCATGTGCGTGTGTATGTGCGCGCGTGTGTCTGTGTGTGTCTGTGTGTGTGTGTGTGTGTGTAGAACCACGGACGAATTCGCGAACCACCATGGACGCCTCCACCTCCTTCTGCCCCGGGATTCACAGGCTCCGCCCTACCAGGACCAGAAGCGCAGGCCGTCCCCGCTTCCGCCTGGCGTCTATACGTGGGATCTGGGATCCGAACTCAGGACCTTCCGCCTGCAAGGCGGAGGCTTAACCCCTGAGCCACCTCTCCAGCCCCTAAAACAACTTTTTTTAAAATGTATCACATATGAGTCAGAACATGCTGGTCTGTTTATGTAGCTGGCATATTTCACTTGACATTATGATCTTGGTTCATTTGATGTTGAGGGTTGAGCTCTGGGCCCATTTGTAGAGAACAAGTGGCTGAGTTAAGCCCAGAGCATACCTGCAGGAGATTGTCTAGCTGACGGGGAAGACCCAGCCATGGTGGTTGGGACTAGGCCCTGGAATAAAATATAGAGAACTGGTTGAGGAAGTTGGCATCCTTATGTACACTTGGCCAAATATGCTGGCAAGTAAAGATCACCCCTCTCTCAGCTATTATGTAGAGATGGTGTGGACAGTTCCCTCAGCCCTGGTGTTGGTGTGAGCTTTCCTGTCAAGCTGAACTGAGAACTGTAACTGCACAATCATAAGAGACAATAAACCCCTTGTTCTTAAGCCTTTGATGGTGATTTATCAGCAACCATATAGGTGAACTTCAACTGAAGGGATAAATGTTTTGAGATGCACTCAGTTAACCTGATTATATAATATATACATATATTAAAATATATAATAATCTATTAATATGTATGATTTTATGCTTTATGTATTAGTCAAAAATAAATTTAAAGAAAAACAATGACTAATGGAGTACATCCTTTTAGAAAGAAGGTATAAATTTAGATTATAAGCTGGCATATTTCACATCTTGTTTTATATGTTAGCTCATATAAAAATTAAAATTAAATTTTTTTATTATATTATTTATTTATGCAAATATAATAAATTATACTTACTATTTTTCACAGTGACTTTCATTTCAGATTTATTTACTTATTTATTTCTGCTCATACAAACTTAACAGGTACACCAGTCCCCTCCCTCCTTCCACTCCCCCAAACCCCCTCAGTCCCTTCCCCTCCTCCTTCCCCATCCCCCAGTGCCTCCCCCCCATCTCTGGAGCATCCTTTAATGTGCATGCCAAACTCTCCTCTGGGTCCTCCTCTCCGATGAGGTGCAAGAACCCAGTGGCATTTCCCAGAACCCTTTCCTGTGTTCCCCTTAAGCATAGGAACACTATTGTGGCTGTCAATCCTTAGGCTCCAAGAATCCTAGTGCCTAGTCCATGCTAGACTTTGAGGGGTCAATAATGTGTTGGACATTGAGCAGGTCATGCAAAGTCCATTATGATTACTTCGGCCCTAACTTGTGTGGAGTATCTTGCATATCATTACTCTTCCCATCCTGTGCTCTTACAATCTTACTGCCCCCTCTTCCCCAAATTTCCCTGAGCTTCAGGATGGGGAGAGATTAGGCTGGCCTAGTTCTAGGTGGTTGATATACAGTCTCTGAAGTTTTAGATTATGGTTTGTTGATTTTTTTTTCAGTTTTGCTGCTCCTGCAATGCCCTTCACTCCATCCTGATGGATATTGAGTGTCAACCCCCCCTTGGCCAGAGTTAAAAACCTGTTAAATTAGAGTCTTGTTATAAGAGTATATTCAAAGGTAGATGGAATAAAAGTAGGAGGGAGGGGTCAATCACCTATTTACAAAATGGTTACTTTCTATCTGCCAGACTATATGCTCTTCCCTTCTGGTGAGATCATACCCCATCAGTTGCAAATGATCAGGAAGGAAAGTCTGTGAACTTAACCAGATGTCTCATTACTTACTTGCAGTCCTTGATGGTGGCCTATTTTCTCTGCTGTAACATGGTTCCCTCTCTCCTTGTTACTGGTGTGGCCCTCCTTCCCCATTCCTCCTGTTTATAATCTTTGCAATTACTGTAGGTATTACAGAGATTTATCCTTGAGTGTCTCTAAGTGGGTTTGGTACTTGGATCCACTTATTAGGGAGTACATATGGTGCTTAATTTTCTGTGACTGAGATACTTCACTCAATATAATTGTTTCTAATTCCATCCATATCCCAGCAAATTGCATTAATTCATCATGTTTGATGGCTGAGTAGTATTCCATTGCATAAATGTACCACATTTTCCTTATCCACTCATCAACTGTTGGACATTTGGGTTGATTCCATGACTTTGCTATTGTAAACAGTGCTGCTATGAACATGGTTGTGCTTGTGCTATCGTGGTGAATTTTTGCTGTATGGGGGTTATTCCCAAAAGTGGAATAGCAGGGTCATATGGCATTTCAATCTTTAATTTCTTTAGGAATCACCAGACGGCTCGCTAGAGTAGTTGTATGAGCCTGCATTCCCACCAGCAATGTAGGAGAGTTCCCCTCTCCTGCATATTATGCAAATATAATAAATTATTCTTACTATTTTTCACAGTGACCTTTTCATTTCAGATTTAAAAAAGCTTATATTGTTTATCAAAGACTAAAAAATGACAGCAATTTTCATAGAATGAGATGAAGTTCCTTAGGGAGGAAATTCTGAATTTTATTTCTTCAAGGAATCAGCTAAAATTTTTTTTACTTAGTTGTTTAGCAAAACTATTAGTAAGCTGATTCGTTGAAGAAGTAAAATTTTGGTAAACAACTAAGTAAAATTTTTTTTGGTTCTGATAAAATTAAGCTTAGTGCATATTTGTTGGGATTAGGGACTAAATGTCATGTCATGAATAGTGATCAATAGTGATCAAGGTTTTGGGGCTGGAGAGGTGGCTCAGAGGTTAAGCTTCTGCCTTGCAGGTAGAAGGTCCTGAGTTTGGTTCCTAGACCCTACGTATAGATGCTGGGTGAAAGTGGGGACGACTGGATTTCTGGTCCTGGTAGGGCGGAGCCTGTGAAACCTGGGGCAGAGTAAACAAGGAGGAGGTGGAGGCGGTCCATGGTGGCCCGTGTTTCTACACATACACACACACACACACACACACACACACACACACACACAATTGAATAAAATAATAATAAAAAATAGTGATCAAGGTTTTTAATTTTATTCAGATATAAAATGTTAATACTTTATGAGATGTCTTCAGTAAGTAGTGGGTTAAAATAATATTCAGCTATACAGGATTGGTTTTTGCTTGTAGGATTTTATTTACTGAAATTATTGTTTTAAAAATAATATAGTTTTATATTAAATGGATATATTCATATGGATATGTTCATATGGATATGTTCATATTCCACATTGAAAAGTTGCATATGAAGGAAACGATCAAGTAAAACTTTTAATTTTTAATGTATGTGACATGGACATTTATATTTTATATTTATTAAGCAAATGATTATAATGATGTAAAAATTGTCAAAAAAATTCTTGAAGTCCCATAAGACCTTTAGAATAGAATAAGAGAGTCTTGAAATATACAGTCCTAAAAATAAGGAACATTGACTGATAAATCATTTCATACCTGTAACTAGTATCTGTGTTGATTAACTGTATTAACTATATTACCTAGTTATAAGTGTTAACTTTTTATTACTAGATAAGTTGAATTTGTCAGTGATTAATAGGTATATAATGATAGCCCAAAATAATGTCATTTTAGTATTTTAAGTGTATTAGATTTCAAAGTTGAATAAAATTACAAAATAGCATAAATAAGTTTTCAGTTTTGAAATATTGTGTGTAATAATATTTTGAATGAATAGTATGCCGAATAGTGTAGTATTTTGGTTAATAATATTTCGAGTGAGTAATATAGAGTTTACATATATTCATGTCATCTAAAATTATAGCATAGGTTTCTACCTAAATAATTCATTTTATGAATCATATAAGAATTTGCCATATATCTCAAAATATTTTATGAGTAGATGATGCTTTCAGTCATTATGAATCTTTTATAAATCAAGATCCTTTGTGTATAATTCAGTTTTATTTAAAAAGTGATAAATATATTGTGTCTTATTCTTAAGTGGAATATTAAATACAGACATAGAAATAAGAACAGCAAGTATGAGTGCTTCCTTTAACTGGGAAATGCTCTCTTCTGTTTCTTCTGTGGATATGTTGGTGTCTATATCTCTAATTTGTGGGTGGGGCAGTTTGAACCCTAAGACATTGTATTCTTTTACATTTGTATTTGAAAGGTTGCATTTGGATATCATAAATAAAGCTTAGAGACTGGATGTTCAAGTTTGAGCTTTAGTTAATGATTACATGTTGCTATTTGTTACATAGTCAATTTGACAGTCAGATTGTTCTTTTTGTAAATGATCCATGCAAGTATTTATCACCTCAATCTGTACATGATTTTCATAATCCCCTTTTGTAACTGAGTCATTCTGATATTTGACTAATTTAGTGAAAGAATTACACTTTGTTGCAGGTAAGCTTCTTTTAGAAAGAAAAACATCTGTGTTTGGTCTAATGAAATTATAATTGCATAATAACTCTTCATAAGTAATTCTTATTGCTTCTTTAAAGCTGTTTTAATTGGTAGTGTTTCATTTACCATTTGATTAATAAAAGTGTTAACATTTTTATTGGTTTGAGAGATGCAGGGTAAACTACACATTGAGAAGTAAGAAAATTTCCATAATTAAATCCCTCTGTATTTAAGCAAGAATAATTACAAAATATCACTGAATCCATTTTTAGTAAGGCACTTTTCATGATTACAAGGAATCTAGCCTTAATAAATAACTTTTACAATTAGCAATGAGAGTAAACTATGGTAGATGATGGCTCAATGATATTGTGAATTATCCTTAATAAACTACAGTTTTTATAACCTTGTGAATATAAAAATATCCTTCTGGACATAAAAAATGGGAGATGGCCAAGGGGTTAAGCCTCTGTCTCGCAAGCAGAGGTCCTGAGTTCGGATCCCAGGTCCCATATAAAAATGTCAGGTGGCCTATACTTCCGATCCTTATAGGCAGAACCTGGAAAATTCCATAGTGAAGCAAAAAGGAGGTAGAAGGAATCTATGATACACACACACACACATACACACACACACACACACACACCAATAAAAATGTGAAGAAGGGAATAAATTTCTTTTTCACTTTAAGAATCAAGTGGTGACATGGAATTGTCATAATTATATGAAGGTCAGTAAATGCAAAGAATATATGTATTGTGATAAGTGAAACATTTGATTGTGTTCATTCATCTATTCTTCATGTATTCTTGAGTTCATTAATCAACAGATGTTTATTATTGATTTCTTATAGACATATATACTTCCATAGATATTCTAATTTAGTCTGTTTTTATAAATCTTATTCTTGGAATTACTTTCTTTTAATTTTGGTCATTCTTAGGCTTGTAAAATTTATGTGGATGACCTCATCTGTTTTGCAAATTATAAGCTAAAACAGTTTAAGTCTTTTCTAGCCCACTTTCATACTGAGTGTAATTAGCTGCTTGTTCTTTCCTATAGATACTTCAATACTGTCAAATGGAATGTATCATTTACCTCCCCTCAAATATGCTGCACTACTTATGTATGTCATATATTTATGCATGCTATGATATAAACCCGTAAGATCGACATTATTTCTGTTTCATTCTTTTTGCTCTATTTGTATTGAATGAATATTTTATTTACTACCCATGAAATAAAGAGTATGTAACATTTGCCTTCAACATTCCTAACATTGAAATATAACATCTAGTTTCATTTAGGTTACTTATTTGTAGAAGAATCCTAGCTTCAGCACAATCATCAAAGTCTAGTGTGCATTTTCCTCTTGCGAGCCTTTTTATTTTCCTGGCACTTGAAGATGAATCTGACGTTGTTATCCATCCTGACCCAAAGCAATTCTATCAATTCAATATCAGCTAGTCCATGGAACTGTGCATAAGCTTAGGAAACTCTGGATGATCTTTCATTGAATTTTGTCATTCGCTTGTTGAACTTTCTTTATCTTAATAGTCAACTAAGTTCTAACTTAAATTTCGAAAGTATAGTTCACTTAGGAAAACTGCATGCTATTTTCTTCCCAGGTAGACCTTCTGGTGTTCAGGTTCATGTAAATTCTGCTTATTACTATTGACAAGTTGAATATTGGAATTCACTTGCCAGTAATTTTGATCTTGGCTTCTGTTACAAGGTCCAAGGCATATTGTAACAACAACAAAAGGAATGTGGCATCTTCGTGTTTTCAGTGAATACTTCAAGTATTTAGAATGTTTTGTGCTGATTATCAATAATTTGTCACTAGCAGATGGGTCTAGATTATCAATAATTTGTCACTAGCAGATGGGTCTAGATTAGGGTGAGCTGAATGTCGATGAGGGATTATTGGTTTTTTTGTAGTGAAAAAACTTTCACTGATGACTCATTTTTTTTTACAGTGCTGTCATTTCAAAGATTTTATCTGAGGATATGAATGGATACAAAGTCTCCAGATTAATTTTCCAAAAAGAAAGTCCACATACCAAAACAGGTTCAAGATATGGGGTGCAGGGCAACAACGTATGTGACTATAGAGGCAGAGACAAAACAGATGTGTGCAGCTGCCTTACAGACAGTTAAGGAAAATCTGAAACACTTCCAGTCTATGCAACATACTAGCAGCATCCAAAGATAAATTTGGTACTGATATAATCAAGAAAATCCTGTTTTAACAATATGATGAAAGCAATACTAAAATTGTCTCAAAAATGGCAATAATGCTAGAAACAGGACTATTATGCATACAGTATAGTGTAGCAGGAAAATGCTGGCTTTTTGAATATAAATCTACTAAAATAATATCTGACCTATTATTATTATGTGTACACTAGTATTTTTGCATCTCATTCATTAGGAAAAGACACCACCTTAATCATTAAGTATTCATATAAAAACACTTTTAGCCAATAAATATCTAGATACCAAGTTTATGTGAGAAGAAACAAATGTTGCTTGGTTAGAATGGATAGAGGATATAAATAACAAGGGTCAGTTTAACACAGGTCCAATCCACTAAACACAGCTTGCTTCACACCAAGGAAAACATACTTCTTGGTATGAGGGATAATCTTGATTATATTAGTTGAATGAAATTGAAATGCATTGTTTCAAAATCTCTTCAGAATATCTGAAAGAAGCTGGATTATCTGGAGTGAGATAATTATGAGAACTAGGGTTAATGTTTACTATGGAAGGACTTCTTTTAGCAAACGGCATCAACAGCTTCTTATATGGCATATGGCTTATTAGATAATTTGAAATAATGCAGTTAATATTTAACGGACATTTTTTCCATGCCTGCTTTGTGTTGATCCTTTCCCACATAATTATTCTTTAATTCTCACAACAAATGTAAGATAGAGGTTCAATTATTACACTCATTCTGCAAATGAGAAAATAACAGCTTGCCGTGAGATTCAGCAATTTGCTTGAAGCCATGAAGTTTATGAGTTAATGAAGGGAAACTATTTCTTGCACTTTTACCATAAAGGAAGTCTACATGAAAACATTAAATGCTTAGTGATTTAAAGCTAGTAAGAAATTTGTTAATGTAGGTGTGATTGATCAAAATCTTCAAATACATGCATTTAGATTTTTGCTTGGGATGGATCTCAGGAACTCAAGATACCAGGGAAATGTGTACTACTGAGCCACACCCCTACCTCAAAATCATGGATTTGGTTAACAATGGCTCTCTCCTTTTAATTGGTTTAATTCATGCATTTTTAGAAAGAACGTCATCTCCTTTGAACAGATGAATCATCTTTTGGTCTTAAGAAAAAATAAATATTTTGTATTTAAATAAATATTCTCAGAGACTTCTGAGAATGAATCGTTGCAGTACATTTCAACAAAATGTAACTAGTTGAAACAATTTCTTTGTAATATATTTCTGTTATGTTCCATTGCAATATATTTGTGAATATGAATAATATTCTTTTTTTGAGAATTAAGGTAGAGTTTATTAGAAAAGAGAAAGGTTGGAATTCATGGACTCCAGATGTGGAGTGCCATGAGGAGCTAGGGCGCCTCTATGAGAAGCAGAAATAAAACAAAGCTCATGGCACTAGAGGGCCATGAGGGGCTAGATCGCCTCCAAGAGAAGTAGGCAGCTGGAAATGGACTCATGGCACTAGAGGGCTGTGAGGGACGAGATCGCCTGAATAATATTCTTCACAAATTATCACTAATTTAATTTAAATGAATAATTTTAATTATGGTATTATTTCTAATAAAAATCATTCTTTTATATTTATCAGCACATTTACTGAAAGGAAACTTTTGGTTCTGTATCAAGGATATTGAAACAACTGAAGTTGGATTCATTTGGACTAATTTGAATGGTTGAAATTCTCTGAATAAGTACTTGAAACTGGGATATGATATTGTCATTAAATAATATATGAATTATTTAAAAGAACAACACTTAAAAACATGCTACCAATTTCCACTGGAAAAATAGTTGCCTAATACATATTAATATACATATTAATACATATATGTTGTATAATAATATACAACATAATAGTTGCCTGTACATACTTATATAATTTTACTTTTTGCAGTAAATGAATGGGAGGCAAAAACTACATTAAGTCCAATGTTCATTGTAGAAACACAAACTACGAGAGCTGAAAACAAACTTTCAAATATTTATCACTATCTTGGCAAGTATTTCCTGAGTGGTATTTTCTCATCATACTTTGGACATGCCAGTATTTTTTTAACATTTTTTATTATTATTTCTGCTCATACAAACTTAATAGGTACACCACTTCCCTCCCTCCCTTCTCCTCCCCCCGAACCCCCTGTGACCCCTCCCCTCACCCCTCCCTTCCCATCCCCCAGTGCCCCCCCCCCAATCCCCAGAGAGTCCTTTCTTGTGCATGCCTGACTCTCCTCTGGGCCCTCCTCTCCGATGATGTACAAGGACCCAGTTGTATTTCCCTGAACCCTTTCCTGTGCTCCCCTTAAGCATAGGAACACTACTGTGGCTGTCAATCCCTTGTCTCCAAGGATCTTGGTGCCTTTAACAGATGCTAGACCGTGTGGGGTCAATAGTGTGTTGGACATTGCGCAGGGCATGCAAAGTCCAATTATGGTTGCTTCGGCCCTAACTTGTGTGGAGTATCTTGCAAATCATTGCTCCTCCTATCCTTTTGCTCTTACAATCTTACCGCTCCCTCTTCCGCAAATTTCCTTGAGCTTCAGGATGAGGAGAGATTAGTCTGGCCTAGTTCTAAGTGGTTGATATAGAGTCTCTGAAGTTCTGGATTGTGGTTTGTTGATTTTCTTTTGCAGTTTTGCTGCTCCTGCAATGCCATTCACTCCATCCTGATGGGCATTATATGTTGTTAAACTGGAGTCTTGTTATAAGAGCACATTCAAGGGTAGATGTAATAAAAGTAGGAAACCACAGTGAGGGAGGGGTCAATTGCCCATTTACAACTGAGGGGGTATGATCTCACCAGAAGGGGAGGGCATATAGTCTGGCAGATAAAAAGTAACCATTTTACATGCCAGTATTTTTAATAATTGTAAATTGAGTCTGGTTATATGTTTGGCTCTTCTGCTAAACTATTAATCCTGTAAGAGCAAAGTCTAATAATATTTATCTGATGAGGCCAACTGGACTGGTCCTTAGTTCAAAGCAGATGCTCAGTAAATGTCTATGGAGCTAAATTTCTGATGTGTGGTAAAAGCAGGAGATGAACAGACATGCATCCCTTCTTTAATAGGCTCTCAACAGAATTAGCAAGAAATACAAATACAAGCCAACAAGACTATTCAGCTAAACATACTAACCTAACTAGTGTAGTGGCCCATTGGATCAACAATTAGAATTCACACAGTGAGTGACAGGAGAAGACAGGATGTTCTGAAGCCAGAAGAAGAAAAACATGTGAGAAAAAGTGTGAAAGAAGCTGAGTACGATCTGTCTGTGGCATTTTAACTCTAGGAGCAGTGGACTCCATTAAGACTGCAGTTCCTAATGCTTTACATATTACCAAGCTGTTTGAACACATCAAGTCTTTCCTAATCCTGAAATACCAATGTAGAAATGTGAGGTTAAGTAAAGTCATAGTTCACATGCTTTGGCAAGTAACAAAGCTGTGTAGGAATCCAGTTGGCTTGTGTATGTGTGTGTGTGTGTGTGTGTGTGTGTGTGTGTGTGTGTGTGTGTGTGTGTGTGGCACAGGGTGCCTGTGGCTTTGAGACTGAAACGTACAAGCTACTGTTTTCAGAAAATTAATCTGAAGACATTATTAAGAAAACCATGGGGATAGGATGAAATGTTTATAGAATAAAAATGTTTCCAAACCAAAATGAGTACCTGTGTTCTAGATAACAGGAAAGTACTCAGTGATAATGGAAGGTGGGGGCGGGGTCGCATGAAGTCTTTGTCTTGTGTTCTGAACAAGGCAGATCAGGTAAAACACATGCATACATGTGATCATAAAATGCTGTCAACGCCACTCCAGAGATAGTTTAAGTGGTCACAGAACAGTAATAAGTGACAAACACTGCAAGCACTTGACTTTTATTTCATTTTATCTTCACACAGTTTTGACAAGGCAGCTACTGCCTGAATCCCCATTTGTAGTCAAGCAAACTGACTGAGGGTCAGGGAAAGAATTCACTTAGAAAAATGAAACTGAGGGAATGGAAAATTCAGGTCTCAAACCTAGTTTTCCTTCGTTAAGCTGTAACATTTAGAAATGTCGAGAGGAGGACTGAAGAAGTGGCTCAGGGTTGTTAAGCCTTTGCCTTGCAAGCAGAAGGTCCTGAGTTCGGATCTCCGATCCCATGTTAAAAACAAGAACAACAACAAAAACACCAGGCAGAAATGGTGGTGGCCTACTCTTCTAGCCCTTCAAGATGGAGCCTGGGGAACTCTAGGGCAAAGTGAAGAGGTGGCAGAATTACCCCGTGGTGATTCCTGAAGTAACCCTCAGGCCTCCAAAGGTATATACTGTATACTCTGATTCACACACACACACACACACACACACACACACACACACACACACACACACAGAGACACACACATAGACACATGAAGTACAAACACCCCCCAAATGTTGAGAAGCAAGAGTTTATTCAGCCAAATCATGTTTCTAACACAATGCATTTTAAATGTTGTCATGTTCCCAGCTCAGTACTATTTTTGCGATTCCAACAGAAAGATTTTAAGTGTGAGGTCATCCAGATTCTGCACTTTTCTGCCACTGTCTTATATAAATACTCTGGATGCTGGAAACAAATTGCAAGTACTTGTTGAAACAAGTGTAAGAATAATAATTAGAAACTTCAAGTATTTTCATCATTACAGAATATTTACTTAGTGAAGAAGAAGGAAGAACTTTAAGATGGCTTTAGAAAATAACTTCAGTTGTTAACAGATAAGCACTTAGTATATGTGTGGGGTCCTTTAAAAAAGCTTAAACTGCTTAGATCAAAATGGTGTGTTGAAAGTTAATATATTCATGGTGGAATATGATCTTGGTTACTGAATCACAATTCTAAACACAGATTCTAAACCTAATTCATAGACCATTTTAACTCTTGAAATATTCTTTCAAACTATTCTTTTTTCTACTAGAGTTTTTGGAAATCACATACATATAATAACCTTGGCTGAAAAACAGATTTATCACAAATTTTTCATAAGTTAAATTATCATAGGAGTGTTTGTTCATCCACTTCTCTGCAATAGTAACAAAATTAGCAACATAATGAATTCTACTTAATTTTTTTGCACAGTGTGATGAGTTGACCTCTAGGGGGCAGCTCATTCTAAGAGTTTGAGAAAATGCATTTCCACCAAGCATTACGTGGCAAGTTTTGAGTTCTTGTTTAGAACATAATTATGTTTATTTATTTATTGTTTAGTTGATAATTATATTTATACCTTTGATTATAGTGCTGCTTTATAAAGATAAAACAGAAATTTGCATGAGCAATACATAACTAAGGAGCTGAGTGTAGTGTGTTTGTGCGTTTACATTGACCATTTAATTATTTTAATAGAATTTCACCAAGATTTATACACTGTACAGTCAAGGTAAAAGGAATGGAATATGACTATGCATGGCCTTAATTCACATTTATATTCTTATATTCAATTACTACATTGAAAGTTTGAGATTCATAGGTCAAATGATACAATGTTTCCCAAAACCGAATGCAGGCATTCCATGTTCCAAATATTAAAGAATTTATTTTTAAGTGGATACTAGATAGCAGAGTTTTTGTTTTCTGGAACTCAGATAAAACATTTTGTTTGGCTTTCTTACAGTTTAAGGAAGTGTTGTCTTATAACTGTCAGATGGATGGGGAACAATCTTTCTTAGTATGCACTTGTTTGTTTAGTAGTGGGGCAGGACAAAGGTACTAAGTGGTTTGTGTTTAAGCTTTTTTACCCTGTATATTGGCTGTAACTGAATACTGGAATGTGTCCAATATTTAGTAATATTATACTTTTTTAAGGTTGAAAAATGTGATTGTATTATTTACTATTCACTTAATAAATCATTTTTCAGTATCAGGAACTGTGATAGGCCCTAGAGATACAAAAAATGAGTAACATACTTATTGGATGAGACAAACAAGTAAGAAAATAATGGTAATGATGGTAATGTTGCGTTTTGAAGACTGATATGGGGGTTTTGCCCTTGATGCTGTGGGAGCTGTGTCAGCAGAAAGAAGCATCAGTCCACTCACGATCTGGATGAATGACATCCTAGATCATGTAATGCGAGCAGCAGTGAGTAGTAGGTGTGGGTGAAGTAGAAGAAGGATGGTTCATGTACAGCAAGTCCATAAGGAGAGAGGTCAAAGGCACTCATGTTATCTGACCTACCTGTGAAAGTCATCGAAGCCTTCTTGAAGGCCCTGTCATTTGAACAGAAGGAAATTGTAGTAGAATGGCATGACCAGCATTGAGAAGTATATTAGGGAAAGTCTAGAAAGTTGAAATTAAGCATAGACATGAAGGGTCCTGATAATGCATTTTGGAGTGTACTTTATTCACTCAAATTTGACTTTAGAGAATCATGGAGCTTTTCAAAATATGGACAAATTCAATTTTTTTTACCATAAGTATGTAAATATATGCACATAAAGTTCTGTGATCATTATCAGAGATGTAAATTTTCTGAATGCCATCATTTCCCCAATCTTTGTATTGGTGGCACTCACTGTATTTCATGGAAGTCCTACATTATAATAAATATTTAAAATAGTTTTTAAAATTATACATGTATATAAGAACAGTGATCTGAAGTTTACGATTGGATACTTCTGTCATTCTGATGACTTTATGTAATCAACTTAAAAACTGGCTATCGGTGTGAAATCAAGATATGGGGGTGAACAAACTAGGTATCCTGCCCTGAGTGACATTTTCTTGAAAAGTTAGAAATGTGTTGTTTATAGTGATAAAAAATGAACTTCAAAGCAGATGGAATATCAAATTATAGTTTCTGAAACAAAATAATTATAAGAACCAGGGAAATTAAGAAAGATTATTTAATGTATAAGTGTTAGTTTAAAATTGAAAAACTATCCTTGTGTAAGTGAGCTAATGATTTACTGTGCCTGACAGCTATTAATATTAAGATCTAAACAGACTATCAGATGAAGCATTAAAGACTATGTGGAAGATAATACAGTTTTTCCAGAATTATATGTACAAAAATGGAAAGACTTTTGTTATTCAGATAAGCTGGTTAGGAAGATAAGTCAAATTTGTATCTTCAGTGTTTATGATAGAATGCCAAGAAGATTATCCAATGTTAATCTTCCTAACTAGTAAATAATCTCTAATTTCTTTTCTATGCTAAATGTTTCATAAAATTGCATCTCTGTTCATAATAAATTTTAATTGTAAAACATAGAAACATCTATCAGTGACTTCTAAAGTGATAACTCCAGCTCAAACTTAACTCTTATTGCAGCATCTGTCCTTTTATTATCTCTCCCAGGTGTCTAAGAGATTATCTGTGGTTTCTGAAATCAGCATGACCTAAGTTGAATTTCAGTAATTTTCCCCAAACTGACTATAACTACATCCTTTCCCTTCTTAATTTATGATGATTTCATTCTTCTAATTTTTAAAAAAAATTTGAATATATCCTTAAGTCTTGTTTTGCTCAACATCTAATCCCTGATTGGTTAGGAAACTGGATCAGTCCTATCTTCAAAATAAATTTAGAATCACATCACAGCTTTCCATATTCCTAAATATTGTTTTCATCCCACCTTGATTGGTTGGTTTGTTCCTCTCTGAAATTGATTCCTGAAATTTAGAATTAAATAGATCTCTGCATGTGACTTAGTAGTGACTACCTACTTGGCTGGCGTGAAAACCAGATATTATTCAAGGCATGGCTTTCTGCTCACCTCTGACTTCCCTGTACATTCTCTGCATCCACTTTGGTTTGCTTAACTTTCTTTCTTAACACACTATGTAAGCTCCAACTTTAGGGTTTTTATGAGTTGCTTTTACTTTTCTTCCAGAAATTGTGTGACTTCTTCATCTCCTTCAGCACTCTGCTAAAATTCCCATTTTTATGGACATTTCCCTTAAAATCTCTACATACTTACCCAGCTTCTTTAGTTTCCCTCACTTATTTGCTTTTCTTTTTTTTCTTTAACATTTATCACACCTAAAGTACTATGCAATGTATACATATATTCTCTGTGTTTACTGCCACTGGAATACAAACGCCATAAAGATAGGGATATTTTCATCTTTTATCAGGACATTCTACATGCCTGGCAGAGTGCCTGGTATAGAGTGGGTTCTCACAAATATTTAATAAACAAATGACTAATTTTAATAATGGAAGCATTGCTCTAATGACTTTTTAAAAGCTGGGGATTTTGCCAAATACTTGAAGATTATATTTCAGTTTTCCTTTAAATGATGTTGCTTATGTTTAATCATTTTAACAAACGCTGCACATAGTAAGAAATTTTTTTCTCTAAAATTGATCCCTTTTCAAGACATGCTAATATGTATTTCTGTTAAATTCACCGGAAAGCTTAATTAGTAAAGAATTGGAATATTTCTTCTCAACAACATGAATTACACTAATAAACTAAGAAATGTGCGGCTGTGTATTTCTTTTGTAGATTTGTGTGAAACCCGAAGACATTTGAAAAGTCTGTATAGTTCTTCGTAGAAATCCCCACCTTCAAGTTGTCCATGAAGTTTACATTAAAGTTTAACCTGTGTCAAGTCAAAATGATGTAACAAGGCTTTTTATAAAGAATGCTGGCAGATTCAAGGCTGGCCATTTAAATCCTAGAATGACATATGACATTGGAATCCAACATTGATTCACGGTAACCCAAGCGAGCTGGTAAACGGCTTGACAGACTCTAAGTGAAAATCAATGTTTTTCATTCTTTAGAAATTTTTATTGATTTATTGGTTCCATAAGCATTCTCTGACAAACTTCTTCAGTCACAACTTGCAAGTGTTCAGACATTTTCTGGTGTGCTTTATCTAACAGTAGCCTTGGCTCATGGAAAAATTTGCATATTTTTCCTAGGTATGTTCCACAGTGTCTGAAGGTAGCATTGCATTGCCTATATTTGAATATGGGCAATATGTTCAACTTAAATATGTCTTGATTTCTAATTAAGTAAAATAGGAAGCATAAACAGTGTGTATTATACTGGATTGTCCTGAGAACAGAAGGTTTATAACTTTTTATTCTTTGACAATTTCATGCATGTATACAATATATCTTAACTATAGCCATTTCCCACTCCCTTAATGCCTCTTCTTAATGAACTTTTTATTGATATATATATATTTATAATAGTGCCTGATATGCAGACACTCATGTTATCAACTATATTTTAAGTGATTTCAGAAGTAGTTATCCAAGAGAAAACAGTTATGGAGAGATATTTTCATAAAAAATATTCAATGCCTTTAAGAAACCTACTACATTCTTATTGACAAAGGAACAAAGATTTAAACGTTGAAAATGATTTCAGTTCTTCAATCTCCATTTATTGGCAATATGAGGCTACAGAACATCCACGTTGTCCTTGGGTCCACAGTTTCTCTTTAAAAATATTTAAAACATTGTGTAAATTATTTATAAACACACTTGACTCTAGGGTACTTTGTATATTGTAGCCCATCTACCAACTAAAATATAAACATTTTGCCTTCCATTCCAGAGAGTGAGTGGTTTTTGAAATCTTACAAAGAGAAGACTTAACTTGTATCTATGCATCCTGGGACAAATTAATATTTGCTTAAAGCTATTAGTAATAGCATTTATAATAGCATTTAAAATAGGATTTTGTGATTAAGAATTAGACTGGAGAGTGTGTCAATATCCTCATTTCTTACTTAATTACTAGTGTAGCATCTGGAATGTTTATAATGCACTTTTCTCATTTCCTACATCATAGACCTAAATCCTCCTCCAGAACATCTTAGAGTAAGTGATTCACCAGAGTGGTTGTCAAAGACTTAGAGGCATCTGTTAGATGTCTTTTGTATCCTTTATCTTTCCTTTTAGAAAATTGTCTCTGTGACCCTCAGGCATTCCACTGAATCTTAAGGCTCAGTTCAGTTCATAGGTTTGATAATAATTTTCAGCATCACTAGATTTTTTTAAAGAAAATAATTATATTTACTATACTAAATATACATAACTTATAACACCATCTTTCTCTTTCACACACACTTTGAAGCAACCAAGCATTGAAAGGCAATTTTCTTTTAGAGAAAATTTTTATAAATAATTTACACAATGTTTTAAATATTTTTAAAGATAGATATGCAGAAAAATATGTAGATTGCACATACATGTTTTTCTGCTTTCCTTTTGAAACTTAGCTCTCTGTGTGTTTCCCTTCAGTATGTCCTGAAATAGCTAATACAACTTTATCTCCAGTTATTGTCATGGTTATATGATGTGCTCTTGGAAAACAGGAAACACTTATGTGGACATTCCTTGAAAGTATATTACTGGGTTAGAATTCCAGCTCCATGAATTACCAGTTTACACCCTTTGTAGTTTACTCATACTCTTTGAGTCTCAGCTTTCTTTTGCTTTTGGGAATGGCAATAGCATTATTTAATTTTTAATGTAATATAATTAAGAACTTAAACATTGCTTGACATAGGGAAGCACTGTGAGATGGCTTGTTGTGATTTTTATTTCCTCACAGTAGAATATTAGGGAATCTATGGTCCCTGAAGAATAGGAAATGAAGCCAACAATTTCCTGTGTGGTCAGTTTTTGTTGGAGCAATTAGCTATACACAGGTTTTCTGCATAATGGAGGCAAGCTAAGAAGTGATGATTGGAATTCAAATTTGCTCTCCAAGTAGAATAAATTTTGCTACAGACCAGGAAGCCCTGAGATACCATTTTATGTTGCCTCTAATAAGATTTTTTTACTTGACCTAAATAATGTCATTCTGAAAAAAACTCTTAAAGCCCTTGATGCTGTTGTGTTTCTTTATACAACTTTTGCAAGAAAAACAGAGGACAAAGGGTCATAATTAAAAAGAGAAAACTAACAGAAATTGTCATGCTATAGGATGATGATGATGATGATGATGATGAAGATGATGAAACTTTCCAGATATTTTGAAGACAAGGCAGAACTTCATCCCATCCAGCTCCTTGTCAGTCTTGGTGACTTTGCTTTGAAACGTTACACAGTAGCACTACTTGTTCCTAGCATAAGTAGACTTGGTGGGCATCACCAAGCTTACACACTGGAGGGGCTAATACTAGTTTCACACATTTTCACGACTGATCTCAAGCTATGCTTTTAGTTCACAGCGGCATCGAAGAAAATTGGTTCCACAACTATATTGGCCACTCATTCCCCATCTTTAGATCTTTTTGTTCTCACTGAAGGCATATTTGGAAGCTTTTGTAGAGCACTGTTCAGAGATCTAGGTGAGCTGGTTATTCCTGGGATGTCAATCTTGCAAAAGCTGTATTGTGAGGTCTTTGTAACTGAAGGGACTGTGTGGAATCTAAAGAAAAACCCCACAAAAATGAAAGAAATGGAAGAAAAAAATTGTGCTTGAAGATTCAAAGCATGATAAACTTCTTTGAAATCTAGTTGTATTCCATATGGGATTTGTTCTGGCCAGTTTATTGAATATTTCCTCATTAGCACCCAAAGTGGAAAAGGTGAGACGGCTACAAGTTGCAGCTGAATGAGTGGAGATGGAGCTTTTGCAATGGTTTCATGTTCTAGATGCTAAACACAGTCTATGTGGAACTCCTTCCACACAGCACTGGATCTGAGTGAAGTAGAAGAATCACATTATCAGCTACTTAACAGAAGCATAGAATAAGCTCCACTGCATCCAATCAGATGCTGCAAGGAAGTTTAGAAAGGAAAAAATTTGTGAGGGGGAGAAAATGCTTTCGCAAAATCTATCTTTTAGAAAGTATCCATTTATAAGAAAAGCAGGTTTAAGGAAGTACTTAATGATGTTCTCATAAGACACAAATAGAATTGAAATTAAATTGACCCAATGTAAAGTCATGTGAATAGATAATGATGTAAGATTTCATATTTCCTCTAAATAGTACAGTAGAGAATTGAGATACAACAAAGCTTTTTATCAGAGGTCAGAGAGACTGCAGGATGTAAATGAATTCTTCTTCCAAATTGTTGCCAGTACTGTGCTTCTAAATATGAAATAGCATACTTGTTCAAAGTCCTGTTGCCTGCAGGATGTCGTATGATCTTCCTGGCCTGACATGTAAAGTTCTGATGTACAATATTGTATCTCAGAGGTGTCTGTTCCATTCCCAGGCCTTGTTTGTTCTCCTTGTACATCCCAGACCTTAACCACCCTGACTTCTTGTCACGTGCCCTGTGACTGCTCTGAGCCCTTAGTTTGTGAATTAATTTCTATTTAATTAACACAGTGTCCCTGCAATGTAGATGCTGTTTATTTATATTTAGGTATGTGGAACCCAGGTCACAGAGTAGCTAGATGACCTTTAAATAAAGATCTTAAAAACTCAGTGCTCTTTGAGCACATGATACCTTCTTTTAGTTCCAGTTTTTTTTCCCATGGAATTCTTTCATATTACCTACTGCCCCTTAACACCTAGACTTTTTTGGTAAAGTCATAGTTTCTCAAAAGACCCAGAGAAAATAACTTTGGCTCTGGTAAGTCTTCCCCAAGGTTAGAATTCATGGTTTTAACTTCTGTCTCAAATACATTGTTTATCATCTCTAGTTGGCTGAGCTGAATTTTATTCTAGTTTGTGAGTTACACATCCTGAGATTGAGTGCCCGCCAAAATTAGGAACCTGGCTTTATTTATTTCATTTGAGCACATTTCTTTAAAGTATTGCTTAATACATAAGAAGATAAATTTTGAAGTTTCAGACCTTTATTTGTTGAGAATATTGTTTAGAAATAAAAATGTGTACACCTAATGTGTACATACACATATAATATTTTTTGGAATACCTAGCTTATTTCTCTTTCTAATCTTAGCACAGTAAACATGAGTGTAACATATAGGCATTGAGTATTACAAATTCTAGAATAAACTTAACAAAACAGAAATAATCTAGAAGCTTAAAAATTCTTAATCATAAATCTTTTTGATCTTTCAGAACTGAAGCCAGTTTGTATTGTAATTCCCTGTGAAGGTTATAGTACCTCTGTAATCCTTAAAATTGATCCTGTATATATTATAATTGAAGGAGGACCAAAGATGATTATGTTTATAAAGCATGATAGTAAAATGACAAATAAATGACCACCCTAGAATCAAAATGTAATTTCTTTGTTTTCATTATCAGTGAAACTAAATTAAATAATAAGTATTAAGTATCTGTATCTATAGTATAAACATGTAGCCATGTTTAGAGTTAGATAAAGCTTTCTGTGAGACAAGGTCATGCTTATATAGCTCAAGGTGACCTTAAACACAAGTAAACCCACTGCCTCAGTATTCTGATGTTGGGCTTATAGTTGTGGACACCATGCCTAGATATATAAACATTTCTCTTGATTTCAATTTTGTGTATCATTTCACATTAGTAGTATATGGGTACTTCAATACATATTCAAGAATCTTTTATAGTAATTTTGAGAGGTATCACTATGGAACTCAATCTTTCATTGATCAGGTGTGCATGTAGAGCAGGTAGGTAGAATTGAAGTGAAATCTTGTTATCTATTAACAAAACATAATTTTGATTTTACCAAAACTTTCAATAACTTATCCCTAGAGCGAAGAATGTAACTAACTTTATATGATCAGGAAAATAAATATATTAAACAACCTAAGGCTATGCCATTTTCTAGATAATTCTGGATTTTCCATTTATGATAGATAGATTTTTTAAATTGATGAAAGCAGCACTTACATTTCACCAGGTAAAATCTATTTTTAGCCTCTGTGAATATTTGGTAGGGAGGAGAATTTTTTTCTTCTTTATCTAGAATTCATAGTTCTCTGATATGTTGTCTTTTTAATCTCTGTTAATAGTTGCAAGAAGCTTTCATTTATTTTAATTTCTTCCATCTATCAAGAAGAATAAAGAGTTTACAGATACTTAAAAAACCCTAAGAATGTTTAAAAGCTGTTTTAAAACAGGTACCTTATGCTGAAAAATCCAAATTTTTGTTTTCTGTGCCCTAAGTGATATAGCTCCAAATTTAGTTGAATTTGTGAACCACAGTAGGAACTCAAAGGCAGTAATTCTTAGCTGTTCTTCAGATAGAAGTGTTTGGGTTAATACAATGTTCAGAAATCTAAGGAAAAGGTTTCACCTTCCATAAGTGCTATGACAGTATTGAAAATGAATTAGAGCAACTATTTAGAATGTAGTATTATCATTATATGCATGTTATCATTATATGCATATATAGGCACTGTACCAGTACATTAATTAGAAATAAAAATATAATAAAAATTAATATAGGGCTGGAGAGGTGGCTCAGGGGTTAAGCCTCCGCCTTGCAGGCGGAAGGTCCCGAGTTCGGATCCCAGATCCCACGTATAGACGCCAGACGGAAGCGGGGGCGGCCTGCGCTTCCGGTCCTGGTAGGGCAGAGCCTGTGAATCCCAGGGCGGAAGGAGGTGGAGGCGTCCATGGTGGTTCGCGAATTCGTCCGTGGTTCTACACATACACAGACACACACAGACACGCGCGTGCGCACATGCACACAGTTGAATAAATAATAATAAAAAAATTAAAATATATTAATAAATATATAATAAAAATTCAAGATATTTACTGCAATGTAACATCAAGACATATTACAGTATTAGTTCTACAAATAATTCAGGGCATCATCTTAATCATATGTATAATGTACAGGTTTTGATTTCAATGAAATTTCTCTGTGTTCAAGATTATGGCTTGCTATTAACCATTTGTTCTTAAATATAGCAAATTTTTTCTCTGACAGACAATAAAAACACAATCATATATAATGTTCTTTCTGTAGATGTTTTCCAAAAATTTCCTAAAAAGTGTTTAAATAAATGGCTTTTCACAAATCTATACAACATTCACATTGAATAGCATTTCCCTAGGGATGGATTTTTTTAATCAGTGCTATGAATACATAATTAAAATGAAGCCATTCTGTTGTCCTTGTGATTAGCATTGGCCAGTTCAGTTGATAGTTAATTAAAATTTTCTGGATAGAAAGAAGGAACATTGTTGTGTTTAAAGCCAGCATCTCATTAAGGGTGAGTGACTAGGAAGGGCAGATGACATGTTAAAGAGGAGCATCGATTTACATGGAGAATGTTGGAGTACGAACTCTGCCTCGTTCATGCAATCCTGGTCATGTAATCCTGGGCAAAACAATTATGCTCTCACTTAGAAGATGAGAACAATAATTTCTGTCTTGGTGAGGAAATCGTATTAAAATCAAATGTAAAACTCTGGAAACTTAGATAATACTCCAGAATCCTAACACCATTATGATGAAATACTCAATATTTTCCTAATGCTTTGAATGTATCTATCAATATTTTATGGAAAAGTCACATATTGTGAAAAATGGAGATTTCTATCTTTTAATTCCAGTATTTTGATTCAATTAGCCTATTCTGATCTCGTGGGCAACACTATATAAGCCATCCCTGAACACATGCAGTTGAGCTAAAGAGCTTTTCCGTTATAGGGACTTAAACATGAGAATACGTGTTCAAGTGCAGATATCCTCTAAACTGTGAGAAGAGGCTTAATCTCAGAAATTGCAATGTGAGGGAATGCAAGACAACTTTAAAACTGGGGTTGGGTGGTAAGGAATGAAGACATCAATTCATTGTATTCATGCATTAAAGTATCAAAGAATAAAAATATGAAAACATGCAATGACAGTCAAACCAATTGCTGAAACAAAATACTTAGAGCTCTTATTGTTGATTAGCATGGCTTTGCGTGTTCAAGACAGTGTATTGGATTGCTATGGGTAGGGGTTCCCCCGGGTCCTCCACATGGGGGATCGGGGAAAAGTGAGTGCGCTGTCTGCCCGCTCCCAGCCCTCGCTTCCCGAGGACAATCAGACGTGACAGGGAGTCTAGTCAAGCAGGAACTCATTTATTGCAAGTCCACAGCCATCTTATAAAGGCAGAAACAGTAAGGGAATTCCAGGGTGGGGAAACGGGCAACCAATCATCTTAAAGGTCAAGCCAGCACACAAGCTGTATGTAGCGAAATGTCTTTAAAACATCCTGAGCTGCCCTCCAGACTTCCTCCATCAAATCATCTTTGGCTAAACTTGCCAGATTGAGGTCACCTAGACTGAGGTCCCCACAGCTATATATTTCCCAAATATAGTCAGATTTAGAGAGTCTCCTAAATTATTAAAATGTGAAATTTCAAGCCAGGTATCTTACTCTCAAGTATGGTCTTTAGGAGGGGCAGCAGAGTATCAAATCTACTTGAGAGCTAGATACTTGGCTTGAAATTTCACATTTTAATAATTTAGCCTCCTAAAGACCATCCCAAGGTACATTAGAAATATATGAGAAAAAGCTATTTTTTACCAGTGAGAGCATAGTTCCTGTTAGACTTAAGTCACATAATTTCAGTGGTATCACCATCATCAGTTCCATCATCCCTTTGAGATGTCACACCAAGTGCTCCGCTAAGTACTTTCTAAGTTTCATACTACTTGACTTTAAATGACAAGCTTTATTCCACCAATTACGATAAGATGCATATATTTACGTGTTCTACGAATAAGGAAACAGAGCCTTAGAGAATTACCAGTAGCTTCTGTAAGATGACACACAGACTTGAACTGAGAGCTCCAATTGATATCAAATTTTGATCTTGTAACTGTTACTGTAGAAAAAGAAATTTTCAAGACAGGCAAGAATGTAGTGAGCAATTCTCAGAATCCGGTCACCTCACCCCAACCCAAGGATTCCAGGAAAAAGGTCTAGTACGTGTGGTGAGGCCAGACACCAGAAAAATACCCCCACCCTCAGGACTCCAGGAAATGCTCCCCCTTTCAAGGTCTGGGGGGGTGTAGTACTTGCAGCTATGCCAGATACTGCCGCTTGCAACCAATCAATTTAAAGCTAAGTGTTTTAGCCAATTATTTTGTAACATTACATAGCCTCCCTACAAAAAAGTATAAAAGGTGTATGCTTTTTGAGCTCGGGGTTGTCTCTCCCTCTCGTGTGTGGGGCGACCCCAGTGCACTGAAATAAAATCCTCTTGCTTTTGCATCGAACTCATGTCTGTGAGTACTCTGTGGGGGTCTGCTTCCTGGCGTAAGGCCTCTGGCCTTTGGGCTTCGGCCCTTTGGGTCTTACATTATGCTTCATTGAAAAGTCACTATGTAATAGACAAAGATGACCTGCCCACTCTGACATTGTAAATTTATGCAAATCACACTTTCAGCCCTGATGGGTGGAGCTTGGGAAATCCCAGAGTGAGGCAAAAAGGAGGTAGAAGCAATTCAGGATGATTTCTGAAATCACCCTTTGTCGTCCACAAGGACACACACACACACACACACACACACACACACACACGTGCAAAATAAATGAATATGACAAAAAGAAAGCTAGAAAATAAAGAAGTGTGAATGAGTGACTCAGATTTTTTTAGTTTCATTTTATATTTATAGTTTTAGAATTTATTGTATGTTCCTTTAAAATTAAATTTATCCCCAATAATTTATTCTTTGTTTTGTTTTGAGTCAGGGCTACATGTACACCAGGTTGACTTCAAACTTGCTGTGCCAAAGATGGCCTAAAAGAACTAGTCTTCCTCAGTCCTTATACCTCATCAGAGAGGAGGACCCAGAGGGAAGTTTGACATGCACACTAAAGGATGATCCAGGGATGGGGGCAGGGGGCACTTGGAGAAAGGGAGGGAGGGGGGAAGGAAGGTGAGAAGGGGGAAGAGAGCAAGGGGATTCAGGGAGGGGTGGATGGAAGGAGGGACTGTATGAGTGGAAAAATAAATAAATAAATATTCTACTTTAATGATACTCAAATAATTATATAAAGACATGGTGATAAATGTTAGAAAATTGTATGCAGAGATAAAAATATGAAAATGCAAAATAAATTAGTCTTCCTGACTTTATACCCAAATGCTGAGAGTATAGATGTGTACCATTGCACCTGGCCCCTGAGAATTTTTTCATTTACTTATTTAGAATTACAGGGTTAGACTAGGAATTTATAGACTAGTTGTTAAAGTATGCTTGTCCATTGTGCATGAAGCCTGAAGTTTGATACGTAGCATTGAGTATAGCTGGATGTGGTGATGCGTGCCATTCATCTCAACGCTCAGCAAGTATAGACATCAGGATCATGAGTAAGGTCATCTTCAGCTACCTAGAGAGTTCAAAGCTACTCTGGATCTCTTTCATGCATAAATATAATGGATTTATGTGTTTTCATACCTTACTATCCCATCCCCTTCCTTTCCCACTTCATATTCTCTGGCCTCCTTAAAGTGCTTTGAATAACTGCAGTAGAAGAAAAGTTAAACAAGTAATTTTTTTACAGGATGGAAGTAATATATGTGCATTTAGATTAAGTTGAATGACTTTTGGAACAGAGATATTTTCATTTATTTAGCAAATTGAACATGCAATGTTTAAAAGGTCATTTCTTCAGCAACATACTCTTGCTCTCAAGGTGGTTATCTGCTAGCATAACCTCAAAGGCTAAACTACAACAGCTCTAAGAAGACTGGAGGAATGAAGATAATTATTCTTTTCATATGTTTAGCTTTTTTGGGGGGAAGATGACATTTATTAAAAATGAGAGGCAGGATGGTGCTGTGTGTTGAATATCTAGTTGATTCAATGCGGCATATTTCATTTTTGTTTTCAGTGCTGGGGACCAAACTTGCTTGCTATGCAAACACTCTGTCACTGAGGTAAATCTCTGACCCACTGACACATATTTTGAAAAGAACTATCTTTAACAATTGATATCTTCCATTATCAAGTGTTGTCAATGACTCTTTTACATTATATATTCTACATGGTTTTTCAGGGACCTCAAGATACAAAACCATTTAAAAGTTCTTTATAGGCCTGAGATGGGGTCTTTGTGGCATGTAAGGCCACAAAGCCTTTGCCATGAAAAGCCTTTGCCATAGAGAACACAAGAGCTTACAGATTTTAGAGTTGTGCTGCAGTAACAGATACTGCCTTTATTCAGTTCTGTTATGTTTTAGAAAAAGAGTTATACTCTTACTGATAATTTAGTATGTAATACTCTGGTCATGAATATTGTATGCAATATGCAAAGAAAAACTTAAAGCACTATTCTGTTTTGCCTAGCTTGCTAAGACTTCAAAAGATAAGGAATATTTGCTAATATGGACAAACTATGAAACTCGTTTAGACACCAAATATTTGTCCTTCTTAGTAATTCTCAGAAACTGTTAGCTTTCTGGCTTTCTTTCCCAGAGAACAATGTATGCAGCAAGATATATATCCTTTACAGGAATCTCAGAACTTTAATAGAAAAGAAGGTACAATCTATGCCAAACATGAAAATAAGCATCAGTTTGGATATTTAAGACCAAAAAATTTCATATAAGAAGTATTTGGCAGGTAATATTTGTAGAAATTTACCATTTTACATCTTATATTTCCCAAATAGTTTTAAGAACTTCGAATAAATTACAGACCAGCACATGGAATAAATATATGAAGTGAACCAAAAAATGACAGATGGTATAACATTTTTGTTAAAAAGTAAGAAGAATTAAATAAAAATAATTTCATGAGTATGTTTTACAGTATATTCAAAGTATTCAAAGTCCTAATTTGTAAACAACATAAAATTATTGAGATATTTTCATTCTGATTTACAATAATCTGGTATATGTTTTATGCTTAAAACCCATCTTGATTTAAAATAATTACACGTGAGACACTTGCTAGCCACAGATGGCTCATGGCATTGCACTGAATTGTTAGAGTGGCTACTGTCATCAGGGCTTGAAGATCACATGGAAGAAGAGCAAAAACTGGTCAGTTAAGGTCAGGTTAACTCCCACTTCTGAAAGCCTATTTAAGCCTATTGGTACAAAATATTTTCTTACGCAAATTTTCATGAAACTTTGTCTAACCTTTGCTGTGTTATTTTCAGTGCCATTGTCTGTTGCTATTGATGTACAAGCACTAAGCATCCCCTGCCACTTCCTTGAGGAACCTTTTACTTCTGCCTAGAGTTCTAGAGGACTTGTGCACTGACAAGGCAGATTATTATCCATCTTCCTCTTTCCAGAACTCCAGTGACAGATACAGATCTCTGCTATATTCCATAACTTTTCTATGTTTATGTGTAGTTAGTACATCTGTAATTTCACAAGATACCAACCACTGTGTGAATGAATATGACGTTATCATTAAACTTTGAATCCCAGTTTCATCCCTACCATGAAACCATGGGCTAGCCTTTAATCCTTTGGTAATAGTTTTTCATTTGTCAAGTGGGAATTATTGTAAGTTTTCTGTACATATCTTGAGAAATTTTATTGAGATAATGATTAAATATTCTCTCTGGAAACCTCCAAGATGGACATTTTGTCTGCTTTGGGTAATGTATACAATTCCTGAGACCAATGGCTATGCGTAACATAGCAATAGTCAGTAAAATTTTTTGAGATGAGTAGTTCAAGTTTTGTGTACTTTTTTTGGTTTTCGTGTTTCACATTTCATAATTAATGAAGTGTAATTTTTGTTTGAATTTTTTCTCTTTTCCTCACAGTGTAAAATTTTCTTTGTTAAAAGTAAAATATGTCAGTCTTTTGCATTATTTTCCATAGCTTGCATGATCCAACATTTCCCTTCTATCTCCCCTGCTCCTTCCAGGTTTTCCATCCCTCTTGTGATCCACTCTTGAGATCATCTTCTCAGTTGATTCATGTTGCCACATTACCATAGCAGTCACATGTGTTCCCATCTCTGCTGCAGTTTTCTTGCCTTTCCTAGCAAGACCAGAAACCCAGGAAACAGCCCTCTCTTCATAAGTGTTGTTTCTATTTAGTTTTAGACTACCTTATGGTTCATATATCATTTGTTTTTAATATTTTCCAGTTGTTATTCATATAAATAAATAAAATCTAAACTTGCTATGGTTTCCAAGGCCTCTCTTGACTAACCTTTACTTAATTATCTGGCCCAATAAGTTACTGTGGAATAACCGAATATGTTTCACCTTTGTTCCTTGAATATACAGTTGTATTCTCTTTAAAGCCAAGCGCACTCATTGTACTTAGACATTCAGCCCTCAGATTTGATTAACTTTTTCCTATCATTGAGTTCCCAGTTAAAAATATAATTTTATATTCTCCCTCCCAGTTATGAAATTTAAATAAAGCCTCTCCCTTCTAGCCAACCTGTGATCTGGTTATCTCATTCATTTACATGGTCACTCATTTTCAGGCGCCAGTGCTGGCATGCAACTTCCTTGTAATCAAAACCCCTTTCTGTCTTTGTCACTGTATTGTAGCTCCTAGAATAGCATTGTCCATTAGAATATTCTCAATGAAAACTTGATGTATGAAAACACATTACATACCAAGTTATCTCCACATATGCGTGGGGGTGACTATGGAAAGAAGATATTAATCCTAAATATTGATGTCAGAGAAGAGTTGAACTTGAGATGAACCTTAAGAACTGGTGGCCTTCAGACTCATGGAAAAGAAGAGACGTTATTCTACACTAGCAAGGGCACAGAATCAGGAGTGAGTGTTCTATTCATCATTTGTAAATGTCATTCAAGACAGAAGCATCCTGAATAATAGATCATTGATGAAAAATTCCATCCTTGCTAGAATGATCCAGCTCATTCCTATATTCAGTGTAAGTTTCCTGAGATGAAAAACCTAAGCACTTTTCATGTGAACTGGAAAGGAGTTGCATTTCCTACCCTGTCTGTTTGTCTTAATTCTCATACTCTATGTTATAAGCCACATTAAAGGTCCTTATCATAAAATTATTGCTTATTAGATTAAAATATGTGATTGTGCAATGATTTTTCAGTCTTCTATGGCTCCTATGGCTACGTTTCTCAGAGACAGAAAATGGTGTCCTTGTTATTAAGTAAAGCTTATTTTCAGAAGCATACTGATCTTTGGGATTCATATCATGTTATGGATAATGTTATGTTATCTGAGTCTTTCTCAACCTGTGAGATTATTTGTTAAAGTTTAATGAACTGGACAACAATATCCCTGTTGCTCAGTGAGTGCACTTGCATAATTGGGATCATTTTTCTCTTCATTTAAAATTAATCATCCCAGAGCTCCAAACACACTTGGAAAGTAGAAATAAAGTATAAATTATGTTTTCTATAAATGGTTTCTATTAGATGTGTATATTAAATATTTTTTGGAGAGGACAGCTCTGTCTTTTAACACCTTAAAAAGCTACATGATCTTATGATTAAATCACTTCAAATTCCTTTCCTTCCACATTTCTCTAATGTGTTACTATGACTCACTATGTCTGAATGCAGCAGCACTCCATTAAGATTATATTCACATGTGATTGCGTGATACTTTCTCCTACCGTCTTTTTCATACCAGAAGTTCTTAGCATTCTGCACACTCTTCCTATCAGAAATGCTTCTAGATGTCATGGTTAACCCTTCAGTAAAAAAGTAATCTTCCCGTAAGACAGATAAGCAGCATGTCTTCCAAGGAAATTAGTTTCACTCTTACTAAAAAAAACAGTTGCTTATCAAAGAATGATAAAGTAGAATTAACTTCTAATATTAATATAATTATTTCATTTAGACTGATTTTTGATTCTACAAATTTGAGCATGGAATGAAGAAGAGTAGATTTCTCCAAGGAATTAGCAAAATTCCAGGTGTTTATAACTATTGACTTATGCCTTGAAAATTTCTAAATGTAGTGTTCTCAAAGCTTTAATGAGCAAGTGAACGACCTGCTTAGTTTATGTAAAAGATGGACTAGCACAGAGTATGACATTTTAGTACATTCATGCATTAATGATATTTGAAGTGTCTTTGTATTCCATCTGTGTATTTTTGTAGTTCTATCTGTGGTTCACTTTTACTGTGACCCTGACACATTGACTGCTGTTTGATAGCATGGGCTTAAAGCCTCAGACTGTCTCCTGAGGCACGTGTGTGAATTCTATGAAAGGTTTCATGGGTCTGTGTTCCTATTGTCAGCTCTCTTGACCCCATAAACACAGCTCTGGATTAACCTTTAGCATCTGCTTCTGTTATATTATTCCTATGACTTCTAGCTTCTGGTATATCTTCCCTATGACATTCTATATCTTGCTGAAAATACCTTCTAGCAAAATATTATCCAAGCTACATACATAAATATATGGAACTATACACACACACATGCACATATGAAATTTCAGAGCAGCCTGAGACCGTTGGTCTTGTAGTCCATATACTTCTCTTAGTCAATCTGTTTTGTTTTTACCAGTTGAATATCAGTAAACTATTTGGCTTGGTGTTTTCCATGGAGGGGATGGGGTAGATCAGCTATGACCTTTCAGAAAATTCATAGGGAAAGTGCCAGACCCATCAGTTGTAAAATCTAAAAACATAAATTTGCTGCTCTACATTTCTAAATATCCTCACATATGAGATTTAGAAAGAACAAACTGTTTTGAGTACTTGTTTCTGACTTCCATTGTGAAATACATGCTTCAGGTAACTCAGGTAACTCAAGAAAGCCAGCTGAAGATTACAAGGTGTTTGCATATCATGAAGTCTTCATCTGATAGTTTTATAGCACTCAAAAACATTTTTCCTCAGAAAACTGATGAACCTGAAAATGAGGTAGTGATCATAAGAATATGATTACAATGAACATTTAAAAAACCTCTATATATCTACATGTATCAGAAATTACATATTTAGAATAATCTGGACAAAAGTATGCAGGTATTTATGTTTCTATGTATTTTCATATTTCACAAATATAGAATAAATATGCATACATTTTTATTATGACATAAATCACTTTCTACTGAATGAGGGTTTGTTGAAGTAGAGATATTTTGTGTCTCTTCTCTGAAGTTTGTAAATCTACTGTTATTCACTTTCGTATTTTGTGATTGGATGGTATTTAACAATAGTTCTTGGCAAATTTCTTGAAGTCTCCTCAATGCAGAAAAAATGATTTCCATGAATGAGTAGATTGTAAGTATAGCAATAACAACACTGTACCAGTATATTGTTTAAGAAACTGGAAGAAACAATTTGAATATGTTAATCATAAAGAATGATGGATATTTTAGGAGGCACATATGTTTGACCTGACAAACTTTACATAATATATACTTGTATTGAAACATTGCAAGTGCATATTTCTTGATGGCTGAATAGTATTCCCTTGTGTATGTGTGGTATGATGTGCTCCCACATCTATAGTTTTATGTATCAGTTAGAATTAATTTGAAAATGAAGTAGGAATGACAGTGATGTTGATATCAATAGAACCATATTTTTAAATTCCTTTACTACTATCTCTCCAATTTACTCTCATTACTCTTCATTCAGCCCTTAGTTATCAGCTAGTAGCTGACAGAACAATCTAGAGATTATATCATGTGTAGAGATTTATAGCTACAATACCCCAGAGGCAAAAGTCTAAAGGAATGACTTCATTAGAATGATTCATGATTAATTTAAAAGATGTTTGAGAACTATGTTATGATACTTAAATTAAAATCCTGAAGCAATGTTCTGTCTCTCTATTTGCAGAACTGACCATGTTGTTATAAAAGTAAATTCAAAGTCTGCTAAATTATTTATGTTTGCTTTATATAAACTACATATATGTGCATTTATATTTACATGTAATTTACCTTTTCAATGGAGGATTATAAGTATGATAAGGGATATGTGGCTTACTTTCAAAAACTATGACTATTTCTAGCTTAATATGGAATCCAACAGACACAAACTTCATTCATTACAAGATTATTACATTAAACAGAATATTTGGGGAATGATGATTCCCAAAGCTTAGTGGAATATATAACATCACAATTCATACAGTTTCAGCTAAGAACGAAGGATCTGATACATTTGTTTGGGTTGCTGCAGTCATGTAAATACTTTGTGATATTTTTAAAATTCACATTTGTCTTGCATATTGATTGTTCAAGTGAAAATTTCAGTCAGTTTTTAAATTTGAAAAGTTAATACTCTATAGAACATTTCTGAAGATAAGACTCGTTTTACTAGATATTCTGAACTTTTTTAGGTAAAATGTGGAATTTAGATCTATGTGATACATAGTGCTAAATAAATATCATTAATATATTTTTAAATTAGTTTTTAAGTCAGCACATAAAGTAATGGGTCTCACTGTGGCATTTTAATGAGTATGTGTAATGGTTACTGTTATGTGTTGCTGTGAGAGAACACCCAAAGCCAAGCAACATAAGGGAGAAAGGGAGATTTATTCAGTTTATGGTTCCAGAGGGGCGATTCAGTCTTTCTATGGCAGATGCCATGGCTGGCTGGCAGAAACTGCAGTCAGGTTGTATCATACCTATCCACAAGGCTGAGAATTGCAAGAACAGAAACTGCAGTCAGGTTGTATCATACCTATCCACAAGGCTGAGAATTGCAAGAGTCCTTGCTACAAAAGCAGATCTCTCTAGGAGGTAGGTGGGACTCATCCATCTCAAGGCCCACCTCCTGTGACTGCCTTTCTCTAGCAAGATTCCACCTCAAAGGTGCCATGACTTTCCCAAGCCCATGAGACTGTGAGGGACATATTTCAAACTATGGCAGTATGTTTAATTATACTCAATTTTGTTTCAAATTAAAGATCTAGATAGTGGAAACAAGATAGCAGATTAGAAAATAGTCTATTTCTTAAATTCTTAACTTCTGTATTCTAAAATGTTCTAATACATACAAGCATGATCTTAGGAGAATGAGAGTCGTAATGAATGGAAGCAAGGGAATACACATAATGTAAGTTGAATTGATAGATAAGATGATGAAATAATTGAAACTTTTTGTGTCACTTGAAATAATGTTGAGCTTCTTCCTTCCCCTTTGAATTTTTTCCCTTCAACTACCCCCTCCCCTTCCCTGTCCTCCTCTCCCCTTCCCTCCCCTCTCATCTCCTGTCCTTTCCTCTTTTTTTGTTTCTTTGCTTCTTTCTGGGCTATTAGGAACAGAACCCAGGCTTTTGTTCCCCTCCCTTCCCTTCCCCTACTCTCTCTTCCCTTCCCCTCCCCTCCTCTCCTGTCCTTACCTTTTTTTTTTTTTTTTGTTTCTTTGCTTCTTTCTGGGCTACTAGGAATTGAACTCAGGCTTTTGTTCATAATAGTCAAGTGTTTTTCCACCCAGTTATATCCCAAGGTTTTTTTGTTTTGTTTTTGTTTACTTTTTATTTTGAGACTATCTTACAAAGTTGTCAGAGTGGCCTTGAACTCACCCAGTAATCCAATAGGCCATGAATTTGTGATCCTTCTTTATTCTCCAGGAGTGCTGGGAATACAGCACTAATACAACTAGAAAATTCTGACTTCCTTGAAGATCCTTATTTTATTTTTAAGAGGCTCATCTTAAAATATAAGGAAGCAAGAAGCACTTAGTAAACCTGTGCTGCCTGAAATGAGTCATACCTAGATCCAATCCCTTAAACTTCAATAATAATCTCAGTTTTGAAAGGAAAATGATGGAATATCCTATTTTGCACTTACATCTCCCCTAAAATACTAATTCATTCATTCAGTATATTTTGATCTATATCTATTTATTCACTACTTTGGGAAAATTAAAGGCACACATATCATATTGTCTAAAATTTGAAAATATTACTTGTTGGTCTAAATTCTTGCTCTCACTTATTTCTGTGAGATTTTGGTGAAATTATCTAAAATCTTTATTCAGTTTTCCCACTTTACCTGGAGTCACAATATTCATGTTCTGGAATTGTTGCAAATGTTACATAAATGTGTTTAGTAAGTCATGGACTTAGCAAAGAGTTCTTTTATTTCACATTTCTAGACTTTGATGTCTCAATATTGATTATATTAATAGTTTGGATACTACATATACTCAGTCACCAAAAAATTTATAAGCGATGTTTGAAGTTTACTAGAGAGTGATGCTAGGAATTGGACTTAGGATATGATACATGCTAAGACTTTGCCTTGGTACTATGCACTTCTATTTTGAATTTTAAAATTCAAATTATTTCTCAGAGTTTATTTTTAAACCATCCCACAAGTGGGACACTGACCTCCCCTCACTGCTGTATCCTACTCTTATTCTTCCATTTACTTTTGAGTCTCCTCTTATATTAAGATCTTCATTTCAACAGTCTTTTATCTTTGGTTAGTAGGTGACCTTCTATACCAATCAGAATGCAGCCAAGGGCGGTGCAGGAAAAGCAAAAGTGAAAACCACAAACCATAATTCAGAACACCAAAGACCCTACATTAATCACCTGGAACTAGACCAGCCAAATCTCTCCCCATCCTAAAGCTCAGGGAACCTTGTGGAAGAGAGGGCTGCAAGATTGTTAAGATCCTAAAGATGGGGAGGACCAACAACGATAACCAAGTTAAGGCTGCAGCAGGCAGAATTGGACTTTGCCTGATCTGCACAGTGGCTGTCATGTTGATGACCCCCCAAAGTCTATCATGGATCACTGGGGAGAAGGCTCCAAGCAGTAAGATCCTTAAAGGCAAGGGATTAACAGACATAAATAGTATGGGAACATAGTTCCCATACTAATGGGGAGCTCAAGAAGGTGCTCTGGGCTATGCCACTGATTCCTTACCCCTCACTAGGGTGGAGGACTCAGAGGGAGGTTTGGCATTCACACAAAAGGATGATCCAGGGGATGGGAGGGAGAAAGGGGAGGCATTGGAAGAGGAGGAGGGAGGAAGGGAGGGGAGTGAACGAAAGGGGAGAAGGGAATGAGTGCAAAGAGGGATGACTGGGGAGGGGAGGAAGGAGGGAGAGGATGGGGGTACTACTGAGCTTGTATGATTAGGAAAAAATAAAATGTGGGAGAAAAAAGGATTTATTTTTATCAGAACAAATTCTTATCTTCTTTGAGCTATTTTCCTTACAGATACTGACACAACATAATATTTCTATTATTTCTGAGTTTAAAATAAAACCAGAGTGCCAATGGAAATATAAACAACTACAGAATTACACTATCCTATATCTGACATTAAGCATTCAGGCTTGGAAATGTGGTTAGTCCAAATTCAAATGTGTCACATATATCAAATTCACATGCAATTTCAAAGACTAATGTAAAAAATTAATGTATCCATTCCATTAATATTGTTATATTTATATATATGAAATAATGTTTCATATAAATTAAGTTAATGACATATACGATTAAGATAATCTTTGCATTTTTTTCACTTTTAAATATAACTGCTAGAAAATAAAATTATTTATCTGGCTTCTGTTATAGTTTTATTGGACAATACTGTCTTAGGGAAACATATGACACATCAACAGATTTAAGTCCTGGAATTTCCTATAATAAAAAGAAGACTATCTAACTTTATAAAGGACTTACCTGACAGTAGTTTGATTACAGAATTTATAATTATACTCAGAACTGACTTATGGGAAAATATAGTCAAGGATAAATATCTAAATTAAAGTAGAATTCCTTTGGTGAATCTTACTACATTTAACCTGATCTTGTTTTCTCTCTTAAAATTCTAGACAGATTTGTTTCTTGATAGGATGTTAGCTGGTTAAGAGCTTTGATCATTGAAAAAGTATTTTGCTTTGTATTTTGCTACCTTTGGGAAGATTAAATTCCACAGACAGAAGTGCACACACTTATTATAGAGTAGTCTTTTCAGTTAATCGAGTCTTCAATCTCCTATCCAGGAAGCTGCATGATTCAATAATGAGCTTTGGAGTTTCTTCATTCCCCCCACCCCTTCTCTCTGCCTAGATTCCCACAAAATTCGAATAATTGATCTCCCACTGCCATTTTGAGCTGTCTCTAATTCGTTTAGCATATTCCAAAGTGATCTTCCTAACCAAAAAGCAAGTCAGATTGCTTTCCTACTTAAAACTATTCAGCAACTTCCCCTTGCATTAGGAAAAGATACGTAAACTTTCTAATATGGCCTATATGAGCATCAGATTGTTTCCTTTCCTGACATGATTCCGGAAGTATCTGGTTTTCTCAGTTATTCCATTTTTTTTCAGTTTTGCATGTTCGTCTACTGTGCTTGGGAATATCTTTACTTAATTCCTGTGAGCATCCAGGCCTTTATTCTTGATCAGATTGGCAAATTTCCAGACAAATATATTCTTCCTCCTCTCAGTGAGACTTTCCTCAGTCTGAGCCAAGAGTTCTTTAGTGTGTAATTTTAAACCATAGTCTAGGAAAGTGCACACCATGCTGTCACTGTTCCAGACACCAACCCTTCCTTTATCTTTCAAGTCTTGTCCTAGGCACCTTTTGCCTTATTGCAAAAAGCCTTCTAAATATTATTTATTTTCTGAGAATCCTAAATATATTAACTATTTATAAATTAGGTGAGAACTCTTGTTGGTTGCATTGGACATGGTGCACTTGTCTATTTGAATATGGGCTGATGAGGAGATTTAAGTCTTTCTTATTCTCTCTCTCTCTATCTCTCTCTCTCCCTCTTTTCCTCCCTCCCTCCGTCCATTCCTCCTTCTGTCCTTCCTTTCTTTTCTCAAAAACTGGTTTCAGAGTCATTATAAAGTTGAGGATGACCTTAAACTCGATTCTCCTGCTTCTGCCTCCCAAGTGGTAGGATTACAGGCAGGCACTATTTATATCCAGAATCTTTCCTCTTAAGCGTGAGAATACATGGACCTCAGAAATGGTCCAGGGGTTAGGCCTCTACCTTGCAAGTAGAAGGAGTTCAGATCCTGGATCCCATGTAAAATTGCCAGGTGGAAAAGAAGGCTTTCTGTACTTTCGGTCCTGGAAGATAGAGTCTGGGAAATTCCAGAGCAAAGCAAATAGGTGATAGAAGCAACCCCAGGTTATTCCCAAAATCACCCTTGGGACCTCTCCATACAGTGCCCTCTGACACACACACACACACACACACACACACACACACACACACACACGCGCGCGCACGCGCACACACATGCACACACACACACACACACACACACACACATACTCAAAACACAAAAGCAAGGGAACACAGAGAAGATGCAGAATGATGGAGGAAAACATCTCTAGAAACTATGCATAAAGAAATCAAAAACATTTAACATAAATTGGACATCTCTGATCACTGATCTTGAACTTACAACATAAAAAAAGTTAATAGAAAAATCACTGTACAATCTGGAGCCTATGTCAAGATACTCTCTGAATCAATTGAGGATTCAGGCAAAACAATAGGCAGATATAAGGCCCAAGAGAGAAGAGATAAATATTCAAAGAACATAAGGAAAAAACATGTTGAAATTTACTTCAAAGGCATATGCACTCAAGTTTACTCTTGTACACACACACACACACACACACAATTCCAATAACCCAGGTATTCACCTATTATTTTTTCTATTTATTTAATGTGCCCCATCAGTTTTGCTAGGAAACATACAATTTTTAAGTATTGTCTAATTATTTAGTAGTGGAATTTTGAACTGAAAAAAATGGATTTTAGGAATTCATTCCAGACTTTTATCTTTTGGTGTTGGTTTGGGTCTATACCAGGCATGACGAGACCTGCTTGTTTGTCATCTCTCTCCCTTCTGTGGTTTGGAATCCACACCAAAGATAAGGAATAATTAAATCTTATTCATTGAGGAATAAGAAAATATTCCTTTAAGAAAATATGGGCAGCATAAGCAAATGTAGACAAACAAAGTTGGATTGGCCAGGACAGGATGACTGGTGCTTATCACTTAGAAACCATCATTTCTCTATGTGACAAGCAGTCTCTCATTTTAAAGAAATCCTAACTAAATGTTCATCATAAATAGCCACCCTTTAAATCATTTTGGAGGCTTCAGATCATGTTTTTCTTGGAATCTTCTGTGACAAACTATTTAGTTAAGCAGATAAATAGTATTTTTTTAAAGATTCAAATTTTCACATGAAACACAGACTGATTAAAAATAGTTTTAATGAAGAAGAATATCCCAGGCACAGACATGTAAATTCATGTATTATTTTTGATAATTATATTTAAAAGTAGGCAACTAGACATTTTTAAAGATATACATGCCCTACAACCCACAAGGAGCATTTAGAAGTCTCTCTCTTTTTTTTTTTCTAATGATTTGATTCTTTTCAAAAGTGACAGGGACAGTTGTTCTTTTATCTTTTCTTTTCACCTTTAGGAGAACAACTGCACTCTGAGACTCCATTTTTCAGTCTCAACAATGGAAACCCTGAGAAAGGCAAAGCCTTCCACATGGCTGCATGTTCCCTTTCTCTGCCCTGGAGCCTGCCTTGCGGCCGTGGGGAGGGGTATCTCGTGATCTGTTCCTGAGAGTGACTTTGTTACTATCGAAGATCTTGGAGGTGGAGGATATCAGGTATAGTTTTCATTCTTGCTCTTGGCCAGCCTGCTTATATTTATATTTGGTCCTAGTGTGGTAACTTCTGCATGAAACACATATGCCATAATCAAAGTCTCCTTTGCAGAGTTTTTGAAAATATATTGATGACAAAGACACCAACGTTGAACTGAACTGACCAGTGTCTGTTTCAGCATCAGTGTAGCGTTACCTTAGCAACGTCTATGCTTGGTTGCTTGCTTGCTTTTTTTTTTTTTTTAAGTCTACCCTGAACCTGCAGCCAGTCATCCAAGAGTTCATGAATAGTTTAACAAAGAAAGGGCAGAGCAATTGAGTAATCCAGGCTCATTAATTGTGTACTTGCCAGGAGGATCTGTCTCTAAATCATTAATGCAGGCAACATTTCTCTCTAGAGGCATCAGTGTGATTCTTCTGTCTGAAAAATGTAATAATGATGGGCTTCTTTATGCTTTTCCTTTTCCTTTTTATTGGAACTTCAAAGACACAGGTATTTTGCATCTATTCTTAAAAATAAGGGCTAAATGATAAGCTGCAGATGTTTTAATGACTCCATTGTTTCCTTGCTGACAAGGACCTGGCATAGATAGAAATGCTGATTTAGAGTTTGATAAGTGGTAAGGTTTTCTTATTTTTTGTTATTTGGAAAATGTTTAAATGATATAACAAATTTATGTTTTGTAATGACATGGAACTTAATGATATCTTGAACAGAGCAGATTTATAGCATTAACTTTCTTGATAGTGATAGATTTGTTATTTTAGCTTGCTTTTCAGAAATAATTTGAACACAATTACTTGTTTTGATATTCTAGGTTGATGTTTCTAGTGAGATTCCCGGGACTAGGTATGATGTAACTCTCTCTTCAATTTCTGCTACAACATATAGTGCACCTGTTAGTAGAACGGCAGCAACTAATATAACAAGTAAGTACAGATTTTAAACTACTTTTCATAAGCTATTTGTTGTCATTGTAGCTTTGTTTGATAAAAATACTTACTTTAACAGTACTTTCATTATATTCACTGAGAAACAGTTCAAGATAAAACAGACTTAGGAATGTGGTCTCCTAGAAAGAACTTTCCCTCTACTGGTTCATTAGTGTCCTTTACTTTCAAAGAGCTAAGATAACTACACTTCATGAAATGGATCATAGAGACTGTTAGTGGAAACATTCGAATTCTACAGAGAAAGCAAATGCACCTCAGCGGTTCAGGAAGGATAATACAGTTTCTAAGTCTGTTTCTTGTTTGCCTAGTTCTTACTGGCAAGACTTGTATTAACAAAGTTTTCTTAAAAAATGATTTGGCAGCAGAAGCATATTTGGCATGTAGCGTTTGGGAGCATTCCATATTTTTTTTTTTTTTGCATTCTTGCAAAAGACTGCTTGTGGTATTCCCCCAAAGAATCTATTTTCTATTTATCTTTTTAATAGCAGAACTCTAGGGAGTGTGGATTCCTACAGGTCTTTGGGAGCTTCAAATATTTACATTCATAAATACTTTTCATACTTTTGTAGAAATACAATAATTACCTGGTCTGTCAACAATGTTCGTTTTTTTTTTTTTTTTTCAAAAAAAAAAAAAAAAAAAAAAAAAAAGAACCAGGACCACCAGTCTTCCTAGCAGGAGAAAAAGTTGGATCTGCCGGGATTCTTCTCTCTTGGAACACACCACCCAATCCTAATGGAAGGATCCTATCATATGTTGTTAAATACAAGGAAGTGTGCCCATGGATGCAAACTGTGTACACACAAGTGAGAGCAAAGCCAGACAGCTTGGAAGTTCTCCTTACTAACCTTAATCCTGGAACCACATATGAAATTAAGGTAAATGTTTTTGCAAACAATACTTAGTATGAAAATATTTCATCCATTCAAAAAGTGAGGGAATTTATTTTCCACCTGGTCAACTTGATGGGTAAATGCATAAGTGGCAGAGAAACTTCAGGCTGTCATGGCCTCTAAATCCATTTGGGATTTTGGAAGTTGGCAAAATATGATCTCTTTTCTTTCACTTTTAGATGAACATTTCTATATTATGTATCTTAAAAAGCTTTATCTTAGTAGCTTTTATGGAAAGAAAATCAAGTTCACATTACATAATTTAGGTTTGAGAGTGAAAAGTTTGCATTTATTTATTATTAATTACTTTGTTTTTGCTGTGCTGAGATGGACCTAGGACCTTTGCCTGGTAGGCAAGTGCATAGTCCCGGACTGAAAACACTGCACTTGGGGTTAGACTTAAGGTTAATTTTCGTATTTTTCTCCCAACCATGCTATATTTGCTTGTTTATAACTGAAATTTTGAGTAGCGGTTTGAAAGCCTCTAAAGAGCCAATTTTGCTAGGACAATAGATTCAATTCAGTTTCATTCAAGAAATATTTATTGAACATTTATTGTTTTGTATTTTTAAAAGTCTGTAATCCTTTACAATATCAAATGTATAACATGTACCAACAGATTATCTGAACATTAAAAAGGTAGATTTATAAAAAAAAAACTATTGAATTAGGCCATATGAAAACATTTACAAATAAGGGATATCATTAATCCTTTTAAGGAATAGTAAAAAAAAAAAAAAAAAGAGCCAAGGTTTCCTGGAGCCTTGAAGATAACCAAATGTGGAAAAGAGAATCTGTGAAAGCTAAGTCTGTGATCTTCCGTAAGTGGGGCACCCTTCTTAGATGTTAACACTTGATACAAGATAAGAGGGACATGATTAGAAAATTTTCTGGCATCTGAATATGACAGAATATAGTATTTTCTACAAACATACTCATGCTCAGATGAACTGATATCATAGAATATACTCTTGGGGATAATAAATCAAGATTACATTCTAATGTGATATAAAAAACTTTTGTTGAGAGAAAGGCAAGTTACCCTAAGTTTGTCTCTGCTTAGATCTATTTTTATGAGTGTGAATTTTATTCCTGTGAGTTCTCTTATTTCAGGCCTTTTGGGAAGCCCCTCATACATGTTTCATCTCACACTTTATAAATCACTGTTGTGACATTTACTCTGTTCAAATAAATGTTAGCCATTGATGAATTCCAAAGGGTGTTTGGCACGGTTCATTTGATATCTTCGGCATGAGTAGCTCTTACAGGAAGACTCTGTGAAGTGTTTTGCATGTGTTATTTTAGTTAGCTGCAGAACAGCCTTATGACATAGATGCATTGTTATTCCCATTTAAAAATGAGAACCAAATGTACTTTAGAATAATTAAGCAAATTTCCCAAATTCTCCATCTGGTAAATACTAGAGTTACATTGTCAGATTCTGGTCATGGCATTGTATGAAAGTTTGAGTGTCTGTCTCATTTACAGTCTCTTTGCCTTTGGAGTCTATTTCACTGGATTGTCCAAGTCCAATTAATTGTGTCTTTTCAGTGTAGACTGTGTAGTCATTATTATTAATTGAGCCTAATAATTTTCACAGATCCTTTCCTATGTACTTATATTCCTAATTATAGAGTCAGAAGTCACAGGTATGGTCTCTGTGTAGAGAGTAAAGGTTGAGTTGGAAATGTATTTCACCTAGTTCATGCTCAACTATTTGCATTTGTGAGTCCCAGTTATGGCAAGTCTTTTCACTTTTCTCACCAGTGTTTCCAGCTATGAAATGTTGGTAAAACTGCCTCCTGTTTTGATTATAGGCATGGCTCCAAATTTTCCTTCCGTTTTGGTAATATCACAAGAATTAGAGAAAACAAAACCACCTGGCCTTTACCTTGTGGAGAAGTGAACTTTCATTATTTTGGATTCGGTGTCTTTAGGAAACAAGGAATTTGAACATAACCCTTTTGTTCTGTTCCAGGTTGCTGCTGAAAATAGTGCCGGGGTTGGAGTGTTCAGTGACCCATTTCTTTTCCAAACTGCAGAAAGTGGTAATTGTCCTGAATCATTTATTGTGAATTACCTTAGTCATGTATCTAAATAAGGTAGGAGCTAATAAAATCATGTTAAATACATAAATTTTCAAGAGGATAGACACTCGATTCCTTCTAATATGTCTAGTAAGATCTATGTTGCTATATCTGATAAAAATAGTTATTAATACTATTTTGGATAAACTTTGAAAAACAACAACCATACAATAAAAATGATTCCTTGTTCTGTCATGTACAGTGCTTATGTTTTATTTTGTTTATTTGGAGACAATCCAGGAAGTCCTCAGATTCACTGTATAGACCAGGCTAGCCTCAAATTCAGGATCCTGATTTAGTACCTAGAGTTGGATTTACAGGTGTGTGCTGTGATACCCAATTCATAAAACACCTGAGTTACTGTTTTTCTACATTCGTAGCTCATCTTCTTTCTTTACTATGAATACATGTTAATTTGACTATGTAATGATGAGAATGAGGATGTGCCGTGTAAGTTTATATTTGTCTTTTTCCTCTTGTCATCAGTGACAAGCATTTTGTGACATTAGATTTGGAAATATGAAAATTTAAGAGTTATCATATGGTTTAGTAAAGGTTATTACCAAACCAGTACAGTCACTTTCATTCCTTCTGTAGAATCTTGGTGTCATCCTTGGTCGTGACTGTCTGTATGTGCCAACCTATCAGCAGCTCCTGCCAGCACTGTTGCAGGGTACATCCTGAATCCTATGCTCAGTGCTGCCCAATGCTGCCCAGCTATTTTACATTCTTGCTGAAATGATCAAAAGTTACCTTCCTGCTTCCCCTGTTTCTGGCATGTCCATCTGTAGCCTGCTTTCTCCACAAGGGTCACATCTCCTTCAAACATCAGCGAGATGCTATTACTGCCCTCTTCCTAGCATGACTCCTACTATCTGTTGTAATAAAACTCCACGTCTTCCTCTCATCTGCAGCTTTTGTGTTTCTATTACACCATCATGTCCATTTTCCTCTCCTTCTATCTGCTTAAACCACATCCAGCCTTTGCCCCTGCCAGGAAATGTTCTGCCATTAATATCCTTAAGGTGCTTGCCTAATTCCAGTTTTCTTGACGCAAATCTTACATTTTGTCTTTCTTGGCTGCATCTTATAGAAGAGCCTTCTTGTACATTTCTATATTTCCTACAAATATATTTTTTATGATATCATCCTGACATGTTCCAACATCTGCTTCCTTAATTTGTATTTAATTGAAATTTGGTATTTAAATATTTTGTATTTATATACTTAAATATTAGCCCAGTAAAGTATAAACTTCATGTAGCAATAAGACATTGACAGGCAGGGATACTCACCACTATACAAACGAGGAAGCAATAAGACATTGAATGAAACTTTTATTTATTTAATTATAAGAGCACAAGAATGGGAGGAGTAATGATATGCAAGATACTCCACATAAGTTAGGGCCAAAGCAATCATAATACGACTTTGCATGACCTGCGCAATGACCAACATATTATTGACCCCTCAAAGTCTAGCATGGACTAAAGACAGTAGGATCATTATAAACTAGGGATTAACAACCACAATAGTGTTCCTATACTTAAGGGGAACACAAGAAAGAGTTCTAGGAAATGCCACTGAGTCCTTACACCTCATCAGAGAGGAAAACCCAAAGGAAAGTTTGACATACACATTAAAGGATGCTCTAGGGATGGGGGGGAGGAGACACTGGGAGATAGGGAGGGAGGGGGAAAAGAAGAGGAAAGGGGGGGAGAGAGCAAGGGAGTCCAGGAAGGGGTGGAAGGAGGGAGGGGTCTGGTGTACCTATTAAGTTCGTATGAGCAGAAATTAAAAAAAATTCTTTCTGTTTATGTTAGAATAGAATAAACTTTTAAAAGTGATTAATCAAAAATAATATCCTCATAATAACAAACATTTAAAACGGAGATCATATTTTAGTGGAATAATAGCAGCAAATAAGTAAATAAATATTTCAGGTTGTGATAAGAGTTAGAAAATAATTTCTGTATTTCCTTTTTGTGCATGAGATTTTTATGTATCTTCCAGTGTTTTGCTACCAAAAGCATAAATTAATATGGAACTTGAGGGGAATCAATAATTAGCACTAGAAAAAACTCGTAATAGATTTTGTGATTTAGTTTCTATTAACTGGATCATAAAATTTATTACAGGTTTTAAAGATTAATTTCTGTAGAATAAACCAAATTATAATCATTAAATCCAAAAATTGTTTTCTTATGAATAAATAATCCCAAAAAAGATAAATAAATAAACCAGCGATGTTATACTAAATTAATTTTCTATCCACATGCACAGAAAGTACAACACTCAACTCTCACACGGAATTACTTCATTTGTGATTTATTGAAGATTTTAAGATATTAAAAGAGTTCTTGCAAATTTGATATCTAAATATATATTCAGAAAAATAACTTTCTAAGTTTTGTGCAGACAGAACTAAAGACGTCTTAAAACCTTTTTAGATTTCATTATTAAGTATTTGGTTGTATTGCATTTGAGGACTTCACTCTATAAATACTCTAGCTGTAATGGGATTCTGATGTATAAGATCAAGAATTAGAAACTAAAATTTTTTTAAAATGGTATTTCTTTTTATTTATTCAATTGTGCATGTGTGCATATGTGTGTGCGTGCGTGTAGAACCACGAGCGAGTTCAGGAACCACCATGGACTCCCTCCACCTCCTCCTTGTTTACTCTCCCGGGATTCACAGGCTCTGGCCCTACCGGAACCAGAAACGCAGGCTGCCCCCGTTTCTGCCCGGCGTCTATACGTGGGGTCTAGGATCCGAACTCAGGACTTTCTGCCTGCAAGACAGAGGCTTAACCCCTGAGCCACCTCTCCAGCCCCAGAAATTAATTTTTAAACTAATTTTTAAAGCAGAGAAATTTTTAATTCACAGAAAATATCCAGAAATAGTCTTTAAACACAATGAAGTCACAAAAGGAAAACATACCAGAGACATCAAGTTGAAGCAAACACAGCTTTAAAAAAGCTGTGTTCTTTTTCTGTGGCCAATTTAAAATTCCTCCTGTTTTCCTGTAAGTTATTTATATTTTAGAATAAATGATTTTATTTTATTCCAAAAAAAAAAAGTTAATATCAATGTTCTCTTCCAGTAAAGATTATTTAGTAGAGTTTTTTAGGATTAATGTTTGTAATTTACAATTTTGGAAATAGGCTTCCAACATTAACAAGGCATGGTTGTTTATTAACTCCAAGTTTCTCTCATTTGGTTATTTCTTTATAACTATTTTAAAGCCAATTTAGAAATTATCTAGTTCATGTGCAAATTGTTAATGATACATAAATATTTCAGAATTCTTACAATACATGTGAAATGAAAGCATTTTAAAGATTATTAACATTTATGATAAAATTTTGATCACATAATTCCACATAAGAAGATATGTCTTTTTTATTTTCTTGTTTATGCATATAGAGGTACATGCATGTGTGTCTGTATTTTCACATGTATATGGGTACATGTGTGTGAAATTGTATGTGCATTTTTTTATATGTGAATGAAGACCTAAGGATGATGTTGGGAATTATCCTTGATCCGTCTTTACCTGACTTCTTGAGGCAACTTCTGTGTGACAGAGCCCACAGATAAGGCTAGTCTTTCCAGCCAGGTTGTTCTGGTTACCCTCCATATCTACCTTCTAAGACTTGAGTTACAGACCTGACACTGTGTCTACCAGGTATCTACACAGCTTCTTGGGATATGAATCCCAGTTCTCTGGCTTGTGCACAAGTGCATTGACCACTGAGTATCTCCCCAATCCAGCATCATACATTTAACAACCTTTTTCTTTTGTATTATTATATTGTATTTACTCCAAAGAAATTCAAATGTGAAATGCTTAGGATCAGAATTGAAATACTGTCATCAAGTTTTGATTCCATTTCATCAATTCTCCTTGCCAATAATATTTCCCTATCCATTAGTAATCATTCACAATAACTTTTCCAGATTTTCTCTTAAAATACAGTTGTCTTGGAGTTTCTGTTTTATTATATAAAATAAAAACATTAAAATAAAATTTATGAACACATTGAGTTTCTTAATTCGTGCAATCTAGCTTAAATGTTCATGTAGATCCATCCTTCTAAGAACCTAATTTTGCAAATAATTCACATGGCTCTCAGTTATAAAACATCCTTTGGTATATTGTAAGCTGAAATTGTAGTCCTTGCCATCTTAACACTGGTCACTTTCATTATCATAAGTAGTCTTACATCAAGCATTTTTGTTCTATATTCTGAAATTTTTTGATTATTTATTTGTAAATTTTACCCCATAATTAATAGACATAATTATCCCTCATTCTGATGCCATGTAGTTGTCATTGCAAATAAACATAGATTATTATTTCAGATAATTAAAAACATGGCAAAATATGACATTTGGAAATATAGATTTTGAAAGTATATAAAAATCAAGATAAATTTTCACAGCCAATTGGTTAGATGTGTAGTTACTTGATGTTGCATACTAGATATCCATAAATATTGCATAGTTTGTGCAAAAGTTGGATAATCATTTTAATTACTATTTTTTCAACATCTGCAATGCATACATAATTCCAAAATAATTAGGAAAGTTAAATAATGGTCCACATTTCTTTGTACATTTGCAAACAGCTGTTGATTGGATATTTATTGGAAAAGCTTGGTTAATTCTGAAACAAACGGCTGCTTCAATTCTATTTTTTTAAATTCTGAGATGAAGCAATTAATTTTTTGCATGCGTGTACATGCTTGTGTGTGTGTGTGTGTGTGTGTGTGTGTGTGTGTGTGTGTGTGTGTACGTGTATGTGCAGGCAGGTGTATGTCTGTAGAGTTCCAATGGTGGTATTGGGCATCGTTCTGGATTCAGCTTCCATGGCTATAATTATAGGTCACTATCATTTCTACCAGGCATTTTTACATGGTATTCAAGGATCTGAACTTAGGTCCTTGAATTTTCAAGGCAAAGGTTATGGCTGTTTAGCAATGTACACACACTCAGACATGTATTTAGAAGTTACATTTAGGTTGAAGGTTGATTTTCTCCTATGTATTATATACTTAATTACTATGATGTGGCTATTTAACATCTCAAAGTAATAATTACGACCATTTTTTCCTTCTTTGTCAACCTCTTTTCATTCCTCAGCTCCAGGAAAAGTGGTCAATCTGACAGTTGAAGCCTACAACTATTCAGCAGTAAACCTGATCTGGTATTTACCCCGACAACCAAATGGCAAAATCACTGGCTTTAAAATTAGTGTCAAACATGCCAGGAGTGGCATAGTAGTGAAGGATGTCTCTGTCAGAGTAGAGGACATTTTGACAGGGAAACTGCCAGAATGTAATGTGAGTATTGAGCAACTCTTTGCATGTATCAAGAAATCTAAGGGAACCTTATCATCAATTTTTCACATCTAGACACTATTGTAACCAAGTGTTCATCAATTGCTTCGTTATTAACACTGTTATGCCAAAGTATCAAGCTACATACAACAGACTACATTCAAAGACTAGATTTAAAATGCAGAAGCTGAAATCTCTTATGGAGCTCTGAAGAGTTCATGAGAGAAGTATGTGGCTAAGCAGTGGGGAAGGAGAGATGAGAGCCCCTGAAAGTACTGAGTATGTGTTTTGAGGCCCAAGAAGTACATCAGGAATCACCCTGGATTCCTGATAATAATAATATTTATAGTCTAAAGAAAAAAGAAACCAATTGTGTTTCTCATCTTAACTAAGAAATGCCATGCCATGTTATTTCTGCACTCATATTTACTTTATCCACTAGGAGAACAGCGAATCCTTTCTATGGAGTACCACCAGTCCTTCTCCAACCCTTGGCAGAGTTACGCCTCCACTGCGTACCACCCATGCATTCAGCACAATGAAGAGGAGTAAGATCAGCTCTGTGTGGAAGGAGCCCATCAGTTTTGTGGTGACTCATTTGAGACCATATACCACCTATCTTTTTGAAGTATCGGCTGTCACGACTGAAGCAGGCTATATTGACAGTACCATTGTCAGGACGCCAGAATCAGGTATGATTTCATTTTTGTTAGGAAAAAGACTTAAATTATTGATTGAATAGCTGTTCATTTCTCTTCATAAGAGGTGCAAAGCATCCTACCTCAGGAGTATCTTCTGCTCCAAACTAAGCATCTGAATGGAGAAAAGGAAAATTGAAAGTAGGAATTTGTGTTATGATTAACCTTTGTCAGTCTATGATGTAAGTCTGCAACAATGTTTTTGCCTTGCAACTTATCCTAATTATCTATACTTTTTCATGCTGCCATTGTTGCTATCAGATGTGGTAGTAATACACACAGTAGTAGAGCTGTCACTTTCTGATAAGTATAGTGACTAAGATTTGTGCTTATTTTTATCTTTTGGATACCATTATTGCTAATAAGGTCTGAGAGTATGTATTTCTAGGTAGGAATTTGGATTTATATATGTTTATGCACATATTGATATATTATTAAAATAATATTTGAGTATTAGCGATCATCTGTGCAATATACATCTGAGATTTTTGCATACAAATGATATATACATAAGAGATGTCTGATATGCATGTTATAATTTACTACCAGGCATTAGTTGTGATTCGTTGGTTGCTAATTTTTAAGGAAAGTAGAACTCATTGTTATGGCAATTTCATTGAAGTTCCATGTCTTTTTTGTCTGTCAAATTCATGTGTGTGTATGTGTGTGTGTGTGTGTGTGTGTGTGTGTGTGTGTGTGTGATGTGTTAGGGGAAAAGTTGCATTTTCAGCAAATGTTATAACAAATTGAAGAATGAAGTTGTATTCAAAATTATATAAAGTACATAAAGTGCTAAATACATCTAGAACGTTACTATGTACAAAAAATCACGTCTTATGATCTTTTTATTTGATATAATGTCTCATTATGTTTTTAGTAGAGTATTCCTTTATCTTCATATATATTATTTATTCACTTTTTTCTGTTGTCACTGTTGTAGTGCCTGAAGGACCTCCACAAAACTGTATAACAGGAAATGTTACAGGAAAGTCCTTTTCAATTTCTTGGGACCCACCAGCTATTGTAACAGGAAAGTTTAGTTATAGAGTTGAATTGTATGGGCCATCAGGTAAGTTCTAATCTGCTTTCCATTTACCTTTTTGAATAAGAATTACAAAATACATAAATAATACCTTTAAAAATATCAAACACACATAAAGATCCTAAAGTCGAAGTAAATAGAAAATTAATGAGAAAGGTAAGTCCTTTGGTATTTTGTGAATGCTATAAATGAAAATAAGGATTCAAGCATTGCTTATATTCTATGTGGAAACAAAGGTATGATGTTCAGCAGTGGGGGAGCAAAGGACAGACATCTCCCACAGTTGAAGACCTATTTAATCATTTGAGAGCTTTGGGGAAGCACAGATATTTGTTGCTGAGAAACAGGGTTTCTAGAATAGGCCAGGTGCCATTAGAACAACAACAACAACAATAACAACAAAAAGCAAGGGAAATATTCAGAGGAGAAATTGAGGTTTAAGATATTTTGCTAAAACTGCAAAAGAAAATCAACAAACCACAATCCAGAACTTCAGAGACTCTATATCAACCACCTAGAACTAGGCCAGCTTATTCTCTCCCCATCCTGAAGCTCAGGGAAATTTGCGGAAGAGGGGGCCGTAAGAGTGTAAGAGCAAAAGGATGGGAGGAGCAATGATATGTAAGATACTCTATACTAGTTAGGGCTGAAGCAATCATAATTGGACTTTGAATGCCCTGCACATTGTCCAACACACTGTTGACCTCACAAAGTCTAGCATCTGCTAAAGGCACCAAGATCCTTGGAGGCAAAGGATTGGCAGCCACAGCAGTGTTCCTATACCTAAGGGGAACATGGGAAAGGGTTCAGGGAAAGGCCACTGGGTCCCTGTACGTTATCGGAGAGGAGGGCCCAGAGGAAAATCAGACATGCACAAGAAAGGACTCTCTGGGAATTGGGGCGGGAGGCACTGGGGGATGGGGAGGGAGAGGGGTGGGGAGGGGGAGCAGGGGGTACGGGGGGAGAAGGAGGGAGGGAGGGAACTGGTGTACCTAATAAGTTTGTATGAGCTGAAAAAAAAAGATATTTTGCTAATAAAGTACTTAAGGAATATGTTTCAGAAGGTAAACTACAACTATTTCCCAAATATATCTATTTATTGAAATAAAAAACTAACACTTTTATTGACTAAATCTTGAGTACAAAATACTGGCATTTTTTAAATGATTGATTGATTCATTTATTCATTCATTCTTTTTTATTTTTTAAATTAATATTTTTATTTTTCTGCTCATATAAACATAATAGGTACCACTGTCCCCTCCCTCCCTCTACACCTCCCTGCTCCCTCTCCCCTTTTCCCTTTTCTTTCCCCCCTCTCTCCCTTTCTCCCAGTGCCCCTTTCCTCCATCTCTGAAGCATCCTTTAATGTGTATATCAAACTTTCCTCTGGGTCCTCCCCTCTGATGAGGTGTAAGGACTAAGTAGCATTGTCTAGAACTCTTTCTTGTGTTCCCCTTAAGTATAGGAACACTATTGTGATTGTTAATCCCTTGCTTCTAAGGATCCTAGTGCCTTTAGTCCATGCTAGACTTTGAGGGGTCATTATTTTATTGGAAAAATCTTTTTTCTGAGGTGAAGGGACCACCTCAGGAAGTGCAGGCTGGCCTCAAATTCTCCATGTAGCCATAATTACCTCTGATTTTCCTAAATCTACCTTCATCTTGCTGGGTGCTGGGTATTTAACATCCTTAGCTGTCCTATGTCAAAAATAATTCAATAAATCAATTAATGTAATTTTATGGATTATTTTAAACACTGAAACATTTTCTTGTTTTTCCTGTTGTTTTGACTAAATTTTTACCAATTCCATATTAAGCCAAGTATTTAAAGATATATTCACTTATAATAATAAATTTTAGTTTAAGAGTTTGATCACTGTCTGTGGCTCTATGCATAATTGTGAAATGATTGCATGCTTCTTAAAAAATAATCCATGGATATCTTCTGCTTCTCTCAGGGAGGATTTTGGATAACAGCACCAAAGACCTCAAATTTGCTTTTACTCAACTTACACCATTTACAATGTATGATGTGTATGTTGCTGCTGAAACAAGTGCAGGAGTTGGACCCAAGTCAAATCTTTCAGTCTTCACTCCTCCAGATGGTAAGAGTTTTCTCCTTTATAGCATAAATGAGATATATTTGAGATGCTTGTTAATTTTATAGCATTGATAATGTAATTTTAGAAGTAATTTGTATTTGCTTATTCAACTCATATTATTTTCCTGATCAAATTGCTACATACTTCATTCTGAGCATATGTTCTCTAGAATATTAAACTTGTAGCATGCTTCATAAAGAGACCCAAGAGCAAGTGAGATTAGAGAAGATTACAAGCATTGCCAGTCTTAAAGATTCACAATCAATGTATCAAAATACCAAGAAGTTATAAGTAAAGTAAACATATTTAATACTGTTCAGTAATATTATTTTGTAATGAGATTTTCTTTTCATAAAATTAATTTTCCCTGAATTCTATCACTCATAACAAAGCGTGTTAGTAATCAAAGGGTTTTTGGAGTCTGTGAGGATTCTTAATTGTTATAAAATACAAATTTATTAGAATTTACTAAAGTTATAAAAATAGTACCTCTCAAGACGTTTTATGTGTTTCTATTAATATACATTAATAATCATAATTCTAAACAAACTTGTTATATCATTTTGCACCTTATTTTCCTGGCTCATATCTTCTAAAACTTTTTACTTCTATTTAGATATTGTAATTATAAACAAGTAGAAAATCACTTTTTAAAATAGTTTAAGACTTGAAAAAGCTTTCAGATTTTATTTTTGTGGGAACTAGCATGCATTAACTGATAAGTTAAAAAGTATATTGTGTGCACACACATTACCTATAATTAAACATGGAGTCCTTAGGTAATCATTCACATATTAGGCCATTAGAGGGCAGCAACAATTAGAAAATTTTGCACATCTCTCCCTTAAGGAAACAAGGCATGGTAATATTTGATTTCTGAAATAAATGTAAAAAAATTGCTTATTTCAAAATAAAACCCTAATGCCTATGTAGGTTCAATATGCATATTAACACTGAAATGCACACTTCTAAAGAAAAGGCTTTCTCTCATTAGATACAGATGTGATCCTGATGATCTTTGCTTGGTATAGCTATTTCGATAGATCTTAAATTTTCTCAATCTATCCAAAAACTGTTCTTTGGCATTTCCCAGAAGGCTAAATGGGTTTTACAGATGGCTATAAAATCCTGTAAGTCCTTGGCTTTGTTCTTAGTAGCATTTGCTCAAGCGACTCTTTGACCCATTCATTTCTGTTATATTACGTGACCAAATAGATTTCCAACTTTTGTGTTCCATTCAGCTGACTTTGATGCTTTCAAACTGAGCCTACAATTTAATATTATTATTTGGGCATGGGTGTAGATCAGTGGTGGATCACATTTCTAGCATGCTTTAGGCACTAAATTTTTATCTGCAGCAGGAAAAAAAACCCTGAAAAACCAAACAAACCAACAAAATTTGTCATTTGTCATCTTTATGCTTGGCTCCAGTATTTGATTGAAATTGGGAAATTAGATAACACATTATTGCATACAATGTTGCATTGCTTGTTTTTGATGTCACTGAATTTTTTTTCTTTGAACAGTTTTATTTTCAAAATATGTAGAATTTTAAGACAGTTGTTCCATATTTTTTACGAAATTATCTAGAATGGATGACATAACTTGATGTGTGTGCAAGGCAGTTTACTCTGCATTGCATTCTGGGATCTTCATAAGTTACTCCTGGTGCCTGTTGAAGCTGTAAAAGGCAGGGAGGCACAGATCTTTCCTCCCGGGGTCCATCAAACTCCCTGTGTTGTCTGATGTCATTGAGCCACACTTGGATGTAATGCTCTGGCAATTACAGGAAGTGAATCTTTCATCCTCTGGCAGCACCAATTTATCCTGGTCTGAGTAACTGAAACAGTGTCTAAGAGGGTCTTTAAACTGTCTGAGAACAACCAAATAAGTCATCGAACTATCTACATTCAATTAAAAATTGGTATTCTTTTTCCATTTGTTGCTGTAACAGGGTTCTTTGTATTCCAATTAAGGCTATTTATTTGTTTTCTTATATTGAGAGTACTTGATATTATGTTTTAAAATAATTAGGAAAAGCTTTATTTTTTAAATTAATACCTTTTAGAACAAGCGTAAACATTCACAGGCGAATGTTGGATTGTCCTATTATGGAGAATGATATATTATTCTACATTACAGTCTATTCTGATTAGCAAAGATAGCCATTATTATAGAAGATCTCTAATGTTTTTCTTAGTACTTCATACAAATGTCACTTAATATGGTATTGAGAAGATACTTACCTAGGTATGGAAAAGAGATGATTAGGTGGGGAGGAGGAGATGTTAATTTAATAATTATTTTCCTATGATATTTTACAAAGTATCATACAGTTTCCTGTGTCCAAATGAGGTAGCACCGATGCAAGTAAAGCAACAACATTTTCTTACTACTTCCATGGGGATTTAAGAAATCACTAAGCTGGATTGATTTAGTGTCCTTGGCAAGTTTTTGTGTCACTCATATCTGGTATCCTATAAGGTTCACATATTCTTAAAAGCAAGAAAAATTTTGAAGTGTACATTTACTCCCCCATGAGGGGACCATATGAGTAAACAATGTTGTCTTAGAATTTTGTATTCTGTAAGCAAGAGTCAAACATCTTGGAAAGTCACTGAAAGTTAGATGACTTTATGTTTTCTAGGAATCTCAAAACATTTTATTTTTTGAATATTTCTCACCTCCAAATGCTCTTCTAGTGAAAGTTTAATTGGCTAGAGGATGGAAAAACAATTATTTTAATGTATCTTCTTTGTCACAATATCATCTGAAACCCACACTTTCCTCCTATGGTTTTTCATCTGAAAAATGTCAAAGTGTTTGTAATTTGACAAAGTGTTTGTACTTTAATTAATTGCATATCTGTTCTATCTCTCATTTATTAGTAAAATTTATAAATATATTGACTAGAGAATGACTCATAGTCTCTGTGGATAACACCATTTCAGCATCGATGCTGCGCCATGAATAATTGCCCTGTGTGCTTGATTTTCTTTCATTTTGTATCAATATTAGAGGAGTTAAATCTAATCCACACTTCTCTGGTTTCTCCATAAGAATTTGTGGTATAAGAGATCAAGTGTCTTTCTAATGACAAGATGCAATGCTGTCTACTCCATTTCCTTTATCCCCAAAGCTTTTCATAATAGGAAAATGTATAGCCACTTAATCTTTCCTTGAAGTGCAATATTAGGCATTAGTGTTATGAGGCAATATTTAAGTTTTACTGAAAAATATAGTAAAAATAATATCTGCTACTACTCATATATTCGGCTCACAAAATAAGAGATAGTAAAAGTGCATATTTATTTTTTTCTGTAGTACTATACTCCTACGATGCAATTTCTCTGTTCTATTGAATAGAATGAACCATCCCATGTATTTGTCAATAGTAAAATTTGTTGCTCAGTTAAATAAGTATTCCATTGATTTAAATTAAGTGGAAAACTGCCAATCTCTTCACTTATTTACTTAGTACTTGGAGAAACCAGAGTATGACTTTTTCTATATGTCAACCCCAAAATAAAGTATAAGGGAATGGTAGGAAAGCTGTTATTTCAATAGCTGTGTTATTTTTACAGTTAATTAGAATTTTTTCTACCCTTGAAAATATATAGGGATAGATACTATGATAGAAACCAAAGTTCTAGATACAATACATTTTAATGAATTAAACCTTTATAAGAGCTGTGCTGTGCAGGGGGCTTTATATATTTCATTTCTTGTGTTTGCAGGAATGTGGAATAGTGATACTGTTTTTCAAAGAATGAATAACAAATTGTGGATTGGGGTCCTGTCTGACCTGTGATGCTTCTCTCACCCTTCCCAGATGAAAGTATATTTTCTCATGAGATCAGAACGTTTGTGGGGTGATTAATCTAAAGAGTTATATACATCTATCCACATAGTCTAAAAGTTTTCAGAAAAACAGGCTTAAAGATTTAGCAAATGACATATGCATCCATATTGTTTTTTTTTAAAGTAACAACTTCAATTTTTAATAATGGAAATAACTTTGCCATTCCAGAAACAACTTTGGGGCAGAAAAATCGTCCCTATAAAAAATAAAACTTAAAACTCATTAACATTATAGATATAACTTTTTACTTCTGCGATTTCAAATGCTCCCCCCGCCCCGCAATACCACCCTTCATTTCACGCCGTTCCTGTACTATCACATTCTGAGAGAAAACAATCACAGCAAAACTTGGTTCCATTTTACATAAGGATCTGTACAATTTTTTTTTAAATCTTTGGCCTCTGGGGCCTTTTTTTAAAAAATATAATATCCATGTTGTTTTATCCCTCACTTTTTTGTTAATTAAATTTGTTCCTTGACTCTTTCAGCACCTATCCAATAGATCTGATTTCTCTTGCCCCCATTCTTCCTTACATTCCACCTCATGAATCCCCACTTTCCCTTACAATACCCATTCCCTTGTTTATGCCTTTTTGTTTTGTTTTGTGCCCTAATGAGTTTAAACAGGGCCAAGTGACCTTGGTTTTGGAACTCTACATTAGAGTTGTGAACCAGGAGACACACTGATGACAGTGACTCCCCATTTGCCAGGCTCTATCAGTAACTTCTAGATAAGCAGGGTGGGCAGGCGCCTAACTCCCCTTTCCCATCCATAGCTGGCTGGTGTTCATCCTGTGCAGTCTCAGGGTACATACGAGCAACTGCATTGAGTTCCTGATTGGCATGATTGGGCCATTCTCTGAAGGTGGTCTGTCATAGCCTTTCTCCCTGTCCTCTGGTTCTTTCAGTCTTGCCTCTCAGATTTTGCCAATGCTGGCCACTAGAATCTTGACCTTCAGGATGATTAATTTATCCACTTAGCCATGAACTATTCAGTATATAATTAGAAACATTCATAATGTTTAGGTAGTTTCTTTACTGATAACTTCATGGAGACAAAGGAAAAGCTTTGAATTTATTGGAAAAATGTTCAAAGTTGCAGTTTTCAAAATGCTTACCTTAGGCACAGTTATGTCCACTAATTATAGTGATTCTCAATGGAGTTATGTGATATGATGTTCAATTTTTTTCTATTGTCTTAAAGAGAAACAAAGTTATTGTCTATTTCCTTTCAAGTACATGTTCCCTATTCTAACTGCAATTTGCTAAACTCATGGTACTGTTGACTTGCTAAGGAAAATGAATTTAGTGCATAGTACCTTGAACACAAGGGGTGATAATTTACATGTCATTTTATTCTCTTTTCTGTACCTACATTTTAGAAATTATTTTGAATTTTGTTTCTTACATAGTCTTGTGGAGTTATAGGAGAGATAAAATTGATTTCACAGTACAGATGAGGGAAAGTGAGGCTTGGCAAGTTATTCATAATCACAAAAAAGTTATAAAAAGAAGAGCACATGTGGGTGGGCTGGTTCTTGGTTCACTACTTTTCAGGCCTGGGAGGTTTCCTAGATATCACTCTTTGCCACTTTATATCTGAAAATTGCTTTAATTACTTGGTGTTTGATCATATGCAAATTGTTAGTTTGTCCTTATTTCTTTTTTTAACTACTACAAAGTGTAAGGACACCTAAAATTTGATATTTACATGATTAATTTGAAAATTCAGGAGACAAAATTCAATCAACTCTTCACTCAAGTACATGTAATAGATTAAAACCTGATTAAAATTAAAATATATTCATCAAATACATTTTGCTGCAGCCAGAATGTTCTGGGTATTATTTTTGGATGTGTCATTATATTTTTTGAGCCTTCAAGATTTCCGTTAGACATTAATCACTCATAAACAGCTCCCTAGGGAGCTTATCTTTAATATCATGTTCTGATCAGATGCATGTTTTATGTGTGGGTATGTAAGTATATTTGTAGTGTATGTGCATGTTTCATGTATGCGTATGCTTATATGCAGATAAGGAGACCAGATGAAGGACATTGGGTGTCCTTCATTGGGTGCTACATAATTCTTCACCTTTTTCTTTGGAAACAGGTTTCCCACTGAACCTGGCACGAGACTGGCAGCCAGCAAGTGCCAGAGTTCCTTCTGTCTCACATCCCACCTCTCTGAGGTTATAGTTGTGCATTTGACCTTACTTGGCTTTTTATTGGAAGTTTGAACCAGGTCCTTGTGCTTGTATAACAAGCTCTCTTACCATGAAGCTATCCTCCTAGCCCCAAGATATTTTGATTTTGGAAAATTATTCCACGTTATCCTTTTTCCTTATATTTTGAGAACAATATGCAGAAATTAATTCTAAATACCTTAAGGAATGCTGTACCACATTTAATTTTGAACAGATTAATAATTATTTTAGTCACTTTTCTCATAGCGTTTCTCACCTGTTTTAAATAATGCACTGAAAATTTAGGGAATATTCTGCATCTGAAAATGTATCTTTTGTCATCCTACTTTGTATTTATTTATACTATGTTTACTGTTAAACAAGTTAGTAATTATTCTAATTAGTTTTCTCACAGTGTTTCTTATGTGCTTTAATCATGCACTGAGAATTTAGGGAATATTTTGCATATGAAAATCTACCTTTTCTTATTCTACTTTTTGTTCATTTATTCCTTAGTACCAGGTGCAGTATTTGATTTGCAATTAGCAGAGGTAGAAGCTACAGAAATAAGAATTACCTGGAAGAAACCACGACAACCAAATGGGATCATTAACCAATACCGTGTGAAGGTGTCAGTCTCAGAGACGGGAGTAATTTTGGAAAACACTTTGCTCACAGGACAGGATGAGGTACTGTAATGTCATTTTCTATCTTGCTGAATCTTGTCTACTTGGTTCTAGTCTTGAGAACTTTAAAGATTTGTTGGGCTTCAACGCTTCCTAATACAAAGTGAAGTAAATTGAAGCATGCTGAGATATTAGCTACATCATATTCATTTTAGGACATATGTTACTACTTAAGTGCTATTATTCTTTTCCTAGTAAAAATGATAATTAAACAATCAAGCAGGACTGAAGATACTACTATATATGAGTTTTATTATGATAATTTAGTTAATGACCTATTTGGAAACTCCAATTATGGCTTAAATACCCTCTCAAAGTCTCTTTACTTTAAACAGTTGCCAATGAAAGTTTACTGTTGACGAATGGTTATTATGTATTTGGACTTGAAAAGCTAAACATCTCAGGCAAAGCATGCTTGGTTAAAGGAATAGCATAACTAGATAATGAAATTTATATTTTTCATATATTTAAAATAAAAAGACTGGATCTTTTGGGAGCATATTGTGTTTATTCACACTGGATATTTTATTTTTTCTGCTTGTTCCTATTAGGAAGTGCACGCTCCACTGGTTTGACTTCACTGTTTTCATTCTCTAACCAAATGCTCCCCTGTGAAGATATTTAAAGGTCCCAATCTCCACATATTGGTTTCTTCTTCCTGAGACACTCAAAGGTTAAGTTTACTCCAGACCAGGGCAGCAATCTCTAGGCCACAAAGAAATGTGACGATTGTTAATCAAGTGCTTTCTGCTGAAGGTTCTGAATTACTACGTCCTCTACTTTACTGTTCCCTCCTGCCCCAGCTCCATTGTTGTACTATATCCACTCTGGCTTCCTGTCCTTCTGACATTACTTGTAAGTTGACATTGCCATTGTACTCAGTGCATGCGGCTACCCAGAACTTATCCCCATGGTCATCCACCTCCATTCCCACGTTAAACTTTAATTGTATGCTACCTTCTTTCTTCTGGGCACAGGATGTTGAGTTACATTTTTTCTGATATTCTGGTTGTCACTTCATGCAAAAATTTGAATCTTTGCTCTTGTTGAGAACCTCTTTTTTTTTTAAATTTTTTTTTTTTTTTATTATTTATTCAACTGTGTGTATGTGCGCGCGCGTGTCTGTGTGTGTGTGTGTATGTGTGTGTAGAACCACGGACGAATTCGCGAACCACCATGGACGCCTCCACCTCCTTCTGCCCCGGGATTCACAGGCTCCGCCCTACCAGGACCAGAAGCGCAGGCCGCCCCCGCTTCCGTCTGGCGTCTATACGTGGGATCTGGGATCCGAACTCGGGACCTTCCGCCTGCAAGGCGGAGGCTTAACCCCTGAGCCACCTCTCCAGCCCGAGAACCTCTTAAATTAGATCCGTAGCTTTCATAAAACCAGGTGATTTTTTTCCCATTTTTTTTTTTGCTGATGACGTCTATTGAATAGCCAGAAAAACCTGAAGTGAGAGGTTCTGGGAAGGCTGGTTTGCTATCCTGAAAATAATAGGAAGAACATGAGCATTAGTGACATCTGGATTGGAATCTAGACCTGACCCCTACTGTGCTGTAAAGCTAAAGGATTAAGAACAGAGGTTCAGGAGGCAGTGCTTGGGGTTAGACTGATGTAACTGACGGTTTAATTTGAGAAAACTGGACGAAGCCTTCTGAACTAAAGATTTAAAGCAGGGATCACAAGACTTCCTATACAAAGAGTCAACAGTGAGGGTTTAATGAGGTAATGTGTGCGTGGTGGCTAGTAGTTGTCATTACTGTACCACCATTTGTGACTTCTTGTGATTACTTTTGGCATCGGCTCTTTTGCCCCACTTTGCTCTCAGTTCCCTAAACCTCTCTTAATGGGAAGAGCCAACCACTATTTTCTTACTTTTGTGAACTATAGTTTTAGCTTATTTTCTTAGATCAGACACATTTCTGATTTTGTGCTTTTCTGTGTGACTAGGCATTGGTTTGTTTCAGAAGGCTGATGTGGAGTGGTGGATATAGCAGATACTCTAAATCGAAGTAGCCTTGGGTCCTTGGCCTGTCTCCCATGCTCCGTGACTAGGATCTTGGACAAGTTGACTTTTAAAGAGATGCTGGTTTCATTTTTCTTCTAGCGTGTGTGCGTGCATGTGTGCATGTGCGTGTGTGTGTGTGTGTGTGTGTGTGTGTGTGTCTGTATGTGTCTGTGTGTGATTTGTGAATATGTGGTTGCATGTGTGGATACAGATTGCAAGTACATGTGGAAATCAGGGTTGGTCATCAGGGGTCTTTCATCTTTCATTTGAGATAGGGTCTCTCATTGGACTGGAATTTCCACAAGTTGGTCAAGTTAGTGGTTTGGTGGGTCGAGGGAGGCTTCTAGGAATCCTCCTGTTTCTACCTCTCATCTTGCCATCACTGGGATGATAGGTGTGTATTACCACACTCACCTTTTTATGTGGGTTCTGAGGAATCAAACTCAGATCCTCATGTTTTGGAGATAAGTACTTCATTTGGTCATAATTTAATCTTTATAATGAGGTTTATTATATATATATATATATAATTATTTACACCTATCTTACCTTATGGGAGTAAACAGCAAAATAGATAAAACCCCTGCCACAGTGTACGTTAGGTATGGAACAGTTCAGTACATATAACAGCTGAGACTGTGATTAGGTCCTTTAATAATACTACTAGCCACTTGCAGCAGCAGAAGCTGAGCTAGGAGATCCCATAGCAATCCACAGAGTGAAGGAAGTTCTTTTTTTTTTATATAGATTTTATAGGAGAGTAGGGTTTGGGTTTAGAGATCTTTGGATCTAGCAGTTTAGTTAGTGAAGGTTCTAGAAAGGATATAAAGCTATAATTTAGAAAGCTAATTACATTGTCCCATCCTTCTCTTAACTCCTACTGTCTGAGAATTTAACAGTGTATGGGAGGTGCTAGATAGAAAGTGCGATTAAATACCTTCACAGGGGCAGTTTCTGTGATCTAACATTATGTTCACAAATTGTCTCTTTTCTTATCCTTGAAACCTCAGATTAAGTATTTTCTCCTGTTACTGTTAATTAGCATCCAGTCCTATCTAAAGACAGGGATTTAAATCCTGGAAATCTGTCAGAGGTCATCTGTGGCCTCAGTGGGCAATATATTGCTCAAATGTCTTTTGTAGCCCAGCTTGGCCTCCAGCAAACTGTGCGACTGATGCCGATGTTAGTTTTCCTGTCTCCAGGTTCCAAATGCTATAATTACAGGCCAGGGCTACCATGCATCTAGCATATAGAATTCTTTTTTACAAAGTCTCACATTTTCAATCATTGGTTCCTGTGTATGCTGCTTCTTTCCATCCTGATCTTCTCCCGACTTCATGCTGTGGAATTCTTACTTGTGTCCATCTGTGGACGATTCAGCAAGGTTTCAAGTATAAAACAACCTTAAACAACAGAAACCAAACCCAACTAGGAAAACTCCTCCTGGGGATGACAGGGATAATGGGAAAAGTTGGTAGGAAAGAGGAGATAAAGTTGAAATGAGGCTCAGATTCTAGAGCCAGAGATGTATATGTATCTATATTCTCTGTTTCTAAAGTGTCCTGGTAGAGACCTGGGAGGGTTTCCTTAAGCTTCACAGAAGGATTTCAGTTCAGGCCAGGTTAATGGTTTCAGTATGACAAGAACATTGTCTGAACCTTAGGTACCAAGTTTCGGGCTCAGAATCTCCTAACCTGTTGTTCTGAGTTCACCACAGTCTTCAGATCTTCAAAACACAGTGGGCCAGAAGGTCTAAGTGTGCACATTTGTGATATTCTGTATAATTTTCCTTTTGCGAATGGCAACATTCTCCTTCCTCCTATGAAAATTTGAAATGTTGGAGTCATTTCAGGTTGAGGTTCTTCCTAGCACTCAGTAGTCACATAAAGCCATGATTTTCATGTATCTCCATCTCATTCCTATGTCTTTCCACTCTCGGTTCTACAAATCACACCTTTTATCTTATAGTTTCTGGGGCTAGGAGTGTAGAGCTAGCTTAACTGAGACATGCAGATGGATCCCCACTTGGGTTCTCCTAGGACTGCCCTCAGGGAATAGGTTGAGATATGATCTCATCTCATCACAGTATGTGTGTTCCTACACATATAATACACCAATACAATGATCACTTTTTACAAAATAATAATCCAGATTACAAAAGAAAAAGTTCACTATGCATTATTATTTATACCAAAGAAGTAAATAAGATTTGAAAATACATGAGGAGTTATTTATCTAAGTAATTCAGCATCTGGATATCATATAAGAAAGTCGAAGGATGCTAAACTGAATCTTAACAGATTTTAAGCATACTATTTATTGATTGATTTTAGAAATACAAACAGAAATGAAAAGGTCAGTAGCTTAAAGTATTGTTTCTCAAAAATAAGATTCACATATGGAAGGTATGGACAGGGCATTATTTTTATTATAAATCTTTCATCATCTACTTTTGTAATTGTATCCATACTCATGTATTGTTATGATTAAAATGTAAAAAAATGTGAAACTATTCTATGCTATGGATAACAGGTCTCATAATTTTTGTTGGATTTTTTCCCACTGACTCTTCATGTTTTATTTCTTAATAAGTAGGGATTATTTAAATAATATGACAAGTTTATTTAAATAATATGACAAGTTTATTTAAATAATATGACAAGTTTATTTAAATAATATGACAAGATTATTTAAATAATATGACATTTAAAAATATGTTTGAAAATTGGACCTCAAGATTTGTGGACTTTTAACTTCACAAACTATTCTTAATAAACAATTGGAAATTCAACTTCTACTAAAATATTTGACCCACTGTGATAAGGCATTTTCTACCATAAAAGCTCTTATCAATAAACGCTGAGCATTTTTCATTATGATACCACAGCATCTGTTATTTATTTATTTATTTATTTATTTATTTATTTATTTATTTATTTATTTATTTATTTATATTTCTCTCCACTCATACAGAGTTGATAAGTACCCCATTCCCCTTCCTCCCTCCACCCCTCTCCGGATCCCCTTGCTCCCTTTCCCCTTTTCCTCTTCCTTTCTCCCCTCCCTTTCTCCCAGTAGCTCCCCCCTCACCCCCTTCCCCCGTTCCTGGAGCATCCTTTAGTGCATGTCAAACTTCCCTCTGGGTCCTCCTCTTTGATGAGATATAAGGACTCAGTAGCATTGCTTAGAGCTCTTTTTTGTGTTCTTCTTTAGTATAGGAACACTATTATGGCTGCTCATCCCTTGCCTCTAAGGATACTAGTGCCTGTGATCCCTGCCAGACTTTGAGGGGTCAATGATATGTTGGTCATTGCGCAGGTCATGCAAAGTCCTATTATGATTACTTCAGCCCTAACTTGTGTGGAGTACCTTGCATATTGTTGCTCCTCCCCATCTTTAGGCTCTTACAATCTTAACGGCCCCTCTTTCGCAAATTTCCCTGAGCTTTAGGATGGGGAGAGATTAGGTTAGCCTGGTTCCAGGTGGTTGATGTAGAGTCTCTGATGTTCTGAATTATGGTTTGTTGATTTTTTTTTTCAGTTTTGCTGCTCCTGTACCACCCTTAGCTCCATCCTGATGGGTATTGGATGGTACCCCCTGGCCAGAGATAAAAGGCTGTTAAAATAAAGTCTTATTATAAGAGTAGATTCAAAGGTAGATGGAATAAGAGCAGGAGACCGCGGTGGGGGGGAGGTCAGTATCCCATTTGCAGATAGTTACCTTCTATCTGCCAGACTGTATGCCCTCCCTGTCTGGTGAGATCATACCCCATCAGTTGCAAGTAACCAGGATGGAGAAAGTCTGTGAGCTTAACCAGATGTCTCATTACTTACTTGCAGTCCTTGATGGTGGCCTATTTTCTCTACACAACACTTATTCATAAGCAGCTGTGAGGTTCGAAGTTTTTTTGTTAAACCCAGAAAATATACATGTGAATGAGGAGTGACTTTATTCTTTAATTTCTTTGAATGGAAATATTTGCTCTTTAAGGTTTGCTGGTTGGTCTACAGCTCTTTTCTAGACCTTCACTGTTACTTACAGTGGCTCTCAACATGGAATGTAAAACCAGGTAATGTGTTCCAATCCTCCCTCTGCTAGTATTAATTTTGGGAACTTAATAAAATGACTAGAGAAAAAAAGCTGAAATCTGTTTAGCATGTAATGAAATGAGATTGTAAAAGCAAATGTGTTCAACATTTTATTTGACAGAGAGCTACTTAACAGGCTAGTTTATTAAAGAGCAATGGACACAGTTTTCCTAAGGCTTAATAGCCTCCAATTTCTGTTAGTTATTTTCTCTAGGTCTTCTCTACCATAGTTGCTTGCTTTAATTTCCTAGTTTATAAATTGTTGCCGTATCCCCAGCCGGGCCAGCCGGGGGAGGGGGAGAGAGCCTCAAGGCGAATGGGTGAGCTGGTAACGGGGTCACCATCAGACACCAGAAATCAGGTAAGAAGCAAGCAGAGACGAGCTGCAGCTGATTCAGAGTCATTAAGGGCATTTGGGCTTATATAGGGTCAGGGTCCAATCAGGTGTTGCCATCCCTCCTTAGGGAACAGCCACCAGTCATTTAACTGTTTACTAGGTGTCCATTGCAGGTGCAAGTTAGATAGCTGCTTCCTATTGGTTGTTCATCCCTCCACCTGCATGGTCCTCTGTTGGGACATATCTGGGGCATGTCTGGATGTGCCCAGGCTTGTCCATAGCTGGGAGCCGGGCTAGGGCCTCCCTGAATTTCACCCTTTTATTTATTTATAAAGTTTTTCAAGTTTTTCAATGGGGACCATGTTAGCTGGGGTGACCCCAAGCCTCTTCAACTGCGTGGAATATAGCTGACTGTGCCTGGCTTGGGTTGGTCACCACCCTCGTATGGAGCCTTACCCGTCATTGACTAACCAGTCATGAGACCATTGCAGGGATGGAATCATGGTCCCAAAAGGGGAACTCGAGGTGGCAGAGAAAAGCAGGTTTTCTTCAATGCAGGCCACAATAAATGACCCATTCACTAAAACTGAACACAGCATTCTGTGTGGAGTTTACATAGAACTCAGCTGAGTAGAATTTCTCCTTTTAATTTTTTTCCTTTTAAAATAAATGTAATGCCTTTGGTGCCTCATATTCTGAGAATGAAGTGTGAAAAGCCATAGCCTCATTCCTCCAGGGATGACTCCTAATTGAAGCTCACATTTACTTACCTTGTACTTACTCTTCTGTTATAACCTGGTGCAGTTTTTCCCTGTATCCATCATCTTGCTGCCTAGTACAAACTTCTGAGATTAATCTTGATGCATCCTTCCATCTATATTTTTCAGACATCAATGTTTTTGCCTGTGAACTTGAGTAAAACAGCTGAGCACTTAATCAATACAAACAAGAGGCAGGTGATCACAGAACCCAACAATAGTTTGGGCATCTTGAGCACTGTTTATCGAGCAAAATAGGAACATAAAATGACACAACATCTGTTAGGAGGTTTCCAAACATATTAATTAGAAACTATTTTTTTACTACTACTTGGTAGGAACATAGATGTTTTTTTAGAATACAAGTATTCAAACCATTTGTGAATTAAATTTAGCAGTTTCGATGATTCTAAGTTGATAAATACAAGAGTTCTTTTAAAAAATAATATTGTATTTGTTATATATACAGGCTATATATACTTGCTATGTTATATGTATTTGCTATATATACATGTAGTACATGCAAAATCAACTTGGTTTATTCAGGTGGATTAGGAATTTGTCTCTGCAGACTTCTGATTCTTTCACATAAATTCCAAGGATTCTTGGGTAGCATATGCTTAGCCTTTCATGTTGATGAATTGTGGCATTCCCTAACTCAGTGGTTGTCAACTAGGGTCAGCTTTTGCTCCTTGAAATGTATGTTAACCTCTGAAAACATTGTCTTTGTTGCAACAGAGAAGGTATTCTTTGGTGGCTAGGGACCAGGGAGTCCACTAAACTTTTATAATACACAGGTCAGCACAGGAACATAGCAAAATATCTACAAAGTCAACAGTACTCAGGTTGAATGTGTGCACTCTGTTGGTCTCAAATTTTTGAGTTGAAATTGGCGTTTTTTTTTCCTTCAACCACTTCTAGTCTATTTTCCTCATTTTTACCTGTGTTTCTATGCCCATTCGCTCTTTAAGAAAAAACAGTTTTAACGTGTATTCACTATTATCATGGAAAAGTGCAATACACATGTCATGGCATGTATGTAGCAGACAGAGAGCAATTGTGTGGAGTCAGTTCTCTCCATTGACCTTTATGCAAGTTCTAGGAATTGAACTAAGATCATCATTGGGTGACAAGCCCCTTTATTTTCTAAGCGCCTTGCCAATCCTACATTTTATTTCTAAGTATAACTTTCAGAATTTTTTTCCCTTAAAATTTTCTATCCTTCTTCACAACTTGATGATGATTAGTATTAGTAGAATGTAATGTTTGTAGAAGATCCCTGTTCAAATCATTGCCCTGGTTTTGAAAGTACCATTCAAAGAAAATTACAAGTGGGACAAGTTAAGGCCGAAGTAACCATAATAGGATTTTGCATAACCTGTGCAAAGACCAATATATCATTGACGACCCCCCCCCCCAAGTCTAGCATGGATTACAGGCACTAGGATCCTTAGAGGCAAGGGATTAGCAGCCACAATAGTGTTCCTATACTAAAGGGGAACACAAGAAAGGGCTCTAGGCAATGCTACTGAGTCCTTACACCTCGTTAGAGTGGAGGACCCAGAGGGAAGTTTTACATTCACACTAAAGGATGCTCCAGGGATGGGGAAGGGGCACTAAGAGAAAGGGAGGGAGGGGGCAAAAGAAAAGGAAAAGGGGTGAGGGAGCAAAAGAGTCCAGGGAGGGGTGGAGGAAAGGAGGGAACCGTGGTACCTATTAAGTTTGTATGAGTGGAAGAAATAAAGAAATTAAAAAAAGAAAATTACAAGTGGGGAAAAAATCACAGTCAAAAGTAGTAGCTAAGTCTTATTAATGTCAAAATGGTAATTTGTCAACAGGGATGCTTCATTTAGTTGGCGAAATGCTATGGTTTGTCACAATAATTTATTTGACATGGGGTGGAAAATATTGAGAGGTTTGATGCAAAAATAGTTCAAGGAGAAATTTTTGTAGCAGCTCACTGTGCCGTCCACAGTGCTTTGTACATTGTAGAGTCTAGGAGAATGAATGATTGATAGTGGAAACAGCTGTAGGCTTGGGCATAGACTAGTGGCTATACACCAGAACGTCTCTGAATTATGTGTCTGTGATTCATGTCCTTCCAGTTTCCATGTGGCAGAGCTCCTGTGAGCTCTGGGAAGACAGTATTTTGCCTTTGGCCCATCTGAGGTTTGCATGTCTGGATCCTTTATTCAAAACTTTTGTGGCTAAGGATCTAAGTGGTAACATAATTTGATATCTAATTCGGGGTACTTAAGGCTTCCTTTAATCAATTCCTGATTCTTTTTTGTCTTAATAAAGTTAACGATTAAAAACCATTTGACTTTGAAGATATTTAAATGAAGTGAATTACACTAAAATTTCTTTCTTTCTGAGTTTTCTCTTGAGAATCTGTTATTACTCTCATCATTGCTGTTATTATTTTAGAAAATAACACTGCTTTGGTATAACAAAGAAGAGGAAAGCTAGTTTTGGACCCAGATAAATAGATAATCCCAAACATGTAAGATAATTAAGAGGTAGGGATTCTAGTGTCTAGGAAAAATTAGAACCTGCATTATGAATTGATTATTAATGCTGCAGACACAAAATGTATACTGATAAGGAAGAGAATTAATTCTTTGAAAATAGAACTTTAAAGATGAGTTTAGAAGCAGAAACTGAAAACTAAAATTAAAGGATGGTGGTTTTTGCAAAATTTTCTTTTTTTTTAGAGCTAGTTTATTTTTTGAAATTCAAGCAGAGGTGAAAGTGAAGAAAAGTGTATGGTAGGCCCCTATAAACCCATCACCTGAATTGAGTAGCTGTCAGTGTTCTGCCAACATGCTCTTAGCTGGTTCTTGTTGCTGTTGTTGCCCAGATATATTTAAAAATCATTTCCAGACTTTGCGTGATTTTTGTTCCTATATGCCTACCTTGAATGGATGTCAACATTTTTACTCATTTAATAATTGTTAATATCCTTTTGTCATCAGCTAACTTATACTGCAATTAAATATTCCTGCTCATTTGTAAAACCTGAATTAATCAGTTTGTTCAAAGTAGAATCTATGTGTTGCAATCGTTGTTAATATTTTCAGATAACTTTTTTTGATGCACAACTAACATTTTGTTGACATTTTAGATAGAGATATAATTTTATTTGATCCAAACATCTTTTTCCCATGTAGCTTCAATTATGGCTTCATGTTCTCTCCCCTAATCTTTACTCCATACACCTATTGGCTCTTAATAGGTTCATTTCAATATCTGGCGCTTTGTTGACTTTGGCATGAATTGTATCTAGGCTCATTGATAATTACTGGTAGTAATCCTTATGAATTTAACAGGTACAATGTAAACCCAACTTGAAAACTATTATCTTGCAGTTTCTTTTGTCTGCAATGTTATTCAGTTACAAATAGCTTACGATTTGTATCACTGATTAAAAGCAGATATGCAATCTTTTGGTAGGTGGTATATAGATGAGGATGCTTAAAAACATTTAAATAATGTGCTAGTATGACTATTATTTAGCAAATGAATCACTAAAATATTTCAGTCAAACAAAGAATAATTACAAAACAAACATCTGCTTTTTTCAAAAGTATGGTCATAGTTTAATGAGAAATAGAATGATCATGTTATCGTTACTCAGGGTTGTAGTAACGAAATTTTGGAAGTTAAATAACAAAAGTTGTAGGAATATTTTCTTTGAAAACATTTTATTTGAGTAGTTTTTAAATTATGAATCATAACTAAGTTTGTCAATATCTGCTTATAATTGCAGTATATAAACAACCCTATGTCTCCAGAAATGATGAACCTTGTAGAGCCAATGATAGGATTTTATGAGGGTTCAGCAGAGATATCTTCTGACCTGCAGTCCCTGGCTTCATTTATATATAACAACCCTCCATACAATAACTTTCCTGGGAGGACTAGAAATGAAGACCAGAGATCACCAATTGGTAGGTAAAATTTTAATTCCTTTCAAAGTGCTCTTAAGCCACAAGCCATCAGAGAGATGAATCTTAGATTAGCGTTCAACCATTTTATTAATGGTCCACAGGCTGGAGTAAGATTTATTTATTTTTTTTAACTGTTGGATAACCTCATGCAGCATGTGGAAATGCCACACAGGCAGGAACTGGACCCTTGTAACCCATCTGACCTTCTTTCTAGAGAAAGTAGCACCCTAGAGTCTGCAGCCAAGCTGCATAGACAATCAGTTATTACAGTTGCCAAAGCAGGTGTGATGGGGAGGGATTAACATATCTTCAAATCATTCACAGACCCCACATTCTCAGCAGCTTTTGACTAATAGGTTTTCAAATGTCTCCAAAGGTAAATAGGTCAGAAAGTTACAACTTGAATGCATGGGGTGATAAACAGGTGTAGGTGACCCTGGGATGTGGTGATGTCATTAGTGTATACACTTGTTCTTCGGGGTCATTGGATCTTACTGCTCCTGAAAGGATCATGTAATACATGACAAACTGAAAGCACAGAGTTAGATGACACAGATCTCAACAGTCTCTGGTTTTTATAAAATGTTAATTGGGATGCATGTCTTATTTCATTGCCTTGCTTCTGTTTGCTATTTGCTGCCAAATTAAAAGTGTTCTCTTGTTCATGCCAGAATTAGTAAAAGAAAGGTATATTCCATTCAAAATGTTTTTATCCTATTGATTCATATTTTCTCAAGCAATGCAATGCTAAAAATTAAGGGGCCCCAGATTTTTGGTGCATCTGTTCTCTTAATTAATTCATGTTAATCTGATGTCAATTAAGAGTTTTGGAGTAAAATAAAGTAAAAAACTAACTGCATTAAATTCACGTGTACATGTGTTCATCAGCTAAGCAAGAGTGCTTGCTTCAAAGAATTATTTGGATGAGCAAATAAGACTCTCAATTCTTTAAGCCTGCTCTTAAAGATTAACATTATTTCATATTTCAATATTACATTATTGCTTGTTGTGTTCTTTCTCCCTTAGTCTGTCACCCTTAGAAAGTTTACATTGTGTTCCAGAATATTGTATAGTACTCAGCAAAACTGTATCATAAGCTCAAAATGTTTATAGATATTCTGGGGGAATATTTAGATTTCATGTTATTCAAGATTGTGTCATATTTATTATTCCTCATGCCCTACCTTTATTATGAGGAATATGAAGATATTAATGAGTAATTTCCTAGTGGGTTTTTGTTGAGAAAAATAATTTTGTTTGTGGGGTCAAACATTCCTCTTTTTCTCATTGATTTCAAATAGTAACTACAAGGAATCAGTATATTACTGACATCACTGCTGAACAGCTGTCTTACATTATCAGGAAACTTGTACCTTTCACTGAGCACATGATTAGTGTATCTGCTTTCACCATCATGGGAGAAGGACCACCAACAGTTCTCAATGTTAGAACACGTGAACAAGGTAAGAATGTATTCCCTTTGAAACTCATACCTGCAAATATTACTCTTGTGTTTTTAGTATTTTTAATTTTTGTTCTTAGTAATTGTTCATTCTTCTTTTCAAGTGCCAAGCTCCATCCAAATTATAAACTATAAAAATATTAGTTCTTCATCTATTCTGTTATATTGGGATCCTCCACAATATCCCAATGGAAAAATTACTCATTATACAATCTATGCAATGGAACTGGACACAAACACAGCATTCCAGATGACTACTGTAGATAACAGCTTTCTCATCACAGGTAGAAGATAATATATTTCTTTTGGCGTTCCTGTTCTGATGGAAAATGTAGATATCTTTAAACCTTGAAAACTGCAGAAGGCATTCCAGATTTCACTGTTATGTGGTCCTACATATATTTTAAAAAATACTTGCAGAAGAAATGTTAAAACTTGTTTTTCTTTGACTGTATTTATTCATAAAAATGAAATGCATATAACCATAGCCTTCAGTAATTTGATTATCCTAGGAACTATATCTACTATATGAAAATAATTCATTCTGAAGACTTGAGTGAATGGATTTGAAAGTCAGCTGAAGTAGGTCAACAGACATTATACATGTGCCAATTTTCCCTGAAGTGTGCCAACAATTATTTTTCAGCTTTACTTACTACCTTAATATTTTAGGAAAAGAACCCTGAAATAATCTATGTGGAAACACCTTCCAGTCAAGGATTTGGAGGAGATTGGGATTACATGCAGGCTGATTTAGAAGTCATTCCTCCTACTACATCTTTTCCACTAGTCCTATAGTAATGGCAGTAACCCAAGATGTTACCTTTTAAGAATTTAAACAATTTTTCTATTTTCCTATCTAGGGTTAAAAAAATATGCAAGATACAAAATGAGAGTTGCTGCCTCCACCCATGTTGGAGAAAGTTCTTTGTCTGAAGAAAATGACATCTTCATTAGAACTCCAGAAGATGGTGAGATGGTCCAATTTAATTAAACAAAGTGTTGTCACCTGCTTACTGCTTTATCTCATGGCAGCCTTGCTATCCGAAACAAGTATGAAAAGCATTCATATTTACAAGTTTGTTTTCTCCCCTCCCTCCACCGCTAGAGCCAGAATCACCACCTCAAAATGTGGAAGTGACTGATGTTTCTGCAAGTGAAATAAGACTTAAATGGTCACCACCTGAAAAACCCAACGGGATTATCATTGCCTATGAAGTCCTTTGTAACAATAGTGATACTTTGTTTATAAAGAACTCCTCAACAACAAACATTATTTTGAGGGACCTTAAACCTTACACCCTCTACAATATTTCTGTCCGGTCATATACCAGACTTGGACATGGCAATCAGTCATCTTCATTACTGTCTATAAGGACCTCAGAGACAGGTCAGTTTTTCTGTTTGTTTGTTTAAAATATATAGTGATGTTTAAGCACAGCTGACAGTTGTCATTATAGTTATATTTTTATAGACTAAGGACCTAATTATAATTTGGGAAGTAACCCAGAATATTTGTTTCTGTAAACAAATATTGTAGTGAAAAATTTTTTAAAGGTTGATTTCCTATATAGAGAACTCCCCCATCCAAAAAGAAATTAGTGAATCATCACAATGAAAGACCTTGATAACCCAACACTCGTTCAATGTATCTACTAATTTTGGGCCAAGTACAACTGTGCTTTCAATTTATGAGACAAAAGACACTTATAGTAGATTTTTATACTTGAAGTGTATTACAGGTAGCAGCACAGAGTGTAGCACACATGTGCATGACTGAGCTATGTTGTAAAAGTGATAGCATTTAGCCTGCATGCTAGATGAGGGATGGATGGGAAGATGCTTCAAGATTCAGTCAGAGATGCCACAACAACAGAAATAATATAAGCAAAAAAGTATGTATTTCAGTGTATATGCAAGAAAAAATGGCACAAGATGACATATTTTGCCTGATAATATTGAATCGTTGTTTATGTTTTCTTTATATTGGAGCCATTACGTTTAGGTTGTTTATGATGTATTTTTTAATACATTTTTTTATTATTACCGATCATACAAACTTAATAGGTAGACCAGTTCCCACCCTACCTCATCCTCCCCCCGAATCCCCTGCTCCCCTTCCCCTCCTTCCCCATCCCCCAGTGCCTCCCGCCCAATTCCCAGAGAGTCCTTTATTGTGTATGCCTAACTCTCCTCTGGGTCCTCCTCTCCGATGACGTACAAGGACTCAGTGACATTTCCCTGAACCCTTTCTCGTGTTCCCCTTAAGCATAGGAACACTACTGTGGTTGTCAATCCCTTGCCTCCAAGGATCTTGGTGCCTTTAGCTGATGCTAGACTTTGTGAGGTCAATAGTGTGTTGGACATTGCGCAGGGCATGCAAAGTCCTATTATGATTGCTTCGGCCCTAACTAGTGTGGAGAATCTTGCAAATCATTGCTCCTCCCATCCTTTTGCTCTTACAATCTTACTGCCCCCTCTTCAGCAAATGTCCCTGAGCTTCTGGATGGGGAGAGATTAGGCTGGCCTAGTTCTATGTGGTTGATATAGAGTCTCGGAATGATGTTTTTTAATGAAGAATTTCTTGTAAAATGTGTGTTTACCTGTACATTTATAAACTTCATTTAGTGTGTGTGTGTGTGTGTGTGTGTGTGTATCCGAGGGTACTGTGTGTCCTTGTGGAGGACCAAGTGTAACTTCGAGAATTATCCTGGGTTGCTTCTAGTTCTTTTTGTTTTTTGTTGGGATTTCCCAGACTCTACAACTAGGGCTGGAAGTGCAGACCAACAGCTTTTTCACCTGATCCTTTTATTCAGAACTTGGGATCAGAATTCAAGTCCTTTTGCTTTTGAGGAAAAGTTTTGCTCCCTGAGCCATCTCTCTAGTCCTTAACTATACATTTTGGTGAACAATTTTTTATTGACTAGCTACTATCTGAATTCCATATAGTTTTCACTTTATAGGTTACACATAACCAGATATCAGCAACCTCATATGGGTTACATAAATTACAAAGTTCTGCCCTTGACCTTGAAGATCTAGAAATCTAGCAAAATGGCCTGCCTTTATGTGAACATAATCTCTGAGGCTCTGCCCATTAATTAGCTCAAAATGAAATGACATAAAATTGCTAATACAGAATGCCAATTAAAAGAACTACAATTAAAGGAACATGAGACAAATCAAAATAACTTTTTATATCACCAAGAGTAGTTAAAATTGCTTGGTATTAAGCTTAACTGACATTAAATTATGTACTTTCACATTTAATTATTTTAGAGACATGAATCTAAAGTCAGAAGATTTGAAAATAGTATCTGTTCTTTGATCACACAGTTTTATTTTAAATTGGACCAAGAAAGAAAAACACACATTCTGAATGCCTCTTACATTCCACACGTTCTGCTAATGACTTTCACACAAGTCATCTTTTTGATTCTAGAGTAAAGCATCAAGTTATCATTGCTAGACCTTGTGTCAGGAAAAAACTAATGATTCAATATTAATATGGAAGCATGCTATTTCCTGTCTTCCTAAGGTTTACAGTAATTGCTAGGAGTCTAATAGCTAAGGGTCAGCCAGGGAGTAAGTGATTAAGGGGGAACTGGATCCATACCTCTGACTTTAGTACTCATTTCCCTCTCAAAGAATATACAGAGAAATTATAAAATATATTTAGAATCTTTCAGTTCATTATAGTCATGTTCTGCTGTTTGAGGTTTGCATGGCTTATAGTAGGACAATAGTGATTCCAACATCCTGTTGATATGAAAGAATCACTGTATTCATGGATGCTTATCAGATATTTTACTATTTAGGATGGCGATCACAAGCAAGAATACCTATTTTAATGAAGAGATACAATAGAAAACGTTTTTGTTTGCTGATTATAATAGGGATGTAAATCATGTATGTTATTTTGTAAAAGTGCATTTAATTTGCCTTTCGTTGTCTGTCATATGAAATTAATTCAAAGTAGAGATAAAGCCTGTAAGATAATATAAAAATTTAATTTGAGATAATTTAAAATGAGAGTTTTAGTTGCAGAAAATATCTTAGAAAATCTTTCATAGGCAAAGGGAGCTAAGACTATTTGAGTCAAAGACCAATAAATCACAGTGCATGGTGTCAAGTTGGGGATTGAATATAGATCTCCTGAGGCTCATTTCAGGGTTCACTCTTGATGTAGTTAGAAAAATATCAGTGAAGAGAGGAAGCAACCGACTCCAGAGCTTCCTTATCCACCTGTTTAGGTGGCTCATATTTGACTGTTCTGAAACCAGACTTCTAAGAAGCTGGAAGGCTGCTGATGGAAGATTGGAGTCAGTGCCCCTCTTCTTAATATATGGCTTACTATCCTGACTTGAGCTTGCCTCACAGTCTTAATATTCTCTTTGCATATGGAATTGAAGAAAGTGAGATCAGTGTCAGTGAATTTTCCTACATCATGGTGAGCTACCAAGTTTAGATCTGTTGGCAGAAGAAAACAGGATTTAGTAGAGTCCCGAAATGTCATTAGAATAAAATATGTTGAAAATAATTATATGCCTGTGCTTACAGATGATTATCATTATTAGATGAAATAAGAATTTTTTGATGCTATATAGATTCCCTTTCCTTCTTAAGATAACTTGCTAATGAAGCTTAAATTAAATTGAATATTTTTAATTTGGGGAGAAAAACACTTATGGATAATGCTTTAGATGTAGACCAAAATTCTGAATAGTACTCTATGAACTTATTTATATATTAATTAATAGCATTTTTACATTTGTCACAATTAAGCATACGAGGCAAAAATTTTTGGGCATATTCGAAATATTCTCCCTCTTTATTATTGCTGTGAACCAAAGCATAGGTTTTGCTTTTAGATTTTAAATAGTTTAACCTATTCCAACTATTGGTAATCATTATATTTATTCATAAGCTACTTACTTTAGAAACCACTGCTGTAAAAGGAGATCCTTTGAGTGATAAGTGAAAAATCAGTGAGTCATTGGTTCTGCCTTGCTTTATCCCCTCAGGACAGAGAAATAAAATGCAGAAGATGTCATACTGACTTCAGGGATATATTTCTATTCTGACTACTATTGTAGGCAAGTAACTCCAAAGAGACACCTTAGCGGAGCATTTTTTTTTATTAAAAATTTACTTATACATTTTAAAATTTTTTTACCAGTTCCCTCCCTCCCCCCTCCTCCCCCCAAACCCCCTCCTTCCCCTCCTCTCCGTCCCCATCCCCCAGTGCCTCCCCCCCAATTCCCAGAGAGTCCTTTATTGTGTATGCCTGACTTTCCACTGGGTCCTCCTCTCCGAACAGAAATTACACCTTCCTTTAAATATTAACTGTGACATTTTAAATTTATTTTTTCTTTTGCAAGTAGATTTCAATCTAATTGAACTCACTTTGCTTGCATGTGAGTCTTTTTTTTAATGTGCAGTTTGTACTACTTCAGCTTTGAATCACTAACTGAACAGTTTTGTGTGGTTTTCTGCGGCTATCTTGATAAATGTTATAGATACAAACAAAATAAAATCCCTGTCTTTCTGGATCTTTATATTCAGTCACAGAAAATAATCAAGTAAACAGTGATTTTGAACAGTGGTAAGATAGTGACATGGGCAAAGAATTTGAAAAGAGAGAAACTACACAATAGCAGGTGAGCTCTTTGAGATGGGGATTGAAAGTAAGCCTCACTAGGGAGGAGATATTTACCCGGAGATATTAGTGATGTGTGAGATTCAATTAGGAAAAGCTTAGAAAGGAACATGTTGTAGAAGTACCAAAGCAATTGCCAGGTTTTCGAAGTGTGTTATAGGACAGCATCATACTTCTCTCATACAAGATGTGTGAGTTATTGGTAGAGGGTTTGCTTTTGTCTTCAGATGAGGGGAGAGACAGAAGTGGTTACCACTCTAGAAAGTTCAAGTTCCATTTTAAGAAGTGTTATTTTCGAATATGATATGCACAATTTAAAAGTTTTTTTTGCTAAGTGTGTTAGATGAGGGAACAAAGGAAAATAATAATATTATTGAAGTATTTTCATCTGAGCATCTTGGTAAAAGGTAATACCGTTTACTGAGATGGTGAAGTACAAGTACAGGTAAGTTTAAAGAAAAGTCAGGATTTCTATTTTTAGCAAGGTGCCCATAGTAAAGAAATTGTGAGAATAAGCTTAAAGCTCAAATAATGTGTAAGTTTGGAGGAGTGAGGAATAAGGAAAGTTAAGGTCATATATTCAATTACTAGTGTGGTAACATGGATGTTATGTGTCTTCACAGGGGTAAAATTCACAGGAAAAATGCCTCACCAGTACATAAGAGAAAATGAGTTTAAGACTGTTGAAAATGAGCAAAGTCAAATTTTGAGATACTTTTATATCAAATAAAGGATAGAAGGGAATCATTGTTAGAAGGAAAAGTAGAATTAAAGAGACTGTTTTCACTGTGATAAATATAATATAAATGTGTTTCCATATATATCTAATCTTGATATAAAGTCTTTGAATAAACAGGTATGGGATCCAGAATAAATGACTGCTAGGCCTTGGAAAGCAGTAAGGGATAGGGAGTTAAGGCAGATTTATAGTAAGAGGAGAATGTTTCTGAGTTCATTTTTTAAAAATTTGTTAGTGAAAGGCAATGCAAGCTTAACAAGTTAGAATAAGGAATCAGAGTTTTTTGGCATTTGGGGGAGAGGAGAGTAAGTGAAAACACATATAAAAGAGAAGACAGCTAAATTAACTAAAAGGCAACGGAAAAGACCTATTAGTGATGTTAAGTCTTTAGTTCAAATGTGGTTATTCCACATGGGCTTACCTCTTGTAGCCATTTTCGTGTAGCCATTCCATCTATTCCACTGGGAATGCCAATGTGATATAGAATTGCTTCACCTAAATTTAAATTAACCAAGAAAGAAAGGTAGAAGCAGGAATTGCTGGAGCTTGCTTGGGAGTGATTTTAGTCGACACTGGATCTGATTTGTGTTTGTAGAGAAAGGAGAGTACCAAACAAAAGTAATGGACAGTTAAATCGTGGTGACTGTCTAAGGGTCTTTCAGTTGGAATTACAAGAGTCATTACGTTGTACAGATAGGAGGTGGCATCCAAACAGAGTAGAGTTAGTTAATTGTTGATGGTAGCCACAAGGTCTCAGATTGTACAAGGAAAGCCAGGGTTAACTTGAGATGGGGGAGACTCTTAAAATTAAGGAAATCAAAGATTAAAGAGTCCACAAGACAGGATAGAGCGTTCTCCTGGATTCTGACATCTGTAAGAATGGTAAGAGAGAATGTTACCTAGGCAATAGAATATTTGAGATGTTTGGAGAAGTAAAGCTAGTTGACCATTTCTGAAAAGGATTTCTTCTTGTTGCTTTTTTATTTCTGTGATAAAGTAACCTGACAGAATCAACTTAAGGGGGAAGAATCTATTTTGGCTCACAGTTTAAGGTTACAGTGCTGGGGGCGTCACAGATGCAAGAGCTTTTGACTGCAGGCTACAGTGCCTCAGCAATCACCAAGTGAAGCAACGAGGTGCTAAATATGTTAACATACTTACTTTGTATTGTTTCATTGCTTCTTCAAACAGTCATTGCCACCTCTACTGTTTGTAAGACATTTTTATTCATGTGTACATGTGTGTGTATGTGTTCCCTTAAGTGTAGGCACACGTTTATGCCTTCATGCAGGTGTCCACGATTGAAATCAGGAATTATCTTCAGTTGCTTTTCCATCTCTCTCTTTTTTTTTTTTTTTTTTTTTTTTTTTGAGACACTGTCTCTGATCGCATTCAGAGCCCACTGATAAAATTAGGTCCTCTTATTCTGGAGTTCTCAGTCTCTACCTTCCAAGGCTGGGATTACAGATACCTCCAGTTGCCCACCTGGTGTTTATGTGTTTCTGAAAAGTTGAACTCCAACATATATGTAGTTTTGAGGACCTGAACCTAGGAATTTATAAGAATAAGAGACTAAGAATTCTGGGGACCAGGGAACTATCTTTGTGGATATGTTCTTTTGTATCTGGCAAATATTTTTCTTTAGAAACATACTCTGGCAGCACTGCTTATAATTTCATTTTTTGGGGGTATGTTGATAGTACTTTCTCTTAGGTTTTGAGGATCTGGATGTTGTCATTTTGGTCTTTTTAGTTTGAGAGGCATAGAATGCCAGTTGCTTTCAAATTCATGCACTAATTATAATTTGTCTAATTGTCACTCCTATGTAGATCCTTGTCTTACTCTGGGGTGTTAAATCATCTTGTCTTTGGTATTTTTCTAAATATTTGGTAATGTTTCTAAATATAAATCCTAAAATTCTATTTGGGATTTTAGTTTTCTTGAGCTGCAGTCTGACGTCAATCACAAATTTTGAAAGTCTCAGTTATCACTCCTTCAAATGTTTCTTCCTACTTCTATTATTTTGACTTCAACATATCAATGGCTCTTAACTGCTGTATTTTATATACCTTTTCCTTTGAGCTAGATTCTTGATAATTCTTCAGTACTATTGTTTAAATGAATTTATTTTTCATTTCATATTTATTCTTTGGTACATCAGGATGATTTAATTTTTATTACTTGTTTTTCTGCTTAAAATATATGTGGTTCTATTTCAAATTTGTTTGGTTGATTATATTATTTATAAGTATTTAATGAGATCCTTGCTTTCATGCTTAAATTATTTTGATTTCTCAAAATCTATTATTGAAGTCTTCAGACATCTGGCCATGTATGTATGATTTCATTTTAATTTAAATGCAAAGTAGATACATTTTTTCAGGTTATTTATAGGTAGTGGGTACTTAGGCTGCACATTGCCATAGGGCAGGCTTGTTTGTATTCTTTCTTAAATAAAAATACTCTTTGATATATTACTAATATGGAAGTTTTTTGCCTTTTTATGTCTTACAACCTTGGTGCTATTTGTTATTACCTTTGTCCTTCCTGTACCCTATCCCCTAATCCCCTGGCAAATAATTTTCCTCATTATTCCCTTTTCCACCTTGTTGCCTGTGGTCTTCCATATCTCCTTCTTTAAGGTCTTCACCCTGTTCCTCCTTCTCAGTCCCACTTAATGGTGCATTACATTCTTTCTCTGGCAAAGTTGGCTTTCATACTATCTTCCTTTCCTAGTTAGGATAATTGTTCTCTCTCTCTCTCTCTCTCTCTCTCTCTCTCTCTCTCTCTCTCTTCCCCCCTCACTCTCTGTTTATACATATATTTATATAAGTATCTCTCTATATATGTGTATATATAGATACAGATATAGATATTTATTTTTTGATTGGTGAATTTTATGAATAAATTTCTTGTCAGTTCTGCAATTTTTAAAAGAAATATGCTTTAATGGTAAATAGAGTTTTAGTGCTTTTAGGTCAAACATACATTCTGTGCACACTATCTTTTCCAATATTTTGCTAGAATTAGAATCTCTTATGTTGATTTTTGTAATTAATTATAGCTAGAGACTTTGTAATTAAACATGGCATTGCATTTAAAACAACAGGAACAGTATCAAACAGAAAGCTACCATATTATTCAAAGCTATCTGGTGTTTCAGTCTTCATAAACAAGATAATTTTTTGCCTTGTTATAGATTGTGCTTGAATACAAAGTAACTTTATAATCCTTTTGAAAGGTAGTAAAGACCAGGATAATTTAAAAAGTATTCTTTTCCTTGCATCTGTGTGTTTGCCATGTAAGCGAGCATTAGTTTCAAGACTTTTAATTCCAAATATCCTATAATGCTATTCTACATAATCATAGCTTGAATTTTCCTTGAAGGTGATTTTTCCCCCTTCATACTTGTTAAGTGCTGTACAGCTCTCTCATACTGAGGTTAATGTTTCATGTAACTATCCTGTTACATTTGCATGAGAATTTAAATAGAAAAATTTTTTAAATTCTTCAAATAGGACTATTTTATTCACACATTGTGAAATTCCTCAAGGAGTTTAGCATACAATATTTAGGTGTACAATCTAGATTTTTGATTGGGATTGAAATTCAGACCACTTCTGAGTTCTTATCTTTACAATGAAATTCAGTGCCCAGGGTTTTTTTTTATTAATACATTTTTTATTATTATTTCAGCTCATACAAACTTAATAGGTACACCAGTTCCCTCCCTCCCTCCTCCTCCCCCGGTACCCCCTGCTCCTTCTCCCCATCCCCCTCCCTTCCCATCCCCCAGTGCCTCCCGCCCCAATTCCCAGAGAGTCCTAATAGAAAATATTTTTAAGATGCAATTATTAAATTCAATTGCAATTTTATTTTCCAGTACCGGATAGTGCACCAGAAAATATTACTTACAAAAATATTTCTTCGGGAGAAATTGAGATATCATTTCTTCCTCCAAGTAGTCCCAATGGCATCATACAAAAATATACAATTTATCTCAAGAGAAGTAATGGAGATGAGGAAAGAACTATTAATACAACCTCTTTGACTCAGAACATTAAAGGTAAACCAAGAATTCTAATGTTGCATCCTTATATTGGTAGTGTGGTCACTAGTCTAATATGTTTCTAATCATTTCATTGTGATTATTTCTACACAGACAAAATAAGGTGCAACTTTATTGAAAATCATTAAAGAATGCCTTAGGGACATTCTTATCCATGTTAATTTATATTTTGCATTCATATTTACAACAAGCTGTATCAAGCTATATTTTATTTCATGGTTATTTTTGGAAAGGTTTTGAATTGAGAGTCCATAATTCAATTCTCATGCATTATTAAAGGATATTTTCTAAGTGTCATTTTACCTATTTTATTTCAATTAGGACTGAAGAAATACACCCAATATATGGTTGAGGTGTCTGCTAGTACATTCAAAGGTGAAGGAGTTCGGAGTACACCAATACGCATATTGACAGAGGAAGATGGTAAATGCACTGTGTATAGTGATACACTTTAACCCTATAATATTTCAAGCAGCGTATGTACAACATAAAACCAAGCATAAAAATTTCTCTTACCTGACCTGTCACCTATGTATAGCATCAGTCCTATGTAGAGATTTCATTGTCATGATATAAAAAAGATAGCACAATAGATTTGCATTGAATAAAATAATATATATGTATTGTTTTTAAAGTAATTAATTAGTGAAGTAAGTAATATTTATTTTTACATGTAAAATTTTAAGGATGTGGAGTGCTTTTCTGTTTTTTCTTTTCTGAGTGTTCATTTCAGACAGGGCTGTAGCTAGGGGTGGTTCAGAATCTACACTTTCTCATCAGAACAGACAGACTGTTGTTCACTGGATACCTCTAGAAGGAGGAAGGCTTTTTATCTGTACCACTGTCATTTTATTAAAAATAATTTAAGTCTTTCTTCCTCTTTCCTCCTTTTGCAAGTTTCTACTTGTTTTTACCTACCACAAGGCACCCTGGTAATACACAGAGTTGCCTCAGTGTCTAAGTGTAATGTCTTCATTATTAGTATTTCTCGTTGCTTTTATTCATTGTACTTACGGTCCATAAAAACTTGACTGTCTATATTTGCATTTTTTTCAAAGATTCTCCTTGCACTTGCACTTCCCAATGAGTTTGTGGTGAAAGGTTAAGGAAGTAGATTAGCTCTATTTTCTCTCTTAGATAACATATAAGATAAAATACATTTCACTATCTCAGCAATTCCCTTCTAGAAGGAGTCTCTTGTTTTAAATTTCTGATCCCATCAAAAATTCACAGTATGAGAATTTGATATCTCCTAAGGAATAAGCAGTCCAAGGAATATTTATTTTGACCATGTAAATTTTTTTTTCATCTGAGTCACCCAGGTTGTTAAAAGTGTCCTCAAGGTAAATGGCCATTCTGAGTCAAATTGTGCAACTATTGAAAAAAAGTAGAACAATTCCCTATTGAAAAATTGCAGCAAATTGAGAATGGCTCAAGGAAAATTGCTTTGCTATGTGTTAAGAATATTGAGCCCTCGGCTAGCTTGCAGTGTAGAAGAGACTGATGACTGATAAATGTGCAGACAAATAATTTTTATAAGTTTAATTACTGAGATAAATACTTCTAAAAACATTGTTAATAGAAATTAAAAAAAAAAGATAGTGTAACTATGAAAGCTAGGTCTGGCTGGGACCAGAAGGAAATGAGGCAAAGAAGGAGAGTAGGAAACATCATATCAGAGGAGGAAGATCCAGGAAGATCCAGGGGTCAGGAAGACCCTTCTTGTGTGTCCTGATGATCTGATGTGCTGAACTGAATGACTACAAAATGTTCTAATTTTAAAAATTTCATTATTGCTAGGTTATAGTTAATGCTATAAAATACTAAAAAATAAATACTAAATACTAAAAAAAGATTAATACCGGAACTGGTACAGTAGTTATGTAATGTTTCATTTCAGTAGACATGTTGAGTATATTAGTAAAATATTTCACATGAAAAGAAGCTAAGAATATACAGAAAATTATCTTAAGATACAAAAATCATATTATTCCATGAGAGTATCTTACAGTATATCACAAATTAGAAATGCAAAATTATGACATGTATCTAATTTATGCATATTTATGTTTGATGACCATCTTCCCCTATATTTTTATATTTTTATGAAGATTTTAGTAACCTAGTGATGGAGTTTTCTTTGACAAATAAGAGAATTCTCAGTTAGAGGTCATTCATACCATGGGAGATGTGTACCATTAAATGATGAATGTATAAATGTGACAATTAGTATTCAAAAACAATAAAATGGAAACAATTATAGCAGTCACCATTACTGCTTAAACTCATCTCAGAAGCCTTCGTCTGATCACTATACTTATTTTTTGAAGACTGTTGTTATTAAAATTATGAAACATATGCATAATACACACAGTTATATCTAAAATTATTCAGAGGATCAAAAAGATATTAAAATAGCTTAGTAGAATTTTCTCTAAATAATTGGAATTAGTGCTATGTCCATGAATTATTATAGCAACTAACATAGGTCAAAGGTCAGAATAGAGAGGCTGATGAGACAGTCGGGTAAGATGACTGCTTTTTAGCCTGGTGACCTGAGTTTAATTCCTAGACCATATAGCAGAAGAAGAGAAATGGCTTCTGAAAAATGTTCTCTTACATCCAGTTGTGTACTATAGTATGCAAATGCATGCCTTTCTCTTTCTTTCTCTAATAAATAAATAAGTGAAATATTTTTGAAAAGGATCTGCTTATATTCTCAGAATCACTATTAGCTGCTCATCATTTCACTGTCATGGTAAATTTTAGTAAAATACACATTTCACATGGAAAAATGTACATTTTCATATTCCAACAGATTGTTATGCCATTATGCCACATTTCACGTGCTTTGTCTAAGTGGAAATGTTACTTCCAATTATCAGTTTTGCTAATTATCTTACTTCTTTTTCAATGCAGAATTATTAGGTTATTTGAATTATTATACTTCTGTAAAAGAAGAAAGAATAGATCTTCACAACTTCCCTGTTCATGTACTACCTCAGTGTTTTCTTCAGGACACATTCAATTCTGAAAATTTGTTGACCAGATTCTGATATAACTCTTTGATTTACTGGTATAGATAAGATTGAAGAACATCACTTTTCTGGGTGTGGTCAGCCAGTTAGCGGCCTTCCCAGTGTTATGCTGATCAATTATAAGAATTTTTTTTCTTTCCCCCTTTTTATGGTCTGGGAAGCTCTTTTACTATTTTATGTATTTACTCATCTTAATAAAGTTTTTGATTTTATTAGATAATGATAATTTGCCAGGGAGTCCTAGACCAGTAAGTGACTCACTGATGACCCCCTTGTTCTATTTTCTCATGAAATATATTTTTCCATTGACTCACAGAAACAGATGTTCTAACACCACCATGAAAAATTTTCTTTTATCATCTCATTTAAGTAAATGAGTAAACAACCAACTCTTGTGCCTGTGCAGAGAAGTTTTGAACCTCATTCACTTCCCATAATTTATCATAGAAACTGTTCATTTTCATTTAAAATTTTCCCATACATATTTTTAAAGAAGCACATTACTCTACACTTTTATTTTTTCAGCTCCTGATTCTCCCCCTCAAGATTTCTCTGTAAAACAGTTGTCTGGTGTCACCGTGCAGTTGTCATGGCAACCACCCGTGGAGCCAAATGGAATTATCCTCTATTATACAGTTTATGTCTGGTAAGAATTTTTTTGGAAGTAGTTCTGAGAGTGAATATTATTCTGTAATACAATAGGAATGTAGTTTTATTTCAGAATGTGATCCAGATTATTAATAGGTTGGCACAGATACTTTTGTTAAGAAGTAAATTTTACAAAGTTTTAGTAATCCAGAAAAAAATTGTATTTTTTCTAGTAAAGGAAAAATTAATATAAAACTCATTCTGAATTAAAAAAAATATCCTGTTGTTTTATTTGAATCTTAAAAGCTGCAGGTTGATTTTTATAAGGAAAAGTTGGCATAGCAAGTATAGCAAGTCTCTTGGTATTATTAGCATATTTTAATAATGCAATTTCATCTTAGTGATATAAACTCCTGACTTTGAACAATTTATTTATTTTTTTTCTCTTTTTGTCTTTTTTATTAAGAATTTTACTTTTATAGAAACATAATGCATAGTTGTCCCTGACCCTCTTCTTATCTCTTACTTTCTTCCTCTCTCCTTCCTCTTTCACCCTCCCATCCCTTCACCAATCCATCCTGCTCCCTCCCATCCTCCTGCCTGTCTGCTTGTGTAGGTCCTAAGGTTCCCTCCAGGTTGTCTGGTCTAATGGGGGTTTAGGCCTCTGTGGCAAATCATGTGACTCTTCCTTGAGTAGATCCACTAATAAGGACACTCCCCTTCAACTGTCTAGCCCTAGCCCCTAAGGTTCCCACTGCGTGTAATTATTTCTCGTGAGTTCCTCACTAGTCTATGGGAGAAGGTTGGTATGTCAGGCACAATGCAGATCTCATTGCATTGAGTTCCTGGATGCAGCAGCCCTGTCTTGAGTAGAATGTCCTGGCCAGCGGTAGATCTTCCCACCTTTAGACACCGACAATCCTACTGCCCCCTCTGCAAGATTCCTTGAGCCTGAGGATGGGGAGAGATTTGGTTGGTCTGATTCCTGCTGAGTTTTTCAGTGTCCTTGGTTCTCTGTGTTCTGGTTGGTTGCTGTTGTCTATTTCATTGCTCTTCCACTGTACTACCTGTAACTTGTTTGGGTGTTGAGATCCTTTCTTATCTAAATATAAGATGAGAGGTGTTTAAATAGAGGTTTACTATCCAGTGTTTGTGGTTAGTATTGATGCATCTGATCTATCTACAGTCAATTTCCTCCCTGTTGTTCAGACTGCTTTACATTGCTGGGCATGCGTTCTCTGTTATTGAGTGGGTGTTAGGTTCTAGTACGCAGGTGGTCACCTAGAAGTTAACCCACTCCCTATTGTGTCCTGTTCCTCTTCTCCCTCCCCTTTGACTTTCCTTTAAAAAAAAAAGTCTTGTTAAATGTTTACCTGTGTTCTTCTGTTTCTGTTCTTGGGGAATCTTCTGCCCCATTCCCTGACTTGTGTTCCTTTGCATTTGTGGGTATTGTAAGAGTTTCTGTTGAGTACATCAAACTAAAGTTTTAATGCTAAGATCCAATTATAAGAGAGAACATACAGCATCTTTCTGTATCCAGGATATTTCACTCAGTATGATTTCTTCCCATTCCAATCATTTAATGAAAAATTTCGTAAGTTCATCTTTCCTAACAACTGAATAGCATTCCATTGTATATATGTACCCCATTTTCATTAATCATTCCTCAACTGTTGGACATCTAGGTTGATTCCATTTCTTTGCTACTGTGAAACAGCTGCTATGAAGATGCTATGTACATGTGTCTCTGCTGCAGGATGCAGAGTTTTTTGGGAATATTCCCAGGAGTGATACAGCTGAGTCCTATGGTATTTAAATTTTTAACATTTTTAGGAACCTCCAAAGAGATGTATAAGTTTACAATCCTACCATCAATGTATGAGGGTCTCCTTCTCCCTGCATCCACAGCAGTACTTGCTGTTGTTTGTGTTTTGGATCTTAGCAATTCAGCAATTCTGACTGGAGTAAGATAATATCTCTGGGTGGTTTCAATTTACATTTCCCTAATGATTACTGAGATAGAACATTTTTTTTTCTACTAAGACTAAATTTATTCAATAGCCTAGTAAAAGTTTTGATTATAAGTATCCAACAGTATAAAAAATACATAACAGAGAAATAGAACATTTTTTAAAAAATTTATTTTTAAATTTTAATTAATTAATTAATTAATTAATTAAATGTGTGTGTACACATGCACTTGTGTGTATCAGAGTGCACTGTGTGTTCCTGTCAAGAACCAAGGGTGACTTTGGGAATCATCCTGTATTTCTTCTGCCTCCTTATTGCTTTGCTTTGGGATTTCCTAGGCTCTAGCCACCAGGGCTGGAAGTGTAAGTGGAAGTATTGCTTCTGCCTGGCCTTTTTTTTTTTTATATTGGACCTGGGATCCAAACTCAGGACTTTCTGTTTGTGAGGCAGAGTCTTAACTCCTGAGCCATCTCTCCAGCCCTGAGATAGAACATTTTAAAAAGATATTCATTAGACTTTAAATTTCATCTTGTGAGAAATGTCTTTTTAATTTTTAATAGTGTTGTCTAACTCCTTGGCATTTAAATTTTCGAGTTCTTTGTGTACTGTGGATATTAGTCCTCTACTGGAAGTGTGGTTAGTGAAGATGCTCTCTCATTCTATAGGTTGCCCTTTTCTAGATTAATAGACTCATTTGCTGATTAAAAGATTTTTGGTTCCACATAGTCCAGCTTTTTTAGTGTTGGACTTACTCTGTGCCTTTGAGGTCCTACTAAGGAAGTGCTGACCGAGGCCAAACAATTTGAAAGTATTCCCTAAGTTTTCTTCTAGGAATTTTATTGTCTCTAGTCTGACACTGAGGTCTTTGAAATACTTGGAATTGATTTTTTGTTCAGGGAGACAAATATGGGTCCAGTTTCATTCTTCTGCATGTAGAAATCCAATTTTGCCAGCACCATTTGTTGAAGGTGCTATCCTTTTTCTAATGAGTTTTTTTGGTACCTGTGCCAAAGATTACTTGACTGTAGATGAGTGCATGAAGGTGAATGTGCTTATATTTATATCTTCATTTCTAGTCCATTGGTTTATATCTCTGAGATCAGACTGTCCGCCTTGACTAGGATTTTGAACTCAAAGGAATGTAAACATGGGGTAAGACACAGAAGAAGTCCAGTAGTCCAGTCATGGAGACAATGTGTGTTTCATTTGAACATAAATGAGAGTTGCTGGAATACTACAAGCACTTGGAATTCTTTACAGGGAATGAAATTGTAGGGGGTGTGGTTGCTAACAGTGGTATTATCAGATGGGGCTACTTCACTAGAATAGGAAGAAACAATATCAGCAGCTGGCAGGGAGAAGAAAAGTGTGCAGCTTTGTGCTAGTTTAGGAAGCATTGCTGAGTGGACCCGGTAATGGGTTGATTGGATTTAGGGATAAAGTTTCAAAAAGATAAGTGGGTGAATCAAGTGACTTCTGGATGTTTGAATCAAGACTTCAGATATCTTACTAAATCAGAAGAAAAAGTAAGTGAAGCAGATCTTATTCCTCTATATCTTGACCATGTCTGTCTTCCCAAAACCTCAGGAAGTTTTAGAATAATGCATAGTGAACACAAGGCTAGAAAGTTTACAAAAGGATGGAGTTTACCTGTTCTTTTTCCAGTTTTCACTGTGATGCTGTATGTCTAGTTGTCTGCTTTAATTCTGAAATATTAAAAAATATCAGGAGTTGGTGAAAATAAGTAATGGTATTTATATGCATTGTTTTATTTCTTAAGATTGTAGTGTTGTATAATTCCCGATGTATAAAACAAGACTAATTCTCATTAATTTGTTCTTTGTGCTTTTCATAATATTTTGGGAGTCTGTGATGACACTTTACATAATGCTTTCCTTTATCATTTCCTCTGATTTAGTCTAATTTTGCTTTAGTAAACAATCAATTCAAAATTTAATTACCTGCTCTTTCTCTTATCTTTCAAGAGGTGTTCTTTCTTTGTCTCTCTTGCCAATATAGACTTTTCCAAAAGAGAAGTTCAACAAAAGTAGAGTGCAGTAATCTCAAATGTGTGACAGGTAGCTCATTAGGTTGGCATTTTTTGGAGAATTTTTCTGATGCTGGCTAGAGGACCTTTTAGCTCTTGATGAGCTGCACTAACAGAGATTTTCTAAGGTACTCTCTGTTTTTCCTTCTTGCTCAAAAGCAAAAAAAGCCAGCCCTCTTTGCATCAAGTTTCTCTCCCAAATCTGTTAGAATGTTTTCATCACTGTACTCTAAGAATCTAACTGCACCCTTACCCTGAGAATCTAACGAGTTTATGCTGTCCTATCACTCCTTTCTCAGTAGTGCACCTTTGTTACCTTTGTCTTGATCAATGGTAATTTCCTTTGTTTCATGACTAAGATATTTTCTTTCCTTTCATGCATTGATGTGATTATAAAATTTTGTGATCTCAAATAATTCAGGATTTATTCTTAACATGCTCTTTCCCCAATCAACCTGACTTTTTTTTATCATATACACAGACACACACTCACACATAATCACACAGACACAACAAATTCTGCTTCAATGTATGCTTATTCATACAGTGTATGTTTATGATCATCTGTGAGTTTGTGGGTGAATGCGAGGTATATTTTAAGAGTTAAGAATTTATGTTTACTCTTTTAGAGTCTCCTTCATAATAATTATGATATTTTTGACATACAGTGGGTACTTGGTGGGATAAGATTGTATCAAGTAATGAGAAAATGAAACGTATAGTATATTCAAGAAGATTATTATAACACATTAAAGCATATACAAATGATAATAAAGTATATATAAAATTCATTTTTCAGTATACAACATCTTTTTACTAAAATACTTGTTGGTAGCTTTAGGCACTGTAGCTAAGAAAACAGTCACAGTTGTGCATTATTTCATTCATGATGTTGTATGCTTGGGTGTATTATTGCATAATCATCTTAATTGGGATGCTGTGATTCAGGTAAGTTAATACAGTACACATAGGTTTTGAATCAGAGGACTGAGATTGAATTTTGGCTCTGCTGCTCAATAATCTGTGTGGTTCCCTTAAAATATTACGGAGAGTTCACTGGAGTGAGCAGAATCTCCACTTTGGCTTTCATCTGTAGTTATTTTTTATCGTCAGCTTCCATTGTTCCTGCTGCTGCTACGATCATAAGTTCTCACAGAAAAATTCTTTGGTGTATATTTTCCCTTGAGTGCATTTTCAAGTGAAGGATGTCATACTGAATACACTGGGTGACTGTTGTCTTTGTCATGTGAATTTCCCTAAAAACGACTCATGAGGATTAATGTGTAATTTACTACCACTATTGTGTTAGTCATATTCAATACATAGATAATGATCTCAGAAATCTCTTTAATCTCATGCATCTAAAATAATTTTTGCCTACCAAGTTTGCATTACAAAATAACTTTCATCATAGATCAAGATGATAAAGTAGTTATGCTGATGCATTATATATTTTCAAATGATATGGATTTATTGCATTCTGAGGACAAATATATTAACCAAATGGATTTTTATTAGATCACTCTGTGCTTATTCTCTTAATGCACTTTGAATTGAGACATGATTCTCAAGTAAAGTCTTGTAAAGTTCATTTACTATTTTCTGGAGTTCATTTTGAATTTGTTTAGCAGTTTTGCCTCTGTATTTTTGATTATTCATTTTAAAAAAGAATTTTATTCTATTAAAGTGACCTGATATAATTGAATATTGTGGCTCATTCTGTATTATAAGCAACTAGGAAACTGAAACAGGAGGATTGTGTGTTCAGTGACCAGCAGTCCTCCCACTGTAGGCTGGGGTCTTCCCCATCAACTAGATAATCTCCAACAGGTTCTCTCTGAACTTAATTCAGCTACCAATTTTCTGCAAATGTGTTTAGGGTTTGAATCCTGAATCATTAAGTTGAAACCCGTATTTAAGTATGACAGGATGTGTTTAGTTATGTGTGGGTATGTGGTTAAGATGGCACTGTATAGCTAGGGATCCATGGGTGACTTTGGCAATCATCCTGGATTGTTCTACTTCCATATTGCTTTGCTCTGGAGTTTTCCAGGCTCTGCCTTTCAGAAATGTAAATTGTGGTCGCTGCCATTTCCCCTAGGTGCTTTTACTGGGATTCTGGGATCAGAGCTCAGGTCGTTTTGCTCCTGAGCCATGTCTCTAGCTCCCTAGCTAATCCCTAGTGAATCACTCCCTTGCGGCTTTACCATATTCTCTTTTTGTGTACTTTGGTGATGCTTAATTTCACTCCCCACCACTTTTGTTCCTTTGCTTTTAATCTCTGTGGGAAAACATTATTGCCCCTGTCCTTAAGGGAATCACATTGGTATCAATGAATTATTTTACATCTAATCAATGCTATCTTTCTGTTTTAAGGATAAAGCTTGTATATTATTTGTATTTATGCCTAACACAATGTCTCATGTAAATTAGATGCTAACTAAGCTTTTTTGAAATTTGTTGAATACTGATTTCATATTATCAACTATGTTTCAAAGGGAATAAGGCAGGCATGTATGCTTGTTTAGGGCATTGCCTAAATTTACATGTATACCAATCTTGATTCAAAAGACTGTAATAGAAGACAGAAGATAGTATAATTGAATAGCTTACTTTAAAAAGTGGGCCACATATTACAAATAAATATATGGAAAGGCATATCCTTTTTCTCATTTGTGGCCAGAAAATGAAAACTAAAATTTGGAAGTTCTGTCACTTTAGAATTGCATACATTAAGAAGATTAATGGTAATAGTATTCAGATTAAAATGAAAGCTTGCTAAAATGAATCCTCTCACATGTTGTTTGTGTGACTATAAGTAATAATGTAAACTTTGGAATGGTACTCATCAGGAGCAATGATCACTAAAATTTAAAAAACTTGAGCCATTTGCTTTATTCACAATATCTAACAAGCAGAACTAAAGTTGCCATTATGAAAAGATATTTGTTTAAGGATGACTAATGCCTCATTGTTAGTAATCACTAAAGGAATAAAAAGAACACACAACTTGGAGAGAAAGGCCTGGTATCTGTGACGCATCCAAAGTTGGAGCTATAGGATGATTTTGATTAATTTCTACAAATGATATAAGTGAATACAGCTAACATAATCCAGGTACACAAGTATGTATAAGTCTATGAACGTAAAATATGATAAAGCAACACATAAATTTCTAATGTATTTTAAACTAATAGGTACAAATTAGATTTGAAAGCTAAACCAGCCATGTTAAAGCAGAGAGGGGTCAATCTCCACTCCACATTGCTCACTGATAGCCCCTCAGAATAGAGATGTGGCATCTTGGCAGAGATTTATGTGCACAGTTATGGTAGGAGCAGGTCCTGAAAGCTGGGAATATTTGAACCAGATCTTCAATGATAGTTCACTTCCCTTTTCTTTTTACTTTCTATTTGTTCTCAGATTCATGCCAAATCACCAGAGGAAAATTGAAGTATACAATTTAATTTATACCCCGATTTTCCTGCCTTACTCATTAAAATACCAAACATTATTCTGAATTCCAAAAGAAAACAAACAAAGCAAACCCACCCCAACCATGAATATTAGGAGCTGGACGTTTTTCTTTGCACTGTTTTATGTCTTTTAGCAAACTAAGGCAGATGTAGAGAATACACGCATAGATGCTATCTGAAGTTTCTTATTTGAATACCTTATAATGCCTGTCTTCTTATGGAAGATTCTAAGTAGTTAGTACAGAATTTATTTTTGATGTGCATTTTTACAGGCAATTGTTTAATTTTTTCCAATGTTTATGAAATTAAATCTGGGTTTTCTTAAGACAGGCAGATACTTTACTGAACTTGCTGTTTTGCAGAGCTTTAGAGCTTTATTTGGATTAGCTCTTCTGCGTTATTCTGATGACTGTGGCCTATGAATACAGGCAGACAGAATAGGGGAAGAGCCAACATGTCTCTTTCTGAGACTAATTGCAACAGCCTTAAGAGTTTTAAAAGCTCATTTTCTGTGGCCTCAATGAAGTCATAGAAATCTCCCTACTGCATCTGAAAGCAAATGTCTAATGAAACTGTTTCAAATTGCTGTGTAGTGTCTCTAATCCCATCTGTCTCCAGTCACACACTCTGAGCCCATATTTTTTTCACTAAAGTAAGCTATCCAACTGTTTTGCAGGTAACAATACTTAACATTTAAATTGAATCAATACTTCTGAAATGTATGGCTGAAATGTATCTCCTTGTGGATATCCTTAGTTAACATAAAATCTGTTATGGTTCTTAATGACTCAAGGATGTAAATACTTCATTGGCAAAAAAAACCAACATTTTTCTATTCAGAGGGGATATCATTTACTTTTTGGATCTTATGATTCTAAAGAAGAGATTATGAGAAACATTCTTTTTCTGATGTTGATTTTTTTCTTTATACAAGTTCTTTAATAAATTTGTTGTTTTCAAAATCTAAATTTCTTTTTAATGTATATTTTAACAACATTGTATATTAAATGTATATTTTAACAACATTGTTCATTCTTTCATTCCATAGATACCAACCTATGTCCAGTTAAAACTAATAATTTGAGTTTATGTCACTGAAAGAAAATAATTACATCCTTATATGACTGAAATATTATCATAGTTGATGAGAATTTTATGTTAATATTTATCTGGTTTGTTTTTTGTAGTAACATTTTTTAATACCTTAAAGATTTTGATGGAGTGGCAGATGTCACTTTTATTTTATTGTCTCCTTTATAATCACAGACATTTTTTCAGTCTTACTTTTATTATATAAATAAAGAATAACTAACAAATTCCACATTTTACATACTACCTGCTAGATGTGATTGTGTATGCCAGCATTTGGGAAGCAGGATGAGAAGGGTCAGGAGTTCAAAGCCAGCTTCAGTCAACCCACATTGTGATTTTGAGTCTTATCTGGGTTACATAAAATTCTAGTCTCAAAATAAAATAACAAGTATTTTATACTTATTTATTTGGGCTGTTTGAAAAGTAAATGATCCTTTTATGCAATATATGAAAGTGGGTTTGTTTGATAAATAATAAGCAAAATCTTACTATTTTAGTTTCTTTGCACAATATTGCAAAGAAAAACACAAAAATACTTGATCTAAGCAATTTTGTGGGGGATGAGTTTAACTGATTTGCAATTCCAGGTTATAGTTCATCATGGCAGGAAAGTCACAGTCATAGAAGCTGAAACAGTTGATCACAAATCACCCATAATTTAGAGCAGAAAGCAATGAATGAATGCAGGCACGCTCTCCTGCGCTCTCGGTCCTGGTCCAGTTCTGTACCGTACCTTTTGCCTAGGAAATGGTCTTAGCCCACCTTTTGGTTGAGTGTCTTCTGTATTAATTAATGTAATCAAGATAGTCCCTCTAAAGTATTCCCAGAGGCCTGTCTCTTAGGTGTCTGATTGACAATTGATATAAGCTATACCACTTGCTAACATTAAAAGGGAAAAATAATTGAGCAACTAAAATATTGTTATGAAAAGTGTATAAAAATTTGATAGTTTTATTTATGATGATGCTTTTCTATGACAAAATATCTGAGTGAAACAGAGAGAAGAAAAATCACTTTGGCTCACAATTTGAGAGACTTCTGTCCATCAGGGCTGGGTGTGCATGTATATGAACAATGTGCCTTGTGGCAGCCAGGAGGTGAAGAAAAAGACAATGCTTAAATTAAGTGTTCTTCTATCTTTCCACTTTTTCTTCTATCTGAGCCCTCAGCATGTGGGTTGATGTCACCCACACTTTGGATATGTCTTATTCCCATAGCTATGTAAATACAGTCATAGATATACCCACAAGCATGTGTTAGTAATTTTACAAGCTATTTCTCAATGGAATCAAGCTGATCTTCAAGATCAACGATGTCAAGATCTATTAAAATTGGCCAAAGTCAAGTACAATTATAATGCCTTATTAATACTTGAGTTGTTGAGCATACTTAAAAAGCTAATGAAGTTAATTTATTGAAGTATTTTGAAATTTATTACTTTCTATATTTCATAAGTGACATAATTATGCCAATCTAGTTCTGTGCATAAATGTTACTTATTTTTAATGTAATTAACCTTTAAAGCAAGTGGTCATGTTTTATTTCAAAAGTTATTTTACAGAGACTGTCTTTTTTCCTTTTGTCTCTCTCAGGGATAGATCGTCTTTAAAAACTATTAATGTAACTGAAGAATCATTGGAGTTGTTAGACTTGGACTATAATGTTGAATATAGTGCCTATGTAACAGCTAGCACCAGATTTGGTGATGGGAAAACAAGAAGCAATATCGTTAACTTTCGAACACCAGAGGGAGGTGAGTTTTCTAGGGAGGTAAACCAACTTAAAGAATGTTCGCAGAAAAAAGTGTATCAAGTATGGCAATGTATTATGGAACTTAATATGCACAATTAGGATTATTCTGAGATCTGGCTACAAAATTTCATATACTTTCTAGCCATACAATGTTGAAAAGGCTTATCCATCTGCCTCATTTCTCCTTTTTTAAATGAGAAGAACATTCATCCACTGCACAGGGTTCATCTGAAGATTAAATGAATATATGTTTTTATTTTTAATTAAAATCATTTTTAGCTTTTATTTATAATGATTTTAATTTTTTTAAAAAATTATGTATTTAGGTGTGTGTGTGTGTGTGAGAGAGAGAGAGAGAGAGAAGGCATTATATGTCCCTATGGAGAAACAAGGGTAATTTTGGGATTCATCCTGGATTGCTTCCTTCTTTTTTCTTCTTTCTGGAGTTCCCCCAAGCTCTGCCCACCAGGTCCAGAAGTGCAAGACACTACCATTTCTGCTTGGTGTTTTTACATGGGACTTGGGATTTAAACTCAGGATCTTCTGCTTGTGAGGCAGAATCTTAACCCCTGAGCCATCTCTCTTTTTTATTCATTTAGTTTCATATGCTATTTTCAATCCCATGTAACCCTTGCTAAACTCCCTTCTGTCATAGAAAGCCATCTTTCTAACCCCTCTCCCTCTTATTTTCGTATCTTTTTGTACATGTGGCCCACTGATTCTGAGTTGTTTCCTTTGGCTTGTGCTTGAGCGTGTGTATTTGCTTGTGTTGGAGCATATATGATATATCAGCATGTATATCACTGAGGAAAATAACTCCCTTTTTGGGAGAAATACTTAAGTTTGAAGAAAAGGCTAAAAAACACCCAAGAGACCGGAGTGAAAAAATAATATCAGGATAACAGTTAAGTAAAGGATTACAAAATAAAAACACTACAAGATCAACAAATGGCATAATCAATAAACATCTTTTAATAGTAACCTTAAATATCATTATGCTTCATTTCCCAATCAAGTTGCATAGATAAATTTGCATTTGTAAATGTATGCAGAACAATCCTTAACTGGTAATCAGTGTTCTATAAGTAAGTAGGCTATATGAAACAATATAAAATGCATGATGTCAAAACACCACATTAAAGTAGAATTTCATGTTAATGTATTCTAAATGGGTTATAAGGTTTCATGGGGATATAGGCCAGTAGACAATCTTTAGATACAGACAGGATAATATTTTGCAAATAAGAAATTGATCGCTGTTAAAATATTACTAATGTAAAATAGTAGAGGGAAGTCCAATGTGTCTATGGATTTCATTTCATTTCTAGTTGAAAAGTTTTTGAAAAATAATTGCTGTCACTTTTAATTTGTAAGCTGTAGGTAAAATTCATACACAGACACACACATACACTTAAGACATGAATTGTAGTCACAATTACAGAATGACTCAATTTGTTTGTCTTATAGAACCAAGTGACCCTCCTAAAGATGTTCACTACACAAATCTCAGTTCATCATCAATAATTCTCTTTTGGACACCTCCTTCAAAACCTAATGGAGTTATACAATATTATTCTGTTTATTACAGAAATACTTCAGGTACTTTTATACAGGTAAGACTTGAGCACTACATTTTTATAAGCTTTACTTGTTGATAATGTAGATGTCCTATGATTGAATAAATTATCTACCTTATAATGATAATTGTATATAAATGATAATTCATAAAACTCCTATTGCTTTATAAAACAATGGAAAATATCAGATGCATTTTAGTCTCTCTCCCTCTCTCCTTCTCTGTCTCTCTCTCTGTCTCTCAACTGTATGTCTATTGACAGAAGTCACCATTAAATTTCTGATTTTTTAATCTGCTTCCTCCAAGAACTTTTTCCTTTAAAGAATAATGGTATCACCTTGTTTCATTTCTTTTCCTGTTGCTATGATAAAACAATTTGACAAAAGCAGTTGAAGGGAAAGGTTTTTTTAGCTCACAATTCTAGATTCCAGTCCCCCATGGCAGGAAAATGACAATGACTGAAGCTTAAGAAAAGTGGTCACATTCCATCCACATTCAAGGGCAGAGAGCAGTGAATGAATGCTTGCATACTTGTGTGATCTCAGCTCTCATTCTCCATTTTGTGGAGTTCTTTTTTTTAATCTATTCAATTGTGCGCGTGCGTGCGTGTGTGTGTGTGCGTGTGTGTGTGTGTCTGTGTGTGTGTAGAACCACGAGTGATCTCAGGAACTACCATGGATGGCCTCCACCTCCTCCTTGTTTACTCTGCCCCAGGATTCACAGGCTCCGCCCTACCAGGACCAGAAGTGCAAGCCGCTCCTGCTTCAGCCAGGCCTCTATATGTGGGATCTGGGATCCGAACTCAGGACCCTCCGCCTGCAAGGCAGAGGCCTAACCCCTGAGCCACCTCTCCAGCCCCATTTTGTGCAGTTCTGGATTCTTTCACTAATAGATGGTCCTGCTCAAAATCAAGATAGGTCTTCCCAAGATAATCCCCACAGGCGTGCTCAGAATTTTTCCAAGACAATTCTAGATTGCATCAAGTTGACAATTGAGACTGACCATCACAAATTTATTTTCAAAGTTTTCCTTGGCTAAAAACATTTTTAATTTGTTTGTTTACAGTAAAAAAAGGTTTCTGAATTTAAATATGCTTGCATATGTTTCTATAATTAAAACATATTTGCTTATTAACAAAAGGGCTTTTATTATTATTGTGATATTATTATTATTTACTGTTCAATTTAGGACCATTAAGCAATGTGGTTATAAATTTGTAGTATGTAGGTCATGGGATTGCAGTTTGCAGATGTGCATTTCTGAGATATTAATGTAAGGGTAATGACAATAATCAAAATGCACTTAATTAGAGAAATGTTTTCAATTGCTTCCTCCAACAAAATTGGATGGTACCTCCAAAATAACATTTTATTAGATCTCTAAAATAAATATAAAGGAAGGAAGGAAGGAAGGAAGGAAGGAAGGAAGGAAGGAAGGAAGGAAGGAAGGAAGGAAGGAAGGAAGGAAGGAAGGAAGGAAGGAAGGAAGGAAGGAAAGAAGGAAGGAAGAAAGAAAGAACTCTGTATTTCTGAGTGACCTAATTCCATTTGTTACTTGGGACCTGGATTAGTCACAGAATCAGGTCTTTCAAGAGACAATCTCTGGGATTAGGATGGGCACGAGTTGCTGAGTGAAGGTTTAGCACAGCATTGGGCATTGTGGAATCAGCTAGGCCCAGAGTTTCACAAGGCATCTTATGAAAGTCATCAGAATGTGAAGCACAGAGGTCAAGTCATAACATTCTACCCTCAAAGAGTGGGACTGTATAGCTGCTTAAAAATTCCTGCCTAAAAAGAAGATGATTTTAAAGTAGATCTGTAAATATAGATATAGGTGGAATTGTGCATATTTTGTTTAAACAAAGGCCTTAATAACAAAAGATAAAAGAAGTTTCAATTTTCTTCTTATTGGTATATCAGATTTTGTGTTCCTTTTTTCTCTGTTTATAGAAGAAAATGAAAACTGTCAAGCAATAATATTACTAATTTTCACCACATAATTGTTTCCAAACTTAACATTTTATTATATTATAAAGTGTGTTCTGCTTGAAGACTTCCCTTCTTCCTCCGTACATTTAATGAAAACATCACAGAATGGTTAGTGTGCTATGAGATCTTAGTTAAAGGTTAGCTGCTATATGATTCATATGTAGCTTGCTCATAATATTTTGGTTCTCACTGTCTATCTGAATTACCAGTTATAAACATCTAAGTATGGTGTCAACATGATATCATGCAACCCATTTCCAACCTGGGTAACACAATACTATTCACTTAGAACCTATTTTCTTTTATAAAGTAATCTCAAGAATGCTTTCAAGTATGATAGGTGCAAGAAAGCACAAGTTAAAGATGATCAAACATTTTAGAAGTAGAGTATTAAGTTGCTTAACAGTAATTCATGCTTCAATTACTGCTCAGCATAGCATTTCTTTACTGTCCAGTTTTCTGTTTCGAAGTGGTAGAAAGGAAGAACAAATCAGAATGATTTGTTCCCCTCTTTTTTCCCCTTTTCTTCTTACAGAACTGGGTAGAATGCCTCATGTTTAGGGGGTCATGTTTCCCTCCCTCCCATGCTTAGTTCATGTCTTAGTACCCTTGTGTCAGAGCTAACACCTTGAAGAAAAGAGACATGGGATGCTTCCCTGATGTTTCCTGAAACAGTATTTTGCATAGGTTTAATGTGCAATAAATATTTTACTTGGAAGAACACAAAATTCCTTTCCTTAACTGTACTTAACTGTAGTTCAGGAACACTTGAGTATGCACTGAAGTCATGTTGGTTTTTTGTGGGAGATGTAATGTGGTTACTAACACTAGGTAATCATCTTCATTTGCTATACCTTATCATTGATATTCAGTCTTATATTCTTGATTTTTTAACTGACTTGTGTTATGATTCTTGAAGGTGTCTGATGTACTTAGAATGATGCCATATATATTTAAAAAACATTTTCTCACATTTGGCTTATTACTAAATTTGAAAGAATTTACAAAATATCTGCTTGTGTGTATTTACATTAAACCTTAGAGGAAAAGACCTTGGGGCAAAAAGAAACAGGTAACAAGACAGGTGAAGTAATGTAACTTCATAATTTTGTTGTTGCTTAGGCATGCTTAGTCACATGCCCAGTAGGAATTTTTTGTGGGCAATTTAAAATAATTAATTGCATATTTGTGAAGCTTATAAATAATTGGAATAAATCTATAGAAATGAAAAATTAAGATTCACTTCAAGAAGCTTTAAGTAGTTAAATCCTTTAATGGCACTTAAGTAAGCCAATTATTCCATCTACAAAGTATACATATTGGGAGACATCCAAGTTCATATACTGTATTTTACATGAGATTGTTCTATGTCTTTAGCATGTGAATTGCAAAATAAACCATCACAAAATTAAAGTAAATCTTTTATCACACTGAGAGGTATTGGCAGAAGAGCCACAGAAAGTTAGTAAATTTAATTTGTTGATAAAGTTTTGAATCACCCTGACTGTAAGCTTAGTCAATCAGATTGTCAAGTATCATTTAAGTGAAAGAAATTATCATTTATTTTTCAATTGCATTCAAGGCTTATGTGCATCATTGTAAGCTCTCTGTGATATGTCATTCCCATTTTATAGAAGAGGGAAGAGAACCTTCATGATTATATCATTTGTACAGTCTTAGTTTACTTACTAAACTCTAATTTAGTTCTGTGACACTTAAGTACTTTGTGTAAAGGGGAATAGTTCACCTTAATCATGGCTAAGTGGCATTATTATAAATGTAATAATAATAATTGCCTATCCTTTTTGAAACAAGGTCTTTCTATGCAGCTCAGACTCCCTGGGATTCACAAGCTGATATTGAAGCAGGATTTTCTTGTCTTAGTTCCCCAGGTGCTGAGATTACAGCAATGTGCCACCATTCCCTGTTAAATATGTAGTTTTTAATAATTTTATTTTTCTGTGTTTTTAGAATTCATCTTTTCTTATTAAGCAGTTAATCTTTAAATTTTGACCAAAAAGGGAATAGATGTACAAATTCCTTTATTATTAAAATGCATTTAAAATTTCTTTTCTTCTGTATATCAGAAAACGTATCTGTCCAACTGGTGTGTCTTCATTGTCCATTACAGATACAGTAAAAATTGAATGAGTTCTAGGTAAAGCAAACACCCTCATACTCTGTCATGCATGAGGAAAGAACAATTGGGTATTCTTTTTAATATTCCTGAGCTTGCTAAAAAATAGCCACTTCTTTGAAATATACTTTAATGATAAAGAAAACTGACAGCCATTGGTGTAGTATTAAAATGCTTATGTGGCCACTTGAGCTTTTCTAATGTTTAAAATTTCAATGTTTTTCTCATTGATAGTTTGTGTATTGGTTTGGTAGGAAAAACTATTACCAATACTTTATTGCAATAAAATATTTTTGTTGGTTTTCATGAAACTATGTATTAAAATATCAAGAGATAATTCATAGACCTGCATAATGTCAATGAACCCCCAAAGTCTAGCATGGATCACAGGCACTAGGATCCTTAGAGGCAAGGGATTAATAATCATAATTATGTTCCCATACTAAAGGGGAGCACAAGAAAGGGCTCTGGGCAATGCCACTGAGTCCTTACATCTCACTAGAATGGAAGACTCTGAGGGAAGTCTGACATTCACACTAAAGGATGCTCCAAGGAATGGGAGTGGGGGAAGATGAGGGCACTGGGAGAAAGGGAGGGAGGAGGGTGAAAGGAAGGGGAAAAGGGGGAGAAAGTGCAAGGGGGACTGGGGAGGCTAGAGGGAGGGAGGGGACCGGGGACCTATTAAGCTTGTATGATTGGGAATAAATAAATAAATACAATAAAAAACAAAAAAGATAATTCGTAGACAGTAACTACTATACATTTGTGAATTCAAAAAATATGTTCTGAATTATTTAAACAATGTTTATTTTTCAGAATTTCTCACTTCATGAAGTAACCAATGAGTTTGACAGTATGACTGTATCTGCAGTAATAGATAAACTGGCCATATTCAGCTACTATACATTTTGGTTAACAGCAAGTACTTCTGTTGGAAATGGGAATAAAAGCAGTGACATAATTCACGTATATACAGATCAAGACAGTATGTAAATGAAACTTATAACAGGAGCTTTTCTATTTGTATATATTTATAATAAAGCCTTTCAGACCTATTTAATACTTTTAATGTAGCTTTAAAATCATTTTAATTATACTACTGTCTTCCTTTCACTGACCTGCCTGTTAATTTATTCATTAAAATTCTGGGTTTTTTTTTTGCTCAGACAGATGTCACATTCATCCAGATATGAGCATTAAAAATAGTTCTGTGTACATGAATGAAATTCGTAATAGTTAAAATATTTGTCCATTCATTTTAGAAGCTCCTTTTTAAAAATCTCTAGCATCTTGTTTACTTTCAGACTTTGAATACACTTTGGACTTCATGAAGTACTTTTGTTTTATTGTCTTTGTGCCAATATACTAAAAATACCTGTTTTTAGCAGAAGAGATTTCTTGCATATGACTTGTGCAGAATCCTGTTGCTGCTGAGTAGTCACAAAACTATAACGATTGCACTGTTGGTTTTTTTTTTTTTTTTAGGTTTCAATTCTGAGAATACACTGTTCAGTGGATTACTGTCTGTATCCCTTGTGGTTTCTGTTGTGAATTTGCTTATTTATTCTAATTATTGTCTTAATGAAGAAATAACATTGACCTATATTTCTGCTGAAATCAAAATTTTAGGGCCACTGTCTAAAAGTCATGAATTGATCATCATAAATAAGAAAAGGGAACGCTTTGCTTGTTTTTTTTTTTTTTTAAGTTTTTTGGATAAAGCAAGGTGATGCACAGAATATAATCTATTTTTGGAATCTATTCTGCTAAAGCCTTAGCAGAAAATTTTAGCATAGCATGTTGCCCGCATCACTTCAATCACCTTAAATGCAGATAGCTCTAAGATCTTTTCAACCTGTATAACATTCTACCAATTTAAATTGTATTACCATAAATAATAAATATTGACTTGTACATTGCTCTAGGTGGAATGTTCAAATTCACATTGAATATAGCTTATATCTAAAAACTGGAACTTTCTTAAGTTAGAGAATTTTTGAAATATAAATGTGGGATGATATTTTGGTAACTAAAGAGATTTTCCTATGGAAATTAGATAAGATTTGTACTGACTAGTCTCACTGTACATGTGACCTTGAGCAAATCATGTACTAGATCCAAGCATCTTTCCATATAAGTTCACTAGGGATAGTCTTTAGAATAAGGAAATTTAGATTAATACCAAACTAATGATCCCACACATATACAGACATGTGCATACGAATGCTCACAAGATCTATGTTTTATGTAAGTCAGGAGAATATTATAGCATACATCTCTCACACACATTAAAGATGACAGGATTTATTTTTGAATAAATTATAAGATAATTATTTGAAGATATTTGATAGAGGTAGTGTTTACAGTGTATGTATTTAATGTGAGAACTGTTAAGGTTATTTCAGTGCTTGTATTAAATTTATGAGCACACATTTCAATAATCATAACTGATGAATCTTATATTTTGCTCATTATCTATCATAGTTCCTGAAGGACTCGTTGGCAACCTGACTTACGAGTCCATTTCATCAACTTCAATAAATGTCAGCTGGACTCCACCACCTCAGCCAAATGGTCTGGTCTTCTACTATGTTTCACTGAATTTACAGCAGCATCCTCCTCAGCACATGAGACTGCCACTAGTTACATATGAAAACAGCATATATTTTGATAATCTGGAAAAATACACTGATTATATACTTAAAATCACTCCATCAACAGAAAAGGGATTCTCGGAGGCCTATAGCACACAGCTACACATCAAAACTGAAGAAGATGGTAGGCTGGGACCTTCCATTGTTCTCTTCATTTGTGTTACTGTCTGATAAGAACATTACCCATAATTTTGCAGTTTCTGTTCTTAAGCAATTAGCTCTTCATTAAGTACAATAAGTCTCAACTTTCTTGAAATTAAACATTCTTCTTTGGACATTAAGTCCAATTATGATTGAAATTTCTTTTTACTAATGTGATTTGCTTTTGTTTCACTGAATACTAATATTCTTTTTTTCTTTTATAGCCCCAGAAACTTCACCAATAATCAACACTTTTAAAAACCTTTCCTCTACCTCAATTTTCTTATCATGGGATCCCCCATTAAAGCCAAATGGTGTGATAATAAATTATGATTTAACTTTACAAGGACCACATGACAATTATTCTGTTACTACTTATGATAATCATGTAGTACTGGAAGACCTTTCACCATTTACATTGTATAGTTTTTTTGCGGCTGCCAGAACTATTAAAGGCCTCGGTCCCCCCAGTATTCTTTTATTTTACACAGATGAGTCAGGTAAGCAGGAATCCATGTTTCTTCAAATGATTGTACTCTCCCATCACTATTCTCTCTCTTTAAGGAACAGCATGGTCAGTGAAAGAACGTTATATTTTCTGTTTGTAGCCACCTTGCAATTATTCATTTGCTTGACGGAACTTTTCTCCTTTCATATTTCAAGCGTCAGAATTACCTGTTGTGCATTGAACCTATTTGCGAGTATGTGTTCTAAATTAAAAAAATGATTTTTCCCTAAAACTTAAAAATATGGACTTCTTAGTTTCTTCAGGCAACTAGAGTCACTATTTCTGTGCTATGAATTTCATGAATATGAGTTGTGCAATGTGTTTTTCTGCAGTGCCTTTAGCACCTCCTCAAAACTTGACTTTAATCAACTATACTTCAGATTTTGTGTGGCTGAAATGGAGCCCAAGTCTACTACCAGGCGGTATTGTTAAAGTATATAGTTTTAAAATACATGAACACGAAACTGATACTATATTTTATAAGGTAGGTCAATTGTAATAGCATATGTTTATTTCAAAAACTAAGAGATTGAATTAAAACCTTTTGATGGTTTGGGGGATGGAATGTTTTTAAGTTAAACAAGGCAAAACTGGAGATGCAGCTGAGTGGTGTGGTGAAGTACTTGCTTCTCATGTACAAAACCCTGGGCTTGATGTCCAGCAACACATGCACACAATACACACACACACACACACACACACACACACACACACACATACACACGCACACACATGCACATTAGCTAAGAGCAATCTTTTAAACAATGTTTTATTTTCTAAAAGTTAAGATTGTTTGTGGAAAATGTTGGTTAGAGATATAAGCTGAACACTTCCTATAACACTATCCTTTGGTTCATAATTTCTTTAAGAACCAATTCCATTTAATTATTGCTGCAAAATATATTGTGTTTTTTGGCTTATTTAGAATCTGTTGTAAAATATTATATACTTCGATTTATTGATAGAAGAAGTGCTAAGTGAATTTATTTAATTTTCACAAAACATTCATTCTGTGCTTGAGGTAGTACTTCTTGATGAAATGTGACTCTACATTAGTTGGTTATTTAAAACAATTTCTTATTCTTTTACTTCCAATGACAATTCATCTTTAACTCTGGGTATGTTTTCCAATTTTTAGGATCCAGAATCAGTGAAAAATATGCAGAGAACCATTTATGCATTGAATCTCAAACATGTGTATGATTTCTAGCATTTGATTGCCATGATATGTTTTGATTATCTTGCATTTACTTAAGGAAGTTTTCTCATTGTTTTTCAAAGGCAAATGAAGTACTTCATTGCTCTTGTTTAGTTGCAGCATGCACAGTGCCAAAATGTGGAGTATTCAATGCTCAGTGTTCTGTGTGTGAAAATTTATCACTACGGTAAATCATTTTCATAGTACATATGGCTCTTAAACTGAACAGAAAATATCAAAAGCAGTAATCAAACTAGTTATCAGGAACAATAACTTTCTGGAAACAAATGTATTATTTTCAAATTTTATAAGCTGAATAGAATTTGAGCTATATAACTTCATTGTTTTGGAATGTTTTCCAGAAATGTGAAATTATATTGATGACACAAATGCTTAGCCTTTTATTATCTGTCCTTAATTTAGTTTTAGTGTTTCCCAGTTTTTTATTTGCTTTGTCTGTAAAGGATATGAGAAATGTTGGAATGAGAAAAAAACCGAATCATCAGGTTCCTTAGATAATCTTGTATGTGTCCTGCAGTATCTGATCTACTTTCCTTAGAACAGTAATCTTTGATGTATATGCCCATGAGATAACTCTCACGTCATAACTCCTGGTTCAAATCTTGCATTTGAGATTTACAGTATGCAACTACAGTAGTTGTGCATCCATTTAATATTCACTTCTTCATGTGAAAATCAAAGTTACAAAGGGTAAAAATAAGGGAGAGTCAACATGAATCTCTTAGGACTATACTATTTTGTGCCAAAATTATTAATTATTATTTGTATTTGAGGTAGGCATATGTTTTTAAATCTTTTACTTTCAGGTGCATCTGTTACCACTATTATTGATCAACTTCATGATCAGATTTTCCTTCTAATTCCTTTAAATCTACTTTTATAATTTTTTTTTTACCCATTTAAACCGGTTCACTGAGTCCACTTTTCTTTCTCTGTTTAGCTTTCACTGCTGCTATTTTCTTAAATTTTTCCTTGCAGGTTCCCTTTCTGTTATTTTGTGTATTTGTTTTTTTACTCCAAAGAACCCATGGAATCGTGGAGGAAAGTTACCGAAGAACCACTCTGTCTGTGACCACCACCTCAGTCAGGCCACTGTGGGCTTAGAAGCTCTTCCACAGGAAACTTGGGACACTCAGAGGGGTTGAAAGAAATCATTTGTCTAGTTTAAAAATTCTGTTAAAAATCATCCTTGTGGAACTCTGGGATCCATACAAGCAGACAGGCAGGCGGGTGGGAAGGAATGGAAGGGATTAATGAAGGGAAGGGAGGGAAATGGGAGGGAGGAGGACAGAGGGAAGCATAGATAAGTACTCAATATACTTGTAAAACTAGGAAAATAAAACAAAATTGCCCTTTTGTACATGTGTCCACTAATCAATAGGCTACTTTCCCACATTAAATTATGAAACTCTTGGGTCAGTCATTTCTCTGTGCACAAACTGCTCCTAGCTAAAATAAAAAAATCAACCTTTTTGTATTTAGTTTTTCTTACCCAGCATTTTAAAAATATCTCTAGTAACTATAAAGCTTTCTTTATGGCTGGGGCAATGCCTTATAATATTTTTGTACTCCCGGCTTTGCAAATATTGTGATGGAATAAGAAGAAATTGATTTATACAGCAAGTCTCTAATTTGCCAGTGACTACCTGGAGATTATTTTAAAAATTGACACTGCTTTTAAGTCACTCAAGAACTAATATTCTTATTAAATTTATGCTTAACATACAATCAGCATAGTTCACATTTTGATGAATATAATGCAACTTTTTTACTTATAGCATAGGCAGTTGTCCTCCTCATAAGAATAATTGGTCTATCTTAACTAATCTCTTGATTAGTTTTCAAATAGAAATCTTTATTATTTTAAAGAAATTAAATTTATTTATCGTGTGTGTTTTTTATGAGTGCTTGCACTGGTATGGGGGTGAACATTAGAGGAGAACTTTTGGAAGCTGGTTCTTTCTTTTTACCATGTGAGCTCCAGGGATCAAACTTAGGTGATCAGACTTTGTGTCAAGGACCTTTATCCACTGAGCTATTTTGCCAGTCCTAAAATTTTACTATTAATGAGAAATTTTCCCGAGAGCATATTCTTCCTTAGTTGACTGGTACAAAAATATATTATAAAAATAGCCAACCTTCTAAAAATTGTGTCAAATTTGAAATTTAGGAGTTGTCAGGGAATTTCCTAATTCACTCTCTGGAGGCAGAGACTTTTATTTTTATACATGACTTTATCTTCAGAGACTAGAATATAGTATTTGATAAGCACATTCATGTTGACACATTTGTAGGTATTAAGAATTGACTGTAAATAATTTCAGAAAATAAAGCAAAAATTATTGATGACCACAAGATGTATTTGAAATGGTAGCTTTAATTTTAAACATTTGAAATTACTGACTCTGTAGTTCTTTTTTTTAAAAAAAAAACCGTGTGTGTGTGTGTGTGTGTGTGTGTGTGTGTGTTATGTGTGTGTGTGTGTGTTCGTGTGCATCAGAGGATACTGTGTGTCCCTATGGAAAACCAAGGGTGACTTCAGGAATCCTCCTGAATTGCTTCTACTGCCTTTTTGCTTCCCCCTGGGATTTCCTGGGCTCTGCCCACCAGGAACAGAAGTGCAGGCTGCCACCATTTCAGCCTGGTTTTTTTAAGTGGGACCTGGGATCTGAATTGGGTCCTTCTGCTTATGAGGCAGAGTCTTAATGCCTGATCCATTTCTCCAGCCCTGACTGTATAGTTCTAAAACATCAAGGAAACAAGATAAAAACTATACTAGTGTTTTTCAAAAATAACAACTATGAGATTCTTTTGAGGACCAGTTCATGCTTGTAATATAAACTGAATTTACTTGCAGCATAAAATGTTAATAATTGTTTTAAAGAAAAAAAAGAGACATTAAGTCATAGGTTAAAAATGGAAATAATACCTTCAATGTATTTGAATATTTCTGGAAATTACAAACAAATGCTTGAAGTATCCTTATGACTGATAATCTGTCTTTTGCTTTGCAGAATATTTCAGGTTTTCAAACTGAAGCCAAACTTGTTGGATTGAAACCTGTCAGCACTTATTCTATTAGTGTATCTGCATTTACCAAAGTTGGAAATGGTAATCAGTTCAGTAATGTAGTGAAATTTACAACCCAAGAGTCAGGTGAGACAGAGTTTCTGTACTGGAGTACTTTACACTTACTCTTTCTTTTCAATAATAATGCTTTACTTAGTTTTCTTTTTTTACTCAAATGGAAACTGGATGCTATTGCTGTAAGGTCAGGCTAGATTGTGTCTGAAATCCTGCAGTTGAGTTTATATACATATTTGTGCAGAGATTTTTCATTTAAGACTGAGAAAAACAAAATGAATGACTAAGTAAGTTCTGGATATCTGTGGAAATGACCTAATTAGGATTACATAGGATAACTGGGAAGAAATGAAAAGTGAATTATTGTTTACTTTCAACATATTAACTTAGAGTTTTTGGAAACATATCCATTTTTTTTTTCTTTAAGAAGAAGAGTTGTGAGACTTCGACTTCGGAAGTCATTTTGTGTACATTTTCCACTTCAAATGTTTGCTTGGAACATCACAGATTATGAAAGGCCACTGCTCTAATGCTGCAGTTGTATGTGCTATAGCCTGCTTGGTCTAGGCCCTGACATCTGATCTAAAGACCTTTATCATTTTAGACCTTTATCATTTTAGAAATGATATATTCTTTGATTTTATGTTAGATGTTAGTATTTTCATATTGTACCATTGCTTTCTTCTTATAGAGGAAACAAGAGCACAATTGTTGACACAGACTTCCTGACATCTCTTTGAAGAGCTTGAAGGGATTGACCATACATAATTTTTTCTTCTACCATTTTCGTTCTCCTGTTATGATATAAGTTATGCTATTACTAATATTAGTGACATTGGAGACATAGAATATTTCCATGGAAAGTGTCTTCACCATGCAGACACTTTGGTAGACTTGGATATTTCTCTTCAATATGGTCAGTGGAAAAAAATGAAAAAGTGAGTTATTACTAAAAAGATTGAGAAAAGTTCTTTAGGGAAAAACTGGGACTCCTTTAAAAAGAATCTTTCAGTGACTTCTAAAAAACAGTTCTTTCAAAGAGCTCCATTTTAAAGCACTAAAATTGGTTATGGGCTTCCCAGTATCTTTGGCTTTAGAACTATTACATTAGGAAGACACCTACATGTATGTTTTCATAGACAGAGGTTTGAGGATAGCCATTAAGAGTGTCAGTGTCACTGACCATCTGGGCTGGAAGTCATTGTATTTTGGAGTCTGTGAGAATGTAATTGCTGATTGGGCCTAGGAATATATATTCCATAAATAGTTCAGTATTATAAAAATTAACAAGATAGGAAGGAAAATAGCCCAACAATCTTTTATGTTAAGGAGTTTTTGAACATGCCTTGGAAAACTGACATATTTTTCTTTCTTTGCTTGCAAATACAATCTATTCATTGAATAATTCAGTATATTTTTTACATGAATATAAAACTTTGGGCAAATGTTTTTCTCTTAAGTTCCAGATGTTGTACAGAATTTACAGTGTGTGGCAAATAACTGGCAGTCAATTTCAGTGACATGGGATCCACCCCATAAAACCAACGGAATAATTACACATTATATGATCACAGTTGAAAGGAATTCTACCAAAGTGTCTCCGCAAGATCACATGCATACTTTCACGAAACTTCTTGCCAATAATTCATATGTCTTTGAAGTAAGAGCTTCAACCTCAGCTGGCGAAGGCAACGCAAGCACCTGCAATATCAGCACACAACCAGAAGCTGGTAACTAGTGTTTCACTAATTGTAATTAATAATTGTAATCAGGTAATTTGTGAAAAACAGGCAGCTGGCATGAAATAGGTATCTGGTAGAAAACAGGCATCTATCCTGAAACATGTTGTCAATATGTACAATTAACTAGTGTAAAGCAGGTATCAAATATGAAAACACTTTCTAGTGTAAAAGTGATAATATGTCTGGAACAGTTAACCAGTGTGGGACAGGTGACTAATTTGAAAGAATTAATTAACCTGAAACATATCACTAGTATACTAAATACATGTAATTTTTTCATATTTTTATTTTGTCAATAATGCTTAAAGCACATTTATTTGAAGATTTTAAAAAAAAACTAAAAAAATACAGCATGAGGGTTTTTTTCAACCCACGTGATTCCAAAGTATCAAATGTGTGACATATTGGGCCTGCTTTGCCTCATTATGAGATTGAAAGGAGAAGAAAAGAAATCCATTTTACTGTGTTTCTAAAAATATAAAACCCCTTAGGTGTATTAAAGTATATTTCATCATAATTTCATAGGAAATGCCAAATTTTCAGTGTATTAATATAAAGTATGTATTTTCATGACATTCTAGATGAATCTCAGGTCTTTATGACTTACAGTATAACTCAGTTAAATTTATTCCATTTTCTTTGTGTATCTGTTCTTGGGACTACAGACCTCACAACTCTGAGACAACCTGACTTTCTCTCTGATTTTCACAATGAGTTCACCTATCTATTCCATTCCCTTTCATCTTTCCCGTGAAGCTTGCAATGTTCTTCCACTCTGGGTTGGAATTTCAACACCATCTCTCCTTTTTTAAGTTTCAAAACATGTCATTATGAGTTCTCTTCCAAGAAGACTGATGTAAACTTATTTCACCACTAACATCAAATATATTGATTTGTCTTCCATATATCAAAATTTATTTATATAAATTTATTCTCTCAGGATATTCATGTATTCTTTGCAAGGATCTTGATGTTCATTTATATTTGATTTTTATCTCTCCTCTGAAACATTAATCCACCCATTTGCATTTTCCCTTACTTACTCTGTTGTTTTCACATGCACGCAAAGTGGGAAATCAACCACCACAATATTGAAAATAGAGTTTATTTACATGGAATGTCCTTCTCTCCATGTTTTTAATGTCTGTTCTTGATCAGCTGGATTCCAAGCCTCTTTGCTTTTCCATGATCTGTCTCCTGTCTTTCCTACATATAATCACATCCTACCAGTTCAGCTTTACTTAGGGCTCTTTGTGTTGTCCTTGCTTTTCAAACTTTACTTCCATCATCCTGTGCTGTACTCTTGAGACTTCCTGTGATGACTCCAACCCACAGTAGTCCAAATAGACTAATCTAGTCCACCCACCAGTCTCATTTTTCTCCTTCATTTTTTTTCATGGAATTGGTTCCAACATATACTCTGATGCTATGTCAGCAGAAGTTTATTATCCGAAGAATGGATTTAGGTTTTTGAATCATGCAGGTGTTAATGAAGGGCACAATATATGAAGATGTCCCAAATTTTCCAAGTATTTCACTTATAGCTATAGTTTACACGATAGTTTAGAACCTATGCATTAGAATTGGTCTCTTCTAGCATTATAATTTTATATGATGTCACTTCATCTCCTCATATTGGTGATTCTTCCAGCCCAACTTTGTTTATTCAGCTCTTTATTCACTAATGTTAGGAACCATTAGTGAATTACCAGTCAGTCTCTTTCTTAAATTAAACAACATCATTTTACCATTAATTTGAAGTGCTTCTTTTGTATATTATTCTTTCAATATTACAACATTTTCTTCAGTCTTAAAAGTCTAGATCAAATGTGTGACCTTTATTAAAACTTTCAGTGACATTCCAAATTTTAATACTGAAGATTCTTGGCTTTTAGTCCAAGTTTGCTCAATCACAGCCTTTAAGTGTTGTTATCTAAACATACCTCCAAACGATCCAAGTACCAAAGAGGATCATGCAGGAATGCATGAGGACAGGTGAAACAGCCTCAGGATGGTCCATCAAAAGGTGACATTGCTTTCTCAGTGAGAGAAAAGGAGATCACTGCTTTGTAGAGTCTGCCAAAAGGAAATATATTCAAATCTATGCAGGTGATATGCATCAGGATTGTTTAGAATCAGGTAAAACTAATCTCAGAGAACTGGGGAAAAGAGAAGATAGGAAACAATTTTAAAATCAACAAGAATTTCAGACTTTGGAAAAAAACTACACAGAGTCCTTGTGATTAATTCTGTCATTAGAACTGAAATACAAAGTTCTAACATATAATACAGGCATGTGAATCACAGACAGATCTTTATAAACATTATTTCATCAGGAGTTTGAATTGGATCTTAATTGGGTATTGAACATCCAAGTAGGTGGATATCCAAGGAATGTTAAGTCAGTCATTAGCTATTTTGAACTCCTTTCAGCTCTCTCCCCTACCACAGTTTGTGTGTTTAACTCTCTGCCTCAGAATAGACATCTCTGAAGCTCTGCTCCAGGGCTCTAGATCAGATTCTGGATTAGCCAACTAAATTTTTCATTTTCACAAGCTACATGCTTAATACTACACTATATTCAACTATTTAGCTCTTTGCATCGAGGGACCATGTCTTAGTTCATTTGTTTTACTCAAAATTTCTAGCAGAAAATCTTGACAGAAAGTTTTAGGTGTTATAGTCACTTAAAGGTTTGTGTAAGACAGAAATGATTTTGTTTCTTCAAACATTTATTCTTACCTCAGTGCTTTTTTTTCTTCTTGATGTATATTATTTTCATAAAAATTATAAATATTTTCTCCCAGGCAAATTTTTTTAATTAAGGAGAGTCATTCATATAAATATTAAAATTTGCTTCTAAAGTATTTTTCATTACTAAAATTAAATATTGGACTTAGTATAGAAGTGTTTATATAATTCCAGTATTTATTAGGCACCTAATATTTTGTCAGAATTCACATGAATTACTTGCTTATAAGATGATGGTAAGAAATAGGGGTTCATGGAAAATGAACACAGTTTTATAGTTCCTGCAAATTTCTAACTTATGGAGATCTAAGATTAGTCACAGTGCATAACTAGCTATGAGTCATTGTCTTTGTTCTTATTCCTGACATAAAGGGGAATGAAATTTGGCTTACTGTCTTATTGACTGGTGTTTGACCTTTAAATCCTCCCAGGAACTATTGGGTGTTTTTTTTAAATATAAACTTGTTCATATGCATACAGAGCTAAAGATACATTATGGTAATTGAATTTATGAAGAGTTTTCTGTCCTAACGATTTCCACCATCATAATGGAACATGTTGGAATAGGTTAATAATAAGGAAGTTTGACAAGACAAACTGCATGGAACCTAAATTTACAATCCTAAATTTGTACAGAATGCATGCACTTACCCATATCACTACTGCATGTGATATGTGGTAATTTAATATTGAGATTTAAAACTCCAACTTTTGTTTAAGATTATTTCACAGGTTGGATATGTTCAAATGTCTTCCAATCTCCATAATTTAAAATTTTTTAAAGGGTGGTAGAAAAATACATATACTGGATGCCAAATTGAATTCAAGGATTGTAAAGCTAGATTGTTCTTTTCATCAATAATTTATTTATTAACTTTGATTGCCATTAGCATTATCATACATGTGCAGGAACCCAGTGGAGGTCACTGAACCTTCACATAGGTTGTGAGCAGATATGATTGGGAATTCATCAATTTCCCTTTTTTCCTACTCTATTTTTCCTTATCTTTTCTTGTACTATTCAAAAACATAAATGAAAATTCTCAGTTTTCTTCTGTAAAGCCATTACCATCAAACAGATTAAGAAATGCATTTTGATTTTGTGCATTTATTAGGATCCCTATTTTGTGGGCTTTTGTGAATAATGAGGAGATTGGTTGGTAAGCTCTGATTTCCACTAAAACTAATCTCCACTTGGTGGCTTAGTTTTCAAATAAAATAATCATGGAATTTATTAGAATTTGTCATTCTTTTGTACCATTTAATAGGTTGTAGGTGGGTAGTAAAGTATGTTTCATTGTTGCAAGTAAATGCACTAACTCAAAGTTCACTTTCCTCTCTGTCCACCCACTTACATTGTTTCCCTTAATGTATCTTCTGAACTGACAGAGTAGGGTACTTCAGAAAATTACATGATTTTGCTTCTTCTTAAGCAAATGCAGTGATGTTTTCTATAGGCCAGTGTTTAATTGCTGAAAACACAAAAGATTTTGTAGTTACCTGCCATAAATAAAATAGAAATAATTCTTAGCATAACTAATCTAATTAAAATTAAGGTGTTTTACGTGATAGATTTCATATACACTTCATTATTAAATATACTTTTTTAAATCAGGAGTGAAATCATAAAATGTATATATGCATTATGCTAGATAGATAGGTGATCAGCATATATTTATTGCTTGCTAGCTAGGAGGAAGATTATAACTAGAGTTCAATATAGAGATCTGAGATCTGGAAAGACAACTCGGTATGTGAAGGCACTTGCATGAAAACCTGGCCACCTAAGGTCAATCCCCAAATTCTCAAAGCACACGTGTAGAAGGAGAGAGTTAACTCATTGTTTTTTTCAAGTATGTTCTTTTTTGTAAGTATGTAGAGTTAATACTGTCTTTTATCACATATATATATATATATATATATATATATATATATATATATGACTCAATTCTTGGTGACATTTAAGTTAAAGACTTTCTTAAGAAACTTTTCAGATATATAATTTTAAAAAATGTCCAAACTGTCTAGTTCAAACAAACAATTCTGTATGTCACTTATTTTTGAAGATATTTTAATTAAATGCAGCATCTAAAAAGTAAATCCAATTATAAAAAAATTATATTAAATTTCACAAAGCATCCAGATTGCTCTGCTACTTGATTTAGACTTTACTCATAATTCTGTCAAAATTTATCTTCTTTTATTCCTTTTCTTTTAGGTTTGCTTTTCACATATGTACATGGTGTGCATGTGTGTGCGTGCGTGTGTGTGTGTTTGCTGCATGACAGAGCAGCCTGTCATGATTTAAATGTGAATTGTACCCCACAAGCTCATGTGTTTGCCTCGTTAGCTGATGTTAAAGTTCAGAAGGGTGTGGCCCCTGGAGCACATGAAACCTTACTTCAGGAAGGGATATCACAGGGTGCAGACTTTGAAGTTTGGTAGCCTTGCTTCCTCAGGTTGTGTTTGCTCTCTCTGCCTCCAGCCATGCCTTCTGATGTGAGATCCCTGCCACAATGGTCTATACCCCTCTTTGGAATGGTAAACCAAATAAATCTCCCTTAAGTTATATCTGAGTGTTACTTCACAGCACCAAATAAGAGTAACCACAAGACCTAAGTTGAAGTTGGAAATATCCGCAATCACTAGCTTATTCTTTGAGACAGGATCTCTTAGTAAAACTTTTGTGGCTATGGCAAGTCTATTTGGTCACTTTTCTCTGAGAAACCCCCCACTCCATCTTCTGAGGCTGAAATTAAGATGGATCACCACACTCACATGACATTGATGTAGGCAGGTTCTGAGGATTCAGACTCCTGTCCTCACATTTTCATAAAAAGCACATAAGCTCTCTCTTCTTCTTTTAGACATTCATGCTGCTCAAATTTTCCATAGGGGAAAGGTGATAGGGTTTCTTTGTTCTGGAAACATCTAAACACTTTGTGGAAGAGCAGAGAAGTCATGCTGATTTTTCAATAAATGAACTAATCTGTGGTCAAGAACAATTTATAACTGTGTTTGACGTCTAATGACCATCTTTGTGTTCTGAAATGCCTGTTCTTTTTAGGAGATACAGCACACTTTCAATAGTGTGGTTGCAGAGGAGACAAATGATGTAACTAGGGTTGGTCTGAATCAGGGATGTGGTTTCCAGAACTACATGGCAACATGGAGCACGGCTCAGCAGCACTATCTCTGTATTTGTAGTTGATTTCAACTTTTCCTTTTGATTTTGCCATGCTGTGATGACTCAAGAACCAACAGGGAATGCTGTGGTAATGCTAGCTACTGTTTACTCTATACACCTTAAAAATAACTTTCTTATAGTTCATTGACTTCTTCGTAAGCTTTGGATATTTCTTTGGATTCTACATTGTTATTTACTAACAAAAAGAGATTAATGCATGAAAAAGGACCATTTATTTATTTTTTCTTATGATCTACAGTGTTTGTGTTGTGTTCTTTGTCTGTCTGTGCTGGCTAGAGAATGATGGCAGTAGAGGGACTTATTCCCCATCTCTGGAAAACACTGAATTATTCTACCACAATCTTTGATGATTGTCATAGCTCCATACAGATATCAACTAGAAAATTGAAGGTTCCAGCTCTGGGCACATTTATGAGAACTGGTAGTTAGTTAAACCTTGAGTGAGTATACAGTAGATTGCCTAATTGATGAGGAAGACCTAGTCTATGGTGGATGGACTAGTTCCTGGGCAGGTGAATAGGATGGATAAGAAAGTTGGCATTCTTCTGTATATTTGGCCAGACATGCTGATATGGAAATTAAAGATTGTCTCTCACTCAGTGGTCCTGTGGATACAGGGTGGCCAGTTCTCTCAGCTCCTGGTATTGGTGCGAGCTTTCCTGCTAAGCTGGAACAAGGGCTAGCTGCAATCAAGAATCATAAACCAAACTAAAGCTCCTCATTCCCTTAAGCCATTTAGTCGTGAAATTTTCAACAGTATACAGAGTAGCTGAAACAGTAATTCACCATGGATTTTTGGAGATGCTACTTCTAAAACTCAGTACATTCTCAACTACTTTATTTCCTGTGCATTTGTAATGTTATTGGATTGAATTTTAATAAAATGCCCTTTTGGTGTTGATGCTATAATTTTTTTCTTCTTTGACTTATAAATACAGTAAATACATTGATAGGTTTTATGGTAGTTAGCTAGTCTTGATTTCTTAGAACATTTTTTCTTGCCCAAATGTGTGTGCGTGTGTATGAGCACGTGGTGTGTGTGTGTGTGTGTGTGTGTTAGTTTGTTTCTGCTTCTGTAGAACACCCGAGATTGAGTAACTTATAGAGTAGTTTATCTGACTCACAGTTGAAGATTCTGGTAAATCCAGAAGCACCGTACCAGCATTCTTTCACTACGTGATTGAGGACTTTCATTCTTCGAAGTGACTGGCAGAGGTAATCATATGCAGGAAAACTCAGGCACGTTAACTTAGTCTCTCTTCTTATGCAGTTCATTGATGCTGTAACAATACCAAACTTCATGACTTCATCTAGTCCTAATTATGTCTTAAAGACAGTTCCTCAAATACCAGTGACATAGAAATCTGGGAAGTTAGGTCTCCATATTTGAACACAGGAATGCTTGGGAGAAATACATTCAAATAATAGCAATCACTGATTTCTATTTGTTGGTATTTTGTTATTGATTTTTGCTTCTAGATTCATGAGTGATTTTAATCTGTGTTTTCTCTCTCTATTTTCACAAAATCATTGTTTCAATTTCTGAAAGTGATTATATATTGATGTTAATTGTTCTTTAAATCTTTGACAGATTAGCCAGTGGGTCAGATTGGAGATCTTTTTATGGAAAGTTTTCAGTTGTTTAAGGGTTCCCCAGGTGTAAGGATGGAGGTGAAGCATAATGTCAAACCAATTGCAAAAAGTGATGCTTGTAAATAATCTATGAGTTGAAAATATCTCAAGAGAAATGAAAACATCCCAAACAAAATGCAGGAAAATAAATTAAACCAGCTTAAAATAAACAGAAATTTATCACAGTTTTAAAAGCTTGGATTGAGAGGCCAGTAAACTCATTATTCTTTTTTTCTTTATTCCTTCTTTTCCTCCCTCATCTTCCCCATCCCCTTAGTTTTTATTTATGCATGAGGACATGTGTAACAATGTAACAGTGTAACGGGGGCCCAGGGAGACCCTTGGGGGTGGGGATAAGCTGGTGTGGAGTCAACAGACAGACTCTGGGGGCCAGGCGAATGGCAAAGCAGGCTCTCAGGCTCATAGGCTCTCAGGCTTGCCGCTCACTTATTATAAGTATCAGGCTGCTTATATACCCCACCTGACATCCCATAAGTCCCAGCATGAGTCTTTGCTGAGTTGTCCTGTCCGGATTGGTCCTCTCAGCCAGGCGGTTTAACAGCACCAACTGTCTTTTCTCTGGAGAAGGAGTAGTCTCGTGAGATTTGTATGCTTAGCAGGAGGGAGGAATCCAAGGAGCATCTGTGGCACAATCATTGTCCCTTCCTCCTACATATCCATCCTTTTTATTTATTTCTGACAGCCAGTGGGAGCCAGAGTTCTTTGCTCTGACCTTGTTGACCTCACCTCAGAAGGCATCCAGCATTATGGACCATGCCTGTTTTAGATCGTCCTGTGTCACAGGATCTTACCCATCATTTGCTACCGGCCCTTGAAGGATCTCACCTCTGGAAGTCATGTCAGGATATGTAGATAGTAGACTAGACCAAGGCTTCATAAGTCTCTGCAATTCAAGCCCGAACCTTGTCCCTAGGGGCACTATGGCTTGGATATTCAAGAGCCATAAGTGCCTGTAGCGTGGTCTTATTGATGGAGTGCTGCTGAGAGATATGCTGAAGGAAATACTTAAGCATAATTTATTTACAATCCATTTAAAATTAAAATCAAGTGAGAAAACAATGAAAGAAAACTTACAATCTAATAAAAAAACAACTGTGATCAATATAGAACATAAGTAGTTAAGGCCTTAGATGTTACCAAAAATAAGTATGCATACATATATTTAAAAATGGCATACCAAAAAAAAAATCAGCGTGCAACAGAAATTAAAAAAAATATTGAAGTGGCCACAGATTTACTCATTTTATGAATCTAGTCCCGGGAAGGCTTCACAATCTCTGTTGCCGGTTTTACATCTTGAGCTGGCACCCATGTTGGCGAAGTGAAATCCTGAGGGAAGACACAAGCATATCCTCGACCCCGGGTTAATAAGAGAGCAGGTCCCTGTCATAGCAGTATGACAGGATCCCTCCATCAGACAAGAGGCAATGGAGTATTGCGAGGCAGGAAAGCCCAGTGTTTATAACAGGTTCTAATTGGCATTCAGTAAAAATCTTTAAGATTCCCAAGAGTTCACACAGCTGCACCGAGCTGGGGTTGGGGAGGACATAAGTAATGTCTTTTTCCCCTGAGTGAGGATTCCATCTGTGGGCGTTATTGTTATTTTTTAAATTAACAACCAAAAGTAAGAATTTATTACTTTATATTATTGTCAAATTCATATTAACTTCCAATCCACCTGTGTCAGTTACAACTAGATCTATTTGTTCAAATGAAGGAAATAGGACATTACCTGTCCAAATCTTGCATACCTCTTTTGCCTACCTCTTACTCAAACCAATCTTTATTATTAAAGATAGCACTGAAAGATCTTTGCTTCTCCTGTATAGTAAGAGCAACTTTTCTGAAATTCCTTTGGAAATAGCCTCAAGAATTTCTTCCATCAGCCTTGTTTGGTCAAACATCTTTCTCCAGAGTCAGGAAAGGAAGCAAATGGACCAAAGTTGGGTGAAATGTTATTCTTTAAAATAATTCTGAACTATGAATAAAAAAGTAAAGAAAAACAAAAGCAAATCCTATTGTAATAAATAAAACTGTTAAATATGCATAGTTCCATTTTTAACTGGATTTTTCTAGGTGACAGATATGTGACAAGAAAGTGTTTATTCTAAGACAACTTCCAGTTGGGACAGATCAAATTATGGTGTTTTATATAGCTCAAATTTTAAGATAGAATCTACTCTTGTGTTTTAGAGAAAACCAGTAATTTTCCCCCAGGAGTATGGATTCAGCCTAAGTAAATGGCAGTGTTAGAAATGAATATTTCTGTATGACTTATTATAATACTGGTAGAAATTATTGTTTTGACTCATTACAATAATAATTGGCCTACAGACAAAATACTACTAAGTGATCTACTCAAATAAAATAGAATATCTCTCATTTAACTTTTCCCAATGAAAATTTAAGCAATTACTTCAATGATTTTAATCTTCATAAGAATGTCTCTTTCATCAATAATTAAAAGCATTTGATAGAACCTGAGACATCAGTATCTATGATGTTTCTTCTATAAATATGATAATTGTTTATGACAAAGGCATTACATCATAATGTCTTGACCTTAATGAGAAACTATGACCATGCAATTTGGTTTGCTTTTATGGAGTGTCTATTTCTGTGTTCATAACTTTTAGGTACGTAAAGATAAACAAAACTTACCAAAATGGGAGTTTAGGCTCATTTCAATTACTAATATCCTTTAAGAATTCCAACTTGAAGTGGTTTTTTTTTTCTTTTTTATTTAAGAATAGAGACAAGACTAAAGGGGAACAGATGAGACAAGGAATGTATAGTGGGGAACTTCCGTGGTTCTTAGGCCACAGTTGTATGCTCCCTATCTCTAGAGAAAGGGAAAGGGACCCTCACGCTCGCCTCTTGAGAAGACAAAAACACAAAGGGGCCAGCTTACTGAACAACTGCCAAAGGGGGCACAGTGCTCCACACTGGTGCCGAGAGGAGGAAAGGGCTGCTGTGGAAGCCCCACGTTGAGGCGCCAGATGTAACAATGTAACAGTGTAATGGGGGCCCAGGGAGACCCTTGGGGTGGGGATAAGCTGGTGTGGAGTCAATAGCACAGACTCTGGGAGTCAGGGGAGTGAGTGGCAAAGCAGACTCTCAGGCTTGTAGGCTCTCAAGCTTGCGGCTCATTTATTTTAAGTATCAGGCTGCTTATATACCCCACCCAACACCCCATAAGTCCCAGCGTGAGTCTTTGCTAAGTTGTCCTGTCTGGATTGGTCCTCTCAGCCAGGCAGTTTAACAGTACCAACTATCTTTGCTCTGGAGAAGGCGTAGTCTTGTGAGATTTGGAGTCTCGCAAGATTTGTATGCTTAGCAGGAGGGAGGTGTCCAAGGAGCCTGTCTGTATGGGGGATGGAAGCCTCTGTGGCACAATCATTGTCCGTTCCTCCTACATATCCATCCTTTTTATTTGTTTTTGACAGCCAGCGGGAGCCAGAGTTCTTTGCTCTGACCTTGTTGACCCCACCTCAGAGGGCGTCCAGCATTACAGACCATGCCTGTCTTAGGTTGTCCTGCCTCACAGAATCTTACCCATCATTGATTATTGGCCCTCGAAGGACCTCACCTCTGAAAGGCATGTCAGGATATGGAGATAGTAGACTAGACCAAGGCTTCACAAATCTCTGCAATTCAAGTCCGAACCTTGTCCCTAGGGGCACTATGGCTCAGATATTCAAGGGCCATAAGTGCCTCTAGCATGGTCTTATTGATGGAGCATTGCTGAGAGATATGCTGAAGGAAATACTTAAACATAATTGATTTAGACATGAGTTCATATAGGTACCAAGATCAGAGGTCAACATTGGGTATCATTTTGTCAGGCAACCTCTGTCTTGGATTTTGAGATAGGTTTGCATAGGAAATCAGTTTATTTAGTTGTTTTGTGTTTTTTGTTTGTTTCCTTCCTTCACCTATGACTTTTGAGTAGAACTGTTACTGACTAAATGTTTTCTGTCTTACTAGATTATATTTAGGGGGACCTGGTATTTTTGTTAGGTGTTTGTTATATTGATTAGAGACAGTGTGTGTGTGTGTGTGTGTGTGTGTGTGTGTGTGTGTGTGTGTGTGTGCGTATCGGCCTGTGTGCATGTGGAAGTCTGAAGACAGCCTCTGGTGTCTGTCCTCAGGTGATTTTCACCTTGGTTTTATGAGACAGGGTCTCATTGGCCTCCAAATCACTAAGTGAATTCTACTGGGTGGCCTGAAAACCCCGAGGATCTATGTCTCTCTAACTCCCCAGCACTGAGATGATACCACATCCTGCTTTGGGAGAACAATTTTTTTTGTAGCTGTTTGACATGTTTCAGACTGTTAGTTTCTGGGACATATGAAGAACAATAGCAACAACAAAAAAAGAATTTATCACCCTGTGGTTCTTTGGGCGCCATGCTTCCTAGTTGATTCCCTTTTTCTCCAATATTCTTTTTATTTTTATTTTTATTTTATATTTAACACTCAAAGTTTTAGTTATAGATAGTCTATTCAATTTGCTACAACTCTTACTAAACTCTTAGTAGTCCAGAACTTTGTCTATTATATTATATCTCCTTCCCTTTGAAATTCAACTAATCCTTTGTGATGATTGAAATGAGTTTGTTCTACTGTTTCTCAATGTGCAACAGAAAAATTTAGATTCTTTATGAATTTCTACATTTAATGCACTGTTGTTACATGTATGTATTATGTGAATACATTCCTGCTTTATGTCTAAATTTTGATTGAAAACTTAGAGTAAGAAATTTATCTTTTTAAATCTTCATTTAACCTATAAAGCTAAACATACTATATACTACAAAAACATTTAGCCCATTCTATGGAAAGTTTAAAGTTACTATACTCATGTCATTTTGATGAAGTCTTGGACTAGCTCCAAAAGTGTAATGTCTGCTATTTTGAAATGGTCTTACGTATCAAATTTTAAATGTAAGACTCCTTTTTAATGCAATTCTCTTTTAAAAAGTGAATTTCAGTTACTCTGCATAATTCTCCTTGGCCTCTTCAATGTTCTAAAACCTTTCATTAAGTGGGCTCCAGACAGCCACTCCATGTTCTTCCAAGCTCCAGCTAAAGCCAGCTGTTCTTCAAGCAGTGTTTTTTTTTTTTCAATTTATGTAGGACCTGTGGCATATCTTATTACCTTATTTTCCATTCCTGCCCTATGTAGTTGTAGCTGATACTTTTCGTAACAGCCTTTACATATCAACCAACTCCCTCAATTTTTTTGCCTTGTTCTTTTTTAACTCCCCTTTTAAGTAAATTAAGCATGTGTGTGTGTGTGTGAGTGTGTGTGTGTGTGTGTGTGTGTGTGTGCGCGCGCATGCATGCTTCTTTTCTTTCTAGTAATTCTAGTACTTGAAAGCTTGAGGAATGTGCCTGCTGTGCAGATGAGGTTATAGACTCCATGGAAGACATTTACTAATGGTATAAACACTCTTCATGGTGAATACATGTATTTTAGTGACAGCACAGCATTTCTTCGGTAATATTGCATTGGTTTAGACCTAATTTAAAATCAGCGTGATAAAAGTGTAAAGAAAAGGATTTGAATACATAAATTTCACAAATTTTGTGCATCACAACTCAGTTATCCTCAAGTGTTAAATTTCACAACAAGCAAAAAAGCAAGTTTGAGGAAGAAGCTATTGTTTAACTGTAAACATACATGAATATCAATTGAAATAGAGCAAATTCTGTTAAATGTCAACTAGAATAAAAGAAACATTTTTGTGTGTTAATGAGCGATCACCGTAATTTGTATTTTCAAAATATACATAATCTAACCTAATAAATCACATTGGTTCTGTGCTTGGATAACCAATTATGAAGAGTCCCTACCTTAAAAACTTATAATATTAAAAAGTTAATAATTATTCCATACGAATCATAATAATTAAGCTTTTACCTTTTAAAGAATGCATTAAAATTATAATAGTTGCCTGATTGTCTAGATTTTGTAACTAATGTTAGCTCTAAATAGTTTTTAAAATCTGTTTTCTAGCTTTCCTTAAGACTGGCTCTCGGTAGGTCTGGCTGGCTGGAGCTTGTCATACAGACCAGCCTGGCCTCAGACCGGTGACAGTCCTCTTGAGTCTGCCTTCTACTATTACAGGCAGAAGTCACTAATCTCAGCTCCCTTTTGTAACTTTCCAAATCCAAGGCCATTAATGATATTTGTTATGTGCAAGAAGTCTGACTAATATTTTTGAAAGGATAGACTTAAACCTTAAAAGAACATCTGTATTTATGATGTTAATGGCTATATGCATGAAACAAGCTTCCTGAAACTATACTGGGTGCTACTGTCAGAAGTATCTTGGAGAACTTTGCCTGCAAATTAAACATACCAAATTGTTGCTGATCAATTACCATCAAAGGACTTAGGGGAATAAGGAGTTTATTTTCTTACGATAGTCTGGTTACAGTTCTCAGTCCAGATTGACAGAGCTCACTCCAACACTAGGGTCAAGGGAACTGGCTACATCATCTTCACATAACATGGAATCTATGTTCTAAACTCAAGACTTTCTGCTTACAAGTCAGAGGCTTAATCACTGTGCCATCTCCTAACCCTCTTTTCATTTTTAATGTTTTCTATATGCAGGGAATTCACATATAGAAACTCATAAAGAATTTAATACAAAAATTCAGTGAGCTGTAAAGGATTCAGCCTTCTTCAGGGCAAGCAAAACTACTGTAGACCATGTTTTCTTAATATGGAAATTAATCTTGTATTTCGTATTTTTTGCAGAATTTGTTATAAGGATTTCTTTTATAATTTTAGTCTTTTTTTGTCTGCAAGACAAAAGCAACTTTAATTTGCATTTCTTGTCTGGTTAATGGTTTTGGTTGTTTTTGAAAGAGGACCTTACTCTGTAGCCCAGGTTAGCCTCCATGTTGGAATCTCCTGCCTCAGCACCCAAGAGAAGGGATTATAGACCTGAGTCACCATACGTGACAAGAATTACCATTTTATGTCTTCTTAAATACTTAACAAGAGTGATGTTTTGTTTTTCTCATTGCTTATCTATGACACAGACAAGGCCTTTTCTGTGCTATGGGTAATTGCATTTCTTTCAGTTTGGAATGACTGCCAACATCTTATACTGTCCACCTTTGATAAAAACTTACTCTAATTATGAAAATTTTGTTGGTATCCTGATCAGTTTTATGAGTCAACTTGAAAATCAACTTGAACTAAGCCTTTTGAAATAAAGAATTAGCTAAGGGAAGATTTGACTAGGGCTATGGGAGATTATCTAATTGATTTGATAAGACTCAGTCTGTGGTGGGTGGGACCATTCCCTGGTGAATAAAATGAAGAAAGAATGGGCTGGTAGCTGGCAAACTAAAGGTATGTTTTGGTCCTTGTCCCTCTCTCTCAGCTCTTCTGGAGGCTATGGTGTGGGCTGTTCCCCTAGTCCCAAATGACATCACCTTCTTACCATGGTAAAACTCTAACCAAGAGTCATGAGCATAACTTTTGTTTACCTGCATTGTTTGGGTCATGGAATTTATTAATGTATAACATAAAATATGAGAAGTCCAAAAATAGATTCCTATACCTGCTTAGTTCAGGAACCGAATACCTCAGCAGTCCCAGTCTGGTTCTGAAGGCAGAAGGATTCCTGCAAAGTCTCTCATTAGTCTTAGTTCTGTGCTAAGACTGGAGGATTCTCAGACAGACCCCATATCTCGGTCACACTGGAGGTCACAGAAGCTGGGCTTCTACGTCAGTGAAGAATGGCAGCAGCAAGGAACGACAGCAGTGAAGGAATTTGCCAGCACAGGGCAAGAGAGGGACAGTCAGACTCTTAGCTCTTGTACTCCCTTTGCCTAGTCCCCTACTGGAAGATACTGCCCACTGGGTTTTCCATATCAATTTCATATTTAGATGCTTTAGGAGTAGTCTTAACATATAAGTATGCCTATGAATTATTTTAGATAAACTAATAGCCATTGAAATTATCTGTTAGAAATCATCAATCTATGACTCAATATGTAGTATGTCAAAACCAATGACTATAAATTAACCCATTCTCCAAAGAGAATACATTTAATAAGTTTTCCTTGCAGTTTTATAGACAAGACTGCTGGTCTTCTTAATATGACAGAATATTTTAATAAAGCTACTATATGTCTAGTAATACTTGATATAAAATTTTGGTAACCAAGTTCCATGGAATCTGAGACTACTAATTGTCCATATGTCCATGCAGTGAAATTTATACTGAAATAATTTTGGTCAATCTTGTCTCATTTATGAAGAAATCATTTTTTTAATACAAGTATAATAAACTGCTCTAAGATGTTTTTATTTAGCACTGTATTATGGGTATATTGATCCTTATTTTGACTATGCACTACTACTCATAACTCATATTTTAGTAATTGTCATCCTATTTTTTTCCAGCATCTCTAAACTAAGCAGTCAACCAAAAAGAAGTGAACTTTACCTATATATAATATTATGATAGTCTTACTAAAAGACCTTGGATATTTTTCACCCACATATATTGAAAGACATAATAAGAAGGAGCCAAATTAAATTGTAAAGTTGTTGAAACAACTAGATGACATCTTAGGTTTTCTCCAACTTTATCTTTTACCAATAAATTTCTGGCACTTTTCCTCTGTTGTCAATAGCTATTATCAAGTCTCCCTCCCAGCATTTCACTGCTTTTTGCTGACACCACACTGTATGATTTCCTTTTTTCTCATATGATTTGTTTAATAAAATTATTTTCTGTAGTTTAATATGCTTACCAGCCCAGTGTAAATAATCTTTGTCATTTGCTTGTTGATTCCCAGATTCAGACTCAAATTCATTGAATTTTTCCACTATTATCATTTCTTGTGATTGTTTCTATGAACTACATTATTTTTATGTATATGTATGAGAATAGTTTATTCTTTTGCTCTTGTAATCCCTCCATAGAACCCAAGGTGAATGTTTAGTTTCAGACAATACAAGGTTTACACCTAGTATTCATCCTGACATTTGATTTGTGAAGATTTCAATTTTATATCAGGCCATATTGTATTAGTATTAACACCTTTAATTCTAGTGCGCTTAGATGATGTGTGACTCATGCTGTAAAAAGGGCCATGGATCGATCATCTAAACTCATATTGGCTGAAATATTCTTAGCATACTTGGAAAGATCCTGTTGATACTTTTGCAAGTTTCAAAAATGCAATTCATAAATATAAACTTTCTGATGCTTGAAGATTAAAATACATAGTAATAAATAAATAACTGATGAATTTGACATTCCACATAGTTTGCTTACTCAGCCATGTCAGTAAGAAACTAAACCAGAATCCTATTAGAAGTTGACAACTTTGGAAAGCTGAAACTTAGACATTAATAGTATAATTACTTTTATTACTTTGTCTTCTAAGTAGAAACTCAGAAATACATAAGAACTACCAAGCATTCAAATCCCAAACAAAATATGCAATTCTACAGACCTCTGACTTCAATGTGATTAATGTATTTTATTTATACAAATGATTTATGAATAAAATGAAATTTACTAATATTTTAAGCATTAATGTCAATTGCTTCATCACACTTCAGTCATGTTTAGAAAATGTAAGCAAGCTGTGTGATGATTCCAGGAAGCATGCAATGGTGTGTTCAAATTAGTACCATCTGTGGATAGAAGAAGGTTGAGGTTTTTAATCATTCTTAAAGAATGGAAATCTGATTCTCCATGCTAAAATGAGTGTAATCCTTTTTTTTTTTTTGTATCTGTAATTCAATAAGGCAGTTGCCTTGAAATAGTCCAGTTCCACACACAGTCCAACAAAAGTGAAGATACTAGATATAAATGAGGGTCATTTATGAATACTTGTGAAGTTTCTCTGTTAAAACTTGTCTGTAGAGTATACTGTGTATTTGTCTTTAGTTCATAGTTATTTCTGATTCATCTTTCTAAATATGTATGTTAAAAATAGATATGTATTTAGTAGATATAATGCCACATCAAAAAAAATCAAAGGGTTGTTTCAATAAACCATAATACGTTCACTCAATCAATGAATACTAATTGAATGCCCATACTTTCCATTGTTAATTCTCTGTGTGCGTTACATGATTGGCATCAGAAACTGTTTCATAGGTTTCCACTACTTATGCTAAACAAAGCTCTTGTCTGGTCCTCCTTGTTTCTTGTCAAGTTAGGCTTTTTTTCCCTCCCTCTAACATACTTGGAGGATACTACATTGTGTGGACCAGTATGAGTTGAAAAATTTTATTCTGCAGCAAAACCTTCCCATTCAAGTCTTCTTTCCTAATATCTGAAAATGGGAGGAAAAGGTTAATCTCAGAGTCAGAGAAGTTCATCATCCCTTCTGATGAAAACAGAAAGCTGTGTTTTCTTGGCCTTCTCTAGTTCATTAGGTAGCAAATACATCTGGTTTCCTTCCCACCCACAGTAACTTAAGAAACCCTAGGGACAGGAGATGGAAGCATGGGGAGGGAGATTAACTGTAGACTTAGCAAAGGAAGTGTCTGAACCACTATAGGCCCTAGTTTCTGTTAAGAACTGTAAAGTGTAAAATTTCATGAAATTTATGTTAAATTTTACTGGAAACAAGAGGTCAGCATAAAGTTTCTCAAACATCACCACTGCATTTAGAATAAAATTAAAAACTTAAATTCACATGTGATTCATGTCCACATGTCCACCTTTCCCTCTTTCTATCCTTCTCCTTGTATATTCGTGAATCGTCTTAGAATGGCTTAACACACTTCATTTTCTTGGTCTTAACATTTAGGAAACTACTATTTTTTTTCTGTTCTCCTATTAAATTATCCCTCCTCAGGAAAGCCTGTCCTACCATCTATCCAAATCACATCCCCTGCTCAACTCTGTATTTATTTGACCATTCATTCAAAAATATTTATTAAGTGACTATTTCATTCCAGACATTAGCTTAGGTCTCAGGAGATACAAGCCAATATGAACACTGCTGTTTTATGTCAATGGTTTACTATATTTGATTGTGATTTTTTAATATTTTTATTGATATGGGTATGTAGGCATAATCTCTAGATCCTTTAACAGAATACCAGAATGAAGAAGAGATGAAAATATATTAACCATCTTTAGGGTGTTTTTTTCAGGCTTAAACTAAGATTTATGGAAACTATATATCAGTTCAGAATAATGAAAGTTATACAAAAAGTTCTTTGTAAACTGATTTTAAAGACTTGCTTGATTTTGAATTTTAGTGTTCTAATTATTGAATCAAAGACTGCGTAAATGTTACCATTTTGTAAAATTATATATTATATTGCTGTGTAACAAGTTATCGAAAAGTTGTTGACTTAAAATGATGTCCATTTATTAATACATAGTGCTACATATCAGAATCCTAGGTATGCTATGTCTGGGTTTCCTTAGTCTCACAAGCTAAAATCAAGTTGTCCATCAACACAATTCATATGAAATCTAGAATCCTGTCCAAGTTCACATACCTGTGGTGGAATTCAGTTCCATGCATTTGAAGGCCCTAGTTACATATTTCTAAGCTGGGTTTGACTAAGGGCCACTCTCAGAACCTACAAATGACATACATGCTTTGCAATGAGGCCTCCTCCTTCAAAGACAGAAATGAAGATTTGTTTGTTCATTGAATCAATCTCCTGCATTCAGTCTCTTCATATTTTATAATCAGCCAAATGAAATGTTCTGCTTTCAAAGAACTTATTGTACAAGGGCTGGTCTACTAAGTAACTCCTGATTTTAAAATGTACATATTTGTATTTTCTTTTAGGCATAAGAAAGAGGAATTTGTTTAGAGTCCAGAGCCTGGTGGCCAAAGTTTAACCTAGAGGATGGAGGGAGAGCATTAGAACCGAAGAGATAGCTGAAGGCTCAAGAAGGCAGGGAGAGAGTCGCCATGACAGCCTGGTAGGAAGAGGAAGAGAAGAGCAGATAGAGAGAATTGAGGACTTGGAGCACAGGGGAATAGAAGAGATGGATATAGCAGCAAAGTTATTCCCTTTTTTCCCTTGTACCAGTGTTTGGTAAAAGTGGAAGAAGCTTTGCAGGATCTTTTGGTATCTTCAGGCATAAAGTGAGAAATTGTCCAAGAGGGTCTCTGTAATGGCTACTCTTAACTACTGCTGTGAGAGAGCACACAAAGTTAACAAGTGAAGGGAGAAAGGGAGATTTATTTAATTTATAGTTCCAGAGGACAAAAACAGACTGTTGAGGAAGAGGCATGGCTGGTTGGCTTAAGCTGGAAACAGGCTACTGTTCTGTGCTTCCTTTTATCTACTGGGAAGTTCCAATGGGATCTGAGGAGGTTCCCATGGGATCTATGGCTTATCTTTGTATTATCCAGATGATCTCTTCAGGTGATCTCAGCTGATCTTGCCATGTATGGTCTTATCTGATCTTAGTTAATGCCAGGTATGTCAAGTTGACACCTAAGATTAACTATCACAGTCTCTAAACTTCCTTCAAATTTTAAGAGTTTGATTTTGTCATTCATTTCTCTGTGTTAAGAGTTTAGATATACATACATATGAGAGAGAGGGAGAGAGAGACTGTACTCATCAAAAGGTCTTTCTGAACATTTCAACTCTTCCACTTTGATAGCTTTCCTCTGCCTAAAATGCCTCTGTCACAGCAAGTCCCCAAACTCCTGAGAAATCTTTTTATTATTGCAAGTAGAAATTATACACTAGAGTCATACTGTACTTAGTACACATAACCTACTCTTCTCAGATCTTCAACTTTAACCTAATGAGATTCAATCTCACATTTTGTCTTCTCTGTAAATTCTCAGTCCACAATTCAATTATACTTCTCTGATTTATGTTAGAATATTTTCAGCATAGGTACCATGCACATGTCACCTCACTATTTTAATGACTGAAGAGTTTGAATAAATTATGTAATGTAGCCTTTTAGTCATTTTTAGAACTGTCCCACAAATGTATTTCCTAAATATGTTTTCCTCTAATTGCTTTTCTTCATAACAACTAAGGACCAAACACAATGTGGTATAATTACTACAGTACAACTATTTTGTTCAGTATTCTATTGTTGAGTTATTGCCTTATACAATACAATTTGATGTTGAGTATTAGTACTGGAAATAGAGTAACTGGAGCAGATTCTGAATTTAAATAATATAATCATTTTAGAAACCTTTATGCTGTTTGTCCTCTCCCAGTTTTGGAAAAATAAGTAGGTAATAAGTATGCAAATTATTTAGTAAAAAATTAAGAATACAATTTTCAAAAGATTTATGTGTTATTGGACTAAAGGCACTAGGATCCTTGAAAGCTAGGGATTAACACCCACAATAGTGTTCCTATACTTAAGGGGAACACAAGAAAGAGTTGTAAGAAATGACACTGAGTCCTTACATCTCATCAGAGAGGAGGACCCAGAGGAAAGTTTGACATACACATTAAAGGATGCTCCAGGGATGGGGGGAGGAGGCACTGGGAGACAGAGGGAGGGGGGAAAGGAAGGGGAAAAGGGGGGAGGAAGCAAGGGGATCCAGGAAGGGGTGGAGGGAGGGAGGGGACCGGTGTACCTATTAAGTTTGTATGAGCAGAAATAAATTAAAAAATTATGTATTATTTAAAAATATTTTATTTATTTTGAGAGAGGAAAAGAAATGGAGTAAGACAGACAGAGAGAGAGAGAGAGAGAGAGAGAGAGAGAGAGAGAGAGAGAAAGAGAGAATGTGTTATGCATGCCATGAATCATGAGTGGGAGTTTAGGTATAGGTCAGAAGACAACTTTCAGAAGTCACTTCTCTTCTTCCTCCATGTGGACTTCTGAGGTTCAAACTCATGTCACCCAGTTTGTGATCAAGTGTTTTACCTGCTGAGAATCTTGTAAACAGAGAAATACATTTTTAAAACCTGTTTTTCATAGCTTTTTCTTTGACAATTTCACACACATTAAATGTTTGAATAATCTTCCTAAAATTTGCTCTTTCTCCAAAATGACCATCTTTTTAAAATTGTGTGCGTGTGTGTGTGTGTGTGTGTGTGTGTGTGTGTGTGTGTGTGTGCTGTGTGTTCCTGAGAAGGACCAAGGGTGACTTGGGGAATCATCCTGAATTGCTTCTACCTTCTTTTTGCTTCACTTTGAAATTTCCCAGGTTCTGCCCACCAGGGCTAGAAACGATGATGACCTCTATTTACAACTGGCATTTTTATATGAGTCCTGGGATCTGAACTGGTATCCTTTTGCTTACAAAGCAGAGTCTTAACCCCCTGAGTAATCTCTCCAACCCCAGAATTCCCACCTTTCAACTTGCTTAGTCTAAAGGTATTGAAACTTTCCTTTCCTCTTGTTCTCAAAGACCTCACAAGTTGCCCACCAGTAAATCCCATCAGCTCTCCTTCTGCATACACTCAAGATCAGACTGCACTTTCCTTCTGCTACATCCATTTCAGTCCCAGCCACCAAGGTCTCTTATGCTGACATTGTAGCACCTACTCAATATCTCGGTTTCCACCCTTTGCCGCCAGCAGTCTATCTCACTAAGTAGATAAAATATTTCTGTGAAAGCATAATTACTTCTCCACTCAAATAAAGGATGTAATAATGTTTCATAATGAGGAACAAAATCTTTCCCTGCATGTCTTTTTTCAGATCACAGCTCCTCATTGGCTCTGACTCTTTGTTATTCTGCACATATTCATGGCATCAGCATATCCTGCCACTATAATCGTAATTTCCCCTGTTGAAGACTTTCCTCCCTAAAGCAGCACTCTCTTCTTCCTTCACAAGAACTTTATATCTTTTCATTCAGAATTTCCACACAACTTTGTCTTTTTGCCCATACTTCCAAGACATATATGCAAGATAAAATTCAGCTAATTATATGTATTCATTCTTTAAGCTTGTTTACTTTAATATGCTTTATAATCAAAACTCACTGGATATAAAATATGCTTATGGTTGGTTCTGTGGATACTTAAATTAAAAATATTCTTATACTGAGAACCGAATAGTGAAAATTCAGACCACCCTAGGGAAACACTTAGAATGCAATGATGGACAGACAATTGTCTTTTATTTAAGTAAAATTTTCTTTCTACTGAAGCCAAAGTGTGTGTGCATAAGCCACTTCAGAGTGAATTGCACAGCTAAATTAGGAATTGAAAAGTATTCAAAATGTTTTTGTCCCCTGTTCTTTTGACATTGTAGTCTCCAAAGAATCAGCATGATGTTCTGCTCACTAAGTGTAACAATAAACATTTGATGGATCTTTATCAGTTGAATGATAATATTTTATTTTTTCCTTTTAATTTTTAGTTCCCAGTGTTCCCACAAATATTGCTTTTTTGGATGTTCAGTCAACCAGTGCAACACTGACATGGATGAAACCTGACACTATTTTTGGCTATTTCCAAAATTATAAGATAACCACTCAACTTCGTGCTCAAAAATGCGAAGAATGGGAATCTGAAGAATGTGTGGAGCATCAAAATTTTCATTACCTCTATGAGGCGAACTTAACTGAAGAGACAGTGTATGGATTAAAGAAATTTAGATGGTACAGATTCCAAGTGGCTGCCAGCACCAATGCTGGTTATGGCAACGCTTCCAGTTGGATTTCTACGCAAACCCTTCCTGGCCGTAAGTATTATGCTGATACACTCATAGTGCTCTCTGTTATAGCTCATCTATATTACTTCCTACCTAGTCCACCTGTGTGGAAATACTGAACTTGGAAAAGAGTTAGCATATAAGTTAGCTTTATACAAAAAGGTTATATTTAATTTAACTGAAACCAAATGAAAAATTAAATTATAGTGATTATTAGGAGTTTAATTCCCAGAATTATGCCTGGGTCTTAGAGACTTTTAGAGCAACAAAAGATGTAGGAAGACTCTCTTATTGGCACCAATAAGCTATATTGGTTGACTCATAGTACCCTTGACTGACACTACATGTTTCCTTCATATCTGGGCATTTTGCAGCTTTCTAGTGGAACTTTTAAAATTTGCCTCCTATTTTTTACACATATGCACATTACATTACACTTATGCAGTGTAAATGTGATAACATAGATGATTATGTTTCCTAGCAGTATTCTGAAGAAAAGAAATCCTAAGCATCTGACTGCCACCTTAAGAGAGGGAAATAGAAAAATATGCAAGGAAACATAATTTCAATACATTTTAACACATTTTTACAGTTTAACACTTTTACATTCAGGAAAAAGATCTTTGAATGTTTGCATATAAATTATGAAGATTTAGACACAGATTGTTTTGTGATTTGAGTTTCATATTTTAAAACTATTTTTAACTATGTTTGCTTAGTAAACACCATAAGTTTTTGTCTGAAATCTGTCTGCATAGAACTATAAATGTTTCATAAAAATTCAGGTAAAAATTGTCTATTGACTACTGCAAGCTCTATCCCTGAACAATGTTTTATTCTCTAATATGCCTTTTTTTCCCTAGGCCTAGCACTTCAGCACAATTGCAGGTTGGACAGTTCCAACATTGCTTCTTGTAAATTCCTTCTAATCTACATCCTGAGTTGTTATCTTCCTTTCTTAAACAAGGCTCTTATTCAGAGATTCTCTTCAAACAGTTTGCTAAATACTTTGCTGCCTGCTAATACACCCAGACACATGCTAACACTATTTCTGGGTACAAAGGTTCTGTGATAGGTACTCACAAATTGTACCATAGCTTTCATCTAGAGCTTTTTATCCGTGATGCTAAGTATCTCTTGTTACAGTTCTTTAGAATGCTTGGCATCATGTTAATGATAAAAAATTACTTAGTATAATTCAACATTCAAAGCAGAATAGCAACTCCTTTTTTAACACGATACTTAACTATCCAATTTCTTATTAGTACTTTGGGTGTTGGTTTCTAGAAGATCTGTCAATTATTTTTCTAACTCTATGAAAGTTTTTTATACTCTTCTTTTTTTAATTTTTTAAATTTATTCAATTGTGCATGTGTGAGTGTGTGTGCATGTGTATGTGTGTGTGTGTAGAATCACGGGCAAATTTGGGAACCACCATGGACCTCCTCTACCTCTTCCTTGTTTACTGTGCCCTGGGATTCACAGGCTCCGCCCTACCAGGACCAGAAATGCAGGCAGCCCCCGCTTCCGCCAGGCGTCTATACATGGGGTCTAGGATCCGAACTCAGGACCTTCCGCCTACAAGGCAGTGGCTTAATCCCTGAGCCATCTCTCCAGCCCCAATATACTCTTTTATTATACATTCAAAGAGTTATAATGCTCAAGGATCTATGTGTGGCTTTTTCTTTATCAGGAGCTCTTACCTTAAGTTTGATTTTCTGTCCTTTGACTTTAAAGTGTACTTTCTCAAAGCTCTTTACAATGCCAGATGGTCCATATAACTGCAAATGAGAATATTTAGTTGGTCAACTAATAGTGCTTAGCAGGATTGTCTGATAAGCCTCTAAAACTAAAGTGAACACTTTTGTAGGAATATATACCATTTTTCATCCACTTGCAGGAAATGAAAATCCAGTGTTCCTTTCTTATGCACCCACCAAAGATTCTCCTCAGCTGTGTCATCTAAGCATGTCTATCCATGTTTATCAACCCAGTTCATTACTGCTGCCATTCCACTGAGCTACTGGACTCCTTATCTGTAAAACTTACCTATTTCAACCTAAATGGATAACTTATAGCCATTCTTTCCTTATCTTTACCTCCCAATTGCACTATACTGATTTTGCTCCTGGAAGATGCTAAACTCCTAATACACCCTGTTCCTATTGACTAGAAAGTTCTTTTATGTCATTCTTCAGGTGAGATGAAGATATCTACGAAGATTTCTATTTATGTGTTTCATGCACAGAATGAATTTCCATAATTAAAATAATGTAGTAATTTTTATTATGTGTGTATATGCTCACGTACAAATATCATGATCTAAATATGGAGGTCCAAAGACACTGACAGATGTTTTTCCTTACCTTCCATCTTGTTCCAGAGTTTCTCTTTATTTGCTGCTCCATGCACCAGGCTAGCTGGCCCAGCAGCTTCCAGGGATTCTCCTGTTACTGCCTCCCATTTTGCTATAGGAACACTGGGTTTATAGATGTGACTGTACCCATTGAGTTATCATCCAAGTCCCATGGAATTACTTTAATAACATCATTTCATTATAATGAACACAATTACATGATTACTTGATTTTGTATTCGTCGATCATTTCTGTTTCCCAGTCTGTATTCTATATATACTTTCCAAGTGAATGAAATTGGACTGAATAAACTTCAGTTGATATTAACTTAAATGCATCACATCTGGCCTGTGGTCACTTTGTTTGTAACTTCTGTTTACAGTGCACCTCAGCTGTGAAGCTCTATCCTATGCTCTGTAAACAGCTCACTCAGAAACTGTTGCTGCCTGCACTGTCCGGAAGTGAGCTGTCTAGATAAACATCATCTTGGAAGTACAGAAGAGTTAATATATAAATATATGAATATAAATTATAGGGAAATCTAATTATCATAGGATATATATCATATATTAATATGTAACACCAACACAAATGCTGGCAAATAAAGCTGCAAAGTTAGTTTTTAAGTACTCATAGACTCTTGGGGCTGGAGAGACGGTTCAGGGGTTAAACCTCTGAAGGAACTGAGTTTGGATCCAGATTTCATGTTAAAATGCTAGACAGAAATGATCCTGGAAAGCACAGCCTTGGAAATCCCAGAGCAAAACCAACACGAGGTAGAGCAATCCAGAATGATTCACAAAGTCACTCTTGGACCTACAGAGGCACACACAATGCCCTCTGATGCAGACATACAGACAGACAGACACACACAGAGAAATAAAAATAAAGTAAATATGTTAACATCTTATAGTCTCAAGACTTCCCTATGAAATACAATTCTTTCTTGTCAGATTTCTCGACTTCCTATTCAATTTTAAGACATCATCATGTTTGGTTTCCAGAGACACCTGGAAAACATAAAATAAGTTTGCGATAACTCAAGAAGTAGGGCTATTTTGAATCTTCTGGTATTAAGAAGAAATAGTTTTTCTAATCTTGAGAACAAAAAAGAAAGAGAAGCATAGTGATTAGATATATTAGTTGCCCCGCCAATTGTCCATATATATATTTAAATTTTGTGCTAATGAACATTCTTTTTTGGGAATTTCTTAAATGAGTTAAAAGACATTATTTTGTTATAAAACACCAATGAGAGTGAATCTGGTTGCATTTGATATAAAAGATAGACACTGTGTATATTATTAGCACATATGTACATATACTGCATGTGTCAAATATATGGTGAAATAATGTAAAATAAAAGGAATTAGAATGATAAAGCAACAAAGATCTTAAAGAGCATAATATTTTCAGAAGTCATAGTAAATAATGTTTTCATACTGATTTTGCATATCAAAGTTTAGCACAGAGATATTTTACAAACAAAAGATAATTTGAATGAAATGATGTTGACTGTTATCTATCACTGACAAAATTGATATATTGTTCCATGATATGATTGAAGACAAAATTCTTAAATATTTAGCTGAATTATAGAAAAAAGTCACAATATAAATTCACTATTTCAGACAAGTCTTCATGTTGTTCTTATTGTATCAAGTTATACCAAAATATTTGCTAATATATCTTATTAAAACATGGAGATTCTTGACAAAAAAGTGAGACTAGTCTGAAATTAAATAGTTCAAAATTAAGTGAACCATAAATTTAAAATCATAAAATTAAAAATAGTTTGTGAAATAAAAATGTGACTATTCACTGTCTCTGAACTCATAAAGAAGAATAACAAAATTGAACATCTCAGGAGCTGGGTTAGAACACAAGGTGAGAATTAAATTTGGTAACTCTCTGACTCAATCTTTGTAAATCAGAGAGAATTAAGGAAATGATATTCAACCACCTCAAGCAAACACTTTTTTGTCCCATATACTCTGATCTAAATATTTGGAGCCCAAATAGTTTTCTCCTTAAGTCATCTGTATAATGATTTTATTTCAGCTTCATGTTGTGTGTATAGACACCAAGATCAAAATTACAAAAGGCAGAAATATTTAACTAAAAACATTAGCCTTGCAGATTATTTGAATCATGTATTATTTTTCTGATCACCTACTTCAAAGAGCAACTTGATTTTTGTGTGGAGGGATATAAAACGGAACACTGTTCAGTGTGTTTGTGATAGACATTAGGCACTGACAATGAAAAGGAAATATACATGTTTAAAGAAATGTGAGTGTGAAATTAGGATGGAATGAAACAGGACTCTCACGAAGTGCATCTTCTCATAGACCACCAGGACTGGATGTCTGCAAGAGAGGAACATTCCTAGGGTAGCACTAAGGTTGTGAAAACCACAGGATACCATACTCACAAGGAATTTTAACTACCCAAACATCTGTCAGGTCAGAAAAATTCAACAAAACATGCCTCATCAAAGAAGTTTCTAAGGAATGTAGCTTTATAATCTAAAAATAAGGAAAGTCAAATAGAGGGCACTATACATCATATTATGATTCTGCTGTATATTTTTATTAATTATGAACTGTTTAATATTCATAATGTGATCAGTGTTCTAGTAACTACATAGAAAGGCATAAAGATAAAAATGATATTAGCTATAAATGAGAAAATTTAATTCAGAGCAAACAGAACCACAACTGCTGTCAATGCATTTTTAGAGTGAGCTTTAATCTACTCTCACTAGATAAAACAAGTATAATTTGTTCTAGACATATTTGCTTTACTTCTGTGATATTAGACATATGGTGTCAAAAAACAAATTAGTTACCTAAAGTTACCAAGTGCATACTTCAAAGTTTCTTCCTGTCTATTGGTGCTGTAGTTACAATTGTTTTCAAATTCACAGACTTCATATTCCTTCTACACCGCACCAGTCTTTCCCTCTCTCTTATTTTCTGCTTCAAATGATTGAACCACAAGTCATCCAGTTTTAAACCTGGCAATCTGGGGATCATTCTTAATTTTTTAAGCTATTCTCATTCTGCATGAGTCATTACCTGAATCCTGTTGAATCGACTTTCTAAATCCTTCTTGTATTTGTTTTACTTTGAAAGCTGTCTCTGAATTGAGACTGTCATATTTACCTTCTAGATTAATATAAAAGATACTTAAATAATTTGACTGTCCCTGTTTTCTACTTTTCATTGCAACTTAGCTTTTAAATCTATTTATTTCACTATAACATTCCTCTCCTGAAAAACATTTGTTTGTTCTGTATGTCTGTGTGTATGAAGTGTGTCTTTTTCCTAATTTTAGAATATTGTTTATGCTTTGGTTTGTATTCCGAACCAAATCTGCTTCTTCACATCTTCCTCATGTGGAAAATAAATCAGCTATCTTTTTTCTACATTTTACATAAAATAAAAGCCTCTAAGAAATTCCCTATCCAAAGCTTGTTTCTGAAATATTTTGTTAAAATTTATTTTTTTCCTTTGTGGGACTCTGTGTTTCTTAAAAGCAGAGATAATCAGATAACTATGTTATTTTTCATGTTTATGTGTTACAAAAGATCTGTTATAGATATGGAAGGAACATTTATGATTTTAGTGACAAAGTGATTCAATATCAAGACTCTCCATATTTCAAAATATTGTACACAAATTTTCTCTAATTATTTTGGTCAAAGTCTTGTCTTTTAAACATTTGCATGCTTGTTTTCAAAACTAAAGTTTAGCTGTTCTAATTCAACTTTTTTGTTAATCTTCTGTCATTTGGTTCAGAAAGTGTTAAGAGTCAAGGATGTGGCTCAGTTGGTAGAATGCCTGCCTAAGATGCAGGAAACTGAGGGTTGTATCCCGATTCTCATAGAAAATCAAGTGTGGTAGTGCATGTTCATAATTTCAGGGCTTGAGAGGAGTAGGCAAAAAGATCAGATGTTCAGTATCATTCTTGACTATTTAATGGTTTGGAAATAGCCTGGGCTTCTTGAGATTTTCTCAAAAAGAGAAGAGGAGAAGTTGGAGAAGGAGGAGGGAAGGAGGATTAATGAACTGTGAATTTTGGTGTTTAATCTTACTTGGGATTTGTCTCAGTATTAATTCCTCAGCTGCCAAAAATTCACCTGTTTCTTCAGCGTTTTCTAAGTAGTAGATGTAGAAGAGATGGCTTTCTTGACTACGGGAAACTCCACATTCTGAAAAGATTCCTGTGGTCACTCTGCTTAGTACTTTGAGCACTTTTCAGTCAGGTGCAACAGGTAAGTTGAGAGTTCTGGTTATGTTGTGAAGAACAGAAGCAACAGGAATCTCAAGTGGTCATTCATTCCATGTGCTGACACAGCCCTGAAGACTTCTTGTATTTACAGTCTTGACCATGTTCTTCTCCAGCATATAGCTGTGCCTAGGTCTTAACAGAACTTGACAAAAACTTCATGCTGAAGATTCCACATACTTCTGGCACACAGTCCAGCCATCTCCAATCCTAAATACACAGTGTGGAACATCACTTATGACATAATCTCATATTGTACCTTTGAGTTCTGAAACACTTGCTTTTTTATTTTTTCAAATAGTATCCTAAGTTTTTATTTTACTGAAATTATGTCTGTGAACAAGTAAATGAGAGGACAAAATATTTAGCAGCTTCATGCCTTACTTGAATGGTTCTGCTTTCTTCATTACTATTTTCAATGTAGTATGACATTAATAATAATAATAATATATTAATTAATTATGGAACATGATGACCCATTATTCTAAAACTTTTGGAAATTGGAGGAAGTAATAGTAGCAAGACCCTTTTTTTTGTCTGAAACCTGTCTGCATAAAACTGTAAATGTTTCATAAAAATACAGATAACTGTGCACATGGTTCACAGTTAGGATGAAATGAAAGGTGGAAGTAGACACATCCGTGGCAATATCACTACTTTTCTAAGGGACATGTTGACATTATAGAGCAATAGTTCCTAAACTTGTACTACAAACACTAGAATCACCTTGAATTTATATTTTTTTATGTGTAACTCTTACCCAGGGTTCACTTCAGAAAGCCTGGGTGACCTGATGTTCAAGTATTCTCATTCTTACCCAGCACAGTTAGTGTTAGAAGTAGAATTTTTTAAAATATTTTTCCAATTTAAGCTAGTGTCAAGTGGCAAAAGATAATGACTCCTTTAAGAAGCAAATGGGAATAACATAATAAAGTCTAGTACTGCAGCATCCAGGAGTCATTCTCAATATCCATTAAAATTCTTAGGTTTCCAGTATTTTCACTCTGCCACTTTGTTACCGGGAAACCCCATTGGAAAAGACACTTAAGTATGTGAAATGCTAGGAAATCCTTCGTATGCCAACAGTGGCATGTCATATTGGCCTTAGAAATCACGGGCTCTGGGGGAACATCCAAGAGGGAAGGACAGCCACTTGTCAAGGGCTTTGATACTTCAGATGCTTTAAAACATGGGACCCTTCACCTTCTTTGAGATGTTCTTTAGTTTCTAGAGATATCTAAAGCTGAAAGTCAACTCACAATCACAGAAGCTGTGAATATCATTGCAGCAGAGAGTCCTAGAATGCTTCACTTTGTGTCGACTGCCATTAGAGATTTGGTGGTCCAGTATATCATATTTTGAAACTAAAATACCAAAAATGACAGGCCTTGTAGATAAAATTTAAACATAACTTGAATGAAAATAGGCATATACAAAACTAAAATCCTATGTGTACAGCGCCCAGGACTTTCTGAGTTATATCCACCTTCTATTTATGTTTTGCTTAATCTTTCAGGGATGTCACCATAATGTGTGCATTTATGATCACTGAGTATTTTCTATAATGTTTTCAGCATTAACTGACAGAGATTATAGAAGGCACACCTGTTAAAAGTCTTTGAATATGCTTCTTCTGAAAGCATAGTATTAGACACAACAAAACATATTAAGTCTTAAAGTGGCTCAGATTTGGGTGCATTCTAATGTTTATATGGACCAGGCAAAATGATGGTCTATCCAGACTCACCTTTCAGCTAAGACGCCTAGCATGGAGACACAGATGGATGGGAACGATGACCCTGACCCACATAAGACCCGCATTCCTGTGCAAGGATAGAAGCATGATAATCAGGAAACGATGCTTGTTAGTTACAGAAAATGCATTATTGTGAAAACCAGGGGGAAAGCGCTTATGAGAGGAAGTGATTGGATTATGGGGAATGGGAGAATAAAGATAGATCATTCCTATGGCGTAAATTGCCATGATTTATAAGAGAAAGGGTATAGTGATATCTTGGCCCATTACTGACTAGATTCATTTCACAAACAATCTTAAATCAGAATGTGACAGTTTACGGGGAGACAAACAAAGTCTCCCAAAGACACTTGTTAAGTTACTAAGCTTTGCAACTGGGTATATTTTCAACTCCCCATGGGTTTTAAACCATTAGCTTCCTTTATTTTGGTACTTGGCATTCAAACTGTTAATTGTGAATTTCTTTTTCAATGTGACAGAAGTGATTGATTTCTACATACTGTACCAAAAAAAGCAATATTGGGTAACTTGTATATTTTTAGAATTTTTATAAATCCCATGAAAAAGTCACCTAAAAGTTCTTAAACATTTCTGTGTGCTTATGTCTATCAAATTTATAGTAAGATATACTGATAATAATATGATATATCATATAATTGCATATAATTATATGATGATAAGATAGTGATGAGATAGTGAATATGATAATGAGATAATTAAATGCTGTTTGTTTTTTTCTTTTCCAGCAACAGCTGGGGTTGAACCTAGTACCCTGCTTGCTTGCAAGCACTCTAGCACTGAGCTATAACCTCAAATCTTAAATTCATTGCCTTAGATAGATGAAAAATATTATGTGTTGCATACAAGTAATATACTCACAATTTGTTACAGATGTTTGCTTCCATTTTGTAGTTTGAATTTAGGAATTCTAAACTTTCAAAACGTAGGCTGATAGCATACGTCCTAAGAAATTTTTTACAGATGTCTCCAACATAGCACTTGTGTCTCAAAGCAGGGAACTTTGTCATTAACATAGCCTAAAATAAAAACTTCATTTAGAGTTATTATGAAAGAAAACACAAAGGAAAAACAGAAAGTTTTTGGAGAAAGTTCAAGAATTGACATTTAAATATAAATCGTAGGTGACTGAATATTTTGCTTTTTAAAAACTGATTCATCAGTGTATGCAGCATAAAATATTTAGTAGGATGGGTGGGTAGATGTGTGATGAGTGATCTTTGAATGTCACTCTTCTTTTCTCTATGCTTGGGGTGGCAGATGATCCCTGGTGAGTGCTTTGGTTGTTAGTATTAAAGGAATGATTACAGGTTTGACATTTTCCAGTGGGAGACAAAAATTTCAAGTATGGCTTCATGCCACTTTCTGAACTGGGCACATATTGGCAAGCCCAGGCTTTCTTTGAGAAAGCGTTTGGGATTTGCCTTCAGTTGAGATCAGGGACAAGAAGATATAGATAGATTTTCCAAAAATTTTACCAAATTCAATCTACATTAATACAGATACAAAAACCCTCATCAACTTTCTTTCTTTTTTTAATTTTTTTAATTATTATTATTTATTCAATTGTGCATATGTGTGTATTTATGTGCGCGTGCGTGTGTGTGTGTGTGTGTGTGTGTGTGTGTGTGTGTGTGTGTATGTGTGTGTGTAGAACCACAGACGAATTCGGGAACCACCATGGACGCCTCCACTTCCTTGTTTACTCTGCCCCTGGATTCACAGGCTCCGCCCTACCAGGACCAGAAGCGCAGACCGCCCCTGCTTCCACCTGGCATCTGTACGTGGAATCTGGGATCTGAATTCAGGACCCGAACTCAGGACCTTCCTCCTGCAAGGCAGAGGCTTAACCACTGAGCCACCTCTCCAGCCTCCTCATCAACTTTCTTAAGTCAGAAAAATTCTCAACAAATCATTCATGATAACAGAGCAACAATAAGAGCATCTGTTGCCTGGTGGCTTATCTCTGTTCAAGTGAACAGCATAGTAGGGTCTGTATTCTTTATGGAATGGATTATGGATATTGGCTTCTGGGTTCATGAGTGGGATTAAGGCCTTTATAAAAGAGGCCCCAGAAGCATTCAGCTCAATTGCCCTTCAGCTTTCTATTATATAAAGAAATAATAGCACTTTAGGTATAAGTTAGGTGTGAAGGACCGTAGTGTACGATGGCTTCTTCTAGTTCATGATATGAACTGTGAGGTCTGTCTTTTGGTTCATAAGACTTCCCACTAAGACTGCTGCAGTTCTAAAGATTGTACATTGCGTTATTTCCCCTTTCTCATTATTTAGGGAATTTGTCTTGGTTTGAATGTAAACGCTACCCCCACAGGTTCATGTGTTTGAATTCTTAGCTGTTGTTAATGTTAGATGAGTGGCCTCTTCAGGAAGTGGAACCTTTTGACAACAGGAGGTGGGCCTTGAAGTTGGATAGCCTACCCTGCTTACTGAAGGAGCTTGCTCTTGCAGTTTGCTGCTTGCTCTCTCTGCCTCTATAATGGTTTCAGTGGCCTGAGTGTCTTCCAACTTCTGCCACCCTCCATGCCCGCTCTGCCATGATGAACCAAAAGCCAAAGAAATCTCTCTTTCATCCCTTGAGTTGTGTATGTGAGTACTGTTTCATAGCAAAAAAAAAAAAAGGGTAACTTTAGCAGAATTTTATATCTGAATACTAATATTGAAATCTACCAATATATATTATGGACCAAACTACCCACCTGAATTTTCCCTGGAAAATATAATACCAATTCTTACAGAAATCTTCTTAGGTCTGTGTTGTACTGTTATACCATAATGTCATTTATACAGAATATGTATCTATTTATTAATAATTCTAGAGGATAGAAAGCTTAAGGGATAAGCAGTAGAATGTTTGGATGTCTGTGAGGCTATACCTCCTCTATGGGAGAAATGCTTTGTAGTCATACGATAGAAATTCAAAGGTCAATTAACTGGATGCTTGTGTAATTAATCATACTTTTGAAGAGAAGCGCTCTCATGAGCTCATCACTTCTTAAAGGCCATAGCTCTTAATATCATCACATTGGCAGGCTTCAAAACCTGATTTTTTTAAAGAGGCACATTCAAACCTTAGTGTCCCAGTTATTATTTTGTTGATAATATGAATGCATGACCGAGCAACTTAGGAGGAGGGCAAGGGACTTATTCCAATTGAGAATTCTCAGTTACAGTTCATCAGCATGTCAGGAGAGTCCATAAATATCAGAAGGCAAGAGAACTGCACTTATCATATTTCACAGGAGGAACTGAGAAAAGGGCATCTCAAGTGCCCATCAGCCAAAATACCGAACCTACTTCCTCCATGTTATCTTTCTGCTGAGGGAAAAGTCATTTCACTTTGGGAAAAATTTTCCCACATCACATAGATATTCTTCCACAAGCTTACTCAGGGACTGACTTTAAAAAAAAATCAAATATAAAATATATGTCAAAGGGGGCTGGAGAGGGGGCTGGAGAGGTGGCTCAGAGGTTAAGCCTCCGCCTTGCAGGCTGAGGGTCCCGAGTTCGGATCCCAGATCCCACGTATAGACGCCAGGCAGAAGCAGGGCGGCCTGCACTTCTGGTCCTGGTAGGGCGGAGCCTGTGAATCCCGGGGCAGAAGGAGATGGAGGAGTCCATGGTGGTTCACGAATTCGTCCGTGGTTCTACACATACACAGACACACGCACACACAGATACACACACACGCGCGCGCACATACACACGCACATGCACACAGTTGAATAAATAATAATAATAAAAAAATTAAAAAAAAAAAAAAAGGGGGCTGGAGAGGTGGCTCAGGGGTTAAGCCTCTGCCTTGCAGGCGGAAGGTCCTGAGTTCGGATCCTAGACCCCATGTATAGACGCCGGGCTGAAGAAGGGGCGGCCTGCGTTTCTGGTCCTGGTAGGGTGGAGCCTGTGAATCCCAGGGCAGAGTAAACAAGGAGGAGGTGGAGGAGGTCCATGGTGGTTCCCGAATTCGCCCATGGTTCTACACACACACACACATACACACACATGCACAAGTGAATAAATAAAGAAAAAAGTCAAAGCCTCAGCATTCAATTATCAAATTGACATTTGCTACCAACTACCACACATAGCTGCTTCACATATACCAACATGTTGCTGAAATAAACCTGGCTGTCTTCAGAGCATGTGATTCACTGGCCCACGTGTAATCCATACTTATGGTATCCCAACTTATTGCCTGGATGCTTTAAGAATTTTTACAGAGACTGACTATACTGTACAAAATCACGGTGCCAGCATGTTTGATTGTCTGGCATGGGATGTTTCCTGCAGGGCAGAATTACTACGTGTCTGTAGGCCATTAGTATTTCTCCTGCTTACAGTTGTTGTTTTAACATATGTTCTTATTATCACATCTGGTTTTGGGGAAAGAAATTGTCCGTGTGGGCTCGGTTCAGATGAAATCACTTTCTCTCAGTTGCCCAAGTTTCCTTGGGCAGTATTGAGCAGATACTTGTTTCTCCATTTTGCCCTTTTATTGTTTAAAGAATGAACTGTAGTTTGTTTAACATAGCAATCAACTGATCACAGATTAGTTTCTATGCATAGTTAGTTGCTGCCTGGGGATTTTTCCTCTGTGAACACTGCTTTCTCTGATTTTGGAGATTGTGAAGCTTCTCTGGCTCCCTTTGGTAATGGTTGAGATTTACGGACTCATTTCAGTGTAATATTTTTGAATGTTTAAGGTAATAAGGTTGCCAAGACTGGCCCTGAAATCAAGAATGTAATGACATTATGAAGACACGGTTCTACTTCATTCTTTGCTTTCCTCCAGCTCTTAACCTTCTTTTCTGACTCATCTTCTGTGATTCTCCTTGAGCCTTGGAAGAGATAATATAGAATAGTTCCATTAATAGCTGAGTATTCAGCATCACTGTAACCGTGACTGTTAACTATTGCTGTGAGAAAGCACCCAAAGTCAAACAACTTAAGGGAGAAAGGGAAATTTATTAAACTTACAGTTCTAGAGGGAAGATATTGTTTTTCATGATGGAAGTGGTAACTGACTGGCCAAGCTGGAGACAGGCTTCATCCCACCCATCTGAAAGGCTAGTGGGTGACCCTGAAGGATTCCTGGAGAGTCTCTCTTCTCAGTCTTCTATTCTGTGGTTCCTTTTATCTGGTCCACCACTGGGAGGTTCCAATGTGGTCTCAGCTAATCTTACCAGGTATGGTCGAGTTGACACCCAGGATTAATTATCATAGTCACTTTGACAAATGAGAGGAGTTCTTACAATTACCTCTACACTGAGAAAAGGAACTATTTCTAATCAAAGCTGATAGTAGGGCTAGTGTGTACACACACTTATTTAAGTCACATTGGGTGGGCACATCTTATCCACTGAGTAAAGCAGTATCAGTAGCATCCTCACCTCAGCTTATGATCTCTGCCACACACTCTGGTCAGGGCTCACAATACCAGATCTGATTACTTCCCGTGGAGCAGGCCTCAAATCAAAGCAAAGAGTGGATGGTAACCACATCACTGACTTGCTGCCATGGCCCCAATGGGCACATGTTGCCTGGCTGGTCCGTAGTATAGTGTGCTATGTCCACAGCTGAGTAACACTTTAAATGTCAGTTCTCCCTCAGCACTTCCTGCACTAGCCAGGAGGGAGGAGGCTTTCATCCCAATTCCAGCTTGAGTTCTCTGTGTCCTACAACCAAAGCAGGTGTCTTCAGCAATATGGTGAAGTCATCTAGTTCTGGTGGGCAAGAACAGCTGGGGCAAATACCTGTATCATTTTGGATGCCTCAGAATCTCCTTCACAAACCACTTACAGAAGGCAGCCTGCTCCTGGTATTGGAGTTTTCTAATAAACTATGTTTCAGACTGAGGAGATGGGTCAGTGGTTAAAACCTTTGCCTCGCAAGCAAAAAGACCCAAGTTTGGATTTCCACATTCCACCTAAAAAATGCAGGGCATATATGGCTTAGGCTTGTAGTTCTGGCCCTGAAAGGCAGAGCGTGGAAAACCCCAGTGTGAAGCAATAAAGAGATAAAGCTATCCAGGATGAATCCAATGTTGCCGTTGAGCCTCGACAGGCGCATGTGCGAGAGAGAGAGAGAGAGAGAGAGAGAGAGAGAGAGAGAGAGAGAGAGAGAACTGAGAACCTATGGTTCCTAGGAGCAGCTTTATCCATCCACATAGGGTACCTCTCACTTTTTCCATACAATTTTAGTTATATCTTCCTCCTTTTACTGATCTCTCTGTCCCTTCCTCATGTAACTCCTTCCTCTAAGTCTCCCTTATATTTTCATATCACATATATTCTAATATTCCCCTTTTCTCCCCTTTCATAAGCCCCATTCTAGTTTTTTGTTCTTATACACTTGTAAGTGCACAGATATAAAAATTAGCTGCAAAGATCCATATATTCTAAGAGAGAATAAGTCCAGCTTTGGGTTTCTTTACTTCATATATTATTTTCAAGTTTTGTTCACTCTCATACCAATTTCACTTTTTAAAAAATATGTTATTTATTTTGTGTGTAGTAGGTGTGTGTGTGTGTGTGTGTGTGTGTGTGTGTGTGTATGTTAGAGGGCACTATGTGTCCCTGTGGAGGACCAAGGAAGACTTTGGGAATGATCCTGGATTGCTTCTATTTCCTTCTTGCTTTGCTCTAGGATTTCTCAGACTCCATCAGAAGTGCAGGCTGCAGCTGTTTCTGCCTGGCATTTTTATGTGGGATCTGGGATCTGAACTCAGGACCTTCTGCTTGTGAGACAGAATCTTAACCCCTGAGCCATCTCTCCAGAATTTTATTGCTGAATAAAATTCTATTATGTATATGTACTGCATTTTCATTATCTGTTTGTCTGTTCATGGACATCTCTAAATTTATTCTATTTCCTAGCTATAGTGAATAGAACAGCACTGAACATGAATGAGCAAATATCTATAGTTGGATATATGATTCATCATGTTTTGCACCAGGAGTGGTGCAGCTGGATCATAGGTAGTTCTATTTTTATGTTTTAAAGAAACTTCCATTCAAATTCCAGAGTGGTTGTACCAGGTTATTCTTACTGTTAATTGTTTTCTTGAGGGCCATTCTGTTAGATAGAATCCTGAAGTAATTTTGTTTTGCATTTTTCTAGTGGCTAAAGATGTGGAACATGCAAAAAAAAATTCTTGGACATTTGTATTTCTTCTTTTGAGGGCTCTCTGTTCAGTTCCTTAGCCTTTTTATTGTTGTTGTTGGATTTGTTTGTCTGTGTTTTGAAATATTCCTCATTTTCCAAAACCTTGTAAGGGTTTCTACTCACTTCTCATTGCAACTTCAACCTGACTCCCTGTTCTACTTTGCCTTTGCCCTCTCATGGTTGATTTGTATTTTAATCCTTGTCCTTACTTTGACCTGTATTATTTCTTACTAATTGACAATGTAATTCTAAACACTGAAGTACCTACTTCCACCTTTTTTTTTTTAAATGTGTGTGTGTGTATCAGAGGGCAAGGACGAAGGGTAATTTCAGGAATCATATTGTATTGCTTCTATTGCCTTCTTGCTTCACTTTGGGATTTCTCACGCTCTACCCACCAAGTCTGGAAATGCAGGCTGCCACCATTTCTGCCTGATGTTTTTACATCAGACTAGGGATCCAAACTCTGGGCCTTCTGCTTACTCAACAGAGTCTTAATCCCTAACTTATCTTTGCAACCCCTACTTCCATCTTTCTAAAATGCTGAGATACACATGACAGGGAAAGCGAGATCTAGACAGTTTGATTTTTTTTAAGGGAACAAAGAATTTACTTTCTTATCACAGTCCAGTTACAGTTCTCAGTCCAGCTTGACAGGAGAGCATTAACCAACACCAAGGTCGAGGGACCTGGCCACACCATCACTGCATAACAGCTGAGAGATGGACAATCCTTACTTGCCAGACCAGCATGTCTGGCCAAGTGAACACAAGGATGCCAACTTCCTCAACCAGCTCTCTGTGATTTATCCAGGGCTTAATCCCACCCACATTGGGCTGGGTCTTTCCCATCAGCTAGACAATCTCCTGCAGATTTTCTCTGGGCTTAACTCAACCATCAACTCTGTACAACTGTGCCCAGAGCCCAAACCCTCAATGGTCAAGTTGATGCCTGTGCTTTACTATGACACTCCACCCCTTGTCAACTTGACACAAAAACAATAGCATTTTTAAACTGTAACCTTTTCTTGTCCCCATAGATGTTAAAATATAAATACATTCTATGGACAAATTTAAAATGTTCTCATTAAAACTTCAGTTCCAACATTTTAAAAGTTCAAAGTTTTTTAACTTTAAAAGGGTATTAAATCAGATAAGTTAAGTACTTTTTTTTTGTCTTACAAGTAAAATTTATTTTATTTTATTTTAACATTTTTTATTATCTCCGCTCATACAAACTTAATAGGTACACTGGTTCCCTCCCTCCCTCCTCCTCCCCCCTACCCTCCTGATCCCCCTCCTCTCACCCCTCCCTCCCCACCCTCCCAGTGCCTCCCCTCCCCCAATCCCCAGAGAATCCTTTAATGTGCATGCCAAACTCTCCTCCAGAGGACAGTTTGATTTTTACCAGATCATACAACTTGTTACTTCCTCTAGATTAAAATTGTTTAAATAAAGTTATATTTGTCTTATGTTTGCATGTTATATTGCTTTATATCTTCTCAGAATGCATGTGATGGTATAGGCTATATTGCTTACTCATTTAGATTTCAAATTACAAATGTTGAAAAATAAGTATTTCTCAGAAACAGGCACACAAGTATTCTTTTGCTAATATGTTAACTGTGACAAAATCATTAGCCTTAACTTTAAACCTTTAAAATTTCTAGTTTATTTTTCACAAATTGAAAACTCATCCATAAGGGCTTTCAGCAGTAAGGTTCTTAATTCATAATGAATTCTGAATATATTTGAAGTTTACATGCCTAATGGAGGATCATAGCAAATTGAATAAACTGTCTTACTCTGCCTGTCTCAACAAAAGCAATAAAACCAACCCAGTTTTCATTCATAAGATATAATACCAATAACTTATAGCAGTTCTATTTATAATTGTCATTTTTGCCTCTTTTAGTGATCACAAATTTTTCTTCAAGCATTTTCTTGCAGCAACTTTGCTAACTTACTATTTTAAATATATTTACTCAAAATTACTCATTTATTTACTCAAAATGGTTTATTTTAGTAATGGTTATACTTTCTTTTCAAACCATTGTATTAAACTTAAAAATCATGTTTTCTTCATTTAGTTTCTCACAAGGAAATATAGTTTTACAAATTAGACTTTTTGGTTTGTTAGTGTTTTCAGCATGCTTAAATTATAAATTAATGCAGATACATTATGACTACTAATTTTTAAGCTTTTTTCTGTTATGCTGATGTAGTAGTGATATTGATTAACTATTGTTATAGCTCCAGATGGTCCTCCAGAAAATGTACATGTGGTTGCAACATCACCTTTTAGCATCAATATCAGTTGGAATGAACCTGCTGTCATTACTGGACCAACATTCTACCTGATTGATGTCAAATCGGTAAGGCATACCTGCAAGAGGGGTGAAGTGTGATTAAGGATAGAGATTCTGGAACTTGACACTTTGATTTTTGTGTCCTACCTTTTTTAGACTTTTTTATATGTTTCATTAGACCATTTACTGTATTTCATGCAGAAAGATAGATCCATATAATAAGCAAATATTTCCTGCACAACTTTTGGAAAGAGTTCTCCTATTTTAAATCTTTTTAAGCAATAAACTTTAGAGAAAAAAGATTAATAATATTCAGAGATTCTCTGAAGAAGAAATCAGTTACATACTTCAAGACACATAAGTGTTAAATAAGAATAAAATTTTGTTATTTAGTTAGTCTAAGATGATTCATATATTGGAAGTGTTTAAATTTCATTTAAAAAACAGTGAAAAGCATTAAAGGATTCTCCAGGGATTGGGGGGGAGTCACTGGGGGATGGGGAGGGAGGGGTGAGGGGAGGGGGAGCAGGGGGGTGGGGGGAGGAAGAGGGAGGGAGGGAACCGGTGTACCTATTGAGTTTGTATGAGCAGAAATAATAATAAAAAGTTATAAAAAACAGTGAAAAGGATGTAAAGCACAGAATTATAAAGGAGAGGTCAAAATTAAATGAAAGATCCCCCCAAATAAGATCTAAACAGATCAATCTTGAAAAAAGATAGCTAAAAAGCATGAAAGAGAAGTGAGAAGGAAGGGTTAAAAATGTATATGTCACTCAGCAGCAACTAAGCAAGCAAATAAAATAAGTGTAACAACCATCCCAGATCAAGCATTGAAAAGGAAGAATGGTGAGAGATGAAGGTAGGTTTGGGAAGCAAATATGTAGCATGCTGCAGGTTTTATGTTTATGTTCTGTTGCTATCTGAAATTAAAACAGAATGTAAGATTTTTATGCCTTCCATTTGAACCGCAGACACATATGCCAAATAGTAAAAATTTTGTAAATGCTGAGTTTGAGAACCTAGATGTCCTCTTTTGGATTTTATTATATACTTAATAGTATATTAATCATATAGTTCATGATATATTTTATTGTATAGTTAATAATACATTAATAGAATGCACCTGTATTGTGTCACATTTTTACTATTTGGCATATGTGTCTGCTGTTCAAATGGAAGGCAATGGAGTAGTTTAATTTATAAATAGGATATTTTGTACGACAGCATGCACTGGTTTTAATTGCATGACAGAGTCTGGAGCATGGATGACAGGGACTCATATTGTATCAGTTATCAGATAGCTATGGAAACTTGAGTTAATCACCTGAACTCCACGTCTTTGGCCAAGTTCATTAAATTCATTTTGTAGGAAGCAGGCAAGCAACATGAATCAGCAAAGTAATGTCAGATGAATGATGACCAGGACACACATGCCAACATGCTGTGGTCAGCTGTCAGTTAGCTCCAGATTTTTTTTCCATGTTCTTGTTTTTGTTTGTGGGGAACTTTCTTGCATATGCTTGTTCATATGTGTGTTGGTGCAAATATGTGTGTGGTTACATGTATTCCTGTGGAGAAGGCATAGTATAAAGAATCATTTTCAGTTACTCTTCTACCTTATTGTTTTTTTATTCCAGTTCTCTAATCAAATCCAGAGCTCAACAAAAGACCAGTTTGGTTAGACAGCTTTCTCAGGGCATTCTTGGTTTTTGCCTTCCCATTATGTCATCATCATAGGTGGTCTATATGCTTACCTTTTAAATCTAAGGATCTGCACTCAGTAAGCAAGGACTTTAACTGCTGAGCTTTTTATCATGCATTCATATGCTGGATCAGTAGAATTTGCATGTTGACAGTTCTTCCATGTTAGACAAGTGGGCATCTCCTTTTCCTGTTTGTCTCTGGAGGCATGATTTACCTGAATGTGATGCTCATATTTATTAGCCTATGGGTATGTTTCCCACAGCAATGTTTTCTGTAATTAAAACCTCTTAGAAAAAGAAAATTTAAAGAAACCATTGAAAAACATCACAAGTCATCTTTTGGTTTTATTGAAGCACAGGACAAGTTAACAATAAAGTTCATTGTATTGACACTACCTAGTACCTAACAGTAATATGCCTTTCAGGGTTATGAAATTTTTCATGATTATATCAGGGAAAGCTATGTGTGTGTTTGTGTGTGTGTGTGTGTGTGTGTGTGTGTGTGTGTGTGTGTGTGTGCATTATGTATGCATGTACATGCTTGTGTTGAAGCATGTCCAAATGCATATGTGTGTGAAGGTCAGAGAGTGACATAAGGGGTCTTCCTCAGTAACTTTACATTTTATTTTTTGAGACAAGGTCTCTCACTAAAACTGATTCTGCTTCTGGCTGTTAAGCTCCAAAAATCTGCCAGTCTCTTCTCCCCTTGTGAGTTACAAACACACACAACCTCATCTGGATTTTTCATGGGTGTTGGGTATATGGATTCTGGTCCTCATGCTTACATGGGTAACTTTTGACTGATATATCCTTAAGTCCATGCTCTTCTATTTAATGCTAAAAACTTCCATTATGCTTAGTATCTGTGGTGAATGTGTTACAAAATACATCAAAAATCAGAATATATTTGAAAAAAATCATAGAGCCACATTTAGTATACCTAAAGATACTCGTTTTTCACATTTATTAATTACACAATCTACACTGAGTTAAGCTTGTGTCCGGCACCATGTAGAGCATTAGGATGGAGTTTTTTGAGTTGTAATTATGACAAGATTTTTTAAAGGGAAGAATGGAATTTTATTCTTTTTATGATTCTCAGTTACAGACAGTTCTTAGTCCAGTTTGGCAGGAGTTTTCATACAATACTAGGAGCCAAGAGAACTGACCACATCCTATCCACAGGGATTGCTGAGAGATCGCAATACCCATTTGCTGGAGTGCAAATCTACTAAAGAATGTCAAAGTACAGAACAAAGCTCTCTCCATCTTATTCTCCTGCTCAGGGAATAACCCCACCCCCAATGGACTGGGCCTCCTCACATCAATTAAATGACCTCCTAACTTGTTTAGGTTTATCTCAATTATTAGCTGTTTGCAGGTGTGCTGTTAATTATGACCAATACTTTTAATGAATTGGAGTAAAATAAAGAAATGAATCCATCAATATGAAAGTAACAATGAAGTTTTTTTCTGAAAGTTTCAAATCTGATTGAAAATACACAATATATTTTGAATATTTATATCTTCTGAAATACGTTGGAAAGTATACTTCTTTTTGAATAATATTTAAAAGATCTAAACCATCATGCCATCTACTTTAGATCTATTCTGTGTAAATCTTCATAAAATAGAATAAATAGATGCTATCAACCCTGTGGAAAGTAAGACACAGAGAGAATGAATAGCTTGCCTAATGACTTTAACTGACCAATTTGAGATTTAAATCCTGGGGACTGGGCACCAGAGACTCTGTGCTTTTTTCTACAAACTGTTGAAATAAAAAGAGTTTTATTGGCTACAAAAGTGACTTTTGCTTATTTAATCAGTGGGTTGGTTGTTCACAGTTGGTTGACTACTTTCTTTGGCTTTCAAATATTGAAGTAATAACTAATAGATAAACTGTTTTTGCAGCTCTTTAGATTTCCCAGGACCATCTGATTGCCAAATAAATAAAGCAATCTTGGCCAGATAAATATGTATGTAGCTTTGTATTATTATCTTCCTTAATTGTGAACTGCTTTTTCCTGAAGGTAGATAGTCGTGACTTTAATATTTCCTTCATAAAGTCAAATGAAGACACTAAAAGCATAGCAATTGACCAGTTAAAAATATTTACGAGGTATTCCGTGGTGATCACTGCATTCACTGGGGACATTGGTGTTGCATATGCAGAAGGGAAGTCAAGCACTGAAGTAATAGTTACCACTTTGGAATCAGGTAAGGGGTATTTTGATCATTGTTCATGAGTGACTGATAAATAGCTGTTGGTCTTTCTTACAGTTCTTGACTTGTTTTCTTACAAAGGACATGGAGTGTTAAATTTTTAAGGCATGTAAATAAAAAGTCAGTTACATTGCAATTAATAAAAGGTTTCTGTTTACACTTTTGTGGCAAAGCGGAACTATGTGAAATAATCTTTGCAAATACGGGAAAAAATTAGTGGCCTTGAATATTTTTTCTTATTGATTCTGCCATTAAAAGACATGATTTATGTTACCTAAGAGACGATTTTTCTAAATGTCTGTAGTCAATAATGCCTCACAAAAAATATAATTGTGATTATTTCAATAACATGATTCTAATGAAAATGATAATACTATGGTACTTAATAATCTAGAATCCAAAAATAAAAATCAAGAATATATTTATCATGACTATGTTCTTCACTTAGTAGCATGGCATGCTTTATTATGTTATTACGTTATTTTTTGATGCATGTCAGAATCCATACTAAGTTCCTCAAATTCTATGAAAGGGTGTGAAAAAATCAAAAGCCGCCCCTGTAAGAAGTGAGTGTGGGAAGGGTAGTTTCTCCAGTGCTTTCCCCCTCCTTCAAACCTCTAATGTTTCTTTACCACCAGATGTGTCATGGGAAAGAGCAGACCAACACATGTGTTGCTCTAGTTTATTTGTTGCTATCTTTAAGTTAACATAAAAGGGAAAAATATTTTTCAGCAAGCCTTTTCTTTATGCTGTTTTCTAATTTTCTTTATTACAGAGGAAATTTTATCCTCTTGACCTAAAATCGCATATGTTTCTATTTTGCTGCCAAGTGTAGATATACTTGGTAGATAGGTTCACATGTGCACTATAAAGCACTTGCTATCAAATCTTAATTTTCTATCTTTCCCCAGAAGACAATAACACATTTAACTAAATCTCTCAGAATATAAGCTTCATTAATAATAAAATCATAAAGTAATTTTCCTCACAGTATCATTTTATCTCATAATTTATTGTAATAGTTAACTACTGTTATCCCAAACCATTTTTATTTTGCTACAATTAATTAAAATATTTTGAAATTAAACACTTAAAAATACAATCAGCAAATTGTCAAAAGACATGAAAAGATATGTCATCATCTAGGGGATTTGTCTATAAAGTGGTAAGATGAATTTTCAATATCTGTTAGCCACAAGGGAAATACAAATGTAAGCTACAAAAGATGTAGCTAGATATCTGCTCAAACTCGAAATATCACTACTTTGAAAAGTAGTGATAAACCAAATGCTTGCAAAGATGAAGAGACACTGAACTTCTGATACTTGCCTTTGGGAAGATAAGTTCTAGAGCCACATGGGAAAATATGACAGTCTTTTGTAATTATATGACCAAGCAATTACTGGTCAGCACCGAACTCAACATAGAGATCAAAAACATTTCACATATACATGAATGTCAGTGCAAACTTTATTAGCAAAAAAAAAAAAAAATACGAGGAAAATCCCCAAATGTCTTTTCATGTTAAATTTGGGATATCTACAAAATCGACTGCTTCTTAGTGATAAAAAGGAGTAAACTGCTGATAGGTGCACAACCCCATAAGATCACATGCTGTTGCTCTGCTGCAAACAGCGTGACAACAGAGAATGGTCAGTATTCAGCAAGATATGTGGACAAATAAAAAGGACTCAGGAGAAGGGAGTTTCTCTTCAGAGTGCTGGGATGGTTTTGCAAGGTTTTTTTTTTTTTTTTTTGTAGTGACTGTTCTAGGAATCTGCATGGGTTAAAATTCCATGAAATTGTAAATCATATACAAAAATGAAAAAGCAATGACATTTGAGTCAGATGTTCTGTTTTACTGACAGTACTGTACCAGTGGGAACAAGGTTGCATGGGACTACTGTCCTGTTTGTGAAAGTTCTTCTAAATACATATCACTTTAAAATACAATGTTAAAATGTCAGGAAAGCACTTTCTGCATTAAAGTAAATGCAGATAAGTCTGGAGGTGTAGCTCAGCCATCGAGCATTCCTTTGCATAGCAAATGAGAAGCCCTAAGTTTGAACTCCCAAATATGAAAAGCAAATAAACAAACTGAATCTCCATCACAATTTTATGAACTAATAAAGAAGTCAATGATTATCTCATTCCTTCTCCAGTTTTCTACTTTCCAAAATTATGTGGTATAAATAGAGACTTTGAGCTCCAGTGGCGCAATCTGTTAGTGTGAGGTACTTATATGAAAATGGAAACATTAAGCAAGTAAATTTTAGAATGAGATAAAAATCACATGCTTTTTGTTATTATTACATTTTTTTGCCTAGTTATACAAGCTCAATAGATACCTCCCTTTTCCTCCCTCCTCCCTCCTTTTCCCCATTGTCCCCCAGTCCACTCTCCCATCTCCCCTCACCCCTTTTCCTTCCCTCCTCCTCTCTTGGTGCTTCCTGCTTTCCCCCTCCCATCCTCCAAAGCATCTATTTATGTGGGCGCTAAATTTCCCTGAGTCATCTACACTAGTAGATTATAATTGTGATTGTAAATATTTCATTTTAGCTCCCAAGGACCCACCTAACAATATGACAGTTCATAAGATACCAGATGAAGTAACAAGATTTCAATTAACGTTCCTTCCTCCTTCTCAACCAAATGGAAATATTCAAGTATATCAAGCACTGGTTTATCGAGAAGATGATCCTACAGCTCCCCAGATTCATAACCTCAGCATTATCCAGAAAACAGACACATTGGTCATTGCAATGTTAGAAGGACTGAAAGGTGGACATACATACAACATCAGTGTAAGTATCCCTAGCTTTAGCTGTTGCCATAATTACCAAGTTAGCTTAGGATCTAAGCATCCAAAAATTCTGTAGTTGTGCGTGTATTTTGTACACATTCTTATGAGACTTTTTTTCAATTTTTTAACTTTATTTGTTTATTGTGTGTGTGTGAGAGAGAGAGAGAGAGAGAGAGAGAAAGAGAGGGAGGGGGGGGGAACACTGTGTGTTCCTGTGAAGGATCAAGGTAACTTCAGGAATTATTCTTGACTATTTTCTACCTCTTTTTGCTTCCCTCTGGGATTTCCCAACTCTATCCGCCAAGGCCAGAAATGCGGGCTTGTCATTTCTGACTAGCATTTTGTTTTGTTTTTGTGGGACTTGGGATCTGAACTCTGGACGTTCTGCTTGTGAGGCACAATCTTAACCCCTGAGCCATCTCTCGAGTTTCTTATGGGTTATTTTTAAGAGGCCAACAGAAAAAGAAAAAGACTTAAAGACTTACAGGAATGAAACTGCCTAATTTTCTGATATAATACAAGTATTATTAACTGAGAAGTTTGCATAAGAATAGTGGACATTCAGAAACAAAGAAAAGCTGCATATTTAAAGTAAAAGAGAAATGACATTTGAAGAGATGACTGCAGAAACTAAAATTGCATATGTGTGTGATTCTAAATGAAACAAGTCAAAACAAACTCCAGAAACAATGACAGTCATTGCTATATATTGTCTATGCATCTGGATTTTGTTACATATATATCATATCATAACCATAAATATATGTAAATTCATATAAGTACAGGTATGCAAATTATTTTCTGCTTTGCTTATTCTTTTATTGTACCTTGAAGTTCATAAGTAGAATTATGTGGTTCAGAAATCCTACCTGATAAGTTACATAACATCCGTTAGAAATCTTCCATAGATTAAGTTCTAACCTACCAGTAGCTCTTGGTAACAGTTTAGTTAATCAAGTATTAATAATTGTTGTGGTTATATATAGCTCTATAAAATATATTCTTTACCTAATTTTCTATCTTCATGTAATCAATTTTAGTGATATTCTTGTTGCACATATAATTAAATAGGCACTTTTTAAAAATATCTATTAGACTTTGACCAGTCTATCTTATTTTGAGCCTAGATTCAAATTCTGGGTTCTGTATCCATCTGAACAACTCTTCAAATGCATGACTCAATTTCTTATGTACAAAATTTGGTGATAGAAATAGATACATTTTTCATGATTTTTGTATTGAATTGTTATGGTAGCTAAAGAAATGCTGTCAGGTTTGAGTATATTAAGAGAAAATACAAAAGAAAACAAAGTACAACTAATTTGTAATTTATAAAGAAAAGTTAAAAGCATGTAACTCATTGAATTTGGCAAAATCATAGCTTCCTAAATATGATGACACTTATCAGGAGTAGTTAACATTAGCATCTATATTGACCAGATGACTCGAAGCCTGCTGTTAATAACTAATATGTACCCTGTTACTTAAGAAGTGCTGTTCAACTGTTTTCACTTATCGGCTCACTTAAATTTCAAGTTATACAATGAAATAAAAATACTGAAACATCACTTTTCAGTTTGAAAAATTCTGCAAATGTCAATACTTATTTTATTTACATTTTGTAGGGTTGTTTTTAATATATCATATCATATTTGTTTATCAGTTTAATTAAATAAAAATATTTCCAAAATAGTGATCCTGCAGATAGACCATTAGTGAATACAATTCATTAATTCATGTAAACATTACATACGCATTGAATTGGATTTGCTGAATAACATGAAAAGTGGCTGCAAGCCACTTTTATTTTATTTAGCCAGATAAAGTGAATACAAGGTTTTGTGTCAGCTTCCTAAGCACAAAGTTAATTGAAAGGATTCACATTTGTGTAAATCACCCTCTGTATACACAAACAGGAATGTTTTATGAGTATATGCTGCATTATGCGGGTTATAGCATCAGATACTTTGGGGCAGGGGTGAAGGAGGGCGTAAAGGCCAACTTTCAGGGAGATGATTTAATACAGGAAAGCTGGGAGGCTGGAGGAATAGGATTTCATCTCAGAAGCCAAAGGAGGATCTTGGTTATGGAGTCAAAGGAGGTCCAGATCAGCTATCTGCAGAGAGATGGAACAGATGTCAGAGTCAAGGAAAAGTGGTATGCTCTGTGACTTCTGTGGGTTCAAATGGAAGTTACGGTCCTTCCTATTTCTGTGATGGGCCTATGTAGGTCACTAAGCAGCTGGTCCTAAGTCTCAGGACTTAGTAACAGAATATCAATTTTTAAGAAATACTTTCTTGGCAGTGTTCTTCTGATGTATATGGAATTCAGATGGGTTCAAGAAAGGTAGCATACAATTGTTTTGTAAAAAAAAATAATTTTAATGTGTTTACAATCTATTTAGTTATGAATACACATCAGGAAATACTTAATGATAAGGTGTCTCTTTATTTCAGGTTTATGCAATCAATAGTGCTGGTGCAGGGCCAAAAGTGCAGCTGAGAATAACCATGGATATTAAAGGTATATATGAGCTGCTATCCTATAAAATATTTTCTTAATCAGAAAGCCACTATGATTTGAATTTCATGTTAAAGTGTAGGCAGGACTTTAAATGATAAATGTGCATCTAATAAACATGTATTAAATGATAATGTATGCTTGCTAAAACATATTTAAAAGATCTAAATAAAGGCATGAATTAAAGAGATTGTCCATCCTTTATTGTATATTTTGTTTTAACTCTAAACTTCAAAAAAAATTTTATAGCCTGAACTTAAGAAGAAAGAGTTTTTCTATTCCCTTTGATTAGAGTATATCTACATTCCTTGACTGATCTTCGTCTCTCTTAAAAGTTACATGATGCTCAGTGATCAAATATTATTCACAAATTACCATATAATTAACTTCACAATTTGGAGTATATGTAGCTATGTTAGTTCATTATCCTCTCTGTTATTTTCATTAAGAATGTAATTAAATTTTTCCACCCTGCATATCACATCCAAAACCAAAATGAAGGGCATTTGACCAGAGTTGCTATCTGTTTACCCATCAGCCTCGAGCAACTAATAGTGCATCTCTAGTAAACACAGAATGTTTAAAAAAACAAAACAGAACAAGGCTTTCAAAAAGATTAAAGATATCAATGATAAACAACAAACAGAAACAAAATCCATATAAACTCCTGATGTGTATGTTCCCTATTACTTGCAGTGGAATTCCACCTTCTGCTGCTCTTTCTAAAGCCAAATATAACTTTTTAGTCTTTTGAAGGGGCACCAAGCACAGTGATTAAAGCATCAGCCTTTTAGATTGGGTTTTAGGTAACTCTTAAGATTGGTCTTTTGGAATGTGTTAGGCTTTAGGAAATCTTATTAACATGCATAAGTCAGCAAAATGCAGATAATTTTAATTCCTCCCTCACAAATTGTTTATTGTGATATAATCACTTTTGAAAAATTCTTGAGAAAGTATCTGAACATTTTGATTGTAGAGTATAAGAACTATTCTCTGTTAGATGAAATTGTAAATTTTATATTTTCATTAGTAAGTAATCAATGAAGATGTATTCCAATTAAATATTGTTTGATTTTAATGTTATACATTTGTATATATCAAAAATAGAATTTATAAATTAAAATCAAAAATATTTTTAGAAATTACTCTGACAGTGTCTATTAAAGAATTAATTAAGAATACATATTTAATACTAGGAATTCTATTTCTGAAGATCTGTTCCACAGAAATAAAACTGTGCAAGATTATTATACAAAATATTTAAAACCTATAGGAAAGTAAATTCTATCAGTAGAGGGTGGTGAAATATTAGGTAGGTACTATATATAGATATATGATATAAACATAGATGATATAGACACAGATATATCACCATCTTTAAGAAGTGTGTGTTGGACTTGTACCCAAAGTCTTGGCAGAACTTACATGTGTTAAAAAGAGAAAACTAATATGTGGAGCAAGTATAGTGGTCAGGAACACATTGATAGAAAACTCAATAGTGAGCCATTTATTAAATTTGACTTTGTTTCTTCATGATTATGCAAATGTGTAGAAAACATGAGAGGTTATCATCCAACTCTGACATATTAGCATCTAGAGAGATGTTGTGATTAGAACAGAAATTAGTGAACCTGATAACACAGAACGTTTAAAAAACAAAACAGAACAAGGCTTTCAAAAAGATTAAAGATATCAATGATAAACAACAAACAGAAACAAAATCCATATAGGCTCCTGATGTGTATGTTCCCTATTACCTGCAGTGGAATTCCACCTTCTGCTGCTCTTTCTAAAGCCAAATATAACTTTTTAGTCTTTTGAAGGGGCACCAAGCACAGTGAAGGAAAAGGTTACATAAAAATATCAGTGAGATGGGCATAAATTTAATGCATTTATGAAAATTATAAATAAGTGAAAGCATTCATAAATTTAATATTTTAGCATGAAAAATAGATTCAAGTGCTTGAAAAAAATCACACCTGGGACTTATTATCACAGGTAATCTCAACTACATAATTGCAACATCAGGAACAATAATTACTTAATAGCTGCTATATCTAAGGAATCTGTTTCATTATTTGTGTTTGTCATTTTATCCATACATTACCCAAATAAAATAAGAACTTCTCTTTTTTCTTATGGCTAGAAAAGAAATTTAGTACAGTGATATTTTTCTAATTATAGCTCCAGCTCGACCAAAAACCAAGCCAACCCCTATTTATGATGCCACGGGAAAGTTGCTAGTGACTTCAACAACAATTACAATCAGAATGCCAATATGTTACTACAATGATGATCATGGACCAATCAAAAATGTTCAAGTGCTTGTGGCAGAAACAGGAGGTATCATCTGATGTCAGTTTATCTTGTAAAACAGTGGGATGTGTGTCTGAATGCTAATGGAAGTTTAGTTTAAAATTATTAAATGCAGTTGACTCTTGATTAGCATACTCAAGATTATTGACAGAATGTTAATATTATCACTAATCATCTTAATCATTTACCCCTAAGGTATTCTACAAAAATGAAGAAAGGCATAGGTAAAAGATGTGATTTCTCTATTCTACTTACTACTTGAACTGTTTTGATATTGGAAAGCTGGAATCTTGTTGCTTCTTAGGACAGATGAACAAGCGTGGCTCTTTAATGATAAATCGTCCTCCACAACAGTGCCTTAGATTCATGTGCATGGGAGGACAGGGCTAGCTGACTGAATGATCTGATGGCTCACAGCATGGCTAGCCTCTATCTAGATATCCCAAATGCCATCAAAAGTGAAGTACTCAAGTAATACGAAGTAATTTCAGTGTTATTTTTAATACATTTTCTTTTTTTCTGAAAATAGCTCAACAAGATGGAAATGTAACTAAGTGGTATGATGCATATTTCAACAAAGCCAAGCCATATTTTGCAAACGAAGGCTTCCCCAATCCTCCATGCATAGAAGGGAAGACTAAGTTCAGTGGTAATGAAGAAATCTATGTGATAGGTGCTGACCATGCCTGTATGATTCCTGGAAATGAAGAAAAAATTTGTAATGGACCTCTGAAACCAAAAAAGCAATACTTGTGAGTATAGTTTATAGTTTATGTAATACATCCATTCATCTCCAATGAGTACTAGATGTCTACTGTGTATAGTGGACCTGACCTTTCAGAAACTGGGACTGGAAAAAATATCACTCATTGATTTTATAAATGTATAGTATTATAGGAGAAGCACACAATCCTGAAAGAAAATAAGTTTAAGTTACATAAATGCAATATAAAAATGTGGTACCAGAAAGCATAAATATGTAGAAGAAATTACTTATTGTCATTTATTTTATATAGTTTTTTTAAACAGAGTATTTATATAACAGATAATGGCATAAGATAATTCATTTGCTCACTCTCAGTTTCACTAGGTTTTCAAAAACAGTATCCTAATTGATTATGGTTTCCCTTTATGATGCTTATGCCAAAACTCTGCTTTTTTATTCCATCAAACATATGAATGTATGACAAAGTTTTTAAGTTTTACCTTAGCAATTTGGAATTTTATAGCTCTTTAAATATGAAAAATCATTGCTGATATTTTCCCACTTTTTTCAGTTCTTTGCTAAACTGAATAGTCTTCTTTTTCTATTGAATTGACCATATCATTACATATAATAAGACTTTAATTAAGAAAGGAATCATTCATATCCTGATTTTCAAAATGTAGCTTTCACTACTAAGTTTTAAAAATATAGGTGATTGTATTTTTGCTTACTGGGTGAGGTATTGTTAAATTCCTTATATGTATTGAGGCCAAATTAACTTCCAAAAGTCAAAGAAGTTAGGTAAATGAAAGATATTCTATCATTTATTAAGCATAATTTTTGGTTTGGTTTTCACTTTAACACAAATTTCATATTTATTATCATTTATTTTATATAGTTTTTTAAAAAACAGGTTATTCATGTAACAGATAAATTAGAACAATGTGATCATGGAAAGAAATAAATCATCCACCATAATTTATTTCCATGATATGCTGAAGTGCTTATGTCTTTAGCTTTTAAATTAGGTCAATTTCAAATGTTTTGGGGGATGGTAGACTTACCTAGTAGCATTTAAACTTCATTCACTTCTATGGATATTTCAGTTACAAATGTATAAATTATAGAATAGGCAAGTGCAATTAGGTAACTACCAAAACTAAGAAAATTGTTATTAATTTGAGTCCATGTGTACAAGGCAGATTCTGTAATCTTTGTAATCAGATTCTATTGAGTTTTGAAATCAGTTGAGATACAGCACTTATTATGCCAATTGCTGATTGTTAATGAGTTTAGTCAAATTTTATTCAATGCCCCATAAAATTAAAAGAGCAGGATAATCATTGTAAATATGATATAACTTTATCAGGATATAAATTTTACTTCAAGTTCATATCTCACAAATTCAATCTTTTTTGACTAAAGTATAAGATTTTCAAAATCATTTGTAACAGTATTCATGGGAAATCATAATGTGATATGTGAATTCTTTTTTTCTATTTTATAGGTTTAAATTTAGAGCTACAAATGTCATGGGACAATTTACTGACTCTGATTACTCTGACCCCATTAAAACTTTAGGTAAGACATATTTTTGTAGCTTAATTACCTATAATAGTAACATATTGACCATGATACTAAAATGTATGTAGAATAGGAATTGTTACTAAATATTCATTAGATAGATTAGTCCCTGATTGTATGTTCTTTACATATTTGCTTGTGTGTATGGTTTGCGTGGATGTCTACAGTGAATGTGTGTAGAGGCCATAGGTCATTGTCAGGTATCTTCTTCTCTTGCTCTATATCTTTTTTAAAGAAACAGACAGAGAAAGAGAGAGAGAGAGAGAGAGAGAGAGTTTCTGTGTGTGTATCAGAGGGCACTATGTGTCCCTGTGGAAGATCAGGGGTGAATTCAGGAATCATCCTGGATTGCTTCTACCTCCTTCTTGCTTTACTCTGGGATTTCCCAGACTCCACCCACGAGGCCTGGAAGTGCATCCACCACTGTTCCTGCCTGGCATTTTTTCATGGGACCTGGGATGCAAACTCAGGACTTTCTGCTTGCAAGACAGAATCTTAACCCCTGAGCCATCTCCCCAGCCCTATACCTTATTTTTCAAGACTGTGACCCTGGTACTTGCCAGCTGACTAGACTGGCTAGTTAGCCTTGGACCCTCCCATCTCTGCCTCTCAGTACTGGGATTACAGATGTGTGTAGTCATATCCAGCTTTTTACATAGATGCTGTGGGTTCAATCTCAGCTTCTCATGCGTCACAGCAAACACTTTATCTATTGGGGCATTTCTCCAGCCCCTGCATATTCTTAAGTAAAAGTTCAATCAAGGTTAATTAATCTAAGTAAAAACATATTTATAATATTCTTTTAAATGATGGGTTCTCTTGACATTCAAATTGGGCTGTAAATTTTGTATATATAGTATTATATATAATATATTACATATATTATTATATATTATTAGGGTAATATTATATATTAGACTGTGGTAAAGTTCTGTGCTGACATCTGTTAAGACTATATTTTGCTCTTTAAATATCATAGTAATGTATGTTAAAATTGTTATCTAAGAAATTAGAAATAATTTGTGGACTTTTCCTTGAATAAATCTAAAGAGTAGAAGCTTTTTAATGTCACTATTGTCTTTCATTATATCCATTCATGAGTTTCTATAACTGAGTCCATCTAAATAGGCATTAAGTAAAACACAATTTAACCAGACGAATGTCATCATCACATCAGAATAATTGTTTATAATATTAAACATTCTATGATAGACATACTGTTAGGTTCTCTTTTTTTGTTATTTTATTTTATTTTTTATTTATTTCTTCCACTCATACAAAGTTGATAAGTACCCCATTCTCCTCCCTCCCTCTACCCCTCCCTAGATCCCCTTGCTCTCTCCCCCCTTTTCTGTTTTCTTTCCCCCCCCTCCCTTTCTCCCAGTGGTTCCCCCCCCCCATTCCTTGAGCATTCTTTAGTGTGCATGTTAAACTTCCCTCTGGGTCCTCTTCTCTGATGAGGTGTAAGGACTTAGTGGCATTGCCTAGAGCTCTTTTTTGTGTTCCCCTTCAGTATAGGAACACTATTGTGGCTGTTAATCCCTTGCCTCTAAGAATCCTAGTGCCTGTGATCCATGCTAGACTTTGGGGGCTCAGTGATATATTGCGCAGGTCATGCAAGATACTCCATACAAGTTAAGGTCGAAGTAATCATAATAGGACTGTTAGGATATTAAAAGAGTGGACTCTTCTGAATATATTAATTGGTGTGCTTTTGTACTCTAGGAGTTATTTGACAATGTGTGAAGCCATTTTTGGTCACCATAGTAGAGTGGAAATGATGATGGCAGTGCTGGGGGTGGTGGTGGTAGTACTAGTGGTGGTAGTGATAGTGGTAGTGGTGCTGGTGGTAGCAATGGTGATGTGGTGCTGGTGATGATGATGGTGATGGTGATGGTGATAGAATTGATGTCAGTGGTGATGTTGGTGGTGGTGTTGGTAATGGTACCAGTAAAATTGACAGTCGTGATGGTGGTGTTGATGATGCTGAAGGTGGCAATGCCACTTCTGCATGTTACTGGCACCAAATAAGCATGCATTAGGAAGGCTGTTAAATTTTTGCAGTGCACAGGGCAGCCTACAATACCAATTATACTGAGAACAGTAAACCCTGAGTTAAATTCTGATTTCTACTCCAATGCAGAGATGAGGAAAACAATGGCAAAATAGTTTAAGTAATTAAGTGACTGGGGCAGAATGCCAACCTCCCAACACAGGATTCTTTTTTTTTTTTTAAGATCTTTTTTTTATTATTATTATTATTTATTCAACTGTGCGCGTGTGCGTGTGTATGTGCACGCGCAGTGTGTGTGTGTCTGCCAACACAGGATTCTGTGACTAGAAAAAAACATTTTGATTTCTATAAATTTCAGTTTCGTTCTTTGAAAATTGATGAGAATATATTCTTTGAAGGGTTTTGAAATGTTTATTAAAATAACATGTAAAGATATGAAAATTTGCAGTGTGTAAATGGTTCAATGTTAATAGCTTCTTTTGATGAGGCATAATCAAAGATCTTTAGAAGTATTTTTATTTAGGAAGATTACTTCTTTAGAATTTCACTCAGAAGATCACAGATTCTTAATTATTTTGCACTGATCTTCAAAACTCCATCATTGGGGTCATGGGCATGCATCTCTGGGATATGACTTGGACATGTGTGGAGTTAGTGTGTGGCTCTGATCTTGGTGAGCTGTTTGTTAATCATGAACTGTGATAGATTTCAGGGAGAACTGTACAGCTGCTCAAAGGTACTGACTCCCCTACCAGTTCCAATTAGAGGAACTCATCAAATTATAGAAATGACAATTGTTTAAGCAGCCAGTCTCTGTAGCTTCTACATAGAGAAAAATGCATCATGAAGAAATAGTGTATGCTACATACAATAGTATTTATAGATGTATACCAAAGAATAACACATTTATTTGGGTCAATAAATAGAAATCTTTGGCTTAATTAATTTGGCCTAAAAATGGAATTGACTTGACATTTTTAAATTGTTTGAACCTTTTTTTCAGTTGATAGATGTTGCAGTTCGCCTGCATGGTTGCTGATAAATGACCATCAAAAGGCTGAAGGGAACAAGGGATCTAGTTTCTCTTATAATTACTGGTTACAGTTCTTATAGTCCAGCTTGGTGGGAGAACATGCACCAACACCAGGGCTGAGGGAACTGGCCACATCATCACCACATAACAGCTGAGGGACAATCCTTACTTGCCAGACCAGCATGTCTGGCCAAGTGTACACAAGGATGCCAACTTCCTCAACCAGTTCTCAGTATTTTATTCATTTATTCAGGTCCTAGTCCCACCCACCAAAGGCTGGGCCTTCCCCATCAGCTAGACAATGTCCTGCAGGTTTGTTTTGGGCTTAACCCAACCACTAATTCTCCACAAATGTGCCCAGAACTCAAAATCCTCAACTGTCAAGTTGACACCTGTGCCTAACTATAACAATAGATGAGGTATTGCACCCTGATATCATGACAGCAAATTAAATATTCTGTGGTCAGCCACATAATTTCCTGTATGCAGCAGGGTTCAGAAGCCGTACTTCAGCTAAATAGAAATCTTATTTTATTTCCTGATAGCAGCTTCAAGACTAACATGATGGGAGATTCCAATCTACTGGAGCCAAGGTCCACAAGGACCTGGTTCCTTACCTTCTGCCAGACTGGGCTTCATCTAGATCCCAATCTCCAGGTGTATCTCACCGATGACCTTCACTTTAGTCCCCCTATTTGCTATAGACACTTCCTCCAGAAGATAGCAGAAGCGTAAATGCAGGTTATCTGATTCTTTCCTTGGAACCATGGCCACTACCATCCCACCTCCAGGCACTCTGCTTATGTGCCCTGGGAATAGAAGCTAGGGCAGGTGAATGTTTCAGTTGATACAAGTGTCAGCTTCACAATTGAAGGCCGTCTTTGGGCACATCTGTGGAGAATTGGTCGATAAGGCAAGGCCAGAGCAAACCTGTGCACAATTGTCTAATTGATGAGGGAAGGCCCATGATGAGAGTGGGATCATTCCCTGGGCCAGTAGATAAGATGGAGAAAGTTGGATCAGTATTTTGGCTTGTTGGCACTCAGACATTCTGGCAAGTTTGAAAGTATATCCCTGTCTTAACTCTTTCTGTGGATATGGTATGGCAATACTCTCAGCTCCTTCTCTTAGTATGAATTGTAATGATAATGTTGTGGCTGAGGAACGTGAGCAAGAACTCTCCATTTCACCAAGTAGTTTGATCCTATTTTTACCAGTAACGTATTGAGAAACTCAACAGACCAGAAATTAAGGGACTGGAGAAACACAGACTGGACACACCAGGACAAAGTACCTCTCTCTGGACTGGAATAGGTATTCAGTTTCTCAGATTTCAACATATTATTTGCAAGCTAATGGTAACAGGTCATCCTTTTAAGTTTCCCTTTTAGAATGGCCTTCCATGGACTTCCTTCTGTTAAATAATAGTTTTGTGATTGGCTTTTGCCCAGTAATACTTAAATGGCTATTAAAATAGTGACAGATGACATAGGAGGAGTTTAATAGAAGGCCATAAGAGTCAAAATCACCCTTGGCAGAAAGAACATCATAAAAGAGATATAATCTAAGTACTCAGAAAGGGATGATATTGATCATTTCTGGAATGGGCAATGGTCCACAGCAACAATGGTTTCCTATCTCTAAGAATGGAGCATGCAAAGAATTAAGTAATTGTGGAAGATTGTTATGTGCTCAGAAGACAAGAAAGGAAGATTTAGAGTTTTTTTTCTCTTAAGTTTGTCATGTATTAGGATCACTGATATAATTTACACCAGTAAAGCAGACCCCCCCAATTCCTTGCTAATCTACTAAAGACTTACATATATATATATATATATATATATATATATATATATATATATATGCCTATATTTTAGTGAAAAAAGTTATGCCCCATTTGGTAGCAAAACAAGAGGAAATAAGCATTCATTCAGTGGTATTTGCACATCATAGACAGCAAGCACCAAACTGAGTTGCCTGTTGATTAAATTTCAAGATTTAAGAGTTTGGCAAAGCTGTGCTTTTGAAGCCCATGTAATTGGAGATATTATTACCATATAGGATTGAAAGCAAAAAGGCCTTCAATTTAATGAAAGGAATGAACTAAAGCACGAGTAAGAAGGAGCCAGGGAAGAATGTTTTCACTGAGGGAAGAGTCTTGCACTTTGAGAGAAGAGTTTGCTCTGAGGGAAGAGGGTTTGTATTGAGGGAAAAAGAAATGGAAAATGAGATATTCATTTCTTTAAACCTAAAAAAAGTCTTGTAACTTATTTGATTTTGTTTTCACTTAAGGTTGAGCACTAAAATGTTATTAACATAATTCACGTGAACTGTCTCCAAATATTTTTTTTAAATCCCATTAAGGAACAGGAGTTTATGGAAACTGCTTGTAGGCAGTGTTTTGATTGCAAGATTTAATTATAGAGGGCTTCTGTGATTTGAAAACCAGACAGCCTTTTCGGCATTCTGGGCTGTCATTAAAGCAGAGCAAGACAAACCCTGAAACCCAGGGCAAAGACACTCTGTGACTGTTTCTTTTATTGTAACACTTCTCCTTTAATTATTGTGCTAATGGTAAAATGCTGTTACACTCAGATTCAAAGATAAGGAGCTGATACCTGTTTGCAGTGAAAACATCACTTCTCCCTAGGCTATAGAGAAGCCAAGAGAAAGCTTATCTGGTTAGCAAGGGAGTAGTAATTGATGGTGAACCAGCAAAGTCCGTAGACAAGCATATTCCATGCAGTTTTAGTAGTAGATCCAATTGATGCATCCTTGGATTACTTACTTAACAAATTATCTTCTGAAATTTTAGTTCTACAATGAGAACATTAATATCTACTTTATAAATAACTGGGAAATTATAGTTCATATTAGATGGTGTAAAGCTCACTAACAAAGACACCAGGTTTTTATTTCTAAAGTTTCAAATTTGTGTTTTTTATGTTAATCTTGTGTTCCTTGTAACTCTGTAACGTGCACTGCTGTACTACTGTAGATCATCTCAACTCATAGGCACATGCTCTCAGGCAGTGGGTTTAACCAAAGCAAAGGTCATCACAGTACCAGCCCTCAGTTCCAGGAAGCCTGACTAGAGTTGGATGCTGCACTGCCAACTCCTGAAGGGTGTTAGTCACATGTGCCCTGCAACTTCCAGCTGATCACAGCTGGAGCTATGCTTGCTCCCAGCGGCTGTGGAGCCTTGCTGCATCATGCTGTTTTCTCAGTATTTGAATTTATTCCTAGTTGCTTTTTTTATTACCTTCCTTGTTCTGGTGTTCAGAGTTTAATGTTAATAAATGAGAATGCTTTCTTTTCCTCCCACATTTTATTTTTTTCCTAATCATACAAGCAATAGGTACCCTGTCCTCTCCCTTCCTCCTCCCCTCTTCAGTCACCCCCCCTTGTGCTCTTCCCCCTTCCCTCCTTTATTTCATCCCCTCCTTCCCTTCCCCTCTTCCAGTACCTTCCCCTTTCTCCCTCCCATCCCCTGGAGCATCCTTTTGTGTGAAAGCCAGCTCTCCCTTTGAGTCTTCCACCTTAGTGAGGGTTCAGGACTCAGTGGCATAGCCAGGAGCCTCTTCTTGGGTTCCCCTTTAGTATGGGAACTCTATTATGACCTTTAATCCCTTGTCTCTAAGGATCCTACTGCCTGAAGCCTTCTCCCCTGTGATCCAGGCTAGACTTTGGGGAGTCATTGACATATCAGCCATTGTGCAAGCAAAGTCCAATTCCGGCTACTGCAGCCTAACTTGCATAGAAAATCTTGCATATCTTTGGTCCTCCCCATCTTTAGGCTCTTACAATCTTGCCGCCCCCCTCTTCCCCAAGGTTCCCTTAGCTTTAGGACGGGGAGAGATTAGGCTGGTCTGGTTTAGACTGACTAATGTAGGATCGGTCTTTGGTATCATGAGTTATGGGTGGTGGTTATTTTCAAATTTTCTTTTCCTGCATTTCCCTTGCTGCATCCTGATTGGTATGGAAGGTCACTTCCTAACCAAAGATAAAAGCATGCTTTTTATTAAAAAAAGAAAAACAAAGATATGGCACTACCTTTAAAATTTCTATGTAGTGAGGTTGGAAATGGCCCAGGGGTTAAGACTCTGCTTTGCAAGCAGAAGGACCAGAGTTGGGTTCCAGATCCCTCATGAAAACAACACGTGGAAATGGCAGGAGTCTGCACTTCAGGCTCTGGCAGAAAAATCCCAGAGCAAAACAAAAAGGAGGTAGAAGCAATCAAGGATGATTCTTGAAGTAACCCTTGGTCTTCCACAGGATCACACAGTATACTCTGGCACGCACATACACACCACATACACACACACACACACACACACACACACACACACATATACACACACATGCATTCACAGAAATAAAATTAAAATAAAATTTCTAAGGAGTGGATAAATAAGTGATTTTCTGTTAAGAAATGGAGGCAATTGTCATTTTTCTAGGACATTTTAAAATATATATAATATATAAATATATATTTCTTTTTAAAATGGAGTTGCAAAATATTGCAGATGCATGTATATTGAAGTATAAAATAATGTTTTGATATATGTAAGCAAAGTAGATGACAAATCAACACAATCCTGATCCTGTATTCTTTCTATTTAACTATATTTCTAAATAATGAAATTAACTGTTAATGACTTCCTCATACGATGTTTGAATATCTTAACTTTCTTGCACTACAAAAAAACAAAGGAAAACTCCCTGTGTTTTATCAAAACATAAACAAAATAATAACAAAGAAGACCTCTACTTTATATTTATAGTAGTAGAAAGACATGATATAATAATCTTAGTATTCTCACTTAACTCAGAGTTCCTCTTAAAGTGCTGGATTTCCTTGCTGAATTTAATAGTGATCATTTCTATCAGGCAATGATACTCATGAAAAGTCAATGATTTGTAATTACTATTTTTTCAGTTATATTAGTACAATATATTGTGATTAAAATTTAACTTCTTTGTCTTGAGATATTAAGTCAAGTTTGGAAATTGATTGTTCATATTACAAGGAGAATCAAGTAAAATAATTCCTTTTTGTGTGACGGAATTTGAGAAGTGACCTCATTCATGCATAGTGATGAGTCAGAATGTGTGCTTGACAATTGGGGCACAGTTTGACCTCTCTTGGTGGTACTTTTGTAGTCCATGTTCCCAGAGGACTACATACTGTTTATTAATATATTGCATGTTATTTCCTCACTTGAGCCAGTGCTTTAAAATGGTAATCTAATCTAAAATTTCTTTTTAAGGCCTAGAAAATGTTATTTCCTCACTGAGTTCTATGGCCAAGTCATTCCCTATCAACTAATGAGCATTATTCTTTATTCATCTTTATTTTTCCTTTCCCAAGCATGTCTAATTAGTATTAGCATATTGAAAAAACCACTTACACTTAAATGTTATAAAGCATAGCTGAAATACTTTATGGGATTCTTGGTGCTCTAAAATCTTTCTAGGAGACTATGGTAAATATTTACAACTCAGCATTTATTCGTATCCACCATGAGAATAGCTATAGGAACGTTTGTGTTGATGACATTTAATCGACAGCATTCTATTCATTCTCTGATTATTTTACAGACAGTTAAACTATTTTTATTATTGATCTGAAATATTTTATAGAAAACTTACAAATCGTGTAATTTAAATTTACTTATAATCAGAAACATTGTCTAAATAAGTACTTGCTGCTTTTTTGGTTCAGTGTCTGGTACCTGAACATTTGAAAATCTGGTTTTAAAGTAATGCATTTGCTTATCATTAAATGTTGCTGAGCTTTAATTGTTGCATGTATAATTAAAGTATAAAATTGTATGGTCATTACTTTCCCAGGATGTGGAATAATTTTTAATAAAATAACCTTTGTTTTCAAGGAGCTTGCATACTGGAAGGAAGAAATAAATAAACAGTAATAACAATTGATACGTGATTTTAATATGTTCCAAAAGATGTAAGAGCTACAGAGAAAACAAAAGCTCAGCGGAGTGCAGGATGTAGGAAGGGATTTGGCAGCAAGCTCAGGCAGCTGTAGCTTTCATTTTTAAGTCAGGTCTGTGCAGACTACCGTGACAAACTACCATGGGTTACATATTTTTTAGAAACAAAAACAGAGGTTTATTTTCTCACAAATTGAAGCTTAGGGTCAAGGCTCCAGACCAGGGGACTCTGGTGAGGTCTTTTCCTCCAGGCTCACAGATGATGTCTTCCCCTGGATCTTTGTATGACATTTCCCAGGTGCATGCACAGAGGTAGAGATGATAAAGAAAGAAGATGGAGGAAAAAAGTGGTAGGAAAGTGAGAGAAAGTGAGGAAAGAGTATAAGAAAACAAGCTCTAGTTCCTTTATCTATTTATTAGGACACTACTATGAGTTCACGACTGGTCTTTATGTCCTCACTCGATCTTAATAAATCTTTACTCCATGTGCAGCAAATGAGTGTCACTCATATAAATATACATATATATGAGGAGGCAGGTACATGTACTCAGTCTATAGCAAGACACTGAGATGTGGTTTAGCAAACCTCAAAGAAACTGACCAGTGGGTTTTACCTCTAAAGACAGAGTAGAAAGAAACCATTAAAAGATCCCCATAACTTGAGAGACCTGGTATCACTAGAGAAAGCTAATCTGCCTCTAGAGGAGTGAGTAAGTCTGAGATCGAAAGGAAGTCAGAAAGACCACTATGGACCACACACTACCAAGAGTGTGGCAAAATAGCACAGGTCACTAGAAACCCTTTTCTTACCTCTCTGTGTGGTCGTGAAGATGTCCAGCAGGGAGGTGGTGTTTTAAGGTTTCACATTGTTCTGCTGAACATAGTTGGGAGAAAGACTAAGATAAGCATAGGAGTGTTTTAGGTATCCACAAAATAATTCATGCAAAGTAGGATGGTAGCCTGGATCTGGGTGCTAGAGGTGGTGAGAAGAAAGTGGAGTATAACTAAAAATAGAAAGGATGAATCCTCACATACTTACCATCTAGATTTCATGATTACTGTGATTTTCCACTTGGTTTGTTTCTAGACCTGTTCACTTATTAGTGATATATTTCATGGCATTATATTCCATTCATAAATGCTTAATTGTGTCTCCTTAATAAGCATATATTATTATATAGCCACAAAATCAGCAAGAAACCTTGATATTTCAATAATATAAACATTTTCAAATCATTCTTCAAATCATCATTACATTTTCCTTATAATTATTATATTTCACTCAGGATTCTGAAAAGAGTTTTCTGTGCATTTTTTAATCCAACATCTCCTAATCATCTAAATTTCAATGAGCCCTCTCTTCCTCCTTCCACATTCAGCCAAGTCACTGAAGAAACCTAAGGTGCTGTCCTATAGGTTACATATGCCCCTTGTTATGGGTCTGACTCATTGTTTTCTCTTGGTGCTGTTTTATTTATTTAGACTGATTTATTGTAAATTACAAAGAAAATCTAGAGACTTGGATATTCACAATCAGCATTTTTGCCAGAGATACTGGCAAAATATAGAGGCTGCTGCTGACATTAAAACAGCACCTATCATAATGTCTGCTTACTACTCTTGATACAAAAACTAATTAGTAGACATGAACAGCATGGTTCTTCAATGAAAATAATTTCCTATTTAAAAATTATTGAGTTATCCATGTGGTGAAAATTTGCCATTTTGCTAATGTTCAGTTCCTTCAGGCTTATTTGTTTTAAAATGCATTCATGATTCCTACATGAACAAGCTGTTACAATGGGTAAAAGTTATAGGTGAGTTTTCATTTTATTCTGTCTATGTCTAATAACAGGAGTCCCTTACCATGAATATCTTTATCTGGAGTAGGGCCTTCTCGAAAGTTTATAAAATACAATTCACATGAGAAAGCCAGGAAGTTGCAACATTTAAGTAGACATGTTTAGAGTAAGGAAAGTCAATCATAATTGATTCCCACAGTTCAATAATTCTTTTATCTATTTGGTTAGATAATATTTAGAGTTTTTAGGTGTTTAATATATGTACTCTAGCTTAATACTTTTTTTAGTTTTCTTCTTTAAAATGCTTCAAGCATTTCCTTGTGAATAGTGGAGATCATTCAGGAGTATATATACCATTGTTCTTTGTTAACTTCCCAGATTTTTTCTACCATACGATGTCTAGTATTTATTTTATTTCCTACTCTCTATATTTGAGGGATCGTATCTCCAAGGTGCTGTAGTTTCACTTATAAGAAGTAAACATGTTGACAATAGGTGTGATAGGAATTTCTCACAAATATTGGAAGTAGCCTATCACAGACAAAATAAAGTGTGACTGAAGTTTCTAGTCAGAGAAATTAGAATGCCAGGTTTCCATTGACAGTGAGTAGAAGGATATGGCTGAACAGAGATTGTTGAGCTAAGCCTTGAGCCACCAAATTGAACTTTTACTAATAAATCTAAATAAAATTCTATTCTATCACCTGGGCATCTGATTTCCTGCATTGACTTCTTTATTTTTAATTACTGTAGTAATTTTTGTTTTCTGTTTAGACTTTGAATAATATATTTGTTTAATAGTTTCTCCTAATTGAAATAACCACGTACACTACACCTATCTCTGCATTCCTAAGTATATGTTTACAAGTTCCTCTACAAATAGAATCCAGTTCAGCATTCTGGAATTTCTTTACACTGCAATGTCTGGTGTCTCCAAAAGAAAGAAAACTAAATGAAAACAAACGTGCAATCTTTTCACATGCTAAAAAATCGATATAAAGATATCTAACAGATAATTAGACACAAAAGCCTTGAATTTGATGGGAAAAATTCATTATCATCAGATAGATGAAAATTAAAATCATGAGCCTTGAATAAGCTCAAAGAGTGAGTTTATATAATGACAAGAATTAAGTTCTGACTCCAAAATAAAAAAATCTAGGAGAGGAAGAACCAAAATCTATTTTGCTACAATTCTTCAGTAATATGCCAAGAAATATTCAGCATCAGTTGAAACTCAGGATAGAATTCCTTAATGACATTTAGCATCTGTGCTTCCATCTTCCCAGGTGAAGGACTTTCAGAAAGAACTGTCGAGATCATCCTTTCGGTTACTCTTTGCATCCTCTCAATCATCCTTCTTGGAACAGCTATATTTGCATTTGCAAGGTAAGATTAACTTGTGTTCTTGTTCCCAGAAAGTATTTGGAGTACTCTATTAGTCTTAGCCCAGTTAGGAAACATGATCCCGAGAAGTCATACAAATGAAAAACATTCATCTTTATTTTTTTTTAATTGACAAAAAAAGAGCTGGAGAGATGGGTTCAGGGGCTAAGGCTCTGTCTTGCAGGTTCTGAGTCGGATCCCAGGCAGAAATGGCGGCAACCTGCACTTCTGGCCCTGGTGGGCAGAGCCTGGGAAATCCCACAGGGAAGCAAGAAGGAGATAGAAACATCCAGAATGATTACCGAAGTCACCCTTGGTCCTCCACAGGGGCATACAGTGCCCTCTGATACACACACACACACACACACACACACACACACACACACACACACATAATATAAATAAATAAAATATTAAAAAATAAATTGACAGGAAAACAAGCATATCTATCATGTGCACTATGATGTTTTAATGTTTGTTTGCATTATAAATTGATCTAATCTAGCCTTAAGTAAGTAAATCCTAACATTCGAGTAGGGAACATATAATATAAAGACTAAATAGATCAGAGGAAAAGAGAATTCTAAGGGGTCCAGGAGTAGCAAGCAACTTGTCTCTTCAGATTAAAGCATAGCAGACAATGCAAGAACTAATTGCTGAGAACATCTCCCAAGGTCCACATGGAATACCTGTTACAAGCATGCACAGCTTTTCTCCTACCAGGAGCAGAGAAACATGACAGAGGGAAGAGTTGTGTTGTGGAAGTGTGTATATATCATAGTCAGGGTAGATGCTGAAAGTATCTCCTTTTTGCTGGATGATTTGATTATTCCAGAGCTTCTTGAGATCACTGACCACAATATAGGTAGAGGGATGCTTAAGAAGCTGAGAGCTCATCCAGGTAGTCTACTGATACTCCCATAAAAAATTTCAGTACCAGAGAGTAAAAGTAAGGGTGACTCCCTGTCCCTAAGCTTTATGGAATCACTCTAATCTAGTAGGAGGGAAAGGAGAAATGCAATAGAGATGCAGGATGGAAGAGTGTAGATTTGGATAACTGAGAGCAATAAAATAATGAAACGCATGTGGAAGGTTGCAGGCCTTATGTGAAATAAATCAGATAAGTTTAATTTTAAATGTTTCAATCCTTGCGAATCTTAAAGTTTTCAAAGAGAGATAAATTTTATGGTAAGGACAATGCTCAAAATCATTCACCCTCTTTATGTGATAGTGCCACCTATCCTTTCTTGTCAGTATGCATGCAGTAAGTTCTGGAAATGTCTCTTTTCATTCTCTATGTCAGACTTCTCATTCCCTTGTTTATAAAACTATGGGGGGAAAACTCATTGAAAGCCTTCCAAACCTAGTCTTATCACAGAACATTCCAAGATAAAGAGATTTTTGTATCCTAGTAGTTTTCTAAATAGGTCAGCTAGGTCTTATTTTTCTTAACCCCAAAAGAAGATCCCTGTTTTGAATGCTGCCTTCCATTTGTTTTATCTTGAGTTTTCTTAGTGGATGACTTGAACGTTTCTTTTTAAAACAGGCTTTCCCCCCACTCTGACACATACTGTTTTCAGATTCAGCTAGAAGATAAGTAAAAAATCATCATTATAAATAATAGTGTAAACGCTGTGGATCTTGTTCCTAAGAAGTGTTCATTTGCAGGATTCAAATTTTTTTACCTAAATTTTCTTACCAGAAAACAAAAACCCTTGAATGGGCAGGAAGGGCTTCTTTCATTTCATACATCCTAGCTATCCACTTCTTTCAGACAAAGATGTCTGTTCTCCCCACTGAAGAGATCCACCTCCATCTTCTCCTTCTTCTTTTTCTATAACTATGCTTTTATCCAGTCAGTATGAGATTTGACTTTTTCTCCTCGGTCCTAGAACACTGAGTAAAAATCTAATCTTTGATTTTAAATAGTATTAAAATATTAATCTGACATTTAATAACTAATCAGGCACTGTCTAATGAACTTAATTTCATTTTTTATGCTTTTTCTATAATTCGAACTTGCCTCTCAACTAAATAGTAATATCTTTATGCCAGCAGGGACCATACTTTATGATTTCTATAGTATCCTCAATATGAGCATTTATTATAATAAAAATATATTTGTGAACTATGAATGTTTGATATAATAGCTAAATGCTTCCTTATTATATGCCATGCCATGGAGAAATAAGGAGGTAAAGGAATTAAAATGTTTGATTTGGTTCTCAGATTCACCTAATTCAGTCTTGAACCTGTTTCCTGATTGAAAAATAGAGATGATATTATATGCTTCAAAATATTTTCATAGAAATAAATAATATTCAAAAGTCATATTTATATGTTGGATTCATATAAATGTTCATTATGCACGGACACGTAAGCATCAATTTTTAGATTGACATCAAGAGTATTCAGCATGTTTTCCAGCTGTGAAAGATTAAGGGAAGGGCTAGAGGGAGGCAAGATGGTCACATCCTTAGTGTCATGGGCTCTAAAACATGCCAGTCACTGGTTCCACAATTCACTAAGTCTCACTAAACATAGTCTGGCAACTAAATAATTGGTTAGAAAACAAAAAGATAAATGTAATAGGTTCAATGGAATTAAAATAGGTAAAAGTTTACTAGCCACACAATTGACACATATTTTGAGAAGCAATACAAACAAAAGACTTATTTGATAGATGAATTTATGAAAAATCTAAGCCTCAACCCAATCTCATGATTTCTGTATTTTGTGGACTGTCCACTGCACTCGTTTCAGAATTAGACAGAAGCAGAAAGAAGGCGGCACATACTCGCCTCGAGACGCAGAGATCATTGACACTAAATTCAAGCTGGATCAGCTCATCACAGTGGCAGATCTGGAACTGAAGGATGAGAGATTAACGCGGTGAGCACACTCCTCGGGGCGAGCAGTGGTCCAGGGGGCCCGAAGCCATGACCCTTTCCTGACCTATGCTTGTTGGAAGTGTTTGTGGGGCTCCAATTTACACAGGTCACAGAGATCTTCTTTCAAAGGGTGACCTCCGCCTTCTACACACTTCTCACTGGCGTACAGAGACTCATTTAACCCTCCTAATATTTTGAGTTCAATACGAACCTTGGACTATAATACTCAAGACTATTTTCCTGAGACAAATATTTTTATACATGAAATCTTTAGCATTTTGTTTCATAATTAATTTCATGTGATAGATTTTTTAAAGTTAGATAAGTAGCCACAAATATTAATTGCAAGTTTAATTATATTTCTAACAACTTGATATTGTTTATACTGTTCATAAGAGCTTTTCTTATAGTTCCCCATTTCAATATAAAATAACTGTATATGACATTATCGTTTAAATTTTTTTTAGAATTTAGAAAACAAATGCAAAGTAAAATTATTACCTGTAGAAGGACAAATATAAATGTGTTTATTGAGCAAATGGTATCAGAGTATATTAGAGATAATACATTTTAGAAGTACTTTCTAAACTTTTAAAAACATATTCCACTATTCAAAAATATTGGCATAATTAAAAAAGGTTAATAAGGTATTGCATCAATTATAATAAAAGGTATAAACAGACTGTGTTACATTTACATTTTTTGTTTCCTATTTCATTTTTTTGTTTTTATAAACACGTTGAGTGGTCATCCTTGCTTCCCTCCATCCCCCCTCCTTCCCCTCTCTTCCCTTCCCTTCATAAATCCCTCCTACACCCTCCCATTCTCCTGCCTGTATGCTTCTATGGACCCCAGCGTTCTCCCTGGCTACTTTACATTTTTCTGAGATCTAAAATATGTGATTCTCATAAGTACATGATCATAGAAAAGTATTTTCAAAAATATCTTGGTATTTTAAAGATTATTAATTTTTAAAATGTGGAATTAAAAATCTTGAATGTCAAAAGGTATTAATCCTTTTTATTGACTTTTTATTAGACTTAGTCTTCATTTAGCAAGTTGTCTTTGTAAACCTGAATATTTCTATCATGCCTAAAAATCTTATGTGTTCTTGGGGAATTCCTTTAAAATGCCACAAGATGAATGGTAATCAATACCATCACTACACTAGTTTGTGGGATGTAAAAAACTTACATTTTAACATTTACATATTGATCATTTTTACCTTCTAATACAATCCGTTCTCATCCACCAGTGGAAAAGATTTGCATACAAGATTACTGAATATTATGTAGGACATTATTTTCTATATAAAATAAACTATGTATAAGAGAGTGATAGGTTCTCAGCATAGCTTGTCCAAGTAAACCAATCATAGGAATGCTAGTTCATCACCAACTCCAGTGCTTCAGACCTTCTGGGGTCCCCTGCCAGGAAAGTTTCTTCTAGCATGGGTCAGCTGAATTTCGGTAGTTACCTTCTTCCTCTCTTTCTGCACTCTTTTTGCATTCCTCTGACTATGAGAAAGAGATAGGGAGGGAGAGGGAGAGAGAGAGAAAGAGAGAGGAGACCCAGATCTTATCTTGTGCACCTGAAAGGGTTAAAGGTTACGTCTCTATGCAATAAATTAAGCTGTTTGAACAACTCAGTGAAACTTGTTCATACTGAAATGTGAATTTCATGGAGTTCAGAGCAGTTCTAGAACATTGTTATATTTTTCTTTTTAATATTTTATTTATGAGAGAGAGAAGGAGAGCAAGTGCATATGTGGAGATCACAGGACATCATTCACAAATTGATTCTGTCCTGCCACTGTTTAGGCTCTGAAGGTCAAACTCTGGTTGCCAGGTTGTGAGCAGGTGTTTTAACCTGGTGAACTGTCTCCCAGTTCCCTTAAAGAATCTGAAGCTCTAAAAAGTCCCTTAAAAATTGATCTTTGGAAACAGCATAATAAAGAATGGGAGAAAATATTCACTAAAGATTATATCAGGGAGTAGAAAATCTGTGATGAGGTCTCTTCCCTAAGTTCACTGTGACTTCAGAGCACATCTCATTCTCCATTTCTGAATACAGATATTATTAAAAAAATAAAAGGTCTATTTTGATTTCGTGTTTTGACAGTGACCATTATGGTAGCTACAGAGAAGTTTCAAATCACGTAAATGGTCATTTTTTGATAACTTACATCATTTGTTTGTCATTTTCAGGAAAGAACTTAATTCCTTTCAAGTTGTCCAGTTACCATATGAACTTTCAACTTGAATCTTGGGCATGTTCTTCTTTCAGACTGTAGCCTTTCTGTGTTTTAACAAAGCTGTGGCCTCAGTTGTGTATCTTCACCTGTTTAAAACAGGAAGCCCTTGAAAGTTTCTAATCAGTAATTACAATTATAATTTTAAGGAATTAGCTAGTTAACAGAAAGTCATTGTACTTAGTACTACATCGTGCTGGTGATTTGAGATTTTATACTTAGGAAATTATTTAACATTTATGTATTCCTCCTGTGTCCATATGTCTTAAAGCTCATCCTAGAATTTTTATATTTGTAAACTCATTATATTCCACCTCTTTCCACATAGAATTTGAAGATATATTCTTCCACATTGTACCTTTTCTTTTCAAAGAACAGAAAATTTAAAAAAATATATAGTGTAAGAATGTGCTAAAATAGTTTCTTAGTTTGCTTAATCAGAATAACTATATTATTAAAAATAATGTTTATATTATTAAAAATAATGCATGCTCTTAAGTGATTAGGCAGCATCAACTGTATTTTTAGAAAAATGTATTTGGAGATCATCTAATTCATTCTCACAACTATGAAATGATCCTTGCATTTTTAGCTGGTAAAATAGTCTCTTCCTGCAAGTTTAATTGTTGCACCAATTTATTTCCCATGAGTTACAGCATAAAAATTTAATAACCCATCAGGTTTTCAAAAGTTAACAATTATTTGCTGCAAAGCTGATTTTTCATTATTGTTCTTCCATATTTGTTTGTTTACTATGATAACTAAATTGGAAAAATGGCAAAACATCAATAATTAATGTTTGTTGCTGAAATTCAAGTTCCCTTTCTGAGGATCAAACACAGGTCTGCAGATTTTCAGAAGTAGGATAATTCCAAATTTAAGTCCTTCTTGGATATAGAACATGTTCAAGACCAACTTGTATAACCATGCAACATGGTCTTAATATTTTAAAAAAGTTTAAACATGCATCTGAGTTGCAGAAGGCTGTCTAGTATTCATGAAGTGGTAGATTCTTCCCCATTACTACAAAAAATCAATTTCATAAGTAAAAGAATTATATTACTATGCTTTGTAAGTATCAGAATGCATTTGGCATTGTTATTTCTACTCTACCTATCAAAAACTCTTGCAGTCTTCGTTCACAAGCAATATTGATAACAGTAATTGCTGTTGTTTAGATGCAGCTGCTATATGCTAAACACTGTATGTGATTATCTCACCTAACTCCTTCAAATGAAATGATGAGAAAGATGCTTAGACAGTTTTATGTTATAGTTACTAAATAGTAGATCCATGCATGTCTGAATCTAGGTTTTCAAGAGATACTGATATCTGGGTGTAGTGTTGGCACTGTGTTTAGCTCTGCAGCAAAACAAAATTAAAGTAAATTCTTTTAAAATGGATAGGAAACTTTGGTACTTTTCCCCATAGCATTCTCTATTCTAAGTAGCGATTCTATAGAAAGGGTTGCTTCTTTTGATTTTATCGTTTCATGACATGAGACAATGAATAGATGGCATTTTAGTCCAGGATAAACTTGCAAAAACTGAAAAAACATTAGCTGTGCAATTATTTTTCTGGCGTCTATAAAAATCATTGTCTATAACTGACATAAGAAACCATATATAAAATAGTTTGCATTTAAATTGTAATTGTTATTTGATAGCTTCAAATCATTGATTTTACTTCTGCACTAAGTTTAAACTGTGTTTGTAAGCAATGGTAGTCATGTGTGAATCCAAAATACAAGACAATTTTCTAGTTCAATGAAGTTTCAGATGTCTGATGCTTATGTTCATATAATATCAAGTAAAAAAAGGGCAGTGTTTATATACTAAATAAACAATGAATCTTTACTTCCAGATACTCTTCATTTTTCTTTAGACGCAAGGAGATTTTTGTCATCCAGTAAGTTATATGGTAATGCAGAGTTCTGCTGTGATTACTGTCATCTTGTCAGGTGGTGTGCTGTATTCTTTAAAATGCAAAGATATTGAGCAATCTGTTGCCTAATATTCACTCTTTCCAAGCAGGAAAAATAAAGAAAATTCTTTCTCCTTGCAATGTGTTCTCCATCAGACTGCATGCTGTTGCTTTCGTGAAGTTCTAATCCAAATGCACATTGTCTTACAATGTGCATGTCTTGAGAATGTGCTGTGTTCTGATGCTTTGATAATTTTGATGATGAATCATGTTTTAATCTAGATTTCTTCTTAGACTTCTCATTCTATTCTTGTCATGACACACAAAGTGGATTCTCCAATCGTGACTGCTTTACACAGGTTTATTTCTTCAGCTGTAGATTGGCAATCTCTACAGACCAAAGCAACGATCTTTCCTATTCTCTCTTTTTTGACTCTCTGGTTCATAAAACTTTAGTTTTTGTCTTGACCAATGAGAAAACCACCGTGCATGCTTCCAAGAACATGCTGATACTCAGTAGTGCTGTTTCTGTCCTGACACATTCCTAGTGTCACATAGTACAGTGTATCAGCATTAGCAAGGATGCCCAGCAATTTAGTGCCCCAGAGATAATGTCTGCAGGAAAAGGAACTGGATGGAAGCAAAGAATGCATCTGATTTCAAAATCAACTGTCTACTAAGAAAGGAGCTAGTATCCATGAGTCATAAGGCTATGTAGGGCTAAGACTCTTACCATTCTAATTGACTGTTAATATTAGTGTGATTTAAGCAAAGGCAAATTGACTGATGCTGCTTTAAACTCACTTGCATTTTGAAATCATAAGTATCCCTGTCTTCTTTTAAATTAACTACTTAGTAGGCTCTCATGGACAGAATTACAAGTTTTATGAAATATATTATTTCAGAGAATTCAGTGATGGCATATCATTTGTCACTGTAAGATGCTGTTGAGCTGACTTGATCACATCACAGATAAAATAACCATTCCCACCAGCACTCAACTCTGGCCTTTTGGCTTTGAAGACTGGGCTGGTTTGAGTAACTCTGACTGTCTTTCTTTGTCATCATGAAATGGAATCATTTTTTACTACCACCTTCTCCTCATACCTTCATACCTCATAAAATTGCCTCCCCAGTCAAAAAATCCTCATTGCATTTCTTACCAAAGTTCGTCCTCAGAATCAATGAAGTACCCTCCTTAAACTGAGTCCTGCCCCTGAAAAGAGCTGATGTTAATATTTTGGATGAATCAGAACTTTTATGGATCTTTTCCCAAGGATATTGGTTGAAGTTGATCTGCTCTTCCAAATCTGGCTATCTGGAGGGTTTCCTAGGTGCCTATGGTATCCTTATTGCTCACTTGCAGCCCTGCTGACATATCTTGATACAATTCCTTGTACATCCCCTGCTGCCTGCTGTCTGCTCCTGTTTCTGTCTAGTCCACCTTGTTCACTTCACACAGCTGTCAGCACTTCTACTCTCTAGCCACTGTTTCTGTCCACTTGCACTCCTGATAGCTAAGTTGTGTCAGTGGTTTCAATTTAGAATACTTGGTCGATAGAATGAAACATCTGTTAAGACTTTGTTTTCAAATGCGCTAATGTGGAGAGAGGCCTTTTAATAAGGAAAATGTGATGTCTGCCGTATGGGGATCTCATGTCAGCTGGTTGGCATCAGCAGGAATGGAAAATTCTCATCGCATTGAAAAAACTGCTTTGCCTTTCCTGAACAGCAGGGAAATCTCAGCTGCTTACCTGTGGAGTGTCAGGCACTGTTCTAGAACTCTGAAGAGCCACCCTTCAATCTTGCAATGTTCTCTTTAAGCTGGTGGTCTTTATAGTCATGAGAAAAAAATGATAAGAAGTATGAGATACCACATACACATATTTTAATTAAATGAGAGAATTATATAATTAACTGATTCAAGTGACGTGTTTCCCTTACAAAGTGACTTGTGTGTGTGTGTGTGTGTGTGTGTGTGTGTGTGTGTGTGTGTGTTTGTGTGTATGTGAGAAGGCACTGTGTGTGCCTGTGGAGGCTCAATGGTGACTTTAGCAGTCATCTTAGATTGCTCCACGTCCTTTTGGCTTTTCTCTGGGGTTTCCCAGGCTCCACCTTTTCAGGACAAAAAATACAGGCCACTGCCATTTCTGCCTGGCATTTTATGTGTGATCTGAAATCCAAATTTAGGTTTTTCTGTGTATGGAGCAGAGGCTTAATCTCTCTAGCCCACAAGGGGATGTTTTAGAGTCAACTGTGAGAACAATTAGTGTGTTTTTAACTCACAGTGAGAGCCACAGAAAAATTATATGCTTTGCAGAGTTATGTAAAAGATCTGAAAGAACATTATTTTGAAGGCCAAGATAAACAGAATCTTAAGAAAGGAAAGCATTACAGTTGATACTTAAAGTAAGCAATAGCATCTTGTCATAGAACAGCATATGAAGTTGTAAGTAATCAGTGACGGTATATACATAAATTAAAACCTTGCATTAACTCTTTTATGAAATATAGGATTAATTAATTAATTTACTAAAGACATTGTTTCCAAATTATCATTTGCATAATGCATCATAGTATAGACATGTATTTTTATATTAAGGTGACAAATTTGAGGTTCTTTTATTTTTAACCAACTGGCTAAATAGAAAAAAATAAGTTTTTTCAATGTGTTATGTGCCATGGGTAACACTGACTTAAGCTGCTCTTCTCTAAGCATCATCATCTATGGTTTCTCTTAGATATTTCAATTCTCTACAGATTTCAACTAATTGACCTTGAGGGAAAGAGGAAGCTGTGGCAATATGGCCTTCAGCCAGCACTGCCAACATAAATAAATGGTTCCTCTTTGGATCCATCAGGAGTAATCTGAGTGGAATGTAAGTTTTTGATAGACTTTAAAGCAGTGAGCCCAGATGTGAAATAATACCCTTTTCAACAGAAGACATGGAATTTAAGACAGCTAGATTTATGTAATAAAAAAGTGGCTAGCCTTTGATATTGGAAAATGGTCAGTTATCTTATTGAAATTTGGCCAGCTTCCAAAGCGATTTATCCATTAATGAACTGAATATAATTTTAAGCCATGTGTAACATCAGAAGTGAGCAACAGAACGGGCTGTATTGCATCCAGCAAATTTTTAAAATTTTTAAAATCTTAATAAATTTTCTTTGCATGATTGTTTTTTCAGATCACTGTCCTTGAAAACAGCACTCGTAAAATCACTTGTGGATTTTTATGCACAACTTCAGGGAGTTATTTTTAACAGGTATCCTCCCAACCTGAGTCACCAGGAACAAAATCTCATCAGTGACAAGTCACTGCATTTTTCTGATGATATGTCAGGCCTTCTTTTCTAACCATAAATTTTCCAAGGTATTATTTTCTTCTACTTAAAAAATAAAAGTTCAAAATCTCCAAGAAGAATAAAATTTTGACTGCAACTAGCACCTAAGCAATAAATGCACCCATGCCACACAGGAAGCAAAGAATCAGAGCACTGCTGGTTGCTACAGGCAGCAGTGAAGGTGAGAAGTCTAATTTCTGCATGAAATACTTAGACAACTCATGCTAAAATGTCTTTTCAAGTTGATTCGTCAGGTAAGGTCTTGAGGACTGCATCTCACATAACTATGGCATCAACTATGGGTGAAAATGACATAAAATTAGAGTTCTAGAAGCCTTTTTTTTCTTATGTTACACAAACTCAAATTTCATGATCAGATTACATAAAGTCATTGAATTTGGACAGAATGGGTGAGTAAACTCAATTCAGTCTGCCTGCCTCTTCCTTCCTTTTTTCCTTTTTTCCTTTCTTCTTCTTCCTCCTCCTCCTCCTCTTTCTCCTCCTCCTCCTCTCTCTCTCTCTCTCTCTCTCTCTCTCTCTCTCTCTCTCTCTCTCTTTCTCTCTCTTTCTGTCTCTCAGAGAACAGTGATGAATGGGATACAGGAGTTCAATCAGTATATATTACAGGCTGGCCTCAAATCTGGGATCCTCTTGTCTTGGGTTCCTAAGTACCATAATTACAGGTGGATGGGGGGCAAAAGAAGCACACTATCCCTTCTTCTAACTTGCCAACTCAGCGCCTAACAGTTGTTAATCTCAACCTTTAATCTTAGGGCTCTTCACATGGGGCTTAATTTAGGAATGAATAGTGGTCAATATAATAACCATGCCTATTTCAAGTTTTTTAATACTTTCCTGTAATTCTTAGTCTCTTAATTGTTTCATAATAGAAAGAAATCCATTCAATCCTGGCAGTACTTCACAATAGCTAGAGTACTTACATCATACTTTTGGAGAGTCTGAAGTTTTCCACTATTTTATGTTTAGTGACTGTAGATAAGGTGAGGAGCCATATGAGATACGCTAAATGTTAATCCTGCCAGTGCTGTTCATAAAGTATAAGTGAATGCATGCACTCATAGTGCACAAAATTAAATAGAACAGGAGCATGGGAACCAACATACTATCCATAGAAAGAGCTGGGAAAAGGGCACACTTTCTAGCTTGTCAACATGTCAAATCAATTAGCTTTTTCTCCATCTTGTCCATTTGTCCAAGGAATGGTCTCACCCACTGTGGGCTGGGTCTTCTTACCTCAATCATGTAATCTCTTACTGGCCTACTCAGAGACTTTCCTTAGCTAAATACTTCTCCACAGGTGTGCCTGAAAGGGTCAGTTCTTAGTTGTCAAGTTGAAACTATTATGGAGGAAGAAAACCAGGAAAATACTTGACTTCTAGGAAGGGTGTCTGGGAGGGCTTTGTGGGCATAATCAGACAGATTTGCATAACTGGGTTTATAATCATTGTGTTAGGATTTGCTTGGGACCTTGTACTGAGAACTGGCAATCTGATGTTTGAAATTGAGGTGTTTGCGATCACAATTTATCTGGAAATTCTGATAAGGAAAAATACAATAGGAACATTTGGTGTTTGATTTAGTACAACATTGTCTATCAATTTTAGAGAAAATCAAAAAAATATTATTTTGGCAAAAAAACAAAAAAGACCTAGTTTTCTTTATTTTTTTCTCTCCATCTCTGCCCTTCATCTCTCTCTGTAAAAAGGTCCGGAAATTTCATCTTTGTTGCCTTAAAATGGAAAAATTTAAAAATCCTATTCATGTTCTACCTTTCTTTTCTTCTCTAATTCTAAATATATTTACTTACTTTGAATAAAAATGTAGACAGGTGTGTTAGATAGTAGATACTTTTCCTCAAGTGGATATTCTTGGCTTTATTCCTGTTTCTCCCCTAGCTTTTCTATTCATCATCCAATTTAAGGAAATTCCATATTAATAATAAAGCTTTGGGGTTCGAGTAAAAAAAAAAAAGACTTCATTTATATGTTGCTGTCAATTGTAGAGTGGAATACCTTGTGATATACAAAATGAACTCAAAATAACCATTATAATAGTAATGCTTGCTTGAAACCAGGGATTCAACTTAAGTCTTTTTCATATAATAGCTTGATTTATCTCCTTTTTCAAATTAGGAATCAGTGATAGAGAGAGAAATTAAGTAACTTTTTTCAATATAATACATGATATTTATTGGAAAGATTTGAAACAAATGAAAGTTTTATTTTTCATAAAGAAGGAAAAATCCATGCATGTCTATTCTCAATAATTAGCAAGTTATGATTATAATTGGGATCTTCAGAGAAAACTTTCAAATGCAAACTTAAATAAGATCAGTAAAAATATAGCAAGTTTCTATAAAGTTTTACACTGGGAGGAAATTGCCTTAGAAAATGTATTTTCTACGATCATTGTTGAAAAAATCTCTGATGTCGATTGCACATTTATACTTTGATCCAATTATTGGTGCTTAATGTTTCTTAGAGACTTCACATATACCGATTCCTCAGATAGCTTTTTGATGAATTCCCAAAAGAAGCATCCATTTTAAATTCAAATTATCTGGATACTAATGTTTTTCTATAATAACATTAAGAATTCTGAGTCTTTGGGAAGAGATTGTTAGGCTAGTAACAGGCCCTTCAAAAGGTAAATCATGCAGACATCCCTATATCAGATATAGTATTCTCAATTTTACTAGAATATTCCCTGTTTTAAAGTCATTTCCAATCAGATAAATAATATTCATTTCCATGCAGTAGATAGACAATTTTTTCTAACTAATTCAAGAATCTACATGTTAATATCTTAATCAAGATGTTCTCAAGCCAACCTTCTTTTATTTTGATCAAAGAAAAGGACAGTATAGAAACTTGGATTAACAGTGGCCTGGGAGGTCGTAGATACTACAAGTCTAGCTCATCATCATCTTTTTATTTTCTTGCTAGATTTTATTAGGGAGTAATTACCTCTAGAAAGGAATGAGTGTTGCTTCAGGCTCCTCTTTACCTATGACTGTGTCCAATTTTGCCAGTACCTTAAATTTTCAGATATTTCATTTTCTCTTTGTCAAATAAGTATTTTTCTGATTTAATACTCAGCCATCTTTATATCCATGAAGATATAGTCAGAAATCGTCTGTTGCCGTCTTAAAAATCATTCTAGGTTATTGTTGAAAACACTTCAGCTTATCCAGCAAAACTCTGCTGAACTACTGCTACCTTATCAAATATGTGACAATTGGGATGTTTTATCACCTTATGCCCTGAGTATCTGAGAAAGACCTTCTGCTTGGCAAATCAGCCACTGACTAAGAATGTTATCATTCAGCCTAGTAATCTCTGCTCTTTCATCCATATTTTTCCCAGAAATTCTTTTTTTGTTATAATATTCACAACATTCTGACTAATTTTCTTCATGGAATGTACCTCACCCTGACCATTTTTACTGTATTCTTCATGTCTTATGTTGATTTATCCTTCCAATGACTTCATAAAACACATCTTTTAATAAACATTTATACTGAAATCACACATTAGAATATTTAGTATTGTTTAGATTGCAAAACTTTGAAAAAGCTCTAATTTCTTCACTTTATATCCTTATATTTTGTGGCTTCTTTTTTCCTTTGTTGCAGTGCTAATTCATTGTGCATGACATTTTGTGGATAGCATATTCATCTCAGAGTTTGTGTGTGTTGTATAATCTATTTAGCTGTCAAAGTATTTAATTTTTAGAACATAAATAACTTTGTCAATAATTTTTCAAACTATGTAAAATAACTAAAATGATTGTGATCTGTTATGGGTGTATATTTATCTAAGCTTACTTTTGGAACAGGACTTGAGTAGTATGAAGGTAGTGTGTGTGGATTCAGTTTCCCACCTTCAGTAGTCTCTGTATAAAAACTATCAAATCTACAAATAATGATTTTATTTTATAAAATACATTTAAAAGTGATTTCCTAAAACATAATAACTCTTTTGTCCTATATAGTACATTAAAATGTGACCTGCTTTTAATGCAATGTCCCAAATGACTAATATTATATAATCACATGTATAAAAGGAAAAAAATGAAAAATATTATTTGGACATCATCATATTTAAATTCAAATAATGTAATTTCATAAAAGTAAAAGAATTTATAGTAATGCCCACGTGTTGCAGGTGTCCAGTACTGAGTGGCTGTGAATTCCTGATTTTAAACTAGAATCCTCCCAGACTGAGCTGAATCATGATGCATTAACATGGTCTCTGTTGCAGGTTACTTAGTTATAGAAAATCCATCAGGTAAGTTTGTGAAGTTTTCTTTCCCTTTTTTTTGAGTATCAACTTTATATTCAGTGGCTTGATGAGTCTTAATGTGTGGCTCTTTCTGTATGTTTGTTGGGAAAACCTCTAAGCTGGATATAAATCATAAAAGCATGACTAATTGCATGGTAACTGGAGAAATGCTTTCTCTCCCTCTGGGGTGAAGCCTGCATGTCTGTATTTTAGCTTGGGAAGTATTACAGGGATATTTAAACTCCTCGGGGCTTAAAAACCATATCATTATGAGAATGAGGTCACTGCAATATTTTATGTCTTCTAAAACCTTGTAATGTAGAAAATGTTTTCTGTGTGACAAAGAGGTATTATGTGCTTTGGGATTCAATGATAACTTCATGCTCTTACATTCATTTAGAAGCTTTTATTCATTAAAATGTTAAAAATCCTTCATTGAAAGTCACTGAAAAGTTGCAAGAATTTTGTACAGTGAACACAAAGAAAATGAACTGAAAGAAGAAAGGTCAGCTTTGTGCACATGACATTCGTTTTAAAAGACTGTGTGGCTTGGAGTTTTTGCACTGTTCCTCATTTCTTAAATGCTCACCATGTAGTCAGTGCCTGCCTTAAGTGAAAGAAGACTACTAACAATCTAACAACAATTCTGTTTTATGCCTTTCTTTACTTGGAGGCCAATAAGTAAAAAATCATTCCTGCAACATGTCGAAGAGCTCTGCACAAACAACAACCTAAAGTTTCAAGAGGAATTTTCGGTATGTTACCAGCAGTTGTCACAACATTGTTGGACCTCCAGTAGTTTCGTGTGTCACATTTCCTGTCCATTTTAAGCATGCGAGGCCAGGAAGGAGGACTCTGGCCTTGATAATCAATACCCAATTACCAGGTTGATTGTTTGGATAGTAACATTACACTGGGGGGCCTCTGGTGCAACATGATCAGAATTATTCACCTACTGAATCAGCAAAAACTGCATCTCTTCAGTCCTCTGGACACAGTCTATCGTAGTTCTCTGCTCTTTCATATTAGTGTAGATGCAAATCCAGAGTGGTGAATTCCTTAGTGTATATTCACATATGAGCTTTAGATCAGGTTATCCATGCAGGTTTATATTGAAATAATTATTTCAGATTAAGGACTAAATGACCCCATTTTCTATTTAAATGTAAATACACTGTACATTATAGTTATACTGACTCTAATGAGTATTGCTGATCCTATGATACAGAAGTGGCACAGAAAATGTGGATTTTGTCAGGAAAATGCATAAGCAATACTATAAACAGTACCTTATTTAATAAGGTCAATGTATAAGCTACTAAGAAAAGCTGCTTTGCCACATTACAGAGACACAAAATCTAAGACCAATCATTGAAACAATTTACAAGTTGGAACAATTTATTTTCTAACATTTTATATATCTATAAAATTGAAATTATTTTAACATATAGGAATGGTATTAGATTAATAAATACCATTTCCAAGTTGGAATATTATTTTGCATGGTGAAAGTAAGTCAGATTCCTCATAATCGAAGACTCTAGTTCTTTTCTCTTGTGAATTTCTTAGTGTGTGAGACTACAAAAAAAGAGTCAAAGATTGGCTTAAATAATTCAGGGTTATAACATTTGGGTCTGTTGGCAAATAATAGCAAAAAATGTGAGAAGATTAATGGGATTTCCTGCAGCTTTTTAGTTATGCTTATTAAGTAATATTGGGCTGAATGCAAGAAAATCAAGGGAACCATAAAATTTCCCTTAGCATTTTTACAGTGAGAACTCTCAGTTTTTCAAGAGCAACAGTGCAATTTCACTAGAATAAGATCAGATACAATTAAATTATACATGACTGAGCATAAGAAACGTGTTATTAGCAAATACATTTTCGTATATTGAGAAAGTTTCTATCCTATTCTTATCCTGATGCTTTATTAAGTATGTCAAGTTATACTTATTATATTTTAATAAAAATACATATCCCATATATAAATTTAACCACCCTTTCAACTCACATCCTATTCATTTATTCTTAAATATTTATAAGATAGTTATAGGGATAGATTTGTATTCCTAAATATTTAGAAGTTTCTACTCCATAACAGGCATATATCAGTATGATTTACCATACTGATATTTATCAATTTGATATTTAATAAGCTCAGTAACTGTAGATGAGTTATCAAAACTTCTTGTGCCCCATTAAATATCCATTTAATTGTATTGTGACTACTAAAGCGATTGAATATTTGTTTTTGTATGAACAGAACCTGGCACAAGTATTAGGAAATATGTATACCCCAGTGTAAAGAAATTGAGATCATGGTAAGAACTGTAGAAACCTCTTTTCTTTTATTGTTAGAATATTTTGAGAGAGAGAGAGAGAGAGGAGAATATATGCTATGTCGTGCACAGGTGGTGGTCAGAGGACAACTTTCAGAAGTCAGTTCTCTCAGTCCACCATGTGGACTTCCAGAAATTGAACTCACGTCAACCAGGTATGCAAGCAGGCACCTTACTCACTGAGCCACAAGGCCCAAGATACATATTTTATACATTACAAAAGTAATACTTTGATTATACTTTGATTGGGATGTGCATATAGAAGTATCAACACTGAAGGTCAGTATATAAAGATGTAGTAAAAATGGTGATTTGAGGGGCAAATTGTAGCATATACTGAAATCCAAAGAGAAAATACAGGAGAAACTATTCAGAGAGAGTGAGTGAAAATATAAGAAAGTCAAGCAATCTAATTCATCTGTAATCATATTTGCAAGTTACTGTTTGGAAAGACATCAAACAATAAGAGAAAATGATATGTAGGAATGATCACTGAGGCCCTTTGTGTACTAATTAGGAAAAGTTACTCAGTGTAATGATGTTCTTCCAACTCTCAACTGGTAACAGTGCTGCTGATCAAGGCTAGAGTCACTTAAGTTTATTATGGAAATGTCCATGGGTAATAATTTCAAAATATCAGTATCATTATTATTTCCAGTCCGTTTCTAATACATTTCTCCTCTACTCCCTGTTTGTGCCACCACCAAAGCCTTGACACACGGAAGATGCTGTGGGTCTCCCTATTTGCTTTTTTTCCCTCAGCATTTGGTGCTCAGACTCTCTTTCTTTCCTACACAATCTGTACCTTTATGAAAATAACTGTTCAACATATATGTGGCAAATTGAACTAAAATAAATTGTTTAAAATTATATCAACATTTTTTACAGAATTTGGAATATGAGACTTCTGAAATGGAAAACTATAAAGTTCACGAATATTACTTATCAAGTCAAAAGAATAATAAAACCACAGTCTGGCACCAGCTTCCCTAAAGATGTTTATATATATTTCAGAGTGCAAGGTAGACAGGTTTTAACACTTCTCTCCCAAATGTCAACAATCAGTCCTTCTGAGCATTCTCTATTGTACCTCTGCATTCCAGTATCAATTTAACAAGGCCAGCTGACAGGACTTGACCTTTGGCATCTTCTCAAACTGACCAGTGTCCTACCAATTAACAAGCATGAAATCACTCTGCCTAAGAAGAAAAAACAAAAAATAAATCATTGAACTCCCTTCTTCTTTCTAAGGAGGCATTAGCATATTAAAAAGTAGTCACTTAGCACTGGGTACTAATTGGTTAAGCATCTCTGGGGTGTTTTTGCCATACCTCAGTGTTCTGCAGAGTACAAGGAGATGATCTCAAAGGAAAGCAATAGCGTGGGTGATCATTCAGAATTTTAGTGGTGACATCTAGTTAAACTCATTACTGTGTATTTGACCTTCTTCCTCCCGTTATGATTGTTATTTTTAATTTTTAAAAAAGGAAGCTAAAAATATAGGTCAATAGCAGTGGGCTTGCATAGCAAGCATGAGGCCAAGGGTTCAATTCCTAGCACCAAAAACATTTTAGAAAAGTTAATTTTAAAAAATTGAAAGGATTTGCTATTGAAAAGAGCGATCAGCTGGCAAAATACTTGCTTTACAAGCCTGAAGACCCTAGTTCTATTTCTGGAGCCCATGTAAAAAGCTGTATTGATTGGCATTGATTCATAATCCCAGTACTGAGGATAAGGAGACAGGCAGATCCCTGGTGTCGTGGCTGACCTCCATGGCCTATGTAGCAAGCCCTGGGGCAATGAAAAGAAACAGACATACAGATCCTGAAGAATCCATAGTTGTCCTCTGTCTGCCATATGCACACACATACAATAAAAAAATAATAAATAAAGGGTTTAGAATAAACAGCTACATCTTACTAAGCAGAATTCCTTGTTTGTTTCTAAGTTTAAACTTTGAATGACTTTATTTCCCAGGAATTACCAAAATTTCTGCAGGATCTTTCATCAACTGATGCCGATCTCCCTTGGAACAGAGCAAAAAATCGCTTCTCAAACATAAAACCATGTATGTATGCTTACTATTTTCTCTGAAGTACTTTTAAATATCTGCCATCTTAACTTTTGATAGTTCTTTTGCTGTTTTTTTCACATTGGTTGAATTGTAATAATAGCAACTTTTAAGTTGTATCACATTTGCTTTGTTCACAATTATTAAAGCTAACTTACATGGTTTTCAGTTTGTTTACACAAAGTGTACTTGTGAAGTGCAGGAAACTGTATAACTACTATTCTTAGCTTTATAATTTAGCCTTAGTAAAAGTCCTGTTTGACATCTTCCTACAGGACCTGCTCTCAAAAGGAAAGAGAAAATTCACACTTTGCTTTGTGTGTTTCCATTAAAGACATAGCAACTTTAGGGAACATAAAAAATGTATTGCAAAATACTGGTTGAAGATCAGAATAGAGGCATACTCACTAGAAATTGCTTTACATACAGCCAGAGGTGTGTCTCACCATGAAGTAACTTCATTTTATAATCAACAGGAAATGGCAAGTTTTAAAACATTATTAAAGTCTGTATATATAGGGATAGATATCATCTAAGCCATTCAAAAGTATATTGGTAGCCAAGCCTGGTGAAGGAACCCTGTGATCATAGGTACTTGGAAGGTTAATGTAGGTAGATTATAAATTCAAGGCCAGCTTCAATTTCATAGCGAATTCAAGGTCAGCTTGAACAACTTAGCAAGATCCCTGTGTCAAATTTAAAAATGAACAAATAAAAAGGGATGTGATATGGTTTATTACCTGACCTATACAAGGCCCTAGATTTAATCCCTAATACTGCAAAAAAAAAAATAGTTTATTAGGGATAATTCTGTAGCCTTCTAGCTAGAGAAATGTGGACTTCGATGAAAGTATAATAGAAATAATTTTCATAGAAGAAGCAAAACAAATTCTGAGAGTCTAAAATTAGAGTATAATTTATGATTTAATGAAGTAAACTTAGGGAATTCAACATAGGGGTTTATATTAAAACACCTGCTGATGTCCACGAAGTAGAATAGGTTGACAGTGGTCTAACTACCTAAAATACTTCCCACAGCAAAACAAGTCTGCAGCAAATTATGAATATAATTTTTGCTTTAAGAGTTAAGGGAAAAGGTCTGCAAGAATCTCGGGGTATAAAGTGCCTATTCACATATCTGGCAACCTGAGTTCAGTCCCTAAAAGCCCACATGGTAGAGAAATGATTTCTGTCCTGTGACAGTGTTTGTTCTCTCTTGCTCGCTGTTTTTCTCATAGATACATAAAGTATTTTTTAAAAAGGAATAGTGAGTTATTAGAAAATAAAAGAGGGCATGAAGGTGGCTCGGGGAATATATTGGGGAGCTCAGAGATAGTAGAAGGAGGAGTAGAGGTGAGTATGATCAAGATACACTGTGTACGCATTATCAAAAATAGATAGAATAAGATTTCTAAGCCTTGACTTTTCTCAACATTCTTATTTATTCTTGCTTTCAGAGTGTTGACTTCAGTTCCTATATCAAATTTAAGTGGGAATCCCCATGTTTTATTATGTTTCTAAACTGAATTTTTTCTATATTGCTTTTGCAATATATTTAATTCAATGGCTTTATGTGTAGCTAAACATTATAATATGACAAAAAGGCAGTTACTGTGAAATCATGAGTATTTATTTCTAATTATATATCTGGTTGGATTAATTTCTAATGTATCGGCATATATAAAGTAACTCAAACCAATCCAGATCATTTCTAAGACATTTCTACTTGTAACATATAGAATTCAAGATCTTAGTTATTTTTATAATTGTAATTGTTTTGGTCTTTGTTGTTAGGATCTCAGTACTAGCCTCATTTTTTCTGTAAGAAAGTCAGGTGATTCTAGCCTAACTACTCATGTGATGGGAAGAGAATGAATGTGGTGACAAAACTAAGTAAGAACCTCAAAACAATGGAAAGAAGTGAGGAGCAGGACAGGCCCAACTGAGCCTAAGGCATGCTGAGCATAAGGCAACAAAACAATTCCTGGGGTACAGAACTGTTTTATGTTGTTGTTTTGGTTTGGTTTTTTTTCCCATTCACTGGTCTGTCCCTCATGAGGGTTTTGTGATTATTACATGATATAGCTACACAAATAAGTTTGCCCAGTATTAGAACACAGGAAGCATCAAAAAAAATTAGGTCTTATGATAAGTAATCATATATAGCCCAAGGCCCTACAGTCTGAAAATGAGAAGCCACATCTTTAGCTTGGTAATTTTTTTCTTCAATTGATTTTCCGTTATACTTGCAGCAATCTGTAAAATTGAAGAAACTTGTCTTTCCTTTTCCACATTTAAATACAATTTGATTTTTCTTTGAGCCAGTTAAGTGCTACATTTTGTTTTAAGGGTAATGGTGGGGGTGAATTTCAATATCACAGTGCACTTCAGAAGATATTAGCTTATAGAGCTGTAAGATACTAGAATTAGAAGCAAATACTTGCAGAAGAGATTTCTAAATCTTTGACAGTGCATTATGAGTTGAATATTCCAATGCCAAGAAAAACAAAGTTTAGCTTGCTGTTGACACAGCTAGTTATAAAAAAGCCTATCAAGTAAATAAGCACACTAATGCCTTCCCTTCCTGAATTACAGGACTAACTGCATCATAATTTGGGTCATATGGAGTTTGGTATTCTGAAACATAAATCACTTGCAGAAATTTGTTTAAAGAGTCCCTGTCTCAAAATTCACATTAGAGGAACAATTATAATTTTAACAATACAGTTAAATCCTCTTAATGTTTTAATATATGCTTAACTTTGAGACCATGAAAACAGCACTATGCACTTCTAACTTTCATGTAAATTTCCTGAACAATACTATACTAAATAAACATTACATGATACAGTTAAGGCAAGTAAGAATCAGAGAACCTAAGAATTAAGATGCATGTTCAAAAGAAATTCCTGTTCTCATTTTAAATCATGAAAACAAAACATTTAAATTTTTTTTGCAGTCGAGAAGCAAACCCAAGACCTTACGTATGCTAAACATGAGCTCTACCACACAGCAATACGAATCCAGCACAGAACTTTCTAAAAAATTTCACAACAGCAAAAAATTTTTTTTCATCTGTGTGTTTAAAGTTATCACTAAGTATTCTGGTTATGATACTAATTTGATTAAAAAGACAGGTAAAAATAATTTCTGACACTTGTGCAGAATATCTAATTATACTAGATCTTAAGCTATTCTGAAAAAACAATTAGAAATTTTATGTTGAAGAATGAACAGGCAGATAAAATAATGAAAAGCAAATATATTAAATACAGCTAAATATAATAGAGAAACTAGTATATGACAACAGTGGTGTTTTGAATTAAAGAAGAGTGGAATGTTAAAAAATCAGGACTGTTTGTTGTCTTTGATAACAACTAGAAGATGTACCTACCTTGTTCCTTAAAAGAAAATTCCAATATACGAAGGATGAAAGTACTTACATGCTCAGAAAATACATTAAAGTTACAGAATAAGCTCTCTTTGTAAGAACTTACAAAAATATAAATATTATGACAACCTTGGTAATAATGCATTATCTAGAGTCTTAAAAGCAAGTAAAGAGAAAATTGATTATACCACTATATATTTTGTTAAAGAGTCAAAGAAAACTAGTAACCTCTGAAGGAAATTTTAACATATATTGTAAAAATTGGGTTGTAGTCTTACTATGAAGTATTTTTTAAAAGGAGTAGAGTTAAAAATATCACCAAGTTCTGTTAGCATTTAAAGTGGCCAATAAACATGTACAAAGAAGTTCAATTTCACTCTCATTTTAGGAAACTGAATAAACACTATAATGTGCCAATTTATATTTATTGAAACATAAAATGTTTATATTTTGTCACACTGAAAATGAGAAGGAAATGCCCAAATGCTTTCTCAAAGTAGGAAGTGATAAAACCAAGAGAATAGTTTCCCAGCATCCTTCTAGATTTGAAAGGTACCTTGTGATTTAGAGTTTTACTCTTGGTAGTATATTAGACAAATGAAGCCCTATATTTATGCAGAAAGTTCAAGTACATTTTTTAGCACTTACTAACAACAAATAATGTCAATCTAAGTTATGATGGTTAAATAGGTACTCTATATTAAAAGATAAGGTATGTCTTTTAAGATAACCTAGATAATATTTGTATTTGCACAAGAATGCTTAAGTAAACAAAAAATAACATGGCATTTATGGTTAATTTTTAAATAATATGTGTAAAAGTTTTGGAAATAGACATATATAAGATACTAAATATCTCTATGTAGTAGAAATATAGGATAAGGGGAAATATGAGATCATGAACTGTTATATTACTTTTATATTAAAATTGTCACAGTAATTTAAAAATCCAATTGGCATTGATTCTTCACATTTTCTTCTCAGACAATAATAACAGAGTGAAGCTGGTAGCTGATGCTAGCATTCCTGGATCAGATTACATTAATGCTAGCTATGTGTCTGTAAGTTACTGTTTGTATATATTTCTTATTTTGATGAAGCATCAATAGCAAAAGTATATTTTCTCTTCAGCTACTTAAATCAACAAATTCATTAGAAATCTATGGATTCATGTATTTGTTAATTATCAGCAACACTATGCACACTGCTTTACCAATGTGTATGGAGGGGACTAATACAGTTGTCATTTTGAATAATCAGTTCATCAGTTTGTGGCAGACTTACAATTTCATGTTAACTATCCTTAGTTTTTCCAACATTTCCTATGCTTGATCAACGTCATCTCTGAGAATAACGTCCATCTCAATAAAACATGTCATAAATGGCTCAACCTGCTATGAACATGGTCACACTTGTGCTGTTGAGGTGAACCTCTGCTGCATGGGGGGTTATTCCCAAAAGTGGAATCACAGGGTCATATGGTATTTCAATGTTTAATTTCCTTAAGAATCTACAGACAGCTCTCTAGAGTGGTTGTACGAACCTACATTCCCACCAGCAATGTAGGAGAGTTCCCCTCTCTCCACATCCTCTCCAGCATTTAGTGTTGTTCGTATTGTGGATTTTTGCCATCCTGACCGCGGTGAGATGATATCTCAGGGAAGTTTTGATTTACATTTCCTTGATGGCTAAGGAAGTGGAGCATTTTTTAAGATATTTATTAGACATTTTAATTTCATCACTAGTAAAGTTTCTTTTAAGTTCCAGGGCCCATTTTTTAATTGGGCCATTAGTTTCCTTGGTGTTTAGTTTTCTAAGTTCTTTGTGCACTCTGGATAAGAGAGCTCTATCAGATATGTAGTTAGTGAAGATTTTCTCCCATTCTGTGGGTTGCCTTTGAGCTCCAGTTACAATCTCTTTATCTGAACAGAAGCTCTTTAATTTCACAAGATCCCAACTGTTGAGAGTTGGTAGCAGTGACTGTGCCATTGGATGTCTGTTTAGGAAATGTTGGCCTAGCCCAATCAGCTCGAGGGAATTCCCTACTCTTTCAACTATGGTTTTTGTAGTCTCTGGCCTTAAATCAAGGTCCTTGATCCATTTGGAATTAAGTCTTGTACAAGGTGACAAGTATGGGTCCAGTTTTAATCTTCTACATGTGGAGATCCAGTTTTACCAGCACCATTTGTTGAAGATACTGTTCTTTTTCCATTGGATTCTTTGGGCCCCTTTGTCAAAGACCAAATGGCTGTAATTTTGTAGGCTTATATCTGGGTCCTCAACCCTTATCCATTGATCTGTGTGTCTATTTTGGAGCCAGTATCAGGCTGTTTTTATAACTATGGATTTGTAGTATAGACTAAGGTTCGGTATGGTGATACTTCCAGCAGTGTTTTTGTTACTCAGGATTGTCTTTGCTATCCTGGGTCTTTTGTGCCTCCATATGAATTTTGAGATTGTTTGGTCAACTTCTTTAAAGAATTTCTTTGGGATTTTAATTGGTATAGCATTGAATTTGTATATTGCCTTTGGTAGGATGGTCATTTTTACGATGTTGATTCTGCCAATCCAGGAACACGGGAGGTCTTTCCACCTTCTGGTGTCTTCTGCAATTTCTTTCTTTAGGGTTTTTAGCAAATGGGATTAAAAAACATATTAAAAAAATCATTCACGGGGACCAAGTAGGATTTATCCCAGGCACACAACGTTGGTTCAACATATGCATATCAATAAATGTAATTCATCATATAAACCAGTCCAAAGTCCAAGACCACATGATACTCTTGATAGACGCAGAAAAAGCTTTTGACAAGATCCAACAGCCTTTTATGATCAAAACACTAGAGACAGTAGGAATGGAAGGAACCTTTATCAATATAATAAAAGTTGTATACAACAAGCCCACAGCAAGGATTATGCTCAATGGGGAACAATTGGAAGCATTCCCACTTCGATCAGGAACTAGACAAGGCTTTCCACTCTCACCACTTCTATTCAATATTGTACTTGAAGTCTTAGCTGAAGCCATAAGACAAGAAAGGGACATAAAAGGGATTCAAATCGGCAAGGAAGAAGTCAAGTTATTCCTATTTGCAGATGACATGATCTTATATCTGAGTGATCCCAAAAACTCCACCAGGAAGCTCCTGGAACTAATTGAGAAATTCAGCAGGGTAGCAGGATACAAAATAAATGTACAAAAATCAGTGGCTTTCCTATATGCCCAGAATGAAAGAAGTAAAAAAGCCCTGAGAGAAACAATCCCATTTACTATAGCCCCTAAAAAACTGAAATACCTTGGTATAAACCTAATCAAGGAGGTAAAAGACCTTTACAATGAAAACTTTAAAACCACATTGCTTCTTTTTTCCTCTGTTTCCCATGGCTGTTTTTGTGCTGCCACTACTCGATACCAGTATGGGCCCAGTACCTCTGCTGAGTATTCAAAAGCCTCACATGCACATAAGATACTTTGTAGAATTTTACAGTAGCAAGTGGGCTTCTGATCATTTAATGTGACATTTGCTGTTGAAATTTTTCTAAAAGTTTCTTGAAGGTTATGTTAGTATCTGGTAGCATCATTTTGTCCATCTTTTCATAAGATAGATACTTTTATTATAAGGCAATTCTGTTATTCACTGTTTTTCTGAGTTGAGATGTGTCCATTTATGTTTCATGTACTGGCTTGAAAAGAACTCCTCATGGTACTAAGTATTTTAATGCCTTCATGGGAGCCTAGAGATGATCAAGGATTCTGAGCGGCATTTTGAAGATTGAAGATTGCTATAAAATAATGTTATTTTTTGAAGCTATGTAAATACTACACAAATGCAACAGTTTTAACAATAAACATGTGGAGCATTTTTAAATTAAACTTTTTATCATGTCACTTTACTGTTCATTAATGTCTCTGACAGTTATTTATTTATTTACAAGAAAGTGGGCTTAGCTCTAAGGAAAAATTATGTGAAATGCACAGGGAAATTTATTCAATAAACACTTCCAATTACTTCTTTTTTATGCTAAAAAACATGTTAAGCACGGATATAATACATTTGAACATTCCTTCACCTGTTGTTTGCTGAGGTTTCTGAACTTGGCTGAATCCAGTGTGAGGGAAGATATTATTTGTCATGGTTTGAAATAAGGTGATGTTACAGTGTAATAAATTTGCACATTATTAACAAGAATGTATTAGCAGAGATACTAAGATGAAAAATGTACTAGTTATTCTTCTCTGTTGCGGTGAGACAACACTCAAGCGCCTTGAGGGAGAAAAGAACATTTATTCAGTCTATGGTTCCAGAGGGGGAGATACAGTCCTTCATGGTGAAGAGGCATTGTGGGTAACAGAAGCTGGGGGTGACTTAAGTCACTGCAGGTATCATGAAGGCTGAGAGAGCTGCTGCAGGCTCAAGAGCAGACTCTGTCACTCAAGCAAGGTAGGACCAACAAACCTCAAGGTCCACCCCTTGTAACTGCCTTCCTCCAGCAAGCTTCCACTTCCCAAAGGTGCCACAATTTTCCCAAACTAAAGATGCAAGCACGTGAGGCTGTAGTGGACAAATCACATTTCAAACTGTGAACAGTAAAGTGACATGATAAAAAGTTTAATTTAAAAATATTCCACATTTGTTGTTAAAACCTTTGCATTTGTATAGCATTTAAATAGCTTCAAAAACATTTTTAGAGCAATCTTCAAAATGTTTCTTTAGATATGTAAAGGAATAAATCTTGCTACCTTTGATTTTTCAATTAGGAAAGTGAGCTTTAGTAAATTCAAGGTCTACTCAAAATGGCACATAATCAGAAAGGATTAAAATTTAAATCAGAGTTATAGAAATCAAAGGGTAAATTCACTCTCATGGTATGTATTAATGACAGATGGACTTCTGATATACAATATATTAAAATAATTTAAAATAATGGTTATAAATGTTATTTCTGGAAATATTTGTTGACAATTTAAAGGTACAGTATTTCCAAATTCCATATATATATATATGTATATATAAAATTGAGCTTGGCTTACTTATTTCTCATTGCCTATTTCTTTGCTCCTTCCTAAAATGACCAGTTTTCACTCATGACAATAAGTATAGAAGACATTATCCCTCTTCTTGGCTTTTAACTATTGTCTTTTAGCTTACTCCTTCTCAAAGATTCTTAGATGTAGTTCCAAAAGAACTGCTTTCTTTAAACAGTGTATCTGCCATAATTCAAGGTGATGTCAAAATATGTAAAGAGTATCAATTCATTGTTGTGCTCATTATTTTCCTGACCTTGCTCATAGCCTAGATCTCATCACCACACATAAACTGAGCTCATCCTTAATCTTCATTGTAGCATCTTTTCCTCCCACATCTTTCTTTTCAGATCATTGGACTCTGATCATTTTTCCACCGTTCTATAGCCGTTGTCCATCATCCCTATCACAATTTCACATTTTTCCATTCTAATCAATGCTTCTTTCTTACTCTTTATATAGTTTATGTTCCTTTGTTTTGTCTCCTTCATTTGTCATGCTGCTAATACATGAATTTTTTTCTTTTAGTCTCTATCCTTGATAAGTTGACAGTTGTGTATATATTAAAGATTCTTCCCTGGAAAAATATTCATCATACTCATGACAACATCAATATGTGAGTTATAGTTACTCTGAATGTTGCCCATAAATTCATGACAAAATGGTTTAATGGGAAGCAAGAAGTTTCATTCACTCTTATGATTTTTGGTTACAGTTCCTTGTCCAACTAAGCAGAAGAATTCGTACCAATATGGACTGAGGGAACTCACCACACTATGAGACTGCTGAGAGGAGGCAAGCTTCACTTGCCATGTCTGCTTGGATATACCAAACAATTTGACTTCCTAAATCAGCTCCCTCCACCTTATCCAATTGCCCATCAAAAGTCCTGCCCACTATGGGTTGTGTTTTCCCCATCAATTAGACAATCTCCTCCAGTTTTGCTAAAGGATTTGTCTCAACTGCTAACTCTTCAGAAATGTGCCCAGAGTAGAATCTTTATTTGTCAGGTTGGCACCTGTAACTAACTTTCACAATGCATTACTTTAAAACCAGATTACTAACTTGTCTTTGAAAAGATCTAAAAACAAAACCATGTCACAGTCATCTAATCAATCCTGTGTTCCTTCCTTCCTTTTTAACACCTTCTCTCACATTCAGTGCCTAAATTTCTACTACATTCAATAGCCAAAGCAAAAGTTACCTAAATATCCATATCCATTTGAAGACACTCATTCTGTGGATACAGATACACCATACAGCTAATCACATTATCTACTTTCTTGTCTTAAAGAATGTGTTGAAGAATATTTTCTCTCTTTTGTTCCTTTAATTTTATTCTATTCCAGTCAAATAAACATAGTGTGATTTCTTCCATCTTATAAAACCAAAATATATCATATTACCTTAGCTCTCTACTTCCTGTTGATTTTTATGCTGTTGTTTTCTTTTTATTGCACAATGTGTTCCCCATAGCTCAGGATGGCCTGGAAACTCCCTATGCAGCTGATGATAACCTTGAACCCCTGATCCTCTTGCCTTTAAATCTGAAGTACTAGAATAACAAGTTTTCTACCACACCTGGCTTTTCCCTACTAAACAGTGTTCTGTTTATACTGCAACTCTGAAATGTTCTTCTGTGCTTATCTCTACCACTTTTCCTCCTTTATCAATAGATTCAGTCTACTCAAGTTAGACTTTGATACTAAGCAAGCTCACCTCTTAAGAGATCACCAGCCAACTACTCAGGAAACTTGCATGGAATAGCAGTTCTTCATTATTCTCCTAAGCAATAGATACAGTTCAAAAGCTCCTTTATTGTCCACTCCTTCATCCCCTCCACCCCATGCTCATGGCAGAGTTTCTGCTTGTGGTCACTGCCCCGTAATAGTTGGCCCTTGTGAAACCCTTAATGCTAGAGGGGCCAAGGCCAAAGACTGACCAGACCACACTTTCTGGGCTCGGTAAAGTCCTGGAAATTGCATCCAGATTCTGCCCTCTCAACCTGTCTACCAACCCTGAAGGTATAAAATCAGCCCATTCCTGTCCCAGCTCTTTCTTATCATTCTCTCCCTCTTTTATGATTGGCCTTGGCAGTTCTAGAACTCATTGAAAAGCTTCCATTTAGTCTGAGGTGTGGTGTGTTTGGGGGGGGGTAAACAACTTACAGTCTCTATTAGAAGCTCAGACTCTTTCATCTAAATGTCATTGTCTCTTATCAACTGGATCTGCAAGCCTAGAAATGATTAGAACTTTCCAAAATCCCTAGGGTATCTCATCTAGTTTTGGCAAGTTTAGGTGAAATCTATGTACTAGTTACTTTAAAATTAATCTTCCTATTTTGTACTTTGTCAATTCCAAATTCCTATTCCTAATTGCCTTAGAGCATTCCCTCTTGAATTTCTACAGTGACTTCAAGTTCAATTCACTTAGGATTTTCCATTTATATTTGCTTATCATGAAGTCTTCCCCAACTTCCTTTGGTGTCATTATTTGACTCTTGACTTGTCTCTTTCATACCTCAAACACACTTGATCAACAAATTTGTTGCATCAGCTTGTGAGGCTAGAAGTTCAAGTTGGAAATTTTGTGTATCTGCGATTATTTCCCATTTGATATTATACTGTTTTAAACAATAGAGCTTCATTCTATGTGTAATATATTTTCATGTATCAATCAAAGAATGAAGCCATGCTGTTTCAATGTAAACATTGGCATTTTATCCTTCTAGGGCTACTTATGTCCAAATGAATTTATTGCCACACAAGGCCCATTGCCAGGAACAGTTGGAGATTTTTGGAGAATGGTATGGGAAACTAGAGCGAAAACATTAATAATGTTAACACAATGTTTTGAAAAAGGACGGGTAAGTTACATGAAAAATACTTAGTGGTGTGCTATTTTGCAATTATATTAATATTTATTTATATCCTGACTAGTAATATACATCATCTGTACTTCACTATCTATTAAGAAGCCCAATTTAGTACTATTAATTGTGGTAAAAACGCAATATAATAATGATTGGTGACTAAAGATTTTCTCTGAATGCAGATCAGATGCCATCAGTATTGGCCAGAGGACAACAAACCAGTGACTGTCTTTGGAGATATAGTGATCACAAAGCTCATGGAGGACATTCAAGTAGACTGGACCATCAGGGATCTGAAAATTGAAAGGGTAAAGAGAGAGAAAGAGAGAGAGAGAGAAAGAGAGAGAGAGAGAAGTACTATTTAGTTTGAATGATCTTAAGGGTATAGAGTAAAATTAATATCTAGAACTGTCCATTTTAAGTACCTGTATAACACATGCTCTTCCAATGTTTTCTAAAAATATAGATGCCTGACTGTAATAACAGAATCACTTTAATTATGAATCATATGGGTAATGTATATATCACTAAATTACTATGAAATTCTTAGGTTGACAAAAACAGGGAGAAAATATGTTATTAGACTTCTCTCAAAACTAAAGACTCAATTTTCTTTTTAGTCCAGAACCAGTAAGGAAGAGATAGTATAGAGCCCCACTATTTTGGTTCCTATGAATGCAAATACAGAGATGGCATAGGTAATTTTGCAAACACTGATAAAATAGATAGTGTTTTATGTAATAGATTAATTTATTTATTTTTCAGTCAAAATCATCTCAAAATCTTCTAAAATTTTACTAAATGTTGTGGTGCAATTGGGGATTCTTATTCTATGAAAGATACTTTTATTTCTTTTTAATTTTTCTTTCATTCTTTGTGTTGATGGGGAACCCAGAGCTTTGCTTATGCTCAGCAAAGATGCTACCACTGAGCTACATCCCCAGCCCCAATCCTCTGTATTTTAGCAATCAACATCTTTATATGAAATAATAAGAACAGGATTTCCTCTGCTTGGCAAGCAGAATTTTTGTAAGTCACATTCAAAAGCTAAATGTCAACACTCCTGATCCTTCCTATAGCTCTTAAATAATGTTGTCATTTGTCAATCTGTTGCTTTGTTTAGCATGGAGATTGCATGACTGTTCGACAGTGTAACTTCACTGGTTGGCCTGAGCATGGTGTTCCTGAAAATAGCACCCCTTTAATTCACTTTGTGAAGTTGGTACGAGGAAGCAGAGCACATGACGCTACACCTATGGTTGTTCACTGCAGGTAAGAGATTCCGAACCTCCAAAGGTTGAGGAATGGTCTTATAATATAATGGGGTCCTTCAATATGAAATTTTAATTTCTTCCAAGAGATAAATTTATTTCAGCTAAATATTTTCAGATGTCTTATTGGTTATTATAATCATAACAAAAGTCTAAACAGTAGACAAAAATGGATGGTGAATGTATTTTAAAACAAGGGGAAAAGCATGCACTGGTTGAGGAAATTTTATAATTTATTGACTGGATTATACATCTCAAAGTCCTTCAAAACATTTAAAAATCATAGCGTATGATTTCATATGCTTGTATGTGTTTGTGTAGGATTTTATAGACTTTACTAATAGCATCTGGACTTTCATATTTCAGTTGCTATTATTCCAGTGTAAATAATACAGATTTAGATTTTAGAAAAAAATTGTATTATTGATTCTACCCCACACTCCCTTTTTTTTAAGGTTTTTCTTTAGGTTTTCAATTAATAGATATGGTTCTTACACATCTATTTCATACACACATGTAATTTATTCTATTTATTTACTCCTTAACCTCTCTTATCTCCCTCCCATCCCATCTGACCTCTTTTTATATTCATGAGCTTTTTGTGTCCAACTGTTTGAGAGATCCTAACTCTAAACTGAAGACTTTTTCTCAATATTTTCATTGGCATCTAATGTTCTTTTTTATTTAATTAATTTATTTTTTCCACTCATACAAACCTAATAGGTACCCCGTCCCTAAGCTCCCTTACTCCCTACCCCCTTTTCCCCTTCTTCCCCCCCTTTCTCCCACACTAAAGGATAGTACAAGGATGGGGGGGAGAGGGCGCATCTAATATTCTTAGAATAAGGTTCAATGCTGTTTTGCCATTCACGTTTCTAAGATGGAATGTATTGGCCAGTCTTAATCCAAGCTTTCATACATAGTAAGAAAATAAAGACTGGAGGAAAGATGAATGAAAATTTAATGAATGTGTTAGGAGTTTACTTATCAAAGATAACAGGAATAGAAAGCTCTTAGAGGCAGGGAATTAGTATAGTTACCTTAGAAGAAACAACAGACAGTTACTTTTGGGATGATGAGAAGGTTCTAGAGTGCAGAGCAGTAATGTTTGCACAGTACTGTGAATATGCTTAATGCCACTGAACTATACATTTTCACTCACCTTTATGTCCTATATACTTTCCAAATACAGATACCATTCAAATAATTCAAAATGAGCAATCTTTTATTCAAGATTCATGAAATATATAATAATTTAAATAACGTTTTATTTCTTTTCCCTCTAAAATTTTAAAAACTAGATTGGTTTATCAATCTTTACATTTTAATAGTTTAACATTTTAACAAATAACATTATATAACATTTTAACATATAACAACAGTTATGTCATGCTATTAGTAAAAATTTAAAAATGTATTGTCAACTAGAAATGTTTTATCTGTATTTGTAAAGTATATAGGACAAAGTAAAAATTTCATTCCTGCCCTTCTAATTTAATTTTCTTCCATACACAAAAATGTTCATAAAATAGCACAGAATACAATTATTAATAATCATAGTTTCATTTTCAATTTTCTACTAAATATTTATATCCATACTAAGCTTATTTAAGCCGTACACTTCTCCATTGAGCTTCCAGTCTGATAGGCCAACAAATGATTGATAAATGGTGAACTATGTCTGAAACAGAACACCTGATTCTGCCTCCAAAGTCACTTCCTCCTCACTTGCCTTGGTATTGGATAGCAACAGTTCCCATCTCCTGAAAGTTGAAACCCGTACAATCAATCTTGCCTGTCCTCTTCCTCATTCGCATTTCACATTCCACAGCCAACCCACCAGCAAGAACTCAGGTCTCTGCCACTTGTACCCCACAGCACTGTCACATATAATCTCATTGCATGTCTTTAAATACACATAAACTGTGCTCTCGGTGAATTCAGGCACTATCCATTCTTTCCAGGAAGCTCAACTCCTGCACTCTCCAGTGATAGGATAGTTTCTTTCCAAATATTGCATTGTCACAGAAACGTTGACTGATGTTCTTATCAGCCCTTCACCCCTTATTTCCCTGGTCTTTCCTTCGTAGCATTGGTTTTATCAAGCACATTCTTGCCCATTTTATTTGTTATTCTCTGTAATCTTAGCTCCCAAAGAGGATTCATATTGTTACTATTCTTTTGAGATGCCTAGAGCAATGTCTAGCACTCCACATAGATTGAATTATTTGATGACTAGTAACCTATTTCTTCTATAATCCCTAAGATACTGTGAAAGAAGGAAATGGATGTGTGTGTGTGTGCGCGCGCATGCATGTATGTGTGTGTGTGTGTGCATGTGTGTATGTGTATGTGTGTACTACTGAAATCAGTTTTATATTGGAATGCTGTAAATATTTTTTCTGTTCACAAGAAACTACTGATATTTGACTGTACATTGAACTAATATTTGTAAGACTTAGTGACCTTCCATCTTTTTCAGATATACTTCTTAAGTTAATGATTTAAAAAGAGATTGGACAGAAGAGGCTCAGGGGTTAAGCTTCTTCCTCCCAAGCAGATGGTACTGAGTTTGGATCCAGGATCCCAACTAAAAACACTGGGTGTAAATGCCTCCATAGGCATGCACAGTACCCTCTGATAAACATACACACACACCACACACACACATGCAAAAATACCTTAGAGATCATGTCTTGTTAATGTGAATTTCTGAATCAATTTTGTGAGTTTTATCAGTTAACTATTTCTATGCAACACTTGCCCTTGGTCATTGATTAAAGTATTAAAATGATAAGCTTATTAATTTCATTATCTATTAAGCTATTAGAAAAGTCAAAGAAAATGCAGAGAAATTGTTGTCAATGGAGTGCATGTACAAAATGGTAACTTCAATCCCTGGTGATGTAAATAATAATGAGAAAAATAATAGATGGTTACAAATGATTGTTGCAATCTCCCTATTCTCTAGTACTCCCTAAGATAGTGTAAAAGGAGAAAATAAATTAAACTATTTTAAAAGATGAAAAGTGAAATATTTGATAAAGTATTAATGTTAAGCACCATGCTGTATCCTACAGACTTGGTAACAATCAAAATAAAAATCCAGAGAAAAGGCTATCCCCCATAAGGAGGAAATTATTTATTTTTACTATAGCACATAACTTCAGCAGCAGAATGAAAAGACCTCTTCTGATTAATGATCCTGTGGCTTCATTCTTCCTCCAGTGCTGGGGTTGGAAGAACTGGAGTTTTCATTGCTCTGGACCACTTAACACAACATATAAATGACCATGATTTTGTGGATATATATGGACTAGTCGCTGAACTGAGGAGTGAGAGAATGTGTATGGTGCAGAACCTGGTAAGATATCCTAGTCCACAGTCAATCTTTGATATCAGTTTTCTATGGGAACATCTTAGTATAGCATCCTGATTGGATGTGGGTTTAGCGTGCATTTGTTTTGCATGATTTCATTATTCTATATCACTGACTTCTTGGAAAAGTGAAGAGGTATAGATTATAGGAGAACTAAAGATACACTTAATTAGTCTTATGGGCTGTTTGTCTTAATTCATGTATAATGATAAGTATGCAGAAAACAATTCATACCATTGATTTGTATGTAGTATTTAGTAGCTCTGGAAAGTTTAGAAAATACTAAAAATAATTCCTTCTATAAATGTGCTAAAAGCTACAGTTGGGAAAAATCTGTTTAAAATTTCTACTTTTATTTATTTCTACATATTTAATTCATTCATGTTTATCACTGTTGCATTTTAGTACTAATAGTTATTGTATCATATTAGTGACAAATTTTTAAATATTTTATTTTATGTTTGTATGTGTGTGTGTGTGTGTGTGTGTGTGTGTGCATCAGAGAGCACTGTGTATCCCTGTTTGTGTGTCCCTGTTATGTGTGCATCAGAGGGCACTGTGTGTCCCTGTGGAGAACCAAGGTTAAGTTCTGGAATCATCCTAGATTGCTTCTACCTCCTTTTTGCATCACTTTGGGATATCCCAGGCTCTGCCCACAAGGGCTGGAAGTGTAGGCTGCTGCTTTTTCTGGCTTGCATTTTTACGTGGGACCTGGAATCCGAACTCGGGATCTTCTGCTTGTGAGTCAGAGTCTTTACCCCTGACGCATCTCTCCAGCCTATGACAAAATACTTTTAAAATAGAAGTTTATTCATTAAGAAAGCATAGAGATTAATGGAAACTAATCCAGTAACCCTGTTTTGAGTATCTATGTGTTTAAAGTAATATACTAGCTCCTTACAATATATTGTTTTATTTAATCCTTGTATAACTCTTCATTTGTAAATTACAGCCACTAAGACCAGTCAACAGATTGCACTATAAGTAAGGAAGCTAAAATTCTCAGAAGGCAAACAGTATTCTAAGATAATAATAAAAGTGTCACAGCCAGAATTCAAACTTTAATCTCACTTAGTAAAATATGCAAGATTTTTATAACTGTTTGTAACTTTTCATTAGACTTTGTACACTATCTTAGAGGGTTTTTTCCTACCAGTAAATGCATAGATTTGCTGAAGAACTACTTTCCAGGTTGTGTCCTCAAAAAAGTGGCATAACACTGGGTCCTTGCACCTCATTGGAGAGAAGGACCCAGAGGAGAGTTTGGCATGCATATTAAAGGATGCTCCGGGGATGGGGGGGAATGCACTGGGGAATCGGGAGGGAGGGGGGAATGGGGGGATCCAGGGGGGCATGGAGGGAGGGAGGGGACCGGTGTACCTGTTAAGTTTATATGAGCAGAAATAAAAAAAAAGTGAGGAAATAGATACCTGCCACTGTGATGCCATTAATATGCAAAAAAAAGCATAAAAGTTATTATAGGTGTGAGAAAACATAGCTCATTGCTATATGTGAGAGAGAAATTAAAATTTTTAAATAAAGAATTTCTTTCAGCCTTTAGGCTAATAAGCACTGCAATAAAAAATACTGAGTCCTTATATGCGGTATTTCTCAAACTTGCATTATTGTAGGAACTTTTCACTTATTTAGACATCATGCTGCAGTAGTGTTTAGACGTGTGCTATTGTAGTCCAGAAGTATCCACACGTATTAGGAAAAATGTTTGTAGATTCAACTCATATGTAAGTATATTTATTTTTTAGGTATATGATTATATAAATTACGTACTGTAAGCAAAGTAAGAAATCAGAAGCCATGAGAGAAAGATCAAATAAGCAATACTTTAAAAAGTAATACTTGTTGATTTCATATATTATAATACTTGTTATTACACATGTCCCAAAAAGAAATTACAAGGATAAAATGTTTCCATTTTGATAATATTTCATGCATATTATGAGGTATTTATAATTTTCAAAAAGTGCCCTAGCTTTTATCATGTCTTACTTCATGGTATGGCATAAGAAGACTATTCTGGAGGCACGAAGAATGCTGGACTTACTGTTTCACATTCATTTGGGCTTGTGTATTAAGTATAAAGTTCAACCTACATGTCGTCAAAGGAATCTTTCACAGCCACTTCAACTCTGCGGGGATTAACTAGGTAGAATTAGATCATGTTGTCCATGTGTGTTCTTTCAGATGCCGACAGGGTCAAATGCGTGAAGTATCACTCTCCTCTCTAGCGGCTGCAGAAATGGAACCTGGCATCTGTCAGGGCCAACTTCATAATGTACAAGCTGTGGAGTCTCCTGACCTGCAAACTTGAAAGTGATCTGCACCTAGCTAACGTTTGCTTCACTGTTTTAGTTTTTATTGAGGAAGAGACTTTGCATTTGTATTTTGTATTGGGCCCTCCAAATCAGAGCTGCCCCTTATCCTAGTATCTTATGTGGAATGCCAATACCAATATATCAGTTAACCATTATTAAAATCCCATTTCTTTCTTAATTTTAGTTAAAAATAAGAATTAAAAGACAGGTAACATTTCCCTCCAATATCCCTCACTGATAGATATTGACAGACAATACTCTTGATGAAAATGAGTGGTAGGCTATCTTGGTGAGTATAGAGGGTAGGACTGATTATTTTATGCAATGTAGAGTCCATCTCCAAAAAAAATACAAAAATACCCCAAGCAAATGTTGAAATATTTGTGGACATGATCCTTATTAGGAATGTTTTTCAAAAATTCCTATTAAGAATTTCACCCTTTATTACTCAACATGTATTTTTTTTTTATTTCCACTCATACAAAGTTAACAGGTACACCGGTCCCCTCCCTCCCTCCAACCTCCCACTGCCCTGTGCCCTCCTCCCCTCCCCCATCCTTCTCCATCCCCCAGTGCCTTCCCCTCGCATTCCCGGAGCATCCTTTAATGTGCATGCCAAACTCTCTTCTGGGTCCTCCTCTCCAATGAGGTGCAAGGACCCAGTGGCATTTCCCAGAACCCTTTTCCTGTGTTCCCCTTAAGCATAGGAATACTACTGTGGATGTCAATCCCTTGCCTCCAAGGATCTTGGTGCTTTTAGCAAATGCTAGACTTTATGGGGTCAATAGTGTGTTGGACATTGCGCAGGGCATGCAAAGTCCAATTATGATTGCTTGGGCCCTAACTTGTGTGGAGTATCTTGCATATCATTGCTCCTCTCATCCTTGTGCTCTCACAATCTTACCACCCCTTCTTCCGCAAATTTCCCAGAGCTTCTGGATGGGGAGAGATTAGGCTGGCCTAGTTCCAGGTGATTGATACAGAGTCTCTGAAGTTGTAGATTATGTCAACATGTGTTATGTGCTTCTTACATGACATTTTTTTAACCAGTCAGAGAAAAAATGATTCAGGTTGGATAGAGAAATGAAAGGATTGAGTCTTTAGAAGACAAAACAGAGCTCAGAATGGAGTTTTGCCGAGCATTATCTTTGAAACTTTGGGCCATTTCTCTTTTATGAGATACTACCATTTTCACAAAGCTATTTTCAGTATTGAGCAAATGTCTGCACATGAAGCATAGTGCCCAGCATGCAGGAAGTAAAGCAGGTATTTTGAAGGTCTTTTATCTGTGTTAGTGCCTTGGAACTATGTTCTTACTATCTGTTTCTTCTGATTAAAAACAAAGAAACAAACAAAAAAGTAATAATAATTACATCTTGTCTCTAGTCCTTAAAGCTTGCATTGCCTTGCGCAAGGATCATCTGCTATTTTTCTTCTTTCGCACTGGGGAGTGATTCCAGTTTCTGAGTAATGCTCACATTTCGATGCATCCACAGCAACTACGCACAAGGAGTGAGGAGGCAGGAACCTTAGCAATATCCGGCTACTGAAAGACACCAGAGGGGCACAGATCATCCTGAGCTGAGGGCTTTGCTAGATTTGAAAAGCCTTTCTGAGAGAGGGCTTTGCAGGGAAATACATCCTGAAATACTACTGGTGCCTTGGTTAAGGGCGGATCTGCATTAATCTCTTTCCTGCTCTGGGCACTCTTGGAAATTAGCTAGCGTGAAGTCATGTGGCAATAGAAAAAAAATTACCATAGTTTGATTTCCTAATTTTTGCCATTTATTTTACGGATGTAAAGTCCTTTAAAGTTTACAATGCAGGCTTTGTAATTCCCCCAGAAAAGGAAACTGTGCATCAGAAAAAAAAGTAATTTTTAAGGTAATGTGGTTATCCAAATAGAAGCTGGGATTTTTATGGTATTACACAACCTCTTGGGCAAAAGCAAATGATGGCAGAGTGACCTATTCACCAGCAGGGCAATCTCACAGCTCAGCCTGCCTTTCTGACAAGAGTTTACACACAGCATTCTTTCCAGTAGAGAAAATGAGATATATACAGTCAGAAGCATCACGTATCAAATGTGACTTCAAGTTCAAATATGCTGTTAAAAAAACACCAAAATTCATAAGTATAAAATATTTTCAAAGAATTATATCATGCTTATATATTTATATCAATAATGCTATATTCACTGTGTGATGTTTGAAAATATATTTAAAAATACTGTTGGAGTTACCCTGATAAGGACCTTACTAGCAATTTACACAGAATTGTTATTTTAGAACAACACTTCATATTTTAACAAAATTGAATGCTGCAACAATCGTCTATCTCAACAACAAAACTTGATCCTTAAATGACTAGTTCATGTTCTCCAAATTACATCAGACCTTAAATGGTAGAGACTGGCTAGCGATTAGAATTAAATAGAATAGTCAACAAATATTTATTATACAATTGCTACGTGTAAGTCACTAATAGAGCCAATGGGAACACAGCACTGAGTGTGAAAGAAGTCTGCTCCCAGAGATGCCATTCCAGTAATGAAATGTTACTGGAAGTGTTGTAATCCTCAAAGAAATAGACATCGCTAATAATGACCAACAATTTCAGGAGACAATATTGATGGAAAATTTTCAAGAAAAGCTTTGAACAATTATTGCAGTAAATTTGATTATAGCCTCTTAAAAATGACCATTTTATGGGATTTTCTAAACAAAAATCAATTTTGTCAGTTGTATACAATAAAGACTTAATGGTGCTCTTTTAAAGTCAGGATAGTTTCTCATCTACAAATAAGCATGATTTTAAAATGTACACTTTTATAGCATGAACTTCTTTCCAGAAAATCCAGATTCAGATAGCATTGTACTAGCCATCCAGATTATTCTGAATTCAACTGCAACATTCAGATGAACTGTTTGAAGTCCTTTTCTAGGATCTAGAAGATGAGATATTCCAACAGCTCACTTGTATTTACAAATTGAGAACAGAAACTTGATATGAGATGGATCAGATGTTCAGATGATTAACAAATTATTAGAAACATTTAAGTGTATTTATGGCATATGAAAATGCCAAATTTCAAATTTCACAAGTGAACATAATATCTGCATTTTAATAAGAGATGTATTTATTAATAAGGAAAATTAATGAATTATGTAGCTATAAATATAAGGAACAACATGAACAGTTTTAATAGGATTTTCTACTTAAAAAAAACACTTATTGAATTCAATTTCCTTTTCCACAGTAATAGTTTAGTCCTTTTAATAAGAAAAGTCTTCTCCCTTCGGTGTCTAGGCACAATATATCTTCTTACACCAGTGCATTCTGGATCTGCTAGCAAATAAAGGAAGTCATCAGCCCATCTGCTTTGTTAACTATTCCACACTTCAGAAGATGGACTCTTTGGATGCCATGGAAGGTAAGCAGACACAATTCACCCCAATTTAGTAGTCTACCAACTAGAGTAAGAGTCGTAATTTTGTAATAATCTCAAGTTCACAATGCTTATGAAGCTAATTCGATGTTCATAAAAACTCTTTCATCTAGTATCTAAAAGTTGGGCAATAGTCTTCCAGACTTGAGTTAGATCTATTGAACAGTTAATTTCAAAGCTGGCTTTTGACTTGTTGTTTTATATTGTAGGTGATGTAGAGCTTGAATGGGAAGAAACCACCATGTAAATTATTCAAATAAAGATTGCAATGAAAGGAGAAAATTTTCAGATCCCAGGGGCCAAAATTATCCCCTCGTGCTTCTGACCTGAGATGTGCAACCCAAAGGAAATCTTTCTGCTTCCCTTGTGCCTCGCTAACTGGAATCACGATTTTATGAACAGTTCTGAGAAATTGTTACTTTAAGACAGCATTTGTTTGCATAGGATGAGAATTATGCACTTAACATATTTAAGAAAAGATATCCCATATGGTTTTGAGTTTCTCTATATTTTTGAAGTAAGCCAAATATAAAATTACTATATTAGCATCTATGTTTCACTGCGAATGTTCCCTCTGTATTGGATTTCATTTTGAACAAAAGCTGTAAGTGTTGATTCAGTAGTGCTATTTTGGCCTCCAGGGTGCTGACGTTTCTCGTGGATGACTTCCAGGACTGTCATAGTGATCTGTACTTCCATGTATGCCCCTGTGTTTTGAGTCCTCTGTTTTATGAGTGTTGAGATATCAACTCATGATCCTGAACAGCTGAGCAGTAACCCCCTGACACTGCCGGATCACTCAGCCTTTATTCAACACACAGTAGCTCTTGGGGAAAATTTCAGGCTATTTAAATTGCACTGTGATGTTCAGTTTGCAAAAGTGAAAAAGAAAAATTAAAAGCGCAATGGCACAAATGAAGTTAAAGAGCATCTTTCTTGCCCTCCTACATCTGTACCCTGCAAGGCACAGTTTGTACCACTGTGCTGTAAATTTAAATACAGAGTCAAGTGCATCAAAGTATTTGCCCCTTAGATGAATATTAAACCTAAAAATAATAGTTTCGAAGATTTTTTCTCCCACAGGAAGTATCAACATGGTAGTAAAATCTTGAAGTGTGTCAAACAAAGGCATATAAACTAATGAAGGATGTGTTGCTGTGGTGCCAACAGAAACTTCCAAACAGATGAATTAAATGGTCTTCGCTTTTATTTCCCAAAGGTGATTAAGTGCGGTGGAATTTAAAACAATGTAATTAACCAGTTGTAGTAAATAAGAGATTTATTTAAAGAAAAATCTTTTTACCTCCTTTTTATTAGATATCATTAATGTGTTCAGTTGAGCTTTACAGAATTATTTTGTCACATACTTCAATTAAAGTCATAAAAATAGTGTGAATTCTATTTCCTCCAAGAACTATATGATGTGCTTATTTCTGCTGGATTATACTTACTGAAAATATGATGTTCAATAAAGCTGTTTTAATGAATTGTTTCTTTGCAGCATGATTTGAGAGGTTTTTTTCCCTTAAGTATAAATTAAATTGTGTATTATATTAAGATATTGATAATTTTATTATATGTGATATATCTGAATAGAAAATAAGCTTTTACAGGTAGTATAACAATACTATATATGACATACATGATTGAGATATAATATTCAGAGGCATCCATGAAAAATATTTTAATATAGAATTCACTCTTCAAGAAATTAAATCCTTTATTTTCACAAGCCATCCCAGGAAGTATGAAATTTGCATTCCTTTATGGCTAGGAAATATAAATAAGTATTTCTACTACTGTTCCAAACAACGAGCCTGTTCCGTAGAAAGTTACAGTATCAATAACAAAACAATGAAAGCCATTGAGAAGTCTAAACAACTCAAGTACCAGCTGTGGCCTCCTCAGTTTTCATGTCAGTCATTGGGAAAAAAAAATCATGGCAAGCTTTATGGGGTTTTGTAGTCATGAAAGATAGAAAACAGTGTATGGAGAGTACTATTAGATATCCTTTTAAAAGTACACAAATAAAAGGTATACTTTTAAACATGACATAAAATAAATTAGTTTGCTCTATGAACCAGGTCATTTTTCTATGATAATCTGTGAATCGGATGTGTAAAAAGTAGTTTTTCAGACTAGTTTTTATATAAATCATCTTAAGATGAAGACTTTGCTTCAGTGAGAACCAGATAACCCCGAGAAGCAGCAATAGCCTATAGTCAAGATATAGTCTTGCTGCCTGATTTCAGCCATATATTAAATAATGTACAAATCTACAGAAGACAAAAGGGTCAGAGTAATTTTAGATCCACAAGAAATTATTTGAAAACTTTTTTTAAAAAACGACTCTCATTCATTGTTAGAAACAGGGTCTATGTTTTTAAAAATTCCTAATTCAGTGCTGTATGAAGCAACTTTAAGTAAATTTGAACTGAAGCTCACACATTATTGATAGATAAATTGCCTCTTAATTAGATTGTGAAAGGGCCGATGTATATCCAACTTCTCTAGGTGGCTACTAAGTGCAAATTAAAATAATGAACAACACCTGTAGTTTTAGAACCAATTTGTCAAAGTTCGTTGAAGCACATGTACAATAAATGAGCAACATGTGTTTCATAGGAACCAAATGAAACCAGAGCCTCTCTGAGTGGTTCGCCAGAGACAGGAGCAGCTGTGGGCAGTACCACTACCTTCATCCTTCACTTAAAGACATAATTTTCTTCTGTTAGTTTGTGAGAAACACATTTAATTTCACATATAATTAAACTTTGGCTTATTTGTAAGAGAATCATTTGCACTCCACATATTATGCCAAACACTAGAATTTAAAAATAGAGTTGAAGTTTAGCAAAGTATTCTAAAAAACCCATGTCATTATCAAGATACCTAACTCCATTTTCACATGGTCTTCACATTTAGAAAACTCATATTAAAAAGTTTTTTTTTATTTTTTTGGCAAGAATTGGAGCACAAAGGATCTGAAGTTCTCAACTGAGTGATAGTAATGAGAAAAAAACTGAAAAGGTTTGTAAAGCACAATCGTAGCAAAACAGCCATCCTTATAGAATAAATTATATTCTTGGTAAATGATTTCATAACTAGAGTTTCCACATAGAAGCAGGATTAGTATATCTATCATCTCATGAAGGTGTTCTAAGAGAACAGATTTGATTAAACATAAGACAATGTTTAGAAAAGTAAAATCAGCTTTTACTTTGGTCCTATATAAAGATATTGAAATATTAGTTGCGCACTCCAAGCCACATGTAAGGGTGAGAGTTAAAAACTGTGTTTCTCTAGCTGCTACCATTATAAGTCATTCAAATGACATGTTTTAAATGATGTGAAATGTTCTGTAAAGAAAATCCACAATCATGGTGCATCCTTGTTCCCACTTAGATAATTATAGGCTTTCAGCTAATCACAAGAAAATAACTGAGAGGATCGTTATGTCCATACAACGTTTACTTGGAGAAAATATATCAGTATAATGTTAAATAGTATCTAGGAAAATGTACACATTTTGAGGGATCAAGACTACAGTACACTGTATCAATTTTTTCTGAAATAATTGGTAAATTTAGTACAGTTTCAAAATTCAAACTCCAAAAATTATTTCTTAAATGAAGTGTGAGTGGAGAATACCTGAGACTCAATAATAAAAGCTCTATTCACTGTATTCCCCTAACAGACATTTAGAAATGTTTAAATATCAATACAAACTACTTATATGAAACACTCCTCAATCCTTTTTCAATTAAGAAGTCAATGAAGTCACTAAACAGGGTTGCATTCACAATACTCAGCCATCTAATTGCAGATTACTAGATATGACCAATAATCTGGAAAATGATCTAATAATAACAACAGATGCATAAATAACAGAAATGAAAACTAGCTTTTAGTGGAGCAATCAAAATATGCTAACAAAGAACTATGAACATAAATTCTACTGAAAATATAAAATAATTTTAAACACATTTTAAAAAAACTATCTGGTGTTTGAATTTTATTAATCATAGATTAAGAGTACATCATGTAAAAATGATCAATAAATTCAAAGACAGGATAATAGACTTTCTATAAATTGAAGGGCATGGATAAAAATATTACAGGTAGGAAAAACCAAATACTCTCAATGATTCATAAGCAGAACTATAATAAGAATTAGAGAATTGGGGGAGAAGAAAAAGTATTAGAAAAAATAATGTTCAAAAATGTCCCAAATCATTTGCATGTATAAATTGGCAGATTCTCATTTCTGTGTACTCAAGATTGCTTCTTCATATACACACAAGGCAACAGTGACAACAAAAAGATACCTGTTTGGGGAACAAGGGAAAGAATGTACATACAGAGAGACTGGTCAAAGTTACCCTTAGTTGGAGCAAAGAGGTTTTATTATTATTATTATTATTATTTATTCAACTGTGTGTATGTGCGCGCACGTGTGTGTCTGTGTGTGTGTATATGTGTGTGTCTGTGTATGTGTATGAATTCGCGAACCACCATGGACACCTCTTTCTGCCCTGGGATTCATAGGCTCCGCCCTACCAGGACCAGAAGCGCAGGCCGCCCCCGCTTCCGTCTGGCGTCTATACGTGGGATCTGGGATCCGAACTCGGGACCTTCCGCCTGCAAGGCGGAGGCTTAACCCCTGAGCCACCTCTCCAGCCCATGGAGCAAAGAGTTTTGTCATTCTGTTGCTAAGCCTGTGTCTGCACATTCCAAGTCCATGCATGCATTGGCTGATGCATTCTCTATACTTTTCTCCAACCTTTCAGAACGCATTTTACATGAACTAGTCTACTTGAATTCTCCCATTATTCTCCATTTGTTCGCTGTTTAAAAATCTGGACCAAATATGTCTCATGTGTCATATTTAGCTCTTCCATATGAAAAAAAAACTCAAATATATTCTCCTAAAATTTCACTTTTAGAAGAATTCAGATGATTTTCCTATCATTCTATGATATCTTTTTTTTTTTCAGAAAGAAAACACCTCTGGATCAAAGATAAATGAAGGTAGGAGTCTGAGTATACTGGCAGCTAGTTATGTATCATTTGTTCATGGTTATCATTTATCCAAATCAAAACCAAGAATCTGAAAATATCTAACATTTTTAAAACAATTTGATGCAAGAGAATTCTGCACAGCTGGGTTACTTATGTAGAACATAGTTCAACAATAGTTAAATATTGTACACACTTTAAAAAAAAAACTTGGTTTCCAAGCTTATGGCAGTCAGAATGCAACAATACTGACAACTATATTCCTACATGTCTACAGAAATATGCCCATAAGCATTAATACAAACAGGATAGAATAAAAATAGGCCAGCTATATTTTTAAAATTACATTATCTTTACACTTTAAGGAGACAGAGATTGGGCTCGGATTTAATATATTTTTTTGGAAAAGACACATCAAAACTAACTTTACTTAGAAGTTATGGTGAGGCAGTTTCAAAATATCTTCCAACTAGACATCTTTGAGGGTGAAGCAGGTGCTAGAGACAAAGAAGCAGGTCGGGATGAGCTGCCACTCTGCTCATGCACAGAGGCAGACACGAGTCCAGGGAGTACAGTAACAAGCAACAGGTGGTAAACCAGGCTAGCAGGTCACTTGAGAGAAGGCTGGTAATAGGTAGTGCACCATAACAGGCAGGTGAAACCAGACTAAGGAGTCCAGACACTGATCACTCTGCGGCTCTCTATAAAACCAGGGGCAAGGAAGTAGGTTTTCAGGGTTTTTTCCACCACTGCTATCAGAAATAGCAAATTTTGATAGAAACACAAATCACACACCCAGGCAAGGGTCAAAAACCTCTCGTTTCTTGAACACTTATGTGTTTGTATATATACAAACAAGAATACATCATGCCCAATTACTAATAAATAGCAACTAAGTGAATTAATGAATAAATAAATTGATCAGTATTTTAAGTGTACTAAAGAAATGTAGAGGCATAAAATCATCAAAATAAGGCAATATAAATGAAATAGAAATGCATTGCCACTCATCTAAGACAATAAATAGAAATAACAGAAAGCAAAATTTCCAGTTTCCTTAAAAATATTGGATGCCTAGAAGATACAAATGAATAGATGGAAAATCTTTATAATTGATGAGGAATTCTCTAATTCAGGTTATCCAAACTACGAAACCAGTAATACAAGCAAGAAAATGTGTTCAGAAATGTTAATGTCAAATATAAAGTATCAAAAGGTTTAAATTAATTCTGGAGAAAATTGCAGGTCAGAAATATTCAGAACATACCTGCTTTAAAAAGTTCTCCTATAGTTATAATACTTCTCTGTAGAACACAATTCTATTTTTTCTTAGGGTAAGTGTGCCAATTTACAAAGACTGTAGTGTTCATTTTCTTTAAGTCAAAGAAACAGTTCATTTGGGGAAAAACTGAGTAAGTTTCAAGTTTTTCATGCACAGTCATTCTAAAAGGAAACTTCCATTCTATATGGTGAAGCTTTTTCTTATCTAAAGAAAATCGAAGCTGCGTGTAGGAATGAGAAGCAACCAATATTGTCATGAAATAAGTAAGGTTTCTAATACAGACCATGTCAATAAGGAAATGCTTTCCACTAAGGAAAAATTATAACTTTGGCTATATAATGTCACCATTTGCCAAGTTGCCCAGCTAATTCAAACATGCACCTGACTTTTTGAACCCCTGGGGTAAACACTTTAAATATTGTCACCAACAGTAATAAAAGTTACAGAAATGACTCATGCACAGTTAGGCTACAGTAGGTCACGGGGATCCAAATTTTAACCATCTACCGTAGGAAATCTGTTGCACCTGATTCCAAGATCGTGCCTTACATCAGAAGGCCAGATTATTTTCACAGCATGGACATTTTCCTGTGCATATCCTAAAGGCCTCTTGCAAATGGGCTACCCATTAGATAACATTAAAGTTTCTTTTAAGATCCTCCCAGAATGTGTTTTACAGATGAAGTTATTTTAAGGCAAATTAAAAGTTTTGTGACTATAAATCCAAGACTTTGTGAAGAAATTTGAGGTATCCAAATAGGGGAGGGAAGGATCACAGTGTTCCCTGAGAGGTTCTGATATACCTAAGCATCAAAGGAAACCCTGGACTAGAAGGGCCCAGGAGGTGAATAGGTAGCAAGAGCCTGGCTTCTTGGGTTTATTAGTAACCACATGTTCTTAGCACTGGATGGACAAGATGGGATGACAAGAATATAGGAGCAGGTGATGAGGAATAAATAACTAATCACTACTTTTAGAACAAGCAATCAACAGTTATATTGTTATGATAAATACATGTGACCTCTATTGGCATACTAAGATTGAGATGTGACAGCCACACTAGTGTCAGAGGCTTTGCAATTTCAGTGACAAAAAGAAAAGACTTATGAAATTTTTTCCGAGTAAAAAGTCCAGAAAATTTCACAAAGCTCCAGAAACTTCTGTTAAAACAAAAATTGGAGCATTACCTTCAGAGAAAATAAATGTCTTACACTGATCTTGATAAACATTCAGAAGGCACCAAAGCAAGTTAAACAAGTCCAAAATAAAAATAAATATTTAATAAGAAATAACTTTACTTTGTCTCTGAGAAGATGAATCCTCACTTTCTGTCATTCACTTGCAAAGATTACATTGTATGTATATACATTAGATGAATTGGTCCTCTATAGTCTAAATCATTCCCCATGTCCAATTCTACATAGTAAGTAATATAAACAAGCAATCATTTTGGGCGTTGTGACAAGTGCTGGGATATAAATAATCACAGAATAAGAAACTGTAATCAATATGAGTTAAGCCGGAGGACAAAAAACTGGGAGTGCTGTGATGATTCGTGCCCCACAAATAATCTCCTTGCATGTCCTTACACAATTTGAAACTGAGAATATATTGGAGACAATGGCAAGTGCACCAAGCTGTCTGTGATTCATGTGCTACCTTCTCTACCAATTTTGTTTCCAAGTTAAAAAAAAAACAATAAGATGATAACTGGACTTGTAATACATCTGTGTAGAAGAATATGCAAGGCCCCGGGTTCACGCACCGGTATTAAAACAAATAAACTTTACCCCAAGTCCTTCTCTCTTAGTCCAGTCATGGTAAGCATTTTAAAGAACTGTGTGGATGGGGCACAAGTTTTCGAAATTTTGCCATCTTTTTTTTCCAAGAGTTGCTTTTGATAAAATTTTTTTTTTTCATGAGTATGTATCAAGTGGGCACTGTGTATTCCTATGGAGGCCCAACGGTGACTTAGGGAATCATCCTGGATTGCTTCTAGTTCCTTTTTGCTTCACTCTAGGATTTTTCATGTTCTGCCTTCCAGAGCCAGAAATGCAGGCAGCCACCATTTCTGGTATTTTTAAGTGGGATCCAGGATCCTGCTTGTGAGGCAAAGTCTTAAGTCCTGAACCATCTCTTCAGCCCCTTAATAAACATTTTAATGGTCAACTGTAAACTCCAGATGACTTCATAAGCACACGTTTTCCTGCATCCTTCTCTCCTTTCCTTCTGTGTTTCTGCCTTCCCTCTAGCTGGATCTTCCAGTTTCCCTCAATGTTTTCTTTCTTTACACTAAAAGACCATTTTAAATCCCAGAGGCTCAGCAAAATCTGGCTTCTACTTCTGAAGATAGCTCTAAATTACTATCCTGGACCTCAGAAAATTTCATGCTAATCTTACAAGATCAAACTTCATTTTCCCTGCAGTTAAGGTCATTTCTTAGCAAATGTATTATAAAACTCTTTAAGTAACTTACCATTGCCAGAAATAGCATTATGGTATTATCATATGCCCCAAAGCTAATTTTGATCATTACTTAAATCTTCAAAAGATAGCCTATTCTATTGAGAAAACTTGGATTTTTTTTCAAAGTCGTAATAAAACAGCCTCCTTGGTAAATTGACATGGATCAGCCTAAAGAAAAAAAACTCAGTTATTAAAGTTTTAGAATAATATTTAAAATACAAATCTTCAAAGAAGTAAAAAAAAAGCTTGGAAACCTTAGAAGCCTAATTAGTTCAGAATTGTATGTATAGTTAAAAAATTGTTATCTGGAAATGATGCATTCCTTTAGAAAAAAAGGACATGTTCTTAATGCTATTATATAAAAACATTCAAGACAATCTACATTAATTGATCTGAGCAAAATGGTAAAGGAATATGAAGACAATGAAACATCACTTGTCACCATGATATCATTTTGGAATAAACCACAAAATAACTCCTACCTTTGGGCAAATCTCAAATGTTAACTTTTCCAGGAATAGCACAGCAAATTAGTAAAGTGCAAAGCAACACTTTATTCTTGCATTCTTTCTCTGTGATGCAATGTTTCTCACTAACTGAAAACAAAAACGAACCAGAAAAGAGCTCACTTTGCCATGGAAAATTCATGCCCCTTCACGGTGCAACTTTGTTTCATTGCAAAACAAATTGCACACATCTGCAGCCATGCCCTACAGTATTCGTGTTTATGGCTATTAATCTCGTAAATGAGGGAGTTTCCAGATTTCGAATAAAACGTAGGAAGGATGACTGCACTTCACTAGGGATACAAGGACTTCTCACTCTTTTCTGGGACCTGCAGTGTTCCAGGGCATGGAAGTGGAATGAGCCCACGCACACAGAGTCTGTACTCATGGTTCTCCAAAGAAGAAATATTGCATGTGCAAGCAAAATCCAATCAGAGGCACCCGGATCAGGTGTGTGGAAGGATGCACGTCAGACAGCAGGGGCTGGCGTGAGTTCACTGCAGTCGTGACTTGATCCTCGGAGAGAGAACTTAACGGATTTATGCTCATTTCACTTCTGAAGATGTCAGGCTAATGCTTCACTTTGTGAGCATGTGTAACGGAACAGTAAGTGGAAAACTGAGCTGAGGACTCTGTGGCATGTCATGCTGTTTCATGGGCCTCTGCACCCAAAAAGAATGTTCAACAAAGGGCCAAAACAGAAGTTTGTGAGACCTTGTTACAACAGCTGAGCCATGAAAATAGTCTCATTAAAAAGAAATTCGTGAACAAGTGTCAAAATGGACGAGTGGTATCAATTCCAAGAAAATTTGGGAGTGAGAAGCAGAGTTAAGGAAACCATGCTAGCCGACCTCTGTTTTTATGAAAAGAAGCTGTGCATCACTAATTACCCATCACTGCTCATCCCTGCTGAAACCCTTTGCAAATGAAAGGTCCTGTTATAGCCATGCAAGCATTGCTTGGCTGATTTCTAGCAACAAAGAACAGTTTCCTTGAAAACACAGAAAGAAATTCCACCCCCAGCCTATATGTTTTTAAGTTAATGTGTCCATCACTTCTGAAAAAAAAGAGTTAAACGAAGCTGTTTCTTAGCAACCTAGAAATATTTAGAACTCAATATTTTAAAGTTTTGGCTTTTTTTCAGTATTGATATCATGAAAATTAACTCTATTCTGTTGACTGCTATGTAAATGAGCCAAGTAAAAGATTTTTTTTCTTTGATTATTTACCAACTCTATTTTAGAGGATAGTATATAAAATGAGATTGATTAATAAGTTTTAATGAGTGGCTCTGAAATAATTTGTCAAACAATAAGATTTAAATGTATAAACCAAATATATCGAAATAGTTATACTGAAATTTAGATTTTTTTTTCAGCTAACCAAAATTGTTTGAGACCTTTTAAAAATAAAAATAGAGCTGGAGAGATGGCTCAGGGGTTCAGACTCTGTCTCCCAAGCAGAAGGTCCTGAGTTTGGATCCCAGGGCCCCCATAAAAAAAAAACTCCAGGCTGAACTGGCTGCAGCCTACACTTCCCATCCCAATGAACAGAGCCCAAGAAATCTAGAGTGAAGCAAAAAGGAGGTAGAACAATTCAGGATGATTTTTGAAGTCATCCTTGGACTTCCAGAGACACACAGTGAAACACACACACACACACACACACACACACACACACACACACACACACAAATGAAGTTTAAAAAATACAAATAAAATTGCTGTTCGAAAAGATCCTTAAATTCCTTTTTCCATGTGATCTTTTGAAGAACAGATAGGATCAGGATGTTTATTCTTTTGTTTCCCTCTATTGCTTTTGATCATTATCATCTCAATAATGTCGAGATATGTGACATGGGATGGCCAATTGGAAAAGACTCACCACTAGGTGAGCTGTATCTTTGGTCAGGCATCAGAGAGCATCCAAAGGTTGAGTCCAGACATCTTTGATCTGGAGTCTCAACCCTGTCCTCGAGCCTGTCCTTGTAATTCTGTGAGTAGGCCAGAATCATGAGGAAGAAAGGATAGAACTCATGCCATCATGCAACTCCAGATCAGGATGATGTTCTCTCTCAACTTTGCTTTTATTTTATCATCCATGTGCTAAGCTACTGCAAATTCTCCCTGTATTACTGATATTGTTTTGGAATAATACATTCTTACTTAATGAAATACTTTTAGAAATAATGATATAAACTTCGTGTGTGAAGCATCTTAATCTGAATGTCTATTTGGCATTACCTGGGATAGGCTAATTGTCAATGCATCATTACTTCCTAATGGAAGAGGATACACGTCCAAATCTTAAGCACCAGCCACCAAAACTGACTCCTTTATTCGCTTTACTGCTAGGAAAAAATGGAAGTTACTCAATGGGTTCCTATGTGAGCACTCATCTATTAAGATACTCTCAGATGCTTTTAGTTTTTTAATACTTAAAGGATATTGAAAAAAGAACTTTAATTATATAAGTTACTGGTATAGAACCCACAGGCTATTTCATAGTATGTATCTGTTGGCAAATAAATGATAACTACCTTTTGTGTTCCTTTCTCCCTATTTAAAATGAACACAATTATTTTATAATGTATTTGCCAAAATAATATGAGAATACAGTTAGATCTTTTATTTAAACTATTTTAATACAAGTACTATAGCTTATTTTTCTTAAGAATGGAGTGACAGAGATTTTGCAAAAATGAAATACGTGCATACATTGTTACTTTCCATTCTAGTCTCTTTAAAAGCAACAATTCCTGAGCATTTTATTGCTATTATCTAAGCAGCCTACCTCTCATGATATCTTATACTTAAATACAGGATAAAGAACTTTTAATAAAAAGATTATCCTCACATTGTGAAATTATACAGAGATTTTCCCTAATATCTCAACAAGTACCTAGATCACGACATTGGCAAAGACAAAATTTAATATGACGGATTTTTATGTAATCAATGGTGCTGAAAACACAATGCCTGCAAGAAGCTCTGGATTATGTGCCTTCTAAATACTTTATAACCTTTGACTTTCTTTTATCACTTCCCTAAAAACTAACATGCATTGTCCATATCTTGGTTTCTAAAAAAGTTGAATTGCTTATGTATAAAAGATTAAAGAACTATTTTCCAAACTGGTAGAGACAGTTTATGGAATACTGTGTTTAGACAGTGGTGACTATTTGTCACATAGGCTTGACATAGGCATTAAAGCACCAACCAATTTGGGTAATATGTCATAAGCAGCCAGTTGGAGGGCAGTAACAAAATACTCTGCTAACCATTCTACTCCAGAGACATCTGTTTATCTTAGCTAGACAGTAGCACCAGACACCTCTAGAATTTGGATCATGTAAATATCATGATTTGTCTCACTTTGAAAAGATTGAGGCAACAGAAAAATCATTCCATGTATCATACATATATTAAATACTAGCTGTATGTAGCACCATGCAAAAATTATGCAATGTTTTAAGTGAAAAAGTCAGTGTTTACATGTTATGTTATGGTTGTATTTAAATAAGGGTATTTAAATAAAATACAATTTCCATTTTAAAATAAAAATCTACATTTTGTAGCAGCAAAAATTCTGATCCTGTGAAAAACTAAACAATTGAGTTTGATTTATTGGCTAAGTAGATTAATGATTTTGTTCTTTTCTAATTAGAGGATAAGTAATAAAATATTAATTCTTCCTGGAATGCTAATTCTTATTGGAATGCTACTATGTCTTAGATATTGTATAATCACATTTGAATAACATTGCTTCAATCCTTGAAACAATATTTATAGAGTGATTCTGTTTTCATTTTACAACCTAGTTAATTGAAACTTAAACTTATAAAGTGTGTCCAAGGTCAGATGATTATCATATGGGAGCTGGGCCAAGAAGTTCCATCTGTTTAAAATTAAAGCTTCTATTTGTAATCTGCAGTAATTCCTTTACTATCCTGACCACAGCACATTGCTATCTTACACACTGAATATGATTGTTATTTACAAATACACACATGGCAACATATATCCTGTTATTCTGGAGATGGGGTGACGAGTTTACTCTGACTGGTGTGGTATTTTTGCAATTGTAGTTCTTTCCTTCAGACATTTTGGGTACCTATTCCATTTTGAGCACACCTGCATTTGTAGATCACTCATCCAAATACTTAACCTGACAACAGTCTAATGGCTCACAGGTTTTACTCTCAAACTCAGAAATATGGATGAAAGAGCAGAGGAAGGGGCATAGTTCTGAAGGGAAGAATGAATGCTTTTCAAGTAGTTTCCTAAATCACATGCCCCTGAAGCAAGAAATAAACAGCGTTGAGGTCAGTGCATAAGGCAAACAGGTTTTTGTGAACCCTGTTCCTAGTGAGAATGGGGATGAGAAGGCCAAATGCATTATATTTCTGAAAAGATAAGGAGCACAGCCTCCCAGGTTCCTCTTTGCTCTTCCTGGATTTGTAGATCCTTGGGGATCCACAGCAGACCTCACAACCCAAGTCCCTCAGACAGGGCCAACCTTATGTCTATGCACATCTTCTTAGGGCCTCCACCCCATCCCGAGAGTGTGGAGCAATAGCCTTTAGAAACTTTCCAGTCCTCTAGTAGGTTTGAGCCCCTCCCCCATGTCCCCTGAAGTGACTCAAATGTTCTCTTCGTCTTAGTGCAAAGCTATTTTTACCACAGTGTTTTGGGAATCTTTGGACACACACTCAGAGCGCTTAGGTAAGTTACAGTTTCCGGGGTTCAGGTTACCTTCTCAGTGGCCACAGATTTGCAGCATTGCCTCTTCCAAATTTTCCTTTTACTCTCAGGCTCTTCTTTCACCTCTATTCTGTAGGTCTGGACACTCACCTGCCCTTGCCACTTGACTACTTTCTTCTGATTGCTCTGAATTCCCTACTTTTTCTTATCTCCATCCTCTCTCCCTTAGTCTACCTACATTTCTTTGCCTTTCTTTTCATTGCTAAAAAAACATACCATGGTTTTCTTTTGTCACATCTGCTCTACTTTCTCACCTAATCATTTCAATTGCTTTCTTTAATATTAACAATGTATCAATCCAGTCAGAGTCTCTAGAAATAGACCACAAAAACCTCTTTTCTATCTCTGACAAACCTATACCCAGGTCTCTCTGTCAGTGTCTTCTTTGAGCTTACTACTACCCCATACACAGGTTTTCCAAAGGGCCTCAGATTTGCTCCCTAGAATATCAAACAAGCATCTCAAAACCTCTGCTCTCAAACCATCCTTCCTCAATTTTTGATTTAGAGAAGCTGCCGTTCACTGCTGCATGCACTGAGAAGACTTTTATCCTCTCCTTCAATGTTGCTGAGTTATTCATTTCCATGTCTTTTTCAAAAAAATATTTCACTCATTTATTTGAGACAGAGAACACACATCCCATAGTACACAGGGCAGGAAAACTTTTGGAAGTCTTCTCTATTAGATATTAGGTGTGTTAAATACAAAATGACTCAAGCTGCCCCCCCCCTTTCTCTTCCATGTATGTGTTCAGATAAAGAACCCTTCCCAGCTCCCAGTCTACGTAAATAAGACAGCTCCATCCTCCCAAGGAGAACCACACAACCCCTAACCTGACTGTGACTTTTCCACAGCCCTCAGTCCACCTGCAACTAAGATAAACTGGCACATTCGTCCTAGGACAATCACTCACCCTGGAGTGAGCCCCTCTTTCTATCCCAGTACATGCCCCTGGCCTAGAGTCACATTCCTGCCCCCTTCTCATCCCAGTCACGTGACCACGTCCAATAAGAGACCTCAGAACTAGGCTCTCCCTCTGTCTCTCTTTCTCTCTTTCTGTCTCGCTCTGTCTCTCTCTCTTTCTGTCTCTCTGCTTCTCTGTCAGGCCATGCTGCATGCCTGTTTGGTCCTCTTGCTTGCTTGACAATAAATCTTCTTTTATTGTCCTGTTGGTTTGGGTGTGTCTTTGTATTCCTGATACAAAGGTGGGGGGGGTCCTCCTCCCATAAGCCCACATTATTCTTCCATCATATAGGCTTGTGGAAATTGAGTTCCTAGGAATTGCTGGACTTATGAGCAGATGTTTTACTCAATGAGTTATTTTGATGGCCTTACGTGTCTTTCAAACACTCATTATCCCCACTGAAATTTCAACAAGAAAGAATTTTAAAAAAAGAAACACTTTGATGAACCGACACTTTTAATATTTCTACCTTGCTATCATTGACACACATAAACCCTCAAATTTATTGTAAATATATTTCTCATCAAACATAAGTTTTACAATGGATTTACCATGACTGATTCAAGGGAAGCCTTATGAATCAAGAAGTAACATTGATATTAGTGAATTTATATTGCATATTATGGACTCACTATATATCATTTCATTTCCTGCTAACATCAAGTTTGTGAAGTACTATTATTATAAGTGCTATTTGATCTCATAAAATCTAGACTTGGAACTCAAAAACAATGACAAAAGCTTAACTTCTACCTGAATCATAAGTTCTCCTCTCACACCACAACAGTATACTACTTTCATAAAGGTTTATTGCTTTCTACACTATCATTTACCTACTAAGCTATGGATTTTAAAATGACTGAACCCCAGGTTCTTGGAGTGTTACTAATAACATTGTAATTATTTCCTGTTACTGTTTATCTGTCCCATAATTGTTAAATATGTATTTCAACTATTTAAAGTTTGGAAAATTTCAATTTATATCAAGTGCTTTGACCATTTGCCAACATCTGTGTCTCTCTCTCTCTCCCATGTGCTCCAGAGAAATAACATAATTGCAATTATAAGCATCTCACATTTTGTCAACAGTTTGCACTCCAAGTGTTCACTGTTAGTTGTTTGGAGTCAGTGCATATTTTCCCACTGATCTAATCTAATGGAAGATTTTTTTTCCCAAGCTGGTATTTTCTTATTCTCTCCTTTCATTTCCTGCCCTTGACCTACAAAAAAACCTAGACAGACAGACAGACAGACAGACAGACAGACAGACAGACAGACAGATAGATAGATAGATAGATAGATAGATAGATAGATAAGTGAGGAGTATAAAAATGTAATCCAAGGGAAAATACTAATAGTAATTTTACCGTTCTGCATTCTGGATCATACTGGCAACAGGGACTCTTTAATTTACACACAAAACACTCTTCTCTGTGTAAGATGTTGTTTTTATTAGCGTCTCAAAACTTTTCTATTTCTAGTATAGAATCTTCTTTTTCTGCACTGGCTGTATCTTTATAACGTCACTAGGACAGGGGAACTAAAAGAGAAGATGGAGAAGCTTCATGTTCTTAGGAGACTTGTGACTTACAGACACACTGATGTCTATCTTATACTTTTTAAAGTCAGCAGAGTTAAGAATGGTGCTATCTTAAATATTATTGTTATGGCCTAAACTTCAAAATTCTTTGGTGTTCATATTTATATCTTATTTTTATTTGCCTAGTAATTCCAGTTATAAAAGTATTTTGTAGACTATACCTCAGTTTCATTTCGAATTAATTTTTATTCATGCATAAAAACATGTCAGTGCCATTGGTTGCCATGGGATGCTTTGATATATGTATGTATGTTGTACTGCTTAAAACAGGCTCAAGGTATTTGTCGTCCTTAAACATTGTACCAGTTACCCTTCTCTGTTGCTGTGAGAAAAGACTCAAATTCAAATAACCTAAAGGGAGAAAGAAATTTATTCTGCCTACAGTTTCAGAGGGGAGATGCAGTCCTTTAAGGGAGAAAAGACGTGGCAGGCAGCAGAAGCTGAAGGTGGCCTAAGTCACTGTAGACATCATGGAGGCTTAGACTGTGGCTGCAAGCTCAAGAGCAGACTCACTCACTCAAGCAGGGCGGGGCTAATCAACTTCAAGTTCCAACTCCTATGACTTGCCTTTCCCCAGAAAGTCTCCACCTCCTATAAGTACCATGATTTTCCCAAACAACTATAGATTCAAATACATGGACCTGTGGAGGCAACTCACATTTCAAACCATGACAAACATTGTTAAAAACTAAAAATACACACTTCAAACTTTTTGAAATATCCATCTTATCACCATCATCCATACTCACTGAACTTTATGATAGCACTTTAGGATTCTAGGACGTAGGATTCCTTGGTTCTTTCCAACTGACAGTCAGAATTTCTCCACCCCAAATGTGATACATTTTAAAAGCAATTGCACAATTCTAATCAATTTCAGCTTTATAACAAACTTTAAGAATATTTACATCTTTTGCTATTGACCAGTCATGGATTTGAATTTGAGACATTGTAATTGACCATGTCCATGTAGGGCACCAAACCTATTGGGCCTTTCATATCACTGTTCCAGAACCATTTCCCCACTCTTTTCATCCCTTTGTCAATTTCATTCACTCCTCTAGATCCATGAGAAGAGAGAGGATTGTTATAAGAAAAGGGATATTACTGGAACTTTATTAGACACAAAATAAATAAATATTGCACAAAAAGTGCCAGTTAGTATTGTTTTCATTAATTCAGTAACACTGCTACATAGTATTCCATTCATTGAAAAGTAAGTTTTCAAATTACCTTCATATTTATGATAGCATAGCATACAGCTGAGAACACAAGTTCATTTTCCTTAACAAATGTTAGATTATACCCTGAGTTGCTAAAAGTTTCAATCTTAATTATTAACTTTGATGACCAGTTCACTGGCAAAAAAAATGGTTGAATACTTTCTTCTGTGTCTTATGCCTCTCCCCTGTCAGCTGTACCATCCCAAAATTTTAAAAATGTTTCTCAGATTTGATAGAAAATTTTACAGTGACACAATCATAAATACAGAATGTACAAACTAACATTCAAAGTTTGGAACTCTTTTGAGAATGTGAGAAATTAACTTCTGACAAAATCTTAGCATCTTGAGTTAAAAACTTAACTAGTTCCTGAGTTACCAACTTTTTAACCATTGATCTTCTCTATTTTTGAAAAATAAGGTCATAGGGAATGTACCATGTATTTATCACTGCTGAGGTAGTAGGCCTTGTATTTTCCATCTGCTTTTCAGACACCAACTCTAAAGTCTTAGTCCAATATATTTATGCTCTACATGATAAACTCATGTTCACATACAGCTGCATGCTATGTCTCCTTTATAGGCATGATATCATTTGATCGAATGTTTACCCAAACTGGATAAAGCATCTACTCTACACCAAAGCAGTTGACATTGCACTTACTCAACAAAGAAATAATCACATGAATATGGTTCTTTGGAATAGGGCCTCTGTACTTCTCCTTGACATTGTGAACCATACACAGCAGATACTTTTTAATTAAAAAAAAAAAACTTTTTCCTTGCCATCTTTGGCCATCACCTTTCTCAAACAACTGATGTTGAGTCAATAGATGGTGAGAAAGAGTGAAAAAGTGTTGGGCACCAAGGTTGTCAACAAAAGTAGCTGAGCCCAAAAAACAGGTGCACCCTGACTTGTCAAGCAGATATTGTGTGTGTTGCTGTAAAGAACATTACGTTTAAGGAGGGTTTATTTACTATATGTTCTGCATCCTGACTTCCATATCACCCCTAACTTTACATACTAACTACTGCCCCAACTACTAACTACATACTAACTACTGGGGAAGGAAGCAGGATTCAGGCATGGGTTGCCACGCTCCAAAACAAAAAGAAGCCACGGAAGATCACCAGAAAAGAATCAAGAGTCATTCATTCATCCAGTACCATGGGATGTGAACACCCTTCAGCCAACCCTCCTTCGCCCACCTCATTTTACAGCCTTAGCAAAAGAGAGGAAAGTATTTACCTTGCTTCTATTGAGGCTGAAGCCTGAGAGAGTCATGTATAACCTTTGAAGGACTGTAATGGTTTTAGTCACAGATGAATAGCATCTTTTTTGACAGGCAGAAGAGAGAAAAGAGCTAAACCACACTGCAAATATTAACCAGCTATTTTAGAGCAATGGCTTTTGCCTTTGAAATCTTTCATCATGAGTCTATACTTAGAATTCAGATGAGCCCAGGGGGAGGGGAATGGAGTAAGGCTGATCCCCCAGTTGTTTGGAAGCACGTCCTGTAAGCAGGTTAGTGTCTAAGCAATCCCAAATAGAAAAGTCGAGTGCTTTATGCGATGTGGCTCTGTGTCTTTTTGTTTTAACCTGTTCCTTCTACAGGTTGTCACATTGCCCTGGGAGGTGACACTTGTGAGTTTTCAAACTTCATGTTGGAGGGAGCTGTAACTGTAATCACATTGGGAGACGAATGCTCTACGACAGCTAAAAGTTGGATTGAGTTTCAGGAGCTACTATATATAAAGCTGGGTCGACTTATGTCACCGCACTAATTAAATACCATCTGGGTGGCTCCTCTGGGTTTTTGAGGCCATCACCCAGCCCGGATCGAGTCAGAGGCCAAGGAGAATGATGATGGACCTTTTTGAAACTGGTTCCTATTTCTTCTACTTGGATGGGGAAAACGTTACTCTCCAGCCCTTAGAAGTGGCAGAGGGCTCTCCTTTATATCCGGCGAGTGATGGTACCCTTTCCCCTTGCTTGGACCAAACGCCCCCGGAAGCCGGGAGCGACAGCAGTGGAGAGGAACATGTATTGGCACCCCCAGGCCTGCAGCCTCCCCACTGCCCCGGTCAGTGTCTGATCTGGGCTTGCAAGACCTGCAAGAGAAAATCCGCCCCCACCGACAGGCGGAAAGCCGCCACCCTGCGCGAGAGAAGAAGGCTAAAGAAAATCAACGAGGCCTTCGAAGCCCTGAAGCGGCGGACTGTGGCCAATCCCAACCAGCGGTTGCCCAAGGTGGAGATCCTGCGGAGCGCCATCAGCTACATTGAGAGGCTGCAGGACCTGCTTCAGCGGCTGGATCAGCAGGAGAAATCGCAGGAGCTGGGGCTGGATCCCTTCAGCTACAGACCCAAGCAAGAAATTGTAAGGCCAGATGCTTGCTGCGGAGCGGGGAATGAAAAGCCTCCCTGGGTCTTAACTTCCAGCTGCTGGGTCTCTTGCAGCCGCTCCCGCGCCCTCTCTAATAATGAACCCCCGTTGACCCAAGAACACTGAGGCCCAGCAATAGGCAGGAAATGCATCGCGGGCCCAAGGAAGCCGGGGAGACAGCCCTCTTCCTTCCCCTCCCCCGGAATTTGTTTCCTAATGTGTTGCCTTGATTTTTCCCCTCCAGCTTGAGGGCGCGGATTTCCTGCACACCTGCAGCTCCCAGTGGCCAAGTGTTTCGGATCATTCCAGGGGGCTCGTGATAACCGCTAAGGAAGGTAAAGTGAAAGGAAAGGCTGGGGAGCTGCAGGGAGCATCCCCAGGGGCAGCCTTGGGGCATAGAGTAGGGCAGAAAGGACGCCAAGGGAGAATGGAGATGATGAGTCCAGAAGGGGCGCTTTTTCTTTCTTTCTCTTTTCTCTCTTTCTCTCTTTTCTCGCTTTCTCTCTTTTCTCTCTCTTTCTCTCTTTTTCTCATTTCCTTCTTTCTTCTTTTTCTCTTTTTTTTCTTCCCTTTCTCTCTTTCCTTTCTCAGTGGCCCTTCTCAGAGCCCCGAGTGTGACAGAGTTGTCTTTGTTTTCTGCCCTCAGCAGGAGCCAATACGGACTCTGCGGCCTCCAGCAGCCTGCAGCGCCTGTCCTCCATCGTGGACAGCATTTCCTCAGAGGAACACAAGCTCCCCTGTGCTGACGGGGAGGTGGTGGAGAAGTAACTGCCCGCCCAGCAGCAGGAAGACCCTCCTTGCCTAATCATTTAGATCAGGGCACCCTGCATTAATATTTAAGATCCCATAGCCCAGAGTTTATGAAAGGCAGGGGATATAGAAAGAAACTGCTGTGCCTACTCAAATGAAATGGCCTCTTTGCTTTTGGGTTTGTTTCTTGGAACTGCTGAGTGGCTTAGGTCTAGCACCTTTATTTTGTTTTGTTTGGCTGGTGTTGTAATATATCATCTTTTATCCTGGTGCCCTTTTATGGCCTATGCAAAAGAAATTCATTCCTGTCTGTGGCGAAATGAAGCCAGCATGTTCATTCTTAGTGATATTTAATGTATTTTTTTGTAAACAGTTTTAGTTTTTTCACTTTCATGCAAAGAAGTATTTTAAATGTGGAATAATGTATATTAAATGTGTGAGGATCCCGGTATTGTAATATTAAAGTATTAAGTTTCTATATGGACATAATTGGCCTTAATTTAATTAACAATGGGAAAAACTGCGAAGGGGTGTGGACAAAATAAAGGAGAGCCATATTTTTACTTAGACACTACAAACACCCATTTATTTGGGTGTTTTCTTTCAGCCTGATTTAAAGGGAAGAGAATATTTTTTTTTGGTCTAAAACTGGGTGCTTTAATATTTGGTGCTCACCCTTCTTATTAGAAGTGAAGGGATCCACTTTCCTTTTGTCAGCATTTTGTTCTTGCTCATTTGCTTTCTCCATTCTATTATGTGTTGGGTTAGATTCACTTGCTGTAAATTGACAATTAAATTTTCAATATACTAAGTCTTACAAGACATATCAAGACATAAGCCCTTGCTTATTTCCCTAAAAGATCTACAACTGATTTGGCACAAATTATTATTTTCACTCCTTGGCCCTTTGCAGGCTGTTCCAAAGTGTAGGTCTAGAGTACTGGTCTCCTACAGTTTTCTTGAACTAGACCAGTCCCTAGCAGATTGTAACATCCTCAAGTGCTCTTTGACTTGTTTTTGTTTTCTAAATAGAAAGATAAAAGAGAGAAACAATCCCTCTCTTAAGGAGGGGTGGTCATGCATGAAGGGGGGTTGCTTTGGGAGTTGGAAGGGTGAAATGGTTGAGGTCAAAAGACAGCAACAACACACATGAAACCTCTTAGCAGGCCAAAACAGCAAAGCCCCAGAGAGACTGAACCCCAGGAGTTCCAGTCCATGAGGATTTTACAACGTGTGCCAGGTTTGTTTATCCTGTAACCTCAGGAAGAAAAGACCACCAAGAATCACAGTGGGAAGTAAAGCAGTGCCTAAGAGTTTCTACCACTTGTTCTGATAATCAGTAAATGGTACCTTCACTCTCCCAACACTTCCCTGGATGTCTGCCTCTCCCCTTCCCTCACCACGCAGGAGGGGAAGATAGCAGCTGAGCTAAGATGTAGAATTCGAACTATTTTAGTCTTTGCCAGCCAATCTCATCTGCTGACTCCTCAAAGGGGTAAGCTTCCCAGTGAATGCCACAAGCAGTCTTAGAAGCCCACAGGTACTTCACATAATTTCACATGAAAGGTTTCTCTCTGGGACTAGAGCAGGTAGAAGGATTTCATCCAAAATGCCCCTGTCCGGGAGTGCTTCTGATCTCAGATTTTGCCATATTTGCATAGACTGTGAGGTTCAGCATGCCTAATCCCCAAATCTGAAACCTGAAACTCCTTGAGCATTATTGTCTGCAGTCAAAAAATTTAGATTTTTGAGCATTTCAGATGTTGCATTTTAGATTCGGGATGCTAATCTATAGTCTATTTTCTGAACATAGGAATAATTCCAGGTTACTCTAAAATATTAAATGCAGTAAGCTTGATAGAGGAAACTGAAAGTGATATAAATCTCCTGTAAAGGTTTGAGAGAAGCAGTTGAGATGCACAGAATGGGAGACTTCTCAGCCTCTGTAAAGCCATCTTGCCTAGATTAAATCCAGTCAACTACCATGTAGCCCTGAACTGGCCACTGTTCTTTTTAGTCCTGGTTCACTTATGAAATAGGAAGGATAACACTGCCTGTCTCCGAGGTTGTGCAAATTCACTAAGATTACATGTACAAGTGCTAAGTCAAAACAAGACATAAATAGATAATATTCAATTCTCTTTATTATTTTTGCATGTGTGTGTGTGTATGTGTGTGTGTGTGTTTGTGTGTATACCACAGGAAACTTGAGTGTGTGTGCCCGTGAAAGCCCAAGGGTGACTTTGGGAATCAACCTGGATTATTCTCTACCTCCTTATTGCTTTGTTTTGGGTGTTCAAGACTCCGTCCTCCAGGGCTGGAGGACCAGGCCTTTACCATTTCTACCCAGGTCCTAGCATTTTCACCTGGGCATCAAGACAAAGGCTTTTAACACCTGAGTCATCTGCCTAGCCAATTTCTCTTTAATTTGCACTGAAGAATCTGACTTGGGAATCAACAGGTTTTCATAACACCAAAAGCCATAGTTCTTTCTGTCTTTGCTGACTCTGGCTAGAGAAAGATCTAACAATAAGCCAGATGATGGGGCCGTTTTTGGCAAGTTTTCTGTTCGGATAATGCTACCACACCAGAGAGAACTAAGTTCATTACTACTACTTTAGAGAAGAGAGGTCTTCAGAACAATAGAAAGTTTCCCCAACTGGTAAGTACCAAGCCAGCACTCAAAGCTAGGCAATTGTCACTGGCTATAAGCTTACACCCTCACTCACTATGAACCCAGAAAGAAGCCCTAAGAAAAGAATAAGGAACATTTTATCTGTGGATTTGGCTCGTTAACAATTTTTTTATAAAGCATTTTTTCTTAAGCAGAACTTGCTAGTACACTCCAAATTACAACAATAACTAAATACTAAATAGCTAAATCCTATTTACTAATTTGTAAATGAATGTAATCAAATGAAACAACCAACATACTTATAAATATATTTGGACTGTCTGTTTTCCCACTAACCATGCATATTACATATTTATGCATTTACTCTCAAGAAATTTTCCTTCTGATATGTTTATATATCTGTATGTTAAAAAAATCAAATTCTTTGCACAACTGATATAAAATAGCACAACTATAAGGTGAACTCTAGGATTGTACTTGTGTTTATAATAAAGTTTCCATTATAAACTGCTCAACAAGAGAATGCTTTTATCAATTCATGGGCTTAACTTGTTGATGGATTTTTTTTTTTTTATTCAGTCCTTGAAAACTAAATCCCTTCTATCTTTCTCAGGGAGGTAACTTGAGAAATTGTTTGGAATAAGTTTGCCTATGGAAGTCTTTTCATTAAATAGAGCAAATATTTCCCAAAGAGTTCATGTGACCTCCAGTACTATGGATGATATGTTAGGCTTTTTAATGAAATCCTTGGTGTGTTTGCAATTAAAATATTTTCCTTTGATACTAATGATGATAATCTATACCAAGGCCAAAGCCAAAATAAACAAGATAGTGAAGGCAGAAAAATGAGATATATAATATGGTAAAGATAAAAAATATGGAGTTGAACTGTAAAGTTTTCAAGTGGCAAATAGTGATTTTTCTGTTATGATCTTATAAAAATAATTCTGTGACATCAAATGTCAGTTTTCTCAAAATAGCTTTCATCATTATACCTGAGTCATTGAATTCTTTACCTGGACATTGTGGAAATTCACTCATGTCAAACAATCATAATTTTCTTCCAACCTCCATCTGTACAGAACTAAGGTGTTTTTAAAAATTCTCGAGACTAGCAGAAAAAAATCAAGATGCTAAATATCATCCTTCTCATTGATCACGTGAACTTAAGTATAAAACTTTTTTCCTCATAGTTTTTTTTGTTCATTCTTATATCCCTATAAATATATTTAAAAATATACTTTAAGCATAGTATGTCTCTTTGCCTAATCATTCATGAATAAGAATTCACATACTTTTTCCTTTACACAACCTCCAGTCCCTCAAACTAATTAAAAGACGATCCTTGATCTTAGAAGAGTTTTTCTTTCTGTCTATAAAAAGCAAGCTTATTTTTTTCAAACCTAATGTTGACTCTGTCTGAAAAATGGGATGTCTGTCCCATGTGCTGCAACCAAGATAATTTGACAGGGACAGGATACTTTCTCTCCTCTCTCCTAAATATTCTTACACCGTCCTTTGATCTCTCCTGGGAGTCTTGAATTCAAGCAGAGGCCAATGTCTTCTTCAGCTGTCTTTGCCACACATTCTTCCCTCAGCTCTAGCAGGTACTAATGTGTTTACATAGGTGTGCCAGGCTCCCAGAGCAAATAGCAGTTTTAAAATGTCCCCACACGCACACTGGGGAGTCATCTACGACAAGCAAAAACTCAAGAACAACTCCTTTTATCTACGAATTGATAAAGGTTGGCAGGTAGGGACAAAAATGAATATTTTATGCATCTGGTTTCTTCCTCTAATAGTAGGATGGAGAATTGCATTGGTAAAAATTCGTAGCTTGGAGAGATTATAAGGAAGAAAAAGGTGTGAGCAGCATTTTGCTAGTGAGGCTTGTTCCTCAAACACTTGCTTGTTTGTCTTGTCATAATGGTTGAACTAACAGTAAATTCAGGTAAAAAGAAAACCAAAAATGATTTTTGATTTAGAGGCCAACTCAGTTAAAAATCTGTGGATACATCAAAATATGAGAAAAACCAGACATACATTTGGCATTTGTTCTTGCTGGGAATGCAGTCTTAAAATGCAAATAATCACTCCAGGTATCTCACCAAAACCTTGACACAGGTCCCTGCACAGTCGGGGGTGGCGGAGTTTTCTCGCCCTCTGCTTAACCCATAGCCTCTTCCAGGCGCCGGTCAGCATTGGCAACTAGTTCATCGATTTAAAGAAAGCGCTTAACTTTTCCCATGCTTCCATGTATTTTTTTTTTTTTTCTTTGTACGATTCACCCAAACTCCACTTCCACTCGGACCCCCATGCCTCTTCTGAGAAAGAGCAGCGCAGCTGGGCCATCTGAACTGGTGCACGGAGAAGGGGGGTTGGGGGGGGGGAGGAACGCTGTCCTGTCTGGGCACCCACGTCTTTGCCTGCTACCTCCAGTTTTTTTTTTTTTTTTTCCATCTCCTCTGTCAGGGGTTCAGAAGTTTTGTCTCATTTTTTACTCTGGTGTTCTGAGATCCGACTTTCAGCACTCGGGTCCCAAGGGCTCTGCAGTCCCCCTCCTTCTGGCAGAGCTCATTAGCGGCTTCTTTAGTTCCACTCACCCGATGCACTCTTTTTGTTTTGGGATCACCTTACCAACGCCAACCCTAACCTCTGAACATTCCTGTCACTGACAGAGGCTCCTGAGTGACAGCGTCTCCCTAGCCCTGGGAGCCAGAATGTGAGAGTTTGTGCTCCTGAGCTCACGGAGCAGCTAGCTACCAAGAGGAAAGCAAGCAGAATCACTCCAGGAGCGTCAACCCTAAAAAACGGGATGGTTCCTTCAAATCTGGTGTCACCTGGGCCAGTTGACCCAACCCTGGAGTTTGGGCTTGCACTGCATTAAAACATTAACGTGAAGAGCATTGCTCGAAAATAGAAGACTAGGTAGCTACCATGCGTCTAACGCATCAACGGCAGAGAAACAGAACATTGTTTTTCACTTCAACTGTTGGAACTATGTGTGGAAATCACAAGACTGTTGTTAACTACTCAAATATGGTAACTAGCAGAGAGAGAGAGAGAGAGAGTGAGAGAGAGAGAGATAGAGAGAGAGACTAAGTATGGGAAAGAAGAGAGCCTGTGCACCTTGACTGAGACAATATTTATTTATCCAAAATAATATTGCAAAGATGAGACACAATGTGCTTTCATCTAAATTCTCCAAAGTGAGGGGGGAAAACACCTCTAGGAGTCAGGACCTTGGCTCTTTCATCTGGTGTGTAGCCCCAGGTACTGCATTCATTTCAAACACACACATTTGTCTGAGTAACATGCAGTTGAATTTTCCACCGGTGAGGTGATTAGCCCCTTCTTATGAGAGGGAACCCGATTTTCATGGGTTCGGAGGCCCTAGAGAAGACTCAACTAGCAAACGGCAGTGAGCGACACTGTCAGTCTCCCTTCTGGGTTTCAGAAGTCCCTTTCTTCCAGCCACCACACCAACAAAAATTTACAATTACTTTGGCATCTACACATGCCATATAACCAGTCAGATTCACTTTAGGAATCCTCCTCCTCCTCGTTATCACCAAAAGGAAAGTTCTATTCCCAAATCACTTTAGAGCCACGATTACTGACCTGAATGACACTCGGTGGAATTGAGAATATTCTTTATTTTTTGTCAGTGGCTCCGGCAAGCTCTGATCCAAAGTCCCACTGCTTGTGTGGAATTGGAAAGGCTGATTAACAGATTCACTCTTACTAAATTCTAGCCTTTCTCTCTTGCCTTTAGTCCACCAAAATTTGAAAGACCTTGTAGCAATCCCATTTCTGGAAGATGTTTTGTCACCAAAATATGTGAAATCAGACTGGGTTAGAGGAGCTGGAAATTTTACACTAGCCCAGGATCACTGTTCCAGCAGCTGGGACGCATCTGTAACGGTGTTAGTTTGCCTGAAAGCAGAAAATTAGCGACCCCAAAGCCCAGCTTGGCTGTTTAGTCTGCGGGACTGGTAGGGTAGAAAGGAAACACTGGGGACAGGACACAGGAGACTTGCCAGGGAGAGTTTTCATTGTGAAACTTGCCTTGTGGGATCGCTCATCCTAGAGACATTTTCTATGGGAATTTACTGCCTACTTAGGTTCTGGTGGAGGCTTGGCCCACAAGAGAAGGTGCTAGTCATGTACTGAAGAAGGAAAAGAAAAAGGAAGGAGAGAAGCAAGGCTGGAGGATAACCTAACCCTCCAGAGACCATTTCCTTTCAGATGAGCAGAAATCACGAGTCCGAGAGTGCCCTGTCTTAGCTCCAGCTCTCTACTGATGCACATAGCATTTTGTAAACCCTTTTTTTTTTTTTTTTACAAAGTCGATTTTCAAAGCATGGTATGCTGGGCACACTCCAGGACTGAAAGGATCAGCTCAGATTTTTATTACCTATAACCTGGAGGCAGATCGATTAAAAACTCCTCCGGTAAGATTCATGAGCAAGAGAGATACGTACCTAACATTCCAGTTCAGGATCCAGACACCAGATCAGCCTTTGGTGTCAATAGGCAACTTTGTGGATCACTCATTTTATGACTAGTCAATTGCACAGAATTTTATGCTCCCCTGTCCCTCTGCTCCCCAGCTTGTGGATCCCTTGATTTAGGTTGTCTAGAAGGGAAGCAAGCAGGTTGGAAGCAGAAGGCTGTAAAACCATTAGTGTCCAAAGGGCCAGTAAACAGCAAATTGTCTCAAAAGGCGAGGCGGGGAGGTTTTTCCCAGACAGTCCCTGTGGGGGTTGTGGTGGGATATGCTAATAGTGCCCAGCCACTGGGGCCAGCCTCCCGCCCCCAGCCCCCAAGAATATATAAAAAGCCCAAACCCCAGTCAGAGACCCTGACCAACAGGCTCCTGCCCTTGTTAATTACAGAGCAGCAACCTTGACGCTCCGCCTGGGATTTGACAGTCTGAGGCAGCCAGGGGGTGGGGGGCTCACATTTCTCCCTGATCGCTTGCCTCTGTGCCCAGGTGCGCCACCTGCCCCTGCACAGAATGGACATGATAGACGGCTGTCAGTTCTCACCTTCTGAATACTTTTTTGAAGGCTCCTGTATCCCGTCCCCCGACGGGGAGTTTGGGGAGCAGTTTGAGGCGCGAGTAGCAGCCTTTGGGTCTCACAAAGCAGAGCTGCCGGGCTCGGATGAAGATGAGCACGTGCGCGTACCTACCGGCCACCACCAGGCTGGCCACTGCCTCATGTGGGCTTGCAAAGCGTGCAAGAGGAAGTCCACCACCATGGACCGTCGCAAGGCGGCCACCATGCGAGAGCGCAGACGCCTGAAGAAGGTCAACCAGGCTTTCGAGACGCTCAAGCGATGCACCACCACCAACCCCAACCAGAGGCTCCCCAAGGTAGAGATACTCAGGAATGCCATTCGCTACATCGAGAGCCTACAGGAGCTGCTGAGGGAGCAGGTGGAGAACTATTACAGCCTGCCGGGACAGAGCTGCTCCGAGCCCACCAGCCCCAGCTCCAACTGCTCCGACGGCATGGTAAGCCCAACTCTCGGATACCCACTCTCTGCCAATCCCAGTCCTTTCTAAAATGTCCTCATATCTTGTCTAAACCAGGTGGAGTGGGATCTAGGCAGTTGCTTCATTGCTGACCGAGAAGGGTTCACATGTAGAAGCTAGATTCCAGGAAATAACTGTTGGATAAGACTTGAGTTTGACTTCCTAGCAGGTTTTCAATGTTTGTTCACTGTGGCAGAGGGTTGGTATAGGTGATAGGTAGCTGGAAATGATTTGTTTTCCCTATTACTCTATTTCCAAAATATTCCCACTCTGGGTCATAAGATATCACTGCCCCCGCAGTCTATGCGTGTGTATAATGAAGAATTGGAAAGTAATATCAGCACGACCTTAGTTTCTGCTCTGTTGAGGCCTGGCTTGAAAGAGATGTTGATGCATTCTTTTCGGAGGGCGTTTGCTCTAACACTGCCAGCTTTTAATGTGTTTTTGCCCTGGGAAAGTGCTCTCTCCCAGAATTAGCGTGGCCTCCTTCTAGGACAATCCATTTTGCATGGTTAACCCAATGCATGTTGCTGCCGACTTCCATGCCCGCCCCTTCCCTTTGCTGCTCCTCTCCTCTCCTCCCAGCGGCAGAGCCTGACCTCTGTGCCCTGGCAACTCTGAGCCAGCTACTGCTTCCTAAATCAGTGCAGTGAAGGGGACTGAGAGCAGTCAGTTTACCAGGCGGTGGGCGAGTGCCGGTTCACCCTAGGGGAGCACGTCTTTAGCCCAAACTTGAAAATTTGTTTCTCTTGTGTCTTGTATTATAGCCAGAGTGTAACAGTCCTGTCTGGTCCAGAAAGAACAGCAGTTTTGACAGCGTCTACGGTCCTGATGTGTCAAATGGTAAGAACTGATAACTGTAGAGGCATTTAAAGACCAGTTCGACCGTCTAACTCAGTCTATCACAGCACAGTCTGTTTGCCCAAGTAGTTCTGGAAAAGAAATGAAAGCGAAAGTTCTTATGGGAAGTTTGGTCGAGTAAATACACCTTTATAGATTACTGAAACAGACACCCGGGTATACACACACACACACACACACACACACACACACACACACACACACACACACACTTTTGCTTGAAATATTGCAAAGGTTCCTCCTCCCTCGCCCCACATCTCCACCCTCAGGAATTTCCAGTTATTTGCTGCACATTTCTACATCAGACTCTGTGTGATCACCTGACCTCTGGTGTCAAAGGAGTTGACCTACAGTTTAAAGGGCAGCATAGGAGAGAGTCTGTCTGTGTGGGGTTAACTTTCTTTCTTTTTTTCTGCTTTTTTTTTTTCTCTCTCTCTTTTTAAATCTTAGTATATGTTACAGATAAAACCTCTTTATCCAGCTTGGATTGTTTGTCCAGCATAGTGGATCGGATCACCTCCGCCGAGCAAGCTGGGCTGCCTCTCCAGGACGTGGCCTCTCTCTCCCCAGTGGCCAGCACTGGTTCACAGCCTGCTACTCCAGGAGCCTCCAGTTCCAGACTTATCTATCATGTGCTATGAACTAAAGATCCACTGGGGATCCGTTCGGCTAAGAAGGCCTACTACACATGAGAAAGCAGGCTCAGCGTGTCTAAGAGGAAGACACACATGTGTTTTCCACTTGTAAATCTGTAAATTTTATCTTTCCACTTTATAAGACAGTGTATTTAACTAAAAGCCATGATTGCAATCAATACTTCTCCTTTTCTTCCTTTTTGCCTTTATCTTTACCTTCCTGTTGCTTTAAATGTGTAGCTCCAATAATATTATTTCTGAAGGGGGCAATCCATTGATGGTTGCTTGTTGCAATGTTTAACTTATAATATATATTTTATAAATATTGCTCATCAAAATATGTTTGGTATTTAGATCTTTATTTTTTTCTTCAAAACCTTTTAATATCCAGGGATCAGTTACAGGGAATTTAAAGCATATTTAACTTCTGGTTTTCTCTTTAAACTTTTGTTCATGTTGTATTAAATGAAAATATAGCAATATTACCTAATGGTATATATTCTGGTCCTTTTGTATAAGAGAAACATCTTTTCAATGTAAGCACTAAATACTGCAATGTGGATAATTTCAAGATATAAGAATTTTGGAAATTCCACCATAAATAAAACTGTCTCCTACAAGAAATATTTTGCGTCTTGGCTTTCAAATAAAAAAATCTCTAGAGGAATTAATAGTTATTGACATTTGAAACCTTTAAAGATGAGTTGACAAAGCTCTAATAGTTGGATTTGTATATACAAATGAATAAGTATAAACTTATGGGCACTGTTGATGTAATCAATGAAAATATAATATTCCATTTTCACATATTTTTATAAATATCACTCATAACAATCTTTGGTATTTGGTCTTTGTTTTTACTTCAAAATATTTTAGTAGCTGGGAATCACAGAGAATTTAAAAATATATTTAATATTTGCTAACTGAAAGTTTTCTTCTATTTTATTGCTGTGCCTTATAATGTTCAGTCATATATGTGAAAGGTTATTAGAAAATTATACAGACAGTAAAACTTGTTTAAGAAAAAATACATGGACTGTATAACATGATTTTGCTTTATGCCTTCAATATCTAGGATTTACTTTTTTCATATTTTCAAAATATCATAATTCAACATCCAAATAATATTTGTAAGGCATTTGAAGACATTAAGCAATTCCTTCAGATTGCTAGAAAACCAGAATAGGAAAACATAAACCACAGTGACATGAACCATATTGTGATATGCCTCCTTTCACCTTTTTTTCACTACCATGTAATGAACGTGTGCACATGTGTATGTGAATTGGACATATTATTCATTAAGTCTCTTGCAGAAAAAAATTGAACAAATCAAACAATTAGCTGTAAAATTACATTGAAGCTATTTTTGGGACAATTTTTTACAAGGTTTTCATTGGGATTGTGCTAGTGAGATACAGGTGTCACCTTGACATTGCAGGCTGAGCTGCTGGACGCATCTGTGAAGAACTGACAGTCGAGAGGCGTCCTAAGCAAATCTGCAGGAGATTGATTCATGGGAAAGAGCATCTGCTTCCTAATGGAAAGTGGAACTATTCCTGGGCAAGGCAGGTAGATAAGATGTGGGGGGAGGGGAGCTTGGAAGACCAGTGAATTCCATGAGCATGAGCCACTGACTACTTTTTAAGCTGGCTCCATAAATGGATGGATGAGATCACTGCCAGTTCGTTGGTACAAACTCTCCTGCCAGCTGGATCAAAAAGCCAAAATAAAATCACTTGTTCCCTGTCATAGTTAGATCCAGGTCTCAACTTCATGGTTGAGGGCTCCAGCTCTGGACACTTTTGTAGAGAATTAATAGTTGAGTTAAGCCCAGAGCAAACCAGCAGGAAATCGTCTAGTTGATGGGAAAGATCCAGCCCATGGTGAGCGGGACTAGTCCCTGAACAGGTGAATCAGATAGAGGGAATTGTTCAATAAAGTGGCCATTATTTTGTATTCTTGGACCAAGGTGCTGATCTGGTAAGTAAGGATCATCTCTCTCTCAGCTGTTATGTGGAATGGTGTGGTCAGTTACTCTTAGCCCTTGGTGTTACTGTGGATTCTCCTGCCAATCTGGACAAGCAACTGTAACTAGACTATCATAACAGAATAAACTCCTTGTCCCCTTAAGCTGTTTTATCATGATTTTATTAGCCATCATGCAGGTGAACTACTATATTCTCCTAAGTTGTTTGTGAATTTATTGGCAGCATGCAGGCAAATTGCTACAGGGATATATATATATATCCTTTAAGCAGAGAAACTAGCTAATAGCAGTGAACCATGAATGAATATAGTTAATGGATTCATCCTCTAGCTTGTTTTCTCATTTAATTATTTTCCTTGTTTTGTTCTTTGGGTGGTTTAGTACACTGTGTAGATCAGGCTAACCAGAAACTTGCAATCACCTGCCTCTGCCTTCTACCTGCTGCAAAACAAGTCTGAATCACATCCAGCTAGTTCTCTACCTTATTCATTAGTATAAAATTGCTGAGGGATTGTGGTTATATTTTTAATTAAATAAAGAGTGTGGATTCTTTTGCTCCATGGCAGTTCTCTTCTCAAGAAGGTTTTTGCTTTTCTGTGATTGTTTTTTTTTCTTGTGCTTGTCCACTATCAGGCTCAAAGAAAACTAGGCCATTCTGTCAGGGAGGGAGAAGAACTGAGCTAAAATTACTGTGGCCACAGCCACTGGGTGAGTTTTAAGACTCAATATAAACCTTTTAACACAAGGAAAGTGTTTTTCTTTAATCCTTCATATGTGGTTGAAGTATTTTAGGTGAAGAGAACTGAGAGATGCATATGTTGCTAAGCTTGCATTTTTTTTGACTTAGTCCCTTATGTTAGACATATTTTCACCTTTGATATTTCTTTTTTTGTTTGTGCGTATCAGAGGGCACTGTGTGTGCTTGTGGAGACCCAAGACTTTGGGAATCATCCTAGATCACTGTACACTCTTTTGGTTTTGCTCTGAGGTCTCCCAGGTTCTTCTAGGACTTGAATTTTATAGGCCCCTGCCATTTCCATCTGGCATTTTACTTTGGATCTGAGATCCGAACTCAGGTCCTCATATTGGGAGACAGAGGCTTAATTCCAGAATCATCTCTCTACTCTTCCTTTTGATGTTTCTATGGAGAGTTGGAAATTTATTGTTCAGACAGGAAAAATCTAAATATTTGTTTCTTTAAGTTCATGTTTTAAACACACCCATGCTCTATTCCACTAAATAAAATTAAGCACAAAATGTAAAGAAATTCAAATGTAAGAAAATGGATTTTTCTTGACAAATCCCAATTATTTCTACTTTACAAGGGCATTTGATATGTTCCTTGTATAAAATAATGATTCAAAGAAAGTACTTACGGTTTTTCGAGTGAACTGCAAATAATATAAATGATGATTAGTGACAGGGCTATTAAGATTAGGGAGCCAATTAATACTGTTCCTAATGTCCTCACAGGTGTGTTCAACCAATGACTGTGCACCATGCTCTTTGCAGGTGTCTATATGCTCCTTTTGCACAGAAGCCTTTCAAAATTAGTTCTCTGATGGTTCAGCCCAGAAAAGTCTCTTGTTTTTCAATGACTTTTATCGAATTTATTCTTTCAACAATTTAGTCAGTTCTGACAACTGTAACCCCCACTCTCGATATTTTTTGTCCCAACGCTCTTATGAGCCTCATTCCCTATAATCTCTTCCCTGTGTTCCTTTCCTTTTGTGTTAGTTTATATTTTTATTCTGTGACATTTTCATACATGAATATAATGAATTTCAACTGTTTATTAGGCCCCATATTACCCAATCATATCCTCCTTCTATTCCCATTGAAAACCTTGGCAACCAGTTGCTTCTGAGTTTCCTCTGAGTTACCTGTATTGGAATATTCCTGAGCCCTTGCTGGAACATCTTTTTACTCTATCTTGAAGTCCATTGAGTTTAATCTTTGTGACGTTTACTGGGCTCCTCAATGGCTATGCAACTAAGAACAATGAGACCCCTCCTTCAAGGTCAACCAATAGCCATTAGTTCAGCAGGTAGTGGAGCTCAGTGAATCCCTCAGAGTAAAGACTGACTGCTGATAGACCCAGCCTTGCGCAGGTCCCTTACAAAAAGTTGCAGCTGCTGTGGGATCATGATTCCTTTGGCTGGGCCACGTTCAGAAGACTGTCTTTCATGGTCCTCTTTATCTTCTAACTCATACATTCTTCCAGTTTCTCCTTTAGTGATGTTCCCTGAGCTTTGCATGGGGACTTAACATATGTCTGGTTTAATCGCAACTGTCAGTTATTCTCAGCTCCTTGAGCAGTAGCAAGTTTCTAGAATCACTTCTATTTACTGAAAAGAGCAACTTATCTGATTAAGGCTGGGAATAGCATTTGTTTATGGGTGTAGGTATAAAATTTTAGAAGGTTGACTGGCCTCATGTTCATCCCTAAGGCATCTTCAGCCACGACTGTAAAGGCTTTCTTTAGGCAGGAAACAGCAGGATGAAGGAAGGAGTGAGACTGATGAAAATGTGATAAAGGAGATTTTTCCATCTACAAATCTAACTTTTTCTGATTTCCATGTTTCGAATGAGATGAAAACAAAAATCAAGCAACAGCAGCAACTAACTTCTAAATGGTATTTAATAACTTCCCCAATCTCATTGACTCAATTTCTTCATGTTCACTCGCTGAGTTTGCATTTCCCAGGAACGATGGGGAAAAGGGAAGCTCTTCCATTTCGTGTTCAGAAAATCTTTTTCCCTGTAAGTCGTCATATAAGGAATGGATTATAGTCTCTGATGATTCTGGAAAGTTGACGTTTTGGTAGTTCCATGTTTTCTATAAGCTGGAGCAAAGTACTCTATACAAATTCAGAGAAAGAAGGTTGTAATGGAAAAATCTTCTCTTTATTGCATATTTCACCTATTTCATTTCCTGACTTCTGTTCCTCTTAGTATTCATAGTCCCTGATAACTGTTTGTATCTTGGGAAAGTTTATACTTCTATGTCAGGTGTCTTTCCTCATCTTTATGCAGTCTGGTATCTCCAGCTATTGTATAAAAATCCATTGAAATTCACAATAACATATTCTAAATTAAACTCTTCATAGCCACCTGTCTCCTTATTTCTAAACTTAGCTGCCATTCATGTGGCTCACTCACTGATGTGTATGAATGAACTCATTAAGCAAATCTATAAATTTGCTCTCCTAATTACTTCTCAATTCTCTACCCAACATATGACTATCCCTCTTCAGGAGAACATAAAATCTTCTTAGCCTTTGTCATAATTACTTCTGGCTATAATACTCAAATTTTGTGTGGCAGACAAACCTTTTCTTCTTCTCAGGTCAGATTAAGGTGGGAGAAGTAGTATGAGCTGGCCTTAGAAGGGAGTTAATCGTTCAGCCCTGATACTCAAGAAAGCAGATAATGCCTCAAGCAAATACAGTTTAGAATACACCACTGAGAAACCAGATCTTAAAATCTTGAATACCTGCTCTTGCATATAGTTTATAATTTTGGAGTCAACAATTTTTTTAACCAGGATAAGCAGGAACTTTATTCACTGAAATGGACATAATCTCATATTACACATTGAGTGATAGTTCTGAGTAATTATCTCAGGCTAGTCCTCTGATTATCGGCACCATTTCATGTTCTTCCTAGCATAGCCACAGAGCAAACTTGTTAACACAAGTCATAAATTGTTCTCCTTCGTAGAAAGAAGGAGGTCACTCCTTCTGGCCATATTATATCTCTGCCAGTTTGGATCATCTTGATCTGCTTCCATAAAGGGGTTTTACTCATTCTGTAACACTTTCTCTATCTCTTTCACCTATACAACCCTGACATTCTTAAAGCTCTCGCCTCAGCATCAGTTCTTTCTAATTTTTTTGACTTAGGTGTTTCATAACCTGGTAAGGTGTTGTCACTCAACTTGGGTTACCACATATCCTAGAAGTCATGAACTCAGGACATTTTTCTTCCTCAGTATACTCACATAAATTTCTTAAGTGCCTGAAAACTGTTTAACCATATGAATTGCATAAATTACATCAGGTAGGGCAGATTAAACATTTGAATAGGCCAAATACATAACAAATATTCATCAAATGATGAGTCATAAACTGGAATATAATGATGAATCTTTAGGATTAAGACTGAAAGCTCCATATGTGAAGACTTCTAGGATAGTATTGAGTCATGAAACATTATCCAGTTTTAATATCATGGATCCAATTTCTTTTGGTGTTCATCAGGAATGTCACATAGAAGCTAGCATAAGCATCTTCCAAGACATTAATCATATGTAACCCCTTCCAAATGTGAACCCAAAGTCTTCTCTTTGCTAGACCATTGATATTTTCTTTTCAGTGGCCAACTAAGTATTCCCTCCACCCCATGCTGCTAATCTTGACATGGACAGAACTGAACATATCTTCTTTTACATATCTTATTTAATATTTAGCATTACACTTGCAAACTTTAGAACATTTCTGATTCCTTGCTTTTCTCAATACAATTGGTTTAGTTTTGTTGAAGCATAAGACAAAGGGGAATTGTGAAAATAATTTTGGTTGTGGTGATAAAAACAGAAATTCTTTTCATTAGCAAGTATGCCTTTCCACAGTGCAACATTTATGAATATGTCTGAAATTTCCTGTCCATACACATTTAATGGAGAAACATTACCTCTCACTGAAAAGTTGCTTTTATATTTTCAAGTTGGATCCTGGGTAATCAAGGAGATTTTTATAGTGAATACCGCAAAAATTAAGGAAAAACACTTTTGCTAAACGCTTTTTTAACTGCAAAGTGGAGTTTATATGTATTATTAATACATTAGTAAATAAGTCACCTCTGTTCTTGGAGTGATTACTAGAACCTGGAACTATCTTTGGGTCGAATATATATTGTATATAACTAAGAACTAAGACAGCCCAAAGAATTGAGTGTTAACAACTCCATGCAGCTACTGGTGAGGAAGGACTTGGACAAAAATCTATGTAAAAGGATCAATTAGCCAGTGGGCTTCTTGAAAAGTGTCTTATTACAGCCCCATGAAGCAAGAAGGCTCAGTGGAAACCTGATAGCAGGCAAATGTGTAAGCAAGAAGCTAAGATTTTGAAAATGCTATTTCAATACACTGATGGTTTGAAATGAGTAGAGGGTGAATCAGGGGGACTAATTAAGGAGATTTTTGCAATAGCCCATGCATGAGGTGATCGTGAACAGGACCCTCACTGAGCTGTCTGGTACAACTCAGGGGAATAGAATGACTAGATGAATCACTGAGATTGTGTCCACCCAATTCAGACACAGGGGTAGAGAAGCCACAGTTCCAGGATCTGTCACCATTAATCCTTTAGAAATATCTAACCAAGCTAGTGTCCTTTTCTCTTCATCTGAGTGAGTAGCAATGAGTTAATTTAGCTTGAGTATGTATCAGTTAAACTCCTTGCCTTTCCCCCAGGAATGGATAATCAAGTTACAGATGCTGATGAATCAATAAAAGAATGGTGGTATAACATGTAGGTAAATATCAGATAAATGATCAGTAAATAAGTAAATCAGCAAATCAGTACATAAGTGAGTGCTAGTAAATAATGAAGAAACTGTCATTCATGTTGTCAAAGGTACATTTTAAAGACTATTGCAGTATTCCTTCTTTAATTTAAAAAATATTTCATTGAGATTTGTGTCTCAGGTTTGCAGCATTACAGTTCTCAAAATACATATTGCCCATTCACATCAAAGCTAACTGAAAATATTTCACAGGTAATTAAATGCTAAGACTTTCCTGCTGTTAGCACTACATGTGCTCAGTTAAAATGTGATATAAAAATGAAACACTGTGACTTCATATTCCATTTGATAAAAATAAATATTATCTTCCAGAGCAATTAAAATAATCAATAAAATAAAAGAATAAATTAAAAGAATAAATTAGTTTTAAATTCTCATTTTAATAAAAACCATGGTATTATAATTAAATGAGTCATTACATAAATATCATTTAAAGAAATAATCTCAAAATAAAAATTAAATCCATAATAAAATTATGATTTAAATTACTAATTAATTAATTAGTTATTTTAATGTGCATATGTTATCCTGGTTTATTGAGAAATGGAAGTTCAATTAAACCAGTGAGCATAAAAGACAATTATTGTTATGGAGTTGGACTAATCTTTGCATACCATAAATACAAATGTCTTTCACCTAGTCTCTAATCAGGCACCTAAAGGTGCAAAAGTAAATGCTGATTAAACTCATTTCTATATCTTATGTTAGTGTGCACATGGAGTAGAAGCTCTACTGGAGAAACTTAAATATCTTTCTGTATCTAATTTTAGATCAAAAGGCCCATCCTGTTTGAAATGTTATCGCCGCTTTCAGAAAGACAGGATATATGATATGAATAGTCTCCTTTAAATTTAGAATCTATTCATCATGAAGAAGTAAGTGACCATCATAGAGACATGTCTTTACAATCATAGGCTTAATAATAGAGTTAGAAATAGTTACACAAAAAATAATCTTCCAACTTTTGGGCAGGAGAAAATTTTTAATGAAGTCAAAATAAGAATTTTGAGTCTTACATGCTGTCTATGCTTGATGGATAAACATCTTTTGCATTGATATACTGCCAGCTCTAACCATGTAGAAGCCCTTTTAGGATTACATATAAACAAGCATCATTTCACCCACCTCTGGACTGGAATGTGACAGCTGGTTAAAGTGAGCATAGCAACGCAGCACAACAATATCTAACAGGATGAGTGGCTTAACTAATCAAAAATAGACTCTCCAAGTAAAATTGTTCAATCGGGAACTCTGATCCGAACAGAGCTCTAAAGTGTTCCTAAGATCCTTGCTGATTCCAAGTTGCACATTAGTGTTGTTAGGTGATTTGAGCATTTGAGTTTCTTGAAAATGCACTGGAAGCAATGGGGTCTTCTGAGCCAATCCAAAGAATGAGGTAATCATTGAGTGCAATAGTTAAGGTGGTAACCTTGGAAGGGGTTCAACTGGTCAGATCAGTGGGTCCAGTGCCTGTTTTTAAGTTAATGAGGCTGCTTTCCCTTCTCTTCACAGGTTTCCTCCTCAGTGATAACACAGCATTCTCAATATTCATACTCAGTGCCTCAAGCTGTTTAGGATTAGCTATAGATCAAGGGCATCAGGCTCTGAAAAAAGTTGCTAGCACTTAGAACATATGAGGAGGCAATAAATTTCACGTAGAATTATCCAGAAGAATTCAGACTAAATGCTTGGAAAGAGGGTTCATGAGATATTTATTACTATATAAAATTATTCTTAACCTAGTAATCTGACAAGTGGTGGTTCAAAAGATGTTCTGGCTTGAACAATAGTGAAAGCCATTGCAGCCCAAAGTCATTTTGAGGTGGAACAAGAGGGAATGCAACATGCTAATTTCCCCCCTTTTTTCTTCCCAGCAATGAATCTTTGATGCAAATTCCTAGAGGGATGGCTTAAAACTGTTTTGAAAATTACAATGTTGACAGAGTATTAATGTTCATTGAAGTCATATAATACTCTATTGTTAAACATGCTTGACTAGGGGCTGGAGAGGTGGCTCAGGGGTTAAGCCTGCGCCTTGCAGGCAGAAGGTCCTGAGTTCGTATCCTAGACCCCACACACAGACGCCAGAGGAAGCGGGGGCGGCCTGCGTTTCTGGTCCTAGTAGGGTGGAGCCTATGAATTCCGGGGCAGAGTAAACAAGGAGGAGGTGGAGGCGGTTCATGGGGGTTCCTGAATTTGCCGGTGGTTCTACACACACATATATACACACACATCATACAAGCATACACACACAATTGAATAAATAAAAAAAAATAAAAAACAAAACAAAACAAAAAAAAACATGCTTGAATAAATGGTCTAAAATCATTACTTCTTTTGTTTTGGTTGAATGAAATTTTATTTCAACACCAAAGACTATCTCCTGGGAACTTAGAATTGACAAGTCATTGAATTACTAATCTATTCTATGTTATAATTCATAATGCTTTTATAACAAAAATATCCTGAACTATTAATATATCTATATTAATAGTTAATATATAAAAATAAATATATGAGAACATATAATGTGGAAGTCTTATAAAACTCTTTTCCAATACAATGTAAATTATATACCAGCGTTTAGCATGAATGGATTGTGTCCTTATCACAATCACAATGTCATTTGATCTAGCTAGATTCATGTGACTACTGGAACAGACGTGAGAATAGCCCTTCTAACTCTTACTGGAATCATTTTTTCAAATGTTTTGTGTAACAAAAGAATGCTGTTCCAAAGCTTACAGACTGAAACTCCAGCACACAGGATTATAATTGTTAGTGCTCTCCTCTCCCAAGGTTAAAGCTTAAAGTTGTGGCTACTGAGTTTCACATGTTATATTTTTCCAGTATGTGGAAACATTGACAAAGGACAGAATCTCTAGTCAATTCCGTATTTATTTACTAAATCGTTTCACTTGCTGGTAGTTTATACAAAAGATTTACCTTTTTCATATGTAATAGTTTTTCCATGTTCAGTCAAAGGTGCTGACGTTGCATAGAACACTGCATAGTCTTCCACAGAGAATTTGCACTAGGAATCCTTGGCTGCTGATATGCTCAGAATGACAGTCTATTTGGATGTGGAAATTATGGATATTTTCCTAGTATATTTCTTGCTATCTTTTCTTTCTTTTAAATAAATAACATTTAACTAATTTAAGCAAAGCCATCACTGTATTATAAGTAATGTAATTCCATTGGTTGGAACGCTGAGATTGGAAAACTATAAATATCAGTGCAGTCTGGGCCCAAAAGGAAAACTCTGTCTCAAAGCAACACAACTTAAAATGGTGCAGAAAAATTTATATCAACATATGTCATACAAACATTTTCCAATATGAAATTTCTATTTTAAGTAGCCAAGTCCTTAAAGGAGCCTTCTCTTAGCTGTTGCAGATCAATCAAAATATATTAGATTTGACCTTACTGATAAAGGATGAGTAGGAAGAGAAAGAATACACATATGCATAAACACACACACACACACACACATACACACACAAGAACACACATATATAGGTGGTGTCAAGGTTTGAAATGAGTCCCCCACAGTCTCATGTGTTTGGGAAGATTATAGCACCTTTGAGAGGTGGACCCTTGCTGGAGGAAGGCTGTCACAAGGGGTGGGTGGGCCTTGAGGTGCATTAGTTCCACCCAACCTCCTGGAGAAGTCTGCTTTTGTAGCAAACAGTCTTGCAGCTCTGAGCCTCCAAATATCTGCAGGGACTTAGTCTTCTTCTAGCTTTGTTCAGCCAGCCATGACACATCTGCCATGAAAGACTGTATCTCCCCTCTGGAACCTAATCCGAATAAATCTCCCTTTCTCCCCTTAAATTGTTTGACTTGGGATGGTGTCTCACAGCAACACAAAAGAGTAACCCATATAGGTGACCCCTTGTATACACACCAGGTCTCCTCATTATATTTAGGCGTCAAACAAACAATAGAAATCTGAGCTCTGCACACATCTATGAAGAATTAATGGTAGTCAAGACAAGCCCTGAGCAGGTCTGTGGAAGATTATCTAATGGATGCAGGAAGACCCAGTCTGGAGTAGGGAGAAACATTCCCTGGACAAATAGGTAAAATGGAGAACACTGTTTCAATACTTCAGCATACTTTGTCATGCTGGCAGACTGCCAAGTGAGAAGGTTTTCCTCTCAGCACTTCCTATGAATATGATGTGGCAAGTTCCTGTGGCTTTTTATTATTATTATTCAACTGTGCGCATGTGCGTGTGTATGTGCGCGCGCGTGTGTGTCTGTGTGTGTAGAACCACGGACGAATTCACGAACCACCATGGATGCCTCCACCTTCCTCTGCCCCGTGATTCACAGGATCCGCCTACCAGGACCAGAAGCGCAGGCCGCCCCCGCTTCCGCCTGGCGTCTATATGTGGGATCTGGGATCCGAACTCAGGACCTTCCGCCTGCAAGGCGGAGGCTTAACCCCTGAGCCACCTCTCCAGCCCCTCCTGTGGCTTTTGATGTTGGTATTTATCATCAATGTGAAGTCTAACTGGAAAAACAGGCTTATATGAAACCCATTATCCTCAAATGGAGCATTAACACGGGACCAAATAAGACACAATGAAGCATACTTCTTTTCCTACTACTTCCATTCGCACCACCTCCACCCTAAAATATGTTATTCACATTCAAGTAATCTGTGAGAAATGGCATGCTAATTTAAAGACACAGAAAATATTATTCAATCAAAAATATACTGTAAGTTTGCTTCAGGCCCCAAAGTAGGTACTGATAATTTTGACACTGTCTCTGTTCCCATTCATCAGCTCCCTCATAGAATTGATAATTTCCACTTAATGTAGGAGAATTGGTCAGTTAGACTTTTATTCTATTTTTAATAATTTTTTTGTAATTATATGTCATTTGGAGCTCCCCCAATATGATTGATATTTACATCTGAGCTTATTACCCATATTTCTTAGTAGACTAATATCTTAAAAATAATGTTTTTCTTCAGTTTCCTAAAGCCAACTTCTCCCTAGAGATCAGATTCTTAGAGTCACTGAGTGTATATTCCAAGCATTCTTGAAAACATTAATCATTACATGAATAATAGGAAGATATGCAGTTTATGTGACTTAATTGGTTTTCAGAAAACTTTCCCAGCAGTCTTTGCAAGCAAAGGGCTGACTATAAGCTAGGTGAAGAGAAGCGCTGATAAGATACTGCGAAGCAGAACACAAAGAATTTTCAGGCTCCGGGTTTGTGGCTTCCATAGAAAATTTCAGAGAAGAAAAAGAGACCCAGAATGCACCTGACCACATCCCCACATCCTTTCATTGTTTCCTCCTTTCCAAGTCTCTATTAGGTTTTTGCCTTGGTTTTCATTAGAGTGAAATGTACTTTCTTCCCTATGTCAGGTATCTTCCCCAGTGAGTTATTGAAGCACAGATGATGGTAATGTCAGTAACGCTTCCTTCTAAAGGACTTCAGCTGGCCTGTATGGTTTATAGCTGATAAACTAGGAGTCAATCTTTCAGTGCAGTGATGAATTCACTGCACTAAGAACCATCTCCATTGTAAATTAATTCTTGAAATGTTGGACCGTAAATGTCACTGATATCATTACCCACTCCATTCCACTCTCAGAAGCAGAGACTCTGTCAGTCTCCCGCAGGTGCGGGCTCCTAAAAGGAGAGTACACCAAACAAAACACATTAAACCATGACTCCATTCTTAAGGGCGATCCCGTTCAAAAGGCTTCTTTATGCTGCTTGGCCAAAGATTAATGGATACTATTTCTGCTATGCAACTGGCTCCAGGGTTTTCCCTGTGCCCTTTCAGAAAGAGGTACTAGTGAGTGCTTTTTAACAAATACATTTCTGAAGAGGTTCTGTGTAGAAGCCCGCTAGGCTTAGCAAAATTCATCTGCTTATGCCTCCCTTTGGAATATTCTGACTTAAAATACAGCCATTTGTCATACTTTTATTGACTCATCAGGGAGCAGACAGCTTACTTGGAAACGTGGAAATACAGAAATCATCAAACTGGGACTGTCCTTCAAAAGCCCGATTTCTATAGGGAAAGAAACAATTCTCCTGATAGAAACCCACTTGGAACCTTACTCAGGGACCTTCTTACACCCTTGCACATAAGCTAGAAATAAGTTTACTCACTGTGTAATACTTTTTCCTGGGGGAAAATAGTTATTGGGAAAATGAAGAATTACACAATGGTATAAATGTCTACTATAAATTTCACTGAACATCCTTTTAGGCTAATGGGCTCCACAGTGGCTATGTGGCATGCAGAAACTTTAGAGCAGTTGCTTTGCCTTTGTATGTTTGCATTGGGAATATGTTTTTCTCCTTTGCAGACTGCCCAGATCCACTCAACAGAATGTACACAAGCTCTCAAGTAAGGATGTGCCAGTCCAGTGACAGAACCTCAGGTACTACTGAAAAAACACTTTTATTTCTTTAACCAAGTCTCTTATTTTGCATTCTAAGAAAGTACTAAGAAGTGTTGTACTGGTCTAAGAAGTCAGCAGGGAAATGTTAACAAGGCATTCACCTGAAAGCAAGTGTCTGATGAAATAATTCTAAACTGGTGTTCTGTCAATTGAAGATGTGTTGCCCTTAACGCTAAGAAACACTTACATGCCTGTAGTCAAAGGGACTTGAAGTGCTGTGTTTTATCTTGTCAGGAAGTTATTGAGCACTTATTAGCAGATAGTTGCTGTGATCAATCATATGACCACATTATTTTACAGATGATGAAATTGTTACTAAGAGAAATTAAGGAATCTCAGTAAATTTGAAAAAAATAGAAAAGGACTATGTGTTTGGCTTCATTTAAAGATAAATGAAAAAGCAAAACATATTTTAAAAGATAAAAATTTTAGAAAAATATAGGTATAAGGAAAAGGACAAAATAGATTTTGGAATATATTGTAACTAAATATTGAGCATAAGATTAAAATTTGTAGGATGTCTATAAACTTCAAAATACCATGTTGGAATTAATTTAATAAGCTTTTAATCTTAATTAATCAAAGTAAGAACTTGCAAAAATAATGTAATCCCAAACCTCCAAAATTAAAATCATAATTTAGTGCCAAAGTAATGAATTGGGAATAAATAAAGAGGCAAGCATTTAGTAATAACAATAAAGTGAGAGAAATTACAGACATTTTGGAAATGAGAGTTTCAGATGCCATTGTGATTCTAAAAATTAGAGGTCGCTGTGTGGAAAATGCCCCATCAAATATGAAATCATGTATGATAGGTAATTTCCAAGACAAATACAACTTTCAAAGCAGAGGAAAACAAATAGAAAACTAAATAGTCATATGTATTTTATTTTCTTCATTCCATCTTCCTTTCTCTGTAGGAGGTATTTGCATATGTACATACATGCATACATGTGTGTGGACATGAATGTATGTGTGTAGGCCAAAGGTTATGCAGGAACATCCTTGATTTCTCTTTCTCCTCATTCTTTTTGAGACAGGGATTCTGATTAAATTTAGAGCTCACTGAAAGGTTTGTCTGGCTAGTCAGCTTATTCTGGAGATTCCAATTATACCCTTTCAGAGGATGAAATTTTAGGCAAAATGCCACACACACTTGAAATTTCATGTAGGTATGTGTGTAGGACTGAACTCTAATCCTTTTGCTTATATGACAAATATTTTAACCAATGAGTCATATTGCTAGCTCTAGTCTTAAGTCTTTCAACAAAATTAAATCCACAGTTTACAAGTGTCTGAATGAAGGAAGCATCATGTTCAAAAATTTTAGATTTCAGATGAAAAATTCTGTTAAACTTTTGATATTTTATATTCTTCTATTTATTTTATACAAAAGTTTAAACTCTTCATTTATAGTGTATTATTCCTAGATAACAATAAACTAGACAAGAAAAAATAGCTCTCTTTTATGAAACAAAGGCAAAAACTAAATAAACACTAGAAATTGAATGCAAGATGAGTTTGTTTCACAGAAACAATATTGTATTACATTTTGAAAACTTACCAATAAAAGTGAATTCATATAAATTAAAGAAGAAAATCCCAATGTTCATTTATTAAAATTACACACTAGAGACATCCCCTTACATATTGAAAGAGAAACTTGCCTGCCATTTCTGCTTTTATCAATAGTTGAACTGACATTGTATCTGTAGATAGCCATAGATAAGGAAAAACAATCTTATATGTATATATATATAAAAGAAAAGAGTAAGCAATTTTTAAAATTTATGGACATATGATTGTCTGTGAACAAAATTTAAATATTCCAATTATTACAGCTAATAATAGTTTAAACCAATTGCCACATAGAAGGTGAATGACTTTAATAAACTTTTAACAGAACTTTGTGGTGTCAGACATTTTCTGATAATTTTCTTTTACTTTATTTAATGGGGGAACACATCAAGATATCTGATAATAGTTTTTTTCATAAATCATTATGTGATGTTTGAAATACAACTCAGAAGCAATTCAGTGAATTGAATGACATTGGTTAAATAAAGTTTTTAAGGCACATAAGTAAAAATTTTAGTGGTATTTTATGTAACAATGTAGGATTAAATCCTTATTTTAGTTATAAACAAGACTTGTCCATGGACACATGGTTTTTCCAAAACATCTATTCCTATTCCACTGCAAATCCTGTATATTTTAAGAAATGTTTCCTTTTTTCCTCACACTATGATAAAATACCTTGAAAAAGTAACTTAAGGGAGAAAGGCTTTATTTGGGCTTACAGTTTCAGAGGATGCAGTACATCCTGGTAGAAAAGAACAGAAGGTGGCAGGCCAGGAAGGAAGAGGTAGACATAGATGGCTGGTCACATTGCATGAACACTCAGGAAGCGGAGAGTAAGCAAGAAGCGAGCCAGAACATAAAACCTCAAGGCCCAACTCCAGTTACCTATTTCCTTCAGTGAGGCTCCACCTCTGGAAGGTTCCACAACCTTCCCAAATAGCTCTGCCATCTGGGGATCAAGTGTCCAGCATGTGAACCTGTGGACCCTTTACACGTGGACACTTACACAGTCGGTTCTAATGTACTTTCACTTTTTAGATTGAGATATGAAAATATGTATTATGTTAATTATTTTGATCAATTATACATCAATCCTCTTATAAAGTCATTACTGAATCCTGAAAAAATTCCAAAGCTTATTGTGTAGTCAGATGAGCTTCATTTAAAAAATTATTTGCTTTTTATTTGTTTATTTAGGAGGGAAGAGCAGGTGAATGCATGCCAGATAATCTGAGAAGAGGGAGAGAGGAAGCATAAACTGTGGAAGTCAAAGGACACTTTTTGGAAGTCAGTTCTCTCCTTCTATGTAGGATCTGAGGATCAAACTCAGGTTACCATTGTTGGAAGGGGTTTCTAGAAAAGTATGCAAGCATGTCAGTTTAGAAAAAGCCCTTTAATCAGTCTGACCCTATAAACCCAATTAAATGAGAGTTGTGGTCTCTCTCTCTCTCTCTCTCTTTCTGTACTTGTGTTGTATGCTTGTGTACATATGCACATGTTTATGTGTATATATGTGTGTATGGAGGTCTGAGATCAATGTTGGGTATATTATTCCATTGTTCTCCATCTTATTTTTTGAGATAGGGTCTCTTACAGACCTGGGTCTCATGAATTTAATGAAATAAGCTGGCCAGTGAGTTTGAGGGATTCTCCTGAATATCTATACATCCCTAGCACAAGATCACAGGCTGGTTTCCACATTCTATGCTTTATTTTTGATGTTGGAAATATTTACTCACACCCTCATGCTTTTCGTGGCAAATACTTTGATCCAACTCTCCAAGTCCTCCTGGGAAAATTAAAGGTAAAATACCCTGCTGATAAAAATAATTTTTAAACTGTGAGACCTAAACTGAAGCTAAATGGTTTAAGGTTTTGTTGTAGTTTGTTTCATTTTATTTATCTATATAATATTTTATGTTTATATAGAAATGGAATGACTTTGGTATAACAGCCATATTGCATGAATATATTATAGCTAGATTGTACTGGAGTCTTAAGTGAAGGAACTACCTGGCAGACTTCAGAGTTCATTGAGAGGCTCTGGGAAGGATGTATTTCTGAGTTTATGCTGAACCTATACTTAGATGGTCTGGCCAGTTCACTAAGAGAAGACACCTAGGAGTGATGGGTAAATGTAAATTTTCTTGGCTTTTGTCATCAAGTGATGTGAATATGGAATTTAAATCTTAAGAGTGCAAATATAAACAAGTTATTCCTAATAGTCATTATGAAGTAATAAAAAGGAAGAGATGAGAAACAGTATGAATTGGTTTTGATAGAAGTTTGATTGAAATGTACAAGACTCCTCCTACTTGGAATGACCAACTGTAATATCAGTAATAAAAGCTCATCTTTTCCATCGTGTATAAACTAGATATGTTTCTGCCTGAAAGTAACAGAAAATTTAATGTGAAAGTAATAGAATGGCATCCAGGTTAAATCAGTTTCTGGAAAAAGATAATTTTAGACTCATGTCCTTAGTTAGAGATGAAAAAATTTCGTTGTATGTTGTGACTGTAAACTTCATCTCTTAAATACATAAGTGATGAACTTCTGATGTGTCTGTGAGGGAAATTCCCAAAGAAGATTAACTGGAAGAATATGGATAGCAGATTCTCATAGACTGTGGTTCTAGACTGAATGAAAAGGAGAGAAACAAGTTGAACACAGGCATGCCATTTGGTTCCCCGGCACTGAGCAAGGGGCAACCCACTGCCTCATGTTTCCACTGGTTTGCTTTCCTCTGCTGAAGTGACAGCATTTCCTTAAACCACCAAATATTAATTCCCTTCCTTAAATTGATTTTGTCATGTATTTTATCACAGGGGTGAAAAAATAGCACAGAATATTAGTATAATAGGAGTGGAGCTATTCCTGAGATGAAGTAGACCACGTGATTTGTAGACTTTTGTGACTAGGTCGTAGGAAGAATGTGGGAAAATTTAGAGAATTTGAGTTAAAGTAACCCTGCATAAGCAGAGTTTAATGGGTCAACTAATAGGAATTTAGAAGATTAGAGTGTCAACATAAATGCAGAGTGAAAAACTGTGCTTATGAGTTTTGAGAATAAAATGGGAACTCCAGGAGGAACTGAACTTAGGTCATTCTTGTATACTAGCAAATAATCCCATATTAAGTAGAACAATCAATACAGTCTCCTAGGCACACCCAAAGTCCTGCCTTCTAGTTGTCAATTTGACAATTGAGATTTTCCAATACAAAAATATTACCAAAGGAGTTTTTAACTGCTTCTTTCATTAACAATGCTTATATAAATACATTCTGAAGGTAAAATTAAGAGAAAAAGCATTTGATATTATTGTACATACACAAATTTTAAAAATTCAGGAAAAAGAAATGATAGAATATATTAAAATTAGACATTTTAATATGTTCCACATGATTTGGAACACTCTGTGCTTGAATGTAAATAGATATGTGCCAGAAACTGGGGCTGAGCATTGTAAATTCTAGTTGACTAATCTTTTATAAGAAATGTACTGTCAACAAGTTCTGCTTTTGTCTGTGGAGCATTTAATCAACTTTTAAAGAGAAGAATCAACAGATGTACAATGAAAAGAGCCAAAATTAGTACAAAAACATTTAGAGGAAAATAGACTTGTCAAAGAGGAGAAAAACTCTTAAGTTAAATGTCATCAGAGATTTATTTAAAATTTTTGAGTATTATCCAACAATTAAAACTTCAGATCTGAGAATAGGTTAAAAGCTCACTATTGTGATACTTAAGAAATTTCTGTACCTTGAGCACAAAGGCAACCTACAGAATGGGAGAAAATCTTCACTAACCACATATCTGATAGAGCTCTATTATCCAGAGTGCACAAAGAATTTAGAAAACTAAACACCAAGGAAACAAATGGCCCAATTAAAAAAATGGGCCTTGGAACTTAAACTTTACCAAGGATGAAATGAAAATGTCTAATAAATATCTTAAAAAATGCTCCACATCCTTAGCCATCAGGGAAATGCAAATCAAAACCTCTCTGAGATATCATCTCACCCCAGTGAGATGGCAAAAATCCACTAGTCCAAACAACGCCAAATGCTGGGGAGGATGTGGAGAGAGGGGAACTCTCCTACATTGCTGGTGGAAATGCTCATACAACCATTCTGGTGAGCCATCTGGAGATTCTTTTTTTTTAATTTTAATTTTTTAAATTTATTCAGTTGTGCATGTGTGCGCGTCTGTGTATGTATCTGTGTGTGTGTGTAGAACCACGGACGAATTTGGGAACCACCATGGATGCCTCCACCTCCTTCTTGTTTACTCTGCCCGGGGATTCACAGGCTCCGCCCTACCAGGATCAGAAATGCAGGCCGCCCCTGCTTCTGCCCAGCGTCTATATGTGGGGTTTAGGATCTGAACTCAAGGCCTTCCGACTGCAAGGCAGAGGCTTAACCCCTGAGCCACTTCTCCAGCCCCATCTGGTGATTCTTAAAGAAGTTAAAGATTGAAATGCTATATAACCCTGCTATTCTACTTTGGGAATAACCCCCCCCCATACAGCAAAAATTCACTTTGATAGCACAAGCACGACCATGTTCATAGCAGCACTGTTTACAATAGCAAAGTCATGGAATCAACTCAAATGTCCAACAGTTAAGGAGTGGATAAGGAAAATGTGGTACATTTATACAATGGAATACTACGACCCATCAAAAATGATGAATTAATGAAATTTTCTGGGAAATGGATGGTATTAGAAACAATTATATTGAGTGAAGTATCCCAGACACAGAAAATTAAGTGCCATATGTACTCCCTAATAGGTGGATCCTAGTATCAAACCCACTTGAGACACAATCAAAGATAAATCTCTATAATACTTATAGTAATTGCAAAGATTATAAACAGGAGAGAAAGGGAAGGAGGGCCCCGCCAGAAACAAGGAGAGAGGGGATCATGCTACAGCAGATAATAGGCCACCATCAAGGACTGCAAGTAAGTAATGAGACATCTGGTTAAGCTCACAGACTTTCCTTCCTGGTCACTTGCAATTGATGGGGTATGATCTTACCCGAAAGGAAGGGCATACAGTCTGGCAGACAGAAGGTAACCATTTTGCAAATGGGAGACTGACCCCCACCCCCCACCCCACCGTGGTCTCCTACTCTTATTCCATCTACCTTTGAGACTCTATTTTAACAGCTTTTTATCTCTGGCTAGGGGGTGACATCCAATACCCATCAGGATGGAACCAAGGGCATTGAAGGAGCAGCAAAACTGAAAAAAAATCAACAAACCGTAATTCAGAACATCAGAGACTCTTTATCATACCTGGATTCAGGCCTGCCTAATCTCTCCTCATCCTGAAACTCAGGGAAACTTGCAGAAGAGGGGGCGCTAAGATTGTAAGAGCACAAGGATGGGAGGAGTCATGATATGCAAGATACTCCACACAAGTTAGGGCCAAAGCAATTATAAGAGGATTCTGCATGATCTGCACAATGACTAACATATCATTGACCTCTCAAAGTCTAGCATGGACTAAAGGCACTAGGATCCGTAGAAGCAAGGGATTAACAGCCATAATAGTGTTCTTATACTTAAGGTGAACACAAGAAAGAGTTCTAAGAAATGCCACTGAGTCCTTATACCTCTTCAGAGAGGAGGACCCAGAGGAAAGTTTGACATATACATTAAAGGATGCTGCAGGGATGGGGAGAGGAGGCACTGGGAGAAAGGGGGAGAGTGGGGAAAGGAAGGGGAAAAGGGGGGAAGGAGCAGGGAAGTCCAGGGAGGGGTGGAGGGGGGGAGGTGAACAGGGTACCTATTATGTTTGTATGAGCGGGGGAAAAATAAATAAATAAATAAATAAATAAATAAATAAATAAATACAAAAAAAAGAGAAATTTCTGTATCATGAAAAAGGAAAAATGGTAAGGGGGTGGGCATATGGTGCAGTAGGTAAAGCATGTACTGCACAAATCAGACGACCTATTCAAAACCTGTTTAAAAGATGAATGCAGTGGTTTAAGCAACTGAAATCCCTTACTAACTCTGTGATGTGGCAGACAGAGACCCAAGAATCTCCAGAAACCTGTGGGCTGACTAACTTGTTCATACAGCAGAAAAGAGACCCTGTCTCAAACAAGATATAAAGGTGAGGGCTGATCCCCAAAGGTTGCCGTCTGACCTCACATTTGAACCTACACATACACACACAAACACATGTATGCACACACACCACAAAAATAGAAGCTAGCATATGAAAGAGGATGGTTTGTAAAACTAGAAGAGATCATGGAAATAAAAAAATGTGATAATGAAATAAATTTGGTAGTAAAGTTAAAGATACTACTAGAAAATAAAAAAAGAGAACAAGCACAGAAAATAATCAGCTTTTTATCGGATTGGGTCAGCCAGTTTTATATACAAACAGCCAGGGAGCTAAAAAAAAGAACCAACTAAAGAGGGGAAAATGTAGATGTATTCAACTCTATATCAACCACCTAGAACTAGGCCAGCCTAATCTCTCCCCATCCGGAAGCTCAGGGAAATTTGCGGAAGAGGGGGCAGTAAGATTGGAGAGCACAAGGATGGGAGGAGCAATGATATGCAAGATACTCCACACAAGTTAGGGCCGAAGCAATCACAATTGGACTTTACATGCCCTGCGCAATGTCCCACACACTATTGACCTCATAAAGTCTAGCATTTGCTTAAAGGCACCAAGATCCTTGGAAGCAAGGAATTGACAGCCATAGTAGTGCTCCTATGCTTAAGGGGAACACAGGAAAGGGTTCAGGGAAATGCCACTGGGTCCTTGTACGTCATCGTCATCAGAGAGGAGGGCCCAGAGGAGAGTCTGGCACGCACATTAAAGGATTCTCCGGGGATTGGGAGGGGAGGCAGTGGGGGATAGAGAGGGAGGGGCGAGGGGAGGGGGAGGGGGTAGGGGGAAGAGGAGGGAGGGAGGGAACTGGTATACCTATTAAGTTTGTATGAGCGGAAATAATAATAAAAATGTTAAAAAATGAATTAATGAAATATGCAGGTATATGGATGAAGTTAGAAGAAATTATACTGAATAAAATATTCCCGGCACAGAAAAAAAAAAGAGGGGAAAAGACTATTTCAAAAATTCAAAAAGACTATTTCAAAAAATTATTTCTAATAATATTTTTTAGAAATGTGAAGAACAGAAAATGTCATCTGTTCAATAGGTGAAATGAACCTGTATAAAATAACATCAGCCTTCAATTTTAGAAGATGAAGGAAAAATAAATTCTACAATGTACCAAACAAAAACAAAAATTGATATACACGTTCAATAGTTTAATATCAACACTCAAACATTATAAGAGCAACACTCCTAGACAGATAGAAAAACAATACTTCTGCAATTCTGAATGAAAACAATTTGGCATCTGGGATTTATTTGTTTTTTTTTTATTTGATTGAAAGAATAAGGAAATTCTTAGAATCTATGGGTGGTTTAAAGATTACTTTGTATTGAAGATTCCTGAAAGATTTGCTTTATTGCTAAGAAAGTTTCTTAAAGAACAATACTTAAGAACTATAACATGGATAAGGGACAAAGTTAGATTTCAAGGGGTGGATGTTTATCTGGCTAATAGGATTGGAAAAAGACCATTTGCCAAGGGGAACAGCTTTAGGAAGTTAAATGTGAAGAATGCCTCCGCTTCTAAATGTAGCCACAGCAATGCATAAAACCTGGGGTTTTTGAGGTTTGAATAAATTTCAACCACGAAAGCAAAGCTAACATTAATTCAACAGAAAAGCATGGTCTTAGCCTCTGATTATTGCCGCATGTTGTCCTTAATTGCCTATCACCAATTGTGACATTTGCCCTATGTTTTTAGTCTTCAAAATTTTATTCCTTCTCTCTGGAATTCCTTCCCAACCTATGTCTCGTGTGCCTAATTAGACACATTTATTTTATTTTATTTTCATTTTTTATTATTATTTCTGCTCATACAAACTTAATATGTACACCTGTTCACTCCCTCCCTCTTCCTCCCCTTACCCCCCTGCTCCCCCTCCCCTCACCCCTCCCTCCCTATTCCCCACTGTCTCCCCCCCAATCCCCGGAGAATGTACATGCCAGACTCTCCTCTGGGCCCTCCTCTCTGATGACGTACAAGGACCCAGTGGCTTTTCCTTGAACCCTTTCCTGTGTTCCCCTTAAACATAGGAGCACTACTATGGCTGTCAATTCCTTGCCTTCAAGGATCTTGGTGCCTTTAGCAAATGCTAGACTTTATGGGGTCAATAGTGTGTGGGACATTGCGCAGGGCATGCAAAGTCCAATTATGATTGCTTCGGCCCTAACTTGTATGGAGTATCTTGCATATCATTGCTCCTCCCATCCTTGTGCTCTTACAATCTTACCACCCCCTCTTCCGCGAATTTCCCTGAGCTTCCGGATGGGGAGAGATTAGGCTGGCTTACTTCTAGGTGGTTGATATAGAGTTTCTGAAGTTCTGGATTTGGTTCGTTGATTTTCTTTTTCAGTTTTGCTGCTCCTGCAATGCCCTTCACTCCATCCTGATGGGTATTGTATGTCACCCCCTGGTCAGAGACAAAAAGCTGTTAAACTCTAGTCTTGTTATAAGAGCACATTCAAAGGTAGATGTAATAAAAACAGGAAACCACAGTGAGGGAGGGGTCAATCACCCATTTGCAAAATGGTTACTTTTTATCTGCCAGACTATATGCCCTCCCCTTCTGGTGAGATCATACCCCCTCACTCAGTTGTAAAATGATCAGGAAGGAAAGTCTGTGAACTTAACCAGATGTCTCATTACTTACTTGCAGTCCTTGATGGAGGCCTATTTTCTCTGCTGTAACATGGTCCCCTCTCTCCTTGTTTCTGGTGGGGCCCTCCTACCCCATCCCTTCTGTTCATAATCCTTGCAATTACTGTGGGTATTACAGAGATTTATTTTTGAGTGTCTCTAGGTGGGCTGGGTGGGTTTGGTACTAGGATAATTAGACACATTTAAATATTGTTATCCTCTTGCAAAAAGTTTAGTTTGTCTTATGGAGTCCCTTATAAACAATTTTTTACTATTTCTCATTCAGCAAATTTAAAATTCAATCTCCTCATAGAATTTGTTTGACACTGTTTGGCATTAATTGGCAGTCCTGACTTTTTCCTGGGCACAAGCATGATGAGTGCTGTTGCTAGTCTGGGTTTATTATTTTGCGGTCTTCTGGGAGCCTTTCCAGGATGAAGAAATGTTGTTCTGCTCATCTGCATTTATTCAATCAAAGAGTTGCCTTTAGCAAGACAATTTTCGAATTAAAATGTGAGGAGTTGTGAGCCAATAAAGATCAACGCCTCTGTGCTCTCTGCGCTCCCCAAGATACTGTCATCCTAAATTTTTTTAATGTACTAGAACTTCTTTGTTTCCTGTTTTTGTATTCTTCCTTATTTCCCCGGATGTTTCCCTGATACTTGGGGAAATTTCAGTCAGTGTTTGCATTTTGCATAATTCTTCCATAGCTCAATTTCCTACTGTGTACAGGTAAAGCTAGCAAGACTAGTTGCTTTAAATGGTTTCGTATTCCTTTTAATTGTAGACTCAAGTGTTTTACCTCTAGATTGTCTCTCGTGTGCAATATGTAAAAAAATGAGTTAGAGGACTGTGAAAAACTTGTACTAGTGAAATAATTTTTCCGCTTTATTTTCCTAAATCAGATTATCTCATTCAGGAAATATCTGTCAGAAACACATCCAAGTCAGGTTTGCCAGCACGATTGTTCTTCTCAACTTCCTTTCTTTTTCTTTCTATGCATTCCTCATATTAACTCTTCCTGCCGCAAGAATCCTTCAAGGCACATGTCTCCATAGGTCTGGTGATGTCGAAAGCTCACCACGTGATTCTTGAGGTATTTCACATTATTGTCTTTGTTCACTCTGAGTTTTCTTTCTCAACTAAGTTGAAAATTCTTATATTAAAAGTTTGCTGCATATTCTCTGCCTTGAAGGGTTCTACCAGGCATCTATACTGGTTACCTTCAAGTTCTGTCCAAATAAGTGACTCTCAGCTGGTAATTTCTTTTTTAATAATCACTTTTTATTAATATTTAGTCTCCTAGTTATAAACATAACGGGTGGTTGTCCCTGACCCCTCAACATTCTTTGTTGCTTTTTTAAAGTCAATTTTGTTTTCATTTTTACTCTTTTAAAATATCATATATATATAGACAATCACTTTGATCCTAAGTACCCCTGTCTCCCTCTTACTTCCCCTGGATATTTCTCTAGCGTGTCCACCTCCTGCCTTTATGTCCTAAGTTTTTAAAATGGAGAACATGAAATAATATGTCAGCAATAAAAGAAAATACATTAAAAATGTAGATAACTATGATTGAGCTCCCAGTTTCACATGGTTAAGAACATATGGTAAAGCAATTTGTCTGTCTTCTATGAGATTAAGTTCATGTCGTGAGTGCACAGCGTCCTGGCCCATGGGAGACCGTGCCTACTGTAGGCACATGGAGCCTACTCCATGAGAAGCCTTCATGTTGTCAGTATACAGTGTGGTATGTCAGACTATTAGTCATTCAGTTATCCACAGGTCAGAACACTAAATATAACAACAGTCTCATCTCCTCTTTGCCACCGTCTGACACACATGTGACATAGCAGCCACATATACAGTGCCTCTAGGGACAGTAGCTGGTAATTTCTTGTACCTAAGTGTTTGTAGAAAAGTTATTTACCCTGTCCATTAGCATCTTGTTCCTTCTAATGGAAATCATTGGTTTCTGTAAACTTTTGTGAAAACTGGTATAATTACTTTATCTCATATGTACTTTATAAAAAAGGAAATCTTGAAACAATTCTGTTGCTTTTTTACTTCATTCATTCATTGAAGCTGTAAAGTTTTAATATTTTTCTTCATTGCGATCTTAAAATTAAACATTTTTTTGTCATCAAGTTCCATTACTTGGTTCCATGTTTTATGCTTTTATTCTTTTCTTGTTCCTTTCTGATTGTATGGCTACATTCTGTTGTATCAAAGCTTTTCTCGATTTCTAGTAAACTGTGATTCCAAGAAACACACGGTTTAGGTGCAGACTACTTTTTGATGACAGTTCCCTGGAAGGCAGCAGATTCCAAAGGAAATCCAGGAGGCTTCCATCCTGCTGCCCTGTTTCTGCCTCTTTATAATAGAAGAGCAAAATTCACTCCTGGAATTTTATTCCGGAACCCTTACACAACATCCCTAGTTCTCAGTGAAGGCAATTGCTTCTTACTTTCAACCTGGATACATTTGTGGAGAAACTTAGGATTGTCAAAATTGAAAGGGTGTTACTGGCATATAGTGAGCAAAAAAATAGGAATGCCATGCCTCTTTTCACAATGCACAGGGTGGCTACCAGAACAAATTGCTATTAGGCTCCAGGTGTCTGTAAGAGCTGAGGGTAAGAATCACAGGCTACACAAAAATGAAAGTATGGGAAATAACATTTCTTCTTAACCTAACCTTAGATTAGATTCATCACTTTGGCAAAATAACATAATAATGGAAATGATACTCTGCTAGATTATCCAAATATTAGATTATTCAAATTTTGGTAGGAAGAAGAAAGATAACAGAAGGTAAAACAGCAAATGTCCTCTTCCAAACTCTAAGCATACAGAATCACTTCAAGTAAGCAGTTCAGCAGACTTTAATTGCAGTGTTTCCTTTCATACTTATATATTTATATTTTTATATTAATTAATATTTCTTTTGTGACACAATTTAAGAAGAAAATTACTTCCTTTATTTAAGACTTCAATCAAAGTCAGGAGGAAGAAAAGGGATCTTTTGAAATGATTCTAAGCTTCCCAAAGCAAGCAGGGGCCTATGTGAGTATTACAAAAATATGTCATCCAGTTCTGGGACAAGGAAGAATTTATTATAATTATTATAATGTATCTTCTGTGAGGCCACAGAATTCTCTCTGTTCTACAGATTATAAAGGAATATACAACTTCTCATTCTTCACTATAGTTGCCTAGTGCTTGTTTTCTCCTTTTTGTGTGGAATAAAAGGGAAGACTGAGTTGCTCGATTCTTACCATATTATTAAGTCTAAATCATGTCTGAACCCTGAAAGGAGGACTTAGATAACAGCACATCAAAGAAAGATCATGATCTAAAAATATTTGCTCATTCATGATGTGCCAAGAATTATTTTTCATAATATCCTTTCTTGACTCCCTTTGCAAAATTATAATTAGAATAACTTCCCACTTGTATTTAATGGAGACAAGGGTAGGATTTCATGAGTCAGCTAATAAATTTATAGAAATGTCCCTTTTAAAGATTCTATGCTCATTAAGTTCTAGAATGAATGGGAAATTACTGTCCTCCATTCCCATGAAGAACTTGGTTCTGTATTGATGAGCAGAAGTCCTTGAGTCCAGCTTGAATGTATGAAATAGGAGACTGGGAAGAGAATCCAAAATGCCAAGGTGAGTCCAACTCACCCCATCAACCACAGTATTTAATAGGTGGTGTACAAGGAAATAGAAATTAATTGTGGACTTAGGCTTAGAGTGACGACACCTACAGAATCCTATTAATACAATTGTATTTTTCTATTGGTAGCCTACAGGTTAAAAAAAAATCTTAAGAATAACAAGTCTTAGAGGGAGTGGGATAGATTGATGAAAGGAGATGAGGGAGATGGGAAGGATGCTTGTAAAACTAGAAAACATATTTAAAAAAAGAATAACAAGTCTTAGGAAAACATGATTTTGGCATGTAAGCATTCTTTGCTTTTGGTAATTTATTGGTGGAAACAAATTGTTAAGAATAATGTCTCAGGAAAAGATTTTTTTTTTGGCATGTGAACATTTCTTGGTCCTGGTAAAAGGTCATCATAAGAACAGCTCCATGTGCAGGACTCTTCTCCCAAAACTCCCGGTATGGAGACCTCTGGCCGCAGGCTGCCAACAATTCACATGGAGCCCCTTTATGGAAATTTGGTACTGGGGAGCAGAGAAAGTAGATTTTCCCAAGTGGAGATGTGTCTTTCCCTGATCACACAGCAAGGTACGCTGAGTACTGGGCTAATCTATTTCCTACTTTATGATACTGCTTCATCCTTTGCCTCATCCTTCATGTATCTATTAATCATCCATCATGGATGTGGAAAATAAAAATAAGTGAATCAGAAAATACTTCGGGAGGAAATATTGAATAAAGAAAGAGGCTTACATAATGTTAATTTGAAGAACAAACACAAAGTAGACACACACACACACACACACACACACGCGCGCGCGCGCGCGCGCGCGCGCGAAGAAAATCAAAGATATATACTCGATCCTTTTTAGGAACTAGACCTGCAATGTGGGCAGACAGAGATGTTATGTGAGACTAAAATGAATTAGAAGTAGAGAAAAGAAAAAAATTTAAGGCATGCTAAAAGACTTGTCAATTGACTGAGTGGGAAGTAATTTAGTTATAATTCTGCAAAGGTAGAAAGTTGGGAAGGTTGCATCTGGACTTTCTTGGCAATCCCTCTCTTGGCCAAAGTTCACACTGAGTTTCCTTTGGTTTAGTTTCCATGTGTACTAATTAGTGAACTATCTATTTTATATGTCTTGGCATTATCACAGTGACTGGTCCATTTTCTGACTCTTAAACACTTTTCGTGTACCCTGGATATTTGTATTGGCACTGCTTTTATAGATTGAGATGTGAAGCATTCCCGCAGCTTTGCTGCTACTCCTTTGAACCTTAGATAGGCAGTGAATCTCTTCTGCGACAGGCTTGTGCAGAAACTACATGACAGATGGGAGTTGGCTGGAAATCATAAAGAACAGAGAATTCAACCATGGATTACGATTGCCAGAAGTCTCTCAAAGTTACTCTGTATTAAGTAGCATGGAATATGTTGAAACATCCACAATACTGAAAGAATAGTAGAGTGCATTATTCTCTTCAAAGAGTAGTGAAAGCTTTTTGAGACTTTAAAGCACTGTTTTCTTTTCTCCTGAGACAGAGCTATGTGGTTTCCTTTCCAACATAAAGTGGTTGGGTGCAAGATGGAGAGCTTATTGATACTTAAGTCTCTAACAACCCAGAGTGCAACATCAAAGAATGTATAGTTATAGAAATCATAGTCATGACTGGTCATATTTATCAATGGAAACACCATACTACTATTGAGATAAACATTTATTAAAGACCTACCATGTGCAGAGATACACCATTGCCCACTAGCTAAGATTTGCTAGGTGAATAAAGAGATTATACATGTATGTCATGACTTGTTTTAGCCTTATATCTTATATATCCTATATATATATCTTATATCTGAAAATGAAAATTTTTGTTTCTCAAATGTGACTCCCTTCTGTGCTTATTTCAGATTTCAGTCAATAATAGTCCTTCTCTACATATTATTACATTAATTAATAATATAAAATAATATTACTTTTCAAAAAGCAAAGTTGGATTAAAATTCTCTACCTAAACAGTCTTCTGAAAGTCCCTATACTTTTCTGTCTGCCTGGGACTTCTGGTTCCTCGCTCAGTCTCTAATATGATAGCTGAGCTTCATTTGTTCATATCTGCATTGTCTTGCATGGAGTTTAGTACACCACATATATTGTGGTGAATGAATGCATAAATGAGTAAGTTAACAAGAGTTGAAGCTGATAAAGATTGAGGGTAGATAAGAATAGGTACAATTCAGGATAGAGTGACTTATTTTATCAATGGGAAATGGGGAATTATAGATATAAATTTATTTAAATTTTAAACACTCTTTAATACATATAGTAAAGATATCTTGAATGTCCTAATTAGTTCCATACACTTTTGAAGTAGTATTACCAAAAGCCTTCTCTTCTCAGAGCTTATAGATTAAGGACAAGGAGACTTAAACTAACACGTATCTACTTGTATAATATATAAATTCATGCATGAGGGAAAAACAGTATTTTATGAAATTGTATGAGTAAGGACAGCAATGAATACAACTCTCCATGACTTAGCTAAAACATTGGGAAGTAAGGGATGAGAGTTCATAAATTCATTGTATCTGCATATGAAACTGCCAAAGAATAAAAACAACATTTAAAAAGTCCAAACAAAATTTTAGTCACAAAGTCTGATAAGTTCTTGAACTTCCTCCTTATTTGAGCTCTCTTCTAAATGTCACATCACTCCAGTTTAGCAAGATCCTTATATTTTGCTGCCATTTTTTTCTCCCCATTTTGAATATATTGCCCTTTTCTGCTTTATACTCAATGCAACCCCTTCTTTCTGCTCATTCAAGCCTAAAATTAACTGCAAAGGCTCTCGACAAGCAAACTATAATTTGTTTTTTCTTGTCCAAATGATCACATGACCAGTTAAAAGAAATCAAAGAAATTATGTTCTCTTTGTGATGAGTGAAACAATGCATTGTGGGGGGATTACTTTTATCCTTTTTGTGATATAATACCTGGAGCAAAGCAACGTAAGGAAAGGGTCTGTTTTCATTTACAGTTCCAAGTTATCTGAGTTTATTGTGGTGGGAATGGCATGGTAGCAAGAACAGGAGTGTGTCTGCAATCAAGAAGCCTAGAGAATTGAATACTGATACTAGTCATTGTCCCCAAGCTTGGTATCTCCTTTTTAATTTAACCCAGGAACTCCACCCATGGAAAAGTTCCATCAGTATTTATGGCGGGTCTTCCTATCTCAATAAACCCAATATAGAAGCTCACATAATCATATTCAGAGGTTGTTTCTAGAGTACTAAAAATCTCATTAAGGGGGCTGGAGAGGTGGCTCAGGAGTTAAGCCTCTGCCTTGCAAGCAGAAGGTCCTGAGTTCGGATCCTAGACCCCACATATAGACGCCAACGGAAGCGGGGGCGGCCTGCATTTCCGGTCCTGGTAGGGCGGAGCCTGTGAATCCTGGGGCAGAGTAAACGAGGAGGTGGAGGCGGTCCATGGTGGTTCCTGAATTCGTCCGCGGTTCTACACACACACAAACATACATACATACATACACACGCTCACACACGCATACACGCACAATTGAATAAATAAAAAAAATTAAAAAAAAATCTCATTAAGTTCTCAATCAGAATTAACCATTACAGTAGGAATCAGTGATCAGCATACAGAAAGGCAAAGCATGTTTCTCTGCAATGGGGAAGATCATGGAAGGAGGTACTTCATGTGTCTTTGACACAGCTACACAATAAACCCTGGCTACGATGATATAAATGGAAATCCATAATTCTATTTCAAACCCATTTAACGATGATGCAAACCTAGAATAGAACATATATTCAGTTTAAAAGAGAGAATTGAATACTGATACTAGTCATTGTCCCCAAGCTTGGTATCTCCTTTTTAATTTAACCCAGGAACTCCACCCATGGAAAAGTTCCATCACTATTTATGGCGGGTCTTCCTATCTCAATAAACCCAATATAGAAGCTCACATAGACATATTCAGAGGTTGAATAGTGAAGATTGTGGTAGACACCTGTACATGAGGTCATGAAGCGCATGGGCTGGCAGTGATGACAGATGATTTAGTGCAGGAGAATGTTAACCCCAGGACATGCAGTGCGCACGTCTTACCTTGCTTTCTTACCTTGTTGCTTAGTGCGCTGCAGAAATGACAACTCTACAAGCTTAGGCAAACTCAAGTACAAAGTTTCTTGATTCTATCATCAATACCCAAAAACTGAGGACTTAGTTTGGTTCTGTCTGTCCATAAACTAAAGCATTGCCATTAAAAAGCTCTCTTGGATCAGCCAGAGAGCTAGCTTTGGCTAGTTTTCCTTTTCTGTTAGATCTATGAATGTTAGTATTTCTCAGGCATCCACCTGTGGTTGCCTCTCATATTTGGATACATTTTCCCTTAATTAGTTTATCAGTATTGTAGGATAAATATCTTCAAGAATGGAAATGTGGGGTATTATCAAATTACATTATATCCATGTCTGCTCATGACACTCATTATTATTTACAATTAATAGGCTGTCATAAATGTATAAAAATATTTGCTCAGGTTGAATTCCTCCAATTTTATATCTATGGTATTAAATTTTTCATTTTAAACAATAAATAAAGGTCAACTTTGTAACCAACCATTCTATTGAGATATTTAACAGGCATCTCAATTACACTTGGACAAGAATTATTTCCACCCTAATCTATTCCTTTTTAAACTTCTCTCAGCAAATGATGTCTCACTATTCAGTTGCTTCTTACCACCTGGTTCTGGGTGTTATTCTATTTCAAGGCTCTCCCACCTGTCTCCTGCATCTGCCGCTCCCTTTCAGAAAATCCTCAGTGCAGTAATGGATGAAACCTGTATCCAGTCAAGTTATTCCCTTGTGCAAACACTTCAGTGATATCTAATTTAGCAGGAAAGGGACATATCCTCAAGTATACATAAAACCTGAGAAAATGTGTTTCCATAAACATTTGTAATCTTGCCTATTCTCTTCTTTTCCCAATTCACTGTGTTGCACCTGTGATTGCCTCCTTGCTGCTAGTCAGAAACAGTCTTGAATTTATTCTTTCTGAAATCCTAGCAACCATTTAACCGACACTTTCATTTCCTTTATTTCTTAATGTAAATATCACCTTGTCAGAATACTGCAATATTCCCTGACATTCCCAATTCCTAAACATTTCTTTATCTTATTTCTTCTTTTTTTCCTCCTCTGATTAATAACATCTGACATAATTTATATTTCACTTATGAATTTTATGTTTCTGCCATTGGAATATAAATTCCTAAGGGAATGAATGCTTATCTATTGTGTTTGATTTTGTTATCTTCATGAGATATACATGAACTTCATGTTTGTGCTTGGGCCTTTTCCTAAGCAATCTCATTTATACATAAGCACATATTCCAAAATCTGAAACACTTCTCCTCCAAGGCATTTCAAACAAGGAGTGTAATACCATAAGTCAGAGGGTAGTTGGTAAGAATTCTGATTGTGGGATAGGGTGGTTAGTAGTATAGTCAGATATTTGGGATACCTGTTCATCATTGGAGGTTGTTCATTAGTACAGTTGAATTGAGCAAAGCCTTTGAGAGCACAATGAACTACAGACTCATTTGCAGAAACAATTTAATGAATTTTACAGACTCCTCTTTTGCATGGAAATTGATGATTTGAACAGCTGTTCTTTTAAATTACAATGCAGGCATTCAATCATACCACACCCAGAATTCTTTGACCTTAGAAAAAAACTTATAAGGATAATCACCTGAGAAGTGACTTTAAAAAAAGTAAACAAAAACTTGCTTTATGAAATAGAACGCCTGTCTCTCACTACATACAAAAATCATCTAAAAAATATACCAAATGGTCAAATGTAAGTTCAAAAAGTATGAGACTACTGGAAGTCCACTCTCACCACTTGCTATTCAATATTGTACTTGAAGGCTTAGCTGAAGCCATAAGACAAGAAAGGGACATAAGAGGGATCCAAATCGGCAAGGAAGAGGTCAAGCTATCCTATTTGCAGATGACATGATCTTATACCTGAGTGATCCCAAAAACTCCACCAGGAAGCTCCTGGAACTAATTGAGAAGTTCAGCAGGGTGGCAGGATACAAAATAAATGTGCAAAAATCAGAGGCCTTCCTATATACCCAGAATGAAAGAAGTGAAAAAGCCTTGAGAGAAACAATCCCATTTACTATAGCCCCTAAAAAAATGAAATACCTTGGTATAAACCTAACCAAGGAGGTAAAAAGACCTTTACAATGAAAACTTTAAACCCTAAAGAAAGAAATAGCTTAAGACACCAGAAGGTGGAAAGACCTTCCATGTTCCTGGATTGGCAGAATCAACATCGTAAAAATGACCATCCTACCAAAGGCGATATATAAATTCAATGCTATACCAATTAAAATCCCAAAGCAATTCTTCAAAGAAGTTGACCAAACAATCTCAAAATTCATATGGAGGCACAAAAGACCCAGGATAGCAAAGACAATCCTGAGTAACAAAAACACTGCTGGAGATATTACCATACCGAACCTTAGCCTATATTACAAATCCATAGTCATAAAGACAGCCTGGTACTGGCTCCAAAATAGACACACAGATCAATGGATAAGGATTGAAGACCCAGATATAAGCCCACAAAATTACAGCCATTTGGTCTTTGACAAAGGGGCCCAAAGAATCCAATGGAAAAAGAATAGCATCTTCAACAAATGGTGCTGGCAAAACTGAATCTCCACATGCAGAAGATTAAAGCTGGACCCGTACTTGTCACCATGTACAAGACTTAATTCCAAATGGATCAAGGACCTTGATATAAGGCCAGAGACTATAAAAACCATAATTGAAAGGATAGGGAACTCCCTCGAGCTGATTGGGCTAGGCCAACATTTCCTAAACAGACATCCAATGGCACAGTCACTGCTACCAACTCTCAGCAGTTGGGATCTTGTGAAATTAAAGAGCTTCTGTTCAGATAAAGAGATTGTAACACAAGCTCAAAGGCAACCCACAGAATGGGAGAAAATCTTCACTAACCACATATCTGATAGAGCTCTACTGTCCAGAGTGCACAAAGAACTTAGAAAACTAAACACCAAGGAAACCAATGGCCCAATTAAAACATGGACCCTGGAACTTAAAAGAAATTTTACCAGGTATGAAATTAAAATGTCTAACAAATATCTTAAAAAATGCTCCACTTCTTTAGCCATCAGGGAAATGCAAATCAAAACTTCCCTGAGATATCATCTCACTCCGGTCAGGATGGCAAAAATCCACAATACAAACAACAACAAATGCTGGAGAGGATGTGGAAAGAGGGGAACTCGCCTACATTGCTGGTGGGAATGCAGGCTCATACAGCCACTCTGGCAAGCCGTCTGGAGATTCTTAAAGAAATTAAAGATTGAAATGCCATATGACCCTACTATTCCACTTTTGGGAATAACCCCCCATGCAGCAGTTCAGTTCCTTCAGAATACTTACTCAATGGTGGCTTACTGAAGTATTTTAACTTCAATAGCAAACTGCTTTTTGTAATAGCTGCTCTAATTTATATTCCCATCAACATCACCTCGATAGCACAAGCATGACCATGTTCATAGCAGCACTGTTTACCATTGTGAAATATCTCAAAATGTTGATATAGCCAATAGATTTTTAGTTGTAACCCCAAAAAAACAAAGAATGAAGGCAAAAGTAGACAAATAGTATCATGTTATACCAAGAAGCACCTTAACAGCAAAAGAAATAGCCAACAGAGTGAAGACAAAATATGTACACACATTCCTTACAAAAGATTAACATCCAGAATCCATAAGGAACAAAAACTCTAAAAAAGAAGAAAGCACCAAATTTTTCAATTGACAAATAGATAAATCATAACTAATAGTTCCCAAAAGAAGAGACGTACGTGACACAGAAAAAAATAAAAAGAAAAGCTGAGTAAAATGAATCATCAGAGAAATGCAAATCAAAACCATAATGCATAATAAAATATCACATTGCATCACTTAGAAACATTGCAATCATACAAATGACATGTAGGGATCCAGGGTACAGTGTAGTGGTAGAACATATGTCTGAAATGCATAAGCCCCTGCGGTCTCCAGTATCACAGAACAGAAGGCAGTAAACAAAGGCAATCAAGGATGTAGAGAAACTCATGTGATGTTGATGGGAATATAAATTAGAGCAGCTATTACAAAAAGCAGTTTGCTATTGAAGTTAAAATACTCCAGTAAGCCACCATTGAGTAAGTATTCTGAAGGAACTGAACTCAGCTTGTTGTATACACATCTGAACTTGCATGTTTATTATTTACAAGAACCAGGCATGTAATCAGCCAAGATGAATAAAGAGCACGTGGCATGTTGACACGATGTGGAATTGGTCAGCCATAAACAAGGATAAAATCTTATTTGTGGTTATATAGATGGAATGGAAGGCATTGTGCTATTTAAAATAAGCTAGGCATATATTGTATATATTCTCACTCATATGTGGAAGCGAGTAGCATTTTCATTAATGTGCAGAGTAGAATAGTTATTACAAAAGTGAAGAAAAAGTGTAAGGAAAGGCGTTTAGTTTCCCAAGTCATTGCTGTAATAAACACCTCAGCCAAACAAGCTGGGGGAAGAAAGGGGCTTTACTTTAGCTTGGAATTCCAGTTTGCAACTTATCAGGCAGGGCAGGAACAATCCTATCAGCTTCAGAAGCTGAGGGAACTGGTCACGTGACATCTATAGCAGAGTAGAGGACCAATGCTGCCTACTTGTTTGCTTGCCTGACAACTTGTCAATGCTCAGCTAGTTCTCTCCATCTTTATTTACCTGTCCATGGAATGGTCCCACCACTATGAACTGGAATGGATAGAATGGAAGGATATTGTGCTCCTTAAAATAAGCTAAACAGATATTGTATGTTCTCGCTCACATGTGGAAGCTAGAAGCATTTTCATTAACTTACAGCATAGAATAGTTATTAGAAAAGTGAAGAAAAGGTATAAGGAAAGCTGTTTAGTTTCCCACCAATTATATAATCAAGACAGATTTCTTACATGCTTGCTCACCTAGTTGACCTTGACCAGATACTTTTTTCTTTTTTTATTTATATTTATTTTTCTATTTTACAAGCCTATTGAATTCTCATCCCAGCATTCTTCCGTCCCCCCTCTCTCCCTCCAGCAGTCCCTCCCATCCTCCTTCCTGTATGCTTTATGGACTCCTGGGTTCTCTCTGGTTTGTCTACTCTTGTGGGGGTTTAGGTTTCTGTGGCATCTGATGGGGCATTTCACTCATCCAGCTTTCGACCGCAAGGTATGTTCTTATCTTTGAGTTCCTAGGTAACCTATGGAAGCATGTTGATATGTCAGCCATTACTCAGGTCTGGGAAGGACGAGTCTCACTGTAGTGAGTTCTTAGATACAGCAGTCCTGCCTTGAGTGGATTGTCTTGTCTAATGGTGGACCTTCCCATCTAGGTTCTTACAATCTCACCACCCCCTTCTTCTGCAAGATTCCCAAAGCCTTAGGATGGGGAGAGATTAGGTTGGCCTGATTCTGGGTGAGCCTTGTTGAGTTGTTAGTACTCTGCATTATGGTTGGCCATTGCTATCCATGTCACTGCTCTTCTATTGCCTTAGGCTGCATCCGGTTAGAGTAATGAGATCCTCTATATCTGTTGAAGACTTATAGGCTACATGTTAAATGTCCTTCCAATCAATGGGTATAACAACAGCTATTAACGACAGTTTGATGTACTACCTTCCTACCTATAAGTTCATTGGCCATTTTCCCTATTGATCTATTTCCTTCCCATTTTTAGGTTCTTGTTCTAGTTTACAGTAACAGGGATGTGTACCATTCTGACAAGTGGGTCTTGAAAGCTGTTGTCTCCTTGATACTCATGCCACTATTACACTGGTGGCCACATGCTACTATAGTGATTTTTCCTGCAACTGATAAATCTCTTGCATTGATGGGGCCTGTGATTGTTTCTTCCCCAGCAGCTTCTACAGTATTCCTTGGTACTGTGTAAACTAACCAGGAAGGAGGAAAGTCCTCAGACTAGTTCCAGTTGGTGTATTTTGCCCATGTTCTTTGATCCATAAATCAACTTTTCTTTTATTTATTCAATTGTGCATGTATGCGTGTATACGTGTGTGTATGTATGTGTGTGTGTGTGTGTGTGTGTGTGTGTGTGTGTGTGTGTGTGTAGAACCACGGACGAATTCGAGAACCATCATAGACCGCCTCCACCTCCTCGTTTACTCTGCCCCGATTCACAGGCTCCACCCTACCAGCACTAGAAACGCAGGCCGCCGCCGCTTCCGCCTGGCATCTATATGTGGGGTCTAGGATCGGAACTCAGGACCTTCCACCTGCAAGGCAGACGCTTAACCCCTGAGCCACCTCTCCAGCCTCCCCCATGAATCTACTTTTATGAAGATCTATTTATCATCTTATGCCTATGCATAACTGGTGCACATTTGATTTAAAAAACATCATGGAAAAAGATATTCAGTCAGATACTTTTTCATAGGTATGCCCAAAAGACCACCTCCCAAATATCAAATTGACAATCAAGACCAACTTTGATAGGGGAAACAAAGGAAAGTTGTCCAACAGGTACTACAATACAGTTATCTAACAGGAATATGTCCTAATATGTAGTTTAGAAGGTTGTGTATCATTCACATACTTTATTATAAACTTATATAGAATAGAAAAAGGGGATTTTCCTGTCACAAAAAATAAATGTCATCCAAGAAGCTGAAGATGGTAAGTCACCTGTTTTGATATCACACACTTCGTGTGCATGGTAAGCACGTACACTGAGATTTCAACCTGTTTAAATCCAAAATTCTAAATTTTATCCTTTTTTTCAGCGTAAGTATTCAGAAATATACAGTCAGTACTAAGAAGGGTCTCTGGACACTATATCTCGTATAACCATTGTGACAACATGTGGGGAGAGAAGGGGATGGAGAAGAAGGAGATATGCACAGATTCTGCACTTAAGAAAGATAAGGGAGAGGTGACATGCTAGAAGTATGTAGAAAATGAGTAATTTAGAATGGGGAGATTTGAACATTCAGTATTATGGTTAGATCCGGATGTCAGTTTGACAGTTGCAGGCTATTTGGAACACAGCTGTGAAGAATCAATGGTTGGAGCAGCAGGTCCCTGAACAAGTCTGCAGGTGCTTGTTTGACTGATGTGGAAAACCCAGCCCATAGGCGGTGATGCTTTCCAGTGCTGGACTGGATAAACGGAAGGAAATGCAAGGAGGAAAATTTTGCTCCTCCTTTTTCCTCTGTCAGCTTGCTATGGAGTTCACTCTTCCAGTGTTTTTGCCTTTTTCGAGTGTCCTTACCTTCTTCGTTGTTACTGCCATTGCTGTCTCTGTCCTTGGCTGATTCAGAGCTCAGCCCTTTCCACTTTGTGGCTATTCCCACTGCCTTTGGAGCCTGGTATCATAGGCCTTGCTAGCTGGCCAATCTAGACAAAACAGCAAGAATCAGGTTCAGTGAAAGGCTGCTCAAAGGATAAGATGTACAGGAATAGAGGAAGACACCTGACATCAACTTCTGGCTTCCACATGTATACACATGGATGAGCATTGCTCTTATACACATATGTGCACATACACAAACCACCATACATACATATAATACACATGATCAATTTGCTTAAACTTGCTTGTAAAATGAAAGAACTTTCTGCTATGATTTTATCGATTTTCATAGTGGGCAGTCTGGAGTTGAACCTAAAATGTGTCAATGAATAAGCAGCTTCTGGTGTTTATCCACTAAGCTGTATACCGCTTGTTTTATTCAGCTATCTTTGTGATGACCAAAGGCAGCTTCTGAGGAGGTCCAGTTCAGTAGGACAGCTGTGGAATAGCTTGCAATGTTTACTTTGTTTAGTGTGAAACAGTTCCAGGGATCAGGCAGAGTATATACATACATTTTCCTTTTGCTCATGCTCACTGACCTTGGGAAAGCAGTGACTGGTAAAATTTTGGTTGGTAAAATTTTTCAAAATGGCAGAAGTGTTTTGCTTTGAATCACTGTTTCTGGAATTCTTTATTTCTAATTGAGAAAAGGCGCTAGAGAGCCAATGCCCTGTTGTAAGTTTCTGACAAGTGATTGAAGAGCTGTTCTTCCAAGGTGTTTGTCTGCTACCTGGTGGTCAGAGGGAAAGTTGCACCCTGCTGCACATACACTTCACACACACACACACACACACACACACACACACACACACACACACACAGCTTAAATTCTACTTTAGAAGGGCATGCTTCATGTTTTATGAGCAAGCAAGGGGGGGCTTGCATTAACTTAAGTCATTGTTTTGTTAATTCTCTCAGCGCTTCGATACCTTTGATCATGTCCTATACAAAGAAATTTCCATTTGCTTGATTCCTATGTTTAGCGCTATGATCTGGGAGGCCAATGGGTAAGAAATAAAAAAGGAGAAAAGCAGAATCAATGATCTTTTCTGGAACCTTGAAGGTAAACTGCTTCAGTGGTAAGAATAAGTTTTTTTTTCTAGTTTTTTCATTTTCCTTTCACACACACATACACACACATTACAGGAGAGAGAGAGAGAGAGAGAGAGAGAGAGAGAGAGAGAGAGAGAGAGAGAGAGAGAGAGAGAGAGAGAGAGAGAGAGAGAGAGAGAGAGAAAGGGAGAGAGAGAGAGAGAGAAAGCATAGGCCTCTTAGTAGTGATTGACCGCTTTCAGTAATTTTCCATTCACCACAGCTACCTCTAGATGTACGACCTATGTGCCTGCCAACTGCTGCTTCACTTCTCTCTACTTTTCCTCTTTCATGTGTTAATCTTCCAAGCATGTACTTACCCAAGCAGACAGGTTGTTCCTATCCCACTTGTAAGTAACTCAGAATCCATCACCAGAAGCACAGGGATTTGAAACTGAGGAAACTCAAATGTTAGCCGCCTCTATGATCAGATTTCCCTAGACCCTGGAAAAGGTCTTCATTATGTTCTCCCACATCAAGCTATACCCAGAAAGACAGATAGGAGATGGTAGTCTCAGTTGTCAACTTGATACTTACAGGCAGGCCTTTAGGCTTTAGGGCATTGTCTTGATTGCTGTAATAGAAGTAGGAAGACCCTCCCATGCTGGAAGGTCCATTCATTGGGCAGGGGATTCAAGATGCATGAAAGAAGAGATGGCTAGCTGAGAGCACTTAGAAAGCATACATTTATTCTTTGCTTATGCTTTTGAAGATGCATACAATGTGACAATCCTTTAAGTTCCCCCTGGAGTGATTTTTTTGTCATTTCTTGGTCATTGTTGCGACATAAGAAACTAAAATACATCTAATTCCACTTCCACAGGTAATATAATAACTTGAACTCCTAGAAAAAAAGCAGAAGATAGCAACACTTTGCTATGTACTTGAAGTTTTTGAGGATAACAGATCTTAAGTGTGCCCACTCTTTTCAACATCTCTGGCCTCTTTCTCTCAGTGGGGACTCAGTGTTCGCTAAGAATAAAGCCTGGGTAAAGATTTGGTTTTGTATTTGAATAACCAGAAGCTCTTCAGCATTTTGTCCACTTTTTCTCCACTGTTGAACTAAGGTCTGTGTAATTTGCATAAGATGTGGTGAAGTTGGGCTGGAGAGATAGCTCTGGGGTTAAGACTGCCTCACAAGCAGAAGGTCTTGAGTACTGATCCCAAGTCCCACATAAAAATGCCAGCTAGAAATGATCATGTCCTGCAGTTCCTGCTCTGGTGGGCTTTTCTGACAGAGAAGCAAAAGAAGGTAGAAACAATCCTGGATGATTCCTGAAGTCACCCTTGATCCTGCACAAGGATACACAATGCCTTCTGATACACACACACACACACACACACACACACACACACACACACACACAACAAACCTTAGTGCAAAAATGTAGTGAATTTACACATGGCAAACTTGCTCCTCTTTCTGTATTTGTACTCAAAAAACAAAATCCAAAAACTTTATGTCTTCAACTTCTTTTGAAGTCCACTCTGTAAATATTTATTATTGTTGATTTACTTACTTCTTTCCTTCCCTTCTCTCCCTTTCTTTTCCTTTTCCTTTCCTTCCCTTTCTTTTTAGGCGGTTTTAGAGCAGCCATGCTGGGATAGTCTCTGAAGACTTTGGAAAACCATCTTCCCCCTCCCTCCCTTGCTGGGATTATCCTGAAGGAACACCCCTGTTGATCCAGAGGGACTGACTCTAATCCTCCACAGAGAGAAAATGGCCAACTTCCTCCAAATCTTTGCCTATGAAAGGATATGGAGATGAGTTCTCCCAGTGGGCACAGGATCAACTGGGTTCGGCCTCATTATGAGCTAACCAGTGAGGAAAAGCTATTTTTCCCTGGCTTGCCTAAGTGTATAAATATATGCCATCTTTGACACCTGCCCCTCATGTCATTCCAGGTCTGGAGTCCATGAGTTCTTTTCCAGCTCCTTGCCCTCATGGGTCCCATGAGTTCTTCAGAGTGCCCTAGCCCCTCATGGTATTCCATGTCAGGAGTCCATGAGTTCTTTCTCTCCTCTAATAACCTTTACCTTAATCCTCCCTGTGAAGAGTTCTGCTTCACTCTCTGGACACACAAAAACCTCCTCATGATCCATTATATTTGGTGAGCACAGCCAGGACATCACTTCTGTTATACTTTCTCGTCCCTTTCGTTCCCTTCTGTTGCAGTTCGCCTGCATGGTTGCTGATAAATGACCATCAAATCGCTTAAGAGAACAAGGAGTTTATTTCCTTATGACAGGCCGATTATAGTTCTCACTCCAGCTTGACAAGAGAGAGAGCATGCACCAACACCAGGGCCTAGAGAACTGGCCACACCATCACCACATAATGATGAAAGAGGGATAATCCTTACTTGCCAGACCAGCATGTCTGGCCAAGTATACAAAAGGATGCCAACTTCCTCAACTGATTCTCAGTATTTTATTCATCCGTTCAGGGCCTAGTCCCACCCACCATAGGCTGAGGCCTCTCCATCAACTAGGACAATCTCCTGCAGGATTGCTCTGTTCCCAACTCAACCATTAATTCTCCACAAATGTGCTCAGAGCTCACACCCTCAACTATCAAGTTGACACCTGTGCCTATGATACTCCACCCCTTTTCATCTTGACACAAAAACATAGCACTTTTAAACTGCAACCTTCAACCCTTTTTGCCATAGGTGTTAAAAGTTATCTTAATATGAATACATTTAATTTTATTAATCCTAAATCTCATAGACAAATTTTAAAATGTTCTGTCATTAAAAGTTCAATTAGGGGCTGGAGAGGTGGCTCAGGGGTTAAGCCTCTGCCTTGCAGGCAGAAGGTCCTGAGTTCGGATCCTAGACCTCACGTGAGATGCCAGGTGGAAGCGGGGTGGCCTGCGTTTCTGGTCCTGGTAGGGTGGAGCCTGTGAATCCCGGGGTAGAGTAAACAGGAGGAAGTGGAGGCGGTCCATGGTGGTTCCCGAATTCGCCCATGGTTTCGACACACACACATACACACACACACCACACCACACCACACGCCGATATGGAAGTAACAGAAAAAAAAAAAAGAATGAAAGGTTTGTGGAAGACGCAACGGGGGGGGGTGGTGCGGGCGGATATGTACGGCGTTGTTTGGTCCGGCCCGGGTGTTGGGGGTGGTGGGGGTGGGGGGGGGAGGTGGGGGGGTGGTGGGGGGTGGGGTGGGGCGGGGAACGGGGGGGGGGGGTGGGGGGGGGGGCGGGGGAGGATGTGGGGTGGTTTGGGGGGGGTGTGGGGAGGGGAGGTGGGGGTGCGGGGGAGGAGGGGGGGGTAACGGGGGTGCGAAAGTGGTGGGTTGCGGCCGAATTAAATACTAAAAATTAAATAAACAAATAAAAAAGCAAAAAAAAACAAAAAATAAACATAAACATTGTAAATAAAAAAAAAAAAAACAAATAGGCGCTAAAGCGGTTTAACGATACAGTCTATCAAATCAAAATACGTTTTAAAAAAACTTCAACAAGAGTAAAACACTACAAATAGAAGTTATCATAACACAATAAGAAAACATTGCATTAACCAAGTGTCGGCGGCAATAATGTACTGACCTATAGGGCAGGCCATCGTGGGGGGCGGAGCAGTGGGACGGCGCCCAGGGCCGTCAAAAAAAGAGGCGCGCAAGCCAAGGCCTCGGGGGGCAGCGCAACGGTGGAGAAGGCAGGATGGAAGGCGAACCGGGCTGAAGCGCCACGGCGTGGGCAGCGGGGCCGCAGCAGACAGGCCTACGGGTCGGGCAGCGGGAACCACACGGGGTGGGGGCACCGATTGCAGCGGATAAGCCGGCGCCGGGGGGCGGCGTGCGCTCCGCGCCCCCTGAATCCCGGGATAGCATACACCAAAAACCAGTACCACCTGAGGAATGCGGGCAGAGGCCACAGCGAGGCTGATGTGAAAGGATCAAGAGCTGGTCCACTGGAGCCACGGCTTGGTACCAAACTTAGCTGCTGAAGTCTGGGAAAAAAACCCCTTCTAGGCCAGCCAAAAATTAAAGGGCAAGAAATGGCTTCAACTGGGCTTTCGGCCCCGGGGTGGGGGGGGGGGAAAGGAAGAGGGGGTGGGCAACGCAAAAAAGAAAACATGAGGGGGGGGGGGTAAGGGGGGCAAAATAGAAAGGGGCTTAAGACACGAGGGTGCAAGTAAGACGCGGGTTAGGCGAAGGGAGCAAAAAAGGGAATGCGAGTTGGAGTGCCGGGGTGGGTGTGGGGGGGGGGCAGTGGGTCAATGGGCAGCAGGCAAAGGGGCATAGGAGGTGACAAACGAGCTTTAGAAAAGGCGGGGGGGCATAAAAAGGCCAGGAACAGCGGGTATACAAGAAAAAACGGCAACAACAAGGTACGGGGGCCAGAGCAACCAATTTCTGGGGCGTCACGTCTAAAACCGCAAACAGATTGACGCGTCAGCAGGCTTCATATCCAAAATGCACCACATTGAAACCTGAAGATCAGAGTATTTGTAACCACAAAGGGAAATCTTTAAACATTTCAAAACTTTTCAAGCAAAACCTCAAAAGCTACAAAATCCACATAGTCCAGATTTATCAGCAACTCCCCACTTCCTGGGTACCAACAATTTGTTTGCAGTTCTCTTGCGTGGTTGCTGATACATGACAATCCAAACAGTTAGGGAATAAGGGGTTTATTTCCTTATGGAAAGGTTGTGGGCATGGTAAACAGTCAACCAGGGAGATGATTTGCAACAACCGGAAGGAAACGCGACGGGACCCGACAGGGAGAGCCGAAAGAGAAAAGGGAGAGGGGAGGGCGGGGGGGAAGGATGGGGCAGCGAGGGCAAGAACGCGATGCAAGGTAAAGGAAAGGTGATGCCGGAGGAATGCGAAGGAAGGAGTGCCGCAGGATCGCGAAAGCAAGCGGATAAAAGATATAACAGAGACAGGCACCCGGGATGGGAAGGAGGGAGGGAGGAGACGGGTGCGGGAGGGGAATGTGAGGCATGGGGTAAGGGTGTGAAGCGGACTAGGAAAACAAAGAAATACAAAGCAACGGGGTTAGTAATTAACGGGAGGACGAGACGGAAAGAAACACCAATTATGAAGAAAGAAAGGAAGGAAGAAAGACATATGATTATGAGACGGGGAGGGACCGGCAAATGGAGAATATACTAAGGGGTTAACGGGAAGGGGGCGCCGGGGAAAGAAAACAATGAATAAAAGACGGGTGAAAGAAAGAAAGGAAGAAAGAAAGCGGGACAGGTTGAAGTGGACAGGAAGGGAAGGACGGAAGCTGGAGACGAACGCCCGGGATGGGGCCAATGAATAGGTACGGCAACTCTGCGCGGGAGGGGTGTGAAGGGGGGGAAAGGGGACAGGCGGCGAAAAGAAGGCACACAAGGAAAAATTGGAACTTTGCAATCCTTCAGGTACGATCATTAATTCTTGCCTGTCAATTCTTTTCTCTCCCCTCCCTCCCTTTCCGTCCCTACTCGATTTCTCTTTGCTTTTATTTCTTCTCTCCTTCTATATCTCTCTCTCTCTCTCTTTCTTTCTTTCTTTCTTCTTCTTTCTTTCTTTCTTTCTTTCTTTCTTTCTTTCTTTCTTCTTTCTTTTCTTTTTCTTTCTTTTTTCTTTCTTTCTTTCTTTCTTCTTTTTTTCAGGTTTCAGGGCTGACTTTTAGTTCCTGATCTCTCTGACTTTACCTTCTGATTGCTGAAATTGTAGGTGCTGGTTACTGTGCCCAACTCCCTTCCCAGTTCTTGTGTTTCCCATGACACAGGACAGTCTATGGATACATTTTTGGTTTTAAAACAAATCTAGCCTGTGCCAATCATTATAGGCATTTGTCAACAAAATATAAAGCCACTGCTGTCTAAAATTCCTCCAAGGCAAGTGTGGCGCTTACTTTTCTTTCTGTTGTTGTGAGACAACACTGGAACAAACAACTTTTTTTTTTCCACTCATACAAACTTAATAGGTACCCCGTCCCCTCCCTCCCTCCACCCCTCCCTGGATCCCCTTGCTCCCTCCCCCCTTTTCCTCTTCCTTTCCCCCCTCCCTCCCTTTCTCCCAGTGTGCCCCCCCCTTCCTGGAATATCCTTTAATGTGCATGTCAAACTTCCCTCTGGGTCCTCCTCTCTGATGAGGTGTAAGGATTCGGTAGCATTACCTAGAGCTCTTTCTTGTGTTCCCCTTTCATATAGGAACACTATTGTGGCTGTTAATCCTTTGCCTCTAAGGTCCTAGTGCCTGTGATCCATGCTAGACTTTGGGGGGGGGGTCAATCATATGTCAGTCATTGCCCAAGTCATGCAAAGTCCTACTTAAGGGAAAAAGGAAGTTTTATTTGGCTTATGATTCCAGAAGGGAGATATAGTCCATTGAGGAGGGAAAGGCACGGCAGACAGCGCAAGCTGGAGGCGGCTCGAGTTACTGCAGCTGTCATAGGGCAGAGAGTGCAAGCAGCGCGGCCCACCCCTTGCGACATGCCTTCTTCCACCAAAGCTCCACCTCCTGAAAGTACCCCTATCTTTCCAAACACATGAGCCTGTGGAGTACAACTCACACCTAAACCATGATGGCCAGTTTGTAGCTCTAGAGGAAAAGGAACAGTGTTACTTTTCTTTGCTCAGAAATTACCAGTGTGGAATACATAGGTATCTTAATACTGCAATACTTGTCCACCCTACAGGTAAAAGAAATGAAATTTAGGTTAAATTGCCATGACTGTGATCCTGTTCCAAAAAGCCCATTAGAAATACTAATGGTAACTTCATAGGCTTGTGTCAGCACAACAGACAAATTTCAGATAGATGTATGAGCAGGCTGGTCTATCTGACATTCTTTTCCTTTCTTTTTTCTAGTAGCTTGAAAAGTGAGGCTTTCTCTTATTTTATATTCATATGACCTGTCCTGAGTATTTACCTAACAGTATAAAATTACCCTGTTGTTAGGAAGTGTTGAAGAATTCCCAGGCCATAGTCTTAGCTTCACATTCCATTGCTGTAATGGATACATGGCCCAAGTAATGTAGGGGAGCCTAGGATGTGCTCGTGCTTATGATTCTAGGCCCCAGTTAATAATAATGGCAAGAGAATGATATCAGCATCAGGATTCAAGGGAACTAGCTACACCACGTCTACAATAGGGTACACTTTCCACTTGCCATTGTGCCAAAGCCAACCATTTCTTTTTCCATCTTATCCACCAGCCCAAGAAATGTTCCCAACTCACTATGGTTGGATATTCCCTCATCACTTAGTTAATCTTCTACAGTCTTACACAGAGATTGGCCTTAATTAAATAATTCTTCATAAGTGTGTCTGAAGACTTAGTTTTCAGTTGTTGAACTGATACCTGAAACTGATTGCTGCAAGTACTAACAGTGGATTTGCCTTCAGATCCAGGAAATTCTGCATGAATGTCTAGTTCTGGAAGGCTTGTACTTGGGATTCTGAGCTCATATGGATATTATCGATGGATTATACCGTTGGTTAATTTTTTCCCTATGTAGTCAATAGCATGGATTAGAACACTGGCTTTACCAATGTTCAACGAAGAAGACATAAACACTAGTCGTGAGTAATTTCATATCACTATTGCAGAAAAGTAAACTTCAAATTTCTAGAAGGTTAGAATAACTCAGATCCTGTTCTAATTACTGTAGGAATTTGATTTTCTATTTAATATCCATCTCTAGCTTCTAATAGTCTAGGTTCTCAGTACAAGAAATGTAAACCTGGGGCTGGAGAGATGATGGCTCAGGGGTTAAGCCTCTGCTTTGCAAGCAGAAGATCCGGAGCTCACATCCGAGATCCCATGTAAAAATGCCAGGCAGAGATGGTGGCAACTGTAATTCTGGCCTTGGAGGGCGGAACCTGAAAAACTCCAGAGCAAAGCAAAAAGGACTTAGAACAATTCTGATTCACACACACACACACACACACACAGAAGAACACATGAACACACACACATGCATTCAAGAAAGAAAGAAAGAGAAAGAAAGAAAGAAAGAAAGAAAGAAAGAAAGAAAAGTAAACCTCAATAAAAGATGGAACTTTTTAGATTCTTGAAAAAATGAGCCTTAAACCTATTGATTAAAAAACTGATATCATAAATTAATCATATTTTACCTGTGGGTTCAATCTTTGAATTTTGACTCTTTTTGAGTAACTAACAAGATTAAATAATTTGCTCTCAATCATGCAATTGCTTTAAGAATCCAATCATATTTAATAATTCACTAAGAAGCTTATCAAGGGAACAAGAATCAATCTAGCTTGAAACTGTATCAGCTGAGTCTCCTGACTGTCTGTGATCAAGACAAGTTGGTTTGTGGGCTCCAACCAAACAACCATTCTGGAAGATAGGCAAAGACAGTGATTTTTTGATAAGTTTTCTCCATAGAAACCAATGAAAGACAGAGATTAAGACTGTATTTTCAAGCCCCAAACCATAAGAGAGAGCATTTGTGAAGCAAATCCCTTAGTATATTAGGGACTAGAGATTCAATCATTTCTACAGCAGTATTTTTTAAGCACATTAATGAAAAAGTTATCAGTTCAGCCACAGCAACTTTGAATTGCAAAAAACGACACTCTCAAGCAGGTGGATTGTAATTATTTTTTAACGTAAGAAGCCAGTAAAATTGTCTGCACAGATGAATTATTCTCTTTGAGTAGATAAATGGTAAAAATGCTAAAAATCAAAACACTTTTTGAAAATGGTAGCAATATATATTAGGGAGAAACCATTTTCATTGCCAACTGTATTTGGACAAGGTACATATTGGTCCTGCAGAGTTCATCAGATTTTTTTTCCTAAATCCACAAAAAAAATCATACCAGACACTTTTGTAAGCTGTACCTATTAAGCTTATAATAAACCTGTTTGCTTTGCTATTTGATATCACCCACCGCCATTTTTCATTCATGACAGTTGTATTATTCTGTAACTGTATACCATACAGTTTTCTCTATATTCCTGTATATTATATTGTAGTTTCCTGGCCACAAATGATTGACCTAACCTTTGCCATTTGGAGCTGCTTCTCAGAAACATGGCAATAGATAGACAATGATAAATTATAAGCCTCCTTGGGAAGCTGTGTGAGCATCCTCTCTGTACAACATAGATGTGGATATACATATATACACAAGCACACACATGCACTCACTCAATTACCCTTTAAAGAAATATGTGAATCCAACATGCAGGGAAGGTCAGGAGCTGAGCACAAAGAATAGTGATGACCTTTCTGCTTTTTGGAAGGTTTGGAGTCTGAGAAATATCTCTGAGTCTCTATTATATAATATATTCTTTTTTTTCACTTTAGCTAGATTAAGCCTTTGCATTTACAATGCACTTTGCAGGATGTTGGCATCAGGTTTTTTCTAAGTTAAATATCATGCCATCATCAAGGAAGAAGAAAAGGGGGAGAGCCCCAAGTACTTCCAAACCACTGCTATAATTGCTCCTGTTTAATTCTTCTTAGCCAACAGCTTCCCTCGCTCTATTTATCTTTCACAGGGAAGGAGCTATCATCCTCAGGGTCCACCAGCTCTGGAGGATGGCTAGTCTGCATGGATGTGTGAAGGCCTCTGGCTATGCTGAGAGCTGGGCTGGGATCCAGCTCACTTTAATGTGACTCCTGTGGCTATCTGCACCTGAGCCTGAGCCTTAGTGCAGCTCAGTGCATTAGGAGGCAGCCCTTAGGCATGGTCCCGGTGTGCAAGAAACAAAAACTAACAGAATGTAAACTGCTTTATCTTTTCTCTGACCCCCCATGTATTTTGCCCTAGGCTAGTCTTCCCTTTTTTTACTACTCTTTTAAAAATTTCTTTTTTAACTCTCTATGTCTTTTCTAGTTAAAGAAAAATGTCTGGGTTACTTTACCATTTTGGCAGGATTCTGATTTTCATTAGATTTTAGAATGAATATTACAGACTAAAGAAAGTCTGACAAACCTGCTAATAGAAAAAATGGCTATACTTGTAAGAAAAAAATACATCTTTTTTGGTACTTATTGTGTACTTGTCAAAGCACATAATAAAATTGAATCTGCTAAAATTAAGAGGAGGTATGTCCGTTGCTATGATTGAATTTTATTCAAACATAAACAATGGTAAATTAATAAGAAAATATGCATTATATAGTATAATAACATATTAAATTTTTTATGTGTAATGGGTTTATTGAACAGTCTGTCTACTTTGGAGTATGAGCACTGTTTTGTTTCGATAGTTATTGTTTCTAGGTATTGCTTTAAGCAGTGACTTTGGGAATTACCCTTTGTAAGCCCATTAAGCAATATTATGGGCAGAGCCTATAGCTTTCTGGTTGTACATGGTACTGAAATTAAAATCAGTTCTATTAAAATCTTTTTTATATTTCAACATCCTTTTTAATGAAATACAACTATCCTTTCCTCCTCAACCTGTGGGTTGTTATTGGCACAGCTATGGTTTGAAGCAAGTCATGGACAAATTGATGCAAAATGAGAAAGATGCATTCCATTTGACTTTTAAGTAGCACCGAAGCCCATCCAAGCCTGTCCTCTAACTTCTGTGTTCTATCCCAAGGACCAATGGCACTGCTGAAACCCTCTCATGTGAACCCTGAGAGCTAGGATTGTCCCCAGATCTTCCAGATACCACATTTCTTTCAAGCTCAGCCAGATACAGTATCCATAGGAGAATCCCCTTCTCATCTCTAGTCATATGGGCCTAACCTAGGAACCATCTCAGAACACTCCTGAGGATCTCTCATCTTGCTCAACTGAAGAGCAAAGGCAGTTATAAAGAGCTGTGGATTTTTGCATCATAGCATTCTCTAGCTAGAAAGTAAGTTTCTTGTGATGGTCTTCCATCTTCATGAAAGTTTAGTCATTTTAGTCCTTTTGTATAGGATTTTACACTGTATTTTAGGCTTGATCTGCTTTCTTGGAATTCATGATGTAGCCTCAGGTGGCCTCAAACTCACAGTACTCCTCCTGCTTCAGTCTGCCAAGTGCTGAAGGTCCAAGTATGAGCCCCCACACCTAGATATAAGAATATCTCGGGGACTCTCTCATGCATATGGTTTGGTGCTTTTTCTCTTATCTCTCTCTCTCTCCTCTCTCTTTCTCTGACACTGGAGTATTAATAGCTGGTTCCAGGAATTTCTTTAGATTATGGAAATATGTGTTGCGTTTTGCTTTCAATTTTGACTTAGCCATAATTCCGGACCAATAAAAAAAAAAGACAAAAAAGATACTGTCTATATCCTATTATAACTACCTCACTAGATTGCATTCAGATTAGGGGCGAAAGCTGAATCTATTCTATTAATTGTCCTTTTCTACATGAGGTGTGATAAGGGACAAAAGTTCAAGATGCAAGGAATTCTTGACCCTGAATTTGGGAAATTTCCTTTCTTCTTAATAAATTTCATCTAGACTTCCTTATGTCGATGGTCTATTTCTGTCAGTTTAGGGATGTCAGAAGAATAAAATGTGTGACCACGTGTGCAAGCCGTAGAATAGGACTTGACCCTCAGTAAGTACTCATGCTGTAAATGATCATAGTTTTATACTGTGATAGCATTCAAGCAAGTTCATCACCTTTGACAAAGTTTTCAGTTCTTCTCTCCTCCCATTTCTCCAAGGCGGTCAGTCTAGATAACTTCATATATAACAACTTCCTAGTAAGCACGTCTTTGTGGGTCAGTTAGCTGAAGCCTACAGACCCTTATATACTGCATGGGCTTCACAAATCGGCTGCAGTGATCATCTTTCTATCACAACAGGATTTCATTCCTGCCCCCTGCCAGTTTGTTTTATATTCAACAATTTTAATTCTGACTAGAAACCCACCTAGGCAAGTAGCACAGACTCCAATAGATGGCATTGATATATAGGTCTCTTTTCTCTAGTTCACTGTTTACTTGCCTGTTACATAATTGGCACAGTTTTGGAGATGCCAATTCATGATTAGTTGATCCTGTTGCTTTTGGCCTGTGGCGAGGCAGCATGTGGTAGTATGTGTGCAGTGTTGGTGGTAGCGGTGTTGAAGCAAAACCACTCACTGCATAGCTAAGGAGTCAAAGAGAGAAGTGGATGCGACTGGAGTCCCACTACTGGCTTCAAGTAAATGGTACTGATGATGACTTTGCTAGGCTCCACCTCCTAAGTCTCTACTTCCCCCAAATAACATCATACTGGCTACTATGTTTTTACCATTTGAGAATTTGGAGGAAAACCTAGTGATAGTGATTTGGTCTAAAAATACAGGAAAATTACACTTAGGCTTTAGAACTGTACACAAAGGCACAGAAAAGAGACACAGCTTCAATTGTGAATTACACAATGAAACATCTTGTTGAGAATAAGGATAAGGGGACGAAGGGAGAGGGGACTTCTGGGAGCGAGAAGGCATGTTTCCTTCATCTGTGTATGTATTTCCAGAAAACTTCTGCAAATTTCACAAGCAAACACACATTTCTTCAAAAAAATTTTAACCTACAAAGGATATTTTTAACTATAGAAGAAATTAAGATGAAGATGACTTCAAGAGAAGCTAGAGAAGAACCAAAGAGGATCCATCCATCAGGAGGGGCCGTGGGATGACACAGGTCTCACCGAAAGCTGGCAAAGGTAGCAAAGGCTAGAGAGAGGGGTCTCTGGGAATGGGATTTAACTTGTTTTGGGAAGTAAGGAATTTCATGGTTAAAGAACCAAGAGGAAGGAAGGTTTGTGATTGGGGCAAGTAGTTGTCAACTTGGTCTCAATAAACCACCGAGAAAAGTAGTACTGTGTGCAGATGGAAAATATGTTCCTATATGTGTTTCCAAAGCTAGAATGAGGGTCCAACACACACACACACACACACACATGCATGCACACATGCATGCACATACACACACACTCATGCACATGCATACACATGTACACACATACATATACACAGGTATACTTATGTACACACATTCATATACACACATACATGCATGCATACACCACATCCAAACAACTAGAATTGGTGATTCATAATCTGATTCATATATACCAGTGTTTTTCAAATTCTGGGATTCTAACTTGTATTTATAACCCATGTGGCAGAATTCAATACTTACCATTCCTTAATCTTCTTGTGTGTAGATGAGAGTACACTGGAATGTTCTCATGATATCATGTTCATGTTTTGGTTTAGAAAAGTTTTTAAAATCTGAAAGTTTGTGTTTTATTTGTTTTTGTGAGTGTTAGGTACCTTTGAAGAATTCTGAGCTAAGGGATAATTTATAGGAAAATTAGAAAGAGGTGGTAGATAACATCAGAAAACAATTATGAAATTTAGAAAATATAAAGTCAGTAGCTATTTATAGATTTACTTCAATACCCACCCCTAAATTTGGTCACAGGCATGTTTATGTTGAATATGAGAGAGGAGAGGAGAAATTAGTCCCCTCTTCCTTTATGGAGACTAACCCCCCAATAGAATGATCAGTGTGCTTAGGAATAGTGAAGCACAAGAAATTTCATATTCATGTATACCCAAGCCTTTGGCATCTAAGAATCTCTCAATAGCATCAATAAAAACAGTACTTCAGTCTGGTGTCTAATACTTTTACTTCCCAGCAGCATAATACCACTTTGGTCAGGTTGAACCACTGCACAATTTTGCAGCTCTTTTCAGAAAAACAATGAAAACAACTGGAAAGACATGATGCACATGCGACAGCAGAAAAGGGCACAGTCAGCCAGTCCAGGCCCACGCGTGGACTATCCACAGTTCATCTTTCACACTGTGTGTTTATTGTAAGCCCTTAGAGCAGGGGTTTCTGTTCTTGCAGTTTTTTTTTTTTTTTTTTTTTTGTAGCACCAAATACACAGTGGCTAACAATAAATGATTCTGAAAAGTCATTGAAGCATTTTCCCAAGTAAGGTTTTTTTTTTCTGGTTCTATACTTTTATGCATGGCCCTGGCTTGAAGTATTCTTCATGAAACTTAAGTCATGACATGAGATTGAGTTCTAACCCTGTTTTTGTTACCGATATGTTTTGTTGACAATAATGAGTAACCACTTACATCTTTTATATACTACTTTATAAATTAGAGGTCCTTTTATATACAATGACTCATTTAATTTTAACATAAAGGAATTCCCCAAACTCACAAAAAATGGTGAGACACACAAGCTTTTGTATCAGACTGTATGGGGTCAAATCCTACCTGAAAGTTGGGTGACCTTAGACAAGTCACATTCCTGCGCTTCAGTTTCCTTGTGTGTAAAATACAACTTATTGGATAGGGAAAGGATTCTGTGAAATAGTTCATGAATGTAGATAGAATTCAGTAGTTGTGGCATAGTAAGAAGGAATAAATGTCCTAGACTATTTCTTGCCTATCTCACTAAGTTATAACTGTGGCTTACTGATAAACTTTGTGGGAGTTTTTGAGGAATATGCTCAGAAAGACAAGTAACTACTGATTTGTGTAGGAAATGTTACATTTTAAAAACTTTTCCATGGAGTGAGGAATTTATTGGTCTAGAGGATGTAGAAGGGACCTAGTGCATGGTAAACTCTAGTTATGACCAGAATAAATGCTGCGGATTTCCTCACAGTGGTCTCTAGAATGAGATGCAGTCACCTTCTTTCTTATATTTACAGACTCTGGCATGTACTAGGAACACAATAAATATTTGTTAAATGAAAAAAATGAATGAAAAGATTGAGTAGGCCTCTGGTTAATTTTTAACTCAGGTACATTCTAAGAATCAAATATAAAAGAATTGACATTTCACAATGTTGTCTTAAATGATGACCAATTACTTTGAGAAATATTGTTAATATCAGAGGGAATTCTAATGTGCTTGACGATGGGACTTCACCTTTATTAAAAACTAAAAACATGATCTGCAAAATGTAGAAATGAGCATCCATATTGAGTCATCCATGCTGAATAATACAAGTTGCTGTCATAAAGAAGTAGAAATTTTTTCTTTGTTAAAAAATGGGAAATCTCAAAAAAATTGTTCCTTATCCAGTGGTCCTTGAACCCTTGAACCCTTTGAAGTAATTGATTCCAATTTGTATCTAAAAGTCATTTTTTTTGGCTGTAGCAATAACATGGGAAGTTGTAATGCCAATCAATACACTATTGTCCAGTAAAAATATCAGAAGTCAAAATAAATCAATTTGTCCAGCTCTTCAGTAATTCATTCATTGAACCAATATTGACTGTCAGCATTGTGCCAGTCTATTGAGACTGAAATCTCATGTCTTTGTCTCCCAGTCAGGAGAGCAATAGGTTTGTTGGGAAGAGCTTATCTATTATTGGGCTCCCTAAATTTTCAAAACACAGTCTATATTCATATCATGATTTATCTGGGGCTGCTTTTACATATAGGTAGTGTGTGCTCAATAGAAAAAAAGTTAAAGAATGAGAAATGTAAGCATTCTTCATATACCATTGATGTTTAGGGTAATATACAAAATCTTCCATGTCTTGGAATCCTGTGTATAGCTGAAATAAGATCAGTTTGATATCACTGCTGAAAATTGTATTTATAAGTTGATGTAATCCATCTCTGGACAAGTTCTTCAGTGACAACTCCAATTCTCAACAAGCTCCTCAGTGTTGATTTCACATTTAGATCTTAGCATTGTCTTAAAAGATAGTGGTAGATCACATCACTAGAGAATTCCTTATTGATTACATGATTGAGGAAGCATGAAAGTCTGTTATTCTTTCCAAAATCAATTGTAATTTATGCTCATTAGCTCCCTGCAGATGTTCTATTTCAAATGGTAACAGAATCAAAAGCAATTGCTTCAGTGAAATGGCTCATGCATTCTTTCCTGAACTATCTTTTATGTTAGCCTTAAAATCATGGCAGGAAAAAAGTTGAGAAAAATCTGTTTCGCTGTCCTCCAACTCGACCTGGTAAAGGAACTGAAATTCACTAGAACCCCAGTGAAAAGCCATGCCCATTCCTATTTCTTCCTGACTTTTAATGTATATTTTTTTATATTTAACATTGAACTTCATTTAAGAGCAAATTGCCATGTCTTTTTCTCAAGAAGCATTCCAGACATATTTTTTTCCTTCTTGCTTTTGATTACAATGAAACTTGGGAGAACCTCAAGCAGCTTCTCTAGTTCTTTTAGGTGTCTTATTATTATTATTATTAAAATGCTTGAGAAAGGCTATTTGTATATAGGACAACTAAGGCAGGAACCTGTCCTTGGATTCTGTAGGTGTGATATATTGCCCCCTCACTTGACAAACAACCTGACATACATTTATCAGCACTTCACATTATGCAAACAAAGTATTAAATACACAGACTTTTAGAAAACATAAATGTAAAGCATCAGCTCATTAGATCTTTGCTTCTGACAAGATTTTTATCAGTGCAAAACTATATAGCAACTTCAATATCAACTAAACACTTAACAGCAAAATGAAAATAAACTTATCTTAAGCTCCAAATTTATACAATGTTTTGAACTATGTTAAAAATGACCATTTTCTCATTACCAGGGTGTGATGATTTCCTTTGATGAGAATCTCGTGGCATCCACTGAATAGCTTTAATATTTATTTGTTGAATGATAACTAAAATATATGTTTTATTACATTTTTCTTATAAAAATGAAAACTATCTTTCAAATGGAATAATACTCATATAGTCTCCATGTATTTCTTCTTTGTCATGCATGTCTTTTTATAAACCTATTTTACACAACATTCAGAGTTTTCACTGCACCCCACCCCCCACTTCTCTCTAGTAAAAAAAGAAAGACATGTGCTGTAAGATGGGAGCCTGTTGCCAGGGCAGCACAGTGATTGAATAAATGGGTTGACTGCTATTCATGCCCTGGTGGGTCATGCACTATCAAGAGTAGTGAAAAATCGCTATTGGCAAAAACACCACTCAATAGGCCAAAAGAAAATGTGTTAGAAAATCCTAATTCCTTTTGTTGTAGTTTCAAGAAGATAATTTTTTTAGCGAGATTCATCAACATCTAGTCTGGAAGACTATCTGCAGTACCTAATTTGTTGTATCTTGAGGAATCACTGTTTTCCTCTGAAAAAAGGAAATATTAAAACATCTGACTCTGTTTCTGTCTATCTGGTTTGCCTTAAGTAGAAAATTACTCTTCTTATTTTTTTCAGGAACATTTTTGTTCTTAAGTGTCAAGATAATCATTGCTTCTAATTCCTTTCATAATGGAAAACCAGATTAGTTGCCTAAATTGACCGTAAGTCAAAGGTTATGATATATGAGAAGACTTTAGCAGTTCTTTGTGGTGTATGATAAATCTCATTGTCTGTTTACTGATGGAAATATGTTTAAGTTAAATATATTTCATCTCTGAAATTAGTAGAATTTGTCATTCATAATGTTGATATCATTTGATTCCATATTCCTAATTTTAAGAATACTTTTGATCTTACATTGACAAAAATTATAGTTTGTATCTGCGAAAACTGTGTGACATATAGACTTGTGTGTATGCATATATATATGTGATATATATGCATGAACATATTATAATACAATTTTGTAAAGCCCTAAGCTTTAAAATATCAAATAACTTTCTGTGAAAGCATATGGACATTGGATAAGATTAGACTTCTCCAGAGTTTACCACTTTAAAAAAAAATTAGCAAGAAAACATTGAAAACATGGTCATGTAGGGATTGGTTTGTAAGGTGAGAGCATTCTCTTACTGCCTTATAACCATTGGTAAACATAGAACTTAAGTTATAACAAAAGCATTCTGCTAATATATATTATGTAGAATAAAATATACATTCTACAAGAATAGTAGCAATACATAAATTTTAAAAAGTACAGTACTAGGTAGAGTTCCTACTTTTGCTTCTAATAAACAAAAAAATTCAACTAAAAGTATCTTACTGGGCTAACGCATCTTGACATTTATGAAAACAGAAAAAAAAAAACCCTAAAAGCCCAAAGAGATTATGAATTTAAGAACTCGCCATGTTCAAGAGGAGGATGGAGGTTGAGTTTGCAATTAAATGGAATTCTGATTCAGCTAACTCAGCAATACAGACTATAGAAGAGGTCAGGGTGAGGGACAGTGTATAGGTTTCTCTCAGGTGATAACAACCTTGAACTGATGCAATATGAACTCTAATTCTACTGAGCACTGTGTTAATCTCAGCAAAGCCTTAGACCAAAGATTTCACTTAATCCTGGCCCTGGAGATTTGTTCAAAAGTCACAGATTTTATTCTTCTTTACAGTGCTTCAGTCTGCAGACTGGAAAAAAAAATCTCTCCCTCCACACACTGAGAATTTCCACCACAGTGAAAGGAAGGTTGTGTGTATTGAGAGCTGTGAGCAGGGGGTTGATGCCCAAAGAAGGTGTCTAGTTGCCTTGGTAAAGAATTTATACGCCATGTTTTCACAGCTTCCTGATAGGTATCATTGTCATGCTGGCCGTTTCCTTTCACTACGTGCTGGGATTCTGAAGCACATTTGATCCAGTAGCTTTTCCTCAAGGGTCTGAAATGGGGAAAATGAATAAAATCAGTGATTAGTATTCACCTATTAACTGCATTATACTAAAAATATCAAAAGTGCATGTGATATGAGGGAATACAAGGCTTATTTTCAACACCATCATTCACACATAGCCTTCCACACATGAAAAAAAATCATTTGAGCCTGCAAAAGAAGTAATTATCAAATGAGGCTGGAAAAGCTCCAGCTATCCTCCAAAATGCAATAATTAAAAAAAAAAAAACCTCTACTCTGGAAACATTTCAACTGTATAACATTTCTTTCCAGCAGTTCCATATGATTCTGTTTCTCTCCTTGAAGGCTAAATACAAATATAAATAATAATACATACAACTATCAGAGCATTTAGTAATGTTTTTGTTGAATAACAAGCCCATCAAGCCAGTCAAGTGGAACCACCCATAAAACTGCTTGTGTAGCTACCTACGTTAAACCTGCCTCCCCTTCTGCAAGGCCACTGGGATGCCACATAGAGCAGAGCAGGCAGCTGCTCATGAGATAAATTTGGGGGAGCTGCTTCACCAAATACCTCCCCCAGATCTGCCACTCCCCTACCAGAATGGAATTATTTCTTTCAAACTTTGTTTTTAAAATTGTTCTTTTTTTTATTTCAAAGAATGCCAAAAACCATGTGGAGGACAGATTTTAGAAAACATCACTCTGCCCACTGCACATCGACACTGGCTGACAAGTCTTCAGGAGATGTGCCAGGCTCTACGGACTGCAGAGTGAACTGGAGTCACGTGTTGGGTTGCCCTGCTTCTTCACAAGTCACCTCAGCAGGATTGTGTGGTACATACATGCTGCTAACATTTTAAATACTCACACATTAGTAGTAATAGTGTTACTTTTGTCACCAAAAATTGTTAAGTATCCACAAACTGCCATATTCTTTTCCTTATTCTTATTTCCTTATTCTTATTTAAACTTCACAAGAGACCATTGATCTGAGTCTTTGAATGATCAAATATGAGCTATCCTCCAACGATTCATGTGTTTGAATCCTTAGCTGTTGTCAGTATTTGGTAAGGTCATGGTACCTTTAGGAGGTGGAGACTTGCCAGAAGAAGGCAGTCACAGGGTGTGGGCCTTGAGGTTGGTTAGCCCTACTCTGCTTGAGTGAGTGAGTCTGCTCTGCAGCTTGCAATTTGCAGCTCTGCCTCCATGAAGGCTGTGACTTAAACTGTCTCTAGCTTCTTCACGGCAGTCATCCATTTTCCTGCCATAATGGACTATATCTCCCCTCTGGAACCATAAACTGAATCAATTTCCTTTCTCCCATTAAGTTGCTTGACTTTGGGTGTTATGTCACAGCAGCAGATAAGACTAACTGGAACAGTAACAAGGCCTGTACATATGCTAGGTTACATGTTAGTGGGAAATTCAGGCTTTAGATGGAATGGAGTTTTGTAAACCAGTTGTTCAAATAGATCATCGTATAAAGAAAAGTAAGCCAGACCCAGAAAGACAAGTGTTGCATATTTTCTCTCTTATGTAGAACTTAGTTGTATATATGATACACATATGATGTGAAACAGAAGATAACAAAGACAAAACAAAAAGCAAATGGAATTGCATCCAACACTATAACAGAAATACTACAGTGAAGAGATAATCCAAACTGAGAGAAAATATCATAAATCACACAACTGTTGGGAGACCAAAATCCAAAGTACATAAGGAATGCAAATAATCCAATAGTGAAAGCAAGTAACCTAATGAAAAAGCAGCCGAAGCTGTTGGATGGGTCCCTGAAGAAGACAAAAACCAGGGGAGATATAAAAGCAAGCTGATCACCAATAATCCTCAGGGAATGCAACAGAAAACCTGTAGAGGAACGGACCAGGCAGGCCTGTATTGTCTGTATGGGCCTCATGCGCGAATACAACTTCCCCAAGCCAGAACCTGCTGCCGTGCCTGATGCTGACGTCAAACCACCTGACTAAGAGGACCAACCTGGACAGAACAACTCAGCAAAAAACCTCACACTGGGACTTATGGGATGTTGGGTGGGGGTATATAAGCAGCCCCATACTTATAATAAACAAGCCTGCAAGTCTGAGAGCCTGAGAGCCTGCTTTGCCACTTGCCTGACTTCCGGAGTCTGTGCCGTTGACTCCGTTCCTACTTATCTCCACCCTCAAGGGTCTCCGTGGGTCCCTGAGACTGCTGCATCTGGCGCCCAATGTGGAATTTCCACAATGGCCCTTTCCCCCTTGCAGCATCACTGTAGAGTACTGGGCTCCCTTGGGCAGTTTTTCGGTAAGGTGGCCGCTTTATGTTTAATGCCCTTTACCTTCGTGAGAGGTGAGCATGAAGGTCCCTTTCCCTTTCTCTATGTTTGTCTGTCCACAGATAGGGAGGTACACATTTTTGGTTCTGGTTCCCCGGTGTCTCCACATAAGGGTTGTCCCTCAGGCGACAGAACCCAGGAGTGGTCTCCCAACCGACCCTCTTCCTCCGGAGACATCGTGTGGGCATACAGCCGTGGCCTCATGAACCATGGAAGTTTCCCACAAAGCACAAGAAATCTGGGTCCGACACATTCCTTGTCTTGTCTATTCCTTTTTAGTCTTGTCTCTGTTTTTTAGAAAAATGGGCAACCTCCCCTCACACTGTAAGGAGCCCCAGATACATGTCTTAAAATCTCTCCTAGAGACTAGAGACCTCAAGGTTAAGACTGCTGGCCTAAAGGAATTTGGGAATGAAGCTGTGGTTTTAGCACCTTGGATCCCTTAGAAAATAGGTGGGAACCAGACTATGGATCCTTGTTAGATGTTTTTCATAATTAAGCTAAACTGCCGGACTTAACTAATATGAGGTCTTGCTTTAAATAAGGTTTTCCTAAATGTTAATCTGCCTTTGATAAAGCTTTCAAGGGTAATTTTAAGACAGTTGCTGGTAAATTGCACAGTTGCCAGTAAAATGTTCATGTGCTTGCATATTTATATGTTCTGTGTTTACATGTTGTGTGTCTTATGTTTCAACATAAAAATGTGGCCACTTCAATTTTTTTCATTTCTATTGTGTGCTAATATAAAAATTCTGGCATGCCATTTTTATTATATATAAATGTATATTGCCCAAAAAAGTCTTACAAATAGTTGATACTTTAAAAAAAACTTAGCTTTAGTGTCTGTTATGGAGGAAAAAAACTGCTTTTTAATTGTTTATAGTGAATAAACTTGTGTTTTTAAGAAAAACAAATGTGATTAACTGTAGCTTGAGTCCTGTTGTGCACTGCTTAATTATATTGGGGGAAAAATCTACCATTGATGTTAGTTAATACTGATACAATACTAATTGATATATCATGATATAATTTATTTCTTGCAAGTTTGGAATATGTACAATTTTTGTTTTTTTGGGTTTATTCTGATTTATAAATAGTTTTTTTTAAATAAAATTGTTATTATCACGTATAAAACAGTGTAGTAGAGATTGTACAGACCTTAAAAATTAAACTGTTATAACTAGTAGTATAATTAAAGAATAATTTAAGACACTACAATGGGGACAAATGAAATGGGAAAAGCTTTGAGTGAGTTGTCATCATTAATGAGTATTTCTAGTTCTTTTCAAAAGAGAAAAAGTGTGGTCTCTGTCATCTTTAATATTTTGATTTACTAGTTTTTGCTCATGTGGCTTTAATGTTTTCAAGTCATTCCCAGCTTAAATCAACAGTTACAGCAGGTTCACAGAAGTGCCATACATTTATCTTCCTGGGTGTGATGTATTAAAAAGTTAGTTTTTATCCTTTTTCTTGTCTATCAGGTCTCCAACATTTCCAAGGCTCATGAACAACTTCTCAGTATATCAAGGGGCCTTGGTCTCAGGCCTTCCTTAATTACTCATAGACTTTGAGTCAACAGATAGAACATATTAACATGATATATGTGGCTCCCCTGCTTATAGATACTGGGTTTGTAACCAGAATCTGGAACAACTTTAAAAGGCTGTTTGATCCCTCTTGGATTGTAATTTACACTATCATAGGAGGAATTGTTCTTTTATTAATTATGTTGCTTAAGTGTTTCCTTCAGTACATCTCTCAGCAGTGCTCCATCAACAAGACCACATTACAGGCGCTTATGGCTCTTGAACATCCAAGCTATAGCCCCCCTAGAGACGTGGTTTGAGCTGGATTGCAGAGATTCCTGAGGTCCTTGAGGTCTTTTGAGGGCTGGTAGTCAATGACGGGTAAGATCCTGTGAGACAGGATGCCCTAAGGCAGGCACAGTCCATCACACTGGACTCCCTCTGAGGCAGGGTCAACAAGGTCAGAGCAAAGAACTCTGGCTTCTGCTGGCTGTCAAAATAAATAAAAAGGATGGATATGTAGTAGGAATGGACCAGGCAGGCCTGTATTGTCTGTATGGGCTGCATGCATGAATACAACTTCCCAAGCTAGAATTTGCTGCTGTGCCTGGTGCTGATGTCAAACCGCCTGACTGAGAGGACCAACCTGGACAGGACAACACAACAAAAAACCCTCACACTGGGACTTATGAGATGTTGGATGGGGTATATAAACAGTCCCATTTTTACAATAAAGGAGCCTGCAAGCCTGCGAGCCTGTGAGCCTGAGAGCCTGCTTTGCCACTCGCCTGCTTCCAGAGTCTGTGCCATTGACTCCACACCTACTTATCCCCACCCCCAAAGGTCTCCGTGGGTCCCTGAGACTGCTACAAAAACCAAAATGAGATGTCTCAGCTTACATCTGCTGGAATGATTATTATTAAGAAAATAAAATATAGACAGGGTTCAAAAGAATATAGAGGAAAGGGAACATTTCTACACTGTTGATGAGAGTGTACAACATTGCAGTATTGTAGAAAATAACACGGAGGGCCCTGAAATACTGTGCTATTAATTTACTACAGCTTCGTCATGTTCAAAGGATAGTTGTATGATGCTTCCCACTTGATTATTTTAGCTCCTGATTTACCATAATCACACAAGATTTTCAATTATTGATTTTACTGCTGTTACAAATGTTATCTGGGAAGATGGCTCAGTGAGTAAGAACACCTGCTCTTATATATAAGCACTAACACCTAAGTTTGAATACCCAGCACATATGTAAAGAGGTGAGCCTGGTGCACATCCCTGTATTCCCAGTATTAGTGGGCAGAAACAGGAGCTTGCTGATCAGGCAAAGTAGTTGAAATGGTGAGCTTCCAGTCAATGGAAAACTTGTCTCAAGACAATAGAATAGAACTCCGTTCTCTGTACTTATGTACCTCTACCTCTCTTCCTCAAAGACACAAATTGACATTATTTATAAGCCACTAAAATTATGGCAAATGTTTTGGTAAGGATAGAAAACTAATACAGACGTCATCATGAAGATCTCTGCAGAATAATGTACTGTTTTGGTGATAGGTGGTAAGGAGTACTTGGACACCTCTAACTCAAAGCAGCATGAAATTCAATCTCCAGAAAGTTCATGAAGGTATGTATGAGGTGGAATCAAGGAATGTTGGGGAAAGTGCCTTTGAAAAGCTGGCGGTGTTGTCATGGTGAATTGCAAGATGTTTTGAATATGTTTCTCCATTTGTTACTTGTGAAATGTTACACCCCTTTTTATTTTATTTTATTTTTTTATTTTTTTTCTTTTTCTAATTCTTTTTTTATTTTTTAATTAAATTTTTAATTTTTACTCTTTTACAGTCTCATAAATGTAGACAATACTGTTTGATCATAGCTGCCCCTTTCTCCTTCCTGCTTCCTCTGGACATTTCCCTAGCATGTCCACCTCCTGCTTTTATGTCCTAATTTTTTTTTTTTTACTTTTTTTTTTTTTACACCTCTTTTTAAAAACCCCTTTGTGTTTTACTTTCTTACTTTAGAACACAATTAACGTTATACCTATCTTTGTAGAACTATTGTGAAGAGTAAGTCATATAATATATATGAAGCTCTTAGAAGAGATTTTGGCATGTATAAGTTGTCAAGTAAGTGTTTGCATTTGGTTTTTTTTTTGATGGTTCTATTTTCTGATTGATTTCAGAGTGGGAATGTAAAGGAAATAGAAGTCTAAAAAGCAGGTAGAAAGAACTAGTGAGGCAAATGACAAATGACAGCTACTCTGTGAAGTTCAGAGATTTTTTTAGTGGGGATTGTAACATGGTGTAGTCAATATCCTTTAAGGAAGTATAAGACTTTTATTTTTATTTTCTTGGAATATTATCATCTAATGAAGCTTTTATTTCTCTTTATCCTTTGGAAATCAGAATAAAAATGTATAGTTATGTTCTTAAAGTAAAATTTTTATAAGCTGAATAAATAGAACACATTCTCAAAAATGGTACAGCATGAAAAACCTTATATTTATACTTTCTATTTAGATTTCTATTATGTACACTGTTTTTTTTTATACTTTAGGAAATTAAATCTATTCTTTTCAATTATCATACATTGTAGTGAAGTGTAGGTAAAAAGACAATTATTTTTAATGCTGAAAATTTGAAATTATAAGAGACAAATTGAACTTGTTTTCCATTTTTATCCATTTACCATTCCTAGTGGCTTCATAATTTATACCATCTCAGATAAAATTTCTTATTTATGATTTTGAGAACACAAATTATATTTAACCTGATAAATAATAATATGGTGTCTGAAAGTAGTCTTTTCTTAGTCTCTGCTTGACATATCAAACTTAAGCAAGCAAACAAACAAATATGCTATTTTTTACTTAAATAGGATTAATAAGCTTCAAATTTCTTCTTAAAAACAACTGCGGTATTAATAGTATTACTATTTAATTTTGATCCCTAAAGATTGAATTAATTAAAAATTAATCAAGAGCTACTATAGGAATCCTTGACTGAAGTATTATATTTGTGGAAAACAAGACTTGAGTGTGTTTTGCTTGATATTGAAATAGCCACTACAGTTTCATGTCTTAGGGCGATGACTGTGTATTACAAAGACCATCTTGACAGGCACAAATAGTCACTTTGTGTTCATATAAGCAGAATTATACTACACAATATGCAGAAAAGTAAAACACAGTTTGTGCATTTTCATAGTTGTTGTTAAAAATGTTTGTGTTTGGTAGCATAAAGAATCCTGAGGTGATTTAATGAAGCCCCATGGAGTAGTAAAATGAAAAAACAAATCATTATATATGGCCAAACTATAGTCAAAGATAATTGAATGAACAGAGTGCTGGAACTTTCAGTAAGATCTCAGATATTTGAATGACAGCATGTTAGTTTCAAAAAACCTCTGGACAATTTTACTTAGGTTATGGTATGCAAATTAGAACAGAATACTCTTTTGCTTGATGACTTTCAGTATCTTCCATTGCAATATAATCTAATTGCTCTCAGAAGCATGCAAAGCTCTTTGTGACCTGGCTTTTACTCATTTCATTGACCTTACAATCCATCTTCCTCTCACTCCCTGTTCCTTAGCTATCTGGGTTTTCTTTCTGTTACTGTGGTAATAACTCCTGCCTTCCTGCTGTCACTATCTTCCTCTTATCTTCCTAGGGGTTTCTCCTTGCTATTCAGTTTCATTTTATTTTAGAGGGCTCTATGACAACCTTGTCTGAAGCAGGCATCTAGGCAACCTCTATTCAGGCAGCTCCATTTTAACTTTTCAAAATACTGTAGTAATTCTTCTTTCTGGTGTTGTGAGACAAGACTTATACTCAGGCAGAAAGGGAGATTTATTTGGCCCATGGTTCCAGAGGAAAGGTATAGTGCATTATAGTAGAAATCAAGGCCTAGAGGCCAAAGCAGAGAGGTGGTTCAGTTCACCACTATCATCATGGAGGCAGAGGGAGGAAAAAGGCCTAGATCACCAAACCTCAAGGCCCACTCTCTGTGACATGCCATCCTCCAGCAAGACTATACCTCCTAAAGGCGCCACAACCTTTCCAAACATCAACTAAGGATACTAGCACATAAGCCTGTGGGGACAACTCATATTCAAACCATGACACAAAGTACTAGTCCAATAGGATATTTGTTTCCTTGCTTGCTTATTAATTTCATCTCTTTCCAGAACGTGAGCGTTGTGACACTTGTTCAGTTTTCTCTGAAGACCATTGAACAATGCCTACCCTATAACTCTACCAAATGAATATGCTGTTGAATGAATATTGTCTTTAGGACATAATGTAATCTTAAAAAGTGTTTAAAAAAGCTAAACAAAATTCATAAAAGCTAGAGTCTTGTATAATAGTTAATGTATCAGTTGTATAGTAGTAATTTATTCCAATATAATTTGATATTGAATAATGCCACCATCACCAAGATTTCCAAGAACTTTTAACTTTCAAATAGATATCCTATTGTACAAATACTAAATGACAGGAAGCATTTTGTCCAAAGAAAAGCATGGAAAGCTTATACAAATTCCAGAAATCTGATACTGGCAGTTGAAATAATGATTAAGGGGGAAAAAAACCATAATCTCATTCTACTTGTTGCATGTGGTTATGGGGTACACAATGAAGTAACTGAAGTTTCAGGTTATTTGTTGAAATTTTTTTTTTCAAATTGGGGATAACATATAAGGGTCGAGTTAACACGTTAGGTTTGTCAAAGATGTCAACTCTTACTATTGACATTTTTTTTTTTGTCTTCAGTTATCTTGGAAATACACAGTGAAACTCGATTTAACATTCCTAAATTCCAACATAGATTTTGGAAGAAAGCAGGAAAATTAGATGCATTTTAAATGATCAATTAACAAAATAAAACAACCTTCAAAATTTCTCAGGTCATGGACACTGGCATTCTCTTTTGCTTTTTACTTAATTCTTTCATGAGTAACCACTTTCCAATAGGTTCATTATCTCTAATGTAAGCAGATTTTCCCAGGTGCAGTTGGTATACTGTGCAAAAAGCCAACGACCGACAGGAATCAGCTCTTAGCATCATGCAGATCTGGGTAGTAAAGAAGCTATATCTTCTTAGTTTACATAAAGACATCCTGGTGTCTGTATTTGTCGCTTTCAAAGGACTTTTTTTAAATACGTATTTGTGGAGACCATAGCTGAGTGACACGTGAAAATGGAATAAAGTGTTTCTTTGCTTTTTGCAGGAGAGAAAGCATTAGTCTTCCATTAGCTTAATCACCCTGGGAGCGTCACCGCGCACGCAGTGACTTTCTGGCTAAGGAACTACATTTAAGAAATAAGTTCGTGCACATCGAGGTAACACGCCGTCTCACCTATGACATGTGGTTTTGCTGTGTCTGTTGCTGCTGCTGCTGTTGCTGCTGCTGGATGAGCAGCTGCTGTTGCTGCCGGCGCCGGGCTGTCCGCAGCTTCTCAAAGCGAGCCTCCATTTCCTCCAGGACTTTGGGGGTGTATCTGACCACCAGCTTGACGCTGTCCTTCGCGGCCTTGAGCAGCTCCACGGCTTTCTCATGGTGCTCTCCTTCCACGCTCTAAGAACACAAGGCATCTCATTAAGGGGTAGATTAAGGATCTCTTCGCTTAGACACTAAACTGAAATTACAGTCCTTTTAAAAATCCCCAAGTTTGTGTCCAGGCTGTTGTTGTCGTAATTTCGGTACTCAGAAGGCTGAAGACAGCAAGGTTGCTGTGAAACCAGACACAAAAAAACAAACTAATTGACCAATTACTCCATTAAGACAAAAACCTCACCCCAAAACAAAGAAACAAACAAAAAAACCCCAGCTAAACAACAACAAAACCTCCAGAATTTGAAACTCATAGAAAATATGAGTACTACTATCTATCACTGTCATTATCATTTTTTGTGGTCATAGTTGAACTGTAATTGGGTTAAGCTTAATTAAGGGTACAGTATAAATTAGATGGTAAAAGCTAGCAGAGCTAAAAACAAGGAAGACGTAGCAAGCAAACATTTAGAATGGGACTTCCAATTTTAATCCGGAAGAATCCAGTTGAGAAATTTTTGAAAGAATAATTAAAAATAATGCTAAAGGAATTTCACTAGCAGATAATAACATTTATTAAGCATTTCTAAGTGATTCAAGTAGTGGAAATCAGACACAAAGAGAAGATGATTAATAATACCAGAACAAATAAAGTACAAAATGGGGATGCCATTCTTATTTGCTGTACTAAATGTAACGTGCTAATTAAAAGTTTAACATATTATAAATGCTTGTAACAACAAAGGAGATGGTTTATACTTTTGCAGTAAAAAAAAAAAATTAAAGTTCCAAGAAGGATAGGAATCACAAAACTGAATCCCTGAAGCTTAAGTTTCTGTGTTCCATCTACAGCAAAAGGGAAAGGAATAATCTCCTGCAAAAAAATGCTTGAAATAATTTAGTGAATTCATCAATACTTTTTACATGGAAGGTTTCTGAAAATCAACAAAGACCTACACAAAACGACCAAATTATATGTGGCTAGATAATAAATAAAATTTTTCTTAAACCTTCAAGAAGGTAGGTAGTCTTCCTAGTAATATAAGAAATATAGATCAACACAAATATTTCATTTTAATTGAAAATAGTAAATATGTTTTTATAGATGCTATATGGACAAAGAGTCAGAGAAATGGGGGCTTTCTTGATTTAACAGAAAGTGATACAATTTTTCTAGAGAGTGCTCTTGTTGCTTAGTGAAAAAATGGTCCATTTAATGAACAATTTTACTTTCAGCTGAAGTTATAACATAAAATATATGTTACTCAATAAAGTAAAAAACAATTTAAGACTTGATTTTGATAATAGTCTTTTGAGCATCATAGTGTGAATAAAGGCTGGGAAAAGTATCTTATTCCATTGAACACAAACGCTTCTTAAGCAAACACTAGAGAGTCTCTAGGCTGGGGTAAGAGAGAAGCAAAAGAGAACACTGTAATCAGACTTCATAGGACCCTGTCAAGGAGAATAACTACACTATTTAGTAGAATCCTAGGGTAGATAACAGAACCTCCATTTTATAAGATGGAGAGTGCAAAGGAGATGCACAGGAGATGTGTAGCTGTTTGGATTAAGTCCAGAGTTCAAAATGCCTGGGAGAGATAGATAGGAACTGAACTGGGCTTAAAGATTATCAGAGCATCTCAGAGTGACTTAGAGAAGGCCATCCTCCACTGGCTAAGATTGGTTTCACAAGGCAAGCAAAATGAAGCTGATATTGGAAAAGGAAAAACAAGTTAGATCTCAAGTATATTTCCATTCTAACTCAGGATTAATAATTACCACTCACATACAGAACTGAAACTTTAAAACAGTATTGGAATTTACTAATGCAGCTGTCACTGGTAAATGGTGAAAGGGCCACTGGTCATTTATTGCGTGAGTGCTGAGCAGATAATAAGGATTTGAGAAATGGCTGTTATGAACCCTGGAAACAAGTTAAGTAGCCACTTCTCCAAGTCTGGAACAGATAGGCGGAAGGGCCCAATTACAAATGTGTTTATAATGCCTTCCTAATTTAGTCCAAGATGATTTTTTTACTTTTATTTATGGAATGTCTTTTGAACGAAACTTGAATTTTCCAGTCATCTATAATTGTATTTTTTGGTATTAAACCTTACGTATTATGTTTGTATGATTTTTTATTTATTTTAGTTCTTAATTTTTATTTTTCTAGTTTTACGAACATGAATAGTTGTCCCTACCCCTCCTTCGCCCTTTCTTTTTCACCCCCCTCCAACCAATTCATCTTTCTCCCTTCCACCCGACTGGCTTGTCTGTTTATGTGGACCTAAGTTTCTCTTCAGGTTGCCTGCATTAGTATGGGCTCAAGCCTCTTTTGCAGATTATGTGGCCCTTCCTTGGGTAGACCCACGGGTAGGGGCATTTCCTTCAACCTGACTAGCTCTAGCAGCTAAGGTTCCATCTGCATGTAATTATTGATCCCCGAGTTCCTCACTGGTCTGTAACAGAAACTTTTACAGCACTCATAAAGGAACACAATCCAGGAGAGGAGTGGAAGAAGACCTTAACCAATAGTAACAAAGGTGAACAATTATAAAAGGCTTTAATGTAAGCAAAGTCTTTAAGGGAGGATAGAACAAGAATAGGATACAATAGGGTGCGGAGTTAGTCTCCAAGTAACTAACCACTGATTTACTAACTCCTAACCACCCCTCCCCCCACCTCAATGACTGGGAATACAGGCCCAGCCATGTAAACCAGTCTAAACAACAGGGGACTGACAGAAAACAGACAGTTGTCAGGAGCAGATGTCTCAATACTGACCACAAATAACTGAGAGTAAATCTCCATCTAAACGCCTCTCATTTTATCTTTAGGAAAGATAAACAGCCCAGTGTAATGGAAGAGCAGCGGAAGAGACAATAACAACCGAGTGTAGGAGTGTAGAGTACTTTTGACCCTTAAATGCTCATCTGGAATCAGACCAACCAGATGCTTTCCACCCTAAGGCTCAGGGAATCTTGCAGAAGAGGTGGGTGGTAAGATTGTAAGAGCCTAAAAGTGGGTCCACTGCAGGCCAGGACATTCCACTTAAGACAGGGCTGCCTGTTGCATCCAGGAATTTACTGCAGAGAGACTTATCCTCACCAGACCTGCACTAAGATTTTTTTTTTTTTTTGAGAGTAGGTCCCATGTAGCCTAGCCTGGCTTCAAAGTCCCTATGAAACTAAGGATGACTTTGAATTGCTGAGCCTGCTACTTCCCCCTGCTGAGTGTTGAGATCACAAATGTATACCATCACCACACTGTTGATCTTTGTGCTTGATTTTTGCTCTATTTGCTTTCAAGTTGGAGATTCTAGACCAGACCCCTAGAGGCCCCTTATGCCCCTTCGGGCCCTGAAGCTGCAATTTGGAGTTACCATGGGTGGACAGGGCACTAATGCAATCTCCTGCATCACCTTGTACTTGATACTTAAGGAAATAGTGACCAAGATTCTCTGGGGTCTAGCCCCTTGTGATTGTCTTTTGTTACAGATCTCATTGCCGATAAGTGCCTTCTAAGAGTCCTACCTCACTTTCCTAACTAATCCAGACATGAAACACGTGACAGGTCTGTTTTGGGTTAAAAACCAATGGTAACAAAAAGTCCTGGCAACCCCCAGCTAACGTGAGTTTGCTAACCAAGACACAGGGAGAGGCTGTGAGTGGCTGTGATTATTAACTTTGAGAAGGTCTCACAGAGCCACACGGAAACCTACTTTTTTTTCTCACAAAGGCAATAGTGATTACTTCGTATTTGTCTTTTTATTGGTTAATAGAAGTATGATAAAACTGAAAAATGTTAATTTTCTATCCAAGAAGCATCAGTCCAACAGTGGTTTTAAAGTGTAAGCTACATGCTTACATGAAATCTCTTACACTTGGGAGAGTAACTGAAGGTTTCCCTGCATTTACCAAACATAAATTCTTATCCTGAGATTCAGAGAGAGTATAAGATCACACAGTCACGGGTATCGTTACACTATAAATGCTTAAGCTTTCCCTATGCAATGATGAAAGACTAAATTCTTTTCTTTTTTCTTAGATGTTTTGTAAATATTTTATTTATACTCAGTGTGTGTGTGTGTGTGTGTGTGTGTGTGTGTGTGTGTGTGTGTGAAGGCACTGTGTGTTCCTGTGGAGGATCAAGGGTGACTTCGGGAATCATTGTGGATTGCTCCTCTATCCTTCTTGTTTGCTCTGGGATTTCCCAGGCACCGCCCGCCCACCGGAGCCAGAAATGCTGGCAGCTGCTCTTTCTGCCAGGTGTTTTTATGTGAGACCTAGGGTCCAAACTCAGGACCTTCTGCTTGTGTGGCAGAATCTTAACCCCTGAGCCATCATTCCAGCCCCCAAATTATTTTTAAGGGCATCATGACATGTTCTTATGACATTTTTATATCTATGCATTATGGAGTTTTAAACTTGCTTCATTGAATCTGTTCAAACATATTATATGTATGAATGTGTGTGTGTGTGTTCTAACATTGATTGATACTTAGTGTGGAGCTGGCTATTCTCAGTGCATTAAATGCAGTCATACAATAAGTATGCAAGACAGGTATTGGGAAGATTAACAAATTTGTCCTAGTTTTCCAGTAGTAAGAACAGATTAATTTCAACTGACATCTGCACCCCTAGAGATTAAGCTCTTTTCTACAGATTGCAACCCTAAAAGAAATAATAGAAAAAAGTAACTTTGTAAGTTTCCTTTTTTCATGGGATTTTTTTTTAGACCAGTAGTTTTTAAATGTGGATGGAGAACTTTATGAATATAGAGATATTGGCTGCTTTTAGACTGGCCTCATAATAGTCTAAGATCCAAAGAGCTTGGAGAGACAGCTCAGCTGGTAAAGTGCTGGCCTCATATCTAAAGGATCAACATTCAGATCTCCAGATATCATGTAAATGCCTGAAGCAATGGTGTAAGGTACTGTAGCCCTTGTGTGGCCTATGGGAAATGGGAGGTGAAGAAAAGATAATCCCTAGGAGCTTGTGGGTAGGCCATCCTGACTTATACAGCAGTGGCAAATTGACTCAACCTTGAGCAAAGTGGAAAGATGAATAACACCACCTGAAGGTTGTCCTCTACCTCCACACCTCCACACCTCCACAAATGCACACACACACACACACACACACACACACACACACACACACAGATACATGCACACATATGCCCATACCCACACATGCACACATACACAGATACACACACACAGATGCATGCACACACATGCCAACACCCATACATGCACACGCACACACACAAACACACACACACACACACACACACACACACACATACACATGCACAATCACCGTGACCTAAGGATTTGTTACCATGCAGAAAACTGCAGCTAGCCAGCCACCGATGTGCTCTTTGTGTTTGCATACTCTGTTCTAGACTTTGGCAAAGCCCAAGCAGCAAACTCCTTCTGAAGGGGTTCTTCAGGATGTTCCTTCAAGAAGAAAGCATTGAGTGCATGAGGGCTATCACATTTTGAGCATGGAATAGCAAAGAACCTGCACTTTCAGTCAGAAAAAAGTAATAGCAACTTGTTTGAGATGGTTTTTTAATTAAGGAAGGAATCGCTCTGAACAAGCTATAATGTATTTTGAAAAAGAACTCCCTTATACTTTGATCTTTTCCTTTTCTCAAATATGTTAATTTCCCTGTTCTAAATGTATTATCTTTTGCTCAAGAAAAGTGGCAAGTGCATAAAAGTGTCACATTTATCCTTGGATACAATATGCTAATGTTCTCACAGAGTGCTTTTGTCCCTGCGTAATGCTAATATCATCTCAGTACTATCATTTACCTGTTCACAATCACTCTGCTGCTACTAGATTCTCCAGGGGTAGGAGAATTCTTGTATATCAGTCTTTGTGCCTGCTTCTATTATATACCCAGTGAATATACAATCAATATAAGAATAGAATAAAACTATCTATCTACTATTATCTATTGTCTTTCTATTATCATTCTGTCATGTGTGTATTTTTCATATGTCTCTCTCTCTCTATCATCCATCTATCTACCATCTATCTCTCTACCTATCATCTATCAATCTATTAATCACAATCTATCTGTTTAAGTACCTTGAGCTAACCAATTGTGCCACTGGAGCTCTCAACCACTATCCACTCTATCTATCTATCTATCTATCTATCTATCTATCTATCTATCTATCTGTCTGTCTGTCTGTCTGTCTGTCTGTCTGTCTGTCTGTCTGTCTATCTATCTATCATCTATTTATCTGTCTGTCTATCACCATCTCTTTCTCATTCATCTATCATCTACCTATCAATTATATATTCTAAATAGAATAGTAAGTCAATACTTTTCATGTCTGAATTTGAGTTTTTTAACTTAACAATTATGAATCTACATAAGCTTCTTACTGTTTCTGGGTTTCAAATCCCTCATCTATATAATTAGTATCTCCAATTCTCCATTTCTTCCTATGTAGAATGGATATAGGATACCTACTATGTGAAATCTCCATTAAGTCTGTCCAGTGTTCAGAAGGGCACATACAAGCTCTATTCCATTACTACTTTTTTGATAATTTTGCTGCTAAGAACAACAGCAGCAAAGAATTTAGTTCAGTACATTGGAACTAGATAGAAGTTTTATTTATGTTATTGTCTAGAAAGCAAAATTCAGCACGCTGATTGAGTTGTAGACCTTGTTGGTGGTATGTTGAAAACTGTTTAAGTGAATCCTTGTTTACTCTCCCTATGTCATTTCCTCATATATAGCTAATCATGAGAGATCATTAGTTATTCACAGAAAACTTCCCTCTCACTTCCATCTAAGTGTCACACTTTGAAGAAAAAGACTAGTGTGCAGTTGGGAGGTGCATTTAATAGGAGCATACATAATGTTAGAAAACCTCCAGAGAGGGGAACCATTGAATAATTGTATCCCAGAAAAGATCAGGGAGGTTAAGGGGGAAAAGTGCACATAATTACACACACACACACACACACACACACACACACACACACACACACACAAAACTCCTGTAAGAGTAATATTGAACCATTAAAAAAGTTATCAAACCATTAAAGTGGAGAATGCGACATATTAGCATTAGGCTCTTGGAGTGTGTGTGTCAGAAAACCTAAAATTAGTAAAAACATTTGAAGAAATTCAGCGTCGGAAATCAGGTATTCATAAATCAAAATTTGGGTTGTTTTCAGTTTACCTTTGTGATTTGGGGACTAAAACTGGAAACAAATGCACGTAGGAAGGCTACCCAATACATGATGTTTCTACACACAGGAAGAAAAAGTCCCTCATGATTGGGTAGAGATCAAACCCTATCCACTCCCCCACTCTTCCACTCTTACACACACACACACACACACACACACACACACACACACACACACACACAGTCATCTGCGAAAGCATAGATATAAACTTCAGAACTTTGTAAAGAGAAGAAAAGCAATTAGAAAATTATTGCTTGACAATGATACATTTGAAATGTTGATTGTTTTACATTTCAGTTTGCTTTGTTCTTCTCCCTTAATGCTCTTCTCTGACCTGGGATCCCTCTTTCTTGCCCCCTTCCTTCTTCCCTCAATAGTTTCTCCTATTTCTTATCATATGTATTCATTCCCTGACATTTCTTCACTGTTTTTAAGATCACTTCTTATTTTCTCATGGTCCCTTCTCTTTCTGTCTCTCTCCTTGTCTGTCTGTCTGTCTGTCTCTCTCTATCTCTCTGTCTCTGTCTCTCTCGGTATGTTAATTTTGAGTGGTAGCTTTTACCAAGGCTATTGAGATCATTGGGATCCTTTTGTGATCCGGACAGTGAATTGAGCTTCCTAGATGCACGATCTGCCCAGCATCTTCCCGTGCATGACACTTGGACACTGAGTCCCCAGTGAACCTCTTGCATGACACTTGGACACTGAGTCCCCAGTGAACCTCTTGCATGACACTTGGACACTGAGTCCCCAGTGAACCTCTTGCAAGTGAACCTCATTTGCAGTGTCTTGATTTATGCTTCTGCATTTTTGTGCTTCTAGGCTTGGGTGAGCATAGGGTCTTGTGTGGGGATGAACCTCCCCTCACATCCACCAGAAACTACCTTCCACATGCTCAGCACTGTTACAGCTACCATTAAAGAGTGCAAATGTGGGGGCTAGAGAGATGGGAGTCAAGCCTCTCCTTCGTAAGCAGAAGGTCCTGAGTTCAGATCCTAGATCTCTATGTAAAAACACCAAGCAGAAAGGTTAGGGGCCGGTACTTCTAGTCCTTGAAGGAAAACTCCAGAGCAAAAGAAAAAGGGAGGTAGAACAATCTAGGGTGATTCCTAAAGTCACCATTGGACCACCACAGGCACACACAGTGACCTCTGATTCACATAGATACATGCACACACAATAACTAACTAACTATAACTAACTAACTAACTAACTAACTAAATAAATAAATAAAAAGGTGCAAATATACTTTAGATACTAAAATGTCATGTTACTCCTCAGTCAAACAATGGAACCCTCAGTAGAGCCAGTGTACCCAGCAGAAAAGCTGGAGGAGGGTGTCCTGGCTTTGATCCTGGACAACTCCCAGATGCACCGTGACTTTAGTGACCTCTCCTCTCGGTGCCTCAGTTCCCTACAAGGGGGCTTACTGGTTGCAGTATTCAGAGGTCCCGGGGAAAATGGCACATTTGCTCACTCATTTAGACTCAAGAACATGTTGCAAAGATCGGAGAACACATAGCAGGCCCCTGCATGTGGCATCGCTCTGGTCATTCAAAACATTCACAGCCTTGGTGGAGAAGAAGGGAAGACAGTCTGTTAGAGAGGAAGAATCACTGTGGCCTAAGGAAAGGAGAGAAAAAGAAGGAGAGGCTTGAGTTAAGAGGAAGGTTTGAAAGAGTAGGGTTGGAGCACCCTGTAATGTTTCCTCTCCACACTATTCTGCTTCATCAACACAGGCAGACCTAGGATCTTGAGGAAAAATTGTTGTCCTCCACCTCTGCACCGCTCACGGATGATTCAGACTGACTTTTAATGACATATAAGTTTACACTGAGGACCCAGATCCAGGTGAGGACTTTGAAATGCTTATAATGTTGCATACTTGGACACTGACTAACAGTCCCTAAGGACAGACACCAAGGCCTGGTCTTCAAAAACGCTCCAAAGCATCTTCACTCATTTTTATGGCACGTGGGTTGCGGTTACAATTGTCACAGGGTTCTCTGAGAAAGTCCATAAAGTAGAAAAAAGAACTGAACCTGCAGGAAATGTTGGGAAATCCTATGCCTTCAGCAGCGAACATTCCATTCTGCCTCCTCCCATAAGGACAGCACACATTATGGGGCAGTAACATCTAGAATTCTTTCAACCAGACTTGTTTACTTATTTTTATCTTTAGAATTTTACTATAACCAACTTATGGAGTTCATTTTTTCTAAAGGGTACCATAGACATAACATATGGGTAAAATTTTTGCACCAAATTCTTTAAAAATATTTTTAAATATCCACCCTAGTTTAGAATCTGAGAGGCCCTGGCACTTAATGTAAAACAGGAGAGAAGCAGAATAAGTGTAGGCAGAAATTTTCTGCTCTTGTCAAATAAATTTCTTGTGAAGCATAACATAACATTTAGGCCATTGTGTAGCATGAATAACAGAACATTAGCAACAGCTATAACACTTTATTTAATTGCAGGGATTCACCACTGAGGCTGTCCTTTTGGAAAAGTGAACACTTAGACAATATTTTAGGTTTCCTGTCCAATATCTCTCGGCTCTACACATAAATGTCTTTTCCAATTAAATGCAAAATAACAGAAGATCCTTCATACTCCTTCAACTCAATCCCTGTCACCATTGAGTTACAGTAATTTTTTGTTTTACTTATTTTAAATGTTCTAACTGGTCAAAACTTGCCCACACTCCATCATATTACCTATTATAACTGACCATGCAAGGAGTCCCACTGGGCCCTGTGAAGATATCTTTAACTCCTTTATCGCCTCATCCAAATTAGCCTTCAGCTCTAGCTGTTATTCATTTACCAGTGTACATCTTTCCTTTTGATCCTTGTTTCCTGTGATCTTGTTTCTTGTTTCCAGATTCCAGACAAAGTCAGCTGACCTTTGCATGGCTTCCCTTGTAATCCCTTACTGAGCAGTAAGAGCTCGACTCTGGAGGACCCTGTTCCTGATGTATGTGACGTAGCCACGTTGTTTGTTTCTCCTCCAGACCCAGCAGTGTGCACAGGACTCAACCAGAACTTATTTTACTAATGCAGGGGGACCAGGGTTTGAAGTTGCTGTTCAAAGACTACAGTTTTTAAAAATGTATTTCCCTGAGCCCTCGCTCTCACTAAATGGCATTAGTGTCTACTTGAGAGAAGTCATTTAGGATTTAATGAACAATCCATTTAAGATGCAGGACTAGCTATGGCCCACAGAATGTAGTAAGTCTAATAAATGATTCCCTTCTCCCATTTTCTAGAAATGAAGAATAAAATCACTTAAGCAAGAATACTTTCCATTTTCAATTTTATCTTTTCTAAATAGATACAGCAGCACTTTGGTGATTTTTATCAGACATTTTCATAGTATTTAGTTTAATTCTCTCAGCTTACAAAATGTCCTCTTCTCCATTTCCTCTTTTAGTAAGTTCCCATTCAGTGCCCAAAGTCCATCTTGAGCCATACTTAGTTTTCCCTGTGTTACTTTGTCCATAAACCAAAAATTCTAGAGTAGATACAAAACAAAGAATCCATTTAAGTAACAACATCAATGTCCATTGGTAGAGGATGGTTAAATCAAACGTGGAACCTATAGATCATGGAATATTACACAACAGATTAGGAAACATAGAAAAATAAATTTACATGAAGATATCAGTTTATTTCAAAACTTCTTTAGAATAACAAAGGTCAATATTTTGCAAACATTTGCTAATGGGCTCCCTTCTAAATAACTTAAATTTATTGAAACAATTTTGTTTCAATAAATTTTGTAAATTTATTGAAACAATGAATGTAATATTCATTTTACGAATGAAGAGACTAAGCTCCAGCAAGGTAAAGAAAGTTTCCAGAGCTACACTTCCCAGTGCATCACAAGTCTCAAGGGAGAACTTGACCACTTAATTGTGCTTACATTGTTTTCTATGTTTGTGTTCAAGAACAACTTAAGTGAAAGTGTGTGTGTGTGTGTGTGTGTGTGTGTGTGTGTGTGTATGCGTGTGCCTTTGCTTCAATGCAAAGGAAACTATTTGGGTAAATATCCATTATGACTATTATGTGACTTCACGGGTGGAAAGGAACTGGAAAGGAATAGAGAAATAAGGGAAATAATGACGGGTCTTCTTACCTGATTTTTGTCTTTTCAACTCAATTATTTAAGATTTTAACAGATATACATTTTCATGTGTAACATATATTTAATAAATATACACACATATATATGTTATGAAATACAAATGAATATTGAAGAAAATGACACAGTAGATCATCCCAGAGCAAGAATAGATAGAAGCACAACAAATAATCATTTTTGTTTAAATAGTACTCCCAGATATTGCTCTGAAATAATTTGTGAAAAAAAGCTACAATGATGACTTCTTAGGCAATTAAAGTGAAAAAAAAAAGGGATTGTAGAGGAATTGGTACAGAAATTATGATAGAAGAAGTTTGGTTTGTAGGACTTCAGAGCGCCCAATGTCCTGGTCCGCCCAGAGTTCTGCTTGAACAGACAAAGCCGGATCTTTTCCTCTTGGTCCCGTTCATGTGCTGAAATCTGCCTGCTCTTTCCCTTAGTTTCTGCTCATTGCTTTCTTTGCTGGTGCCTGTGTATCAGTTCTGTGGCCTGGCAGACCATTCATATTTCTGTCCATTGGCTATAAACTCACGTTTTGGGCAATTGATGCTTGACTGAGCAATAGCCGAGGATGTATTTGGAAATCCTTCATTTTTAATTTCTGTTTTTCATCTACTGACTCCTGAGATGAAAAACTGCAGGGTGTTCAGTCTTGGCAGATATTGAAACCCCAGAGAGAGTTACAAGTGAATAGACTCAAGAATTTGTCTGAGATTGAAATGAGTCCACTTGGTATTTCTTCTTTGGTACAGTTGGATTCACTCTCCTCAACCCTGAACAACATTCTACTGTAACAAACACATATTTCCTTCCTAACAGTTTCATGATGAGATATGTTTCCCTTTGCATCTAGTTATACCTGTGCATAGTCACCCTGCATCCAGCTGTGTGACACATTCACCCAGAAATCTCAACTATTGTTCATAAATGCAAATTAGATCAGATGATATTCTGGCTTCAAATCACTGAGTCCAAATTGTGCTGCTGAAGCCCAGGGTCCACAGCCTAATGCACCTCCAACTTCTTGATCAGCAGTGCACTTTGGTTTTGGAACCTCAATTATTAATGTGAAGAAGAACTTGTGATGTTTTCTAATGTCTGAAGCCTTCCATGGGGTGTTGACTCCAGTGGTTCTAACCTTCATCACTAACCCTTCTCACCTGACTAGCTCTTACTTCCCTGTGGAAGAACTGTCTGCCTACCTCCACTTCATCTCTCAAACTTGGATTAGGAGTTACTTCTGTGGTCTTCCAAAGAGCACCATACTTATTATTAGTCATAAAATAATCCATGCTGCAAAGATTATCTGTTAAGCTATCAATTTGTTCACCATCCCTCTAGGTAAAAGTAGAACAATCTCTTGACTTCATCAGTTACAAAAAAACAGTACCAAGCTTTCTCAATGATTACTGTCAACTGCATAAACTAATGAATGAATACCAACTCTCCATGGTTTGATTAATGTTCATTAGTGCTTTAGAAGCTGAAATATGTAATCACTTCTTTACAAAAAAGTGCAATGGTTTCTTATTAAGACTAAAACTATAGCCTTGATTGGGAAATACTAACAAAACAAAAGTAAGAACAAAACCCTAATAATTTCTTAGCAGGAACATCAGAAGTTCAAGGTCATTTTCCATATACAAGGAGTTTCATGCTAGACTGTCAAAATCAACCGATTGATGTATTAAAAGCTACTACCACTAAGCTCATTACTTTCTCCAGTCACTGACTCGACTCCACTCCAGTTTCATTGACCTCTGTGTTCATCTGCAAGTGGCCAGCACTCTTCTATCTTGGAGAAGTCAAGCTTCGCTGAGTCTTGCGTCTGGACAGATGTTCTTCCCAGGCTAGCCATGTGATTCACTTTCCATCTTGATTCTCTCTGGTAGTATTTTGTTCCCATGGATATGTTTTGCCTGCGGTAGGTGGCTCCTGTGCATTTCTATGCTTCTTACACTCTACTGTTTACACTGTACCCATTGCTCTGTTCTTTGTCAATTGCCACTAGCTAACATTTTCATATTTATTTAATTATTCATTTCACTTGTCACCAGTGTAATGTAAGCACAAAGAAAGGTATTTTTCTCTGCTTCATTAAAAAATCTCAGCTGTTTCAAGTAATAAATATAAATGCTTAAAAAACCTTGTTGAATGAGCAAACAGGTAAATACTGAACTTATATCTAGGCAGTAGTATATAGCCTTGTTCAGTCACATGTGATATCTATATATATAATATTTACACATATTTGAAAAACTGATAGTCTAATCTAATGATTCTCAAACTTTGGACTCAGCTAATCTTTCAGAGAAGGAAGATGAATGTGCTTAGTGCTAGGTAGAGTGGTATAACGCATATATGTTTGACATAAGGTCTCATGTTCCTATCAATAACTGAAAGAGCATGAGAGGTAAATTTACTACTCTATTTGAATCATTCTATTCAGATACTAATTGGACACATGTACTAAAATTTTCACATGTCTTAAATCTTATTATTTAAAGAAAAGAAATAAAAATAGGGTTCTGAGGAGATGGCTCAATAAGTAAGAGTGCTTGCTATACAGCATGAGGATGTGAGTTCTGATCCTCAGCACCTATGTAAAAAAAAAATCAAGCAAGGCAGTGTGCCTGTAGCCCTAATGGTGGGTGCAGGAGTGGAGGTAAGAGAATCCTGGGGTTTACTGGCCAGCTAGCTTAGTCAAAAATCTACCAAGTTATGGATTTAGTGAGTGTCATGACTTGAATGTGAATTGAATCCTTAAGCTGATGTTAATGTTTGTGAAATTTATGGCACCTTTAGGAGGAAGAGCCTTTCTGAAGGAAAGCACATCACAGTGGAGTGGCTTGGAGGTTTGATATCCCAGCCATGATTCTTCTATTTGCTCTTGCTCTCTCTGTCTTCCTGAAGATGGCTGCAGTGGCCAGAACTGGCCTTCTACTATGGGATTCCCATCATAATGGACTATAACCCCTCTGAAACTGTCAGTCAAATGAACACTCCCTTTCACCCTTGTGTATGAGTATTATCTTATGTCAATAAAAAAAAGTAATCTCAAGAAGTAAGGCATAGAGTGATAGAGGAAGACATCCAATTAACTCTTCTGGTATCTGTTCATATTCCTGCTTACACACATGCACACATAATACATGACATACAACAAATAAATAAATACACAAACCAATCACACCCACACATCCATGTGCACAAATATAAAAGAAAATTAAGGATAGTCAGGAGCAAAGGTGATTTAGCTTCTTTGTGGGATATACCGAAATATGTGCAAAGTTGAATCTACTATAACTGCTTCTGGGGAGGAAGTTTATACATATATACTACCATGTATGTGTGTTGCATGCATGTGTACAAGAGTGCACTTGAATGTGTGTGCCTTTGTTGACCCGATGGTGACTTTGCGAATCTTCCTTGATTGCTCTATCTCCTAGTCTGGAGTTTCCCAGATTTTACCTTCCACAGAATTATAGGCTGCAACCATATCCGCCTGGCATTTTTACATTGAATCTGAGGATCTTAACTCAGGGTCCTTTTGCTTGCAAAGGCTTTAATCTTGAGTCGTCTCCCCAGCTCTAGGAATTAGATTTTAAAATACATCAGAAAATGATAGGTAATGTGATTACCAACATCACAAAGCTCTGAACCTCCCAGCCACCAAGATCACCACCTGTGAGTTTCAACTAAACTTCTGTAGCATGGGCACCATTATTGCAAATTGTATCTATATTGCTTAAGGATGACTGACAAAGCCATAATTAGCATTTGGTTTTGACTTTAAAAATGTAAATGGAACAAAATCAAGGGGGAAACTTCAGAAAAAGCAGATGCCTAATTTATAACCCAATGGTCAATCTCAATCCAGACCCATTATGAAACAGAGAGAGAGATCCTGTACATTTTAGTTATGGACTTTATTGAATTTTTAGAATGATACTACATCTTCAGAATTTGGGTAGAAGAGAAAAGGGGTCATATGCTTGAATATACTTCTTTATGTGACTTACCAGCCTGATATTCCTACAAGTCATGCAAAGCTCAAGTGAAGACCAGTCAGTTAGGAATAGTGCAACCATTGTCACTTAGGAAAAAATTAAGGTATGTTTTTGAGGGATATAAATTACAATGAGCTTCTTTTGGTCAGGAGCTGTGTTTTTCTTAAAACATTTCTTTTGCATTATCAGGCATGGAATGTGGTCAAGAAATCTTTTACTGAAACTTTAAAGTGATAGTTTTGCAACATTGTTTTTTCTATACAGATTGTAAATGACAAATCTAATAACAGTGAGCTGTCAATTACTTCACTTTTGTCATTGTGGTAATTGGGATCAGGGGAAGTTATGTCCTCACACATTTCTGCAAGCAGGCTGTGAATGAAGTCTTTTCCAGAAGGGTCCACATTTGTCATGATTTCATAGAAAACTGTCCTGTTGTCATAAACTATAAAGTGAATGTTGTGTGATCTTAAGAATCCTGTTACATTAGTTTTTCATGAAATTTTACTGATTTAGTTTAGGATTATGGCTCCTAACTATTGATGATTTTTGCCTCTTTAAGATACAGATGAGACTATCTGTAGACACTTTTTTTCCTCTTGTGAGTAGATATAAGTGTGCATACATGAATACACATGCACATTATGCACTTATATGTGGAAGGTATCTTCCCTTATTGCTTTCTACCTTTATTAACTTTTATTTGTTTGAGAGGAAAAAAGAGAGAGAGCATCACACACAGATGCATGTCATGGCACATGAGTTGAGGCCAGAGCACAACATTCAGAACTCAGTTTTTTCCTTCTACTATGTGGGTTTCTTGTGATCAGGTTAGGCTGTCAAGTTTTCAGCCAGGCATTTTACTGGCTGAGCTATCTCCATGGTCTTCCACCCTATTTTTTTGTAGCACGATCTCTCACCAATGCTGGAACTCACTGCCTAGGCATTGACCTCCATGGATCTGATTGACTCTGCTCCCTGTCTCCTAGCACTGTGATTTCAAATGTAGATATGACAGATATTGTTACATTAGTTTTTCGGATGTGAAAGCAGTAAAAAATACCATTTCTTGTTTAGTCTTCAGATCATCTTGTTGGGAAGGTATTGCTACATTTGTTTTACAGTTGATAAGATAGAGTTTATGCATATGAATATATTATGGCTAGAATATGCTTAAACTCCCAAGAAACTTCAAGATCTTTAAATTTAATGTTTTCTTTGAAATATTGAAAATATCAATTCATGATAAAATTTCTAAATTCCATTAAAAATAGAAAGAAAGAAAATTGGAATATAGTTATCAGATGCTAGATACTAGAAAAGCAAATTTTTTTAATGCAAAAGATAGTAGCTAGCTCTAGGAAGCACATTGTATCACCAGACTTCAGAAATGATGTACACATTAAGAGATCTGTTATACTTAAAATTTTGTGTTTAACAGGTGCAATTTTGTTGGTTGGATTCTAATCAACTTTCCAGTTTCATTTTACCCTGTGGTATGGTCCTATGTCACCTTGGTCTTTTTTGGGGGAGGTAACTTTACATAGAAAATCATGAGGTCATGGATTTTGCTATCTTGATAACTTCATGCAAACTTTTTTGCTCCTGGTAACTAATGGATTACTTTTTTAACTACTTAATCTCAGTTTACATATCACCCTTACAACAGGTCATTCGTGACACTGATAAAAGCTCTATTGCTTTATTGCATAGCTCTTTGTTTTTCTTCTTTTCCTTTGCAATACCTGTCACAGTGTTTAATTATGCGGCAGTATTATATCCTCTAGTATCAATTCATGTTCTCGGTGTGGTACCCACCCACTTCCTGCAGCCCACACCTAGGAAGTAAAAGAGGACTAAAATAGCCAAACCCCTTGGATACATGGAAATGTAAATGATGGTTAGATTGCTTTTATATTAGTATTTTTCCCATCAATGACTAGATAAGTTCAGTGTGAAGGAGGATGAAGATGTTAATAGACTTCGCTGAGTGGATAGACATAAAATGAGCAGAATATCCCAAATAGGAAGAGGAACTTGTCAAAACCCAGGGTGCAGTAGAAAAGACTCAGAATATACTATCCTGAGAATGGAAAAACCAGTGTTTACTAAAGCCAATGAACAACTGGTATTAATCCTTAGCATGGAATACTATTAGGCTTTCTGGATTTCTGATATTTACACATAGTAGAAAGATGGAAATCTTCTAAAGTATCAGATTACCTTCCCAAGAAATTACAGTTACTACTAGACATAGAAAAATGGTCTTTTAAAGTATAGCTAAGTTGAAGGCCTTGGGATGATCTTAAGATTATTCCACAGTATCTCAGTGGCTTCTAAATGCAATAAGTACATGTAGGAATTTCATACTGAAAAGAAGATAATGTCACCATTCAGATGAGGATTGGAAGGAGACCGTTTCAAATGCAAGAATGCAGGCAGCCACCAGAAACTGGTAGAAGAGACAAATTCTTTCTTTCTTTTTTTTTTTTTTTGAATATCTATGTGAATACAATTTTGTAGTCCTGTTGACCTCTTGGTTTGGGGCCAGTTAAACTAAATATGGGATTTCTGGCACTCAGACCTGAAGCATAATAGACTTCTGTCATTTAAAGCATAAAGAATATGGGATTTGTTACAGCAGCTCTAGGAACCTAATACATACGTAGAAGGAAAAATCCAGTGGCTCTGACCAATGTGGAACTGGACAAAATCATTAGGAGAACTTCCTTCTTAGGTTGAGATAAGCTATATCATCAATATTACATATACATTTATGTGCATACATTAACTTTTCCATTTTCATGTATATGGGGGATGCATGTGTACATGCATGTTTGCATATGTAGGGTATGTGTGTATATGTAGGTGTTTGAGCATACATACAGGGATCAGAGGTTGTTGTCAGGAAATCTTTCTTGCTCATTCTTCCATCTTACTCTCCTTACTTACTCTTACTTGAGACATGATTTCTAATAAACTCCAGAGCTCACTGATAGGGCTAGTTTGACTAGCCAGATGGGGATTCCCAGACCTCCCTTTCCAAACCTGGAATTATAGCTGGACCATGACATCCACCTGATATTTTACATGGGATCTGGGGTCCAATCTCTGGTCCTTTTGTTTCCATGACAAGTGATTAAAACATTAAGTCGTCCCTTAACCCTACATTTATTACCATCACCCTTGTCTTCTTTATCTCTACAAGAAAAAACTTCATGAGTGCTACAAGCAGTTCAGTTTTGTTCCAAGCTCTATATCCAGGGCTTGAGAGCTGGTACATAATAATTGCTCTTCATATTATCACTGAATGCATGAAGGACAATGAAATTTTGAGGAAAATACAAACAACAAGTGATAAAAAAATAGCTACGAGAAAGAGATTGCATTAGTCACTAATCCAAGCAGTCAAATACACATTACCAGCAAGGCAAGTATGCAATTTAGGTCAGCGTGACCCATGTATGAGAGTGTATCCTTCATCTAGTGACTCATCCTTTAATACTGTGTGTGCTCTGCCACTGTGCACATTTTATCAACACGATCTCAGTGGTTTCTTAAGGAGCAAGAGCTAAGTCACCTGGTTGAAATCTAAGAGCTGGGAGATGGTAATTCTAACCTGTGAGCTACTGTGATCTGTTGTGTTGAGCTGGCGTAACATTTCCTTCCACTTTTTAAAAGTTGAGATCTCTTTATCATGAGACAACTCAGACTGAAGGGGGATAGCGTAGCAACTTCTCCAAGGCCTTCCCAACAGGCAATTGTGTGCCATGCAATCATAGGAATGTCAGTCAAGTGTGATGTGAGGTCAATCTGAGAACAAAAGTGTTCAGTATGTAATCGAAATCGCAGCTTGCACAATCTTTTAATTCTCACTCAAATGATTTCCCACACTTGGTTGTCAAGAACAGTAAGGGACTAACTAACAGCTCCTCCAATGTGGGATGAAAAGAAAGGATGTGAAAATAATCTTCCTTGAGGCCTCAAATCCTAGGGTTAAGTTGGGGAATCCTCATGCCAAGCCCACAGGGGACCTGAAGGTTCAAGTTCTGTCCCTTTTCTGGTCAAGTCAGTGCCAATCACTTCTCAGACACCAGGATCTCAGTAACTGTGAATCAGTGCTGGTCAGCCAGGAGGAAGGTTACTGGCTGGTCAGGCAACACCCTTGTGCCTGGTGTGATGAACAATGATGGGGTAGGCAGGTTTGGAAACATTTCAAATCCACTCAAACTAGGCTCAACATCCTCAGCCATCTGAATTAGTATATAACTTCTTTTCAAAAATATTGCTGTCTTTAGAAGTTATTCTTAACTTTTGAAAGGTCAAAGCCCCTTGTGAATAGCTGAGAAAGACAATTGACCCTCTCTCCACCAAAATTATAGTTATTTATATCTGTAAAAGGTTAAGAAACTTTGCTCTTTTCTACACCAGCAAGAGAGCACAAATTGATTTATGGCTATGATATTTATTTCCTCCAAATCATGACTGATAATGACAAACTGCATCAGAATCTCTAGCTCAGTCATTCAGTCGTTGTGGGAACTTGACTAAGTTCCTGGATAGATCTCTCAGTTTCCTTATTTATAAAATGGAAATGGTGGTAATAACATCTACCATAAAAAGCAGTGCAGGGAAAATAATAAATTCAGCACATCAATTCCTTGCATATCAATTCCTTACAGCAAGCAATGCCTAGCATTCAAAAAATATTTATTGACCTTCATTCAAGGATGTCAACTGACATTTGTATAGCTATCTTGCAATGTTCTTTGTAGCTAAGGGAAAAAATACTTTAGTTATTTTTAATGTTTGCTCTAATAACAGATGAGTCAGATTTTAGTTCATGTTTTTCTTCTGGGATGCTACAGCTTCACACAAGTGCAAATCTAGAGTTCTAATTCTTGATTTATCCTCATTTGCACACCTGATAGCACTATGCATAGCTAATTTGGGCTGTGTGTCTCACCCTTAACTTGGTATAAGGATTTATAAAATGGGAAAAGGGCCAGGTAGCAAGAAAACTGTTTATTCTGTTCCATACCTACACTTTTATGCATTCATCTGTTATGCTTAAAAATCAATTAGCAATGTGCAAACAGTGTATCAACAGCTTTATTTAGGTTTAACTATCAGGCTAGGCAGATGTAACTGTAATCTCTCTGCCAATGGGACTCTGCAACAATGTGGGGATTTCAGAAACTTGTCAAGGTCTTTTCCCATTAAGACAGAGTTTTGAAATTTTCATGCTTGTATTTTGTCTTTCTGCCTCCATTATCTTTTCCTATCTGTCTGTCTCTTCTTACATCAGAACTAATCAGGATGCCATATTTGGGGATAATTCTTTGTGACTTTCTCTCTTTAAAAATTGTCAAGTAATTACAGATTTACAAGATATCAGATATACAGGGGCACCCTGTGCCCGATATGCCCAGCTTCTTTTCATACTAGTAGTTTATGGGACTATAACACAGCATAAAAAACAGGAAATTAAAATTGTTACAACCATAGAACTCATTTAGATTTCATTGGGACTGACTTTCAATTAGTGTGATTTTACATTTGGTAAAAATTAATTGCCATCACAAAGAAGACTGAATTCACTTCCTGAATATGTGTTCTACAAGCGAGCTTGTATACATATCTGAATATATCTACTCATGGATATGTGGGTAGGGGTAGATAGGTGGACACACATACACACATACAGAGAGGGGGGAGAGGGGGAGAGAGAGAGAGAGAGAGAGAGAGAAGAGAAAGAATACTCTTCTCCAGTTCATTGAGTAACAATGGGAGAATAATATATTTAAGCCAGTTAAAACACAAAAAGTACTAAACACAATGAAGCATACTGTAGCAGATTTCTAGTTATCCTACTAAGAACAATGTCTCATGAATAGGTCCACAGAGAGTAGGGTGTGAACTCTCTGGTGACCTTGGTACCATTTGATTTGAAGACATAAAATGACAGTGTCAGAGCTGCCAGGATCTTTAAGTCACTGTTTCAATCATCTGCACAGTACATGCATTTTGGAATATATCATGTGGTCTTTCCATCTCTAGCTAAAATTTCAGATGACAGGCATGGAGTGCTTCTATTCAGACAACTTTAAGTGTTTGAAAGTGTTTTACCCTAAAAGTTGGATTCTGCTTTCTCTTTTGGTCTTGGTTCTGTTATCTGACAACTTGTACCATGGAGGTCTCCTGAAGACAATTTGCATTCTCCTACATATTGTCTTTGCTACCCCAAATAACTTTTTTACTTAGCTTGCTCCTGATATGCTAGAATGCTCTTCCGTGGATGGTCTTATTGGATCAGAGCACAACTTGCAAGACTGAATAGCATAACAGCACACTCAAGTGCTAGGCAAATTTCTTTCTGTCTATCAAAAAATATTTGCATCAATCCCATTAATCAACCTTAAAAATATTCTGTCCTGAATCTATCTTATATTACCTTTGAAATCAATTAATTTATCCCAAGGCTTTTTCAAGCTTTGATATTTAGTCATTCCTCCTTGTTTCTGTTCATACATAGCTTTCTGGCTTAGGATCAGGACTTCATGTACAATCTTATTAAGTTAGGCCTATTGAGCTGTCTACTGAGATTTTTTTATATCCTGACCCTGTCACTAAATGTATTTTCTGTCCCTGCTGGCTCCACACTGACTGCAATCTTAGTCACTGAGAAAACAGTTGGGCTTAAAGGGTGAAAGGAGATCATTAGAAAGCTATAAACTTGAACAGCACCATTTTGATGTTGTATTAATGTTAAATTTTAATTCAGCTTTCAGCTATGAGTTTCTACCAAGGTTTGATAGAAGGAGTAATCATCCACGAAAGGCCTCTGTATTTTCTATAAAATTGTATTAGATGATTCAGTGCCTCACTTACAAGAATCCCATGGGAAATTTCTCTTTAAGCACAAGAATAGAGAAGAAACATCTCTCAAGGATCGCTGAAGTGGTACATGTTTCCTTCTGCTCTAAGCTCTAAGAAATTCAAGGGAAAAAAAATCCATTTCTCAATTGCTGCATCTTTTCTTTATTTCTATTTCTGTTTATTGACTTCCATTTCCATTCTATGTGGTTAGTTAATATTACATGTTAATAGTTCTTTATTAATATATGTTAATTTTTTAGCAGATATCATGACATATTGCTCCTAAATGAAGCCAGGATTGAAAAACAACAAATAGATGACAATAATCAGAACACCATATAAGAGCTTACTCCTGATGTTTAAAGATTTATGGGATAATTTCTTTAATTTCCAAGTAGGAGAGAGGGAGACTGTATGCAGAATGGCATTACTGAAGTAAGGATTTCTTTCATTCTTTAAATCATTTCTTTCTATAATTTGTTCTCAGTTTCTAATGGCACATTCTAAAAATCTTCTATGTGACATTTTTTAAAGAAACGGTATCTTATTTCAAAGAAGTAATAAAAATGACTAACTTTTTTAGCTTTTTTTTTTCATCACAGGAAAAACCTATTTCCTATCACAGTTTCGAAACCTATTTCATTAAAAAATGATTTATTTCTACTAAATGTTAGTACCTGTATAGGGTTACTTACATGAAAAAGATCTCTGGACATAGGATTAAAGTCCAGGTTTCTGGAACTGAATTCATTAATATTTGTGTGATTAGCAGTGAGTCACTGGGTGATAAGTTTCTTACTTGCAGACAACTTCCTTTTGATGAAAACCTGATAAACTGCTCTAAATTTTCTTGCATACTTTAAAATGCTTTAAAATAGGTATTATAAATTGTATTATATGGCTGTGTAAAGACACGTTATTTTAAACTGCAACTTTTGGACCTTATAAAAACCAGATGGAATAGTGAGCTTGTAGCAAGTCAGAGGGGCTGCTCTAAGAGTATTTGCTATACTTATGAACAAATAATGCTTGCTAATTAGCACATATCAAAAGATGATTTTTTTTAGTGAAATTTGTGGCATGGTACTTAGAGTCATATCTTACTAATGAGAATGATTTGTTACATTGTAACTTTTCAAAACATGTAACATATTAAAATCTTTTGGATAAACAAATAGGGAATTGCAATCTTAAGGCAGTATACAACTCTTGTATAAGACCTGTCCATATAGGGAGGGAGCAGTTAAACTCTAGCTTTAGCAGGATTTCTGTCTGACTGAGGCTAAACATAAAGGAAAAAAAAAAACATGACCCTGGAAAATTATCTCATCTGACTCAAATCTTTCTTTCTTCCATGGTTGTGATTGAGACACCTGAAGAGAGAGAAGGGCGAATCTTATCAAATTTCCAGAAGAGTAGTAAGTTAACTTAATGACTCCAGGACAATTCTTAAAAGACATGTTGGTTCACTAGTTTTCATCAGTGACCTCATAATAAGTAAAGGATCCTGAAGAGAACTCAGGATTATGGGAGATTATCCCATAATAACATGACCATGAGGGGTAAAACCCTGTCTGTTTGGGGCCACCACTCCAGCACTCCACTGCCACCCCCAACCCCCAAATTCTTCACAAGATGATTGCAAGGCAGGGATGGCTGACTGCTCAATGCCTACAGCTATGTTCTCTGGTTAAAAAGAGTCTATTTGCTTCCTTGACAGATCTTAAAGCCTATGGAATGATATCATAGTATAATCATAGACAATTGCAATCATTATAAACATATCTCTTTTTAAATCTATTTTTTGACATAACTAGTATACTCAACAAATTGTAAAACCCAAGTGGTATGCTTGCTCACATATTGTCTAGCAAGTGCCAATACAGGCAACCCAGCTGAAACTTAGTAGGCATCATATGACAACATGAAAGTAGGAAGAATGATTGGAAAGAAGGAGCTTTCAAAGGGAGAAGGAGAGGGGAAGAGACCGGGTAATATGGAATGAAAATGGCATAACTCGTTGTATTCATGCAGAACATGTCAATGAATAAAAATGTGCTGCTAATAAAAAAGAAACTGTAAACCCACAATCTGAGGCACAGGTCACTGTGTTATGCTGAATGATCTAGCTCAAGGTGTCTCTTCCAGAAAGCTCAAAAAGCTGGGGTCTGCAGCTTTCATTGGAAACAAGCTTTGTAAAATGATCTTTATCAAAACATTGGCAAAAGCTTATCTCAGAGCCTTAGTACCTAGAAAAAACAAATGAAATGGTAATTTTAGAATTAGAATGATGACATAAAATATTCATGACCTGATAACTGTGAGGCTTATTAGAGAACAGCAGAGCTCAGCCAATAGTTTTTTGATAGCAATAAAGTAGTTTTTAGGTAGTACAAAATAAAAGTTTTCATTTTTAAAAAGAAAAAGAAGATCCAAATAAAGGTATAGAGAAAAACTTATCCCATCATTACCAGTAAAATGTGACATTTTCGGACATTGTGCTGTAAGCAGGAATCAATGTAGTAAAGAAAGAATCTGACTAAACTCATATACTGAATTTTAAGTTTTTAAAATGCATAGAATGCAAATTCTTAGGTCAGTGGACAGGTAAATATTGACTTGGTGGGGATTTTTTAAATTTATTTATTAATTTTGTGGAGACAGACAAATTGAGGAAGAAGGAGGAGAGAGAAAGAGCGAGAGCGAGAGAGAGAGAGAGAGAGAGAGAGAGAGAGACTTTCACTACAGGGGAATCATCCCAGGGTGTTTTAGGAACATACCACTCCATTCACTGACAGCAGCTGGTCTCCTCTTTTGAGGCCTCCATGTCTTTCGGCCACCCCTCCTGGGATGATGCGAGAGATATAAATTGGGGAATTTTGCTCCTTTCCTCCCATCACGTTAAAACCAAGGCCTTCATCAGTCTTTGGCAGTTCCACTACCCGTGGGTGGGAGTGGCCTTCACTAGCGGCAAAAGCTGCAACAGTTGCCTGAAAGAAAAGATGGTCCTTTGGTAATAAAAGGAAGGAAGATAGGGCCCATCAAATGCTCTTCAGGGGACAACTTCTATATTTCCCCAGCTTTGTCCTGTGAAAGGAAGAACACACAATGTCTTCTTTTAGGTGTCCTCTAAAACTCTTTTCGTTGGTAAAGCCCTACCTAGCTGTTTCCACCTTTCTAACACTCATGAAAAACAAATCACTGGAAACTTCCACAGTCACCCTAGTTAGCAACAAATCCTGCTGCCAGAGTCCACATAGATTTGATACATATCACCTGTGTGCATGTTTGCATGAGCACTCTATGTGAAGATTGTGACTCGTACTTTTTTGTGTGATACACAGACTAAATTGTTGATGACCCATAAATTATTACCAATGCTTATTCCATTCATTGAAAACCAGTCCCGTATGCATGTTCTTATGAACATACATGTATTTTTGCTATTGCTAGACCACTGGTTTAGCAAAGGTAAAGGTTTCTTTTTTAAAGTCAGGGTGCCTAAAAGAAAATCACAGTTAAAATGAACTAGCAGATTCAAAAAGATTCATATTGACAATCCATATTAATATGATACAGCTCTCCTGTAGTCCATGATTGTTTTTATCTGCATATTATGCCAACTAGTATAGCAACATGTAACAAATGAATAGTCTGTGACTGTATATATAGCTCTAAAAGCTGTTATTTAACATGGATATATTTTAATTTTAAAACTCATGTATTAATTTCCTTAAGTCCAAGAGATCAACTTACCATGAGTTCCTATCCCCATAGAAATAAAATACCAGCATCTGAGTTGTTTCAATCAAGCAAAGATTCTCTGCCTGCTTCTTATTTTCCACTTCCATTAGCTTGCCTTAAACACAGTTGATTAGATGCCTCGTATAAAGTGATTTACTTTTAACACTGTGAAAATATTGATTCCCGACTACTGTATATTCTTTTTTCCACACACAGCTTTATCACATCAATTTAGCATTATGCTACTGCCTGCGTTTAGTGAGGAATAGTGAATGACATGGGAATCATGGCTTGGTTTCAGCTGCATGCATTTGCTCATGCAAACCTGGTAATCATGCAGAGGTCTTAATGGCTGACATGGATGCAATGCAGACAGCCCAGAAACAACCAGAAAATATTGTGCTATTGCAACATTATGCTGCTATCCTGCTGTTCTACATGAATAAGAAATGAGAATGGTAAAACACAACATAATTCACTTTCCCCTTAATTAAACAATGTAGGGATCATTTTTCTGTGTGTTCCGCTTCAGTACAAGCAAAGCATGATGTAATGGTAATAATTCCTTCCTTGTGCCTCAGCTAGGAAAAAATAAAGCCTTATGAATCTACAGTGCTCAGTTAAAGGCTGAAAACTGCAAACTTAAGAGACAAATCAAACAGCAGGTGATGTAACACAAAGGAACTAAATGGAAAATTCTCTTTATTTGCAGTGGTTCTTACTTCTTAGGCATTATTAGAAAGTAAAAGCCTTTGAAAAAGCTAGTCATGTTCTAGTAAAACATTTCGGCATCATCTGTGAAATGCAAGCTGCGTGAGAAATTTTAGTTTTAAAACTATCGTTTCCTAATGGTCTATCCTCTAGCAAATTTCATGATTCTCTCTGTAGCATTTTTCACTAGTGGGGACTTTGGACATCACTTGATTTGAATCTTTAAAGAACAAATATGACCACTGCCACAAAACATGCCAGTCCTTCCCTACAGGTCAGTGCCACGGTTAGCAAGTTACCCACTGCTTAACTGAACACAAAGAATTCTTGGATCAGTGGCATCTGCTGTGGTCTAAGACACATCATTGTTTCAGAATTTGGTGAATAAAATTTCATGCACTGAGTAGGCTATAGATGCTTTAGTTCAGCAGGGTGTGTCAGAAAAACCATGTGGTTATTTTATACAATGAATCAGAAGATTTGCTTGTGCCAAATGAACATTCAGTGAGCTTAATGAAATCATTCTCCTTTCTTAAGCTACAGAAGCAGCAGAAACGTTTGATTTTTCCATTATGATTTTTACCTGAGAAGTAGTACTGGTTCTAGACTCTGGGCTGCCACTGATGTCTAAATTCTCTTACAGTGTACACACGAGAATACCTGAAACACACACGCGCACAATCAATTACTAGATCACTGGGGTCAAGTATATCTTTAAAGTTATTCAAGCCTTACCTTTGCTGTGGCCCTTGCACGGAATTCTGGACAGCCATTAACAGTTATCGTTTCATGCATATATTGATATACCTAAAATATTTATACAAAAAACAATATGTAAGAATGTTAAGAACTTAATTCTTTCATTACAAATCCTATGACATATTTCCCTTATAGGATAGATGCTCTCTATCGCAAGTGAATAGGCTTAATCAATTCTGATGATTTAGACTTAATACCCCACTTTTTGTTGGCTAGGGAGTGTTGGCTAGGGAAAGCAAAAGGCATTTATTTGTAAGTTTTAAAGAGTATATCATGCTCATCAGCTATAAAAGTTCTTTAGTGGCTGGTGAAATGGATCAGTGGGTATAGATGCCAACAAGCGCAACTAGTGACTTGAGTTCGATACTCGGAGCACACATGGGAAGGAAAGAACTGACTTCAGAAAAGTTGCTACTAATCTCTGTATGTGTGCTGTGTGGCGCATTCATGCCTGATTTCCATCTCACTGTCTTTCTTTCTTAAAAATCTTTTATATTTAGTTTTAAGCAAAATAGACATTTTAAATAAACATTGTCCTTGGGTATGAAGTTCTAACTGTAAATGATAAAATGTATATGATCATCATTTTTGAATATTTGGAACCTAATCTACTCTGTAAGTCTATTTTGCATTAATATCAGTAAGATAAGGAATCTGAATAAAGAATTGCATTCTAGGGACATAAAGTAGCTCAGTGGGTAAAGCACCTGTTCTAAAAACTGAGTACATTCTTCAGAAAACCACATGACAGAGAGAGAGCACTGACTTCTAAAAGCTGGCTTGTAACTTACCACTTATATATCATGGCATGCATGTTCTCTCTCTCTGTCTCTCTCATTTTCTCTCTCTCTCTCCAAATAACATAGGAATTTCTTAAAAAGCAGCAACACTGAGCAACTAAGCATGATAAATTTTAGCCAAAGAAGAAATTATTGGACATGTCTAGCATCAGAAGGTCCTAGAAAGTATTTGAAAGGTTTTGATGAGTAGTAGAACTGAATTTTACTCATAAAATAAAATCGTAGAAACGGGAAGCCATGTTTCACAATACTGAATATCTTTCAGCCCACCTGAAAAATGGTCTCTTCATCTGGTGAAGCTCACTCTCACTTCCCTTCCTTGTGCACCTGGCACTGAAGAGGTTTGATCTCACCAATCAGTGAGGGTATAGGAATTGGCAGATAGGTGGCAATCACCCTGCAAATGGGACACTGACCCCCACACACACTGCTGTGTCCTACTCCTAATTCCATCTACCTTTGAATCTCCTCTTATAGTAAGATCTTCATTTAAACAGCCTTTTATCTTTGGTTAGATGGTGACCTCCAATACCAGTCAGGATGGAGCCAAGGGTGGTGCAGGCAAAGCAAAACTAAAAATAACAATAAGCCATAATTCAGAATATCAAAGACCCTACATTAAATACCTGGAACCAGACCAGCCAAATCTCTCCCCATCCTAAAGCTCAGGGAACCTTGTGGAAGAGGGGTGGCAAGATAGTAAGATCCTAAAGATGGGGAGGACCAATGATATACAAGATACTCTACACAAATTAGGGCTGCAGTAGCCATAATCTGACTTTGCATGACCTGCACAATGACTGACATGTCAATGACACCCCCCAAAATGTTTAGCATGGATCAGAGGCAGTAGGTTCCTTAGAGGCAAGGGATTAACAGTCAAAATAGTATTCCCATACTAATGGGGAGCCCAAGAAAGGGCTCCTGGCTATGCCACTGAGTCCTTACACCTCACTAGGGTGGGGGATTCAGAGAGAGGTTTGGCATTCATACAGAGGGATGCTTCAGGGGATGAGAGGGAGGAAGGGGGAGACACTGGGAGAAGGGGAGGAAGGAAAGGTGAAAGAAAGGGGAAGGCAGAGTACAAGGGGAGACTGGGGAGGGGTAGAGGGAGGGAGGGAGAGGACCAGGATACCTATTAAGATTGTATGATTGGGAAAAAAATAAAAGGAAAAAAAGAAAAATGGTCTCTTTATTCATATTTAATGGTGGTTAATTTATTTTAACTAATATTTCTAAGATGTCTTATTCCTCATGGCACTTTTGAATCACAGACACCATTATTAATTATCATTCTAAAATAATTATAAACTTTGTTGACACATTATAGATAAAACTTCCAGCAAGGAAGTTATAAACCTTTATATTGGTGGGAAAATAAAATGCTTCATCTTATCTTAACTGAGATATGGAAAATGGCTCTTAATGGTGTTGTCTGATGAAGATATTTGGAAAAATAACAAGGTCGAAATGGTATATGGTCAATGGAGTGGTAAAATCTATCATATGGAGATGAAAGATCCTTTGACATCTCACTGGAGTGTTTTTATTTTCTTTAGGAGAGTGGGGAAATATTAGTTACTTCATGAAAGAAGGAAGTAGTAGAACTTCTACTGAAATTTGGATGGGGTATTTCTTCCTTTACTCTTTCTTATTTTAAGTGCTTAAACCCAAAGTTTAAAAATCCATCCAAAATTTGATTAATTCACTTAATCAGTAACCGTTTTTGAGCATCCAGGACAACTGTTTTTCCAGTCTTTTTAACATGCTATCATTTCTCAACTACAGTTGTTTGAAACTACACTACTGCAGACTAACCTGATCAGAAGGAAGCAGATGCAGTGGCCTAGATGAGAAAATTGGGAATGTAACCTAGAGCCTCTCTTGCAGCTCTGAGCCTCTGCTAAACAATTGGGGTGTTGAGTTTCTGAGGAAAATTTGAATAGAGGTGAGAAGACCCAGAAGGTCCTGAGTATAACCTGCTGTAGGTTACTGCAAATTCTCCAAGTTACAGAAAGAGCCACCAAACTTTATTTCCACATTACTTCCTTAGAAATATATTATTTTGCTTGCTAGAAAGCTCTTCCACAAATAAATTCCACTTATTTGCTCTAATAGCCCATGAAGAAGAGGGTTTTCCTATGCCCTGCTTCTCATGTTAATAAACTCTTTCATAAATCTGACCCTTAAGGCCACCTTAAGTCATTATCTCATGATGAAAGTCCCACATCAATGCCTACAGGGTCTTGCCACAATCAAACATAATTCACTTCAGCTGGCCATTGTCAAGTACCTACCTTCCCTCATTTCTACTCTGGTCTTGGTGAGGAATGTGTAGGTTTGGAGTAGCAAAGTCAAATGCCTACAGAAAGCAGAGAAGAGATCTCCTTGGGGAACCCAGCCTTAGTAACTCTACCTCCTCTTCTTAGGTCTATCTATCCATGAACATATCAAACCCTGGGACTTGGCTCCATCTTTGCTTGCCATCCTGACAGACCGTCATTTATACCAGGTTAATAGGACCACGAAAAGCCCTATTCAAACAGGATCTCCTTTGTTAAATGTAGTTGTCTCTCTCAAGTACAATGGCATTCAGTTCCAGACCAGGGAAACTTGCCTGTGGTTATTTTTGTTAACCTTTCCAGGGAAAGTGCCTTTTTTTCTGGCATTCAAAGGACTCTTGAGAGGACAATCAGTTAGCAAATAATTAAGAGGTTTTCATGAACTGATTAAAACGACAGGTTTTAAAACAAATGGAGGTTTGTGGGGCATCTCCCTGGGAAAAATTTCATGCAGTATTTATTGATTGATGGAGGGGTAGGGGCTTGATGTGTATGTAGAGGTCAAAGGACAGTTTTTGGAGGAGCATTCTCTTCACTTATGTGGGCTTAGAATTCAGGATGCCAGATTTGTGCACAGGCATCTTTACCCACTAAGCCATCTCACTGCGCCGGTAATTAGTTTCTAATTGCTTTGTGAAGATTAAAAAAGAACAAAATAATTTGTCATGTGTAATTAATTAACATAATTGGCTAATATTATTGTTATCATTGTAGCCACTTTTAACTATTGCTTATTTATTTGACCCTGGCATTTTGGGGGACAATCCTTATTTTCTTCTTGCATGCAGAAATTAGTAAGCAATACCAATATGTAGCACCAAGTAAGAGTTTTTAATAAACAATTGATAAATAGTTATTGGAATAAATTATAATATTTCTGGTGAACATTTGAAAGGACTTACTTGGGCCAAATATAGTGCTAAGCATTTTATAAGCACAAGCTCATCTCATTCATTTCTTACTACTTTTTAGATTACACAGATATTAAACTGGGCTTTAGAGCAGGTATCACACCTATGCCTACACAGTTCATTCTAGAATTGTCACACAACCTTTTTCAAGCACATTAGTCTTTTGCATGTAATCATAATTAATACTTTGGTAGCATGACAGAAGCTTGTCAGTATAACAAATGTTTCTTTATATTTTAAATGAAATTTTCTTCATAGTATTATTGTTCTGTTTTTGTATTGCTAGAGAATATGTTACATAGATACCACTATATATGCATATATATAAATATCTAGTCAATACCTACAATTGTGCAATGCAGCAATTCTAGAACCAATGACTTTATCACTCCCAAAAAGCCTGTGATAATAGCATTTTAATCTTTTTATGACAATAATATACAATAATTAAATGAAATTAAGCCAACATCATTATCCATCTTTTTTTCCTATAAAGTACAGTAGATTCTTTTTTTTAAAGTTTATATATGTGTATTATATTTTTTTAATATTTTTATTATTATTTCCGCTCATACAAACTTAATAGGTACACTGGTTCCCTCCTTCCCTCCTCCTCCCCCCGACCCCCCTGTTCCTCTTCTCCTCACCCCTCCCACTCCATCCCCCAGTGTCTCCCTCCCCCAATCCCTGGAGAATCCTTTAATGTGCATGCCAAACTCTCCTCTGGGTCCTCCTCTCCGATGACATACAAGGACCCAGTGGCATTTCCCTGAACCCTTTCCTGTGTTCCCCTTAAGCATAGGAATACTACTATGGCAGACAATCGCTTGCCTCCAAGGATCTTGGTGCCTTTAGCAAATGCTAGACTTTTTGAAGTCAATAGTGAGTTGGACATTGTGCAGGGCATGCAAAGTCCAGTTATGATTGCTTCGGCCCTAACTTGTGTGGAGTATCTTGCATATCATTGCTCCTCCCATCCTTGTGCTCTTACACTCTTACCGCCCTCTCTTCCGCAAATTTCCCTGAGCTTCAGAATGGGGAGAGATTAGGCTGACCTTGTTCTAGGTGGTTGATATATAGTCTCGGAAGTTCTGGATTGTGGTTTGTTGATTTTCTTTTGCAGTTTTGCTGCTTCTGCAATGCCCTTCACTCCATCCTAATGGGTATTGGATGTCACCCCTGGCTAGAGATAAAAAGCTGATAAACTAGAGTCTTGTTATAAGAGTATATTCAAAGGTAGATGTAATAAAAGTAGGAAACCACAGTGAGGGAGGGGTCAATCACCCATTTGCAAAATGGTTACTTTTTAATCTGCCAGACTATATGCTCTCCCCTTCTGGTGAGATCATACCCCCTCAGTTGTAAATGATCAGGAACGAAAGTCTGTGAACTTAACCAGATGTCTCATTACTTGCAGTCCTTGATGGAGGCCTATTTTCTCTGCTGTAACATGGTCCCCTCTCTCCTTGTTTCTGGTGTGGCCCTCCTATCCCATTCCTCCTGTTCATAATCATTGCAATTACTGTAGGTATTACAGAAAGTTATCCTTGAGTGTCTCTAGGTGGGCTGGGTGGGTGTGGTACTAGGAACCACCTATTAGGAAGTACATACGGTGCTTAATTTTCTGTGTCTGGGATACTTCACTTAATATAATTGTTTCTAATAACATCCATTTCCTGGCAAATTCCAGTAATTCATCATTTTTGATGGCTGAGTAGTACTCCATTGTATAGATGTACCACTTTTCCTTATCCACTCGTCAACTGTTGGACATTTGGGTTGATTCCATGATTTTGCTATTGTAAACAGTGCTGCTATGAACGTGGTCGTGCTTGTGCTATCGAAGTGAACCTCTGCTGCATGAGGGGTTATTCCCAAAAGTGGAATCGCAGGGTCATATGGCATTTCAATCTTTAATTTCTTTAATAATCTCCAGACTGCTCGCCAGAGTGGTTGTATAAGCCTGCATTCCCACCAGCAATGTAGGAGAGTTACTCTCTCCACATCCTCTCCAGCATTTGTTATTGTTTGTATTGTGGATTTTTGCCATCCTGTCTGGGGTGAGATGATATCTCAGGGAAGTTTTGATTTGTATTTCCCTGATGGCTAAGGAAGTGGAGCATTTTTAAAGATATTTGTTAGACATTTTAATTTCATCCCTGGTAAAGTTTCTTTCAAGTTCCAGGGCCCATTTTTTAATTGGGCCATTGGTTTCCTTGGTGTTTAGTTTTCTAAGTTCTTTGTGCACTCTGGACAGTAGAGCTCTATCAGATAAGTAGTGAAGATTTTCTCCCGTTCTGTGGGTTGCCTTTGAGCTCGTGTTACAATCTCTTTATCTGAACAGAAGCTCTTTAATTTCACAAGATCCCAACTGTTGAGAGTTGGTAGCAGTGACTGTGCCATTGGATGTCTGTTTAGGAACTGTTGGCCTAGCCCAATCAGCTGGAGGGAGTTCCTTACCCTTTCACTTATGGTTTTTGTAGTCTCTAGCCTTATATCAAGGTCCATGATCCATTTGGAATTAATTCTCGTACATGGTGACAAGTATGGGTCCAGTTTTAATCATCTACATGTGGAGATCCAGTTTTGTCAGCACCATTTGTTGAAGATACTGTTCTTTTTCCATTGGATTTTTTGGGCCCCTTTGTCAAAGACCAAATTGCTGTATTTTGTGGGCTTATATCTGGGTCTTCAACCCTTATCCATTGATCTGTGTGTTTACTTTGGAGCCAGTACCAGGCTGTTTATATAACTATGTATTTGTATATAAAGTACAGTAGATTCTGATTACCTGGCAATCAAAAATAAAATGAAGAATGTGTAGTTGGGTTTACAGAGTCAAGTCAAGCTAGGAGATGCTTCCTTAAACACTCTTCTAATAAGAATGAGATAAATATTTGCCTATTTTCATCTCAAGCACAATTATAAATATATTTAGATATTTTGAAAAAAGTCGCCAAGGAAGGAAATACATCTATGACACTTTGAGTGAGCTCTTAGAGGGGAGAGAAAAAAATGTTTGCATATGCTTCATGGTGGATAATTTGGGCTTGCAATCCCCTGTACCATATATCTGGCAAACTTCAGTTACATTATTTCAAGTACTTTCTTATTGGGTATGGATTTAATTCTAGACATCTCAAATCATTGATAGAAAGTTTAGTATAGAGATCTATTTTACATTGTGATGTCAATAATTTCCTAGAGTCAATAACAAAGCCAAATCTATTCAATACAAACAACATAATGGCAGTATATTGGCTCAGAAACTTCATTTAACCATTTGTTCGGCTAACATTTCTTTCAGAGATTTTATTCTATCTTTGTGCTAGTGTGCTAGAAAATAAATGATGGCTGATTTTTTAAAAATATTGAAAGACCATTTATTTGATAAAAAGTTATTTAAAAACTTTAAATCAATAATTTATACTTTGTATGCTCAAAGGTTCATGGACTACTTCCTCTGGATGTGTTATATCACTGAAAAATAGCACATGCAAATGAAGTAAAAATTCACTTTCTTTATCAAGGCTACAGCATCATTTATTTTAAATAGTGAAATGCAGAAGATAAAATTCTTGCATAAGAGGAGTTTTGCTTTCAAATTTATTCATACAAAAGCTAAACAGCAACACAGTAGCTGCTATCCAATGTACTGTTTTTGATCTTGAAAATCCTAATAGACAGAAGTAGGAAGTTGTGAACTTCTCATCCTGGATCCCTTTTCTCTGAGACCTTAAGCAATCCATCATCTATGAGCCTTATTTTCCATTACGTGAAAGCTTCATCTTTAAACAAAAGATAAAGTATATGACTTCTAAGCCACAGCTCATTATTTTTATACTTTATTTTTGTAAATGTTCTAATAATTTCATTCCATAATTCTATTCCATTGTGGTGTTTGGAATAGTGTCTTTTAGAAAGTGGATGTTTAGCTGGAAGCAAGTTCAAACTTTTTCTTTCTGGCAGTTAAAAGTAGGTTTTGATGATTCCATCTTTTATTTCTTCAGTGAAGAGATGACCTAATACATGTGAGGACTATTACTGCGCAATAAAAAGGAAGCTAAGTCTCAAATATACAGTAGTGATGATGACTCTCAAATACATATTGCTAAGTGAAAGAAGCCAACTTTAATGATTTTACTTATGTGATATTCTGGCAAAGACCAACAGTAGAGAGAAATTGGATTAAAGATTACCAGAGGCTAGGGAATGAGCTTGATAAGATTTGGAGGTTACAAGATTTTGGAGGATGCTGTGTTCTCTGTCTTCACATAGGTGATGGTATATGGTTATTAAAACTATCAGAACAGTACACTAAATTAGAATGTTATGTTGTGTAAGCTATACTTCAAAGAACATTAAAAAGTGCTGGAGAAAAATACTTTGCATTGTCCGGGATTATCCCAGGACATCACAGGTTGTAGGCAAGAGATCTACCTCTCAGCTACATTCTCAGTCTAAAAATATTTCGTTTTCTTTTGTTTGCATGTGTATGGGGGTACAAATATCTGTGTGTTTGACAATGTACTCATGTGTGTGTGTGTGTGTGTGTGTGTGTGTGTGTGTGTGTGTGTGTATGTCTGTGGAAGCTGAAGAATGACATTAGGAATCTGAGGTGCTCTACTTCCTTATTGCTTTGCTGTGGGTTTCCCAGACTTCTCTTTGTAGAGTCAGAATTACAGACCACTGACATAACTACCCTGCATTTTTTACATGTGATATTGTGATCTAAATTTGGTCTCTTTTGCTTTAGAGATGAAGACTTTAGCTACTGAGTCATCTCAACAGCCTTAGAAAATATATTAAGAAATGGGAAAACACAAAAGTTTTCTTATAAAATACAACATTCAGAAGATTAACCATGATTTTTGAAACTGAAAATAAGACTTTTGAAACATTTATGAAAAGCCAAAGAGTTAGTATGATACATAACAGTGATATCAGTAGGGAAGGCCACAGACACATTTTCATGGCTAGAAATAACTTTTCAAAATTTTGGATGCTCCACAGATTTCATAAATTCTCATTATAGATGGACTATTTAGAAAATGCAAATGCAATCACAATTATGGTCAGTTAGAATAAGATGAAGTCCCTATGGCTAGAAAAGAGAAACAAACCTTTCACTATCTTTATGAAAAATGAAAACAACATTAGGTCTAGTCATATCCAGAGGGAATCAGGGGTAGAAGGACATCTGTGTTCAGCATAAAAGGAACAATTGACCCAGAAACAAAGGCCTTCTGGAAGAGAATGTAGTTTGGATCTCAGCACTGTGTAGTATGTAGCCCTGCTTGGTACATGTGTGGTTTTTATTAAGAAAGTCTTTAAGAAAATAAAAAAAAACGTTAGAATGAATATGAATACATAATAATATTTTAAGTGAATTTTAAGATTCTTTATATTTTAAAACTTAGAATTAAAGAAAGATGATGCTTAATGTGGTGTGTAGCCTTAAAATATTTAGGTGTCTCTATAAAATTGAAGATAAAGATTGAACTCTATCATTTTGTGATCACCAGATTTCCTGTGAAGTTGGATAACACTCACAATAAGCAGTGAGAAATTTATCATAATATATTAAAACACTGTTTTAATTCTAAAATGAATTTGAGCTTGTTTTTGGCTTTAAATTTAATTACATTAGCAGAATGGAGTCAATATCTACAAAATTGAGACTGATATGAACATATACTATGCTTGATATGACTAGAATATAATGGAAATTTAGCTTAGATCACAAAAGCTTAATTTATAATATATTTTCTTTTTAAGACAAGGTCTCATGTATTCCATAAAGGCCTCAAACTTGCTCTATAGCCAAGATGACTTTGAACTTCTAGTTCTCCTTCCTTGATCACCTCCCAGTTTTTAGAATTACATGTGTCCGTTGCCACATTCAGTTTTATGTTGTGGCTGGGGAATGGAACCCAGGGTCTTCTGCATACTAGACAAACAGTCTAACAATGGATTTACATCCATAGACCCATTTAGTATATCTTACAGACGAATCAAAACTTGATTTATCTGCTAAGTAAGAGATATTCCAAAGTACCCTGATTATGTGTTGAATTTCTTCTATTTTTTAATACTTGCAGTAGCCCTGAATTTTGTCTAGAGTTGTAACTATAAATTTATCTATTATGTTTATTTTCATAAATGAGTTTGTAAACTGTGGAAGTCAATGTTTAAATCACATTGTTAGGATTCCTATAAACCTACGAATTTGGGGCATGGAATTCAGTGCCTGAACCGATTAAAATTATTTTTTTCAAATGGCACATACTATTTACAAATTACTAATTACCATATTGAGACCACTGAGATTCATATGATCTAGAGAAAAAGCCAAAGGGGGGAGGGAAAAAGTCTCAGAACAATGTCTTTCTATATTTTTTATGAAATCAGTATGATGAACACACATCACCCATTGGGACATCAAAATTACAGATATAAGAAAGAAAATGATATCCAATTCAGCCATTAGAGAAGATGCTTAGTAGCTGTAACGGATTAAACCAACATGGCTCCAGACATTTCTTTCAGGAAAAGGCTAATGTCTTGGCAAGAAAACATTTCTGGTTAAGTTCTGTGATACCTGAGCCATGTCAAATGTTCTTATTCCAAATCAGGAAGAAGACAACAAATGTACTCCCTGTTTATAATCATAACAGACCTACAAGACCATCTTTAGGGCTGACAAGATGGCTCACAAATAGAAGAGAACAGACTTGTGAAAAGTCGTCCTCTGACTTGCACACACACATCGTTGCATGAATGCATTCTTTCTGTCTCTATAATAAATATGTATTTTTCAAGAAGCTCTTTTAGGCAATTAATTCCACCATTTCAATCCCATTTTAAAGGATGCTAGCTCTATTGTGCTCTCTTTCTTCATGAAAAAAGAAAGATGTTCACATTCTTCAAAACCACTGTTCTATTTTCAAAATAACATCAGCCTTATTACAGAGTCTCTTTCAACTGGATCGTGCCAGGATGCATCTGCCAATCAAGTCATCAGTAGCGCAACATTCTTAGAATTAAAAACAAAAACAAATACGTCGAAATTAGACACAAATTAGGATGCTTTGTGAATAAACCTTTGCAATCCTCGTTCACACATTTTTGCCTCTTCGCCCTGTTTATTTGCTAACTCAAGCCTCTTATGACAGAAAGACTTGCTCATGTGGTTGGTCACCACTCAGGAACTATATTAGGAAATGGTTTGATTAGGTAGTCAGAGAGTCCTCTCAAATCTTAGCAGTCATGAGACAGGCTTAGGTAAAGGCTTCCTGCTTTGGACAGATGTAGCTAGTCCTCTCAATTTACATTTACCTCTTAGGTGAAACCAATCATCTTGGACAAAACAGGAGTGAAAGACAAGGATGACTCAGCTTTCTGGGCCCAAGCATCATTCTCCAATCTATTTTTACCACAAGAGCCAGGTGGAGAGGAAATGAGTGCTTACATGCTGGGGAAGTGGTACTTTGCTTTTCTTTGGCCCACGACCATCTCACAGGGCTTCATGGGCTGACAGTGTGGTGGAAGGACAGCCTACAGAAGAGGATGTGAGCATTTTGGGGACTTCTGAGCTACACTACCATCTCAGTAACCTGAAACCTTAAGCCTAATTCTCGTAGCTCACACATCCATTTCCAAGCTCAGCTACGTGACTCAGACAATCTGCTGCATAGTGAAACATGCCACTTAGAATTTTCCTTCAAGGACATTAACTAGACTCCGGATGTAGAAAGGCTGAATTGAAATGGTCCATAATTTGTGGCCAGTTTTATATCTTTAAGTGAATGTGTCTGAAAATGGTGTTACTAGATTGAAGAGAAATGTAGTCTCAAATTGGAAATGATTTTTAGTGTTCAGATTTAGATGTCGATAAAGAAAATTTTGAGGACTAATAATGCCTTTAAATATAACCATCTGACTGCCCAAGTTGCAAGGAAGAAAAGAGTCTTTTCTGAATTACTGTTTACAGGTGAATTCTAATGAGACAGAGAGTATGAAACTTCTTTGAATTCTGCCTCCCAAGTGACCTGGAAAAGAGCTGAGGCCTCTTCAGGATGGTGTTCTCCAGCTTTGTGAAAGGAAGGATCAAATCTCTCTGTAGCCTGACAGCAAGCAGCAGAAGTCTGTCCTTTCCTTTGCTTTCAAAGTGGCGGCTCAGCAGGAAGGCAACTGGACTGCAGGTATGTTACCTAACACAGCCGTCAAAATCTCTACCAATTTAGAAATTTCTGGAAGTTATTTATAACAGTTGCTTTAAGTGAATTAAAATGATTATGCCATATCTTTGGTTCCCCAAAGAGAACAGAAAATACTTTGTTCACTTTTATGGCTTCACAGCTAATTATTCTGTTATATAAAAGCAAAATAATTAGTTGTAGAACTATAAAACTGAAGAATGACTCTAATTTTTTTTAAAAAGAACTGTGCCATTAACCTTTAATTTTGCTGCTTATTTTTATAATTGGTTTGTATTTCCAATGGGTTCTTAAAACATATAACTTTCAAAAGGTACTACATATTCATTTGTACAAATAATTTAATAACTCCAAGGGAGAAATTCAGATTGCAAGAAGCAGAGTATGTCTTCAGGGTCCATATGGCAGGTGGCCAAGCTACTGGGAAAAAAATCTCATTCCTTATGGCTGAAAGAATTCCCTCAGGGCAGCTGTTCCTGTCTTGTCCTTGACACTCAGCCAGACTCTCCTGCCACAGGAAATGCCTGAGCAAAAATTTGGGAACATGTCATCTCCAATTAGTGTAGCACTATTCACAGTGAGTGGATTATATCTTGACTTGCTTATTTTGAATGAGATTCAAAAGAGTTTTGGCATCAAAATCCTTTTTTAGTTTTTTTTTTAATCTATCCTTTCCTTGTTTTTAGTGATTGGCCTGGATTTGTAAAAATTTCAAAGAAGATCCCCAAGTGCTAGAATGTTGGCCCAGTGGTTTTGAAACTTGCCAGCAAAGGTTTCCAAGGATTGTAGAATCTGTTTCTCTTCCCAATAGGTATTTATCAGGAACATGAGCGGATGGTTTTTGGAACCATTGGGTGCATAGTGTTATCGTCACTGGAGCCTTACCAGCTAATCACATGATCACGGAGAAATAACCCAACTGCATTATTAACAACCAAAGTAATGATTCATAGTGATTAGATTAAAATTATTACAGCCAATACTGTTGTCATATGCAACAATATAAATATTAGAAGAACGAATGGAAATCAATCTATGTTTGGTAAAGAACATAGTTAATGCTTCATAGCTAATGATAAATCATAAATAGGGCACCTGAATAGAATTTTGTAATGTCTGATTATATGTAAGAAAAGATGAGCAAAAAAAAAAAAAAAAAGATGAGGAGCAGGTCTAATTTGCTCATGGCAATGGATGAAGGAAAATGAGTTCAATTTTGGGTAATGCCATTTGAGTTCTGAACGTCAAGAGATGTTTCTGTAGACAGCTCAACATACTCAATATACTAATGTAGACTATTAAGCACAATTTTTTAAAAAATTTTATTATTTATTCAACTGTGCGCATGTTCGCGCATGCTCGTGTGTGTGTGTGTGTGTGTGTATGTGCAGAACCGCAGAACCACGGACGAATTTGTGAACCACCATGGACGCCTCCATCTCCTTCTGCCCCGGGATTCACAGGCTCCGCCCTACCATGGACCAGAAGCGCAGGCCGCCCCTGCTTCGGCCCGGCGTCTATACGTGGGATCTGGGATCCGAACTCAGGACCTTCCGCCTGCAAGGCGGAGGCTTAACCCCTGAGCCACCTCTCCAGCCCCTATTAAGCACAATTTTTGACTCTCCTTTTTAGTGGCCTTACAAGCCTCTTGATCTCCAAGATTCTTTCAGAGAAACTAAACAGTGAAAAATTGAGGATGATTCAGCATCTATTTTGCGATTTAAAAGCTTATTCATTGTCTTATGATATGCAAGATATTCCACACAAGTTAGGGCCGAAGCAATCATATTTGGACTTTACATGCCTTGCGCAATGTCCAACACACTATTGACCTCACAAAGTCTAGCATTTGCTAAAGGCACTAGGATCCTGGGAGGCAAGAGATTGACAGCCACAGTAGTGTTCCTATCCTTAACAGGAACATAGGAAAGGGTTCTGGGAAATGCCACTGGGTCCTTGCACCTCATGGGAGAGGAGGACCCAGAGAAGGTTTGACATGCACATTAAAGGATGTTCCGGGGATGGGAGGGGGAGGTACTGGGGGATAGGGAAGGAAGGGGGAGGGGAGGGGAGCACAGGGGATAGGGGGTTGGAGGGAGGGGGGGACCGGTGTACCTGTTAAGTTTGTATGAGTGGAAATAAAAAAAAAGCTTATTCATTTTCTTATAGAGAACATATCAAGCCTATGCATGTTTTTAAAAAATTTAAATAACTTAAATATACTCATTAACCAAAATATATTCCACAAAATGGAGATACAAAGAAACAAATTTTTTAAGAAGTGATTTTAAAGTAAAAATGATTGACTTACATATACTACAGAAACTGGGCAAAATATAGAATTTACACAAGCAAAGTATAAAATTCATTTTTGATTTCCTATGATGGGACAATAACTGTCCATAGTTTAAGACACTGTTTGTAATCTACTTATTGAATTTAAAAGTAAATATTGCTTATTATTAGCTTAACTTTAAAACTATGACATCTCGATAATATAAATAATCATTCCACTTAACACTTTATATTACTTCAGTTAGAATCCAGCATAATTTATTCCATTGTTCTTTTAAGGAGTAACATTTAGGATCTCATAATCTCACTAAAAAAAATCTTAGAATTTATAACTGTGACACCAGTTGAAGGGATTTCTGAATCAGAAATGTATCCATGTCCAGTGTTGATATAGTGATATTATACTCTTTAACTAGATTTGGTCAAACTCCAGTCAGCAAAATACACATAATCCAGTGCATACCAATAACTAAAAGACAACAGATGGACCAAAACCCAACACACATCTTGCAAGCAGTGAAGTTTTGGTTTCAATAGGCCCAATGCCTATTGAAGAGCAAATGAATAAAGTATAGTTCTAGAGTGTTTTACTGCTTTTCACCAGCATGAAAAGAATGACTTATTGATTCATGTAACGATGTGGATGGCCTCTAATTATTCTGAAAGATTATTCACCACATGATTTCATTTATAGTTAAATTTATAGGAAAGCATTTTAAAAGCAGGGATATAACTCACCATTAATAATCTATTACTATATAGATTTTAAGTGTTTGGAATAATGCCCAACATAGAAATAAGGCTATTTCAGAAATTTTATCAATGAAAAAATAGATGCAAACCACATCATACAAACCTTAAAATACAATCTGTCCAATTCACAGTCCAGGTTAATAGTAAACACTCTGGAATTTTCTCTTAACGAAATAATGATCAGAATAGCACCTTAAGCAACACGGTCACCACTTTGCAGCTGAATTGCCCAGTAACTGTTCTGTCCTGTTGGCATTTGCTTGCCAGTCCTGAAAAGGGACATTTTGCAAATCCTCATGGTACATTCAGGCTTGTGAATGGTCCCCTCCAAACAGTGTTGGCAGGAATTGATTCCTTCAGAAAGCAGAACAGCTGAATAAACTATAAATATCTTTGGATGTGGATGAACTAATTGGCTTATTCTTCATAAATGGCATGCATATTTTATCCTCTGATACAATGTACTCTTTTGGACTCTAGAGATACATCTTTAAGTTTTGGGGTGATTTCTGTAGACAGAATATTCTAAAGGAAGCTAGCATGCTTCCCCCCTTAACTAGGATGAATATGAGGCTGACATCTCCTAGATTCCTCCTCTCATAGGTCGTCTTAACACCCACGAGATATTTTGCTTCTGACATTACAATTTTCTGTGCTGCCTCCCTTTCTTGACCTTTTAAGTACAGAAACTTAGTATAAAAGGTTATTATGTCTGAACTGAGCTGCTGCAGAATTTCCTTCTTTTCTCCAGCTAACCTTGGAAGGACTGTCATTGCATTCCCAGAACATCAGTTCCAGTGCTCAAATTCAATGAATAATTTCCATGCGACTCTGATTTTTCTACACAATCTGATTCCTAGTCTTGCCTTTATTACATGGCTACCAACTTTTACATGACTGTACATTATTTCTTTGGAGAAGGGAAGGAGTCCATCATAGCATTTAGCCTTCTCTTGTGATGAAAGGCAGATTCTTCTATGGGCTCACAAGATGACCCTGGAGAGGCTGGACCATAATAATGAAGGGGCAGCACACCTCAAGGACCACTTTCCAGAATGGACTGAGATCTGACTACTTCTTGCCCAACCACATTTGTTCTTCCTTGTTCTTGATCTTGATTACCTGTAACAGCCTAGCCATTCACGTCTTCTTCCCAGCTTGTTTTCCCTCCTAAAGGGCTCCTCTTGGCACCCATAAAGTCAAACAGGCAATGGAACTTGCTCTATAAATTTGCTCAGGATGATTGGATGCCAAAGTGACAGAAGTTGTGCCTGAATTTGATGGTGATGAGGTCACTTAGGACGTCTAGACAGATGGGACAGTCAGCTTCTGCCAGCACTGCCATTGGGTTGTGGGTCAAGGACTGATTTCTGATTATTTCCTTTAGATTTCACTGCCTTTTGATTTGTTTCCTTGTCTTTAATCATTCAGCTCAATTCTCCTTGTGATCACTGCCCTAAGTTACAGATGGCGGTACCCAGGAGGGATCCGTTTACAACTTGGAGCTAATCATGGCATCAGGCAGCAGACACCTGTGACAGGACAAAGCTATATAAACTGTTCTCTTGGGTGGTAAGCAGATGAAACTCCAAGATGCCCAAGCAGACAATTCTGTGATAGATTTTTTTAAAGGCAGGTATCCAAGCATTGTTTTATAATTTATTTACATTGTGTATATAGCCTCATTTTTTCACTTAGCAGTATGAAAATGTTTCCATAAATTTCATACTCTTTATATTATTTTCTAGATAGCATGTTTAATCTTATAAATGTACTATAACATGTTTATGAAATGATTCAAAACTCTATACATTGTTTGATCTGAATGTTTGTGGTCTTTTCCAAAATTCATAGTTGAAACTTAGTCACAAATATGATGGTATTACTTAACTAAAGAATGGATTAGACAATAATCATATAAATTACAGAATAGATCTCAGAACAGAGGAAAATGCAAGATTTGATCTTTTTTCTTTTTTGATATGTGCATGTATATGTTTATATACACATGTGCATGTGGAGGTCAGAGGACAGTCTGGGGTGTGCATCCTGAAGAGCCATTCACCTTACGTATCAAGATGTGGCCTGTCATTGGTCTGGAGGTCTGAAGTTAGGCTGATTGGCTAGTCAGCCTTAGGGATCCATCTGTCCCCACCTTCCTAGTGTTTACCACCATGGGCTTTGGGGATCAAACTTAGGTCTTCGTGCTCGGAAGGCAAGCACACTACCAATTGTACCATCTTCTTAGGCTGATCTTTCTTCAAGGAAATTATCTGAGATTACAACTATGTTATAAATTCTGCTAATGCCATAATGAATTGAAAATAGCCTTAATAATCTGTGAAACTTTGTGGAACTACTTTTGTCTGTAGTTTACGATGCAACTGTTGCCGCGGGGAACTGATCTCTCTTCCAAAATTGATCATATGGAAATAAGGACTACTATTAATTCCTGTTATTCACAGTAATGATTTAGGAAGTCTATGGAAACATGAATTAGTCAACACTGAATTACTGCTCCTAGAGAAAACAAGCTTCACATTTCAAGCTCCAGCCATTTTTTTTAAAGGTTTTGTTTTTCTTTTCTGTGTGTGTGTGTGTGTGTGTGTGTGTGTGTGTGTGTGTGTATGTGTTTATCAGAGGGCACTGTGTGTCTCTGTGGATGGACCAAGGGTAACTTAGGGAATCATCCTGAGTTACTTTTTTACCTCCTTTCTGCTTCACTCTGGGAATTCCCAGACTCGATGCACCAGGGCCAGAAGTACAGGCTTCTGTTGTTTCCACCTGGTGTTGTTCCATGGGACCTGAGTTCTGAACTCAAGTCCTTCTGCTTGCAAGGCAGAATCTTAACCCCTGAGCCATCTCTCCAGCCAATTTTGCTTGTTTTCTTTAGTGAAGCCTGATTTCTTACACAGTATTGATTCATTGTCGTTAAGACAAAGGCCCAGAACATCACGGCATGCCTGAGCAAAGTTTATCCAAAACACATGCCTCTATGCAGCACATCCCAGACTTCTTGTGCTTAGGAACACTGGCAACACTTCACCTTGGACAGTTTCAAACAGCAGAATCACCTGCAAAGAGCACTGTGACAAGAGAGAGAAGGCAAGAAGCATGCTTGTTAGCCAGAAGAGCGCAGCAACAAGAAGGCGACACACTGTGCTCTGCACCGTGGGGAGAGAGCTGGAGTTTGAAAGTGGGTTATTCAAATTGGTCTGCAGAAAAAGAAGATGAAGAGTGAAATATTGCAATCTGGCTTGTCTTTGCTCACATCCTCCTTCCTGGCTATTGTGGAAACACTAGACCACAGGCCTCCTATGTTCTAGTATGTTCAGTTTATGTTCCAGATACTGTGTAGGTTATTCATAGCAGGCCTGTAAAGCAATCACCAGGTCCTTACTAAAGATGATCCCTAACTCTTAAATTTAAGCAGGTTCATAAAAATAAAGAGAAGGGAAAAATCCAGATTTTTAAGGATTTGCAATTACAGCTGACTTCTGTCAGAGTTTTATTTCAAACTTATTTCACTTAAAAGACTAAGTAGATGCCAATAATAAACCCCTTTTCCATTTTCTGTGGATTAAAAGAGGAAATTGAAGTAGATCAAGAAAGCATGTATAATTCCATATAGCTTGTTTATGAAGACAGAGCCTAGGAAATGTCCTTAGGTTTGTTTCATCATCCTGTCCTCTCAAAGAGGACCCAGAATTAGTTGTAGAAGGTATGTAGAAACCCCACTGAAGCACAGATTACATTTGGTTTGGGTTATGCTGATTGTCCTAGGCTCCTAACCTTCTGTTCTGATGAGCTACTTAATTATGTGCCTTAGCAATTCCTGATGGATCAGTCACCCAGAAAAGCTAGGGTGGTGGTGATAACTTTATACATATGCATGTGATAGTTAAGCCTGGTATTAACTAAGATCAGCTGAGACTACACCTGAAAGATCAACTGAGACCACCTGAAGGGATTATACCCACCCTAGATCCCATGGGAACCTTCATAGATCTCATAGGAACCTCCCAGTAATGAACCATATAAAAGCCACAGAATAGAATACAGAGGAGGAGCTGAAGCTGTGCTCTTCCTTCCTGCCGCCCAACCCTCCAAATCTTCAACAAACTAGAGACTCTCTAGGAATCCTCTAGCCTTCAGCCATTACCCTCGGGCCTACTGGACTGAGCAGCTACTGGCAGCCATCATTGGACTACCTCAGCCATATTTTGTAAGTCAATTCAATAAATTTCATATATATATTCTTTCTGTGAATTCCGTGACTCTAGAGAACCCTGACTCATACAACATACTAAACAATTGCTCTACCATTGGGTTTCATATATTCTGAACTGCCTAGATCTGAGCTATTGTGTGTGTGTGTGTATGTATGTGTGTGTGTGTGTAGGGTAAGAATGGTTAAGGAACACAGCAAACATTCATTTATCCCTGAAAATATACTTGACAATTTATTTTTGCTGAATTCTATAGATTTTCACTTTTTAAAGAAAAACATTTCTTCCTTAATTGCCTTATTATTCTATTTGCCTGTGTTTTTTGTCTCCACTCTTTTGGGGTCAATTACACTTAGAATTTTTAGGGTAGGTGCGAAACAAGAGAAGGGGAGTTTCCCTATCAGTAGGTGTGCTCCCTGGAGGGCCACTTATACTCCCACAGATGACCAAACCTTTAATAATAAAGATGCCCCCAAGTGAACACTGTGGTCTACTCATGAGGAATGTGAGAGTGAACTTGGGGGGGGGCAGCTCGGTGAAAGGTGGAGAAAGTAGTAGGTGGAAAGGAAGGCAAAGGCACAAATTCATTTTATTTGTATATGAAAATTTCAAAGAATAAAGAGAAAAAATAAAACAAGGGACTCAGTTTAAACAAAAAGTAAAGCAATATTTGTTAAAACATTATTTACCCAGATCTTCCTTTATTTCCACTAATTGTACATTATTTCAAAAGGCATATTTGTAAGTCTAAAAGCATAGAATTTGTGGCAACTGTATTTATTTTTGTTTTGAAGAAATATCAGTTGACTTAGACATGAGGCTCAAATGACATAGAAAATCAGTTCTGAGAGTCAGTTTTCAGGACTTGACCCTAGTGTTCTAATTATCTGCACCGGACTTGGGACCTGCATGAGGTTTTGTAAAAGTTGCTTCCATGTCAAAAACAGGAAAAAAAAGTGGGAAAAAAAGGAGAAATGAATCCCTTTATTGCTGCAATGGAACACAGTAAAATGATGTGGAGATAATAATGGTTATTTACACTTGCCATGTTAGGGTAAAGACATTCAATTTTTTTTGTTTGCAAAAAAAGATGAGTTTTATTTCCCAGGAAGTAGGCATGTGTTTTCATTAGGGACATTGTTAGAAAATCTCCATAAAGGAAAACATCTGCATCATTATCACCACTGTCAGAAAAATTCCCTGGCATGCAAAGCGGGGACAGAGCTTGTCTCCGGCAGCAGAGATGCTAACTCATTAAAAAAGCCCGAACCTGAAAATGAACAAAACTTCATTTAACTTTTGAAGCAATATGCCAGGTTTAATTATTGTATGGCAGAAGATAGGCACCCAAAAGCAACATTTTTCATATGAAAAGTATTTCATAAGACATTTTCCCTCAGAAAGAAAAAAGTAGGTCAGTTTTATCAATGCGAATAATGATTCCAATCTGGATGCATTATTAACCTGCCTTTGGGGAATGACAAAAATCTGCCTTTGTAGTTTCATCATTTCTTTCAAATGAAATCCTATAAAAACCTAAGATAGTTTAGAAAACTGGTAGTGGGAAGATAAGCTGAAAAGTTTTAATTGTGTTGAAGTGCTTCATTAGTACCTGCCTTCATCAGGTGAATGCTATCAATTCAGACTGATGCATAGATGGTTGCAGACACTGATTATTCTTGTCACATCAACCATTCACTTTATTATTATTATTATTATTTATTCAATTGTGTGTGTGCATACGTATGTGTGCGCACATGCGTGTGTGTGTCTGTGTGTGTAGAACCACCGACAAACTCGGGAACCACCACGGACGCCTCCACCTCCTTCTGCCTCGGGATTCACAGGCTCCGCCCTACCAGGACCAGAAGCGCCTGGCGTCTATACGTGGGATCTGGGATCCGAACTCAAGACCTTCCGCCTGCAAGGCGGAGGCTTAACCCCTGAGCCACCTCTCCAGCCCCAACCACTCACTTTTATCAGAGATAAATGTTAGCACAGCTGAGAATGAAATGAAAACAACTTTTGGATTCCACACTTATTTCACAGCTATAGATCCCTCTTTATGTGCCTACTGTCTATCTAAGTGCATACTTTTCAAATACTTTCTTTAAGGGAGGAAGAGGGACACGTATTTGGCTTAAATTTCCAGAGTGGATATACAGCCCATTATGGCAGGAAAGGCATGGCTCATTGGCAGAAGTCAAAGAGGTGGCTTAAGTCACATCCATCAGGGAAGCTAAGAGAGCTAATTGGAAACTTTGAGAACTGACTACTGTAGAATCTAGGTGCAGCTAGCCAACTTCAGGGCCTGCCCTGTATGATGTGCCCACCCACTCCCCAGCAAGGCTCTAACTCCTAAAGGTGCCACAACTTTCCCAAACACTGACAATAGCTAAGAGTGAAAACACATGAACCTGTGGGGGACAATTCACATTACCAACTGTGACACTCCACCTCTTGGCCCCCGTGGCCACCTTATGATAGGAATTCCTTTCATTCCAAATTTAGAAGTTTCATAGACTATATCAGTAATCCCAACAAAGTCTAAAAGTCAAAAGCCTGAAGACTCCTGTAAATATGAATTACACATTCCCAGCATACAGTGGCACAAAATAAACATTTCCGTTCCAGCCAGGAACAAGTGATCTGCAGCATGAATGAAAACCAGCAGGACAAACTCCAAATTCTCCCAATTCTGTAGCTACAAGTCCAGCAAGTGAGATTCTTCTTGAAATCATCTCAGTCCCTAAGGGCTTCAGTTTCACTCCTCCAGTGCAGCTGCCTACAGAATACATCACTATCTTCGATTGGCTCCTCCCATCCATTCTCTTGAGCTGGGTCCTTCCATGATATATAGTTTTCATTGGCAAATGTCCCTTGTTGACTCTGGCATCTCTAGCATCTTTACTTCTCAATGGCCAGCCAGGCTTTAACTTCACAGCACAAAATGTCCTTCTTGGACCTCTCCGTGATTTCTAATCCTGCCACATACTGCCTGGCTTTAACCACTCTCTGAAACTTTGAAGGAGGAGTACACATCTTCTACACTCTTGTACCTTTAATGCTTCTAAAGCCATATACCTTCTCTCTGCTGACACTGGAAAGAATTTCTCTTGGTTCTTTGGTTTAGAGGAGCAAAAGCAGAATATTCATTTGGAGCTCTGCCCTTCAGCTATTCCCTTCTACAAGAATTTGTATTCTTGTGAGTGGGAGCCTTTCCTGAGCTTTTTGCCTCAGGGCGAACCTTTCCTTTTGCACTCATAAATAACAAGATTTGCCTCAGTAAGGAGCTAATCTCTAACAATAGAGGCCATTTTGCTGTCTGTTCTGGTTCAGTTCAAGTTTGTCAAGATGGTTTGCATTATCAAACCTCACAGTTTTCATCTCTTCCTACTTCCTTGCTCTTTTTTAAAAAATCTGAACAAGAGTACTAAAAAGTAGTTATTCCACACTGTCAATACTGTACTATCTTGAAACTTGCCCTACCAAGCACTTGAATTAAATTTCAGGCAAACTTTCAAGACATGAGCAAAATTTGGCCAAACTCTGTGTTGCAGTTCACCTACATGTTTGCTGATAACTGACCATTTATCAGCTTAAGGGAAAAAGGGTTTTATTATCTCTTACGGTTTCTAGTTACAGTTCATAGTCCATCTTGATGGGAGAGCACATGCTAACACCAGGGCTGAGGGAACTGGCCACACCATCACCATATAGCAGTTGAGAAAAGGAAGATCCTTACTTGCTAGACAAGCATGTCTGGAAGTGTACACAAGCACGCCAACTTCCTCAACCGGCTTTCCGTATTTTATTCATCTGTTCAGGGCCTACTCCCACCCACCATGGGCTGGGCCTTTCCCATCAGCTAGACAATCTCCTGTAGGTTGACTGTGGCTTAACTCAGCTACTAATTCTCCACAAATGTGCCCAGGGCTCAAACCCTTAACTGTCAAGTTGACACCTGTGCCTAACTATGACACTCTGCCAACACAGCACTCCATTTGTCCCTATTAAAATCCCCAACACAGACTCTTTTCCCTTCTTGACAACCATAAGCTGGGCTTCCATTGTCTGCATTCACTCAGCATTATTCTCTTCCAAGTTCTCACTAGAATGGCTCTTTTAGTCGCATCTCCAAGACTCAAAATTTTTTCTAGCACAAAATCCCTAAGTTCTCCATATTTCTCCCAATGAACAGTTGGGAGCAGTTTGGAATAAACAGTTCCAAAGGCACACTAGTCACATCACAACAGCCCCTCCCTACTTCTCCACTTCTTGGCACAAAGTTTTCCCAGGTTCACAACAACAACACTTCACTTTCTTTTATCAGATTCTCTTAGTCTCACAGCATCACCTCACTTATATATACCAATTTCTGTACCAATTACTTTCTCTACTGCTCTGAGAAAATATTCATATATGACTTCTGGGAAGAAAGGAAGATTTATTTGACTTATAGTTCCAGAGGTGATATATGATCCATTATGGCAGAAAAGGCATGGTTAGCTGGCAGAAGCCACAGTTCAAGTCATATCACTCATGCACACTTTCAAATTTTTCAAAAGTGTGATATTGGAAAGTCACTTTTCTCAGTCATGGAACAAATGGTCTATTGTAAAATTAAAGATATTGTAGCTGTAGCTACATTGTTGTGGCTAGAGAAATGCAAAGTCCACAGCAGGTTTGATTTTCAAACCTAGTGGCCTATCTTATTGTCTTTTACGATCATGCATAATTAATACATCACATGTATTCTATTTTCTGTTATTATTTGATGATAAGGATTTTAAAGACTGAGTTCATTGATTGAGCAGTTGAGAATGACAGATGACTTCAGCAACACATCAACATCAGAAGGTCTTGAGGTTATAGGGTTTCTCTGGCAGCTGTCAAATTAGACTGTGATGCATGTCATCTGGTCACAAACATGGTTTGTTTCTGTATGTATTTCCTCCATATCAAAACATTCTGTTCTGGCGAAAGGATTCAGGAAGCTCAGGAAACTAAAAAGGATCAGGAAGTTGAGAATTTGTGATATGCACATGATTCTGCCCAAAGGTTGTGCGAATACAAAACAAACTTTGGAGAAGAGGAGACAATCTTTGATTAAGTGGTCTGGAAGAATGGGCAGAAAATTCCAGAGATGCAGCTGTCATGAATTATCATCCAGAGATTCAACAGCTTTGAATCACCCATGCTCTTGTAAGCAATCCTTCTCAGTCATGCTCTTGTAAGTAACTACTCTCAACCATGATCCTGTAACTCCTGGGTAAAACTCATGGATTTATCTAGATAGCCATGGGTGGGTTGTTTCTTTGGGCTAATGCCACCAACGCTCTCTAGAGTGATTAGAAGTATGTTCATGTCTCCAGAGAGAAAATAATGATAAATAGTGACTTGTGGTGTCCAAGATATCTACTTTTCGAGACTTTCAGCCTCACTCTGGGTTCGGTGCACGGCATGGTAAAATGGGAGGATAAACAGACAGCTGCATCTCTGATAAGGGAGAAGACTTAGTATTTAATATGTGATCTTACTGGAGGCCAATGGATGAGAAGCCCTCTACTAAAGATGATAGGAAGAATATCCTTCTGGAGAGTTCAAAGTTTTCTTCTGCATGTTGCTGCTAGAATTCATGGAGTGGTGTCAGGTGCTGCTATGACACACCTTCAAGGAGCATAAGTGAGTATTGCTCATTACTCAGACTGCTTCCTAATTTGTGGACTAGGCAAGGAGATGAAATATTAGGGGAGATTAACATATGGTTCACCAATGGTTTAAAAGGTGTGTTGGTGTTGGGAGAATCATTACAAATGATAAGAATAATCCATCTTCCTTTCTTGAAATTAGATGTAATAGAAACCAGTATTTGTTTCTATGATGTAAACATGCTGCTTAAAGCCCAACATTAATAAAGATGGAAGTTGTCTCTCACTTTCAATTATTTTACATAAATTAAAGGTTATTTAACAGATGCAAAGCTTTAGAAAAGGAAATAATCAGTGGGACTAGTATATCAAGAGTAATAGGCCCTTGATTACATTTGAATATGGTTCAATTTGAGTCCTAAGTAACTGAGAGACCCTTTCAAAACAACTGGAGAAGAAGTTTGCATGACTCCTTAATAAACGCAATGTTTCTGTTTTGTTATCTAGTGAAACCAGCTACTCACACACATTTGGATTTACTTTATTTTTTAATTTAATTTTAATTTTTATATTTTAATATAGAATGGCTCAAACAGAAATGAATATTTTAATCTACATCGAGCCATTTTGAATTGAATATTCATTTCAATTCAAAATGGCTCAATGCAGATGGTCCCTAAATGTTGCTATATGATGGAATCACCTGAAGAATCCCTGAAATATATTGCTGTCTTGCTCCCAGACCAGCCTCCTGCTGGAATTGCAGAGGTATTAGGGCTCATCTAGGACTTTCAAAAGCTCTCCAGGTGATTCTCATGTATGAGGAGTTGAGGGGGAAAAGGATCAAACAACTCTGTGTAATCAGCTTAGCGCATTCATTGTCCCAACAAGATCCCAGGTGTAAAGGAATTCTTAGAACAGCGTATTTGTCTTAGAGACATGTTCTTCTAACCCTCCCTGAAATGCCACAGTTCCAACACCAGACAAGCCAGCAGTCAGTGAAGGGACCATCTGCTTCCATAGTTCTTTTAGAAGCTAATCATTCTCAGAAATCCACCCTTGGATATCCATTCTTGTTGCATTGACTGGATGATGATTATGGGCCCTCTTCCATCCCAGTCCTTAGCTAGGAAAATGAGACCAAGATGGCAGTCTCAGATTAAACCACTGACACTAACCCTCCTCTTTTTCTGAGGGATACTGAGGAAGTACTGGGAGACAGGGTGTACAGGGACTTGGTAGCAATTATGCTCCTTCTAGCTACAGAAGAAGAGAGAGGATTGCCAGAGGGAGGTCTACACTAATCACTTTCCCCACATTCCATCCCATATCCCAATGTGTACTTGGGCAGACTTCCTCTTATGCAAGACTTCAGTCAATTTTCTTCTTTTACTCATCATCTCGTTCTATGTTAATGGGAAATCATGGAGATGACAGGCCTCAGAGAAATATATCTATCAGAAAAGATCCTGTTCCTCCAAAATCATTCTTCTTTAGGTATTAAGGTCTGTCATAAATTTCAATTATGTTTTGCCCTCTTTTTGAAAACATTGGATTGTGTAAGAACTCAAGGTCAGTAAACAGCAATTCCTTTTCATTTACACTTTGCCGGTCTGTGCCACCCATCTCTCTCATGCCTAGAAATGTGTTAAGTGAAATTCTACTGCATCTGTTTCATATTATCAATGTAACAGAATAGCATTTCCATTTCCAGTGAAGTGTCCTTTAGGTTCCCAGTCCACATAGTATTTCTCCCTAAAGTGTTACTACACAGATCAAAGCTGAGTAAAGGAAAGGCTGGAAACAGATGTTTTCAGCTTTTTGTAGCCAAATAATATATCGTTAGCAACTTGACTGAATCTTGGTAGCATTGCTTTTCTCTGATACTGCTTAAGTTGCTACCCACAAGAGACTAATAGTAATTATGAGGGGCCATCTGCCTGGCACCAAGGTAATCGTTCATAGAGGTTTTTCAACATGCCAGTATTTACATACCCAAGAATGAGGAGACAGCTGTTCTGCTGGTAAGAGATGAAAGCAACTACAGGCATTTCCTCTTTGTTTGCAGATGTATTACCCATCTTCTAACATCATGTAGGGTGAAGATCTCAAGAGCTAATTAATTCACTCATCAGAGAGTGAACAGGGTTTCATCTAAATCCCCCTGATCTGATAAATGCTACCTGTCCAGCTGCTCAGCAGAACTGGTTGCCTGGCTTGAAGTAACAAACTGGGAATATGTGACTTTTATCTAAGATCATTGAAGGCCAAAAGTCTTCTCTGAGCAGGTTTTGTGGAGGCAGCAGGAAAAGTTCACCTAGAGTGGAGACCACAATTGACTGTCAAAAGTCAGACCCATTGCAGCCCAACTGCCTTGCACACTTAAGGAACATGTATATGAATATGATACCGAGCCTAAATAAGCTAGCAGTAAGTTGTAGCATGAAGCAGAAGAAAAAACTAATCTGGACAGAGTATTGCTTAGGTAGAAAAAAAATATGGCATTTTAACAACTTAAACCCCAAGTGCAAACTAAGAAGTTCCTTTTCTTATTTATTTTTTCTACTCATACAAACTTCAAAGGTACCCCATTCTCCTTCCTCTCTCCACCCCTCCCTAGATCCCCTGACTCCCTCTCCCCTTTTCCCTTCCTTCTCCTCCCTCCCTCCCTTTTTCTCAGTGCCCCCCCTCCCGCCTCGAGCATCCTTTACTGTGCATGTCAAACTTCCCTCTGGGTCCTCCTCTTTGATGAGGTGTAAGGACTCAGTAGCATTGCCTAGAGCTCTTTTTGTGTTCCCTTTTAGTATAGGAACACTATTGTGGCTGTTAATCCCTTGCCTCTAAGGATCCTAGTACCTGTAATCCATGCTAGCCTTTGGGGGTTCAATGATATGTTGGTAATTGCGCAGGTCATGCAAAGTTCTATTATGATTACTTTGGCCCTAACTTGTTTGGAGTATCTTGCATATTGTTGCTCCTCCCCATCTTTAAGTTCTTACAATCTTCTCACCCCCTCTTCCACAAATTTCCCTGAGCTTTGGGATGGGGAGAGATTAGGCTGGCCTGGCTCCTGGTGATTAATGTAGGGTCTCTGATGTTCTGAATTATGGTTTTTTTTTTCTTCCAGTTTTGGTGTTCCTGCACCACCCTTGACTCCATCCTGATGGGTATTGGATGTCACCTCCTATCCAGAGATAAAAGGCTGTTAAAATACAGTCTTATTATAAGAGTAGATTCAAAGGTAGTGAAATGAACAGTCTTATGAAGCTCAACTGAATGTACACTGGGAAAATATGATTCACATATTTTCTGGTCACACAAAAATAGAACATTTCAGTGTGAGGTAGAAGATTCTTCAGCACAAGGATGTTTGAGGAAACCTGGGCACGGTGTGTTCTTCCCAAACAACTCCAAATGCTTAGATGTGTTACTTAGTTGGCTGAGATGGATCTATCTACAGGATGATAGTTTGATACTTTTTCCAAACACCATGGAAGAGATTTGGCAAGTACCTTTCAAAACTCTGAGAAAACCATGGCCATTGATGTCTATAATTCTTTTTCTTAAGTCACATCTGAGGAGTAATTTAAAGAGTTCTTAGAATAGATGTAGAATCACCTTTATTTTTAGAACTGTTGGCTATCTTTTCACTGAATAACATATTTTGAAAATTATTAGAAGCAGATGGCCACGCAATATTATGTATATTGTCAGAAATTTAATTGATGGTACAGCTACCAAGAGTATCACCCAATTAAATAATGCTCAATATTGGATACATGTACACATATACATTAATTAATTTTCAGTCCAAGAAAAGGTCATGCTTAAATATTCCCAACTCAAGTTATTGGATTAGTGGACATGAGCCGCATATAAACCAATTATGTGAGGTATAAAATTATCAAGTCAGGTGTCTCCAGGAAGAATTTTTTTATGGGTTTATGGAATAGCAAGTAACCAGGTGCGTTAAAAGGTAAGAGTTAAATAGTTTTATAGCAAATGAGAAAATTGATGAAGTAATCTCGAATTTTCCCACCAAAAAATGTCCTGGACCAGACAACACAGAATTCTACCAGAGATTTAAAGAACAATTAACACCAATACTCCTTAAATTGTTCCATAAAATAGTGAAGGAAGGAACACTTCCAAATTTTTTCCATGAAGCTAATATCATATTAATCCCAAAACCTAATAAAGATACACTTAAAAAAGAAAACTATAGGCCAATCTCTGATGAGCACAGATAGAAAGATTCTCAACAACATTTTAGCAAATCAGATTCAAAACCATAATAAAATCATTCACTGTGATCAAGTAAGCTTTTTCCCAGGCATACAAGGTTGGTTCAACATATACAAATCAATAAATATAGTCCATCATATAAACCAATCCAAAGTCCAAAACCACATGATACTCTCCACAGATGCAGAAAAAGGATGTTGATCCTTTTATGATCAAAACCTTAGAGACAATTGGAATGATAGGAACTTATATAAACATAATAAAAGCTGTATACAACAAGCCAAAAGCAAGGATTATACTCAATGGGAAAAAACTTGAAGCATTCATGCTTCAAGCAGTAATTAGACAAGGCTGTCCACTCTCAGCACTTCTATTCAATATTGTACTTGAAGTCTTAGCTAGAGCCATAAAACAAGAAAGGCAGATAAATGGGTTAAAATCGGGAAGAAAGAAGTTAAGATATCTCTATTTGCAGATGACATGATTGATCATATACCTGAGTGATCCTAAAAACTCCACCAGGAAACTAATATATAAATTCACCAGAGTGGCAGTTTACAAAATAAACATGTAAAAATTAGTGGCCTTCCTATACAGCAAGGATGAAAAAAATGAAAAAGTCCTAAGAGACAATCCCATTTACTATAGCCCCTAAAAAATGAAATACCTTGGTGTAAATCTAATCAATGAAGTGAGAGACCTTTATAATGAAAACTTTAAAACCCTAAAGAAAGACATTTACAGAAGTCATCAGAAGTTGGAAGACCTCCCATGCTCCTGGATTGGCAGAATCAGCATCATAAAAATGACCATCCTACCAAAGGCAATATACAGATTCAATGCTATACCAATCAAAATCCCAAAGCAATTCTTTAAAGAACTTGACCAAACAATCTCAAAATTCATATTGAAGCACAAAAGGCCCAGGATAGCAAAAACAATCCTGAGTAACAAAAACCCTGCTGGAAGTATCACCATACCAAACATTGATCTATTTTACAAATCCATAGTAATAAAAACAGAAAAGTACTGAATTCAGAAGTAATAATCCTCAGAAGGTTATTCATTCATTTAGTAATTCCGTTTCTAAAAGAAGATCCACTTTGGACTTTGCATGACCTGCACAATGGCTGACATGTCAACGACCTTCCAAAGCCTAACATGGTTCACAGGGGAGAAGACTCCAGGCAGTAGGATCCTGAGAGGCAAGGGATTAAGTCAGAGTCCCCATACTAACAGGGAGCCCAAGAAAGGGCCACTGAGTCCTTACCCCTCATTTAGGGTAGAGGACTCAGAGGTAGGTTTGGCATTCACACAAAAGGAAGCTTCAGGGAATGGGAGAGAGGAAGGGGTAGACACTGGGCAAAGGGGAGGGGGGTGAAAGGAAGGGGTAAAGCAAGGGAGAGTGCAAGGGAGGACTGGGGAGGAGAGGAGAAGGGGAGAGGATTGGGGTACCTATTGAGCTTGTATGACTAGGAAAAAATAAAATGTGAGAGAAAAAATAAAAGAATACTATGTAAAAAGAAGTAGGGGTTATGTTGTATGAAGAAAGCAGGGTGTATGTAAGACCACAAACACATTGTGTTCCCCTTCTGTGATAAATGAATGAAATTTTTAAAAATTAGGGGAATATCAGTTTCATCCATAGTATAATTAGTGTCTCTATGTTGTTCATTCCTAGAGACATTATTCTTTGCCAGAAATCTGAATAATGTATACTCAGCACTAGGATGACTACAAAACAAATAACTGCCCCAAAGTGTGCTCTGGATTGTCCTACTTGTTTCTTTTTAGAAGTTTCAAAGGCGTTAGTGATGATAGTATACTCTCTCCTTAAGTAAGAAGAATCTTGAACTTTGCCAATTTGCCTTAGGAATGCAACTATTGTAGAGTATAAGTGTAAAGCATAATAAACATGGAGGACTGAAAAATGTTCCCAAGATGCATCACATTATCACAGACACTACTATATGCTTGGAATCATCTTCTATAGTTTGTCAAGAGACTATAAAGGGGGGCTGTCTCTTGTAAAGGAAAACCATGTTCAAGAGGAAACGTCTCTTCCATGTTGCTACACTCTGTATCACAGAGTCACACCCTTTTCAAAATGTTCTTCCTCTATGTGCTGGAGACAGACAGAAAATTAGCATGCTTGTGCATGAGGAAATTATTTTGATTGTATTATTCTGGGTATGTTTACTTTCACAAATAATTAACCTGGCCTATCTTTCTACAGGAAAACAACATAGCAGCTTGGCATGTTTAATAGCCAATAAGGATACTGAGGAATGATTTGTATATTCTGAAAGACAAATCTAAATTGAAAAAGTTTCCACAAAGAAATAATCTAATCTCTAGTGTTATAAAAGTAGTAACCCTTGCATTTTTTGATGCAATCTGTGTCATGGGAGAGAACGGGGGGAGGGGAGGCATATAAGCAATCTCATTCTTCTGCTTCTCTCAAACGCATTCTGAAGGACAGAGAAGGTGTGAGCAGAGATGGCAAAGTGGAGCACTGATGTTTTCACCTGTAGAGGTTAGCTCAGAGGGGAGTCATCAGAGATGAGTTAAAAACAAGAAATGTCATCAGGACTTAGCACCTAGCATGTAATGAATTTATTCCATAAATAGCTTGGTAAACTCAAATTATGTGTATTGAAAGGCAATGTCTGAAATAATATCTCTAAAGTGTTACTTCTCTATTCTGAAAGCAAATCAACAAACTTGGCTACAGTGCAGCTGTTTTCAAATTCAATTAGTTTTATGTATTCAAATTAGCCATGGCATTCAGGAAACTCATCATCCTTTTCTTTCTAATGCCCATGTGAACATCAATACCAAGCACATTGAAAGAGAATTCAATAAAGGCTTTTCTAACTACTGCAGAAAGGAAATCAGGAGTTATAGAAATAAAAACACTTTAATTGAATAAATAAAATATTCGGATAGATACATAATAAAGTTATGAATATTTTACTTATAAATCTGTGTAATTAAGCATGTATTGTAAGATAACTTCAAAAATATAATGTAAATATTTTGTACTAGTTACTTTTAATCTGTTGCTGTGAGAGAACAACCAAAGTCAAGCAATTTAAGAGAGAAAAGGTTTCTTCAGCCTATGGTTCCAAAGGGGAGATATAATCTTTCATGGTGGATATGGCACGGCTGTTGGAAGAAGCTAGAGACATGCTAAGCCATTACAGACATCTTGGAGGCTGAGAGGTGCAAGACTTCTTGCTGCTGAAGCAGACCTGTCCATGATGTAGGGTGAGACTAACCCACCTCAAGCCCCACTCCCTGCACTGCCTTCCTTCAGCAAGGCTCCACCTCTCAAGGTGCCATGATCCCAAAAGCATGAGACTGTGGGGGACACATTTCAAACTCTGACATATTTGATGTGTCATTTTTCTAGAATCTTGTAATAAACAAGTGTGAACTTCTTCATCATTGAGCATTTAGTAACAGGAAAACAAATTCTGAACTTTTAATAAAATGGAAATATTTTCAAGCTATAAGTACAATAATTGATACTTAAAACTTTTTTCAGTATTCGTTCTCTATGATTATGTAATTTTTTCTGTATAAATTCATTTGATTATGTAACTAAAACAGGATAAATGTTCTTGGATTGCTTTTAAAGCTAAAGTTTAAGAGAGGTCAATATTCTTCACATGGGAATCCACATTGGAAAATTTCACTTGTATAGTTCAATGATCAAATTGTGGACACTTTAATTTTTGTTATTGAACCTGACATGGAGGTATTATAAGTCATAATTAGAAAAATGTATTTATTTTCATTTTTATAACAATATATTAAAGGGAGTCCTTGTCCATTTATTCTTTCTTAAGATAAAAATTTAAATCTCAACTAAGATTCAATGCTTCTATTACTTGCAGTCCCAAAGTTGTGGAGATCTTGAAAAATGTGGTGCTCAGCTGTAATAATGTGCCAAAATTCACCAAGATCCTTGGAGGCAAGGAATTGACAGCCACAGTAGTGTTCCTATGCTTAAGAGGAACACAGGAAAGGGTTCAGAGAAATGCCACTGGGTCCTTGTACATCATCGGAAAGGAGGGCCCAGAGGAGAGTCTGGCATGCACATTAAAGGATTCTCCGGGGATTGGGGGGGAAGCACTGGGGGATGGGAAGGGAGGGATGAAGGGAGGGGGAGCAGGGGGGTCGGGAGGAGGAGGGAGGAAAGGGAACTGGTGTACCTATTAAAGTTGTATGACCGGAAATAATAATAAAAAATGTTAAAAAAATAATGTGTCAAAATTAATTAAGGCACATGAACATTTTAAATGGATCTTTTCCTCTTAACTATTGCTTGAATAATTGTTACTGCTCGACAAGGTATTTTACATGAAGTATCAACACGATGATTTGAATGACACTCATAATTATAACTTTTAGCTACAGCAATTAATAAATTACTGTCCCTCATGGGACTATCTCTAACCATTTACAACCTTTATTATTGACCAACAGTATTCTAGGACCTTTGGATTTCTTCCAGTCTTATTAATTCACAACTTAAATTTTTAATTTTCACTGATACACAATGTGAAAATATTACCATATTTGAAAGAAAAATATTTTCTATCTTGTTCAGACAAGTCTACTTTCATAGCCTATCGTCCAACAGCTCCAGTTCTCCCAGTGAGCTTTGGTAGCTGGCTAACTCTCTTAAATCAGAAGTAAGTGCTAGTCCATAAATAAGGAAATTTAATTATATTCAAAGTAATTTCAATAGAAGTTGGTGAAATTTGCTTTCTGAAATGAAGAATCACTGCTAGGTGGCAGATAGGAGGTAATGATGAAAACTAACAGGATCTCTTTTCCAATAGAAACCCACAGCTGCAAATTCTTTGGTTTTGCTTCCCTGCTAATAAACTTTCTTATATATATATATGTATATATGTGTATGTGTATGTGTGTGTGTGTGTGTGTGTGTGTGTGTGTGTGTGTGTATGTGTGTGTATGTGTATTTATTTTATTTCCGTTCATACAAACTTAACAGGTACACCCATTCCCTCCCTCCCTCCACTTCCCCTGACCCCCCTGCTCCCCCCTCTCCTCCCCCTTCCCTCTCCATCCGTCAGTGCCCTCCCCCCATCTCCAGAGCACCCTTTAATGTGCATGCCAAATTCTCTTCTGGGTCCTCCTCTCCGATGAGGTGCAAGGACCCAGCGGCATTTCCTGAAACCCTTTCCTGTGTTCCCCTTAAGCATAGGAACATTACTGTGGCTGTCAATCTCTAGCCTCCAAGGATCCTAGTGCCTTTAGTCCACGCTAGTTTTTGTGGAGTCAATAATGTGTTGGACATTGCGCAGGGACATGCAAAGTCCAATTATGATTGTTTCGGCCCTAACTTGTGTGGAGTATCTTGCATATCATTACTCCTCCCATCCTCGTGCTCTTACATTCTTACCGCCCCCTCTTCCGCAAATTTCCCTGAGCTTCTGGATGGGGAGAGATTAGGCTGTCCCTGCCAATAAACTTTCTGACATCACCTCCAGGTGATGTGCCTCAGAAGTTAGGATCCTAGTGCCTTTAGTCCATGCTAGTTTTTGTGGAGTCAATAATGTGTTGGACATTGCGCAGGGCATGCAAAGTCCAATTATGATTGTTTCGGCCCTAACTTGTGTGGAGTATCTTGCATATCATTACTCCTCCCATCCTCGTGCTCTTACAATCTTACCGCCCCCTCTTCCGCAAATGTCCCTGAGCTACTGGATCAGGGAGAGATTAGGCTGTCCCTGCCAATAAACTTTCTGACATCACCTCCAGGTGATGTGCCTCAGAAGTTAGACCTGAATATTCCACAGAAAGACGTGCATGACACTGTTGCGCTTGTATCATCGTATACCTGCTGACATTGAGGGTTAGAAAGACCTGAAGATTGTAGAGCAAAAGGGTGTGAAGAACGTGATGCAAGGAACTGGTGATAAAGAAATAACTATTTTAGAAAGATGAGTTTCTCTCTCCCTTTCTTCACTTTGATGAATTTGGACCACTACTTCATTGAGCATGAGAAACTTGCATCTGCCCAATGTCTTCAGGTTTATACTTCTGTCAGTCACCAGATCTCTGGGAGCACTCTGTTGGCAGTGTCACTGCCCCCTGTCCCCCATCTTTCCAGACGCAAGTCTTAGGGGAGAGACCAAGTATGTTTCTGATGTCATTGAATCACTTACCCGGAAAACTCCAAAGTAAGTGTTCTGGCTTGTCATTTTTATTTTGTGGCTTATATTTACCTGACTTTTATGTTTGCCTACTCTTGTTTGTTTGCATTTTCTCTGATACCTAGAAAGATACCTTCCAAAAGTACTGCTGCCTTTTGGCTATGAACTGGTGTTCTGCAGGCTAGGCTTATACCTCCACAGGCTATCAAAGAGATTTTTGGGCTTGATTTTAGACAATGAGACAAGGCTGGGCTGTTCTAGTGATGACTTACTAAGAAAAACAGTAAGGAGAAAATTAATTCAGGATGTTTCCATTTTGGACTGGCATGTAGCTCAGTGAAAGGATAATTACTTGGCCTTCGAGGAACCCAACGTTCAATTTCTCCCACCTTGAAACATACAATCAAGCAACCCAAAAGAAATTTGTTGGTGTCAGATTTGATAAATATTTGGCACTGTCTTATATTGTCACCAGGTTGAAATGGGAAAGCAGTTTTGGAACACAAAATTACCTGTAACACTTATTTTCTCTACCTAGGAGAATTGTCTTTCTCCTTAATCTTGTGTATTCTGGTTGAAAAATCCTTTGTCTGACTTAATGCTAATGTGATGTATTTATTATTTTGCTAGTTAATTTCACAAATTATCTGGGAAAAGAGCAACTTAAGGAAGAGGGGGCTTCTGTTGGCTTATAGTCTCATCGTGCAGTTCATCGTGATGGGCGAGTTATGGTGGAAGGAGCTTCAGGTGGCTGGCCACATGGTATTCACAGTCAGAAACCAGAAAGAGTGAAGGCCACTTGTGCTCAGCTCGCTTAGGCTTTTCATTCAGTCTAGGACAACAGCCCGTGGAATCGTGTTTCTGACAGCCAGTGTGGCTTTTCCTGCCTCCATCAACCTGATTTAGAAACTTCTTCACAGATAGGCTCAGAGGCCTGTCTCCTGGGTGAGCCAGATCCTGGCAAGTTGATACTCAGCATTAATTATCACAAGTTCATCTCCTGTCACTTGACAGGTAATCTAATCACATCACTTTCAAGCCATAACCATCCACCCCTCCATAGGAATCAGGGTCATCTCGTAATGCATTCAAAAATCCCCATAGTCTTTAACAGTTTCAACACTCTTTAAAGGTCGAAAACCTTTTTATGGGACTCAAAACAATTTTTACTATAAGAGTCTATGAAATCAACAGCAAGTTGCATACTTCTAATATTCATTTACACAGAATAAACATTTCCATTCCAAAGAAGCATGCCACGTAGAACAGAAAAATCAGATCAAAGCAAGACCCAGAAGGTCAAACATCAAATCCTAAAGTTTCATGTCCAGTGATCTGGAATACCAGATAGCTTTGAGAAACCCCTTAACTCTCACTATATGGCATGAAGAACACACAGCCTCCATAGGCCAGCTCCATTATTACATGCAGATTGTCTTGATAGGTGTTCCACAGTTTTGTCATCACCAACATCTTAGGGATTCCATTGCAATCTAGAGCTCATATTCAAAGCTTTACATAGTGGCCTCTCAAGCTATTGTGCAGGGGACTCAACTCTATTACACTTTGCATAGCAAAAGAAGCTCTCTGAAGCCGTGGTGCAAAACTCTATGCCTTCCTCAGTGTTGCATCTTTCATATCTACAAAACCAGTCCTATGTGGATGATGCTGCCAAAATTCTGCTGCCAGCGTGGGAGGAAAGCCGGCCCTCTTGATGGCAGCTGCATTAGCTTCTGTATACTGACATGGGGGAAACTCTTTTGTAGATTCTTGCTTTAGAGGAACAAGGAAGCTCTTCAGTGATGTTCTCAGTTTAGACTCTTCCATTCTCATGAATTTGCATTTTCATAAGAAGAAACCTTTAATGGAAATGGTGTTATCCTGGGAACATCTTTCCTGTGTTCCAGTGAAGGCTTTAGGTATCTCTTCCATTTCATTTCTTGCAATTTCCTTCTCTGTTGCTATGAGACAACACTCAAACAACCAGCAACTTAAGGAGAGAAAATAGAATTTGGCTTAAAGTTCTAGAGGGGAGATATAGTTCACTATGGTAAGAATGGCATGGCTGGGTGGCAGAAGCTGGAAGTGGCTAAAGTCAATGCTAATATCACAGAGGCTGAGAGAACAGGGCAAAGACTGCTAGAACAGAATATTTTCAGAAACAGGACAGGGCTAACTAACCTCAAGGCCCACTACCTATGACATACCTTCCTCCAGCTAAACTCTACCTTCTAAAAGTTGCCACAATCTTCCCAAACACCAAATAAACATTCAAGCACGTAAATCCGTGGGAAAAACTCTCTTTTCAAACTATAGCAGGTTAATCTTTTTAACAACTGAAACTACTTTAAAAATCTACCTTGCCTATAAGATTAAGCACATTCTCATACTTTTCATCATCCCACTAGGTATTTATAATTTTTCCATTTTATTTTTATTCTGTCTTATTGATGACGTGTATGAGAACAGTAAGTGGTAGCCTTACTACAGATTGAATGCTAGCCTGTCTTACGTTTCCTGTCATACACATTAGCCAGTTATGCCCGTATTCATCCTCACTCCAGTTCTGAAGAGTGCAACCTGACTGTCTTCCAGAATATTACATGAATGGTGTTTAACCCAATCTTAAGACTCCTTGCTTTCCACTGAATCCTCATGAGCCAACTATTCACTGTCTTCATTTCTCTTGATATTCTGGCTTTCTAAACTTCAGCAGAATGTCACATTTATCGCTGCTTACAGCATTCTAGGGCTTTTCTAGCTTGAAGTCCAATTTCTCTGTCTTCCACGGCAAACCAGTTCTGAAAGCTTAAGAGCCATAAGGTCATGCTTATTACTGCAACAACTATCCTTCCTGGTACCTTTTCTGTATTAGCTACTGTTTTCATTTGTCAGATAACATATCTGACAAAAGCAACTTTAAAAAGGTGAGGTTCTCTTGGTTCACAGTTTCATGGTGAAGTCTATCATGGTAGGGAAGTCATGACAAAAGGGCCACATTGCATGTACAGTTAGGAAATAGAGAGAATCATGGATGCTGGTGCTGAATTCACAGACTCTTTTTAATTCATTTCTGGAACTCTGACCCATGGAGTTTCACAGCCCCCATTTAGAATAGTTTTTCCTGTTTCTATGCACATAATATGTAAAATCTCTCATGGACATGTCTAGAAGCTTTTCTCTTTGGTGATCATGTAGATTCTGTCAAGCTGATACTCAAGATCTACCATCACATGTATTAAGAGGAAAAACTATGTGGGTATTGGAGTGGAAACATTTTTGCGAGTAGATCCCCAAACTGTTAACTGAAGTTTACCCTTAAAATCACTAAATAATTCCAGAAGAAGCTGAAATTTTGTGGACATGTCAAAACTCTCTTTTGTGACATGATATAGTTTATGTAATCCTTAATATCAAATTATTCTTTACTGGGAATAATAATAGCAAATATACAAGAAATTATATTATAATACCATGATATGTTACCTAACATTATATGTTAACTGAGGCAAAGGAAGAATTAGAAGTAAAAGCAAGGAAAGTACTTTTTTTGGTGTAAATGGAACACTGATATTATGAATAGGGATTTTGAAGCTAGAAATCACGTGGCAGTAGTCCAGTTAGCACATTGAGGACAGTAATGAAATGATATTGCATTGTCTTAGAATATTATATGTCTTAGAATATTATAATCTTGTCACTTTTCATGGCAGTTGGAACTCAGCTGGGAGGCAGAATTTTGCTTGATGCTAACACAGATATTGCTAGCTTGAAAGATCACTTCACTTATCCTTTCTGAATCTAATTTTCTGATAGGTAAAATAAAAAGGTATATCAAGGGACTTAAAATCTGCATTTTTAATTAAAATATTTTTATGTATATCTTTCAGGATCATCTCACCAGGTTCAGAGAAAAAAAGTTGTGATTCTTCACAGGACAAGAGCAGTAGGGCTACATGTGTTTTGAGATTCTTTAACCCTATATACCAGTTTATCTCAGCTGTCAACCAGATGCTTGGAGGTGGTCATCTGAATTTACTTACAAAGGAATTATTTGGCTAAGGTAGGAGGAATCTAGCAAGCCTGTAGGAGATTTTTAATTGCATGTTTGGTGTAAAAAGACATAGTCCATAGTAGGTGGAACTATTGCCTGCTCAAGAGGATAAAGATGGAGGAAAACTGGTTTAATATTTGAAGCTAGCAGGCTAGCAAGTGATATTAGTTCTTGCCCTCTGCTCTTGATATTGATTAGATGTGACTAGTTCCCTCAGCTCCTTCTGAGAGTAACTCTTTTGAGATAATGGGTCATAACCTGAAGCCACAAATATGCATTGGAATCCTCTAAATAGTTTGAATCATGTATTTATTATAGCAATGGAAATATGAAACTAAGGTAACCCAAGTTTACCAACAATATTTGTGTCAAATACACTATGTATTTGCTACATGAAAATTCATGTGTTACATATTTACCAAATTAGATCAATATATACATGCATATATATATACTTCAAACACATAAAAAGTAAATATTTTTATTTTAATAAACAGGCAGTTCTTCAAGGGTGGGTGCCATTATCATAGAGAATAGAAATGGCACATTTTTGTGCCCTAAAATGACACTATAGTCTTATTTGAGATCCAAGATTCATGACAATCCAATTTGCCTACTAATGAAAATGTGTAGTCATTGTGATGATCCCTAATCCAACAGATATTTGTTGCATGTTCATTTTCTTTTTTTATGTGTATTCGAATATGACATACCTACGTGTGTGTGTGTGTGTGTGTGTGTATGTGTTTGTGTCTGCATAAGTATGGGTACAGGAGCAAATGGGGCCTCAGTCTTAATCTTTCATATATATTATACTTTAAGGCTGTGCGTTTCAGTGAAATATACTAGTCAGTGATTGGGCTTGAATTTCTAATCTTATTTGGACTTTTTGAACTGAGGACCCCAATGCTCTGCCTTTCTAGACTACAACTATAGGTGAGCCATCATTTCTATCTGACATTTACATAAGTTCTAAGAATTTGAACTCTGGCGTTTTTGCTTGTACGGCATGCATGCACTATCACTGCTGAAACATCTCCCGAGCCCTGAATTTTCATTTTAAACAAACGCTAATTTTTCTGTTGTAATTAAAATAAATGTTCTTTATCTTCAATCTAGTAAATTTGCATACTTACTTAAAACTTTAATTAAACTTAATGAATGAAGTGAGAGACGTGAAAATCATGGAATAAAGTTAGGCTGTACTCGCTTCTAAAGAACGTTATGCTGTGCTGTATTTATTTCTGTTACTATTGGACCTCAGGTGCGAAGATAGAATTGTAGTCATGATGTTTATAGCAAAAACTCATCATTGTCCAATGATCCATGAATGGCTTGCTTTTATTTATTTAATTTATTAATTTAATTTTCTCTCCTGTCTTACTCTTCTCTCTCTCCCTCCCTCTCTCACACATACACATGCACACACGCGCGCACACACACACACACACACACACACACACACACACACACACACCTCTCACTGAAACAAAATCTATGTTTATAATTAGCTTGAATCAAAATTAGACACTGTCTCAGTTGCATTACTCATTGTCTTTATTCTCCCAATAATGTTTAGTCAGGTTTTAATAAGAGGCTAAATTAATAAACTAGTTAAACATAGAATCCAGAAACAATGACGTGTGTAGATTCTTTTATGCAATAGAGCTATAGATTTAAAAAATCTGTGGGTCATTTAATAAATAAGGTTGGAACTAAAGAGTAATCCAGCGAAACTGAAAAAAAATCAACAAACTATAATTCGGAAAATCAGAGACTCTGTATCAACCCCTAATCTCTCCCCATCCTTAAACTCAGGGAAACTTGCGGAAGAGGGGGTGATAAGATTATGTAAGAGGCTAAAGATGGAGAGGAGCAATGATATGCAAGATACTCCATAAAAGTTAGTGCTGAAGTAATCATAATAGGACTTTGCGTGACCTGCCTACTGACCAACATATCATTGAATCCCCAAAGTCTAAAATGGACCACAGGCACTAGGATCCTTAGAGGCAAGGGATTAACAGCCACAATAGTGTTCCTATACTAAAGGGGAACAATAAAAAAGAGCTCTAGGCAATGCTGCCAAGTCCTTACACCTCATCAGAGAGGAGGACCCAGAGGGAAGTTTGACATGCACACTATAGGATGCTACAGGAATGGGGGGGGCACTGGGAGAAAGGGAAAGAGGGGGGAAAGGAAAGTGAAAACGTGGGGAGGGAGCAAGGGGATCAGGGAGGGGTGGAGGGAGGGAGGGGATTGGGGTACTTATCAACTTTTTATGGATGGAAGAAATAAAAAAAAGAGTAATCCAATAGGCAAAAGATAAACTTGAATCTGCATTTCATACGTTATACAAATATAAGCTCTGGATGTTCATGTTTGAAACAAATTTTTACTTTAATATAAAATACAGGTAAATATATTTTGGAAATAAGGATTGAGAAATATTTCTTAAGTGAGATACGAAAAAGCATAAATTATTTTAAAAAGTGAATTTTTAAGATTATTTTACTTATGACAGCAACTTAAAGACACATTACAGAGCAAGAGAACTGTGTTAATTTGTCTTCTGTTGCTATCATAAAGTTCACAGAATAGCAACTTAGAATCGAAAAAGTTTATTTTGGATTATAGTTTCTGAGGTTTGAGTTTGTCATTGTAAGTTTTCATTATTTTGGGTCTCTGGAAAGATAGAGCACCATGATGTGGCTGGCATACAATGGAAAATAATCTTATGGTAACTGAAAAGTGGAAAGAAAGGAAAAGAGGAAGCAGTTACAACACCCCCATTTAATTGTGTACCTACAAAACTGTACCCTCTGATTTCCTTCCAAATAGGTCCCTCCCTCTCACAGATTCCTTCAGATACTAAAAGCTCATTCAATTGAATGCCAAGCCAATACCTATGAAGCCTTTGGGAAAACACTTAAAATTCATACCATAACTAAGATTTCACTCTATCTACCATCAATAAAGAATCACCAACAAGAATAATTTAAAACACTTAAAAAGGCACAAATTATTAAAAGAATACTGATGAGATGTCCACAGAAAAAGTAAAAACATTCAGTTAAAAATTACAAGAAGGCAGTCTTCAACACTTTAGTGGTCAAGTGTGTGCAAATGATAACTGTGATAGGATGTTATTCTCCTACATTCAGTTACAGATAATTTACATGTCTCCTACACAAAGTTCTGGGGGTGAGACAGATACACAACATAAGTAATGCTTGTTGCTCTGAAAATGTAACAACTAGTTTGAAAATCGTTGGTCAATCTCAAGCATTTTTGCACCTTATGACCTAGAATCCCAAATTTGCTTACATACCCAAGAGAAGGTGCAGTCATGTAAATGGAGATCTATGTACACCAACTGTAGTGCCAACTTTAATAGGGAACAGCTAGAAATAAATTAAATGATGCTCAATGTGAGTTAAATTAATAACATGCAATAAAGTCTCAAAATGGAATTTTAAACAACAGTCAAACCAACTACAGCAACATAAATGTGTGACTGAATCTTTGTATGAAGCTATTAATTAAAACAAAAGCTATTATCAGTGTGACAACTTTTTATAACCTTTTAAACAAGTAAAATTAAAATAAAAACATGTTAGGAAAATATATATGCTGTTAAATTGTTGAAATAGAAAAGAAGGAAATGGAATAGAAAAGAAGGAAAGGAATAGGAAAGAAAAAATTCTCAGCTTTAAAATCTTGAATATTTTCCTATAAGAGAAAAAAGACAGGGCTGAAAAGTGGAAGAAAGGAGAAGAAAGAAAGAAGGAAAAAAAGCAGTGGTTTTGTGTATATCTGCATTATATGTGACAGTGATTTCTTTTTTTTTGTATATGCAAGCACTGTCAGAAATAAAGCATGCTGGCTGACGAAATGACAATGTCTAACTTAACATTAATTTCAGTAGGATTGCATAAATAGACTTGTCTCTATGTACGTTGGCAATACTGAAGCAAGAAAAGGTTAAATGACTTATTCACTGGGAGGGAAAAAAAGGAGTTGTCATCCATGGTGCCAAAAATAGAAGTTCTGATTTCCACTCCTGTGATCTCGGCAGAGGACAGAATGTTCACTGTATCTGACTGATATAAAATACAGCTTCTCCAAGGACTCTATTATTTTCAACTACTGCATAAGTACATATAATTATAAGCTTCTGGAAATATGTGCTGTTTATTTTATCACTTGTAACAGCAAATAAAGGCTTGGACTGAGTATTTACCCAACAGTGACTCTCCCAACCTTCAGAGTCATTGCAGACTATCTCTACGGGTCTGTTCAGAGATCTTGCAGATCAGTGACCCATTAGTGCAATTCCAGTCTAACATGGCTCCTGCCACACAGACCCTGTTCTTACTACCAGATGAAAACCTTTTGATGTTGGAAACACTCTGCCCATTATTATCTATGTGTCGTTATTCATAAAAGGTGCAGAAGCAGAACTATAACTGTACTTTAAAAAAATTCTTTTCTTTGTAAGTGATGCAATCATTCTCCTTTTGCAATTTTTCTGATAAATTTATGATCTGAACTCTCAAAAAAGCTGCAATCAGAGCACTCATGCCTTGCTGGTTTTTTTAATTTTGTGTATAGAATGTGTTTATATGCATCTATGTTTGTGTATTAGCATGTGTACATTCATCTGTGTCCATTTCTGTGTGCACATTCACATGTGTGAATGTGGACAAAATCTTGCGATGATGTTTGTACTTTCAGAGGACAACTTCTTTGGCTCTTGTTTTTCACATTTTCCCTTGTTTTAGGCAAGGTTTGTTTATTCTTCAGTGTGTGTATGCACAAGGCTACATGTGAACTTCCAGGTATTCTGTTGTCTCTACCTCCTACCTCTTAGATTCTAGATGTATGTTACAATGACTGGTTTTGCATGATTCTGGGAATTTGAACTCAGGTCTTCATGCTTCCTACTCTACCCACTGTCTCATCTCTTCCTTGTTACATTAATTATTATATTATTTTATATATTATATTATATATAAAGTATGTGCAAAGGCATAAAAAAGAAACATATTATTGCCAATAATTATGAAAAGGAGGATTTTCAAATTTTAGTGAACAAACAGCTGACTACAGTCAGGACCCATTTTAAGGGTGAGGTTCTTGTGCCTTCACATTCAGCTGTTATCAATTAAATGTCTCATTATACAGTTTAACAACCCCTGCAGCATCCATCCTCACTACTCCACTCAGGGCTGTCCAACATAGTCACATGTTGCTACCACTTATATATGCAGTTACCACTGCATACAGACAACATGCAGCCTACATAAAGAACAAAAATGATTTGTATGTTAACTACAGATCTTCGGCTCCAAACAAACCTTAGAGAATATTAGAGTAAGCTTTCTCAGATTATGTCATAATCTTAGTAGAGAATCTTAGTGGAGAATAGTCTTCATTTTGGGATTGAGGACCAGGGAAAGATATCACAAACCTTTTGGAGAGATTGATGCATCTGTGGATTCATACCTGGTGTGCATTGCTATGGTTTGAATTTTGTCGCCTCCAAAATTCAGGTGTTGCAATATTATGATAATGTCTGGAAGTCAGACCTGTGATAAATGATTAAGCTATGAAGGTTTTGTTTCTCATTTGTAGGATTAAGGACTAAATGAAAGAGATTTCAGCAGGCTCATACAGCCACTCTGGCGAGCCGTCTGGAGATTCTTAAAGAAATTGAAATGCCATATGACCCTGCTATCCCACTTTTGGGAATAACCCCCCATGCAGCAGAGGTTCACCTGGATAGCACAAGCACGACCATGTTCATAGCAGCACTGTTTACAATAGCAAAGTCATGGAATCAACCCAAATGTCCAACAGTTGACGAGTGGATAAGGAAAAGTGGTAAATCTATACAATGGAGTACTACTCAGCCATCAAAAATGATGAATTACTGGAATTTGCCGGGAAATGGATGTCATTAGAAACAATTATATTGAGTGATGTATCCCAAACCCAGAAAATTAAGTGCCATATGTACTCCCTAATAGGTGGCTCCTAGTACCAAACTCACCCAGCCCACATTGAGACACACAAAGGTAAACCTATGTAATACAGTAATTGCAAGGATTATGAACAGGAGGGATGGGGTTGGAGGGCCACACCAGAAACAAGGAGAGAGGGGACCATATTCCAGCAGAGAAAATAGGCCTCCATCAAGGAATGCAAGTAAGTAATATGACACCTGGTTAAGTTCACAGACATTTTGTTCCTGATCATTTACAACTGAGGGGGTATGATCTCACCAGAAGGGGAGGGCATATAGTCTGGCAGATAAAAAGTAATCATTTTGCAAATGGGTGATTGACCCTTCCCTCACTGAGGTTTCCTACTTTTATTACATCTACCCTTGAATGTGCTATTATAACAAGACTCCAGTTTAACAGCTTTTTGTCTCTGACCAGGGGGTGACATACAGTGCCCATCGGGATGGAGTGAAGGGCATTGCAGGAGCAGCAAAACTGCAAAAGAAACTCAACAAACCAAAATCCAGAACTTCAGAGACTCTATATCAACCACATAGAACTAAGCCAGCCTAATCTCTCCCCACCTGAAGTTCAGGGACATTTGCAGAAGAGGGGGCGGTAAGATTGTAAGAGCAAAAGGATAGGAGGAGCAATGATTTGCAAGATTCTCCACAGTAGTTAGGGCCGAAGCAATCATAATAGGACTTTGCATGCCCTGTGCAATGTCTAACACACTATTGACCTCACAAAGTCTAGCATCTGCTAAAGGCACCAAGATCCTTGGAGGCAAGGGATTGACAGCCACGGTAGTGTTCCTATGCTTAAGGGGAACAGGAGAAAGGGTTCAGGGAAATGCCACTGGGTCCTTGTACATCATCAGAGAGGAGGACCCAGAGGAGAGTCAGGCATACACAATAAAGGACTCTCTGGGAATTGGGGGGGAGACACTGGGGGATGGGGAGAGAAAGGAGGGGGAGCAGGGGGTTTGGGGGGAGGAGGAGGGAGGGAGGGAATTGGTCTACCTATTAAGTTTGTATGAGCGGAAATAATAAAAAATGTATAAAAAAAAGAAAGAGATTTCAGGCAGCACTGGCCACTATGCCCTTCTATCCCCTGCCATGTGAGTATGAGAGCGAGTAGACCCACTGGGTGCCAGACTCTGAGACTGTGACTTTGGATTTTCCAGTGCTTGTTATTTATAAAATATTTGTTTCAGATATTTTGTCATAGCAGCAAAAAGGGAGCAAATGAATAAATGTTCATGCTATACATGTAGATTTTTTTCACTGATCCTTGATTTATGTCATATAATATAGAGGATTTTGCAACTTTTATCTCTTTTTTAAAAATTGGTGGAAAAGAATCCCAAATCAACCAAATCACATATAAACAGAAAATTTTATTTCTGCTTAAAATGTATTTCAGTGGACTTGCATTTGATTTGGTAGTTGAAATTTAGACAGGTCTTTTCCATGAAAACATTGATGTAATTTTTAATCTTCAACAACTTTGAGTCCATTTTAGTAATGACTAGTACTTAAACGTGTTGCTCAGGTGATTTAGCAAATAGAAGTACATCCTCATCAGAAGCAGAAAGACTCTCAATTGAGACCCTTGGGATTTCTACCAGACACTTCTGATTGGATTCAAATTCTACTAAAAGTTTTGTCTTCAAGTGAAATTATTTTGGAAAGTTGATATAAACAAAATGGTCTTTGTCAGCAGTACTTTTATTCTGATGCCGGTGTAACCTTCAGAAAGTTCTGAATTCTTCCAAAGTGTTTGTGCATCTTTTTCTGAATGATATGGGTATCTCATCTTAATTTCCTTGACCTCACTGGTATCTTTCTTTTAGCAGAGAAAGGTCACATGTTGTCACTTCTAATCTTTTCCTCTAAAGTGACCTTTCAAGGCCAGTCTACCAGTCCAGAATATCTGTGATTGCCAGAATCTGGAAAAGTAAGGCTTCATGCCTAACATTTTCAAGAAAGTCTTGTCACAAGTATAAGCCTCTCTTTTTGACTTGTCACAAGATTCGACATACCGGTACTCTGAAAAACAGAGAGAAACTTCTTATCCTATTTCAACCAAGTACATGAGCAGTTTTCCTGTAGAAATGCCAAGAAACTTTAGGTAGTAATAACAATTTACTTTACTACATTTCTAAATAAAATCTTTTGGAACTATAGATTGGAGGATATGTCTGTGAAATTATTAGAATGCTTTTAACAGAGCAAGGCATCTGTTAGGAAAATTGTAAGGCATTGACGGTAATGTGTGCTGAAGGCTGACACGGTGCCTCTGGCTGCACCATACTCATCAAGCTGGAGCTTGGGTTATAGAAGTTCCACATGCATTCTCATGCACACACAGTGCCAAGACTCTTTGTCCATTAGGACTTTTGCTTGATTGAGACACTGGTTCACTGTTGGAAAGACGTGGCCTTGGAGGTATATCCAGGAGGCATCGTTCATAAGCTGCATGGGTCATTAACATTCACTGGGAGACAGAATATAGAGCTTTAGGAAAACAATGACAGTTTTCACCCAGTTGCACAGAAAATGGAAATGACACAGCTGTTATTTTCACCACAATTGGCTTCAAAATAGCAAAATGTCAGAGTTCAGCCGTAGGTTACATCAAAGAAAAAAAAGCACTGCTTGAGTTTTCCTCTTTTCCAAACAACCCACTAGTTCAAGCATTCCTGGACTACTTGACTTGATGAAGCTCTCTCCAGTTATTTAATGCTTTTTCTTTTCTTGGAAAAGTATCAAGAATCCCATTATGGGATTTTTACTAAATTTTACTAGATTTTACTAAATTTTCTCCTTTTTAAAAGAAGAATTTGCTATTTTTTTCACTAAGAAAAAAATCTCCATTGTGCAACAATTTTTTTTTTTCAGAAGCTCAGAAATAAGTTTTCTTGACTGTTCAAATTCATTGGTAAGAAACAGCATATAAAAACAATCTGGGGCTGGAGAGATGGCTCAGAGATTAAGACTCTGCCTTATAAGTAGAAAGAACTAAATTCATATCCCAGATCTCAGCTAAAAACTCCCTACCAAAATGTCAGTGACTTCCAACTCTGGAAGATAGAGCCTTGGATATTCCAAAGGGAAGCAAAAAGGAGGTAGAAGCAATCCAAAATGATTTTTGAAGTCACCCTTCAGCCTTCATGAGCACACAGAGTATATCTTCTGATACAAAGAAACACATATAGACACACACATATGCACATACATGCACACACACACACACACACACACACGAAATTTTAAAAGCTTAAATATTTTAAAAAGGAAAACAATTTGGCATTTGTGTCCCATCACAGTTAAAGATGCAAAATAAGATCTAAAGATGTGGAAGAACTGTTAGTTTTCTTCTCTTCGACATTTGCCAGTTTTGGCTTAATGTGAACAGAAAGAGGAATGCATAAACATTATCTTTAAAGCTGTTGACTGTAATGATGTCCTCACATAGGGATGATCATTTTACATAAGAGCCTATGCTGGGGCTGGATAGGTGGCTCAGGGTTTAAGCCTCTGCCTTGCAGGTGGAAGGTCCTGAGTTCGGATCCTAGACCCCACGTATAGATGCCATGCGGAAGCGGGGGCGGCCTGCGTTTCTGGTCCTGGTAGGGCGGAGCCTGTGAATCCCCGGGCAGAGTAAACAAGGAGGAGGTGGAGGCGGTCCATGGTGGTTCCCGAATTCGCCCATGGTTCTACACACACACATAAACTCACAATTGAATAAATAATAAAAATTTAAAAAAAAGAGCCTATGCTGATCTATTCATGCATAAGGCAAAATATTAAAAACCTATTAAAACATTAAGCAGTAACCCATACACATCTTACCATAAATAATTGTAGCTTTTTGCACAGTAAGGAAAGGAAACAACAATAAAAGTGAATAAAAGTACTTCATCTATGCATGCACATTATGTGCTTGCTCTTTATGCACCAACATGGTATTTGTAGGTGACCTTCAAATCAAAAGGACAAGTTCTAACCAACACACAGATGGGAGAATATATTAGCAAACTCTGTTTCTGATATGGCTTGCATATATAAGGAATTAAATGATAAAATTTTCAATTTAATATAAAATGGCCAAATTATATTGGCTATTAATTTTATTTCATTTTTTTGATATTACTGGGGATCCAACCTGCAAGGAAAAGTACCCCACCACTGAGCTATTCGTCCACAGCACTCACATAGTTTCAAAAGGGATACCATAGTTTATTTAAAACAACATAATTTTAGACATTAATTTGATTTTATAGCAATTAAGAAGTGGATGCTTCTTCTGTCATTTTCCCAAGTAAATTTCATTTAGTACCAATGTTCTATCAGGACATATGGATATGACAATTTCAAAATTTTGGAGGCTTAGATAAATTATTAATTTTTCTCAAGCTATGTGCTCATTAAAGTTAGCTACAACATCTACTTCTCATTATGAAACCAAAGATGACTGATAGTTTATCATATTAAAGTATTACTAGTTATGTAGGAAAAGGAACATGGAAAATTGTGCCATACAATCTTCCTGCAAGGAAATGGGTCACAGACTCTTCAGTTGTGCATCACTGGAAAAAGCATCTGGGTGAGCCACACCCAGCTGTAAAAAGAGTGGAAAATCCAGTTCTTGCAAGTGGCAAGAAATAGTGAATTAGAATTTTGTGCCATCCTATTGCCTGTCACAGAATGCTTGTAAAGATGGAGTTGGCCTATTTTCTTATTTACTATGATACAACATTAAAAAAAAACCTAACATTGGATATCATGTAGTTGTCTAAAAAAAAAAAAAAAAGAATTTCGTGTGACTACAGAATTTTGTCCTGAATTTTTGTCGCCAACATGGGTATCAAAGTAATAAATGTGGGAGGCTGTCTTCCAGCAAGCCACTGTCAAAAGCTTATCACACTCAAGTCAGGGAGCACATCCTTCAGGAACACGGATGTTGGTCATGCCAAGGAAAGTGCTAATTATGTTCTTGATTACCTCGATTGTGAAAATAATTTCTTTAATTCAGCTACTGAAATTTAATGTTCTCTTACATATGGTCAATCGTATAATTCTTTCTTTATCTGAGATACAGAAAATGAGATGTCAAAAAAAAAAACTCTTGTTTCAGCATAACATTTCTCTTAGGAAACTCTCTTTTTATATCAGGGCTGATGAGCCCACCAGGCTCCACTGGATGGTCCTAAACCCACAGTCACACACATCACCCTAGTTAACTTGGTGAACCTCAAACAAAAACAGGACATGAATCTGGGACAGGGGTTTTTGGAAAGGAGGAGAGTTAATGTGTTGCAAAGGACATGTTGCAATAGGGGTTATGATAATCAGAATGTACATTTACATGCATGAATTTGTTACAAAAACAAATTCAATGAGTTAATTAAAATTAAAAAATGAATAAACAAAAACAAATCTGCATTTTTAGCATCATTAACCTTCAATATCAAATTCATAAGTTAGGCAATCCTGACTGAAAATCACAATGTTAAGCTATAACTTAAGTAGGTCACTTAGAAATCACAAAAATGGTCATAACCATACAATTTTAATTTCATCTACCATTTGAAATCCTGTGTGGATATTCTCTTATTTGCCAATATGAACTTGACGATTACATTGAAAAGCTGCAATTTAATTTTTGATTAGTGTCCTCTCAAGATTCTTCACCATATACAACCGAGAAAAGTAATCTGCTTCTATCCATAAGCTGAGTATAAAACCTGTGTGTAGATTGATATATTAGTAAATAAGTCACACCTTCTTAAATTGTACACCTTTCTCAGTTGTGAACGTTAATTTCTTCTTTCAATCCTGATGTCAGTGTAATGTCTTTCTTACCATAGATTGCTGGTCATAGGAAAAATAGTTAAGAAAACCTCCAATCTTTCTAAATGTCCATTTTTAGTCAAAAATCTGAAATTTCACCAAAGTATTCTCCTCATAGAAGTGCTGTACACACGCCCTGAGCTGACTCAGTAGTTTACCGAAATGTAAAGCAAAATATGATATTATCTCAACATACAATAATAGCTGCAATTACACTTTTTATATAAGACAATCTTTGTGAAGGCTTACTCTGTCTTCTCTTTGAACTTAAAGAGTGTTTTTCAGTGCTGCAGGCGCTGTTGTGACCTGTATCTAGTTTTACTCTGATGATTTCAACTGAGAACACACTTTCAATTATTAACTATCAAATATTTGTGGGGAAAAAGATAATTTAAGCAACAAAATCCCAAAGATTATTTAAGTGAGAACCAAAAACTTCCAAGATTTTTTGCCAGTCTGACACACACCTGAAATAAGAGAGTTCTTGGCCCAACCTATTTAGTTTCTAGACATCCACTGTCAGTGCTTCCTAGAGTCACTTTTCTTTATTGGATTTGGATTCACCTCTCTGGCAACACTGTATTTCCTGTTCTTATTGAGGACATTTTCATTAGAGAGATGAGGAATTTTATTCAGAATTAAAGGCTACTTTGCCATTGCTTCCCATGACAGACACAAAGCAGTTCAGAGATAATAATGGAAACAACTCCACACCCAAGAAGTATAATCAGTATCACACTACTGGGATGAGATGTCAGACAAGGTGAAGTGATAGTTATTATTTTCCATATTGTATGCATTGCATCAAGAAAAAAATAATTTTAAAGCCATTATAGTGAACATAAAATTAATATTAAAAATTCACATTTATACACTGGGAAATGGTTAAGTTTTATATCATTGATTTTTACTTCTGAGCTTCTAGGTTCTTTTTGATCAGTTGTAGTATTGCAAAACAGCTGCTGATATACGCACCCACCTTACCACAGGCAGGATTTATTTCAAAGTCCCCACATGTATTTTTTTAACTCAACATTTTCTTTATTAGGATACTCTTTTTATATTCTTTGTTACTAATATATATTAATTGTACAATATAATGGGTTTCATTATGGCATTTTCATGAATGTGCACAATATACTTAGATCAGCTTTTATTTTTATAAATCAAGACCCAGCTTCTGTCCTAAAGTTCAGACTGGAATTTCATGAAGGTATCATGACATTATTGGGAACAGAGCAGAGCTCTTGAGTGGTTTTCTCTAAAACTGCTCTTTCTCCAAAGATTCTCATCTTATGAATTCTTCATCCATCCACTTGCTCAAGCTCAACCTAAGAATCTACTTAGTCTTCTCTCTCATATATCATATCTTCATTTCATTAACAATCTCAGTTCATTGTAATCTAAAAAAATGTATCTGGCATCTGATAATACCACTCTGCTTATACTCCTGCCACGCTTGCCCAAGCCTGCTTGATTTCCTTATTTCGTGACTCTCTCTGGTCCCATTTGTACACTTGTACCCACACTTGCATTCTCCTAGTGGCCAGAGAGAACTTTTCAAAAACAAATTAGGTCAGATCAAAATTCTCCCAAAGCTCCTAACATCAATTAAAGTTCAGTGTTTTCACAGGGCCTGTGAAACCTTAAAATCTTATATAATCTGCTTGTGAGCTGCCTCTGGGGAATCTCCCTGTGATTCCTATAAGGCACTTACTGTCTTTGAAGTGGTCCTTCATGCTTTAAGAACATGTTTGCCTATGAGTTTTGAACTTGTTACTTCCTCTGCTGAAATAATTACCCCTTAAAATTTGTGTGGCTGATTTTAATACCGATTATGTTTTTTTTTTATTTTGACCTCTCTCAATTAGTACAATCTTGCTGTGACCCGTCAGATTCTGCTTTTTCCCTGTTTATAGTGCCCTGTAATTCATCATTATCTATCATAATTTCCTCCCATGAGAATCCCAGATCTGCAAACACAGAGACTTTGAATTGATCATGAGCCACATAGTGGGCAGAGATAAATGTCTGATGCACTTTGTCACTTGAGATTCTTGGAGTCTCTTCTGCAGAAAGCAGAATGTTGGCACAGACAAGATAGAGTCTCTAAAAAAAGGAAAAGCTGGCCAAGTCTCAGAGGAACGGCACTTGGTGAAGGAAGAAAAAAATAGAGAGAGAGAATTTAGCCTTGGTCTACAGAGTGATGACAAAGTAACTGAGGGGAGGTCTATGAGTGCTATCCTTTGTTACTTTCCTGCTGAAGTGGGTCACATACAACTGTACATACTTTGAGGAATTTCCTATTAGTTTTTGATCAATTCACACTTTAAAACTTTAAAACATAATTATAATTATGTAATTAAGGTATATTCAACTTTGATTAAAAAGACCAAATAGTGAGCAACTTCATCAGATTAGCATTGAGCACAAGCATGGTAAGTAAATGAAGTTCTGGCCAAGTCTAAACTCTGATTGCATTGCAGAGGCTACAAAATAAATATTAGAGCTTTGTTTATTTCTTCTTCATTTAATCAGGTCTTCTTTACTTGCTAGTTACATGCTAGCATTGCTGAGAATGTATATCAGCCAAACAGAGTTGCATAGTTGTAAATAAGAGTTGCATAGTTGTAAATCATGCCGATGCATGATTTCCTTGACATATATGTGTTATGCCACAACAAACTCATTAGGAAGTTAATGGTTTTGTGTGAGTTCAGAGAGCATTCCACTAGGTGACTGAAACAAAAAAGGAAAGCAACTATATTGGGTGCATGGGCTTTGAGACTGATTAAAGAGTTTTTTACATAATACTTCATAGACAAAAGGTAATAGTAACTAAATAGATTATATTGCTTATGTATCACAAGGGACTTATCCCAAAACCAATTAGATTCATTAGTTGAATAGTCAATTGAATGTAAGTCTATAAGAAATTTAATTAGTCATCTTAACATACTATTTCACTTTACTTTTTTTTTGAAACCACTAGCTAGGAAAGCTCTACGTAGATTTTCTATTAAGGCACGACAATTTGTTTGGAACTTTTGTGTCATCATGCTAGACAGTAAGTAACAATTGGACAACTATAAGTTGACAGTCATGCTGTCATATTTAAGTATAAAAGACTTAGTTGGGTGGTACTCTAAGAACTGAATTAATTAGTTATGATTATTTCTGCTACAATTTCCAGGTGGCTTCATGTAATCCCATGGAGTTAGTTTAGACTACACTAATTGTCACCTGCTAAAGCAGAACCTTTAATGGTAGCTTAAAAGTCAACATTTGGCTTTATATAAATGCATCATTTCTGCCTGGATCTAATTTAAGAATTTAGCAGACTAAATTAAAACTTATCATCTGTCCACAGAACTAAAAACAGAAAGCAAAGATGTACTTCCAGTCTTAACAATTCCAACTGTTTATGTGGAAAGAACATGTTTTCTATCCAGAAGACATATGGTTGAACTTAGTTGTTAAAATCTTAGTGTCCTACCTCTCGGATTGCTGTACAAAACTCACTCTGAAGCACCTTTTTGAGGGACTGTAGCTTGTGAACTGGCACTTCTCCAGATTCTTGAAGCTTTTCCAGTAATTCAATTGCTCTTGCAACATCTAAGTGGAAAAGAAACAAAACAAAACAAAATGGAGTCTCAGTATTTACTGTATTTCTTCAGCAGACTACCATAATTTCAAGCAAGGGGCGACATCACTCCAAGTGAAGACCGAGAATTGCAAAATCACAACTTAAAATGTCTGTCTTGTTTTCATCTTTTAGTCAAAGGTCACTTAAACCATTCCACACAGTGAATTAGGACTGTCTTTGATGGCATTTTTGCATGCCATTTCTGTCACAAGTATTTGATAAAGGGGAGTACGAAAAATGTCTATTATTGATTCTAATATACCAACAAGTAAATGTGAAGTTTGTCTATTTGTTTTTTTTTGTTTGTTTGTTTTATGAGACAGAGTAGTACTACATAGCTCATAAATACATACCCGACTTCTGTCCTAAAGTTCAAAATTGGATTTCTCAAAGGCGTCATCAGATTACTGGGAACAGAGTGGAGCTCTTGAATGGTGTTCTCTAAAACTGTTCTGTCTCTGAAGACTCTTATGAGCTCATCACGTAGGTCAAAGTGACATCAAGTATGGTCTTCCTGTTTCTCCCTCCTGCGTGATTGTAAGTATATGTCACCACAACTAGTTAGATTGTTTTTATCATAGTCACAGTGTGACACTTATTGTTATAATGGTCTTCATTTACCTATACATTCCTTATTGAGAAACACAACTGTGGTGCTTGTGAATGCTCCCACAGTGCTATATAATCCTAGGAATAGGTGTTTGATGGGGGAAATAAGTTAATGAACTCGCTCCATTTTGCCTTTATTGCATTAACCAATGCCCTCATCATGGTTCCCTGTCCAACTGAAATGTGTTTTGCTACAACCTCTTCACATACTACACAACACTGTCTTCTTAAAACAAAACTCTTGTCACATACCAGTTTATCAGCTTAAACAGCACCAATCAAGCAAGAAATTTCAGTATTATTATTAAAAGTTAATGTATCAAGAAGTATATAATATTAAAGTTATAAAAATTCCTGAAGTATTTTATATTGCTAAGAAAATAATATAATAACCCATCATTTAAAAAATTTATAGCTGGGCAAGAGAGATGGCTCAGGATAAGCATCTGCCTCACAAGCAGAAGGTCCTGAGTTCAGATCCCAGATCCCATCTAAAAGCACCAGGCAGAAAAATGGTAGAGGCCTGTACTTCTGGCTTTGGAAAGCAGAGCCTGGAAAACTCTAGAGCAAAAGCAAAGATGAAGGGGTACAATCCCAGGTCAATCCAGAAGTCACCCTCAGGCCTCCATAGGCCTCCACATTGCCTTCTGATGCACACAGACACACACACACACAGACACACTCACACACACACACACACACACACACACACACACACACACACACAAAATTTAAAAAAAAATTTATAGCAACCTCCTCCTACCCTGTTGCTGAGGTCATCAACTCATTGAAAACCCACTTAGTCATTTGAACAATAGGATATGAAACTTTCAATTCCTAGGTGCCTGGCTCCTAATAATTCAATATATTATTGCAGTAAGATTATAAATGTATCCATCTATCCATGCATCCATCCATCCAATAATTTGAGTTTCTGTTTATACCTGTTGTGAATAATAATAATAAAACATTTCCTATCTGAACTCACAGAGCCCGGAGTAGCATAATAGCATAGCCACCTATGGGGAAACTGTTTTACTCCAGAATTTGGGCAAGCTTAGCAAAGATGTCTGAGTCTAACTGAAGCAAACAGCCAGGAAGTGATTTAGAGTCTCCCTGAAGTAGTTATTTTGATTGTCAATAATAGTCCAAAGTAGAACAAATAGTGAAATCAATATGACACTGTTAGTTTCCAAAGTTTGTCTTTTAGTATATAAACTGGAAGAGAACATAGTCAATTGGACACCACCAGGCACACTGACAATCGATAAGGTACCAAACTGAGATTTTATGCATTTCCAACTACATAAATTTCTCCATCCAGATGCTCTGCAGGTACACAGAATCAAATATGTTTAATTATTTTCTCCCTGAAATTTTCTCTTCCTATATGCTCTGTTTCCATTAATAGCATTCCCAAGCAGCCTGCCTCCCAAGCTAGACCACTGTATCATCTTTCACACTCACCCCCACATGCAGTTAGTCAGCAAGTGCTGTAGATTCTGTCTCAAAAAATGCTTTCTGAATGGAGCTTCTTCACTTCATTATATCAGGGAAGCCTTCATTGTTTCTCACCTGCAGTACTGGAACATCTTGACTGATCTTTAATTGATTCTTTTCTTTTTCAGACCATTTTGCATACTGTTTCTAATGTAATTGGCCTGAATGATAAACCTAGTAGTTGTTCTCCTGTACATAAAATCTCACCAAAATTCATCCTCCTACAGTATAAAGTTCAGATTAATTAGGCCTTTAGCAATCAAATCCTCCTTCTTAAGACGCCTCCTCTACCCATGCAACAATTTTGAAATCCACTTTTTTTTTCTTTCTAGAACAAACCACAGTCTACCAGTTTTCTGTAGTGTGATCTGTATTTCCCATTGTTCTGACATGCAATCCATTCATTCTTTCAGTAGTGCTATACACAAGAGACAAAGTGATAGCGAAAATCCTTTCTCTTGCTTTTATGCAAAGTACTGTCTTGAGAGTTACAGATGTGTAGTAAAGAAACTTGTGCTGTAAACAAAGAACTGTTCTTTTCCATGAATATAAAACAAAAGCATATATCATCATGCAGAAAGTCTGAGATGACATCTTCTTAGAAGTACTATTAGGAAAGTCTTGGGTAAGAGGTGAAAGTGGAAAGGGGGAAGGATGTTCTAGTCAAAGAGAATCAGCAAGGATGGAAGCCTCCTTTAAGAATTATGGGCCAATTTTATGACTGAAAGGAATGCAGCGTGGCTAAAGCTTAAACCAGGGAGCGATTAACAAGAGAGGAAATAGATAGAAATAACATCATGGTGGGTGTTTCAGTTCCTATAAGGCAGACATCAGTCAAATAGCTTCTCTCCAAGGATGTCTTCTCTGACTTTTCAAGGCATATTTACTTGCTGTCTTGTCTGTGTTGCTGTGGCTCTATCCATTCATCCATTGGAATTGTTATTACTCTCTGCCATACCTTGGTTTGTAATTTGTGTTTGTCTGTGTGTGTGTGTTGTATGTACATAATCATGTTAAGTGTGGATGTAGATGCACATGTATATGTGTGGAGGCCAGAGGTCAATATCTTGTTCAATTGTTCTCCACTTTATTTTTTTGAGACATGGTCCTCACTGAATCTATAACTCATCTGATTATAAGCTAACCAATGCATTCCAAGAGTTAACCTTTCTCCAACCTTTCCCGACCCCTAATACTAGGTTTACAGTTGGGTGCCACTATGGTCAGGCTTTTACGTGGATGCTAAAATCTAAATCATGTCTTCATGGTTGTGTGGTAGCCATTTTACCAACTGAGCTATATCCCTAGCACTATACTTGAGGTATCAAGAACAATATCATGTAATTGTATCCATAATTAGCTTCAGAATCCCTAATGCATAGTAAATATTTAAAGCATGTTTGTCTTGGGAATAATACCCTCATCAAGCAAACTAGTTTAGAAAGGCAACTGTAAGATGTCTAGGTCTAGGTCTAGGTTGACTCATATCTTTTCATGAATCTAGGCCAAATTGATATTAACCTCTGTAAAGAGTTACTTTGCTTGGGTAAGATTAGGAAGGAAAGGCTGAAGGTTATTAATGAAAATGAGAAAAGTTCAGACAAATTGAGAATAGCACCAATCAGAATATTAAATAGTTCTTAGCCTATGCTGTTCATTGGAATTTCCTGTGTTAAATGTCATCCCTATTGAGAGATGCTCATTCAGAAGGTGTGAGAATAAGACAAAAGTATCTGCTTTTTTAATTTCTTTTTTATTCTTTGATCCTTTCATATATAAATGCAATGAATCTATAAGCTTTCATTCTCTACTACTGCCCTCCAATCCCATCTAACCCAGTAAACTTTTCTTTTCAGGCAGCCTCCCTCCCACTGCCTCCACATCCTTCTACTTGTGTGATCCATTGACCCACCATCCAGGACACCTGCATCGGCAAGTGCCTTGGCACGATCAGTCCACCAGTGGGCAAACCATTGAATAAAGATTTCCCTTTCCAGTGTGGCACTAGTCACAAACTGTTTCTCAGGGTGGCCCCATATTTCTAGGATCCTTTCTCCTCCACAGCAAAACTTTGATATGTCAATATTAAGGAGGATTAGCAGAAGTAATCATTACTGCATGTGCTCTCGGGTAAGACAGGCCTGATGTGGACAGAGGCTACTGTTTGACATTACCTCTCCCCACCCTCAGCCTCATATTCTTACCACCTCCTCTTCTATAAAGTTCCCAGAATAGGATGGAGGGCTACTTAGACATTCTGTTTAGTACTGAATTTCTCTTCTTTGCATTTCAATCAGTTGTGGTTCTTAGCATTATATTTCTTCCATTGTATGAGGGTAGTTCTTGGCTGAGTTTTAAGTACTTTTCTGATCCTACTTGCTACTATTGCACCACATATCTTTCTGGACAGAGTTGTTCTTGTTGTAACTTTTAGCATTCATAGCTGGATGAGGCTGTTAACATTTATTCCAGCTTGTTTTTTCCCATGACCCTGTGATCATTATGTATGCTATCTTCAGCAATAGGGTTTTATTATTGAGCTCTGGAGAACAAGCAACAGCAGCGGTAGATGCCCATTTGTTTTAGTTTCTCACATATTGTCTCTGAGGCCTCTCTAGTCATTAGTTCCTTAAGAAGTATTAACATTTCTGATACAGAGAATTTATTTATTGCTTATGGCTTCTGGTAGGATCAGGGTAATTTCCATATTCTTTTTTTTTCCATTCTCTGTGGTTCTCTGTGTAGGATACATTTGTTGACACTTTTTTAAGGTTACATGCTTTGATAATTTTTTTATTATTATTATTAGTTATTCAATTGTGCATGTATGGTGTGTGTGGGTGTGTGCATGTGTGTGTGTGTGTGTGCGCGCGCGCGCGCGCGCGCGTGTGTGTGTGTGTGTGTGTGTGTGTGTGTGTGTGTGTAGAACCACGGGCGAATTCGGGAACCACCATGGATGCCTCCACCTCCTCCTTGTTTATTCTGCCCCAGGATTCACAGGCTCCGCCCTACCAGGACCAGAAACGCAGGCCGCCCCTGGCTTCCGCCAGGCATCTATACGTAGGGTTTGGGATCCGAACTCGGGACCATCTGCCGCAAGGCAGAGGCTTAACCCCTGAGCCACCCCTCCAGCCCATGATAAATTTTTATAGTAGAAAGTTTCCTTGAGTTTATGCTACTTTTGGTGCTAATTTTCACTATCCATTCCTATTCCGATTCTCTATTCCTTCCTATTCCATTCCTATTCTCTATCCCTTTATTTGGTATCTGCTTTTTAAATAAGTTGCTAAAGTGATTGTGGATTGGTTCAAAGATTCCTAAGGAAGAAATGTGAGCAAAATGACATTTTCTTTCATTTCTAGATTTCTGGGATCTTCTTACTCTATTCTTTATGACATAGTGTAAAATGATACAAAATGGGCTTTTCCAGGAATCTCAGAATCATTAACCAAAGTCCAGAGATAAAAGTGATTATTGATAGGTACCTCCTCATTCTAAATTATTAATCCTTAGGAAAGGCTAATCATTGAAATGCCTTGAAATCACCTGTGAACCTAGTGGCACCTACCCATTAGGGTTTTGTAAGCTTCCATATAATTCCAATAGCAATGCAGTACTGGGGGATATTGTTCGAGAAATGTTCATGAAATTGTTAGCAGAGAATAGGAGAGAGCAGAATATTTGTCCCCAGGTGGCACATCTAAACTAACTCTCTATCTTCAAGAATAAGGAAACTCACAGAAGGACCCAAAAGGATGCAAAAACTGCACTTACTATTAAGGAGAGGATTCTCTAATCACTGTGACTGAAGGTGACTCATTGCCATGATTGCAAAGACTTACTAAGAATATGAGAAGGTTGAAGAAGCCCTATGTACTACCCCTAAAGAATCAGGGACCTCTAAGGAGGGTCAGAAAGAATGTATTAAAGGTACAGGGTTGCACAATGCTGCCCTGAAAAATCACTATACCTATGGAAGTTATGAGTCTACAGCAGTGGTTGTTACATGGGACATACAGGGTTAATGGCCAGTTATGAACTAAGGAGAAAACCCAAGAGGACTTACAGATGAACAATGGACAAACAACACATTTGAGGGGAGCAGGGTCAAAATATCCAGTTGCATGCCCACTGAGGAGCATACTAAGCTCCAAAAGATGTCTTTAACCTTAGAATCACACAGGGACACTTGGTTGAACCCAGAGTACACAAAACAAAGCAAAGTACATGAATATGAAGGCTCAGGGGAAGGTTCAGGGGAAGGATCTGGGGGAGAAGAAAGGGAAGAAGTAATAGAATAATTTGTACGTGTGAATGAAACTCTCAAATATCAAAATTCATCAACAAAGTAGAAAAAGAAATAGTCATGAAAGAAATCAGACACACCTTTACTGAGTTTTATTAAATGTTGAAGTGATTCTCTTCATTGTACTATCTTTTCCAATTCTTACAAGAAGTGCCTGGGAGAACAGAACATTCAAGGATCATTAATCATGACAGAGTAACTACATCCTTTAGTTATATTCCATCAGCTCAGTGAGGAACATTCCAAAAAAACCAATTGTGACAAGTGGGTGTGGAGGAAAGAAAGAAGATGGACATAGGGATGGTGAACGCTTTGTCTCTTTTATCTCTGAGCAGAGGAAAGGAAGTGGATGACAAGCTTTCTTACTGATGAACATCCATGGAGTCCAGAGAGATGTAACCAGGGGAAAACAGCAGCTGATCAAAACAAACGAAGTCTAAAACCTCAAGGTGGAAACACCAGGCCTTTCAACCCAGATCCAGCTGGCATCGGAAACATTAATCTGGTAAATGATAACTGAGCTTGTGAACTGGATCTTTATATAGAATTTTGGTACTGTACCCCAAATAACCAAGACCGGGGTTCTTGACGGAGGCAAGAGAGTTTTTTGAGTTAGTTTGATACTTAATCTTAAAACCACTTAAAGTGTGTGTGGTTTATGTCTAATAGTCAGTCCTCATAAGGTTCTTGTTCAGAACTTATTTATACTTATTTTATGAAACTATTTTATCGTTACTGCCATGAGAATTTGAATTTGATAGTGAGGCTCAGATTAGGACACATGTTAGATAAGAACTTTGAAAAGGCTGTCAAATAAGCACAGTGAAAAGATCACAAGATTCTTCCTTCCTGAAACCTACTCCTCATTTTATTTGCTAACTCTCAGACTAATATTTCTGTCCCATTATGTAAGGAAATGTGCAGAAATTATATATTTACATTCTGTCTCCTTTACATCCTCAGCTCTATTGACCCTATTCTTTAAAACAATGTTAAATTTTAGTTGACCTAGGAGACTCTTAATCCATTTTCTGATGCTGAATCAGAACACCACAGACTGCATCATTTATAAGGAAAATACGTTTATTTTTTCATGGTGATTATAGAGGCTGTGAAGTGCAAAATTGAAGGGCTGAACCTGGCAACCTCTCTTGTTGCACCATAATTCAACATAGGACTCACATGACAAGAGTATAAGACAGAGCTGACTTTCAGAACAAAGACAGTTTAAGATAATCAAACCTCTGTCACAATAATGGAAAGCATGATCAATGATCTTTCGAGACCCAAATTCTTCTGAGATGTTCCCAGTGTTAATACTGTTGCAATGTCAATTATATTTCAACAATGATTTTTCAGAGATATTAAAGCCATAGCATTTTTTCTCCTCAACCTCAATTCATGTTCTTCTGACAGTTACAATGCATTCATTCCACCCCAGCAGTTTCAAGTGTCTTAACCTCATTCTAACAATCCAAACGTTTAAAGATCAAACTCTCATCTATGTCAGATGCAAGCGTGTTTTATCCTGAGGTAAATTCCTTTTAGCTGTGAGAATATGAAATCAAAACAAGTCTTCTATTTCCAACAGGCTGTGTGATAAGACAGGCATGAGACAGACACTATTATGCCAAAAGAGAGAAAAAGGAAAAATAAATAATTGAATAATTAACAGGAGAGGACCAAGTACAAGTGATGCCAAAATGTAATAAGGAAATAACATTAAGTTTTAAAACTGGAGGGATATCTTTACTTCTGTACCCTGTAAAGTGGGCATAGTAGTGCAGAAATTGGAGTCTTGGGACTATATCTTTCCTAGGCTTCAAACTGTTAGCTCTTTGGTTCTGGGATCTTGAGAATAACCCTGCTATGATGGCTCCACTAGGCATTGTTCTAGTCTTCAGCACTTTATGATTCAATTGAAAGAAGTTATACCCTGTAGTTCTTGCAATCTGCATGCTAGAAAACTTAGCATTATATTAATGTTCCTAAATCTTATTACCACTTGTATCTTTTTCCATACCAGAAGGCTGAACTGCTCCTGGGCCTGCTTCAAGTGTAACTAGGATGCCCAAAATGCAGATACCAGAACCCAAGGCAACTTTGGGCAATAAAGCCAAGATTCTCTAAGTTTGTCCCCTGAAATCACCCTAGGCATTTATCGAGAGGGCTTATCTGGGATGTCCGACATGCTGTCTTGACTGACATTCAGTACCTCCATCCTCCAGGGGCATATTAATCACTTTAGCAAACAGCTGCTTGGCCACACCCTTGAATTATTTCCCAGGTACAGTGTCTTTTACATGACCAAGTTACAAATTACATGAATCTTTTCATCCTGCTTCACTTTTAATTTTAACTTCCATCTTCAAATAACTTATCTGCTATCACATTATCTGTGTTTAAAAGTAGCCATGAAGCAGTCCAAATGTTTGCTGCTCAGATTTTCTTTTTCTGCTAAATGTTTTGTTTTGTTTCATCCTGAACTTGTATATTCCATACAGTCTTAAAACATGGAATAATTCTACCAAGGTCTTTACAACTCTATAATAAATATAGCTGTTGTTCCGGTCTCTGATCTCCTCATTTCTATTTGAGACTTCAAGGTCTTTGTTCTCTGTGTTTCTTTCTGTCAGTATTCATATTATGAATAGAGTAAGCAGTTTCCAAGAAGTCTTTCCTCTTTTTGACCTCTCATTAGACTTACCTATAATACTCACAGTCCTTTTTCTGAGCCTCTCCAAATTCTCCCAGTCTCTGCTCATTTCCTAGTTCCAAACTGTTTACTATTTTCAAATATCTGGGTGTTTTTAAACATTTATTTACCTTGTGTGTGGAGGGAGGCGGGTGTTTGCCAGTACCACAGTGAACATGTGTCACCCAGAAGACTAGCTGTAGACGTTGGTTCTTTTCTTTCACAATGTAGGTTCTGGGGATCAAACTCAGGTTGTTAGATTTGCCTGAAAGTACTTTTTTCCCATCTTTCTGGCTCAGTTTTCAGATATTTTCTGTAGCAATAGCCCCACTTCTGAGTATTAATTTTCTGCATCATTCTGTTCTCTGTTGCTGCAACAGAATCCCACAGACTAGATGATCTACAAAGAATATACATTTGGGACTTAGGGATGGCTGTCAGAAGAGTGCTTGTCACAAAAGTGAAAGGATCAGAGTTCAATCCTCAGAACCTATATACAAATGCCAGATTTAATGGTATGTTCATAGTTTGGTAGTGATCTGGAGGTAAAGACAGGACTATCCCTGTGGCTCATTGGCCAGGTTTTAAGCTAGCTTAATTTGTGAGTTTCAGGCCAATGAAAAAATCTAGTCTCAAAGGAAGTGGACAACATTCCTGAGAATTTTACCCAGGTTGTTATCTGGGCTCCACACACGTGTTCAAACATGTTCCACTTCTCCCTATATGTCCACATATATGTGAACATGCACACATTCAAATATAAACATATATGCATAAAACTTATTTCTTATAGTTCTCAACACTGTCAAGTCCAAGACCATGGTGCAAGTGACTGATGAGGACCACTTTGCTGCATGATAACATGGTAGAAAGGCAAGCAAGCCTGTATTAACATACCTCAAAGCCATTCCAGTGATAAATGATCCACTGCTTTAATAGTGTCATGGGTCCAATGATCAGGGTGCAGTCCTTCTTATCACCTTTCCAAGTTCCCACTTCTTAACTTATGATGACAATTCAATTTCACCATGAATTTTGGAGAGGAAATTGAAGGTATGGCATAAGGCCACTGTGTGCAAAGATCTGTTTGTCTTTTAATCCCATCCCCCCTTTTAAAATACAGAGTAGTGCTAATTTGCCACATTTTGCAAATAAGTTAATCAAGACTTATGCAGGATTTGAGCAACTTATTAACAAGTAGAAAATCTGGGATTGGAGTTTGAGTCTGAGGGAACTTAAATCCTGGGTCTTTTGTTTCCATTTCTTCATGGCTTTATTTCAGCAGAATTTCTTCTTTGGTGTTTCAGCCCTTGTACAACAGATCTATGCTCTGTGGGCTTACCGAGCCAGAGACTGAGCTCTTAATTTGTCCTCTTTCAATAAAGATTAACCCTTTTTCATTTTCCAGGGTACCTCTCTCAGATAGCAGTCATTGATCAACAAAATCGCCTGGGGAGCAGCTTTCAAATGATTGAGTGCAGTGGTTCTTGGCCTTGGATACCCACTAGAATTACCAGGAATGCTGAAAAAAAAAATCACAGATGCCTTGATTCTATTTCTAAGTTCATTGATCTGGCATCAGAATTTTCAGAATTTTCCAAGGTCATAATGTGAAGTCATGTTGAATATTACTGATACAGAGTTTCAATAACATACTCATGATATAAAAGGCAAACTACAATCCATAAAATTAAAAGTATTTTGCTAAGGAAAGAGCTAGTGTTATACGAAGCTAGAATTTTACTCTAGCAAGAGGGATGTGATATGTAGGCTACATTTGAGATGTGGCTCAGTGTTCCACATGCAGTTGTTTGTACCAATAGATACTATATCCTCAGGTTCAAACCAAATATGCATGAAAAATAGACTTTGGCCTCAGTGTGTCCTGAAATCTTTACAGATACTTTTTTCATTGTCCTATGTATAGTAACAAACAATAATGATTTATATATAGCATTCACATTGATTTATATACAGTAAATAATCTTGAGATGATTTTAAATACATAGGAGTAAATACTTAGACCATTTATATTTTCAAACATTATCACTTTGCATCAACAACTCAAATGCTTATAAAATTTAGTATCTGACATTATTCTGGAACAAGGTGAGATAGTGGTTATCATTTATTCAGAACTTCAATGTCTTACTTTAATCATCTATATAAAAATCTGCTGGTCTACAGATATTTCTACCATGTAGATTAAGAAAAAAGAAATAAAAGAAGACTTACGTAGATGAATGATCCAGATCAGAACTAAACAATAAGTGGTGACCATCATATTTAACACTAGTGCTTACTGTTTCTCTAACTTTATATCTAAAATGTTTGTAAGTAAAAAATCAAGACTCAACAAGCTCATTAGAAGATAATATTCATATACTGTGTTAGAATGTATTGCAATACAATTTACAATATAATCTGTGTGTTCACCGTGACAATGCTGAGTGATTGAAAAATAGTCAATTCAAATTTCCTGACAATAAATAGTAAGGAGAAACTTTTGAGAAAGACAAAATTACAACAATAGTGAGTTACTATAGCTGATGGATTATTAGAATTTAAGAGGAACGAGCTTCTAGTGACCTGTAGCAAACCAACTCTTCATGTTCTCATTTTTTAATGATGAGCTTTGACTAACTTGTTTGGTCCATTATTCAGCTGAAGTTTGAATATGGTGAAGGAGGAATTGTGTTAATTTAAGCTGTTGTCTACTAGTGTGATTTTTTTTTTGAGTACTAAGGTAAATAGTTTGAAGTACCTGTTTGAAAGCTATCTACAACCCTCTGTACTTTTGTTGGGGCAAGAAAGGGAAGGGCCCTAACTCTTGATATCTTGAGCTATTTTAGTAGTTCTGAACTGTCTACTTCCATGATTCTTGTATGTGAGAGAATGTTCCTTACCATTTGGCTTTTTGTGGCTCACAACAAACTGTAAGAAAACAACTTCAGTAGCAGTGTTCTAAGTTCAAGACTGAGATTACAGAGAGTAATATACAATACTCATTTGACTAAATAGACTTGGAGAACCACTATAGGAACGTAACACTGAGGTTGAAAGATGAATGTTTAAGAGGAACTAGCTTAGTGAAAATCCATTGGGAGGAAATTCTGGCAATAAATTTAACAAGAGCAAAGGCCATAAAATGAAGGGACAAGCTTAAATGTGAGCCAGTCAAAGTCCATGTCATTGGAACCTTGAAGTTGAGGCAAAGAACAACCAGAAATAGTGCTTAGTAGAAGATTAACAGCCAGCTCACCAGAACAAACAAGCAAAGTTTCTAAAACCTTGACTTATTTCATTTACTATTGCTTGTTATGTAATTCCTCCAATCATGTCCAGTTTGAATCTATTGACGCGGTATCAGTGACTTATAATGTCTCTTATTTAATGATGGCTTCCTCAATCCAAGAAAAATAGCCCTATAATCCTACTGAGCACAATCCAATGTCTGAGAAGTAAACAAGAGACTCTGATTTTTTTTGAACATTTTATAACTAGTTTAGGTTTTTTTTAACAAAAACATTTCCATTATAAAGACAGTAGAGAGCATATGACTGATCAATGATAATGATTTTACAAATGCTGTGATGAATGCTGTCTGCAGTATTAGTTACCAAGGACCAAGAAGTCATCAGAATACTAGTTAGGCAGAGTCATATTGAGTGGCACCAACAAAGGACAGAGATGCTTAGGCAAGAAGGTGGGTGCATATAAGAAGCATAAGGGATTGACCCTGCCATGGCTGTCTGACAAGGTCTCCACAGAATGACCATGAGGCAGAGAAGGATGTATACCTGACCTTCACATACCTTACAAGTACCATAGTAATTATTATAGAGACTCTATGCATAAAAGGTATTGACAATTTAATGAGTACTAAGAATAAAAAATAAACTCAAGTAGGCAAATTTATCTTATTAATACATATTTTCCTGTATTGACACTTTCTTCTAACTCTCTTTCTAGTCATGTGAGATCCTTAAATTTGAATCAGCGATAGATTATCTAAAATATTTCATTACTGCCAGTCAGTCTGAGAATATGATTATAGGCCTACAGTTAAAGAGACCTGAAAATTATAATGTGGGAATACTTTGTTTTTGTTAGTTCTTAAGAAGAATATTCTATGTGAAGATCTCAGTATAAAGAGACTTTAAAAAAATGTACTCTCTATTTTTACGTGTGTGTGTGTGTGTGTGTGTGTGTGTGTGGGTTGGGTGTGTGGGTGTTGTACATATGTGGGCACATATGTGTGTGGATATGGAAACAAGAGATAATGCTGTGAATCTTCCTTAAATGCTCATCTGTCTTATCGTTTGATGCAGACCACTCACCCACTCAGGATTCACCTATAGGGCTAGTCTTGTTAGCTAGCTTGCTCTGGGGAACCTCTGCTTTCACCTTTAGAGGCCAGAATTCAAGGTGGGAATTCCCTAGTTCCCAGACTTTGCCTGAATTCCGCGAATCAGAACTCTGGTCCCATTGCTTGGGTGGGAAGCATCTGAATCATTTTCCAAGTTCTATAATGAAATTTTAATGTAAAATGCTTGGAATATCATCTATACATGTCATCTTCTTTCTCTTGACATTAATGTGAGTCCTCCCCTCACTGTTCTATTCGTGGTAATGTATGAGAGAAAAATGCAAAAAGGAAGTTATTGAAATTTGATATTGAATATTGATACTGTGACTCCATGTCCTGTTTAGAAAGACCTTATGCTTGAGCAACCCAAGTTAGATCACACCTACAAACCATAGCTACATCTAGGCATAAATCATATTTTCTACCTTATACTAGAGAAGTATCTATTAAGAATGCACATGGGTTGGGCTGGAGAGGTGGCTCAGGGCTTAAGCCTCTGCCTTGTAGGCGGAAGATCCTGAATTCGGATCCTAGACCCCATGTGTAGACGCTGGGCGGAAGCGGGGCGGCCTGCGTTTCTGGTCCTGGTAGGGCGGAGCCATGGTGGTTCCGGAATTTGCCTGTGGTTCTACACACACACACACACACACACACACACACACACACACACACGCGCGCGCGCGCACGCACACACACATGCACACATGCACAGTTGAATAAAAAAAGAATGCACATGGGGGAAAGGGAAGGAGAAGAAGGGGGATACCTATTGAGCTGATATGATTAGGCAAAAAATAATAATAAATAAATTAATAAATGAATAAGAAAAAAGAATGCACTTTAAATAATGTGTATAAAATGCTGACTAGCTTGTTAGTAAAGTTGTACCTAAAATCTCAGTGTAATGTTGGACATCAGAGTACATGTATTAATAAACAAGACCATCAAATTATTTGTATGTCCAGTGCTATGGTATGATAGGAAATCCTGCCAATTTACAAGTCACTAATGAAAATAACAATTAGTGAAATGTCATCATTTGACACCATGTCTCCTTTGATTTGCCAACAACTTGCCATGTTTCTTTTTTTTAAATTTATTTCTTTTTCTGCTCATATAAATGTAATAGGTACCCCTGTCCCCTCCCTCCCTCCACCCCTCCCTGAACCTCCCTGCTCCCTCCCCCTTTCCCCTTCCTTTCCCACCTCCCTCCCTTTCTCCTAGTGCCCCCTCCCCCCATCTCTGAAGCATCCTTTAATGTGTATGTCAAACTTTCTTCCGAGTCCTCCTCTCTGATGAGGTGTAAGGACTCAGTTTGCCATGTTTCTTAAATGTGCACTAATTGCTTAAACTTTGAAGGTACTGCCTCAATGGAAACGTGCTCAAATTAAATTAAAAAAACTCTTATGTGGTTGGAAATACTTTATATTAATTTTGAAAACCTGGATGATCTTTTCTACATGGGATTCAGATCAATACTGAAGTGCATCCCACACAAAAAGAGTTTGACAATATTGGCATTTTTAAATCATGAATTTATATAATGATAAAATCCAGGCTGATATTGTTCAAAAGTATTTGCCCAACCTACTGCAACTGAAGGAACAATTTATGGTATGAAATGAAAGGCTATAGTTGCTAAGAGATTCTTTGAAATGGAAGGTACCTATTTCATTTGAAAGTGATTACATTCCCAATAAACAAATCTTTAGGTACACAAAGCTTAAGATACAGCTTTCATTGTTCAAAATTGTTTTTATGTGGTTGGAATGAGTAATGTGTTCCTTGTTTCTCTAGTGACTATATTCAGCGTTTTGGATTTTTGTTTCTTCTTTCTTTTTTAGAACATTCATCTAACTTTTGTTCTCAAGTAGCAAAAGTGGAAGTTTGATTTGCCTAGCATTTCCTGAGACCTGGGGAAGTCAGTCCTCCTACCTGCCTGAATGTGTGCCTTTTTTTTCCCTTCCTTATTTTATGGGCCATATGTGTCCTTTTTGTCTGTAATTTTACCTCACTTATCTATTTAACCCTCATATCCGTTGTAACTCATGACTGTACAGTCTTATTCTTAATCACAGTGAAATCAATTTATTTCATTTTTCTTCTTTCTGACCTTTGTGGCACCCATACAAATGCAAACTCAGCTTGAGGGAATTCTGGAAGCTCTGAACAGTTACACTGAGTCAAAATGTAGCCTAGTATGCTTGAAGGAAGTTGAAAATCCTCTATCATTCATACTCAACACTAAAACATCTATTTTTAACGAATTTTTGCTGATGCCATTGTGTCAAGTGTTGTCTCTTGACAACTGCAGACACTTAACATTGTTGAATAAAACAGATTGTGTTAAATAATGATGTAATATCAAGGTCTTTTGGACAAGATTTGGATTTATTACAAAGCATAAAGTCTGAACAAACGAAGACTTAAAGAACTGGACTCCATCTTTCATTCAGGATCAAATTTAATACATAAATGACAGCAGCAATGAGTGTGACAGATCACAGTTCATTTCAACATTCAAAAACTTACTTACAGAATTCAGTTTCTCAAGTTTTCTCTCTGAACCAATGAATCAGAATAGAACAGTCCAAAGTACAGAACTTGGTATTCAAATATTTTTCCCCTGAGGTTTCTTAATAATGAATACAAAGATTATTCATCCACTAATGAATTAATTCAGTGCACTAGATGTTTAGCTGCTGAAGTATCAAAACCGTATGTTCACACTAGCATTTTAAGATCCTACTAGCACACAAGTAGCTTCCCTCTCTATCTGACTATTGGGTTCCTTATTTACACTTTCTTCTATGACTCCAGTTGATTTCAGATTCAGCTACATAAAAATGCACAACCCTTTTCACAGGATTTTAACTTCAGATGATATCTTTGCACTTTACTTTCTTTAACTTATCTATCCTATAATTTCCAATAAAACAATAGCTAAATGCAATTATATCTGACATTTTAAGACAACTGGGCACAAAAAGTAAGTCAGTTGTGAAATTTTCAAAGCTTAGTATATAAACAACTGAAATGTCTTATTATGATTGCAATTCTGCCTGGGCATGTGGCATAGTGGAAGGTTGTGTGTGTGTGTGTGTGTATGTGTGTGTGTGGTGTGGTGATTGTTAGTAAATCCCAATTCCCTTTTCATTGAGCTGAGAAAATTGGATGTGAGATGCTTTCAGGAAGTTGCTGCACTGACATGCAATCAAGTTGGGAGTTTCTTGAAAGATTGCTATACGGAAACCAAAAATTTAACTTTTCTTGCCTTTGAATGCATCCAATAGAAAATGGATGAATATTTTTACTGAAACTGACAGTTTAATATATTATTCTGCTATCAAACTACTTAATAATAGGTTTCCACTTGTACCTTATCACTACTCTATCACACTGTCATCCAATTGCCTAGCTATGTTGGAGATATGTGTGGTGTGTTAATGGTGGGTGGTATGGTGCAATCTGCATCCCTGAAATAGGGCAAAGTGAGTTAGGCTGTTCACAGCAATTTCTATGGGGAATCATATAAGCCTCTGCTTGAATACTTGATTATCAGCAGACAGCATAAAAGTTAGTTTAAATATCGAAGTAAAATTATAAAACAATAATTAAATTTTTCTCATTATTTTAGATTCACCAGAGCTTCTGTCTCAGAATTTCTATTGATGTTTCTCTTGTGAGCCAAACGTTAGTAATACGAAAGGTAGAAAAAATGATTGTTTTCATAATCTTTACATTTGAATTAACAATAGTGATTAATAAAATTGTGTTTAATAATAAGAGTAATTATATGGAATATTGAATAGGTATTAAATATTATTAAAACTCATTAGAGTACTTTAACATTTTTTCACTTTCTAAGTGTAATATGAATTAACATCAGGGAGGCTTTTATAGTTAATATAAAGCTGGTTTTGTGCTTGAAATATATCTCTATTTTTTTAAGTAAACTTTCAAGTATTATGACTGGATTTTCAAGACTATCATTAGTAAGCATTTTTTTTAAAAGAACTGAAAATCTACATGTATACTCTAAACTAATTTAATTAAATTACTAATTTTAGCTTCAAATTGAAATCTCAAATTGAATGCATTTAGTATTATTTATTTATTTATTATTATGATGATGCTTAAAATTCAACCCAAGGGGGTCTGGAAAGGTGGCTCAGAGGTTAAGCCTCTGCCTTGCAGGCGGAAGGTCCTGAGTTCAGATCCTACACCCCACGTATAGACGCCGGGCAGAAGTGGGGGAGGCCTGCGTTTCTGGTCCTGGTAGGGCAGAGCCTATGAATTCCTGGGCAGAGTAAACAAGGAGGAGGTGGAGGCGGTCCATGGTGGTTCCCGAATTCGTCTGTGGTTCTACACACACACACACACATACACACATGCACATACGCACACATGCACACACGGACACACGCATACCTGAATAAAAAAAATAAAAAAAAATTCAACCCAAGGTCATCGTAGAGTACATTTATTAATTTTAATACACAAAAATATATACTTTTTCATTTACAACAGGAGGTTGTAAATTTCATTCTAGATTGTCATTGCTATTTGATTATTTGGGTGGTTCTAAACATATTTAAGGTTTTCTTTTTTTTTATTTCCAAGAAAGTGATACTGGAATATTGACACGGATGGCACTGGATATCCTTTCATTTCTTTGTGTCTCCTATAATTCCTTTCATTTAATGTTATACAGTTTCAATATTTTTATGATCTCAGTTAAATTTATTCCTGGTAATGTTTTAAGCTATTGCAGCCTAATTGGTTTCTTTTCTGGTTTCTCTTTAGATAGTTCACTGTTCTTTCATTTAAAATTAGTTTTAGTTCAAACGTATGTTTTACTTAGAATTATAGACATAGGTATGGGGTCGTTCCAATTCTTTAAAATTTTAGGTTTTCAATGAACATGTTCTTTGACTAATATCACTGCTATTCTTTACATTAAATTATTAAAATTCTTATTACCACATATTTATTAAGATCCAAAAGTTCTTTTTCCATTTCTTTTAACCATTTGCTATAGACTAGGTAAGATTTTCCCTGATTTTCTTTGGAGGACATCTATGCCAATTTATTTGTCTTTATCTCTTTGCTGAAGATGAGTTTTAGCTATTCCATTTCTTTTACTTGTCTTATTCTTATTTCTACCACTTATCATTTGCAAAAGAAAATTATGATTCTTGTCTGGAGAGATGGCTCAGTGATTTACCTCTTGTTTTGGAAGTAAAAGGGTCTAAGTTCAGGTCTCAAATCAGAGAGAGAGAGAGAGAGATTGAGAAAGAGAGGAGGAGAGGGGCGGGGAGGGGGAGGGGAAGAAATGACTACAGTCAAACTTGTGGTCCTGAAAGACAGAGTTTGGCAAAAGAGAACAAAGCACTAAGGAGGTAGAGCAATTCAGGATAATTCCTGAAGTCACCCTTGGACTTCCTCAGTTTCACACAGTGCACTCTTCTACACACCCACATTCAATTATACATGAAAAAATATGGTTTTATGATTTTATATAGGTTTTTACATTTTTATAGCAGTTGTATAAAATAAAACAACTCTCATGTCTGTAGCTTTGATCTATTTCTCATTCGTTATTTGTTTATGTCAATTTTCCTGATCATATAAGAGAAAATTCATCAATTCACTAGAACTTTCGAAGATCAGCATTTAGTGTTTTTGAGATGCTTTTTATATTTTATTTATTAATACTTATTATTCCTTCTTTACAGTCAGAGATGCGCGCATTTTGATCTGAAATACTCCTCAGCATTCAGATGCACTGTAGCTACATCCTACTTCTGCAAAAAGAATAGATTATGTCTTTCTAATTTTTGACTTCTTGTTCAAAGTAAATATAGAGCAAAATGAACAACAAGGATATACAGCTAAGGGAATGATTCTTTAGAGTTTATACTTTTATTTTTTTAGAACTATATATATAGTGACATTTCCTGTGCTTTTTTATGTCTTTGGTTTTTGATAATGGACCTGACTATCTTGCTCAGATAGAACTGTTGGGTTCAAGTAGATTCAGTCTTCTTAGCAACGTTTTAATAAGATTTTAAACAATACAGGTCAAAAACAGATAGTTGAAAATAACAGCTACTGAAGATAAAATCCTATCTAATGTATGTGCTCAAGCTTGTTAAAGATTTACTAAAGTTTTACATCATCTTTCTTTTGCTTACTTTTTGCCTATTTAAGCTGTTACTCTTTGATCATGGTTAAATTATTGACTTTTTTACCATCAATTATTTTGATGTTGCCACATGTATTTTAAAGTTATAATAGAGTGTTATAATATCAGTGGATTCTTGGTAACTTTTCCTAAATTAAATATAAATATAAATTTCATCTCAAATTCTGCTTTGAATATTATTCTGACTTGTTTTGTGATGACTTTTTCTTATTTTATTTATTTATTTTCCCTTTCTCAAACTTTCTCTTTATGGTTGTCCCTTTTTACAGTAGTTTGTTGTTAGATTGATCAACTCTGAAAATTATTTATTATTATTAAGGATTATGATCAGTTAATTCCACTACTTTTTTTCCTTTTGGTTAATATTTAAGATAGATGATTTCATAAACATGGTCACTCTCACAGGATTGATAGTTTTATTTTACTTCACACTTTATTGGCACTTGAGGATTTAGATGAAACTGAATGCCCCTGTAAGCAAATCTTCACTTGCATTCATCTGTCAGTGGACACTTTCTAATTGGAAGAGTTGATTTCCAAGACAAGATTAGCAGGTGCCTGATGAATGGAATATTCAGCAGAGAAGATTCGAGAGATGTTCTGTCACTAGGAGTGATGGCTCTGCTTTTGAAAGTGTCTGATGATGTGATGGCTCTTTACTCACATCAGCTCTCACTCTAATATTACAGTGCCAAGAGCAATATTGAGTTTTGTAACTGAATAATATTCTTTCTTTGTGTGGAGACGAGAGAGAAGAGTGGATTTTTTCAAAGTGATTACAATTTAACTCTTTAAATGTTTTGCTTTCTGTGTTTGAGTTTGTGCAAGGTATCTGTCACGTCCCTTGAGATTGTTAAACTCTCACATGCATGCTTTTGGGTTATTTTTACTGTCAATGTACCAGAATGATCAGAAGAGAGTTTGGGAGCTACACAGTTGGGGAGATGAGGTATTGGACAATCTCCTCAAGCCTCCAGCTGCCTGAATTCAATCTCAAATAGCAACTTCAAATCAAGTCACTTCAGATGAATATCTTTTGATATCTAGACTTTCTGTACTTGGGATCATTTAATTAAAATTTCCTGTACTTTGCTTTACCATTCAGTACTAATTAAAAACATCTTACATGTACATAAAAGTGTGCATAAGTCATAAAAATTATTTCAACATTTTCTAAATCTATGTGAACATGATCATATATTGATACAATTCTTTATAAAATTCATTTCTATCAGCAGCAAGAATTTAAAAAAGATTTTGAGCAGGAAAAAAGTATCACAGCATATATGTGGAGGTCAGAACAACTTTTGAAAGTCAGTTTTCTATTTCTACCATGTGGGCTTTGGGGATTGAACAAGGGTCAACAGTGTGCACACACATGCCTTTATCCAGTGAACCATCTTGCTGGCTCCAAAATACTATTACACAAAATTTTGTGAAGTGTATATAAGAAATATATACATATGAATAAATATGAACTTATCTGTGAATGCACAGGTGAATGCAAATGATGTTGGGGTTGCTCACAGAACATCAGTTTTAGAAGAGTGAACTAACATGAGCAAGTTATTAGTGACCTTACCTCTAAATCTCTATATTTTACCTATAAATCGGCTAATGTCAAAGGACAGAATGAAGATTTCCCAAAGTTCTAAATATCAGGATGATTTGGGGAAGGTCATTACTGATTACAAAGCGAAAAAAATTGTCTTCAGAAGAGACAATTCAGACATGGAAAGTAGAAAAAGTGTTTGATCATGAGAGACAAGCCATTTTTATAGCCCACTAGAAACAGTGGAAATATGTGGACTGAATGCTAATTTTTTGATTTATGAAACTTTAATATACCAGTCTCATCACAGTATCTTGATTACTATGACATTTTTGTAAATTTTGAAACGAAATCGTAATGTAAATTCTCTTTTTATATTACAAGATATTTTTAACAAAATATCATTGGATAACTAACAAAGAACAGAAGTGTATTGTAGTTCCAGCTGTTTGCTAATGGATGTCTGATGATGCCTCGCTTCAGAAATGGCTTTAATATTATTTTGTCTTCACATGTTTGAAGTTCAGCAGCTATCTAGGTTTCTTTTGTAAGGGTCCTAGTTTCTGGGAAGACTCTGAATTCATGACATAATAATCCCCTCAAAACTCCACATCTAATTACCACCACTTGAGAAGTTTTGTTTGGTTTCCACATTGGCTCAGACTAGAATCAATTCAAGAGGAGTGTTATTTTTCAACAAAAATATTCCGATTAATATTCTATCCATTTAAAATATTTTAAGGTCTTTCTGTTTCTTTCATATTGGAACTAATTTTTTTTTTTGTCCATCAAGCATTTTATTATTTTTTTATTTTTATTAATACATTTTTATTATTATTTCAGCTCATACAAACTTATTAGGTACACTAGTTCCCTCCCTCCCTCCTCCCCCCCCTACCCCCTGCTCCCCCTCCCCACCCCCCTCCCTCCCCATCCCCCAGTGCCTCCCGCCCCAATTCCCAGAGAGTCCTTCCTTGTGCATGTCTGATTTTCCTCTGGGCCCTCCTCTCCGATGACGTACAAGGACCCAGTGGCCTTTCCCTGAACCCTTTCCCGTGTTCCCCTTAGGTATAGGAACACTGCTGTGGCTGCCAATCCCTTGCCTCCAAGGATCTTGGTGCCTTTAGCAGATGCTAGACCTTGTGAGGTCAATAGTGTGTTGGACAATGCGCAGGGCATGCAAAGTCCAATTATGATTGCTTCAGCCCTAACTATGTATCTTACATATCATTGCTCCTCCCATCCTTTTGCTCTTACACTCTTACCGCCCCCTCTTCCGCAAATTTCCATGAGCTTCAAGATGGGGAGAGATTAAGCTGGCCTAGTTCTAGGTGGTTGATATAGAGTCTCTGAAGTTCTGGATTGTGGTTTGTTGATTTTCTTTTGCAGTTTTGCTGCTCCTGCAATGCCCTTCACTCCATCCTGGTGGGCATTGTATGTTACCCCCTGGCCAGAGACAAAAAGCTGTTAAACTAGAGTCTTCTGATAAAAGCACATTCAAAGGTAGATGAATAAAAGTGGGAAACCACAGTGAAGGAGGGGTCTATCACTCATTTGCAAAATGGTTACTTTTTATCTCCCAGACAATATGTCCTCCTCTTCTGGTGAGATCACACCCCCTCAGTAGTAAATGATCAGGAACAAAAGTCTGTGAACTTAATCAGATGTCTCATTACTTATTTGGGGCCTTGATGGAGGCCTATTTTCCCTGCTGTAACATGGTCCCTTTTCTCCTTGTTTCTGGTGTGGCCCTCCTACCCCATCCCTCCTGTTCATAATCCTTGCAATTACTGTCTCTAGGTGGGTTGGGTGGGTTTGGTACTAGGAGCCACCTATTAGGGAGTACATACGGTGCTTAATTTTCTGTGTCTGGGATACTTCACTTAATATAATTGTTTCTAATGACATCCATTTCCCGGCAAATTCCAGTAATTCATCATTTTTGATGGCTGAGTAGTACTCCATTGTATAGATGTACCACAGTTTCCTTATCTACTCCTCAACTGTTGGACATTTAGGTTGATTCCATGACTTTGTTATTGTAAACAGTGCTGCTATGAACATGGTCGAGCTTGTGCTATCGAGGCGAACCTCTGCTGCATGGGGGGTTATTCCCAAAAGTGGGATAGCAGGGTCATATGGCATTTCAATCTTTAATATCTTTAAGAATCTCCAGACGGCTCGCCAGAGTGGCTGTATGAGCCTGCATTCCCACCAGCAATGTAGCAGAGTTCCCCTCTCTCCACATCCTCTCCAGCATTTGTCGTTGTTTGTATTGTGGATTTTTGCCATCCTGACCGGGGTGAGATGATATCTCAGGGAAGTTTTGATTTGCATTTCCCTGATGGCTAAGGAAGTGGAGCATTTTTAAAGATATTTGATAGACATTTTAATTTCATCCCTGGTAAAGTTTCTTTTAAGATCCAGGACCCATTTTTTAATTGGGCCATTGGTTTCCTTGGAGTTTAGTTTTCTATATGCCCAAAATGAAAGAAGTGAAAAAGCCTTGAGAGAAACAATCCCATTTACTATAGCCCTTAAAAAAATGAAATACCTTGGTATAAACCTAACCAAGGAGGTAAAAGACCTTTACAACGAAAACTTTAAAACCCTAAAGAAAGAAATAGCAGAAGACACCAGAAGGTGGAAAGACCTCCCTTGTTCCTGGATTGGCAGAATCAACATTGTAAAAATGACCATCTTACCAAAGGCAATATACAGATTCAATGCTATACCAATCAAAATCCCAAAGCAATTCTTCAAAGAAGTTGGCCAAACAATCTCAAAGTTCATGTGGAGGCACAAAAGACCCAGGATAGCAAAGACAATCCTGAGTAACAAAAACACTCCTGGAATTATCACCATACCAAACCTAAGTCTATACTACAAATCCATAGTTATAAAGACAGCCTGGTACTGGCTCCAAAATAGACACACAGATCAATGGATAAGGATTGAAGACCCAGATATAAGCCCACAAAATTACAGCCATTTGGTCTTTGACAAAGGGGCCCAAAGAATCCAATGGAAAAAGAACAGCATCTTCAACAAATGGTGCTGGCACTGGATCTCCACATGCAGAAGATTAAAGCTGGACCCGTACTTGTCACCATGTACAAGACATAATTCCAAATGGATCAAGGATCTTGATATCAGGCCCGAGACTATAAAAACCATTGTTGAAAGGATAGGGAACTCCCTCGAGCTGATTGGGCTAGGCCAACATTTCCTAAACAGACATCCAATGGCACAGTCACTGCTACCAACTCTCAACAGTTGGGATCTTGTGAAATTAAAGAGCTTCTTTTCAGATAAAGAGATTGTAATACGAGCTCAAACGCAACCCACAGAATGGGAGAAAATCTTCACTAACCACATATCTGACAGAGCTCTACTGTCCAGAGTGCACACACTTGGAACTAATTTTTTTAATGTGCAAGATTATTCCTTCTAGACATTGCCTAATACACCATCTTATTCTGCACTTTGATCTCCATTGAACTCATGCCATGTGATATGATTTTTCATGTCATGATACAATAGTTTTCCCCTTGCCTTGGACATCGTGGTCTGTGATTACCATTAAATGCTTTGTAGTGCTTCAGACATTAAGATAAGACTCACTTCTTCAGGAAAGTTTTTTTTCTGGGAAGGTAATTCCCCTTGCTATTCCTTTCAGCTTTCAGTGTTGCCTTCATAAATATGGCAGACTGTTGCTAATTATTTCACAATAAAATCCTGATGTGTACCATATTTAACTCATGCTATTTATGTCTGTTTGTGTGCACTGTCATTTAGAATATGATTGTTTGATGGCTCTCTTCTAGAGTTTAAGTTCCATGAGAACAAAAACTCATGTTGTTCTTTAATTTCTTAATGCCCTGCTTCAAGCTTGTAATCACTAAATACAGAATATTGAACTTGTCCCAAAGAAAACAACTGTACTGAAAACAGAACAGAAATTTTAGGGTGTTTTTTTCCTTATCCATTGCTAGTCAACATATGCAATTCAATACTTTTTCAATGACTCTGTAATTGTAACTCAATCTTTGTATACATGAAAATGTATAACCTTGAAGAAAGTCCTAGCAGATGCAAGCTTTAGAGGCTAGGTAGGATATGAGCATGAAGAATTAATTTCATTTTTACAAGTGTTTACTTATGTTAAGATTGGTGCAGCAAATTCCTATTCTACTATAATGTAATTTAATATTTTCCTGGGAAAGGAAAAAATACTCTATCTACTCATAAAATTTTACTTATCCTTTTTCTAGTTTATGGGTCACTAGAATTCAAGTGATTCAAAATAAAAATGCAAGCACAATAAACTTACAGTATTTTGATCAACAATGTTTCAAACTTATTATAATAGATAGCTTGGTTTTATTCCATTTGATTTGCTAAATGATGCAAGCTCAGCTTAGTTTCATTTTTGAACAAGAAAAGTGAGATACCAGTCCTTAATTCATTTCCAAAATATAAAACAAACTACTCCTACATAAACAAGTTTCACTTGGAAGGCATTATTTTTCAAGTGGCATTAACATAAACCACTCCTGCTTTAATTTACTATTTTTATCTTATCTTTAATTTACATAAACTGAATACCTAATATGAGTCCTTTATCATATTTTATCAGTATATTTAATGCTCTGTTACATTTATTAAGGGTTATTCTAGCAGCTAAGGACAAAAGTGTAATATGTTTCTTTTATCTGGCACTCTTTTGTACATGCATCTCATGCTGGTACTTATTAATTCGCATAAGCAACTCAGAAGAAAAGGGAAGTAATCATGCTGGTTTATTAAACCCTGATGGGAAGGGTAGCTTCCTATCTTTATCTGACATTTCAATAAAAGAATGCCAACTCAAATGCCAAAAGAGCTTGAAAGCAGTGACTGAGAAAAGCACATTGTTTATCTGAAAGTCATTGTTTATATAAAAGACATTATGTTCTTCTCCTGTTTGGAGATGGGGGTAGGGAGAAATACCCAATATGATGATTACATACAGGGAACAATTTTAATTCCATTAGACATGAACTCTGTATGGTTATTTTTATCTTAATAACAGGTCTCTTTTCAAAAATATAGATAAATTCTACACACGTTTTAAAATTGAGAGGGTCTTAAAGTTTATCCAAACACATTTGTAGAAAAGGGCAAAAAGAAACTATGTGAATTTATCCACTATACCTACATTTTTGTTGTCATCAGCTAATTCACTATAGAATTGAAATAAGCATTTACGGGACTCTAAAGTATTTATTTCATTCCAAGAAAAAACAAGAGTTAAACACAGGAGTTTCCTGGAGAAAGAAGAAACACAACAGGATTTATTGTTTTTATTTGCAATTAAAATGACAAATGCAAGAATTCACCTGGCAGGGAGCAAGTTGAAGAAAACACAGGTGCCTAATTCGTCAGCTACCAAAAACAGTATAAAGGTGACCATCTGGGGAAAACTGGCTGGCTTAATTTTCCTATGAGCTTCCCTTCTGCTCCATGTTTCTCTTCCAAGCACCTCATTCTGACCTTGAAAATGCATTTACATGTTTTCCTACATGCATTTTTTTCTGAGTATGAATACAGGTAGACCAAATTAAGCAACGGGCATAAATAACCACAGGACATCATTGTACATTGCATCTGATTTAATCTTAGGTTTCCAAGTTTGAAAATATTTCATTTTTATTTTTTTTTAATTCAATTGTGTGTGTGTGCGTATGTATGTGCGTGCGTGCGTGTGTGTGTGTGTCTGTGTGTGTGTAGAGCCACTGGCGAATTCGGGAACCACCATGGACCGCCTCCATCTCCTCCTTGTTTACTCTGCCCTGGGATTCACAGGCTCCGCCCTACCAGGACCAGAAACGCAGGCTGCCCCCGCTTCCGCCTGGCGTCTATACATGGGATCTGGGATCCGAACTCAGGACCTTCACGCCTGCAAGGCAGAGGCTTAACCCCTGAGCCACCTTTCCAGCCTCAGAAAATATTTCATTTTTGATGATGTTTTCAGCCTTTCAGCCATTCTATAAATTCCTTCACTTTCCAACACTAGCAGCATTCTGACAAGCACAGTTCTAAGAAACACATGCTGCTTTGAGCTGGGTGGTTCACAAGGAGGCACAAAAGGTGAATTTGAGGCAGTGAACAGGCAAGGTGGAAATTTAGAACTGATGGTCAGTGCTGTGATGTGTGCCCACAGAAGGGAGATGGAAGCTTAAACAGGAGGAATTCTTATTTTGTTAGATAACTGACTTTCCAAGTATCTTGATCATGTCATGAGTTTGGAAGGACGCATCCCACTTTACTGCCATGGTGAATGAATTTGCTGAGTGGAGGAACATCTTTTACTTGGCATTCTTTATATATCTCAGTCTGAATGCTGAGGATTATGCTTATCAAACAAAAAGTGCTTGCTTTAAAGTACTTAGAATTATACAAACGTTCCTTCTTGAAGATTTCCAGTTAAGTTTCAATTGTTTTGCAATTACTTTCCATCACTACACACTACGATAAATCTTCATTTAGGCATTGAATTCTTTCCCCATATCAAACCCTAATTTACATTGGGTTGTCCTCCACCATCTGAAAATTTAAAGATTACTATGCTAATCTCATCAACTTCATGGTCCTATATGTTTAGACACTTTGTCTTTTCCTAATTTTTACCATTTATTAGTCAATATAAAACCCACTAATAAGCCATCCTTTTGTTGGATTCCTCTGACTTTTCCTAAAATTCAGTTCAGATCAGTCAGTGAGATTATCACAGTAATGCAGTCAAATCATCAATGGTTCCAGAGAATTACAGAGTTTCCTCAAAGAACTCTACTGTCTGCATATTTCATATAACTTTAGATTCACAAAGTATATAATAAACAATAGCTGAGAAATATCTATTAATTTAAGAAGCAAAAATCTATTAATTTAAGAACTTTAATTAATCTTGTTAACCAAATGACCCAGTAAATGTTTAGAAAATCTTACTCTCTTCATTTCCTACCACTCTATCCTTACTGAAATCTCCCAGAAAATATTGTAGCTGTTTCTCTTCATTTAGTCAATCCATATTAAAACTAATGTGGACATTGGTTAATAAAGATATATTTCTAATCATATCACTTCTCCTCACTATTTCCAAACACCTAATTTCCATCAAACAATGGCTAATAACATCGCTCTATCAATAACCCATGTTTCAATGTCTGGTCTTATTTCTCATTTTGTTCATTCATTTGGTAGTTCCTCTAAAGACAAACTTAGCTTTCTTTGCATTACATGAACTTTTTCCAGAAACAAATGTGTACCTTCATTTAGCAATGAAGACTTTTCACACAACTGTGGTACAATCAGCAATCTGTTTTCATGAATGATTCCACATGCTCAGGAAATTTCAATTGATCTCTGCTTTGCAAAGCAAAGCATATTTAATACTTTTCCTTATCCATGGTTTGGAAAACTCGGATATTTGATTAAAGCTACCTGCACTGAGATATGTAGACAAATTGTCATATTACATTTTTTTCTAAAATAAAAGTTGTATGTGATACATAAAAGTCAGCTGAAGAATTCATGACTAGAAAAAAACAGAATACTGAAACATTATGTTCTTTTCCCATGTCGAAATGTATATTCTTATCCAATTTAATAAGAAATGTTGTGGAAAATATTTAACCATCTCATATTTTATGTCAAAATTTTAATGGAAGTAGTACTTATTCTTTCATAAAATACATAATTGAGCCTATGTCTTGGGCCAAGAATTACAGTAGCAATAAAACAACAAGCTGGATACAGTTGGTACCAGAAGGTGTAGTTCTTGCTGTTACTACAGATAGGAATGTCAACCCTACTGGGCATAATCTCTCTCTCCAGTTGTTATTGGCACTCTGATCTTATGAATGAACAAATCCAAGAATTGCTTTTCTTTTTCATACTATATTTTTCCATCTTCTGATGGCCTATACGGATGAATTATTTTTACCAAGTAGCAGGTCTATCAATTACCTCTACATGGATAGATGGATGGCCAAATTCCAGGTGACATCTTCACTCACCTCTCAGCCCTTCACACACATCACCCTTCCTATTTTCTTAAATTTTCATGCTCTTGATTTCTGGTCTCTTCTGCTTTGGTTTTCTCAACGTCTCATCTTCTCAACTTATATATGTTTTACTGCTCAGGAATACACTCAAATTTTACAACTTTTCATTGCCCAGATGGTTTTAAATGTCATCTGTATGTTGATAATTCCCATATTTATATCTCCATCCAGGACATTTCCTTTGAGTTCCTTCGCTGTTTCATAGATATCTTAGTGTCTCCAAAAATCTATGTTCCTTATGTCCAGAGGCCCACTTCATTCTTTCTAAGCACTGTTATCTGAAGCTTCATTATTATAGACACAGAACAGACATCAGATTCATCATGAATTGCTGTTGCCCTCACAGTCTGTATGTAATCCTACTAAGTTTTCTGAAGCTCTCCTCAATTTCATTCCTGATCACCACCTTTTCTGCATGACTCTGACCTCCATTACCATCATCTCCAGCTCTGTAAAGTGTTAAGAACTTTCTGACTAATCTCTGCCTGTGATTTACCTCTATGCACAACACATCTTAGCAGTCATGAATTAATTGAATCATTTAATTCTTCCACAAAAAAACAACTTTCTTGTGTCTTAATATCTATGAGTGAAAACCAAAATCTGTAAAATAGCATGCCTCATCCTCATCCTTTTCTCTCTCTCTCTCTCTGTCCATTTTCTATTCCAAAATGCATCTACCTGTTTAATCATTTAATGATTGCTGTCTATACCTCACCCTGTCCCCAATTCCACTGGAAAAAAAAAAAAGCTCAGGAGAGTCAGGAATCAGAGCCTGGCAAATGAACTGGAATACAGAGGGCCCTCAATCAATATTGTTTTGGTAATGATTAAACTAATTTACAAAAAATTCCAAGATGTTACAGCATAGTAATAAAATAGAAGTATCTACTCTAGACTAAGGGGAAAAGAAAACATTTCTTGAGGAATCTGAAATCAAAATTCTAAGAAGACAGGAATTTTCTAGAAAAGAGAGAGAAGAGGAGGAATAAGAAAGAGGATGAGAAGGAGGAGAAGAAAAAGGAGACTCTAAAAAGAACTACATTTCCATGTCCCTAAATTTATTCATTCAATACATATTTATAATCTACAATGTTCTGTTCAGTGTTCTTGGAATTGGAGATGCAAATTGTAGATGATAAACTATACATATAAACAAATACTAAGTATGCTACATGGGCTGGGTCTTCCCATATCAGTTAGAAATTTTCCACAGACTTGCTGAGAGCTTGTCTTAACTACTAATTTTCAGATGTACTTAAAGTCTTAGCCTTCAGTTGTCAAGTTCACACCTGTATGTAACTAACACACTAGTCTAAGTAGTACTTTAACTTTTTGAACAGACATTTCCTGTATTTTAGAAGCACACCAATGGTCTCCACACCAAGTGATGCAGTGTGAATCTACCAGGATAGACAAAAAAAAAAAAAAAAAATGAGGTAGAGAAAGAAGACTTTAGAGATGGGCGATGACACTTTTGAGAAGGTTACATGTAAATAGAGATGGAAAAAGATCAAGATAAGGAGTCATCCAAGGAGCAGGTATTACAGGCGAGACACCAAATCTAAGAAGAACATATTTGTAAATGTAAGGATTTCAAAATGTTGGCCTTAAAAAGTGATAACAAGGGAAGCCCTAGCAGGGACAGTTCACAAGTTGACAAGAGTGACACAGGATAGTTATACCAACAAGGATGGGCAGCATGCTGCCACTGAAGGTTATAGCAAAGGGGTTGAAATAATCAGATGAGTCCCTCAGACAAGCAGCACCAAACATACACCTGGCTGTTTTCATTCCTAGGCTAAAATATACTTATGTTCAAGTCATTTTTAGCATAAAGTCCATAGTGTATGAAACTGGTACAGTTTAGGTGTTTGCTGTGTGCAAGTTCAAAGATAGTATCCTAGGCAGTTTCAAGTTTTTAAAATATAAAATATTAACATAATTTTATATAACATAATATATGTTATAATATTATATATGTATATGTATATATATATGTTGTAGTCTCTGACTTTCTATCATTTCAATATACCACCTTCCCTCTGATTTCCTCTGAATAGGGGTTCAGAGGTTGGTTTAGAACACTAGATCATTTAAATGCTGTACACCTGTGCCGATCACCCCACTGCTACAGCTCTATCTTGTATGCTTTAATGTACTGTGAGTACAGGTCAGGCAGGGACCATTTACTGCACACACCTGCCAGAAATCAGTGTTCCTGAAGAGCGCCCCTTTTAATCCATCCTAATTGATGCAATTTTTCTTTGTGTTGTTGATAAATATGCAACCATATAACTTAGGATAACAAAGGGTTTGCTCCTGATCACAAGAATAAACTTCATTATGCTTTGTCAGCACAGCAGGAGAGTTCATAGCAACATCTGGAACCAAGAGAACTGGTCCCAGACAGCATAGCTGCAGGAATTGTGCAGAAATGGGCAAAGTTTCCCACTTGCCAAGCTATTAAAGCATGACCAAAAGTATGCAAACTACTGTACAAGTTCTCTCTATTTTATCTACTTGCCCCAGGAAAAGTCTACCTACCATGGGCTGGGGCTTCCCACATAAGTTAGCTAATCTTCCACAGGCTTGCTAAGAACTTGCCTTAACTACTAATTCTCAGGTGTGCTTAAAGTCTTACCCTTCAGTTCTCAAGTTCACACCTGTATTTAACCAGCACATGTTTTAGTAAGAATCACTTAAAATAAACTTTTTCAGTAGAAGTTGTCTGGACTGAAGAGGTACACAGACGGTCTCCACGTTAAGTGATGCAATGCAGATCCAACATCTTACCTGTGTTTCTAACATTCCAATCAAGAGGCTTATTTCTAAAAGAACCCACGTATCCTTTTTCATCCTTCCCTCTCCATCTACCTAGCTGGTTGTTCACCTCATACCTCTGCCATTCCAGCTCTTCTCTCCTCTTAATTTCTGGCACCTGGAGATTAGAATTCATTTGCAGTCAAAGCCAGAGTTGTTTTTTAATTGTTAAATTTTACCCAGCACTTCTTGATGTTTGTAATGGGAGAAGTTCTGCGTTAGCACAATCTGCCATATTACAGATTCACCTAAATTAGTCTCTAAATTAGGTTTTAATTTGAGTTAGAGCAACAACATAAAAATAGTCTGCCTAACAAAATAGTTGCTCAGATGTGCAAAATAAGTACTAAAAATCAAAGTTTATGAAAAATGCTCTTTGGTTTGTCTTCTCAGCTAGGAATACAGTTTCTTTCTCTACTAGTTAAGCATAAATTACAGCTCACAGAGGATGAGTTAACTTTGAAAAATGTTCATAATAAAAAGTTTGGTAACTCCTCCAAGCAGAACTGAGACACAGTACAGGGTTTCCCACCTGTGACATATTATAGGAGGAAGAAACACCAGGTGTTGCACAGGAAAATAACAAAAACTCAGCATTTTTTCTTTTAAACAAATGGAAGGAAAGCCAAGTGTAAAATAGCATAGGAGTGTGCAGCATCTCACCTTTCAAAGTATAAGCACTCCTGGATTCTTGTCCTTAAGATGGAAGGGAGAGTGTGTCTGGATAGGAGACATATTACAACAGGAAGGAAGGAAAGATGGAAAGAAGGAAGGAAGGAAGGAAGGAAGGAAGGAAGGAAGGAAGGAAGGAAGGAAGGGAGGGAGGGAGGGAGCAAGGGAAGGGAGGGAGAGAGGGAGGAAGAAAGGGAGGAAGGAATGGAGGGAGGAAGGGTGAGAGGAAGGGAGGGAGGAAGAAAAGAAAGACAGAAGAAAGGAGAAAGGGAGGGAGTAAGGGAGGGAGGTAGGGAAGGAAGAAGGGAGGGAGGGAAAGAAGGGAGGAAGGGAGAAAAAAGAAGAGAAGGAAAGAAGGAATGAAGAAGGTAGGGAAGGAAGAAAGAAAACAAGGAAGAAAAGAAGGAAGGAAGGAAAGAAGGAAGGAAGGAAGAAAGAAAGAAAGAAAATAAGAAAGAAAAGGAAAGAAGGAAAGAGAAAGAGAGAGAGAAAGAGAAAGAAAGAAAGAAAGAAAGAAAGAAAGAAAGAAAGAAAGAAAGAAAGAAAGAAAGAAAGAAAGAAAGAAAAAGAAAAAGAAAGAACCTCTTTCAGAGGTTATACAGAAGGGATGAAGTGGGATCTCTCTTAGGTCTACAATCCCTTTCAATACTTTGAGATGACTTCTGATACCAAAAAGGGTGAGGAACTCCTCACACAGACCCTATATAATATATAGTCAGAATGCAGAACTGTATCTGGCCAACCGAGACTCTGGCACAGAGAGCCTTCCCCACAGTGGGTTTGAGACTGCGACAACAGACAACTCCCCTTTGCCACCCAACCAGCCCAGTCAACTCCAGGTAATAAGGAGTAGTGGGCTGTTCCTCTGGGAAGGTGGGGGGGCAATGTGAGAGGAAGCTTATGGGACAGGGGCCTAGAGAAGACTGAAAGCTGAGGATGGAACTCCTTGGATAGGGAAATTGAAAGTAAATATGAAATGCATTTCCTCTTTTTTAATTTTTAAATTTAAAAGCAGGGCTGACAAACATCACTGAGGAGGGGGCCTTGTAGTGAACAGTTTAGGCTTTATAGACTGAGTCATCTCTGTCTTTGCTACTTAATACACTGCAATAGAGCAAAAACAGCCACAGAGAAGTTGCCAATAGGCAAGGCCAGTTGGGTTGAAATACAACTTTACATATGGATGCTGCAATTCAAATAATTTTCATATGTCATGAAATAATCTTCTTAGTTGTTCAACCATTAAAAACCACAAGCTAAGGGTTATCTGGAAAGGCTACTTGGGACCTCTGGTTTAAAGAGGAACTTGTAGCAATGAGTTATCGGTTTATTACACAGGTTCAACAGCAGTTGAGAAGACAGAGAAGACACTTGGAAGCATACTGCTATGTACACACATGACTATTTTAAGGAAAACGCCAACGAATTAAAAGTATGTACTGCTAAACCATAGGAACACTTCGATAAATGCTAAATTCAATCATCTGGCAAGACAGCATTAGAACAACAAACTGTTGTTTAAATTCATTAGTTTATACTCTCTTGCATTTGGAGATCTATAATTTATAAAGAAAAACTCTCACTTTAAAATGTATACAGGGAATATTTCATGGTGTCAGGCAAGTACTCAACCTACTGAATTCTATCCCCAGCACACAGGAAAACTTTTGAAGACTATTAACTGTATTTTCTTCATTAATTTATTTTTATTTTTGATGATTTCATTCATACATAAGTGAATTTATGTATTTTCTTCTGAAAAGGATGCAGAGTGAAGCAAGAGAGAAACTTCCCAAAACTTGTTACAATTGACTTTCCTGTGACCGATCTGTCAGCTACTTAACAAAGAGAATCATTGAGCCTACACTTATTATAACATTGTTATGGTCTGAATATTTCTGTCCTTATTAAATTCCTCTGTTAACCTAGTGAAGAGTATGATGGTATTAGGAGGTGGGAGGTTGAGGTTACACTTAAGTCCTGAGAAGTGCAGCCTCTGTGAATGGAGCTTGTTCTCCCCACAAAAATAAAGAGGTCCCAGAGAATACAGTGCTCCACTATGTGAAGAATAAAAAAGAAGATATGATCTTTGAACAAGGAAACAGGTCTGCTGGTGCCTTTATATCGGAGTTCCCCACCTCCAAAACTTTGAGCAATGAATACCTAAGGTTAAGGGTTCCCAGTTTGCAGCATGTTGTTGAAGTGATTTGAATGGATCCAGGCATACTGCTGCAACCAAACGACAGACATGGTAGCTTAAGAAACAGAGAACTGTTTCTTACAGTTGCAAAGCCTGGAGTTTTCCAGATCAAGATACTGGCAGGTATGGCCGTCCTTGTGATTCTATCATGATGTGGCAATGTCAAGGGTGAAGGAGAGAAGAAAGGAAGAGGGAAGAATGGGAAGAAAGTGGAAGAGGTAAACAAAGAGTCATGTAGTGAACATTATAACAAAATTCTAGAAGAGAAAGAATGGAAAGAAAGAGAGTAAGAGAGAGAGAAAAGCAATAAGAGATTTCTCTTGTAAGTCCAGCAGTCCAATCATGGGAGTCCCACTCTCATGACATCATTTAAACCAAGTTACTTCCTATGACCAAGATCACATTGGAGAGTAACACTTCAAAACGTGCATTTTAGGTGGACACACACATTCCCCCAAAGGCTGGAAACATTATGATGCCAAACTAGTGATATTTGGAAAATGTGTGGCATGGAAAGAAATTCATGCGTGTGCCATAGAATAAGTACAGCATTCACCTAAGTATGTCTAGCAACATTAACTCACAGATACAGGTCTAAGAAGCTGGAGAAATGCAATGCTTCCCTTTGTCCTGGCCAAACACCTGCCTTAATGTGTTTTCTCTCAGCTCTGCTGCCTTATCCATATTGTCTTCCACTCTTTTTCTTGAAAAACCCCACATGATAGAAAGTATGAACTGTGGTGTGGAAGGAAAGAAATAAATCATAAAAGGCTGTTTAAATATGACTGAAAATAAGAAAAAACACTTAAACAAAAGCTGAATGCATTTCCTCAAACCTCTAATTCTAGTACTTGGAAGGCAGAGTAGTTAGCATAGACTAGCCTGAGCTACACAGTGAGTACCAAGATACTCAAGACTACATAGCAAGGTGCTGTCTCAATAAAAGCTAAATATATATTTATTTATCATATCTGTATCTCTGTCTTTACCTTCTATCTGTGTATCATCTATCTATCTATCTATCTATCTATCTATCTATCTATCTATCTATCTATCTATCTAATCATCTATCTGATATAAAGAAGTACGATTCAAGCTGACAGTAATTTTCATAACTATAGTCCCCGCACTCAAGGGGCTGAGTTAAGAAAATTGCTGCTACTCTGAAGTCAGCCTGGTGTATATGAGGGAGTTCTGGAGTTGGTGGGTTATCCAGTAAGACCTTGCCTCAGAAAAGCCAAACCAAACCAATCAATGAAGAAAAACAATTTCAAATACTTGTGAATTTTATTTAGATAGAACATCTCTTCTACATTTAAAGCTAGATAGGTTCACTACTTGAATCATTGGACGCTACACTGCAACCCAAGGTAGACTTTTAACAATTATGGTGAAGAAAGTATGTTCGTGCCCTTCAGAACATTCAGAGATAATCCTGAAGATAGGAAAAAAGAAAAGGATGCCATAATTTTCTCTGCATATAAGAAATGCAGGTCATACAGTTTCCATCTCTTCTTTCTGCTAGAAGGCCATGACTGTAGAGAAAGAAAACTTGGGGTATTGTTACCCACTTTTTGTTGTGTGAGTTTGTTAAAATTTCAGATATTGAAGAAATTTTGTCTGTGTGTTACAAAAGATTGATGGTAATCTGAGAGTCACAGTCATTATCTCCAGCTTCATTGGCATTCCTGGTGTTCCTCTGATCTTCCTATTGTTTTATTGACTTATGAATAACTACTGTAAACAACAAACACAAAGCTATTTTCTAGTATTTATGCTACATTTTCAAAACTTATGTGCAAATTAATCTTTCTACACATCAGGACAGTAGACATCATTTTACAAGCAATGACCAAATGCTCTGTCTTATTTTTCTGAGTCTACCACTTACTCTTCTACTGGGCCTCCTACCTATCTGGCCTTTGAAGCCTTTGCCAGCATCTCTGTCTACCATGTCCCTTGCAAAGTCTTGCTTCTCAAGGGACATCACAGACCTGTGTACTTGCTCTTAATAGTATAGCATATGGGTTAAATCCAAGCTTTCAAGAATCTGCCCATTTGAGCTGCCATTATCCTCTCTGCTTTGAATCTTCTTGATTCAACTCTTAAAATTATTAGCATGCCTTTCTAACAGGCTTACTGTGAAGATTGATAGAAATGAAATATGAAAAGCAGAAGCCATTGTCATCATTCTTAAAATAAGACCACATAAATTATCTGATGGACAAACATCTCTCTTACACTGTTCTATCTAACTCTAGATTTGGTACCTGATACATAGTCATCAATAATCTTGTTCCCTTGAATGACTTAGTTAAGAAGAGAAAAGTCAAAGAAACATAACAGCATGTAAAGTGGGTGTCACTGATCTCTTAAAAGGAAAAGAGACATAGCATGTGGAGTCAGCCATATCCTAAGCTTTGCGCATCCTAGGTGACACAACTACAAGTCCAATTCATATTTACCTAAATCTGAAACCTATGCACTTATCCTTTATTGTATGGGAGAGAAAGCATTCTCCTGGAGAGAAGAGGTAGAGATAGCATTTCACTGCTGTATACATCCTGTTGGGTCAGTTTGGGCACTCCCGTATGTCTGTGTTGACTTGTGTTTTCAGTTAACTTTCACAGCAAACTTACAAGGTAGACACTCATTACTTTAAAATCTTTAGAAAAACAGTGAAGTGGGAAGAGGATGACAATTCATCAAGGACACACAGCAACATAGATGTGTTCGGTTATATGGCCAGGACTAGGAAGTAGTAGACTAAATTGGGACTTAGTCATCTGGATCCAGACATCAGACTGGATCTGCCTCTCAGAATCATGTGATCCTTTTCAATTAAGCAGGGTTTAAAAGACAAATAGAAAAATGACCCAAAAATCACTGCTTAATTTTCCCTCTCAACTACTTAGTACATTTTGATGTCTGTATGTAAATAACTTACATTTATGGCTAACTTTATATTTAGACCACTGAGTACATATGCTTTAAACAAGCACATTTTCATGTCTGTTTTGTAACAAATTTTGTTACAATTTGACAATTACCTTTTACTTGTATAATTTCCCTTAAAAGAGTGCTTACCAGAAGGAAACAATTCTAATTTTGAAGTAGATAAATATAGATATTTTTCTAGGAAAAAAAAACCTTGTTCTATTACCATTTCTACTTTTTTTTTTTGGTTACTTGGTTTTACCCCTTGAAACAATACAAGCCAAAACAAGTTATTCATCAAATAATGAGTATTATTTTGTAATACTCTACTAGGCAATAGGTCTATAAAGACAAAAATTAAGAGCTTATGTGTTTAGGATGATAGCCATTTACAAAAATTTAAACCTTCTGTGATAAGTGCCTTAAGAGAATTTTATGAAATCTTTGTTGAAGTGTTAAAATGTAAGTGATGGAACTGATGAGAGAGAGCACAGCAGGTAATAGCTGTTCACTAACCTCATGAACCTAAGCTTGATCCCAGAAACTCATGTGGGATTCTCTTATGCTAGGAGAGAAATCACTTTGAAAGTTGTCCTATGACTTTTACCCATGCTTCATGATATGATGCATTCTGTCTGTCTGTCTGTCTCTCCCTTTCTCTCTTTCTGTCCTGTGTCTCTCTTTTCTTCCTTCCTCCTTCCTTCCCTTCCTTTCCCTCTTTCTTTCTCTTTACTCATATAAATAAAACATTTAAAACAAACATGTATATGTGTGTGTATATATATATATATATATATATATATATATATATATATAATTGGTTTCCAGAAAGAGGATTTAGATCAGCCAGCTAAGTAAAGATGAAACTCTTAGTATGGACCTCTACATACTAAGTTAAAGCACCTATTACATGTGATATCTCAGTGGAGAGGAATTTCTAACTGTGAACTAAAGAGTTCCTATCATGTTTTAAAACATTACTAATATGAAGAATTCACCAATACAGAGTGATTTCTAACTTTGAGCAATTCTAACATTTTGAAAATAATCCTTTATGGATTATAATACATTAATGCTTTATTACATTGTTATATCAGATTTACATGTAATTTGAATAGATTGATTTTTAATATTTTGATAAATTAATTATGCATCTGATTTTGATTTTATTAAATGTAATAATTAATATTTTTCAGCTCAATTTACCAGTAACCCAGATTATTCCAGTAATATCAATAGGATCAGTATAAATCTAATATACTAACATGTTTCCTCACAATGAATGTAAATTACACTTGCTTTCTCCTAAATTTTATCCATTCCAGTGTAGCTTATCATTGAGCTAGGCACAATTTTAGAATACTTATATTACTGCCCAAATTATGTCTTATTTTCCTAGCTGTATTCCAACAATAAACTTATATAAGCTATGGCACTACCAGAATGTTGATAATGAGACCATTCATTCTTGGAGCAATTGTTCAAATTCTAGGAATCCACTTAGCATATCCTCATATTTTCAACATGACCTCTGTCAGACTAACGTAATCATGACCATTAACTAAAGCTGTGTCGTGCCTCTGAAATTTTGCAGGATCCATTTTCAGTGATCCCATGTACCTGCTGTGGGATCTACACTTGAAAGTTTTCAGTGTCTCTCATTCTTTTTAATAATATGCTTTATATTTTTCTGCATGGAAATAACAAGGAGGAGCTTGGTTTATCATTTCCTAAAATATCTTTACCCAGTTTTGCAAATCCTAATGATTTGTTCCAAAGCATCTACTGCTCCATAATTTTCCTCAAGCATCACTGTCAATAGTACCTCAGTCATGTGACCTAACTCTGCATTCTGTTTGAGACTGTGCTGACACTTGACAACCATCCTTCCTCCATCCAACTTGGGAGTGTCTTTTTATGAACATTCGAGGCTCCCAGTTTTCTACCTTTTTTGGTTTAGGTGATTCTTTCCCAGAAATGATGTAACTATCAATACACTTTCAGGTTTAAAAAAAAAAAGCACAACCGGGTAGACTTGAAATAGCTCCAGTGTTTTTGGATGTGATGATTAGTTTAAACTAGGAGCTTTAATTTTCTGTTCAACACAGACAGATGTCTCAGTGTAGCTTCAAAATAAATTTAAATCCCACATTGGCTTTTGAGTAGGTTTTGGGAATATTTCTTTTGCTAAGCAGCTCTCAAGCAAGCTAGCTATTACTTAGCAAAACTCAACTGAAAAACTTCTCCATTCCACAGATTAAAGGTAATGAATCAATGGGATCATTATGACTTCTAGAAGTCTGCTTATGTTTGCCAATGGTTTTCTTAGAATTAAATGCAACTTGTTTATCAGATCATAGTTTTATCATTCATGCATTGCTGTTTGGAAAGCATAAAACCTACAGGGTAGCTCATCTTGGTTTACTGAGGTGTAGTGAGGGATTCTGTGTTCTTTCCACATTAAAAAGTAATATTCATAAGTAACTGGTAGGTTCATAAATTGCAATAGGATGAATTCAGATAATAAAAATAAAACTGGTGAATACCAACCTCACATTCTTTCTGGTTACGGACACATACATAAACATACACAGTATATGCATAGGAAATGTGACAACCTGAGGTAGTTACCACTTCTACACATTATTAAATTGGTATTATTCACAAAATATTCCTTATATTCTACAACATAACAAGAACCCTCTAGGGATCCTTGGAAAATAAGCAGCCCAGAAATAAATACATTAATTCATGAATGGCAGGACCACACCAACAAAGAAATTCAATAAAAATCATTTTTAAAATATTTATTGGACCCTTGAGAAAATATAAGGAGCAGGCAACCACTTAATGTCAGATCATGTCTAATTGCTGAAGTGGAAAGGCTTTGGGATGAGACATAAAATATTTTCACCCTTTGTGTTTTTTCCTAGTCAATAAAGACCATCAAGGCATATGACTTTAAAATAGTAATTAAAGTAGTACTTTTTCATTTTTAAACTTCATTATTTATTTTGCAGTATGCGTGTGTGTGTGTGTGTGTGTGTATCAGACAGTACTGTATATCCCTCTTGAGGACCAAAGATGACTTTGGGAATCATCCTAGATTTCTTCTATCACCTTTTTTGCTTTGTTCTGGGATTTCTCAGGACAGCAGTGCAGGCCACCACCATTTCTGCCTTGCGTTTTTACATGGGATCTGGAATCCGAACTCAGGACCTTCTACTTGTGAGGCAGAGTCTTAACCGCTGAGCCATCCCTCCAACCTAGTACTTTTTTATTTTTCTCCTTTCTCATCTGTTTTGTTTATAAAAAATGAAAAAGAAAACAAACAAACAAACAAACAAACAAACCAACCTCTGGACCAAGAGAAGGGTAGAAACTCTTTGGTGTATGAGAAAAAGCAGTTTTCAGAGAAATACAAATTTTGTGAAAACTGGTGAATACAGCTGATTAGAAAGGCTATATGCTGCCCAGGGCTTGAATTGGAAGATACATAAAGTAATAAGCTCTGCATGCCTTCAAAAGTGAAGAGGAAAAAGAAAAAATATAATGTCTCACAAATTCTGTGGAAAGCATGGAGCCCGTGGGATTCTCATTGACATTCAATTTTTGTTCCTATGCTGTTTTGTTTTCTCTGTAATGTTGAAATGCACAAAATGAAAGCTCTTGACTTCACATTAGAATTTTTGAAGTGTACAAGCTTGATTCTTTTTCATTGTGTGTGTGTGTGTGTGTGTGTGTGTGTTCGTTCAGGTTTCATCTTTTTTATTAGCTCTGTGCAAGTAACTTGTTAAAGACCTTTTAGAAAGCGAACTATGTTCTGTCCAGTATTTTTATGTGGCATCTTGAGATCTGAACTCAAGTCCTTTTGCTTTGGAGGCAAAGGCTTTAACCACTGATTCATCTCTCCAGACCAAGTTTGATATTTTTAAAAAAGAAAACTCAAACACAAGAAACCATACATTTTAAATTATGATTTAAAGAAACCAAGAAATAAAGATTTCCATTTCAATTGTTTTACAGCTGATTAAAATTGAATTTAATATGCAGAAAAGTTTGATTACTAAAACACCAACATTTTACATGGATTCCACCCTTAACTGGATTGTTAGTCCTGGGTCCTGTCCTCAAATATCAAAATATTCTAAATTACATAATTTTAATGAACTCCTTAGAAATACTTCAATTATTAATTTTTCTCCACAAGAGAGTCTTATATTATTTCATTACAGGCATAATCCTTTTTTTTTTTTTTTTTAGAAAAGCTATTTGGCTTAATTTGGAGGGGAAACGTCAAGCAAAAGTGATATTTTGAAGAGTTCTTTCGAATTATCCTTCTGACCTTGAAATGGAATAGGAAGGAGAGTTTAAGTCACTGTATTTAAGAAAGTGCCTAAAACAACATAGTCCTTAATACAATGAAGCATTGCAATGTTGAATAAAATGAAGTGTTATGTATCATGGATCATACTCTGTCATGTTGCCTTAAGTATAGCCTAAGGTCATTTCTGATTTTAGAGATTAAAATCTAAGCAAGCCAATCCCTAGCATCAGGAAGAGGTGCTGTGAACATTGGAGGCCTGGGAGGGATGAATTTCATGCTCATCTCCTTATCAGCATCTGTGCTTTGCATAAGGGTACTGCTTCCTGTACCACATCTAATGCAATATATAAACAGCTGCATAATATGACTAGTTGAATTCAAAAGATAGATTTGTTCATAGCAATATGCAAATTGCTGTGCTAGGTATATCTTTGGAAATTTGTCACACAGAATGATTTAGCCTTGCAAAAGAATTGCAGCACTGGATATGGGATTGGATATAGATTTCTACCCCAGGATATTAATTTAGAGTGTAATTGTTTCTTCTTGTTAATTTTAATTTTTGACAATAGTCTTCATTATAAGAATATTTACCATATTCAATTAGTTTGTAAATCTGGAACTCCCATTATATCTATGCTTTCCTTTTTTCTGTGAAGACTAAGTCTAAATTTTGAGCAAGTTTTCCTTGCTCAACACTATAAACAAATGGCTCTCACCTCACTGTACAAATAACCTGTTTATTTTCTTCACAGTTGTTAGTGTTCTCCACTAATCTAAAATTACTATCCTGAGTGAAATTATCAGGTCTCTGGTTACCATCTTCCCCACACATCTTTTTTCCAGCATACTTCCCTCCACTTATTTTTCACACTGGCCATTTGTATATTTCAGAATGTCCATGTAAGTTTTTCCAAGCAGCTTTCCTTGATCATCTACAAATTTCGCTTCCTCCCTTTTCTCAGGACTTCTCTCAAATATCATAACCTTAGGAAACCTTCCCGTGTGTGTGTGTGTGTGTGTGTGTGTGTGTGTGTGTGTGTGTGTGTGTAGAGAGAGAGAGGAAAATGGCAAGGAAGCCTGATACACATTCAGTTTAATTATTTCTCCCTAAGCAGCACTTATATGTGTGTGCAAGTGCATGCATGTGTGTATGTATATGTGTGTACTGTGTAGCTTTCACTAGTGTATAAATGTCACTAGATTTTTCTCTGTCTGACTCATTAACCATACCATGGTACATAAAACAGTGTTAGACATATGCCTGCCACTCAATATTTCTTTGGTTAATTAATTAATCTTATCATCTCTCCCAATAGACATTCACAGAGCATACAAGCAGAAACCTTCTTTTGTGTATTCCCATAGTGTTTTGTATGCAAAAGATGAAAAGTGAATAGTCAATGAATGGATGAGTGAATTGTCATTTGTATGGCTTTAAAATCAACCCCAGTAGACCTTAATTACCATGAAAATTAGAATCATATCTCTTTAACTCATCCGTGTACACTGATTCTGCAGTAAAGCCCGGCTTATAGTAGATACTCAATAAGTAAACAAAGAAACCAAAGAACAGTGAACAAGAATCTACTCTGGCTATAGCTAACCAGAGATCTGCAGTGTTAGTCTGATATCTTAATGGAAGATGAAAAATAACTTTGGATATTCAAGACTATGAAGTTCCTTAGGCGACTTTCCAATTTTTTAGGCCGGTCTGAATCATGTTTTGCTTTCCAGAAAAGAACCAATATGTGAGATACAGACTTCTAAATATCTCCCTTTCATTTTATTTCTTCTCAGTTTTAAGTGGAGTAGATCTTAAATTCAACCATTAGTTTTGAATTATTTCCTTAAAGTCTTGCCTTGAAAATTCAGACTTATAGTTTTATGTTTTCAAAGAGTATCAAACGGGATGGATTATATTCTAACATAGAATCTCACACTCTGTGGGTGAGTCTTATAAACCATCTCTTGTCATTATTTCTTTCAAGTTTTCCATTTGCAAAAATTAAGATATCTGGAAATAACCAGGAATCTATCATCACAAAAGGTTTCTTTCTTCTGACACCCTTGGCAAACCCTGACAAACATCTTGCTTCCTTCTTCCTATTGCATAGTGGCCTCAATCCTGCTTGGTTAAAGAATTAGTGAATGACTATGACTGATGGGAAACTTACATGAATAAGGGAAAGATTAAGGATCTCTGCCTGTGCTGCCTGTGTGATCCTTCCAAGCTCTGAAATACCGCAACTCTTTGAGCTGTATTCATTACCTGTATTCATTGAGGTGAGTTCATTACCAAGTCCTTATGATTAGCAGTGACTGAGTTGTTGCAATCTTTAGTTCACTAACATGAGTGAACATTAGGCCAGGAGCTACAGCATGGGGAATTAAAAAAACGGATTCAGAAATCACCTCCTCTCTTACAGAGCACTACTCACTGGGGAGACAAATGCAGTGAAGGGTGGGAAATGCTTTGATGGTGTCAACGCAATGGGTATTCATAGCAAGTTAGGTGATCTGAAGTCTTCCAATAGGTCGTCAAACACTGAGACCTAATGTCAGGTTAATTGTATTATAGACTGCTAAAGTTTCACAGGATCAGAAACATCTAAAGCAAACTTTGATGTCCAAAGATGTTAGTCAACTGAAGCAAAGAATTTTCAAGGAAAATACTTTTACAAATTCTATCTTTCAGCACTTAAATAAAGAAAACACTAGATCAGTACTATCACAACAATGTAGAGAGAAAAAATACTTGTATCTATTGATTTCACACATAGTAGTGAAGTCAATGGCCTATAATTTGTAGGTTAAAGATGGTATGAATTGTTGGTGAGTTCATTTAGATGCAAGAATAGTTTGCTGCCTCACCTACCCCCAAAGACCCAATCATAAAAAAGACAAGTCCTCACTAAATGTGAACAGATATAAACTTTAAATCTTGGTCTGTTAACATCTCCTCTGAACAATGAATTGCCACATTTAAGAGAAAAAAAATATAAAAACCCAAACTGAGATGTTATTATCATTAATAGTAACAGTAGTGCTGTCAAATGTAAAGTTGCTTAGGCATGTATTCTTCTTGGAGACTTTGGTCCTAACATAGTCACTTTACTTGGGAAGTTTAGTGACTTTAATTTGGTAATGGGACAATTATAAGAACTCATTGCATTAAAACAGAAATACTTTGGAAACTCATAGTTTCTAATAGCTTTCCATGTGCTTGGCTCTTCCTGGCAATGGATTTATCTTGCTCAGTACAGATGATGGTACTAGTGGTGAATTCATAGATGCCATGGATTCGGGAGGTCTTTAACTGCAGTTACTAATTTGTTAGTCTGCGCATCAGCATTCCCCGTCACAAAATCAATTTATTTTTCAACTCTTACCCAAATAAGGTTGCTATGGGCACCACATAATATCTGTTCTGTCACCAACAGATTGAGTAAAAGTCACCCGGGAGCTCTCCAAATTAAAAACCTCAAACTGAGTTTACAGGTTTTTCAGCTGTACTCACAGTGGGATGCTTTTTTGCCTTGCTGGGCCATCCAGTTTAATCCACAAAAAAGAAAATTTTTAGAGGGACAAGTACTAAATCATTTTCCTCTGAGCACAGCATTTCCAAATGGCCGCTCTGGGTCCTAAATCCAGCTGCCGCTGATAGACACAAGCGATGCCCTCTCTCTGCAGGGCGCTGGGACTCCACAGCCTTGCTAACTGGGCGCTTGAAGGCAGATCGGTACAAGCTTTCACTAATGCACCAGGCAGGAGGCCCAGATCTTAGCAGAGAAGCTGCCACTAGGTTTGGGGAGGTTTGGAGAGGAAGCAAACACTGCTTCCCACTCAAAGGCAGGGCACACAGGTCACAGGCTAGAAGTTAATTTTTTACCCACTCTGAGCTTTGTCCCCGCGCCTTTCCACAGCTCAGGCACTGGAGTGGCACTTGAGCTGCTAAGGAAGAAGGTTGGCTAGGGAGGGAGTCTGAGTTACTACCGCCCTGGAAATGCAAGGAGGAAAAGCAAGGAGACCCATTGGCAGTTCTGGACAGGAAGCCCGGAGGCGATGTGTCCCTCTCCTGCCTCCTGCCTCCTGCCGCGGGATGCTGAGTCCCCAACCCAGTCTGGCTGCGGGTGCTCAGCCTTGCCCTTTCGACAGAGGGCAGCGCCCTGTCGCGGCAGCTCAGGTGCTGTGCGCTCAGTCACCCAGGGGTGCGCTCCACCAGCCCCCGGCGGCCCCTTGGACACCCACAACTGGACGGACCCTAGCCTCCCGTGCGATGACAAACTTCCTTTCTCCTGGTTCTCTACCCTGCAGTTGGCAGGAAGCTCCTCACGGGTGTCCTCTGGTCTCTGGCTCGGTCTCTGCCCCTCCAACCTCCAGCCCAGGGCGCCTAGTGGTCCCCGTGCATCCTCTCCAACAAAGCCGGGGGCCAGGCGGCCACTGGGCGGACAGGCTGGGGCTGGGGATGGATCAGAGCGCGGGAGCCGGACCGAGGCATCCTCGCCTGGGCAGCGCCAGCGTCCAGGGGCAGCGGGGACAAGAGAGAAGAAAGTGTCCTGCTCCAGGCGCGAAAGCCTCCTTGGCCGGTCCTTGCTTCCCCCTGCTCCCCCTTCCCAAGTGCGTCCAGCTGTCCCAGGGGGACTGGGTAGGGCAGACACGGAAATCCAGAGAGGACGCAGTGGCCTGGCGGGTGAGCCGCTCCCTTACCTCTGTCCAGAGTAAGCGGCTGGACCACTGTCAATGTCGCCATGTCTGCCTTGGGAGCCGAAGTGACGCTGGGCTTCAGCATCAGCAACCGCTTGTAGTGAGAAAAAGAGGAGGAGATTGGGGGCGGGGGTGGAGAGGGAAGAGGGAACGGAGGAGGAGGAGGGGGAAGGCAGGAAGGTGGTGGTGGAGGAGAAGAAAGCTCGGGTGGGTTGGGAGCCAGATGGAGACGCAACTGTTCTGCCGCGGCGGATCTTCAAATGCTGTGCAAAGCCGAGCAGGTATCAGAGAGCGCCCAGGAGCTGGGAAGGACCAATCCGCCCTAGAACTTTGCTCTTGCACCTCCAGGTGCATTGGCCGGATAGAGCTGGTTTGCTGGCTTTCAACTTTCCACTCAAAGGAAACCTCGGAATGAACTTGAGTGCAGCAGAAAAGGGTTGTTTTTCTTTCTTTCTTTCATTTTTTTAAATGAAGAGAAATTGCCAACCCAGTAAATCCCACATCCTCTTGGAAATGCTTGCAGTGCGGGAAATGTTGAGATTTCTTGGCTGTTGCTGTTAATTTCTGTTAGTGTGTTAGAATGTTGATTTCTAACAGTGTACGAGGTAACTGGCAGGAGGCCGGGGTTCTACCAGCAAGTGTTCTTTAGGAGATGGGTGTATTACCTAAGAAAATAATTTGGTTTTATAAACAAGCAAACCTCTGAAAATGTTTTTAAATTTAGAACAAATCAGATGCTGCCACTGTTTGTAAACTATTTATCCAGAACTTTTTGGTTGATCATAAACAGTGTTTCTTCAGCATTTCTAAGCCAGAATGTGTCACACCAACTGTCCTAGCCTGGGGATTTGCTATAGTCCCTGAATTGGTGAGTTAGTAGGACATATTATTTACATGTTTTGACTAGAATTCAGTTTCTGGAGCTTTTGGATGTGGCTGTGGTTTCTTTTCCCAAGCTGCTTTCCCCAGGGCTCACAAGCCCCATGAAGAAGCATGGAGAAACCTCTTCTAATTATATCAGGGAGAAGAGGGCTGGGAATGGCCAAGTGCCTGCATCCTCTCCCTTTCTAGTGACAGCTAAATTAGGGCTAACAATGAACTCTTAAAGGCAGACACCTCCACAGCAGTACATTTGCATATAATCAATACCATGATCTTCTAATTACAATATGGTTGATTTCTGAAGGTCTTATCCACCTCACGGTCCACAGAAGAGCAATAAGAAAAACAACATTTTACCAGTGACCAAGAAAGTCAAATATGACTGATCATCCATCCTAGAGACATGGAAAATCTCCTGATCTCATCTTTAAGTGTTCTGAAAGAAGCTTGATCTTGAAATTCAAGTCTTAGTCAATCATGAGATTTGTCAAAGTCACAATATCTCAGGAATCCTCTGTTTCCTTGTCTGTCAAACAAGAGAAATAACTTCACTGAATCTCACAGAGATTCCATAATAGGAGGTTTTCCAGGAAGAAACTCACTGAATTTCACAAGCAGATCCTAGCCCCTGAAAATGAATATTTTTTTGAAAACAGTGAATAGTTTATACATGTGCTAGCAAAAGCATTTAAGTTATCTAAACCTGGTATACCAATTCTGTTCTAAGGGCTGATCATGCAAACATTCATAAGCCTTAGTCTCCCTTTTACACTGTTTAGTACTGTTTGGGAAGCCAGTAATGAAGGAAGCATGAAGTTCTGTACAGGAAGAGTCCTAAGTTTCCAGCAGGGAAGCACATTGAGGGGGCAGAGGAGGAGTTTCTCTCGTCAATCATAACTCTTCATGTCTTGTGAATAAGATTACAGAAGGAAGTACAATGAGTGTGACATCAGAATGGGTCTCAGGGTTTTGCACAAAATGCTAAAACTCATTCAATAATTGAGGATGAAAAAATACAAATCCTTGCCCACTAATGCAGTTCTTTAAACAAAGTGCTCTATCAGAACTGTGTATTTCAGCAGCTGGATTTATAAGTCTAAAAGCCATAATTGTACCTATTTCAACACAAATCCAGACTGTGAGATTTGTGAAGGCTGGTTTTTTATTTTTTCTTTCCTAATGGATCACTAGCACCAAACACTTGATAGCAGTTTCTTGACTTATGTCTTCAGTTCCTTAAACTGAAAATTCGCTCTATCATTTATCTTTTGTACTATCCATAGAAATCTTTATTTTTTAAGGACTGAAAGAGAAAGCAAAATAAGGTGCAACTTGACATATTATTATGACATCAGTTGTTTGCAACCATGGCAAATTCAGAGTTTTTAGCTTGAATCTTCACAATTATAGAAAATGATTAATAAACTACCAAACATAGGGAATTATTTTCAGGAAATATGAGTGTCGTTTGTCCAGTAATATTTTTGAATGTCTTTTGGAGACATTGAGAGATGTAACTAAGTTTCTTTCCTTTTTTTCTTTTGTTGGGAAGATGGGCACAGGCTTAAGCTCAGGAACAATTTCCTGGTCACTGCAGATCCTACTGCATAGTTTAGTCATTTTCACATTTCACAAATCCATAATTTCATTCACTTTTTTTTCTCTGTATTAACCAGAATCTATGAGATACTTGCAATAATGTTTCCATCTCAGTATCATAGCTTCACAACATTTTTCTAATAAATACATAGCCCAAACAATGTAGGAAAACAAGGGAATTTGAACTCCAACAGACAATTTTAGATTAGAGTTAACCTTGGTGGAAGTCATACATCCCAACAAGAACAGAGTGAACTGGCCATACTCTAAGCTTAACAAGAGCAGGCAACTTTCTAGCTCTCCAAATACTTAGTTTTATCTTTATCCACATACCATTCAATAATCTTGCTCACTATGGGGCTGTTTTCCCATACTAATTATATATAATTCAGACAATCTCCTATAGACTTGACCAGAAGTCTGTTTTAAGCAAATACTTCATAGCCCAGAGATTTACCTCATGAATTTCAAGTTGGAAGCTAAAACCATGGAGAAACCCAATCATTGTACTGTCTTCTTAAAATACACAATAGCTTAATTTACTTAGAACTTTATCATCATCAGAATTAATTTAATAAATATTTACTAAACACTTGATATGTTCAAGAATTGGTGGTAGGGTTATCAATCATTCCCCAAGTCTCCAGTAAGAAACCTAATGCTTTATCTTATTCATTAATGTTTCAGACATGTGTTTCAGACATGCCTTTCAGAACTTCAGAAGTATATATATATACTCTCTTTGTTTCTCTTTGGTGCTTGAGATATACTCAGAGAACACAGGAAGGAATGAACTATGATTCCAACCTATACAAATATAATTAATATTAAAACGACCACTGACTGAATATGAAATTCATTCTTCTTAGAAAATTCATTCAAATTTAGTTCAAGTCTTCTTCACATGAAAATTGTGTCACAACCAAAAGGTTTGCAAAAACACTAATATACCAAGAAATATAGTTAGTTAGTTAGTTTTCAAATGCAGTATAATAAGCTTGTTTTCATATGAGTTTTCATACCTTTAAACTGAAACTTCTTCAGAAAGTGTTATAAATTATTTTACTAATTCAATATCATAGTTTCTTCCTTAATTCACAAAGCTTTTTCAAAAAGTTTAAGAAGTTACAACCCATATTTTAGTATAAAAATGTTTATGTATTCAACTTACTGTAGGCTAAATAATTTATTATTTTTATTTTTTCTCTTTGTTTTAGTAACCACTAGTCTACTGGTTGAAAAGGTTCTTAATCTACTTATTATGTGGCTGACACTATTCTAGATGTTGGGATATTTAAGTGAATAAAAAATTCTAGTTCTCACCGGACTTTCATGTTAAAAAGGAGTGACTAAATACTATGTCAAGAACGAAAATGTTGGCAGTCAAATCAATTCTAGAATAGTGTGAGGTATATAAAAGACAGAGCGCAGAATAGATCATCTTAGGAAGTGAAAGAACAAAATTATGATGAAGCAATAGCTATGTGTTGGCAAAATCAAGAGTTTGTTGTGGACTTCCAAACTCATGAGAGGGTCAGGGAGCGTCAGAGAGTGGAAGGTAACTGAGTTGGTTAGTATAAATTTCAAACCAACATTTTGGAGACAAGTCTGCAGGTCTACTTGTGAGGTATTCTCTAAATTAAGGGTGGCCTCTAGGCAGGCCTGTGAGGGATTGTCTTAACTGCATTATGGATACAGGAAGACCCAATCCATTGTTCATGGGACCATCTCCTCTACATGTAGACCAAGATGGTATAAAAATGGAGAGAATTAGTTGAGCATAGATAAGCAAGCGACTATGAGTACATTGATTAAGTACTCTCTTCTCTTGCTGTGGATGTGAATGACCAATCCCTTGGCTCCTGATGCTGTGACTCACTGTCATGATTAGTTATAATCTAAAATAGTGATCCATCCAGTCAATTCCTTTCTCCTCCTAAATTGCTTAAGTCAGCACTTATTGCAGCAACTGTAAAGAAACTAGAACAGAAGCATAATGAACAGAGATTTGATGAACTTCTCAAGAATCCCTGTGTCCATCATGAAATAAACTACAAATACAATCCATGCTAAGAAAAAATTTGTGTTGCAGCATCTGTAATAAACATTGCTAATATCAGACTGAAGCAAAGAGCTACCAATTCAGTGTTGACATTAGAAAAATCAAAGATGAAAATAATAAAAGTCAATTCTAATTATTCTTAATTATCTAAAAAAAGAAATAGAAAAGAACTTTAAAGTGAGGAAAGCCGAAATCTGAATAATTATCTTCAGTTGAAGTGTGTCTTAGCTGTATTATTTTATCCTGTCAGTTATCATACAAACAATAAGTTTGTAATTACTTTTTACTCTGCTTCTGACAGGAGATAATATGTGCTTCATGACTGCAAAGACTTCTTTTCTGAGTGTTTTGTTTATTATATTTTTTGATTCATAAATTATAAAGTGATCCCTTCATTTCATTTTGAAATGGACATCTTTGTTTTCCCAGTTGGAAATTATGAGTACTCTTTTACTAATGGAATTTAAACTTGAAGCTTTTGAATTCTTTCCTTTTCTTTATGCATCACAACTACATATTTCCCTAAATTCATATTTACATTTTAGGACAGCCTAGGAAATACAGGAGATATAATGAAAATATATTTAAAATTTATATATAGCCCATCTGTTCTTAAATTTTCTCAGGTGATATTTCCCAGGTTTTAGAAACCACAGTATTTAGTAATGTTTAATAATGATTTTCACTATCATCTTAAAATTTTAATTTAGCTTTTTTTGGAGGGAGGGGGAGAAACTGTGGGCCAAGTGCATGTCAGCCAAGCACTTTACCACTGAGTTACAGCCCTATTCCTGATTCAAAGATTGTTCTTCTCTTCAACAAATGTGTGTTAAGCACCTTATGTATGCCAAGCACTGTTCTATCACTGATGCTTAGTTCTAATGAAGAGAGATAGAGTATATAAATAATCAATAACTCACATAATATTAGGTAGGTATTGGTAACCAATATCCGTGGTACCAAAGTCCATTTTTATTGTCATGAAAGACCCGATTTTATCTTGTGTCCTATCCTAGAAATGTTTTCAGTTACATCTTGTTGTTGTCTTTATACTGACCAGATTGAGAGTACTTACACATCAGGGATTAGCAAATATGAAAATTCTTTCTTCCCCTGGAAATCCAATTATCACACATTACTGTACATTGTAAAGTTCTCTGAGAACAAAACAGGAGAGAAAGAACTCTTCAATACAAAGTGTTCCTGGAAGTAGTTTATATTCTTTCAGAAAAAACTAGGGATTTTTCTTTCTTGCATAGACACAATAAGATGATTTCTACCTTTGAGGAAAAAGAGTCATTTTTTATAATTTTGGATCAGAAACTTTCTGAGTGCATGAGGATCCTTTAAATAATTTCCAGGAAAGCTAAAGAAGTAATACAATAAATTTGGTTGTTTCTGTGTTGCTGAGGAATTTATCATGGTGAATGAAGGTAACTGCTGCCTTAGCCATTAAGAAAGGCTGTAATGGCAGGATTTGTTTTGGATTTTAGCTCTACTTAACACAGGATTTAAATAGCTCTTTGGAAAGAACCTCAATCTTTAATTTCTTTAAGACCCACTTACCTTATTCCATCCAACACTATAATATTTTTTTAAATTTTGGTGTTATGGTTTAATTAAGGACATTAGTGAAAATGAACAAAAAGGCCATCTTTGAATTCTTCCTACATTCTTTCACTGTATGGTAATTAGGATTAGCAACAGAATTTTCTCTAGCTATGCTTAGAAACATGCATGTCAGCAATCAGCAAGTATAAGAGCTAAATGCACCGTTATATGGACAGTGCATTCAGAAGAGTTTCACACTCTTGTTCTTTTTTACTCTCTAACACACTAAATTAGAGCAAGGTATGCTACCGTTTAAATTAGTTCATATTCAGATAGGATCTTTCTAGTCCCAACCTGAAGCATAAAGAATATCTCAAAATGTGTTAGTGGAAGCAAGTTCTGTTCTCTAAAATGTAATACCTCTCTGTGCCTGTCATGGTTTGGAATGTGAGTTTCCCCCACAGGATCATGTGTGAATCTTTAGTTGTTTGGGAAAGTTATGGCACCTTTAGGAGGTGGAGTCTTGTTAGAGAAAGGCAGCCACAGAGGGTGGACCTTGGGATTGGTGAGCCCTGTCTGGCTTGAGTGAGTTAGAGAGTCTGCTCTTGAGCTTGCAGCAACTCTGAGCCTCCTTGATGTCTTCAGTGACTTAGGCTGCCTACAGTTTCTGCCAGCCTGCCATGCCTTTTCCACCTTGAAGGACTGTGTCTCCTCTCTGAAACTATAAGCTGAATAAGTTTCCTATTTTGTCCTCCTAATTTGTTTAAGCCTCAGTAGTAACTCACAGTAGTAGAGAAGAGTAAACAGTACACTACCCTTCTGACTTCCTGGCTCTTTGCCCTTCTGGTCCTGGTGGAATTCCTGCCTCTCAGTAGGATTTTTCTGTAGTGTGACAGTCTGCAACCCGTATCTGCTTCCAAAAGGCAGTGATAAGAGAGAATTTTTGTTAGGTAGCTTAGAATAGGGTTTTTAGCTAGTTTCTTTTTGGCAGGCTGGGAAAGTCTTTTAAAAGTTCCACCATGGCTATGCAGAAGTTAGCACCAACTTCCCTCAACTCATTGTTTATGAAGGGATATGAATAGGAACTCCTCAAATACAGGAGGAGAGGAGCTCTTCAAATGTAAATCAGCTAAATTCTTTAGGAAAAACAGCCCAGCTACAAGGTAGACCATGATGTCTGGGCTGTTGAGCAGGGCTCCACATGAACAAACTAATCAGACTTAGGGGGCCAAAAGCCCCAGTTAGGCTTACAGAAACCAGAACACATCAATAAGAAAAAGTTCCTTTTCCTCGCCCAAGTTTACAAATACCCCTGTACTGGCTACTCTTTATGTTGTTGTGAGAGAACACCCAAAGTCATGCAACTTGAAGGGAGAAAGGGAAATTTATTCAGAATATAGTTCCAGAAAGGAGAGATAACAGTCATTCCTGGTGGAAGCAACATGGCTGGCAGCAGAAGCTAGAGGAGGCCTGGGTCGCATCTATCCAAGAAGCTTGGATCTGCTACACTGCCAAGTACAAGAACAGGCTTCTCTAGGAACCAGGTAGTGTTATTCTACTTCAAGGCCCACCCCCCTGTAACCATCTTCCTTCCACAAACCTCCACCTCCTAACGGTATCATAACCTTCCCAAACACATGAGACTGTGGGGGACAAATTTCAAACCATGACAACCCCTGACAGTGCCAGTCATCGATGGCTCTCTTGCTCCCCACATCACTGGCTTCATCTCTGTGAGTTTTGTTCTTTCTCTCTCTAATAAAACTCTGTCTTAATCCTCTATGCGTGTTCTGGTCTCAATTTTTGACTCCTGAACACAAGAATCTGAACATAAAACCCCAACAACAGTGTTTCTAAGAAGTTTGCTCTTTTAAAGATTTACTTAATTTACTTTTGCTCAAGTCATTTATTCATGAATGGATCCAATTATGACTTTATTATGACCTGTTTAGAATTTAACTTGAAAGGCCAAGCAAAGGGAAATAAAAGAAAGACAAGTGAAGAATTTCAAGGTGCCTATCACTTAGAGTATTGTTTAGACTGTGTTGAACAAAAAAGAATAAATAGACACCTAGATACCTCCAATATATGAATTTAAGAAATGCTCCAAAACGAAAAGGCAAATCTCTTTCATTTCTAGGTAGATTGGATAAACTAGTATATTCTTATATTAACTCTGTTGTATATCTTATAAATTCTCTTCTGGGTAAGAATTTTGGTTTGAAATTTTAAGGATAAGATAATACATGTGGCAAATAACCCAAATAACCTGGAATTACTCTGCAAACTTATATACCAGGAATAATCAGTAGTAGCAAAGTTTTTTGGTATATATATATATATATATGTATGTAATGTACATAAATAGACATATATAGATTTATATGTATCTTAAAACTCAAATAAGATTAAACTATACATCACAATTTATTTGATTTTGATATTTCCATATCAGTGTAAATAGATCTATGTAATCTTTCTATATAGTCAAAAAATTCCATTTAATAGTCTCTTGAAAGTATATTTTCAGATTATTTATTGGGTTTTACTCTAAATGACTGCTGCAATTAAAATTTTTATATCTATGACTATGAATTTCACTCAGTTATGGCCTTTTATTTTTAATAATTCAGTACAAATGTGGCTGCTTTAGTGATATATTTCAGATTATAATAATGTGTAAGATATATTTATTCTCTTCTTTTCATATGCATTTTATGAGGACTTATTCCACTGAGTTCCTCCTATGTACAGAAATTTCATATATAATTTAACTTTTAAAATCTAAGATTATTTTAATAAAACAGTAGTCACAAACATTTAGAATATGCATTATAGAATATGCTTCACAAACATGTGGTAAATCAAGATAACAATAATTTTCTAGTAAACTGCTAATACCATATAGAGTTAAAGCAGAGTAAAAATAAAAAGCCTAAAAATCCACTTAATTTTTACACTACCAGACAAATTTCATTTATTTATTATGTAAAAGTGATACTTTAAAATGTCTATATATTGAGGAATGTATTTATAATCTAGCTAATCAGCATATGTGTTACTTTATATAGTATTTCCATAAAAATTTATTACTCCTACTTTCTTAGCATTTTTGAAAAAATATCCAAAAGAATGTCAAGTATAATCACCATGCCATACAGTAGACCCTCAGTAGATGTTTGTTTGCTGTGTTAGATATTTTCTTTACATTTAATGAAATAATGTTTGAGCATGCAAAGACAGAGAAATGCATTGAGATGTTTAAGAAACTGAATTTTCAAGTAAGATAAAGACTTACTCTCTAACTGGATAAAATTCTAAAATATCAAATGAGAAGTAATAGAATTGTGCTAAAGTTTATTATTAATAATCTAAAGAACACTTGCAATCTAGTGCATGCAGTGCTCTCTACTGGCCTTCTTGTTGCAACAACAACCAGTATCATTTTTTATTATATAGAGTTATGAATGATGTCTTGTTCACAAGACTTGTAAGTTTTCAATTTCTGTCTGATTTGTACCTTTTGACTATGTGTGTTTGTGCTTATGTGCATGAATACTCACTATTGAATGTTTATGCTAAGGACAGTTGAGAACTGTAACTGTGTACCTGACAAATGTAATCACAACTAATTCTACAATAAAGAAGGAATACAAAAAGTTAAAATAGACAAAGAACATTGGACATCGTTTTTCAGTAAAGCTAAAAAAATGTGCAATGGCTAAGATGTTTGCCTTCTATTTCTAGGGAGAAGACAAGAGAAGGGCTTTGGGGTATAGGGTAGGTAACTATGAATATTCAGCACTTTACAGGGGGTAGTGACCACTCTCTTGGGCTATTTCTTTTATTTCCACTCTTTCCTTCCTGTATCCACCCTCCACAAACACATTGCTATAGAGGGGTGGAGTTTCGGTCATGTTGGAGACTCCTATATGACAACCTATGAAAGTAATACAATATTTCACACTGTTAATGTCACAGTTCAATTTTTGGTGTTCATGGAATTATTATTCAATCAAAACAGCTGCAATTAATGATACTAAAGAAAGAAAAATATGTAGTATAATTTACAGTGGTAAGTTAGTCAATGTGAGGTTTGCAAAATACCCTCACAAGAAGTGGTACTTAGGATATCTTGTGAAGAATGACTTTCCATCATCAACTGCCCAGTGATGGAAGCAGAAAGAACGTGTCTGCAGAAATCTGTCAGGGAATAAATTGAGCAAGGGAGAAAAAGGCAGATAAGGAATGCCACACCAAAGATTTCATTTTTCATCACAAAAACAATTATAAAGTGGTCTTAAGTAGAAACCTAAGTAAGTGAATGTATGTTTTTGAAACGTATTGGACAAGGAAGAAGGTCCTGTGCCCAAATTTGAGGAGATCCACTTAAGTAGTTGTTCAGCAATGCAGGTAGAGAGATATAATGACTTGAACTAGAGTGATGGAATGAAAATTCAATGAAGTTCACTATTTGAATACTGAATGTCACAATTTTTATCATTCATATTTGTTTATCTATTCAGTTAAGAGAGAGATAGAGAGAGAGAGAGAGAGAGAGAGAGAGAGGAGAACTAAAAGGACAACTTCTGGAAGGTTTTCTTCTTAAACTGTGTGTGCTCCAGTATTGACAAGTCTCCAGGTTTGCTTTCAGATGCCTTTAACCCCCTATGCCATCTCACTGCCTTGATTTTTGTAATTTTAAGAGACACAAAAAAATCTTGAGATATTAATCATGAATTGTTAGTAAGATATTTGGAAATTCAAACTGTCTTTTATTTAATATTTTGACTCTCCTATGTGTTGTATCCTAGTCATTTATTTACTTATGATTCCTAACTTTCTTGCAAGGTTACCAAAAACATTATAATATGTTAGGTGTGTGGAATTTTGTTTTATTTACCACTGATATTCTGCACAGTTTCTAAAAATTGTTTCAATTTCCTCTTAATTTTGTCAAGTAAGATATTCCAAATTACAATTAAAATAATACTAGGAAAATATCCACTCAAATGGATGGATCTTAGATATTTGTAGGAGTTAGCATTGAAAACCCTTGGTCATACGTAAGATTCAAGATATCAGAAATGTTTCCCAGGTCATCTGACATGTATGATACATGATGCATCTTGAAATGTATTGAATAAGAAATAGTTTAGAGAGCAAAAGAAGATAGCTTTCACTTTGAACATATAAAGTTTGATGTGGTTTTGAGTTATGAAAATGGTTATGTCACTGTTGATGTGGTAGAGATGAAAATTTGAAAAGCCTATATGGAATTATTGAAGGGGAGGAAAATTGCCAAAAGAACTGTGTTATAAAAGTACTTTATCATAATATATTAAATATAACAATATATATAAATAAATATAGCAATAATAATATATTAAATATAATAATACTGTAAGCCATAAGATGTAGAACATCAAGTTTTTCCTAATGGAAAATGAAACACAGAGAAATCACATGAACTGCCTAACTTTCCATGCTAGAGAAGGACAGGGCTCAGAACATGTTAGCCAATCCAGTACATTTTGTATTACACTGTTATTGTTCTACATTGTAAATTCTCTTAATTATAGGAATGATGAATTTCCACTATGCACCTTTTGCATGACATAGAACTGATGTTTGCTAAATACTATGAAGAAGATAATATGTTTAGAAACAAACCACTTAGCAGACTGCCTACATTTAAATATATTTTTTACAATGAAAAATTTACTCAGCATCTCTTGGTCACTCCATTTTGTATAAGGCATTTCCTTTAATGCGGTCTTTGGATATTTACAACAAAAGGATATTTACAACAAAAATCAAGTGTGATTCCTCTTTGTCCTGTAGTCACTGACAATCGTCACAATTATCTACAAAACTTTGTTGGACAAAATAAATTCCATAGCATGCAAGACAAATGGATAAAATATTGCATGAAACAAAGAAGGCTTCATAAGCCGTGTCATTTGTAATAAGATTTTAAAATCAGGAGGGTTTTGATTCCAGGACATGATTTCAGGACTTTTGGCTCAACTGAATACAATGCGAAAATTTAGACCTGAGAGATTACAGCATCTGTTTCATGATTTAAAAAGTCCACTTGATTGGAACAGAATAGGAAATGAAGTAGCAGAAGCTGAAAACTAGAAAGAAGCTGCTACTGAGTGGTGGAGGAGTCACTCAAGCAGCTTAGAGTTCATTCAGAAGATCTTTAAAGATTAGAAGCAGGAAAGGGAAATGAAGTTCCTGACATAGTATCTGAAAATTTTATTACAGAGAAGCAATTACAAGTTAAAATAGGTATTTTAATAGAAATGAAAAATTATCCATATGAGCTGATGATTTTCTTGTCACACAGGAAGGGAAGAGATTGGCTCTCGGGTGAAGAAGACAGGCTTTTGCATCTTAGGGGAGTTTGTCTCATAGGTAGCTTCTTATCCAGTGCCATTTTTTTCAATGGTCATCATAGCAGATATGAAAAATATGCGCTATCCTTTTTAGTCTCAGGGAACAAGTTCCAGGCACCTTAAGGACTCAGGGTGCTCAAAAGCATATAATTTACATGTAATCCATAATCATTCTCTCTGATACTTGAAGTCATCCCTGATGATTTTAATATCTACTACTCAAATCATTGTATTGTTAAGGGAATAATGACATGTTCAATATAAATGCAATTTATGGAACTTATTTTCTGTCTGATGTTGGTCAAATCCACAGATAAGCCACTCACAGATGCAAGGAGCCAAATTCATGACATTTTTGATGGTTTGTAGAATTGGAAGAATTAATATTATAAAGAGCCTGAGTTTGACATTCTGAACCTTCAGAATTTCTGAATAACTTTCATTTTCCCTAAAATATTCTGTGCATACCCAGAAATAACTCTTCTTTGAAATCATTTTAATTTTGAAGCTTTAGAAAAACTCTAAGTAATATAAAAACACAGGACCAATTAAGTGTCAATATTTGAAAAAGTAAAAAATATTTTTGTAGTGCTGTGGATTGAATCCAGAGCCTCACAAGTGCTGGTCAAGTACTCTACTACTGGGCCACATCCACTGTCCAAAATGAGAGGGTCCTGATATGGATAGGAAAGAAGCAAATGCTGATATTACATCAAGAATAAAATGTTCATTAGGGAAGTTTTAGGGATTTATTCAGGAGAGCTCCTTATTCCAAATGAATGAAGATGGTTTCATTTTACTGCAGAATGAAGATTAATTTCAGAATAATGATATGTTCATTCAGCTGTAGTGTTTTGAAGAAAATGAAGTAGCTACAGAGAAAGTATGTGTGAATATGGGAATTCAGTTGACAGTATAGGTACTGAGTCATTTGCATCAATTCTGTTATGATCACCATTAAAACAGCAATTTTATAAGTACTAGGAATGTCTGGACAAAGCAGAAAATATGTAACCTGCAGAAATGGTACCACCAGGTGAGAATCATTTCATTTTCCTACTTCAAGCTCTTAACATATCTCCTGTAGATATCCAGCATAGTGAAGTCTTAGTATAAAGTGACTGGCATTTTTCTTCAGAGTCCTGGACATACAAGTCATGATTCACATGTGTGTGAGACCTAGTTTGAGTATATAAGCAGAATTATCTTTAATTTTATGTGGGATGCTTGAATGTAGAGCGCTCAAGACAGGGTATCTGTATTTGATGCCAATACAACTTTAGTTGATGAGATAAAATATTTTGGGAATAGGAGAGATGATAAATGAGCATGTTAACGATTTTGTATAATGTGCAGCTCATAATTACAGCTCTGTGAACTCCCCCTGAGTCTATGGACATGTGGGTGGAGGTTAACGCCAGGTTAATTGTTGCATTCAACATCACTCAGGAAAAAAAAAATCAGGATAAAATAGCAGCATGTGTAGTTCTTTCTTTCAGTTTTCCTTCTTCCTTATACTTGTTTTCTTTTCTTGTTATTTGTGTCATGTGGCTAAGTTTTTTTTCCTTCCTCCGTCTCCTTGGATTTTGGAAAAGATTTATTTCATAAAAATGTTCAAGGCGTTTTAATAATAAACAAATGTTTAAAAATAGATTTGGAAATATATAGCTCCGCAGAAAATATCAAGCAATCAGATTGGAAATTAGATTTTGTGAGGAAAGAAGTGTGTTGCCAGATGTCTCCATGGCCTGCTTGGGGAGTGGAGTACACCTGCAGGTAATTGTAATTATCAGCTGACGGGCCATACTTCTTTGTTCCTCATTTCCTAACCCTTTGGGATTCACTTTCCTGAATGAGTATAGATGTTTCGTCCCTGTAAGAAAAGAACTTTCAAGTGTGCAGTTTCAGGAATCCGGCTTTCACATTCTTTAAGGAAGCTAATCTTTGCAATGTGAATTAAAGATGAATTATAATCATGTGTCAAATATACTGTGACCTGGCACTCCCTCAACTGTAGCCTAAAATTCTCCTGAAGGTTCAGTCTTCAAGTAGAAATGGGCTGCCGATTCAGAAAATTCAGTTGTGTTATAGTTCTCATCCTCTTTCATTCTCTTTCACTTCTCATACGTTTATATATTTTTTCTTTATGTTTTCTTTTTTTATATCCATACTTGCTTCAATTTAGATCCTTCTATCTGTATTAATAGTGACTCCTCAATCACTATTATAGACTGTAGAAGATTGGTTATGATGTATATGTAAAATCTCCCTAGAGGTCCAGTGTTTTAAAGGTTTGGCTGTCAGCAGACTATTTTTTGGGAAATGATTGAATCTTGGGTGCCTTAACATTATTAGCAGATTAATCCATTAATGAAATCATTATTGATGGATTCATAGCTTCACTACATTCTTCAGAGGTAATACAAGAGATGGGCCAAGTTGAAACAGATATAGTATGTTGGGATTGAGGGGCATGGCTTTAAATGCTATATGGAATCTCCAGTTTCTTTTCCTTCTTCCTGTTTCAATGATGGAGTATATTGAGGTGTCCTTTTCTTCATCATGACTTGTCTGCCTTGCTATCAGCCTAAAAGCAATATGACAGAAAATTATGTCTGAAACTCTGTAGCCAGATCCTCTCTCTTTCATTTTGCTTTCATCAGGTAATTTGTCACAGCACCATAAAACTAACTCAATCAATAGTTCACTGTTGTATTTGGAAAAAAAATGATAAGAATGATGAGGGAATTAAAGTTAGCAAGATGTAATTATAAAATAACCCTTCAGGAAATTCAAATTGCCATACTTATTAAACAAAAAAATACCATTTTAAAGAAAATTGTCTAGTAAGCCTGAAACCCTTTATTAGTTATGTTTGTCTTTGCTGTGAAAAAATATCTGACAAAAGGAATTCCAGGAAGGAAGGACTTTATTTTGGCTCATGTTTTGAAAGTACAGTCTATCATTGAGGTGGAGGCATGGTGTCATATATGAGGCAAATGGTCATGTTATATCTTCAAGTCAAGAAGCAGAGAAAGATGAAAGTTGGTATTCAGCTTGCTTTCTCCTTTTTATTCAGTGCAGGACCCCAGCTCATTGAGTAGCACTGCCCATTGTTGGAGGAAGTCTTCCTACATTAGCTAATGTAATACAGAAAAGTCCTGATTGATGTGCTCAGGGGTTTAACTCATAGGTGATTCTAAATAATAACCATCATAAGTGCTGAGTTCAATTATTGGCACTTCAACTAGTTTAGTAATGTTTAATTAGCATGTCAAAATTGTACAATTATAGGCCAGAGTGTATGATGTCCTAGTACATGTGTATATGCATTCCTTAATGATCAAATCATTTAGCTTTTCCATAATCTCAAGTACAAATAATAATTCCTACTTTTGTAGGGTCTTCCTAACAAAAAGAACTCTAGAAAATAACTTTCCAATGAATTACAAATGATATCAGGCATTTCATGAAAATGAAAGACTCAGATTAAATTTGTAAGACTTTAGCTTCACATGTATTTAACATTGTCATTCCCTTTTTTAATGATTAAGCTTTGAGAAAATAAATCTTACTTTGATAATCAGTTGTTTTGAATTGTCATTGAATTCTACAATTCTGAGTCCTTCCTGTGATTCATTGGAAAGCTTATATTATTATATTTAGCCATAAACTTATGGGACATTTTAAATTTTTTTCTTTTATCTACACATAAACCATGATTATTTAGTCATTTTTCTGGATATACAAAATCTAACTTCAATTTGAAATTTAAGCCAATGAAAATATGATAACTTTCTTTATAAATATTGAAGACATTCTTATTGACATGAAGTGAGATCTTTTTGGATGCATATTGTAGCAGTTACTCTTCTCCGTTGCTATGAGAAAACACTCAAAGTCACACAATTTAAGGGAGAAAAGGGAGATTTATTCAGTTTAAGGTTCCAGAGGAGAACTACAGTCTTCTACATTCAGAAAGGCATGACTGGCTGGCTGGCAGAAGCTGGAAGTGACTCACGTTACATCCATCAATGAAGCTGAAAACTGCAAACTGTTCACTGCAAACTGTAAGATCATAACTGTTCACTGCAAACTGTAAGATCATACTTCTCCCAGATGCAGGGTGAGAATAACCAACTTCAAACTCCCCTCTTCCCCCATGATTACCTTCATCCAGCAAGGCTCCATATCCTAAAGGTGCCATGACCTTCCAAAACAAAGATTCACACACATGAGCCTGTGAGGAATAACTCACATTTTAAACCATGACACACAATATTTCAATGGGAGAATAAAATGTGTTTTTGATGAATAATTTGTAGGCCGAACTTACTCATCTTCTCGGCATGAAATTCCTACTTCCTTCAGGGTTTCTTTAATAAAACCCTGATATTATTCTTAACTTGGGAATTTTAATGTGGCTAAAATATCAACTAGGCACCATGCCACTGTCTAATTCTATTTATGTTATTGGAATATTGGAGGGTAAACATCCAGGAATTTGTATTTGAAAGACAAAAATGTGTTGCATGGTACAGTAGAGACAGTTTCACTTGATCCCTGATACTGATGGAAAGACTTTTTAGACCTAAATACATTGTATTACATGGTCATAGATGCAAAATTTTATTCATTCAAATTCTAAAAATCCATATATCACAACATAATTCTTTGTATCACAAATTTATCTATGGTTATTAAGTAAAAAAGTTTGTTTTTGATTAATTACAGTTTGCTTATATAGCTCTATGTGCCTGGATTCATGTATGTGAATGTGGGTTCACATGCATATATTGGTGTATAGACCAGTGTTACCAAAGATCAACCAGCCTCAAATGTTGCTGCTCAGGCCTTGAGACAAAACTTCTTGCTGGCCTGGAACTTGCCAGAGATGTGCCTGCTCCTTTCTTCCCCACTCTGGAATTATAAGGGATCTCACAGCTCTTCTGGAAAGAATTGATTCTATTGAATACTATGAATAACCCTGATTTGAAGGAGGTGGAAGTTCTTGACTCATTGAAAGAGGTCATGCTCTTTCCTGGCTAAGATCATGTTTAACTTTTGCTTTGTTTAGTTCTGTTATGTTCATGAACCCAACACCAGTGGTGAGTGAGTGATGAAAAGATGGATGGAAAGCAAGAAAACAAGAAACAGAAAATCAATGAATAAATCAGTAGAACAATTTCATATTGAAATAAATACCTTAGGCAAACTATTTTATCTAATATATCTAAGTCCTAATGAACTGAAAGGTTGTCTGTTGTTAGCATATAGAAGCACCCTGCTGTAGAAAGTTGGCTTCTATTTACCCTTCCCAGGTTTTACAGACTGTGTGGGATTTCCCCCAAATTATGGTAAATTTGCTTCTTGCTAGGGTTAAGTTTTGAAGTCAGTAAGATAGAAATTGCCCTTGCAGTCGCTGATATTACCAATGAAACTTAAGTCTATGTTTTTATGTAGAAATGCATAAATACATTAAAATTTAAGAAAAATACTGCAAAAAAACTTATGCTAAAACAAAAATCAAACTTCTGGGAAGCTTTGGAATAGTCCTTATTCTGGTATCAGCCTGCTTTGAAACCCATATAGTCAATGGCTGTGCAACCTTGGACAAATGATCTAGTATCTTACTTCATTTCCACATCTGTAAAATTGCACTGTAGTTGCACCTGTAGAATTAGTTGCTGCAAGGATCAGATGAGCCAATCTAAGTAAATGGTTTCAAACAGTATCTGGCATGCAGTAAATGTGTTTCGTATTCCTTCCAAGTTTATGATAACTATAAAATTCCTCATGGAGAACAAATGATAGATGAGAATTATAAAATGTTTCTGATGCCCAAAAGATTTACTCCATTCTATTTTAATAAGTCAGCCTCTGTAAACTTAATGAATACAAATAGATTGTTTCCTGGGAGGAGATAAAGAGGTAAATGTCGCACAGTAGGTAATACTAAGTTTTAATTTAAATCTTGCTTGAGTATATTTTTAGAAACACCAGAGGGATGACCATGACTACCATATCTATTTTTCAGGTATACTGAAAATGAATCATTTCCATGCTTTCAGATATAAAATGAGGTTTGCATTTGCAACTCACCTCAAAATTTAAATGAAAAGTTTAGGCAGTTGTATTCTGAAAATATTTTTTGGCCACTTGATCCAATATACCCTCCCTACATTATAACTGGCTATACATCAATAGCATGTTCAACTCTGACTTGGATCTTCAAAGAAATGTGCATCTAGTGGTCTGACTATGGACTTGGAGCCTCCAAGGTCTATCTTTACACACACATACTCACACACCACTATGCTCCTTCTGTCATACCAATTGGTAAAATTTCTACCCTTGTCATTATTATATTGTCATTATTATATCTATTAAGCTCATTTCTTGGAGAGCCACAAGACACTGAGGAAGTCCCTAACTTTTTTGTCTATAATGTTAAACATTGATGGGTGATGTGACTACCAGCATACCCTGTCTGAATAGGCTCATTCATTCAACTAATATTTATTCAATATTGCAACACCAGTAGTTATGCAGTATATCTGCTATAATTATAAGTATAGAAGATATGATGATTGCATGATACTTATGATACGGAAAGGGAAAATGAGAATCAGGTTAACAAGTTGCTATTATTTTATTCCATTTATGCAAAACTAAAGATAACCTACTCTGTAGGTCATAAAGAAAAGACCACATCCTGCACACAATATGATATATGTATGTGCACTCAAGTATATATTGTATTCTTTTTTGAATTGACAGGTATAGTCATTTAAAATAATAATTTTGCTTTTCCTGCTTTTCATTTGTGAAGGAGAGAGGTCAGCAAGAGTTACACATATTTTAATATTTTTTTTCAAATTCTACAGGTTTTCTACGTGGTCACTTTGAGGTAAATGGTAAATGAAAAGCCTTACACCACAGACACTGATGCCTCTGTGCTATGTTCAAGCAAACCCTCTTGGTTTTTTCATCATTTTTAGTTATGTGAATATGAACTAAGTATCAAAGGCATGATTCTTTGCTGACTAAAGTGTATCATAATCATTAGTAAATATTTGAAAAATTCATAATGTTCCAGAAATGTTGAGTCTTCCTTGATTTTCACTTTATCTTACATGGATCCATTAGCAATAGATTCATTATATAACAGAAGTCATGAAAGTCATAGTGATGCAAGTCATGCTATATTGAACAGGTACATAAAGCTCATTTATTAGTATTTTTATTCAATTGCTCTTGTATCTCTGTGAAAATAGTATTCTGTATCTACAGATAAGAAAATCAGTACATTGGGAAACTAAGGGGAATAATCATATTCTTCTCTATTGGACTACACATCTTTCATATAGTTACATTCAAAAACCTATGTAGATTGTATTAGTTATGATTCCCTAGAAGAACAGAATGATAGAATACACATTTCAAAAGGAAGTGTACTAAATCATTTTAAGTCAGTGTACAGACTGGGATTTCTAATAATGTTTGTGTTTTGGAAAGCTAAGAATGTGTGAACTGTTTAGTGTGTGAAACTGAATACTTTCAACAGTCCCAATCTGGCAAGGAATGCCTGTAGTTCTCCTGAGGAACTACATATCTTCCTTCCATGTTGGAAGCCTGAACTCAGTTCTGTTGTCAGCTAAGGTTGGCAGCAGTAGGACTGATGCACTAACCAGCAAGAGCTGAGAGTGGACAAGCAGGGAACATCATCTTTTTTCCTTGGACCTCTATATCTATGCTGTTGCCTGAAGATGCTGCCCACTTTGTGGGAAGCTCTTCCATCTTCAGCAAATCCTTCCTTGCAACAGGAGCAAAGATAAACCCACATGTACATCTTGTAGTTTGCTCCAGATCCAACCAAGTTAACAGTCATGAATAACTATCATGTGGACCATATTAGATTCAACACACTGTTCAAAAACTAGTTCATGCCACTCATACCTTTTTGTTAACATTTTAGATATGAACATTCAAGGTGCTTGTTGGTTACCTTGTCAAGAGGATTCTTTAATAATACTACTTTTAATAAAATTATAATGGGAATCAAATAAATTAAGACATTATAATTAAAACAATGAAATTCTTATTTATCTACTTGATGTTACCATGTGATTCCTTAGTTTTTCTCACATATACATATAATTGCAGTAAGAACAAAGTAGTGATGATTTTGATGTACCACACACATGGAGAGGAGTGATATTTCCTTTTCAGTGGACTGTGTCTGTCCTTATGTTCCTTTGAAATACCATTAAGAGTTCTCAGAACAGGGAATTGATGCCTCTCATATTACTTGCACTTTATATTTGGCGATTTCCATTATTATGAATGGCTCCCTTCAGCTTTGCTCTGTCTTCATACTTTGTTCTGCTATCCAAATGCCTTTGAAAGTTTGAAAAGTTTGGAAAATAGCAAAGAACTACATGCTTTAATCTTATCTGGCTCCTTTTATCTTAGTAATATTTCTTGTTTGTTTTCAAAGGAACTTTTGACATATTTTTGTTCTCTGAAATGATAGTTTTAAGCCAGTGTAAACCAGGGACTCAAATGTGTCTCTGCAATGTTCTTTGCAACCATTTCTTCTTACAGTCTTTGACTCATATTTTCTCATTGTATTTCTAGCAAGTTTTGCTTAAAAAATGTACATCGTAACTATATCATGAAATTCTATTACAATGTGTTTAAAAATTGACAGAAATTTTTGTCATTTGTATCCCAAATTATCTTTATTGTGAACCCGAGATATTCAAATTCATTGTTCTTTCTCATTCTTTTAATTACAAGCGTATGCAGAAATAATTTACATGCTCCTAAATTCACTTATTTGAAATGTACAATACTCAGCTGAAATCAAATCATAGTTATTCATCCATCACTTAACTTTGCCAGTGTCATCACTGGCAAAGGAGACTCACGCCATTCATCAGTCATTCCTATTCCAACAGACTCGTCACTATCTTACCAATAATTTATCTCAATTTTCATATTTTGAACAATATACATACAATCCTTCAATATATGATCCTTGATGTCTGTTTTCATTCATTGCCATGATATTTGAAGGTATCATTTTTTGAAGCAGTTATACTACTTCATTTCTTTATATAGCCAAATCTCACTTCTATCAAATGAGGAGAACTGTCATTTGATAATTATAAGGTAGCAATTCACTAAAGTGGATGACTTCCATGAGCAGTTCACAAGTGCTATTGCCCATGAACTTTCCTTTTGTGAAATAATCCTACCACTTTCCACTTTCTTCTTCCTCTTAGTGGAGTTTTTACTTTTTCTTAAGTCACTTTTAATAGTTTGGATAGTTCCAGGACTTTTCAAGTCCATCTATCTTCTGCAAATGTTTAATATCTCATCATACATGGTACTTACTATTGCCTATTGATTCTTATTTCCGTAAATTGTAGCACAGTCCTTCTTTATTTCAGGTTTTAGCAAGTTGACGTCTCTTCTGTTTTCCCTGTTATCTGCAGCTAGAATTTTATCAATTTTATTGATTAGTAAAAAGTTGCATTCGCTAATGCAAAATAATGATTTTTTCTATTCTCAAAAGGATTTCTAGTCTAATAACTATTACTTCATTTTTTCTGCTTATTTTTTGCTTCACTTTCCACTTTTTCTCTTGTTTGGGGGTAGAATGACAGTCTATTAGTTTGAGATCTTTGCTATTTTCAAATAGGGGTATGTATATATTTGCGAATATACTTGTAGACACTTATGTTGGCTGCATTTCAAAAGTTTTGTTAGTTTTTATTGTTCTAAGTAATTTATTTATTTATTTAATTGATTATTCTATAGTGTCCTGTTTAGCTTCTTTTTTAAATTTTTTAAAATATTTTCTTTTTATTTATTATTTATTCAATTGTGCGTGTATGTGTGTATGAGCATGTGTATGTATGTGTGTGTATGTATTGTGTGTGTGTCAAAACCACGGACGAATTCGGGAACCACCATGGACTGCCTCCACCTCCTCCTTGTTTACTCTGCCCCAGGATTCACAGGCTCCGCCCTACCAGAATCCAGAAACACAGGCCGCCCCCGCTTCCACCTGGGCTATATGTGAGGTCTAGGATCCTAACTCAGGACCTTCCACCTGCAAGGCAGAGGCTTAACCCCTGAGCCACCTCTCCAGCCCCCTGTTTAGCTTCTTATACTTATAATTTCCTTTTTTCTTCTGTTCTACTTCCAGTTTTCTTCCTTCCTCTTGATATTAGATTGTGTTGTAACTGATGCACCAAATTTGTATGATTTTATCTTGCAGATATAGTGAATATTATCTGATAGTCTAAATATGGTCTATACTAGAAAAAAGCTATTTTTACTTGAAATAAATGTATATTCTGCTGTATTGGGTGAAGTTCGTGTGTCAGTCACATCATTTGTTTATAGGGATTTTTTTTCAGTTTTTCTATTTTCTTGTTCTTTTACCTACTTACTCTGTCTGTTGTTAAAGTTGGATATTGAAGGTATCAACTCTAGAATTTCCATTCTATTCCTTTAACTAGTTTCTATCTTTTTATTATTCTGTTTTGATGGGTCCTTAAGTTTACCTTTAGTTACTCAGTTATACTTTGTTTTAGGTCTCTGTAATCATACTTAGCTGATTTAAAATTTTCATTTACTAAATCCAATAGCTCATTTACGTGCAAACTGTGTCACTGTTTTCTGTTAATGTGCCAACATAGCTGGGATAAGTAAACTATATAAGACAAAGACACTTATTTGGACTGATAGTTCTAAAGGTCCTAGTAGTTTGAGTTTGTGATGACACAAAATGTCATGATATGAGGAGCATGTGATGGTGGAGATGCTTGCCTTAAAGGGAGAGAAAAGACAGAGACAAAGTAACCATTGTCTTAAAATTGCTTTCAATTGTATCTCTCCAATGAGGTACTTCCTCCACCTGTTAAAGTCTCCAGCTGTCTTTAAGCAACCATCACTTGGATACCAAATCTTCAACATACAAGCTTTTGGGGGCATCAGAAATTCAAATCATAACACTCTACCCGGATTTCAAAGATTTATACATAATGCAAACACACCAAATCCCACCCTAAGAATTCTTTGCTTTAACATGCAAGGATAAGTTCCCTTTGGGACACAAGACAAGTGTGAAATCCCATGAAGTAAAAAGTGAGGATTACCTCCTCCAAGAAGCAAGAATTCCAATTCCAAAAATGCGGAACAAGAAAGTAACCAGAAGGAATGGGACCCAAGCAAGACCCAAAGCTCCACAGGGCAAAACTGTCTTTAACTCCATATGCTGCACAGGTGTCACATAGAGGCTGGGATGTCATGTAAGCACAAAAGCATGTGGGCAACCCTGGCTGCGCAGCCTTGCTAGCTATGGCCTCTCTCTTAGGCAGCCTCTGTTCCTGCAGCTTCCATGGCAGGGATTTCATGGTGCTGACATCTCTAACTTCTTGAGAACTTCACAGAGACTTCAGTTTCACACTCACACCTTCACACATGGCCCTCTCAAACCCTCTGTCAGGTATTCTGACCCTGACACACATCTGTTATTCTTTCTGGATTCCTTTTGAGATAGTGGCAGAAGTCTCCATAACACCAGGATTCCTTTTTGTACCTACAAAGCCAGCATCACAGATGATGAGTGTTTGCTGCCATCTCAAACAGTGGTGTTACTGGAGTTGTCCTGGTCAGAGCCTGGATTCTGGCAGTCCCAAGAGAAAGGCCTTGCCACTTATCCCCAATTGGACAATGAAAGGAAGAAATGATTGAGAGAAATAGATAAAGGATATTTGTTCAATATAACCACATGGGTAAAAAGAATAAAGAAGTCCTGTGATTTCCCCCCAAGCCAATCATTAGTATACTAACATGAAGTTTTGGTTTAAATAGAAACCAAGATTTAGGCAAAGCTCAGCAGTTTTGATTAACTGTCACTGACCCATCATTGTCTTCTGCTCCAGTCTGAACTGCAAATGGTCAAGCCAATTGTTAGAACTGTCTATTATCTCTTCCGTGAGAAAAGTTCGCCCTCTGAAAGGCACCAGACTTCAGTTTTCATTCTCCTGACCTGAGAATGGTGGACCTTGGTGAAACTCGAATTTCTTACATTCATTATTTCAAAAGTCTGAAAGGCAAGGAAAGAGTCAGAAGTGTCTCTTTCAAATATCTTCATTTCTGCTGGATGGTTAACATGTGTAAGCCTGCTTGGACTCTAGCTGCAGCGTTTGCTGAGTGCAAATCCTAAGAAAACAACTTTTTATGTGCACTGGAAGGAGGACACACAGATTCTAATTCTCCAAATGAAATTTTTATTTTTAATTTTGTTTATTATTTATTATTATATGTTGTGATATGAGTATATTATTATATTTTTGTGATGTGTGCATAGAAACTAGTGTGTGCATGCCAAGGTACATGTGTAGATGTTGGAAGATAATTTTGGAAGCATAGTCTTGTCTTTCCCTTTTTGGAAGGAAGATCCCTCTTATTTTCTTTCTGTCCTGTTGCCCACTCTACCTAGACTAGCTTGCCTAGAAGCTTTTGGACTATCCTCCTGTCTCCACCTCTTATCCTACTATAGCAGACTAGGATTACAACTATGAGCTACCACATCTAGCTTTTTACATATTTTCCATGGATATAATTTAGGACACCATGCTTACATGGCAACCTCTTTTATCCACTGACCAATCTCACTGTCTTGAAATATTTATATTTCAATACCACTGAAACTGTCATAAGTGGAATATTGATGATTTGTCAATATTTTCAAGGTTCAAAGTACTTGGATTTTTTAAACTGGGGATTAAACCAAGACCTACTATAAGTAGTTTTCCTACAGTAAATAAGTAAGAAAGCCAATTCTTCACCAGAATGTAGAAAGAAGCATGGATAATTCTCTAGTTCACTTCATTCTTACAATCTGTAACTCCACAGGTGGATATTTAACTGTTCACATTCCTGTCATCATTTCAGTCTCAACTCACAGTATTATCACACTTCAACCACTTTTTTACAATGTTCTACTCAGTCTTCTATTGTCCTTCTACAAACTTTTCCAAAGTCTTCTTGAAAATGAGTTTGAAAGATCTTTGACTCACATAGTCAGGTATAATCACAGCAGTAACTTTACTTATCAGTATAGATTTTCTGTATTAATTAGCTTTTAGTCACTATGACAAAGTATGTCAAATAAATAAGTTGAAACATTTATTTGGTCTAAACTTTGAGACCTCAATCCATGGTTGGCACTGTTATTTTGTGGCCAAGGCAACGACATAAAATCAAGGCAATGGAAGTATGTGGTGGAACAGGTCACTCATCTAGATAGCCAATAAGCCAAAATTTGATAGAGGAAGGAGCTAGGGTCCAAATATACTCTCCAAGGCAGACCCACAATCACCTTTCTTCCTTCTATTAGACTCCTGTCTCCTAAAACTTCCACACTTTTTCAATAGCACCTTCACTTTCAGGAATGGCCTTTCTTTCTTTTTCTTTTTCTTTCTTTCTTTCTTTCTTTCTTTCTTTCTTTCTTTCTTTCTTTCTTTCTTTCTTTCTTTCTTTCTTTTGTTCTTTATTCTTTTGTTCTTTTGTTTCTTTGGTCATCAATACTAGTCTTTGCTTGTTCAGTAGCATTCTGGTGTCAGTTTGTAAAATTTGTGTTCTTTGTGCAGCTATGAAACTTCTTGTCAGTAACTTTAGTGATTAGTTCAAATAAACAGACATTCTGTTAATGGCCTCAAACTAACCTTTGCTATGCTTATATGATGCTATTCAAGGTTTTAGTGAAATTAAAACTGCCTTAGTTTTTGCTTTTGGTGTGAGCAGTATGGATCAAATGATAGGAATTAGGGGCTTTAATATTAGTACTCAGCATATGCATAGCCCTTCATATTAACATGTCTTTGACTTCCAGAGATATGTTGTACCATATCAAGTTTCCCAATGGTCATCTCATTCCTATTTTTCTTTTTAATATGCTATATCTATTATAGCTATTATAGCTATTTATACCTAATAGCTATAAATGGTATTATCCCTTCACCAACCTGCAATGTTAAACCATTTCCACTTATTGTTCTCCACAAATATCCTTTGATCAGACCTGTGTGGAGGTAGTTTTGGGTTATATCAGCCAAAGGGAAGCCCAAGACTAAATCTTTACTTGGGAGTTTCTAGGAAGATCAAATTATAATATTCTTCAAAGAATGGGCCTTTTAGAATCCTCTAGTCCTACTTGATCTCCTTTATGTCTGCTGGATTGCTAGCTATAATACAGCAATGAAGCCGTGAACTTGGAGGTCCTCAGTGCCATCTTGGAGCCAGGGAGAAAATGATGGGAGCAGCATGAAACAAATTGCCTCATACTCATTCTTCTTACTGTCATTAGTCGTCTTTCTTTTCTGTATGACTATAGTAAGGTTTTGCTTAATTTCCAAAAGTTTTAAGCTCTTACCTTTAATATTATTGCCAAAAGTCGCTTTGTTTTAAAGAGCAGATGATTTTTCAGAGGATTTTAAGTCTGATAGTCTGATAGTCTGGAGGTATCATCATTTGTATGTCTCAGTGGTGTGTAAAGTCAGCTCTATCATTCTATTCCACTTTGCTTACCTACACAATATATAGTTTTTTGAGTCTACCCCAATGAATAGCCACAATCTAAATGCTTCAAGTATGCCTCAGAAGCTGGAGGCAGTTTTTACACTTATTTCTTTTCCTTTTATTCCTGTACCTCCTATTGAATCTATCACCAAGTATAGTGTACATCACTTCCTCACATCTTTCTACTTTTTAGCATCTCCAGAAAAAAATATCATGAATGAAATTCTCATCTGACTCCTCAGACTAAAATAGCCCTTTAACCTACCTATAACCATGCCAGCCCACCCTTTTATTTAAGCATTCTGTGTGACTTGTGAAATGCAGAGATGGACATTTTAAATGCCTTCCTGAAGCTAAAAGGAAAATTTTCCTATTAATTTTCTCCAGTTTATTTATCATCCTACTCTTCTTTGGCAGTAAAATTGCATCTTACATTATTTCCTTCTGGAAGGAAGTTTATCCTCTTCCCTAGACCTAGAAACTTTTTATGTTTTTCTTTCCAACTTATCTTAAGTCTGAGTTCCTCAGAGATGCTTTTCCCAATTTTGGGGACATATCACAGAACATCATTCACCTCCCTTTTGTAGGAATTACTAAGCAATTCCACATCAGTTTGCAGATTATTCAATTAAGATCAGTCTCATTTACCAGACCGTCATCTCCATGAGGCCACAAGCCCTGGGATTTTACCTACATTTCTGGTCCCAATTTATCATTACAATGAACAATGCAAATTCGAAAACTTTTGAATATTAGAGAAATTAGTGGATGTTGGTGAGGATTTGTGGCAAAACTTAACCCTGAGAACCAATATCAATTTCCTCTTGTTTAGCCAAAAGTTAAACCATATTAATTATCAAGTGATGGAAGGAGCTCAGCTGTTTGCCTATCTCTCCTTCACTCCTTTATCTTCATTGAATGAAATATTATGCATTGAATGAAATAAAATATTCCTGTTTTTACATTCAAAATATGATACTATGTAACAGAAAACACAGTAAATTTGTGCATTTAACTTAAGCTAATCAGCGTAATCACATTTATAACTTACTTTGACAATTGTATATTATGCAGATTTTTTATGATCAATTGCTAATATATAGTGCTAAAATAGTAAATATTTTCAGTTTAATAGACAGCTTAGAATTAGAACTACAGAGCACATAGATGAAATTATTTAAAGACAAGTTGCATTTTAAAAGTCATTTTTAAATCAAAGGTAAGATGATTTTCAATGCCGTTTTAGTATGCTGAAGGTCTTTGAATGTATTGTTCCATCACTACTTAACTAAATTCACCATAATGTGTCTTTTTGTGGGAATATCATCAATGGTGAAAATGACTGGATTACTTTCTTACATTTATGTGGATGGAAAATGGATTTCCTGAGATTACATAAAGTGTGTCACTTTGGTTTATCTGAGAACCAGGTTATGCTTTAAGAGAACATGACAAAGTCCTCATACAATATCAGATTAATTTCATGTCTTAATTTAGTTTGGGGTTATCATTTTACATATGTTGCTATGGACTAAAAATGTCTCAGATGAAAGTTTTGTATTTTTTCTTCAATTTTTAAATGCATACAAATCTTGCCAAAGCTTGTGGTGAACTGTGTGACCAGGTTAGTTTCCTGCCATAGAATTATCTTGCATTATAAACTGCACACTTTTTCTGCCTTGACATGTGAAGAATATGCCTTGTTTTTTCATCTTGCAAATGTAGAAATTTGCTTGCTACAAACTGCAAACAAAATACTTCTTCATTGTATTGCTCACTATAACTTCCCAGACATTGTGTTAATGCACATATTTCTTTTAAGTTGTTTTCAGAACACTACTTGAATTAAATTAATCTGGTAGATTGTGCCCTTTTACTGTATCCATCTCTCTTTTTCATAATGTTATTATGAGCACTTCTGATTTTTTTTGTATTCTGAGCATGACTGTTCTTTGCTGCTGTTTTTGTCTTTTCTTGAAATAGAGTTACTTATTTCTCTAGCATGTTTAGGATAGAAACTCGTTAGTTATAAATGCAAGGTCTACAAAAGTTTTCAAGCCAAATGTTTTGATACAGAAGATTGCTTTGAGGATGAACATATTTAGAACCCCTTCATTCATTTAATCTTGCTTTCTTACAGTCATTTTACCTTTAAATATGTAAGATATTGCTATCTAGACACATGAAAACACTTTAAAATAAGGCTTTCATATCAAAATAGCTTTGAATATGTTATCCAATGAAAGAAATCTCAGCTTATGTTTATTCTCAGCATCTTGTGCAACCATGATTCACTGCATTCTCTTTCAGCCACTGCAAGGAAAGGCTTCTTTGTGGAAGGCTGAGGTTAGGCTTTCCTCATCTTTTCCTGTGATTTTTCCTGATCTTGATGGATCAGGGCTAGATGTCCAGCCTTGCATTCTGCAGTCATATATTCTATTAGTTAGAGGGTTTAATGTTAAGTATTTAGAGAGTAGATTGATACCATGAGTTTTTAGCATGGTTTACAGTACCAGGTATGAGTTTCCTCCTATGGAGTGAATCTTAAGTGTGATTGTAAAGTGTTTTTTTTTTACCCCTATAATATTCATGCTACTCTTGTACCAACAAGCATGTCATTCTATGCTGGTTCTTATTTGTAACCAAAAGGATTTGTAACCCCAGATGCCTACACGTTCTTGTATTATGAAAGTAAGCCAGAAAGAAGGGAGCTACCAGATCAGTTCCAGCTTGATTTCACCAGGTCATGTGATCAAAGAACAACCAAGAGCAATAACAAAAGCTTAAATTGTTTTCAGGCTTTTGGGACAACTATGATCAACAACTCAGGTGAAACTACTACCTGATAGTTGAAGTTTTGTTTAATCACCCATGATTTTTGTTGGCTATTTTCCCTTTTTACCCCCTCCCTTTGGACGTTTGTGTAGGGTACTTTCCATCCAACATTTTTAGTTGAATTCTGAAAGTAATAAACTAGTAGGTTTCCATAGGATTTTTAAAAATATATTCTCCCACCCTATCCCTCCTCTACCCTGTCTCCTTCTTCTCCTCCTTCCCTAAACCTTTTCCCTCATGATTCCCCTTTCAATCTATACCTTCTGATATCCTTCCACCTTCCCTCTCTTAAAGATTTTTGTTTCCCTTTTCTTAATGAGCTCATTCAAATTGTCTGACTTCTAGAGATATTACACAATAAGAACTCAAACTTGAAGGTTCAAATCTAGGATCCACATGTAAGAGGGAACATGTGATATTTGTATTTAGTTAGCATAAACTTTTTTTCTAGTTCCATTATTTGCCTGTGAATTTTATGTTTTCACCATTCTTAGCTGAATAGTATCCTATTATTTATCTGTGGTACATTTTCTTCATTTATCTGTTGATCCAAAATTAGACTGATTCAGTTTACCAGCTATTGCGAATATAGTCACAATAATCATGAGTATGTAAGCATCTCTGTAACCAGTAAGTTAACTAGATAATTATTCACACTAAATTTACTGTGGACCTACCTGGGCAATAGCCATTTATGAACAGCGGAGAAACGCAATGGAAAAAGATTTGGGGTGGTGATAATGATATTCTGCTATTCAGTTACTGAAGGGGGGTGGCTACTAGGGTCCAAGTCACAGTTTTGGCCCAGAACGATGCAGAGTTCTTCCCTGGTTAAACTCAGTAAGAAAAAAAAAAGGTAGCAGGATATAAATGTAGGAGAAAGACTTACAGGGAAGGGGGCTATTGGCAGTGGGGAGAGAAAAATAGAGAAAGGACGAAAGAGAATGCTTGAATGCATTGTGGATATGTGTAGTTGTCAAAGAGCAAAACTCATCAATACGAAAAAGTAGTTTGATAAGTAGTTTAATATTTACAGAAAGATTGTGAAGGTGCTAGAGTTCACATTTGCCTCATATTTTTCCCTATTAATACCTTTTTCCCATTTATAATTTAATTAAACTTTTATTATTTTAGAGCTTCATACACAAATGCAATGAATTTATATTTTCACACTTCAATTTCCAGTCCCAACTTCTCTTTTCCCCATTTTAACACTTCTCCGCTGCCAGTCTCGATACTTTTCTCATGTCTTTCCTAGTATGTGTGGCCTGTTGAGTTGCATCGGGTTGCCTTTTAAAACCTATTCCTGAGCACTTTCTGGGGCATGTATTGTGTCAGTGAATATACCATTGAGAAAAGCATCTTCCCTTTTACCCGGCTGCCATTAACCCTCAACAGTCTTTCAGGGAGGTATGGGGCATCTTAAAATCTTTCATATTTGTATGAAACCTTTGTCATAATTAATAATAAAATATTATTATGTCATTAACTAAAATTCATAGTTATGACCTTTTCCTCTTTTGTGATTTCAATTCAAGAAATGACTTTAGTTATGTCTTAGCTTCCCCATGATTGTGGGAACTTATATTGCTTTTCTATTATTTGATGACCAAAACAATTTTGATAAAAGTACTTCTGTCAGTCAACTTCCAAGGACACAAACAAACAAACAAACAAAGAAACAAACAAGTTACTCATGTTTTCAGAGTTCAGTCTATGGTCACCTGGAACAGTTACAGGGTGGTGGTAATTTCTCACTTTGAGGCAATCAGCAAGAAGAATTAGAGGGGGATAGAAAAAATGGACACCGAAGTCACGCCAGTAGAGGATTTATTTTGTCCTTGACCATTTTTTTCTACCCCCCCCCCCTAATTCTTCTTGCTGATTGCCTCAAAGTGAGAAGTTACCACCACCCTTTCACCGAGCTTGGTGACCTGGTTACTATCAGTTCCTAATGGTGCCACCTACTGGAGGCCATGTCTTCAGCACCAACCTTTCAGATCCAAACTGAAAGTCATGCTCTCTCTCTCTCTCTCTCTCTCTCTCTCTCTCTCTCTCTCTCTTCCTCTCCCTCTCTCTCTCTCTCTAAAGGCTTAAGTAAAATTTATTGAAAAGCAGGTAAGGGCCACCAGATTGTTCAGGAGAATCAAGGGAAGCAAGAAGAACATGGGAAGCCAGAGGAAGCAAGACCGCTCCAAATCTGGCTCTGAAGGCTCAGGATTCCAGGTGCCTTTTTAATGAACTCTGTTCTTGCTGCCTATGAGAATGTACCCCTGTAATTTCCCCCTCTATCTTTTCAGGATTTTGACTAGAGATAAGGAGGATGACCCACCTGGCTACTTCCACTGAAGAAGATCTTAGGAGGAGATAGAATAAATATCCTCAAAAAAGAAAGAAAGACAGAAAGAAAAAGACAAGAAAGAAAGAAAGACAGAAAGAAAAAGACAAGAAAGAAAGAAAGAAAGAAAGAGACAAGAAAGAAAGAAAGAAAGAGACAAGAAAGAAAGAAAGAAAGAGACAAGAAAGAAAGAAAGAAAGAAAGAAAGAAATAAAGAAAGAAAGAAAGAAAGAAAGAAAGAAAGAAAGAAAGAAAGAAAGAAAGAAAGAAAGAAAGAAACTAAAAAAGAAAGAAAGAAAGAAAGAAAAGAAGCCAGAGAAATCAAGAGGGACATGGTATATTGGAGTTTCTTGGATCATCATTTGAATCCCGGTAGAGCCTAACCTAGAAGAAACAAAACTGTCAAGAAGGTTGAGAAGGCCAGGTCCACATCAAGTTCTGAAAATACTACAATTAAAGAGCATAAACCAATGGATCCAACTGGTTTTTATTTTTCAGACTGTTTCTTAGTTGGAATTTGTGTATGTTTTTTAATTACTTTAGCCTAAATGGTGGAGAAAGACCACAAAGGCCGGGTGACATTCTTATCACACTATCAAGACCACATGCCACCAACCTGATTAATGCCTGTCTTGTTAACTTTAGCCACCTGAGGAAGTGCTTGTTGGAGTCTCACTTGTTAAGCTATTCCTTTTTCCTTTTCCTTCCCTCTGTACTCATTGGGAGAATGACCATGCAGACCCCAGACTTAAATAAGCAATTGTACCTCACCTTCCCACATGTAGTGTGGTCACATAGACTAATTTCTGCACTGGAAGTTCACTTGACATCACCATTTTTGATTTATTCAGTCATTTCTTTAGATTCATGGAGACTACTTCACATTTTTGAGTTATAATCCAATATTCATTTATTTACATGTTTCTTACCTTTCCCATCTTGGTCCAGGATTGTCCGTTGGGAAGACTATTTTATCTCTTTTGTCTTATTGGCCTGCCTATGATCCTAGTACTATGTTTTTATTGCTGTTGTTTGGCATGTTCTTTACTTTTTGACATGACTCCCTAGGCTGATGATCTTGTGTTTTCTTCTGACCTAGTCCTAGAATTAACCATATCTACAAAAAACACTAGCTCCTATTTGTATAAAAGATGCTATCCAACATTTGAGTACTATATTTTCTGTCATATTGTTCAAACAAAATTAAAAGGCTCCTATTTCAGGATATTGTACCATGCTGTAAACCAGAGGTCAGCAAATGATTTTAGTTTAATTTTGCAAATCCAAATGCTAATTAGCTTATGGTCTCTGTCATTGAGACTAAATATCTTTAGAAGAAGCAGTCATGGTCAGTATATAAATAAATAGATATGGCTTTTGTTCCAATAACACTTTACTTATTAAATCAACAGCAAGTTAAATTTGCCCCACATTCCATAATTTGCTGCCTATTGGATTAATGTATTCATGTCATTTGTGAACATGTATGCAAAAGGGAATATAAAGACAAGAGTGATGTTAAGAAAGAGGGAGAAGAAAGAGCAAAGAGGTGAGAAAGATTTTATATATAAATATATATATATATATATGGAGAGAGAGATATCCTTATAGAAATAGATATGAAATGAGTTCAAATACTCTGTTAAAACTCATGTTATTATTTTGCTGTTACTGTGTTCTTGTCAATGACTCATCAAATTGTATCCCAGCAGCAAAACACATTTTTTCCAGGTTTCAGAAAATAATAAATTTTTTCACAAGAATTAAACTTTACTACAAACTGGATCTACATGTTACAGTTAAATAGCATTATTTTCTTTGTATTCATGTATTGTACAATTATATACTAAGGTTGATTAATACAAAGTTCAACTCACCTCAAAATGTATTTGTATGACATCCTGCTAAAAAAGAATCAAAGTAAAGATATCTCCTAATGAACATGTCCATGCCCAGGTATACATCTCTGTAACTGTGTATTGAAGAACCTGTCATCTGGCAGCCCAAGCTAGTAGAGAAGATGACAGGTTCAAATGTGCTGTCCAGAGTCTAGCAAGTAAAAACAATGAGGACAGATGGGTAAGTTAAATACACAAATAAATCCTTAAAGAAAAGTAAAGATGAGAAACAAAAATTAAACTGCAGTTATATAACTAGAGTCTTCCCAGAGATCATGCTAATGAAAGTTATTGTTGGAATCAATGATTCCTATATGTCAATTTTCACTTGTCTGTAACACTTTTAAACCCTCATATTCTTAAGTATGAGTTTATAATTTTGGTTACTCAGTTCATTGACCCAAGTGCCCCTTACCCAGACAAATCAGCTATTAGAAATAAACTACCTTTGCTTCATCTAGGAGAGAAGTTTATCTGTGGTGTATATATTTTCTCCTTCAAACTATTATAAGTCATGAGTAATCAATATAGAACTGAAGGAAGGTAATGTATTAAAGGTAAATCAAACAATATTTTTAGACGTGTTTGCCTCAGAGGATGTAAGGACTCTCCTAATATTGATTTTACATTTTTCTAATTGTTCAAAAGTCAGTACTTCAAAATGCCACTGACTACAGACTTGTTACGAATGAACTAAATCTCTTCTCCTATTAGGCCATTGATCAATGATGAAGATAAACCTACAGGGGAATAGTTAAATGAGTTGCCTGTTTGTATAACTATTGATCATTCACAATATATGCTTTTCAGCCAAGGACAAAGTCTTCATGGAACAGGATGAAGGTACTGGATTGGAAAAGCTGGGTAGATAGGATTTGTCTCTGGAAGTTTGGTCCCTAGAAAGTGTTTCAGAAGGTTATATAACAATGCTATAGCAAATGATATTAATAGAATCAATATCTATGCATACAGTTAGAACAATAAAACTACATTTCTCACCTGCAGAGTCATTTACTGTGGGGAATTAATTTTAAAAAGATACAGGGTGATAGTCATTGAATAAAAGCTGTTTTTACCTGGGACTACAGTCTTGCTTTGCTATTTGTTTACTTGAGGTTTGTCCATTTTGTCAAAAGAGCAGAAGGAAAGCTTGGGAGTCACTTCCCCTATACAGCAGATCTGTTACTGCTGGTACTACTTCTGCCAAAGAATGCTCTTAAGGCAGAGAGAGAAACTACAATTTTCCTCCTCTTTTCTGATCTCTGAAACAAAAAACGTGAGAGAAATATAGTTCACAGGGTATTACTCCTCAATTTAAAGGTGAGAATGAGGGGAGCCAGAATAGATCTTATACCTCAAGAAGAAAATCATCAAAATATGCTCAGTATAACGAAGTGCTTGAAGACAGACAACAGATACAGACAGGAAGACAGACAAGCAGAGAGATGACTGATAGTGTTTAACTTTCACAACAAGCTTTGTGGTAGATCTGTATGCTTTATCCATGTTTTACCCATGGGGAAACTCAGTCATAAAATTATTAATTTCACTTAGCGCTTAGCTGGAATTAAGATTTAAATCCAGACATCACAAATGTTTCACTTACATTTGCAATTACTATAGTATAGTTTGTTAAACATTGTTGTTGTAGGCCCTCATTTATTTGACCAAAGGAAAAAAATTCCAGCCTTTTGGATGTATCCTCTAAATGTTTCTGACATGCACCTGCCTAGCTATTTCATCGATTCTCATGACCCTTACTCCCTGTCATTGGCCAATAAGTAGCTCCATGTCCTATTCATCTTCCGTTAAGGTGCTGCTCTTACCATCACACTAACTGTGAATAAATCTTGTCTCTCCCTTTTATGTCTATGCCTAACATGAATGTCTCAAGCCAAAATCAAGTAGACTCCCTTGCTTTTATTTCATAGAACAAAGTCAAAGATGAAGGTGTATACTTAGTTGACCAGGTTTTACTGAGGGCTAGAGTAAGTAAATGGCTATAAAGCACAGAAGAAGTCATACCCATGTTAAAAATAAGGCTGCTTTGGAGTGTGTTGGCACAAGTCCACCTATGAAGAGTCCAGTTTTATGCACATTTTGGCCTAGTTTTTGGCCAGTCTCCACTCTTTGGCTGGGGCCAGCTGACCACTGACTACATGGAGTGAATTGGAATCTATTGCCTAGTCTTGCCTTCAATTTCTGCTCCAGTTAGGGAGGCTGTTCTTTTACTCCAAATTTGGACTGAGTTTCCTAGACTTAATCTTACTTCTCTTAAAAGTACCAGTGTCTAAAATTTGGAATGCAAGAGAATGACCACATCTTCACTCCAAGACATACTGGTCCTTCAGTCCTCTAATTCTTCACTCCAAGACATACAGGTCCTTCAGTCCTGCTAATTCTCGAGGCGATTTGATTTACTATTTACTCCTGATAAAGTTCCAGATTGTGCAGTTGGATTTACCCTTTAGAAAACTGTTAAATTGCAAATGATTCTTGCCCAGTTCTGATTCAAGTGATTCTGTCTGGTAGAAAAAAAATAACCCCAAAGGTCAGTTTTTATGGTCTTGGTAGCACAGGACATTAAAGTTTTGCATTTAATTTAGCAGTGCTATCTCAGCACATTTTTCCATTTCTGTAAGTATACAAACTTTGGTCTTTTGTACAATGTATTGAACCAGTTTGACCTTTGGCTTAATCCCTCATTAAGGTTTTGGCATGGACACATTTTTATGTTTTTATGAATTCTATTTTTAACTTTCAGAAAAGTATACCTTGCTACTCTGGCTCCTTTAAATGATTATTTAAAAGGAAATGCACTTTCTTTTTACAGCAAATCTCACCATTAATTTTCACTCGATATCTGTGAAGGCTGGAAAACCTACAACATGTAGGTTCACATATGATTTGATGGCATATTTAAGTATGCTATAGCGGATTATAGGTTATTGCATGAAATACATTATACACTTTTCCCTTCGCCTTTCCAATACAATTGTTACATTGAAATATATGTTTTAAGCACCATGTATTTAATGACTGAAGATTAGTATTCTGTTGATAAAGACTGAAAATTCAAGACTGTGCAGATGACTAAGTAGTAATGCATTTTACCCAGCAAGCAAGCTAACTGATGTCCCTGATCCCATATCAATGTTGGTTATGTGTGAATGATTTTCTATAATTAGAGCTTCAAAAGCAGAGAATGGGAATCCACAAAGCAAACCAAATGGCCAGATTAACCCTATCAGTAAATTGTGAGTTTGAATGGAGACTGTCTCAAAAAGGAGAATGTGGAAGAGTAATAGAAGATGATTTGTAGTATCAAATTCAGGCCTCCACATGTGCACACACATGCAAATGTACACACACACACACACACACACACACACACACACACAAACTATAATGAAAATGGAAAAAAGAAAATATTGTAACTTCAAATCCACAGCATATCAATAAAAGAATCTTCATGCTACTTTAAAGATATAATTCCATCCCTAAACATATCCTACAAGATTCTTAAACCTATTATAGAATAGGCTAAAGAAGAATTGCATGTTTAATAAAGATTCTTAATTTAGTCTTTCTGGAAGAAAGACATGGGCTTATTAACTCAATTTTACAGGATAATAATTTGGTTAATATTTAACATGGAAGAGGCTGAGAAGATGACTCAGTGCTCTAGTGGATAAAGTGCTTGTGCAAGTGGGAGAATAAAAATTCATATCTCAGAAGCCGCATAAAAGTTGGATTGGCTCAGGGGTTAAGACTCTGCCTCACAAGTGAAGTTCCTAAATTTGGATTCCAGGTGCCATGTAAAAAATGTCAGGTGGAAATAGCAGCTTGTGCTCCCAGCCCTGGTAGGAGGAGCCTGGGAAACCTCAGAGTGAAGCAAAAAGGAGATCTAAGCAATCCAAATAATTCCTGAAGTCCCCCTTGGTCCTCCACAGGGACACACAGTGCCTTCTCTCTCTCTCTCTCTCTCTCTCTCTCTCTCTCTCTCTCACACACACACACACACACACACACTAAAAAGTTTTAAAAATAAATTGGGTAGGCATGGTTGTTGCCTGTATTTTCTCCACTTGGGAGGCAGATACAGGATATCCTTAGGGCAAGCTAATCTAGCCTTAGATTACCTGGAATTGGCGAGCTCTGGGTTCAGAAAAAGAATTGCCTCAATAAAGTGTAAAGTGATGGAGGAAGATACCAGATGTTAACTCTGTACCTACACACACACACACACGAAAACACACATGTATACCACAAGTAAATACACAAAATACATGGGAGGAGAAATTCTGTATATTTTTTCTAAAATAGAGGTAGGTCTTCAGACATTGGCTTTCTCAGCATCTTTTGAATTTAGGGTGTGATTTTGCCATCCTGCCTTGATACTACTTCTGCTGTTTTCCTGATCTCTGCTAGTGCATCTCAATTTCACAGCTTTCATCAATGGTTCTATAATTTTCCTGAGAACAGCTAGCAGGTATCGTTTGGTATTGATTTGATATTTCAAAAACCGTTTTCAAGCCTGGGAAGATGGCTCAGTGGGTAAAGTAATTGGTTGATACATATACACGAGGACCTGAATTTGTGTCCCCAGCACCCACATAAAAAAGAATTTGGCAACACATCTGTTATTCCAGTGCTGGGAGGAAAGGGGATGGTAGGAAGATTCCAGGGGCTTTACGCTTAAATGATAGTCTCCAAGTTCAGTGAGGGAGCATACTTCAAAATATAAGGTGAGAAGGTGGAAGACACCCAATGTTTACCCTGGTCTCCACATGTATGAGCACAGGTACATAAACACAGAAACATACCTCATGAGCACATGCACATGCACACACATATATACTGCATACATGTGCACACACACACAACTATTTTCACTATGAATGATTCTAGTTGTTTGGTAGAAATTCTAAAAAGTGTATGTTTCTTTCATTAGCGGCACATTTAGTACTACTTCGCCAACTTGCCATTGACAATCTTTTAACTAAATTAATGTTTGAATTGAATCTTATGTCTGATATTCTGTATCCAGCTACGTGACTCTGAATATTTGGGGTCATCCTTCTCCAATATTGATTCTAATGAACAATATCTAATAGAAATATGTAACTCATTATATCATTTTGAATTTTTTAGCTCTCATACTTATAAGGTGAAAATGTAATTTGAAGTTAATTTTGATAATGTATTTTATTCTACCTAATATACCTAGGGTAATGCCATTCTGACATATATCAAGATTAAATATAATGATACATATATGTGTGTGTGTGTGTGTGTGTGTGTGTGTGTATGTGTGTGTGGCATGTGTGCATGATTATGTGTATGTGTTTACATATACCTGTGCACACACATGTGGAGGCCAGGGTAGACATTGGTATGTATGAATGTATATATGACATTCTCTCTACAAAGTTCATAGAATCCTGTGTTGATTTTCACCTACAGTATTTTGGACAAGTATTGGCTAGTGGCTATCATATTGCACAATATCAAAGCAAATCAATCTATACTCAAGAGAAATTTTAATATTTTAAAATGTTTTCATCCTCCAGTGGCTTGCACTAATGCTTTGCATTTTGAAATTCTTTGAAATTGCATATTGAAAAAATGAATGCATGAAAATTTATTAATTGGGAAATGTTTAGCAAAGCCTTATTGTACATTGAAGAAAAGGACTGTGGGAAAATAATCACTCCTCTTATTTTTCACTACTAAGATCACCTTTCCCTTAAAAGTGGAGTCTCACTTAATCTCCCACTGATACCCTATAGCAATTCTCTTTGGATAAGGAACAAAACTGAGGAGGAGTCCTGGCTGGGGTTTCACTAATGCTCATGATAGTGTGGAGTCTGAAGTGCTGGGTCTCCAGGAAATTCCTGATGAAAGCTCAGATAATTGTGAAATGTACGCTCCTTATGTTACTGAATCCCAGCAAAAATAAATATGTTGCTAGTGATGCACACACATGGGGTAAAGGGGAGAAAGAGAGAGAGAAAGAGAGGAAGAAGATATTTTGGATGAAAGAAGTATTCAGAATTAAAGTTCATATTTAAAAGATTCGAAAAGAACAAGAAGCAGGATACTCCTTTTATTTATTTATAACTAAATTCCTAATAATATCTCCACTTTCCCCAACCAAGCAATCTGTACTCCAAAGGACTATTCATATTATACCACTATCTCTTCAGCTCTTTTTGTAATGTCTTTTTCTAATTTTATCTCACTTCAGAAAATGACTAATATTTCTCAAAATTGGTATCTGAAATAGTTATTGGTGTATTTTCCTAAGTCATTCACTTATGAAAACACACTTTACACTGTGTCTGTTCATTCAAGCCATCACTCTAGCTGATGGTGGTAAAGCAAGCAATCTATGCTTTTGGTTTTTAAAATGACATGTCATTTTCTAGATTATTGTCTTGGTGAAAATATTTCTGTAGATAAGGCGATTCCAGAGTACAGTCTAAGGATTTATTAGGCAAACTGGCATAGCATCCATTCCCAGAGCTATTTCTCCAGGGTAACTGAGAATTAAATTCAATTCCCCACATTAATCTGCATTCATTTTCTGACTATTGGTGACCTTGAAACCATGGATAGTCACGATTCAACTGGGGGGAGGAGCTGATCTCAGCTGGAACTCCCTTTCAGTAATGTACTAAAGCCACAGGAAAAAATAAATAAATCCAACTCAGTTACAGCCACATCTTTATAATCCTCACAGCTGTCCCTATTACTTGCTACTGCTTATTCTGACAGAGGGATCAATGGATTGTCTTTTGGGTCTGATAACTGACATAATAATTGCTTTCTAGGGATGAAATTGTGGATTGAACAGCATCGTTGAGGTTGAAAATGGCAACACAATGACTTTTGGAAATTAATGCTAAGAATATAACTGGTTAACTCCAGACAGACATTGACATAATTAGACTAGAATGGTGTAAGTGTGATTTTTGATTTTGGGCACAAGAAAAGACAGCATGTGTCAACAAATTTTAGCTCTTGAAGAATTTGCTACATTGATAAAATTAATGAAATCAAGAGAAATAATGAGAGTGTTATTTACTATGAATTGTGTAAATCATAGTTTGTGATTAAATAATAATTTCTTTATTGAAAATGTTTATTAAATTTTTATTTAATTTGGGAATAAATGTCTGATTAAACTTCCATTCTATTGTTCTAAATAGACCATTAGCATTAAATGCACACACACACACACACACACATGCAAATGTACTCATATTCTTTCAAGTATCTCTATGTTCCTAGGCTTTCTCCCATGTATCTTTCTAGTAGTCCCTGGAAGGTATAGAACAATCGTTATTACCTTATTGGTAATAAGAGGGATGTGAAGACACAATGGCTGTGTGAAGAGAGGCAACCGTACATTGATTTACAGTTTTAATGCCCTGAAAAATAAAGTCATGCTTAGTTCACAATTTATTTCAGAAATTATGGCTTCTCTGATGCTTTAAAAGCAATATTTATTGCCTTAGACTCTATCTGATAATTGTAAAATAGAGCTGTTTTTTACAGTTACTCTGGAGACTCATTTTATTTCTCAATATACATTCCATCTAACAAAATATTGTTTGACTGATGTGTACCTAAATTCTTAGAATTTCAACCAATAATTACCTAATGGAGAAATTCAACCATTTCTTCATATGCATGAGTACCTAAGTAATTAATTTAGGGATAAATGTCAGCACTGCAATTCCCATTTTCTATTATGGTTTGCTATTCTACACGCACCTCACATAATCATTCACTCTCAAACGTGTCATATGGAGAGGTTTCATGAGGATGCAAAATGGCTCATATACAATTCAAATTACTTTCATAACCTTGGTTCAGATCAAAAAGTGTGGGGTGGGGGTCCAATATGTTTTAGTCACCAAAAGAAACAACAAAGGCCGGGACAATAAATAAAACAGCTTCAAAACCTGCCTTAATAGACTGCCAGCGCTTGGAAGGCCAGCCTTAGGGGATCTTTTAATTTATGTCCTTGCCTGAGGGTATGTACCTCCAGACATCAGCCCGCAGCACTGGGCTGCTTTGTCCCTCCTGTATTTCCCTTCATCCCTCCTGTATTTTCTTATTCGGTCTAGCCATACAGAGGCTTTAGAAAAAAAAAAAATCAGAGGGAGGAGGTAGATCCTTTGTTTGCTGTCTTTCTTTGTTCTTTCTGTTCTCTCTCTCTCTCTGTGTATATGTGTGTGTGTGTGTGTGTGTGTGTGTGTGTGTGTGTGTGTGTGTGCGGCACATGCACCAGAGGGCATTTGAGTGTATCTCTGGAAGCCCAAGATTGACTACAGGGATCATCCTGGATTCCTCTAACCCCTTATTGCTTTGCTCAAGGATTTCTCAGGTTCTGCTTTCCAGGACTATAATTACAGGTTACCACCATTTCTTCTAGGTGGTGTTACATGGGGATCTGAGGATCTGAATTCAGGTCCTTTTGCTCTGAGTCATCTCCCCACCCCTCTATTTCTTGCTTTATGTTGTTTTGCTTGGCTTTTTTCAAAAAGAAGTTATCTAGATATAGTTCACATATGGTTAAAATCTGATTGTATACCTCCTGAATGCAGTTTCTGGGTTAGAGCTAGTGAAATGGGTACTTTCAGAGCTTTAGGAATACATATTTACTGCTCTTGTGGGTGTTTGCAGACTGCCATCTTCTGCCTATTTTCCTTCCACAGAAGCAGTCATTGAAACCCCATTTTCCAGTGCACTCAGACTGAACTGAACAGAAACATTACTTGAGACAGTGTGTGTCAAACTAGGGTCTGACACCCTGGTAAAGTGTGCTGGCTGGACAGTGAAGGATACCAGGAAGGGAAAGCATTCCACAGTCTGTCTGGGGAACCCATCTAAAGTTCTGAAGAAATTTTGGCCACCTTTCTGTTCTCTATTCAGGGGTCAGTGGAACAGCTCTGGCCTGTGTTAGCACGAGTGAGGAGTGCAGAAGGAGGATTGCTAGTTTCCTGTGAGAGACTTAACACCCTGGCTATGAAGCTTCTTGCATGGCACATTCAGCTTTTCTAAATAGCTGCCTCACTTGCTGTCAAGACAGAACAAGACACCTTTGGTGCCACAGGTACCTTGGTGCTACATCTCATGGACCTTTTTCAAAATTTTATTTTGATAAGTATGATTCTTCTGAGATCTGTCAGTACAAGCAATGTGACAAACCTGAGGCTGCTCACTGAAGGTTGCACTAATGATTTTCAGATCTGAGGTGAATTGGCCTTACATGTCCTCAGGCCTGGAACATCATTCAGGGCCCAAAGCAGAAAATCACGTGGTTGTCTGATTTACCACATTCCTAAAACCATGTTGTTCTAATGGAAAATTTTATAACTGGATTTGAAACTGGATGCTGTAGTAGAAGGGAGCAAAATGAAGAGAGCTTGTAGTCTCTCTGTCTGAAGTTAGTTTGGCCTACTATTTATTTTTATCTATGAATCCAATAACTTACTTTTGTCCTCATTAAGCAATTTTAGAGCAGCCTATGCTGGGATGGTCTTTAAAAGTCTTCTAAGGTCATCCTCCACTGAGGGAGACTACCCTACTAATCTGGAGGAACTGATTTACTCCTCCACAGAGATAAAGTCACCAACTCCTCCCAACTCTCTCTATGAAAGCAATGGAGATGAGCTCTACCATTGTGGATAAGCCCTACCAAGAGGCTACAAGATCAACTGGTTGGTCCCCAGTGTGAACAGGACCAATGAGATGTAGAGGACCACAGGTTCCAATCAGGTTTGAAGAAACTCGAGTTAACCAATGAGGAAAAGTGGCGTTTCCTAATTCTGCCTAAGACTATAAATAACCCTGACCCTGGAAGCTATCTTTGGGCTCCTTTGCCTTTCACAAACTACATGTCTGTGATTTCCTTTCTGACTTCCTTGCCCTTCCTGGGCCTCTCTATCTAGAGTTAGTGGGTTCCTTTCATTTCCCTTGCACCTTGTGGATTCTTGCTTGGAGTTTGTGAGTTCTTGGCAGCTGTTGCAGTCTGCCTGCAACATTGCTGATAAATGACATCACACAGCTTAAGGGAACAAGGAGTTTACTTTCTTATGACAGTCCGGTTACAGTTCTCAGTTCAGCTTGACGGGAGAGCATGCACCAACGCCAGGGCTGAGGCAACTGGCCACATCATCACTGCATAACAGCTGAGAGATGGACAATCCTTACTTGCCAGACCAGCATGTCTGGCCAAGTGAACAGAAGGATGCCAACTCTCTCAACCAGCTCTCTGTGATTTATTCCAGGGCTTGGTCCCACCCACCATGGGCTGGGCCTTCCCCATCAGCTGGACAATCTCCTTCAGTTTCGCTCTGGGATCAACTGAACTACCAGTTCTCCACAAATGTGCCCAGAACTCAAACCCTCACAGTCAAGTTGACAGCTGTGCTTAACTATGACAGCGGCTCTCTTGCCCCTTGTGGATTCATGTATGTGAATTCTGTTCTTTGTCTCCTCTAATAAACTCTGCCTTAATCCTCAATGCATGTTCTGGTTCAATCTTCAATGTGTATTCTGGTTTCAATCTTCAACTCTGGAACTCAAGAAATTGGAGACATATAAAATGCCCAGATAAACTGCTAACCATTTTGGTGAGCACAGCCAGGAAGTCAAAACTCAGTAATCAGTTCCTGATGCCTATGTAACTCTCTTGCCAAATGTAACCTGGAATTGTGAGCACCAGTAAAATTCCTTGTTCCTTTAACTTATGTGGCTCATGTATTTATTATAGCAATAAAGTAATAAAACTAAAACAAGACCCTAACAGCACCCAGCCCATCATTTCATTTCACTTTTACCTTGTCACTTACCTTCTGACATTTTGTACTTCATTTGACTTGGTTTCTGAGCTGGTGTTCCCATGAGTGTAAGTTCCCAGCACACAGGAAAACATCTGAATTCTTATAGCCTCTGTAAACAAAAGTTCCAAAAGAGAAGACACTGCTTCAGCTTTTTACAAAGCTTATTAACTGAGTAGAACATCAATTATGGAGAGGTTGTAATGTTGCAAGTCCAGAGTACAATACATTTGTTCTGATCTATCTTTAGGCCCCTTATTAGCCATTTCTTGCCCACCCCTGTGCCTAACTTAACAACCTTGTTACTATCAGATGAAATCTTTGGGATTAATTTAACCAACCAGTAGCTTCCACCAACCAAAAGGATAAGAATATGCTCAGGTAAACTCTGAGGCTTAAAGCAATGATTGCCCAACTTTTTTATATGTTTCTCTCCATATATTTGAAATGTGTTTTCATTTGTGGGTGTTTGGGGCTGTATTATTACAAAACTTCATGAAACTCTTACCATATTAGGGTAAGAAATTTAGAGAAACCCAAATCTATATTCTTGGGTGGCAGAGGATTTGGGGTGAAAGTTGTGTTTTTGTATCAATGTCACTAAATAAATAGGTTTTTACAAGCATGCTAAACGAGTGAAGAAGAAGGAGAGTTGAAATAGAAATTAAATCTATATTTTTTGACTCTTCAATTTAAAATAGAAACTTTTCTAGATTCTGAATCATATGGTATTTCTATCCTAGAAGTTTTTGTTTTTTAAAAAATTAAGTTATATTTTATCATTTGATAGTTTCATACATGTATCAATTGTATGTATATGAAATGTATATAATGCATTTAGCTCATTTTTACTCTGTTGTCCTGTTTTACTCTACCTCCTTTTCCCACTCAAAACTTTCTTCCCAGTTAAGCACTCATTTACTTTCATTTTTTTATTTGTTTGACACACTAAGTTGAATGAGGGTTGCTTAAATTACCAATTGCAGAAGGTTATTTCCTAGAACATGAGCAACTTTTCAGTGACAACACTACTGAGGAAAGGGAATCCCTTTAGCCAGCCAGGGTTCTCTCTAGCCAGCATTAACTGCCCATAGTCCTTCAGGGAAATGTGGGGAAGAATGAGCCTCTCCACCATCCACAATGAAATATTGGCAGACCCAGTCTTGTGCAGGACTCCTGTAGATAAACACAACTACAGTGAGCTCATGAGTGCAAGGGCTGTATCATGTCTGGATGACACCGTTAGCTAGAACTCCTTCCCACCCACTGGCTACTGCATTCTTTCTGTCTTCTCTTCCACAAGATCCCTGATTCCTTGGGGTGAGACAGGGCTGTGGTGGGGGCAGGGAGATTGAAGCATATAAAACAGTCCTGTTTCAAGTTCAGCACTCCTCAATCACTTATTCTCTACACTTTCAGCTATAATTCTCTGTATTAACCATCATCTTCTGCAAAAATAAGCTAAATTCTGTTATGTTTAATTCGTAAATCATTAAGGACATCTGCCAATATACTGAATGACTGAAAAATGATGATGTGAGGTCAGAATTAAACTCAGCACAGTCATTAACTATATAGTGAAAGCAATCAACAGTAACCAATACTTGTATAGAAAGTTTTATTTTCTCTCTGGTCAGGTTGATATAACGGGATTTATGAAAGGTTCCAGGGAAACCTGATGTTTGTTTTGGATTCATATATATTCAGAATGTTTATATTAAATGCGTCTTGAAATGTTTGCTACACTGAAAAAGCACTCTTAGTTGCGTAAACTCTTTGCTTCTCCCTTATGTTATCCTCAGAAGTCTGAATACCATGGTAACATACTGATCTAAATGGAAAGGAGTTCTTGTAGCTTGCTAGTAAGGTCAATTTCCATTTGATGTGCCTGTATCCATCTTGGCAGGAAAGGAGAGCACACATGTTTGTTGTCCAATCTGAAACTCTTCTACAAAATGAGGCAACTGCTGTCCATATTTTATGCAAGGAATGGGCAGTCCTAGCTTTGAAACAATGAACTTTTTTCTTCCTGCTAATCTTACTATCTTAGTTTTATGCAGTGGCTTATTTTTGGCTCTTGCTGGACAACAAGCCCCTGCTCTCCTAACAGAGAAATCAGGAAATAGAAGTCTCCTGCCAGGGAAGAGATGATATCTGCATTAACACATCTTGGCAGCCCACAGCAGGCAGTTTGTGAGTGCAAACCTACCTTCTCCAAAGGACACTGCACACCTCTATCATTTAAGCTACTGAACAATGGAAGATAACGGTTTTATTTTGTTTTGCAAGACCTCTTGCAAATCTAGCTTGCTCACCTAGCTCAGTTTACTTCTTCTCACTCATCCATACTTTTTAAAGTACAGATACATATGCTTATCATTGAATTTAAGGACAAAGTCTTTTCTTATTTGATTTGTTGACTATCTAAACATAATCTCAGCTATGGTAAATATTAGTTAATAAACCATGTGAGTAATATTGCTGGGGCTTTTCTCTGGTCATAATCATAAATTCTACTTAAAGAGATTAATAGTGTAAAAGGTAAAGCCATAAAAAATAAAGACTATCCTGAAAGCATTATGATGTGCTAATTTTATGCATTTGAATAATTTTGTAATAAAAGCATAAAACTTTTATGGGAACTTCCAGTGTAAGAGACAGGCTTTTATATTAGTGGTCTCAATTAATCTTCACAAGCAATGTATGCAACAGAGCCTTTTGATCTGCTCCAAAGTGACTAATGAATGACTGAGAAATGAAATCAGTTTCTTAGTAGCTGGTAACGTGACCACCCTCCTGGATCTTTGTTATAGTATTTGTTCATACAAATACACAAGGAATAGTTAGAATAGAGACAAGGTTCTGTACAAGCTTTCCTTAAGAAACAAAATTAATACACTCTTCATAGAGTCAAGATTTGAGAACCACTGGGTGTCCATAGTTCTATGAATACTAGGCTTTTCCAATTATACAAACACTTAACATTGAAACAAGATAAAACTTATCATTGAAGCACAGAAAATTGACTTAGTAAGTTATTGTTTGCAATAACAAATTACTTTCTGAGACAAACATTTGAGTTCAGATTGCACAGTAATCGATTGAAAAGCATAAAAAGAATTTTAAGCAAAAGGTGTCTTTCCATTACTTGCTATGAAAAATTGCCCAATGGCAAGAAAAGATGGATTGGCTCACACAGAAGGAAAGTGTAAACTTCTGTAAAAATATACAGCTTACAGACTAGAGTGAAAAATATGGAATTCAAAGCCACAGAGAACTGGGACTAAAACAGGTTTAGGACATAGTAACTATGAGAATAGTATGCAACATACTTATTTAGTTATTTACTTATTTGTGTGTGTGTGTGTGTGTGTGTGTGTGTGTGTGTGTATACAAACGAACACTTTAGTGTGTGTCTATGGAAACACAAGAGTGATCTAAGGATTCATCCTGCATTCTCAACCTCCTTATTGCTTTCCTCTGGGGTTTCCCAGGCTCCACCTTCCAGGGTCAGAATTGCAGGTCCCTGTCATTTCCACTGAATATTCTTATATGGCATCTGAGGATCCAAATTCAGGTTCTTTTGCCTTTGAAGCAAAGGCTTATTCCCTTAATTATCTACCCAACCATGTAGCATATTTTAAATTCTGTGTTTCTATGCATAAGATAAAAAAGATAACAGTTCTAATAGTATTATTTAAAGATTTAGTAAATTGCTGATTATGAAAACCATTAGACTGGTGTTTAAAACATGTTCTTTACTAAAAAGATTATCAGTTCTTATTGTGAAAGTGCTTCATTAGCATTGGACATATAGCATATATTTAGGAGATGTTAACTTTTGTTTGTGAAGAGACCAGAATCTCCTCATCCCTGCTTTATTTTATAATTCAGTCAAAGTATTCAAAGTATTCAAATATCAAAGACAAAGTATTCAAATATCAGGACGAAGACATGGATATAAAAAAGAACACTATGAATTACTTTTCCTAGTGAAAAAAGAAAAAAAACCTTGCAAAACCAGAGTCCTCCAATAAGAAATCAGAAAAGCTCCCTTTATTACCCAGACAAATACATCAGGTAAAATCAAGAAGAAAATTCTTTGGGCTTCAGCTTTACAGAGTGTGTGAAATCAAGTTCCTTATGTCATGGGTTCTAATGTACTTAAGAAAAAGCCTGGGTGGACAGTTCTCCCTCTTTGGATGTATTCTAGAAAAGCAATAGCAACAGCCAGGCAAGGAAGACAATAGGAGGAAGGAAAGTGAATCTTAACACATTCCTATAAAAACTAGTGTAAAAAATTTCAAATGCATGGACAAAGTTTTAGTCCCATAATACTTAGAAATATGTTTGCATCATATTTTCCAGTATAAATATAAAAATATCCAATATAAATAAATTGGATTTGAGTTAGGGGAAAAAAGGAAAATTCTCTAAGAATCCATGAAAAAGATTTAATGGAAAGGCGTATAATCTTGCAAAATCATTGTACAGGCTCAAAGAGTAAGACTAGGAGACCTGCTAAGCATGATGACTGACATGAGTTCAAGTCTCTCTTCTCCCTTTCTTTCTCTCCCCCTTTCTTTCTCGCCTGTTCTAGAGTATATAAAGTGGTATTTCCTTGTGGTTTATACTTACATTTCTTTCATGTCAAGTTTCAAGTGTCTTTTCATTTATATATATATATATATATATATATATATATATATGCTTTCATTGTTTTGAAAAATGTTTATCCAATTCTTTTGCCCATTTTTAATTTAGGCCATTTGTCATCTTAATGTTGAATTGCTAAGATATTTTATAGTTTTTTGATACAAATTGTAAGTCCCTTATGTGATTTATAAGCACTTAGTTCCATTTGTAGGATCTATCTATGAATGCTGTGTTCAGAAGACATTGTTGTTCACTTCATTTATTTTGCTTGTGTGGCTTGCATTTTGTTAAAGAACATAAATCCATAAACCCATGAAATTATACTGTTAGGTTTTCTTCTAAGAAGTTTTAGTTACATTTATTTTATTAAAATTTGGTTTATTAATTTGAGACACAGAAAGAAAGGCACACACGCCATGGCACTTGTGTGAAGATCAGAAGACAACTTTCAGAAGTCAGTTCTCCCCTTGTACCAGGTGGGCTTTTGTGGTTTGGATTCAGGTCATCAGGTTTCTATGAAGACATTTTTAGCTCTTGAGCTACCCAGTTGCTTTCCTGAAATGGATGTCTTATCCTTTCTGAAGTCATTTTGCTTATGATCTGCCTATGGAACCAGTTGTCCCTCCAACCATTTGCCTGAAAAAGACTATCACTATTGGTGACAGCTATCTGTAGCATTTCTGTGGGTTGCTCAGTGCTGAAATTTTGCATTAATTTAACATAATATATAAGCAAATACAGAAAAGTATACAAATAAGTAAGAATCATCATCAATCTTTGACAAAAAGTACTGACTAAAATAACTTTGAATGTTTTCATAAGTAAAACAATGTCTGGGTTATCAAAATATAAACTTACCTTCCCTTGTAACTAACTGGCTGTATCATTCCTAATTCCTCTATTTTCTGTCTTTCTCCCTTGTCTACTGGAATCTTCTCTAGATTTACCAATAAGAGTCAATCATGTGAGAAATGAAAAGCAGAAAGAAGGTTTAAAATGTCTTCCTACTCTTGAAGGCAGTAGTGGGATAAATGTGAGCTAAAGTGGATGTGAAACTTGGAAACAGTCTCTTGGAGGTCTCTGCAAAGTATCTGCCCTGGGGAAACAATGTTGAGTTTTTTGTTACGATATAAAGATATTGAAACCCTCACGCACTGCTAACATTGCTGTAAAATGTCCAACAGTTTGAAAAACAGTTTGGAAGTTTTCCAAATATTAAATATAGAGCTATTGTATGATAAAGCAGTTCTTTGTCTATGCATAATCTCAAGTGAATAGAAAATATATGTCCATGAACAAACTTACATGTTAATATTTTTTGCAATTCCATTCTTAGTAGACAATCTGTAGAAATAACCATGTATCAACCAACTGATGATTAACAAAAAAAAAGACTTATCTGTACAATGTTATTTGTTAATGAAGAAAAACAAAGTCCTGAAACATGATGTAATACAAATGAACCATGGATGTTGCATTTGAATGAAACCATATAACAAATCTGTATGTTATATGATTCCATTTTAGTGAAATAGTCAGGATAGTAAATAACAAAATCCAGACAGAAAGTAAGTAATGGTCTGTGGAGATCAAAGTGAAAGGGAAATAAATAGCTAATAAACACTATAGGATTTCTTTGGGGGACAATGAAAATTTTATAAAATTAGGTAGTGGCAAATATACTAAAATCCACTGGATTGCAAACTTTAAGTAATTGAAGTTTATGATATGTGAATTATGTTTCAATGAAAACCACATTTAAACAATAAAAGTGCTTTAAAATGCCATTGATGTAACTTATGTTAACAACGTCAGCATAATTATTAACACTAAATCTATGTTATGAAATAAAAATTCCATAGAATGATAAAAAGATTATAACCATTCATAAACATATAAAATCAGTAGGGCTCAAGAATGGTTTATACATTAGATAATATAATAAATATATACATGAAAATGTAGTAGATATAAATTATCAGAGAACTGTGATTGTGCATTTTCTGTACCGTGCTCAGCATGGGATCAAACCAATGTGTATGAATAGTACGTATTTGCAATGATGTTTCTCTTGCAGCTCAAGTTTTGTTACCTTAAGAATGTTTAATGCTAATGCTTGAATCTAGCAATTTTAAGACCCTGGAAATGGATTCTAAATTTTAAAAATCTTTTACAAGTACATAAAATATGTGCAATAAAACATGAACCATAAAATAAACACAAATAAAATAATATCATAAAGTAAGGTGATAGAATCAAATTTTAGCTGCAAAAAGAGCTGGTAAAATATGGGAAAAATTTTGGAGGACTTTTTTTGTATATATCAAGCTTCAGTTAAAGCCAAGAAAGTTACTTTCTATGCAAGCAATACCTTTAACTAAAATTACCAGGAAAGAGAGACCCTAAATATTAATTCAAGGAAAAGACTTTTGTCTTTCATAACCAATTCATAAAGCAACATGAAAACAAACGAATCAGCATATTTAAGTTTCAAATATATAAAATTTTAATTTTTTTTTAGTTTGTGTGTGTGTGTATGTGTGTGTCTGTGTGTCTGTGTGTATGCACTATGTGTGTCTACAGAGGACCAACAGTGACTTCAGGAGTCATCTTGGATTGCTCTACCTCCTTTTTGTTTTGCTCTGGGATTCCTCAGGCCTTACTTTCCAGAGTTGTAAGTGCAGACTGCTGCTATTTTCACCTGGAATTTTTACATGGGATTCAGAACCTGAACACAAGTCCTTCTACTTCTCAAGGTAGTCTTGACTCCTGAGCTATCTCTCCAGCCCCCCAGATACCTATATATATTGCACACTAAATTTCAAGTTAAATCTCTGATTTTCTTAACATCAACCAAATAGTAAAACTTTTTCTTTCTTATACACTTCTTTGAATCTCTGTAGATGCTTTCCTTTTTATAGCTGTTAACTTAGAACTGATATTGGACAGGATGACTACTGTTAAACTCCCACATGCTCTTTTTATTTCTCTGTGTGCCATAGTCATTTCACTACTTCATTACCCTAACTGATTCTAAAAACCCATCTTTATTTCTGCTAATTTATCTTCTGAAATTTTGCAATGGAATATATAGCTAATTTTTGAAATCATTGTAAACCTTAGATATTTGACATCATCAGTTTTGTTTTATGTATGGACTTCTTATATATATTGGTAAAAACTGTATTTCTTGCATGAATTCCTACATATTAAGAACATGTAGCCAGACACTGACATGAACCAATTAAAAAAGGTCACTTCTAGTAGTTTTCTGAAATCCATTAGGGTTACTTTAATTTTTGTTTTCTTTTCCTCAAGAATATGTCACAGGAATGTTGATCATTTCTCTCTTTCCTGTAGGATTTAATGTTCATTACACTGATAATGGCCTCTTTGAGTCTACTTGGCAAATATATTATATATCTTAGTTTGGTACACACTGTGCCAGAATATAGAAGGGAATTGTCATAACAATTCAGAAATCTGCTACCTTGGCAAAGTTTCTAGAGTTCCAGAGAGGTTTATGGTATATTAAATATTTCTTCTTTATTAAGGGAAGAGTTTATACACCTTATAATTCTCTAAAATCTGCTGAAAGAGATTCTGAAGAATCTGAAGAAAGAGATTCTAAGACTGTTTGAATAATTCCCTGTAAGCAAATTATGTGAGAAAGGAATTTTTAAAAGCTGTCTACTACCTTCTTGAAAATAGGTTTGCAATAGGTCAGATCTTACAACTATGTAAAACAACTTCATTCACATCGGATCCAAGAAGACATTTGACAATAGACACATATCAAGTAGGCAAAACCTTGAAGAGTCCATGTAGAATTTCAGTTTACTGGTCTTAGAGAGGTGAGGATAAAATAATGTCATCAAATAATTCATGGTGTTGGTGAATTCACTGAATTGTCATGAACATGGAAGGAATGTGACTGAGAGATTAATGACAAGACCAAAAGAAGAGGAGGCAAATGTGGCTTCATCAGAAGAGTCTTTCTTGGGTTATGACTGAGTATTAGGATATTTGTTCCCACATAGATTTATCTTCACCTGAAGAAGTTTTCAACAACAAGATAAACAATGAGATAGTGACAATCTGTGGATATCAACTTCTTTAAACAGCCCACCCTCATGCTTTGTTGATAAATCAAAAACAAAATATCCCAAACCCTCTCATTTGGGAATTTTGTAAGAGTTAAGCCATCTGGCAAATACTCTTTCTGTTGCTATGAGACAGTGTGCAACCAACCAACTTAAGGGAAAAAAAAAAAGAGATTTATTTGGCTTGCTATTCCAGAGAGGAGATGCAGTCCATTGTGATGGTGAAGGTATAGCATATGGCAGAAGCTAGAGGTGGCTTGGGTCACCACAGACATCATCATGTAGGCAGAGAGCAAAGCAGGATGACTCTAACCAATCCCAAGGCCTACCCTCCCCCTTTGACCTGCCTTTCTCCAGCAAGGTTCTACCCCAAAAGGTGCAATGACCTTCCCAACATTAACATCAGTGAAGGTTTCAAACACATGAGCCTGTGGGGATAAGTCACATCTCAACAATTAAAAGCCAAATGGGTATAATCCTCTTCAAGATAATGGAACCAGGGATATTTCTTAGTTACCACTCTGTCAAGTGCTACAAAAAAAAAGTTGAGTCTCCCCGTGGTACCATTCTCCAGTATTACAACCAGACACCCAGAGGAAAGGACAAGTGAATTATAAAGGATTTTTATAGCTTGCTAAGAGTAGCACTTTAAGCCCCTTGGAGTAGAAGCCATGAATATATATTTTTCTTCTCAGTTCCTAATTTGCTAGTGAAATCATTAGTCTCACTGAATGCATCAATTACTGTCATAGGATCCCTTTTTTTTTTCTGACCAAGGAACCCATTGTGTGTGAGGCAAAGGAGAGAATGAACTCATACCCTTGGTCTACCAAACACTATACAACTACACATTATACACACTATAGCAGTATAGTGACAGCATATGGATTTGGAGCTAAGAGAATGAATGTGATTAGCTTGTCTTTAGATAAATATCCAAATTCTTGTCTGAAAAACTACAGAGTTGCTTGGTTCTAAGTGAAGAAATAATCTATGGCTATAAAAAGGAAAATTTCTATAGAAGTAGAAGTTGAGATATTTTCTTAGTGATTGATGATAATGAACCAACAACCAAAGAAAAGTTTTATTAAACAGTTTGGGCCCACCGATTTTGATTATTAAGAGAAAATGAATTCTATTATTCAATGGTGTGGCATATGAAATAAAAGAAAGTCTTTAATAAACCCTTGCTGCTTCCTCCTACAATGGGAGAGTGCAGCAGTTTGATAAAAGTAAAGATATTCTGGATTGGTCACCTCACCAAAGAGCCATAGGAGCTGAGAGCCCAGTTGAGAACAAGTAAGATGAAGAACAGGTATCAAAACAGTATCAATAGCAATTACTGCTTCCTATTCAGGGGCAAAAATCACTGTATTACACAGGCATCCTCTCAGTATGTTAGAATTTATTTCTGTACAATAATCCATAACATTTTTATACATAGCCTTATAATTCAGTGTTAAGGACTGTGGAGACGTGTTGTTACTAAAGTAAAAGATTGAAAGTTACCATTCTAACTGAAGGGGTTTAGTTCCCTTTTTCATAGAATGTATATCTTTATTTGAAAAAGAAATAATTGCGATGTTAGATGTGAAGCTGTTTCACTTTTATTACTGTTTGTACATTTAATATAGAGAGACTGGTATGTGAATGTTGAATGGATATAATATTGTTTGTACTATGTCTATTTTTTCTTGAGAGCAATTGATATGCAGTCTTGATTTCTTTTTCTTGCTTTCTTCATTTCACAGTGTCTGGAGGCCCAGGAAATATATTATCCAGGATGTTTGGCCAGCAGCTTGCTAGTTCAGTAGCCACTGAAGTTGATAGAGGCCAAAAACTTTGAAAGGTCAAAGACAAGAAGAAACCATTATTTTTCAGTCAGCAAAGAATCCTTGTGGGTTTCGATTGATTGAGATTCTTTGTATTCCCTGTGGTCAAGGATAGTTTCCTGTGATTTTTCTGAACATTCCCAGTCTTCTCTTGGCAGCTGATTAAACAGGTGGTGAGAGCTGCACGAGTCCCCACTGCTCCAGCCTTCCCTGTGCATCTCTAAGCTGTCCAGTTAACTACATGACTTTTTTTCCTGCTGGAAATACTAGATATGTAGTTTTTCTCTTTTTAATTTTCTTCTTTTCGAACCCCACTTAAAGCCATTATGATCTTTAAATCAACTCTGAAATTTTGAATTTTGGCAGCACTATTAAATTGAGAAACTACACAATTTGTGTGTGTGCACTGTGTGTGTGTGTGTGTGTGTGTGTGTGTGTGTGTGTGTGTGTGTGTGTGTCTCTGTGTGTGGTTGATTCCTCCTTCATTAAAAACCATCTTTAAACAAGTGAGAGACCCAGTAAGCACCGGGGCTGAGGTAGAGTTCCAAAGATTTGTAAAACAGAGTCTTTTAGTAAAATGTTTTGATTTGGCTCTGAAAAATTTGATTCCTAATCACTTCCATGTGCTGTTTTCTGTTGTTTCTAAATTGAAGGTCAACCCAAAGAAATGAAATCAATAAAAGGTGATTAGAGTAGATCTTCTAAATGAACATAGATTTTATTTCAATTGGAAAGCTTTCAGAGGTTTCTGTGTAAAACAAATATACAAATTCCCCAGAACCATTTCAAAACCTCCATCATTTCCAGCACAGCACTGGCTGACATTCCCTGAGATCTAGCCCCAGGATGGCTCTGTTGGCCACTGATATGTATAGAGAAGGCATTGGGTTGGTAATGTGCTCACTATATCACCTCTGCAATCCATCCAGCTTTCATTGCCATCTAACTATTGTCCATGTTACAGACTGGAAAGCTAAGGCCTAAAGAAGGATGGATTAGACCATGCAGGAGATGGTGTAAAATGACACTCCAGTCTGTTCCCTGCGAGTGTGGAACTTACATGCTAGGCCATTATGCTTGGAAGCTATTGCGGTGAAATAAGTGCACTCTGCTCTCGGAGAAAGCCCTGATCTCCTCCAGGCGCTGGAGAAATCCAGATTTAAGGTTTTCTCTCTTTTCTGCTCTCTATAAATACCTTTGTGAAAATAAACTCATACCCAGGACCTAAATTAAACTAAAGTGGCAAAGGAAAACGAGGACAGGGCCTTAAAATAAAGTCTACTTTCTGCTTTGTGGATGGTAAATTTTTTATGGGACTCTTCTGATTCTCAAGATCTCTGGATTTAGTTCCTGCAGGAAGGAATTTCCATTCTCCTAGTTTAAAGGAATATGGAACAACCAGGAGAGGGAAAGTCTCCTTGCTTCTGAGACAGTTTTGCACTTATTTTGATGTTTCAAGGAACCTGAAGACATTTACTTGTCTTTTTCAATTTTATTTTTCCATGTGATGCAAATACTTTTATGGGGGGATTTGAAGGTAATAATAAATCTAACTCCTTCGAGATTTAGGGGACAGAACTCCAAGAGGAAACGATTAATGAATGTCAGCTTATTAACTTGGTACATGTTACCATGTTCTTCAGTTTGATATTCATTAGTCATATAATCTCAAATTCTACCCTATACCCATCTGTGACGGTCTTAATGTGATCTATGCTCCATCTTTAGACACCTTCCCTCAGAGGCAGTTAGTTACCAGCCAGGTTCCTTATTATGTGTCCTCATCACTTTCTATTAATTTTTGTGGCACAATTTCTGTACATGTACAAAAACTATTCATTTCATACTTACCTTTTTTTGCCTACAGATTTCAATAATATAGAGAAACTGGCTTAGTTATAAATATGTAAACTAACAATCCAAAGTTTGAGTCATGAAATAGAATAAAAAGAGAAGGGAAGCAATATTTTTGAGTTAAACTAGTGAATTGAATTTTCTGTTTCAGAATCTGAATGGACACATCTCTAAAGTAAAATAAATTCCATAGAGTTTATAGCATATTTGAGGAATACTTCTTTTTTTTAATTTCCACTCATACAAACTTAACAGGTATACCGGTCCCCCCCTCCAAACCCCTATCCCCCTATGTTCCCCACCCCCCTTCCTTCCCCATCTCCCAGTGTCCCCCCTCCTATCCCCAGAGCATCCTTTAATGAGCATGTCAAACTCTCCTCTGGGTCCTCCTCTCCGATGAGGTGCAAGGACCCAGTGGCATTTCCCAGAACCATTTTCTGTGTTCCCTTTAAGCATAGAAACACTGCTGTGGCTGTCAATCCCTTGCCTCCAAGGATCCTAGTGCCTTTACCAAACGCTAGACCCTGTGGGGTCAGTAGTGTGTTAAACATCGTGCCGGGCATGCAAAGGCCAATTATGATTGCTTTGGCCCTAACTTATGTGGAGAATCCTGCATATCGTTACTCCCATCCTTGTGCTCGTACAATCTTACTGCCCCCTCTTCCGCAAATTTCCCTGAGCTTCAGGATGGGGAGAGATTAGGCTGGCCTAGTTCCAGGTGGTTGATATAGAGTCAGATTTGAGGAATACTTCTAATGTTCATAAAAATATTTTAGACTATAAACTGTCAAACTATTGAGTTAAAACACATTATTTAGACTAGATTCATTTTTTGCATAAATATTGTTTTTTGGTATAAAGAATGAAGAATTTTTCCTCTGAGAAGCAATCAAAACAATGGTTAAATATCCTAACTTTACAGGTAAAAAGTTGGGCACTCAAAGTCACAGTTATTGGCTTCAAAGTGGAGATGACAGATTGGCAGATTCTTACCAGCATCAATACCCTTTCCAGTCAGTGAAAGACATTAAGACCTTACATCAGCTAACAAGTGCTCTCTGTGGTATAAAGAAGAACAGATTCTAGTTAGCTTTAGAGGAAATGGAAGTGAAAGAAACATTTTAGGCATACATGACATAAAATGACTATGGACCAAATTTTGATTTGGTCAACCCCAAAACAGGGAGGTTTGGATATAAACTCTGCCAAACTTCTAATTGTAAACCAAATTTCATTTTCACAAGCTGGTTGCAATAGCATGGAAGGACAATAAAAATCAATGTAGGTTAAGCATGCTGACACCTTGGAAGGTCTGGATAAATCTCTTCCTCTGAGATGCTGTCGGTGACTGGCAGTAAAGTCACTTTAAGCAAGAAAATAATTAGACCAATGTTTGAGCTACTTACGAATCCTGAATTTCTGAAATGTGTGCTGGTATTGTTAACAATTTTAAATTTCATTATTCCCTACTTGGTTAAATATTTTTAGCTCATGCTTTCATTCCATTTCTACATATTTATAGATGTGATTGTTAAAGTTTTGAAATTAATTGAGTCAATTTCTGCTATCGTCAGTCAGATAGTCATATCTGACAAGTTACCTAGTCTAAAAAATGTAAGAGAGGAATAATTTATTTTGGTATATGATTTCAGTCCATGATCCCTTGCCACTATTGCCTGTGGACTAGAGTAAGAAAGATCATCGTGTCGGTGAGAATATGAAGCCAAGATTACATCGGGGATGAGGGGGGGAAAGAGGAATAGGAAAGAGGGAAATAAAAGACAAGATACAGCCCCAAGGACAATCCCCTCATACTGCTGTACCTTATCTTCTTCAGAATAAAATTTCCAGAACTTTTTGCATGACATTAATATCTGGGGTCTAGACACATGAGTATTTATGAGGAACACATCTAAATATGGATCAAAATGCAAATTCTCATAGCAATAAACATCCATAGTATTCTGTCCTTGGCCTCTGAAAGATCATGCACATTTCACAAAGTATAACACACTTAATCCATCTCCAAAAGTTCACATAATTTTAATAGTTTCAATATTTTTCAAAGATTCAGACCCAAAGTGAACCTTTGCAAAATTTAAAAAGAACTTCTTTTTAAGACATTAGATCCCAAAGACCCATGTATGGTTTCTGGGGCACATGACAGTATGATGTGAGCTTTGTCTGGCCAGGACAAACCCACTTAGCATGTCAATAACTAGAATTTGAAAGACACTGGTGTCTTTGGAAACAATCCTTCCTCACATCCAGCTTTATATGGGTTCTTCTGACCAAGCTGCAGGCTTTTAAAATTTTTTTCTTCTCTGCTCTTTGCTTCCAGTTCAGGCTATAGTTCAAATGCCTGCTGCCTTAAAATTTCCTTCAGCAAATTAATGAAACCTTTAGACGTTGCCTTGCAAAAAAACTCCCAGGGTACTGGCAAAAATTTAGCCAAGTTATTTGTCTGAATGTAACATAAGTGATTCCTAATCCAAGCACAGCACACTCATTTTCCTCTAAAACTTTCTGAACACGGTCTTTCCTATGTCATGGCTGACATTCTGGTCTTCTGATTTCAATCACCCATTAAACCCTGCTTGTAGAATGTTAGGATTTCTCCAACTTATGTATTCAATTTTCTCCAAAAATTTCTCACATTATTTTTAAATGTTTCTAAATATCAGGATAAAATAACCACACAAGGTATCCCTGTTTCGTTACCAAGTTTCCATATTAGCCCATTTTTTGCCGTCAAAATAATATCTAAGAAAACAATTTAAGTATTTAGTTTGGCTCATGGCTCCATAGGTTTTGACCTACAGTCTAGTTCATAGTAAAGCAGAACATCATGGTGACATAAAACTAAAAAGCGGAGAAATGGTAGCTCAGAGCAAGACACAACCTCAAGAATGAATCCACAACCTCATTAATCTAATTGCAACAGCTAAGGTCCACCTGCAAATGTTTCCAGATTCTTTCAGAATAGCTGTGGATGAAGATTTCCACAAATAAATCTTTTAGGGTATACTTTATATCCAATCATAATAGCAAGTATGTCTTTTTTTCTAAGAGCTACATTGATATTGGATCTATAGGAATCTTGGGATAATAATAAAACATGTGCCATTGTTGAGTGTGAAGAGAATTAGGAATTTAATTTCCCAGGTAAGGAATTGTGTTTTGGGTTTGTTTGTCAACAGAAATTAGTGGGACAGGAAGGCATCTTGAGCTTTCAAAATAACCCTCACATATTCATTTGTCTTGCTGTGTCTCCACTTTCAAGCAATGCTATACTCTAATGTAAAAGAACTAGGAATGTCATGATCCCAATATGCTGTAAATTGGTAATTGTGGCACTACCAATTCAGGGAGGCCCTAGCCGGGCTCCCAGCTACCGACAAGCCTTGGCATGCACAGACAGACATGCCCCAGACATGTCGCAACAGAGGACCATGCAGGCGGAGGGATGAACAACCAATGGGAAGCAGCCATCTAACCTGCACTTACAATGGACAACTAGTAAACAGTTAAATGATTGGTGGCTGTCCTCCCTTCCCCCCTCTTCCCCCTCCCTCCCAGGAGGGATGGCAACACCTGATTGGACCCTGACCCTATATAAGCCCATATACCCTTAAGGACTCTGAATCAGCTGCAGTTCGCCTCTGCTTGCTTCTCACCTGATTCCCCGGGTCTGGTGGTGACTCTGTCGCCGGCTCGACCATTCGCCTCGAGGCCCTCTCTTCCCCCTGGCTAGCCCGGCTGGGGATATGGCAACAAGTAATCAAAGTTTATACTTGGATAGCTTAATATTGTTGCTGTGAAGAGACTGATCTGAGACTTATATGTTGAATTTTTGATAGTTAATTTTTAAACACAGTGGTAGAAAACACCAAGGGTTTCGATATTGTCTCAAGATGATACATGAGAAAGTGCTGTTATTAAAAGTTTAATGGTGTCTCCTAGCTGTGATAAGCGTATGTAATTTTACATTTCCTAGTCATAATATTACAGTAAAAAATGACCAAGTCAAATTTATGTATATACTTATTTATGCCAGTTATCTTATGATTTCATCATATAAAAATACAAAATTATAAATTCCTTAGTAGCTAAATTTCTGTCCGTAATTTAGGATTTTTTTTCTCTTTGCAGACTTTATTCTAGAATCCCCATTTCTCCATGTATTTCCTGGATATAATCATTCACAATAACAATTTCTTCACCTAGGATTTGACTGCCATTGATGTTGTGTTGTTTGCTTTTTCTGTAAGTGCCAATGCCAACAATATGGAACTTATCCATACATTACTGTCTTGCATCAACAATAACTACTTGAAAAATTCATGGAAACTCTAGACAATCAGTTCAGATAATGGGCAGACTCCAAAAGGTTAAATACCATGGAATACGACATGGAATGCCAATGTTGGCATCTTTGCAAAACTCTCAACACTACAGGAAATCAACTGTACCTGAAATGTACTTGTTGCTATTTAGATACAAGGCGAAAGTTGAAGCAGCTCTTTGCTCAAGTGATCTTGCACTTGAAGGTGTGGAGATGGCTCAGCACTTTCTGTTGTAGCAGGCAGAATTTCTCTAAGTCAAAGGGTTACTTCCCAACTCATATTAGCAAACAGAAACTTTGGATAAGATATAAATTCAGCACCGTAAGTGCACCACCTCTTCATCGCCCTTGGCAGATATGAGCTATTTATATGCTCAGTAAACACTAAAGATAGGTTGTAGAGATGGCTCAATTAGTAAACTATTTGCTAGACCTAACTTTAGGTCCCCAGAACTCCACATAGACCAAGTTGCAGTGTGTATGTTGGTCATTTTGGTGCCTCTATCACAAGACTGGAGGCAGAAGCAAGGGACTCTCCCGAAACTCAGGGACTAACATGTGCAACAGTAAAGAGACCCTGTCTCAAACAAGGTGAAAGATGTCACCCAACGTCATCCTCCATACTCCATAATTGCACTATATACACCTAAACACACACACACACACACACACACACACACACACACACACACACCATGTGTGTAGGAGCTTCATTGAAACAAGAAACTTTTGTGTGTAAGAAATTGCATTACTTTTCTCATCACTAGGTCACAATATCTACCAGAAACAACTTAAGGGAAGAAAGGATTTGTTTTGTTTCATGGTTCGGGGAGATAAAGTTTATCATGTCAGAGAAGGCAGGATGACAGGAATGGCTCAGAGTGCACCTATTGGAGCTCACTCAAATCTGGGTGCATCAAAAAGAAGAGATATAGTGATCTGTAACCTCAGACCTGCACCGTGGCAACCCCCTGGCTCCATGTAGGCCACATCCCAGAATTGAACTGAGGACCAAGTGTTCAAACTTATGAGTGAGTAGGAAACAAACAACATTTCACATCCAACCATTGTATCAACCAAATATATCTTGTTAAATAGTTCAAATATCAAACGATGTTATTCTATTTTAGTATGGCAGATAAATAAGTTGGAATGAAGGGATGGTTCAATGGGTAAAGTATTTGCTTCTCTGTTAATACACTTGAGTCTATCACTCACATAAAAAGCATGGTATTGGAGGTGTGCACCTGGTTGCAGAGATATTAGCATTACTGGAGTTTTCCAGTGAGTCAGTCTAGCCAATGGTGAACTCCAGGGTCTGTGAGAGATGCTGCATTGCAACATATAGTAGGTAATGATTGAGGAAGACCCTGAATATTGTTTTCTGGGCTCTATGTACACATGTGTGGGTGTGTCCATCCTACACACATGGGTGCACACAATGAAAAAGTGTCATTAAGAGGTTGATGTATTTTTCTGTACCAGGATAATTTTTAAGGTTGTTTGGCCAAATTATTTTGAAATGGAAGAAATACTCCATCAATCATTGTTTAACTGACATTAATTTTATTTCAGAGAAGTCTATAGAAATGTAACAATGCTGTAAATCTGGTGAAAATAACAGAGGCAAGGAAGCCAACATTTTTTTCATTTGTTTTTATTTTGGCGAGAACACTTCATATAAGTTCTACCATGTTGACAGATTTTCAGGTTCACAGTGTAATATTATTAACAATAGGCGTCATGGCATGCAGAAATTCTAATTTTGATGTTGTCCGAGCTTTAAAGTTTCTTTTATAAAAGGAATGATTTAGTTCTTAGAATAGCTTAAGCAAACAACAAATAAAATTCTTTGCTATACTACACAGGCAAGTGTATTCAACATTTGTCCTTTTTTGTTTTTTCTTTAAAAAATAGAGGAGGAAGGGAGTCAAAGAATACCACCTTTTATGTTAATTTAAATGCTACTGTAATAAGATTTAAAACACATTTCCTTTGTCATTTGTCATGTCATCAGCTTTAAAGGTTGGCAAAATTTTGTATCCTGTGCTGCATTTTTCCCGTGTTTCATTCACTCTATGTAATGAAATGTGAAAATGGCAAGACAATTTAAATGAACTCTGTAAGATCAAGGGACTGTACAAAACCTCATCACACCAACCAACAGAGTCTCTTAATCAAGGGGAATGTATGCATGACACACCATAGCTGAATTCTGATCCAGGGACTAGCAGAGCTATGGAAATTTAAAAATGAGTTGAAATCTAATTTTGATCGACTCAACACAAACAAAAGCAGTTGTGATATATTCTAGGTTACAGTCGATTTTTCCACGTTTTTCTAAGTCAATTTATTAAACTCATAATTTAACCTATTCAGAATATTCACTGATAGTTAACAATGTTTGATTAGGACAATCTTCGAATCATAAAGAAAAACAAATCCAGTGTTGCAAAAATCAGCTGGGATATTCATGCTTTTGTTCCCTTCTATGAACCACAGTAAATTTTTATTAAGTTCCTACTATGATCACGTGTCGAATACATAATATTAAGTCATATACATGGGTGATTAATATGAATTCTGTAGGATGATTTGAAATGCAATTTGGTAAATATGTCCCAGCTGATTTCATTGAAAGTGATTTGATGTAATCAAATGTCTAAATGACTTATCTCTACTTGACATACTGCTGTTTCTTCATCCTGCATCAGTCATAAGTGCCAAAATGAGCTATGACTCCAGCTGCTTTGGTACTGATGCCCTGGCCTATTGAGTTATGACTTTGCATCATTAGACACCTTAAACAGGAGAAGATCCACGTGCAGCTGGGGTCTTTATTTCTCAGAGTACTATGCATGACAGACGATCAGAAAATCAATAGGAACTGAAGGATCTTTTTCTTTTTTGTCAGAATATCATGGTACTAAGAAATAAGTCACAGTGAGGATGACTGAATAGGTCACTACAATTGAGGGAAAATGGAAAAGCAACCTATTGCTTACATTTCTGATTCAGTTTTCTAGCAACTACAAGCTCATTTTTCATAGCATGTGTTCACATTGTTATCTCATGGCAATTTAGTATCTGCATTGTGAAATGAATCTACAGCACTAAAGAGTGAATTCTTCCTTTCTGTCATAAGATTTTTCCCAATATTGTAATTCTATGAAATTCTCTCTATATATATCAGGAAGGAATATAGTAATTTATATAAAAAAAACCTTTCTGTTTGTGAAGCATGTTGAATGTTATGGAATCTAACATAATGGTATTGTACTCAGGAAGAGACTCCCTTACATTTGTAAACTTATTCCATGACAGTTTGTGTGTATTTTTTCCCATATTGTCCACCTCTGGCTAATATTTCTTTTCTGCCTGCTCAAAAAATATTTAGTGATAGCCTACTACATTCAAATTTCTCTCCTAATGTTAGTTACTGAATAATGGACAGTCACAGACAAATCATGAAAGCAAGACTAAATTTCTACTCAGCATACTAGTGGTAGAAGTCAGACAATAAACATGTGAACAATAAAATATAGTATCAGAGGGTGATGAATACTTTTGAGAAAAACGAACTGGGTTGGGGATAAGGCATATTGCAAATATTCTCTTAAATGGGATAGACTCAAAAGACTTTGTAATAAGGTAGCATATGTGAGTAGATTTGGAAGAAGAGAATGATTAAATTTTTAGACATCATTATCTCATTAATTATTAATAAGCAAATATTCAACTTAAGATGTTTGTAGTTGAATTACATAAAATTCAGTTGCACAGCCATTATAGATTATATTAATGCTATACATATAATATTGTTTTAGATCTTTGACAGAAATATTCAGTTCTCTCTTGGAAACAAGTATCATGTGGTATTTACAAACTATCAAACATATAACATGACCAATTAGGATAGAAACTACAATTTAAAATACAAAGAAATACAACATAGTGTATTTAAAACTGAAAACAATATATAGTGCTACATAAGAAGTTACATGTGGGCTGGAGAGGTGGCTCAGGGGTTAAGCCTCTGTCTTGCAGGCAGAAGGTCCTGAGTTCGGATTCCAGATCCCACGTATAGACGCCAGGCGGAAGCGGGGGTGGCCTGCGTTTCCGGTCCTGGTAGGACTGAGCCTGTGAATCCTGGGGCAGAGTAAACAAGGAGGAGATGGAGGGGTCCATGGTGGTTCCCAAATTCGTCCGTGGTTCTACACACACATACATACATACCCACACATACATACACATACACACACAATTGAATAAATAATAAAAAAATTAAAAAAAAAAGAAGTTACATGTGATCATGTGATTTGATATGAAACATACTCATCAGCTACATAAGATGTTACATAAGAAGACAACTTTTGAAGCTGTGATAGTTGGATATAGGCGTTAGCTTGACAATTGAAGGCTTGAACTCAAGGCATGCTTGTAAAGAACTTACTAAAAAATAATTAGTAATCATGTTAAGCCCTGAGCAAGCCTATAGGATATTGTCTAAATGATGAGGGAAGACCCAGACCATGGTGGGTAGGACTATTCCCTGTGCAGGTGAATAAGATAGTAGAACCTTGGTTGATGAAATTTGGCATTCTTCAGCATTAGATTGGGATTGCTGAGATGTTCAGCCACTGAAAGGAGCTGGTAGAGCAGTGGTATGATCATGAGCTCACTGCCATACTTTCAGTGAGGTGACATTCTTTGGCATACTATCCAGCAAGTGAGAGTTGCCCCTTTTGCAGAAGTCTTATGGACATGGTGCCACCTGTTCTCTCAGCCCCTGGTGTTACTATGAGGTCCCATGCCAAGCTGGGAGAAGAAATGTAACCTGGCAGAACTAAATCAGAATAAAATCCTTTGTTCCCCCTTAGGTTGTGTAATGGTGAATCATTTGGCAACATACAAGATAATTGCAACAGAAACTGCTGAGTTATTGTAATGTTAAATATGCATGTAGTATAAGACAATCATTAACACAATTTTACCATCTTGAATATGTAAAAAAAATTGTAAGTACAACAGTAACTATGCAGATGTGTTGAATCTGTAGAAAGCCAGAGTTTGGCTAAGAATGGGTCTCAGATACAAACTAATCATCACTTAAAGCTCACTGCCAAGGTCGTATAAACCAGAAGTGAGATCATGCTTATTTTATTCAGATATTCTAAAACTGGGTATGGTATAGTGGTGCATGCCTATAATCCTAGTGCTTGGGAGGTAGAGGCAGGAAAATAATAATTTTCTGACTGAATATGTTTTAAAACATAAGGAGACAACTATTCATATCCTCATTTGACTTTGTCCAAGGACTTTTAATGGTACTTGAAAGTTAATGGAATCTAACACTAAAATTTTGATTTGATCACATGAAAATAAATTAATTTTATTAGACTCATCAGAGAATAGCTCTGGATGTCATATGAATAATTAATTAGTGGTAAATTTGAGATCATTCTAAGTGATTTCCTTAGTTTCTAAAAGTTGAATACATTAAAGTAGACAACTTATTTGTATTTTTTTCAGATTCAGTTTTTTGTTATATTGTACAAGTGTCTTGTAATTCAGCTACAATTGTTGCTAGAATTCCCAATGCATAAATTCAATTTACATTTTGAAATTTTAATTATACATTAATCAAACACTGGACACCTAAGATTAATTAACCTAAAAGTAGACTAGCTGATGAGTATGTTTCATATCAAGAAAATATAATAAAAGGATATTCATATATTTCATGAAGTAGAAATTTAGCAGGCAGAAAATAGCTTTTTGTTTTTGCATGTTTAATTAACCAAAAATCTTTTACAGTTCAGTATTTAAAAAAACACACCAATGGCTTTTGTTCTTTTTTTTTTTTTTAACATTTTTTTATTATTATTTCCGCTCATACAAACTTAATAGGTACACGGGTTCCCTCCCTCCCTTCCTCCCCCCCACCACCCTGCTCCTCCTCCCCCTCCCCCTCCCTCTCCTCCCCCTGACCTTCCTGCTCCCCCTCCCCTCAGTGCCTCCCCCCTAATCCCTGGAGAATCCTTTAATGTGCATGTCTGACTCTCCTCTGGGCCCTCCTCTCCGATGACTTACAAGGACCCAGTGGCATTTCCCTGAGCTCTTTTCTGTGTTCCCCTTAAGCATAGGAACACTACTGTGGCTGTCAATCCCTTGCCTCCAAGGATCTTGGTGCCATTAGCAAATGCTAGGCTTTGTGGGATCAATAGTGTGTTGGACATTGCGCAGGGCATGCAAAGTCCAATTATGATTGCTTCGGCCCTAACTTATGTGGAGTATCTTGCATATCATTGCTCCTTCCATCCTTGTGCTCTTACAATCTTACCGCCCCCTCTTCCGCGAATTTCCCTGAGCTTCAGGATGGGGAGAGATTAGGCTGGCTTAGTTCTAGGTGGTTGACATAGAGTCTCTGAAGTTCTGGATTATGGTTTGTTGATTTTCTTTTGCAGTTTTGCTGCTCCTGCAATGCCCTTCACTCCATCCTGATGGGTATTGGATGTCACACCTTGCAGTCTTGATGGAGGCCTATTTTCTCTGCTGTAACATGGTCTCCTCTCTCCTTGTTTCTGGTGTGGCCCTCCTACCTGATCCCTCCTGTTCATAATCCTTGCAATTACTATGGGTATTACAGAGATTTATCTTTGAGTGTCTCAAGGTGGGCTGGGTGGGTTTGGTACTAGGAGACACCTATTAGGGAGGACATACGGCACTTAATTTTCTGGGTCTGGGATACTCCACTTTTGTTCTTGAAGCTCTCTTAGAAATACATAAACAACAAGGAGAACTGGCTCAGAGACAGAGGATTTATGAACATCCTCCTCAGAGCTAGTAAATATGGGAACTATGAAAAATATATGTGTGTATAAACAAAAGCACAAGATGCTTCCAGGAAATGATGGAGAAGTTGAGTGTTATGTATCAGTGGAAGAGTGGAGAGTTTTGATTGCAAATGAAAAACAATATTTGTAAACTTAATTTAAAAATATTCTCTAAGTAGCTAATTATTTAAATAAAAGAAAAAATTTCATTCATGGAACTCTGAACTAAAGAAAACATTGGGAAATTTTTCCATCCATAGAGTTTCAGCAGAATTCAGGCAGCAGGAGAGGGAATGAGGAGACCTGTGTTCACCTATGAATTCACAGTTCAAAACTTATTGGGTTATGCAGCAACAGTAAACTTTCTTTGTTCTTCCTTACAATAAATAGTGTATATTATTTGTGCAGCATAATAGGTTTCATGATGACCTTTTCATTTATGCAATAAGATGCTGTGATCATATTTCCTGTTCCATTACCCCACCTCTCCTCTTTTCCTCCTATGTCTTCTTTTACTATTCCTTGACAGTTTCCTTTTTACTTTCCTGACTTTTAAGTCCACATGAGATAGAAAAATGCATGCTGTTCTTGTGAGGCTTATTCATAGAATACTTTGTTATTTAATTCTACATAATTTTCTCCAGATGATATGTTTTACTTCCCATTAATAGGTAAATGATGATTTATTCAGTATATATACATGCCTTCCTTATCCTTTCATTGTTGATGGGCATTTAGGCTGGTCCCATAAGTTGTCTTTTACTATATACATGTGTATACAGGTATGTATCACATGCCAACTTTGATTCCTCCAGATGGTCACCCAGGATTTGTATAGCAGAATGATATAATTGTTCTGTTTTTTAAGCTTTTTGATGGATCTACATACTTAATTGCATGGTGGGTAGAGTCATTTGGATTCCCACCAAAGATGGATACCTGTTTCATTATCTTTGTATTCCTGCCAGCATTGCTATCTGTTTTGAGGCATTGTCACAGGATTTCATCAAATCTCAATGTGGTTTAGACATACATTTGTCTGATGATAAACTTTGAGTAGCTTTTGTGCATTTGCTGTTTATTAGTAGTTCTTCCATTGGAAAGTGTCCCATTTATCACTTGTTTATTGGATCATTCAATTCCTTTGTTGTTTGATTTTTTGAGTCCTTTGCTTATTGCAGATATTTTGTGAAAAAAAAGAATTTGTGTTTTCTTTTAATGTATTAAAGATACTTTAAATTCCATATTAATTTTGTTGAGAAATGTTTATTCAATTCATGTTACTGATTACATTATATCTTCCTTTTCCCTATTGCTACTTAAGATGTCTTGATTGTTCTTTGCCATTTGTAAATTGAACATGATGCCTGTCATAGTTAAGCACAGGTGTCAACTTGACTCTTGAGGGTTTGAGCTCTGGGCACAGTTGTAGAGAGTTGATGGTTGAGTTAAGCCCAGAGCAAACTTGAAGGAGATTGTCTGGCTGCTGGGGAAGACCCAGCCCATGGTGGGTGGGATTAGGCCCTGGATAAATCACAGAGAGCTGGTTGAGAGAGTGGGCATCCTTCTGTATACTTGGCCAGACATGCTGGTCTGGCAAGTAAGGATTATCCATCTCTCAGCCGTTAAGGAGGCCAGTTCCCTCGGCCCTGGTGTTGGTGTGTGGACTATGAACTGTAACCGGACTATCGTAAGAAAGTAAACTCCTTGTTCCCTTAAGCTGTTTGATGGTCATTTATCAGCAACCATGCAGGCAGACTGCAACAATGCCCCTAAGTGGATTGCCTTTGTATTTATTTGACTTTACTGATTTATTTCGTGTGTATGTATCTGTGTCTGTGTGTATCGGGGGCACTGTATGTCCCTGTAGAAGTCCAAAGGTGACTAAGGAATCATCTTTGATTGGTTCTACCTCCTTTTTCCTTCCTCTGGAATTTCCCAGGCTCCATCCACCAGGGCAAGAAGTGCAAACTGCATCTGTCTCCACCTGGTGTTTTTACATGGGACCTGGGATCTGAACTCAGGACCTTCTGTTTGGAAGTTAGAGTCTTAACCCCTGAGCCATCTCTCCATCCTAACTTTGTATTTATTTTGTGTGAAATTAACTGCCTTTCTTTTCCTTCCCCAAATATTCTGGAATATTTCATTCATATGCATTTGTTAGCTTTGATGAGACTCTGTTCATCTTTTCTTGAAGTTTTGTGTAAAGTCTAATGTAGTTAACATTGTCCATAATTACACCATTATCATGATGGCTAAGTGTTAACAAAGTGGGTACCATGTGTACTTCAGCTCTTGATTATAGTACCTCCATGGTCCTATCACAGTGTGATTCTCCTCTGTACTTGGGTATTTCAATTATTTATGTTGGTATGATTTTCATCATCGGGTTTTTTATTTCTCTCTCTTCATATTGAATAATTTCAGTTCACTATTTTCTGCCTTCTATAATCTGTTATTATATCCACTAAATATACACATACTAGCTTCATTAAAGTCTTCGCTATTTCCAGTATTTTGTCCATGTCAAAACTTTTCTATTACGTTTCATAATGATCTGACAGTGAGTCATATTTTACTACTTCTCTGACGCTTACTACTTTTCATGTCAAGTTTACATATGGTGGGAAAATAACTGCACTTAATTTTCTCTGAAACTTATTTTTTTTTCTAATTTTGAGTTAAAACTTTGTTCATTTTCCTTGGTCTTGTAAATATATTTTTATTCAATTGTGCGTATGTGCGTGTGTGTGTGTGTGTGTGTGTGTGTGTGTGTGTAGAACCAGGGCGAATTCGGGAACTACCATGGACGCCTCCACCTCCTTGTTTACTCTGCCCCAGGATTCACAGGCTCCACCCTTCCAGGACCAGAAACACAGGCCATCCCTGCTTCTGTCTGGCGTCTATACATGGGGTCTAGGATCCGAACTCAGGACCTTCCGCCTGCAAGGCAGAGGCTTAACCCACCTCTCCAGCTCCTATCAGGTAAATATTTGGTTGCACAGTTTTGACATCTGCAATGCATTGTTTTAATGACTAATATTTTGTTGATTACAGGTAAGAGATACTTGAGAGCAGCCATAAAAAGCAAAATGAAATACTCATGGATTGAAACACTTTAAAATACTTCTGTACTATTCCTGAGCCTGTATTTGCTTTTCGTAATTTTATTTGCATGTGGTCTCTTATGGCCTAGAAACATTTGAAAAAAAATCTTAAAGTTAGTAATGCACACATTTTAAGAAATTTATATTATATTATTAGAATTAACAATGATTGGTTTTAATCTCAGTCTACCTAGTTTATAAGTAAAGCTATATCACAGGTGTGTATATACAGGAAACAGAATACTTCATTACTATGCAATGTTCTAGGCATCTGTGGGGATGATCTTTGAATTATCTCCTGTGGGTAGTAAAGAGAGACTACTGTATATTCAAACTGAGAAAAAGCAAGCAAGAAAGCCTGCCCCTTCATTTCACACAGCATCAAATGCATTCTCCCAAGACTGAATTTATACCTCCCTCATAGCTCCTCCCAGAGGGGTTTTCCAGTTTGCTTGGTCTTGTTTTATTCTACTATTATTAAGCTGTAAAAACCAATTCATATAAAGTCTCAAAGCATTTTGCACATGGTTTTTACCACACCAGGAAAACATTGGTACCTAGTATCATTTAAATGCTACTCACACATGACACTTTCAAAAATCCTGGCCTAATTCTATTAGAAAAAGTTAAATCTAGCACTTTGAGATTTTTCAATACCTTTTTATATGTGTCTGTTATTGATTTTATTTCACCATATGAATTCTCTAGAGAGATGCTTCTAATTCATTTATTCAGTAGCTCCTCTACTCTGTAGCATATGATGAATTGGTTTGGATACTAAAGTTGTAGTGATAAAAATAGTACACCTCTGAACTCACAGTCTTCTGGGGATTGTGTTCAGAGTTTATAGTCAGAAGTAGTACTACTAGTCTGCAACTAAGGGAATGGACCTAGAGCTAGGTAGGGTTTGTCCTGTATTTGAATCCTGTCTTTCCAACAGAGCAGTTATGCATCCTAAGTAAATTCTTGTGGCCTATTTTTTCCAATTCTTAACTGTGTGCAATAGGTCATAGCTTTTTCTTATGGTGTATTTCTAATTATGAACAATAAAGTAGGAAGGAATCAAATGAATAATTAATTTGGAGGAACACACAAACTGCCTCAGTATGTATAAATTTTAATTACATGAAATTACTAACACCTTAATGGTTTTGGCTCTTCAAACGGAAATTTCCTATAGGCTAAGTCCATAACAGATAGCAAAATATGTTATTAGGGTGATCATGTAAGACACTGGGAGGAAGACCATTAGGATATGTCTGAAGAAAGCATACAATAGGAACAAGTGAGTCAAAGAAACAAATTGCTAAATATAAAAATATAAATATGGGTAAAATGGCCAAAAATTGGACTGAAAGAAGAATGATCAAATGCTCATAAAAAATACTTATTTCATTCCAATTTTGAAGCTGTGGAGTTAAAATAAAACAGAATAGGGCTGGAGAGGTGGCTCAGGGGTTAAGCCTCCGCCTTGCAGGCGGAAGGTCCCGAGTTCGGATCCCAGATCCCACGTATAGACGCCAGGCGGAAGCGGGGGCGGCCTGCGCTTCTGGTCCTGGTAGGGCGGAGCCTGTGAATCCCAGGGCAGAAGGAGGTGGAGGCGTCCATGGTGGTTCATGATATTTGTCCGTGGTTCTACACATACACAGACACACACACAGACACACACGCGCACGCGCACATACACACAGTTGAATAAATAATAATAAAAATAAAAAAATTTAAAAAAAATAAAAAATAAAAAAATAAAATAAAACAGACTAGTTCAAAAGAGGAATTAAACATTGATGTAATTAGTTAAAATTTTATAGACTTGATAGCAATTTTAAACATCTAAGAGTATTTTCTATGTTTATAATATTTTCTTCAGGTAATTTTTACATAATGTAATTGTCAAAAGGACAAACAAAGTTGAGATTTTTTATTTCTGCATAAAGCAGTAAAAAGTATTCTCTATTTAGCTGGAAAAATGAAATATTTTCTTGATTTACTTGGACATTTTATTTAGCTCAGTGCAACTACAAATACTCCCAGGAGTCAGCTCTTTGTTCCAAATAATTTATTCAATGAATAGAAGGATTCTAAATCTGCAGGATCCTTGATACTTAAAATGTTACGTGAAATTAAAAATGCTGTGATTTTAAAGGGGAATTTTCAATGAAGTGTCACTTTAAAATGTAAGCAATTTGAATTCTAATTAAACAAACTGTTGATTTTTCCTCACATTAGGCGTGACTTTATTTTTTTTTCAAGTGGAAATGATTTGTGTGTGTGTGTGTGTGTATGAGTGTGTGTGTGAGTTTTATGGTAACTATGCTTAGCCATGGGAGGATTGTGATTAGATTTCATATTACATTCTATGTCTTAAGTACTTACAATGTATTTCTATATCTGCATATGATATGAAAATAAACAATGCAGCTACTCAATTTTAAACAAAATGTATTATTATTATTAAAATAATGAATCTTTTCTAAAGTACTTATTCAAAAACTATGAAAATAGTTAACATAATTGACAAAGTAATCAGAACATGATTCTGTCCTGTCTTTGAAGATACCTACAGGGAAAATTGAAACAATTATAAATTTTAAAAGACCTTTTTTTTTTTTATTTGAGAACAAACTAAAAAGAAAACAGCATTTCAATCTTACAGAGTAGACTTTGAAGTAGGTTTTGGGAACCTTTGCTTACCTAATAACGAGGCATTTAGATATGTTGTCTTTTATAAACTGAAAATGCCATAATTGTAATAGGAGATTCATGGAGAATTCTGAAAACACTGTAACTACAGCTATGTGGAACACAAAGCTTGTCTTTGCTGAAAAATAAGTCGTTATTTCTCCTATTTCTTTTACTTCCATTTATTTAACCTTACTCTTTGCATATAGTGTTCATAGAAAAAAGTTTTTAAATGGTTATAAAAAAGATACCCATTTCATCTGAAAATCCTTTCTCAATGAAGCAGAAAGGAAGACTCTTTTTTCATTTGAACGTCTCATAAGAACAGATCAAAAATATGATCTTTCAGTTTGATTTAAATATCTGATTTTTGGTGGATCCTATGTACAAAGCACATAATTAATGGTAAAGCAAATACATGAAGATTTAAGGGAATGCATTTCCCCGATTCCAAACATTTTATGTCAAGCTGCCCTGCCTACTCCCCTCCTAGCTTCTCTAACTGATACATTGGTTATCTTTCCACACTGCTGCTGGGACTGGGTCCTAACTGACTGTTTACATTAGTGTGGCAGGCAAAATTAAGATCTAATTAGATGGTGAGAGACACCTGGACATGATTCTGAAAACTCGAAAGAATGAGTACTTAAGTGACAAAATTTTAATATTATAGTACATAAGGGACACATTACTTCCCTATGTTCCTTAAAAGCAATGCTATTTTGTCCACTAGTTAACAAACCTCCTTAGACATTGAATGGCTGGTGACTCAACGGATGGAATTCCTCACACCCTCACACTTGTTCCTGGAATGCTGGGGACAAGATAACGCTCCTACTGGTCTTTGATTCTAAGGAGTCTGGTGTTTCCTAACCTCAAAGGAAGCCCAGCTGTCTTCCATTTGTACTGATGAAGAATCTTGGTATAGACTCTTTTGACGCTATGTCCTATGTATATGAAGTTTGCACTTACTAATAAAAACAGTTACAAGGTGCCATGAACACACTTTAGAATGGCAGTTTCTAAAATCATCTGGTACTTTCTCAGATTTTTGGCCAGGGTCACTGGCACTATATGCATTACAATAGTACAAGGCAAAGTTCTTTTCCATCAGACAACCAAGAAGACAGCAATTGGGAAGAATGTTCATATATTTGCAGTGAATTTTCTCATATCTTCTTTTTTATAGTTTGGGTACAAACCATCACTGATATTGACATAAAAGAAGAAAAGGTTTACAATTTCATAATTGTATGTAGTAAAAGATCTAAAAAGAGACTACTCAGAGGTGTACCAACTTGAGCATTAACTAGGATTGTTGCAGTCTGCCTGCATGGTTGCTGATAAATGACCATCAAACAGCTTAAGGGAACAAGGAGTTTACTTTCTTACGATAGTCCGGTTACAGTTCATAGTCCAGCTTGACAGGAGAGCACACACCAACACCAGGGCTGAGGGAACTGGCCACCATAACTGCTGAGAGATGGACAATCCTTACTTGCCAGACCAGCATGTCTGGTCAAGTATACAGAAGGATGCCCACTCTCTCAACCAGCTCTCTGTGATTTTATCCAGGGCCTAATCCCACCCACCATGGGCTGGGTCTTCCCCAGCAGCCAGACAATCTCCTTCAAGTTTGCTCTGGGCTTAACTCAACCATCAACTCTCTACAACTGTGCCCAGAGCTCAAACCCTCAAGAGTCAAGTTGACACCTGTGCTTAACTATGACAAGGATCTATCCAAAAAAGAAGGAGAACATATAATTGAACCTACTGTGTAGTTCAGAGAAAGTGGTTCACATATCATATGTGAAATGTTGGTGAAATATTGGTAATTAGTGAAGATGACCCACAATTGAGATCAAGCAACTCATAATTATAAAACATTGGTACAGGCATGATCTCCATTTGCCCTGTCACTAATTCCTCTGGTAACTTCTTACCTCTGAAGAATAATCAAAATAAAGCATAGGAGGAAAAACACCACAGATCGACCAACAAAATCATAGCATCATTATTTTTCAGGTTTTTTTATCATTTTATCATATAAATTGAAAAGCATTTTTTCTTCACACATTAAAAATAAGTAGATTTTTCTTATGATTATGTAAGAAGAGAATGTAGCATATTAAGGTTAGTTTCAAATAAATCAGCTTTAGTAGAAATGTAAATGATGGTGGTAAAGACACAGGAGACAGACAATGCTAAATTCCAAAATACATTCAGTCCTTCTCCCTCTGTGTCTCTATTTCTTTTTCCTCATCACTTACAGAGAGAGAGAGAGAGACAGAGAGAGAGAGAGAGAGAGAGAGAGAGAGCAGGAAAGAACAGTATAACATTTGACACTTATCTATGCATTTGTGTATAAGACTAAATTATTGTGAATGGGAGAAAAGAAAATGATATGTCTGAAAAGGAACACAAAATGTGCAAACTCTCAACTACTTGAAATTTGGAGCTAGAGCAGCAGCAACATAGCTGAGAAATGTTGAATGAGTGTAGAGAAGGAACAAAAATCACTTATAAGGCCAAGAAAATCTTAATTCGATTATGTTTTTCACATTTTCAATAATTCTTCTGCTAAAGATGATCATGTGCTTTTGTTACTGGGGTGGGGGAATGTAGCAAGCGCTGTATAGAACTTTTGGTGAATAGAACTGAAGGTCAATATTAGTCTGTCAATTCTCAAAATATTATGCTATAGTTTCTATTGCTTTCTGTTGAGACATGGGCTTTAATTTTTCTACCACTTAAGTTGAAAGAAAAAAAGCACACAAGACAAGAGCATTTCAAGTTTCCTTTGAAAAATGTGGGTATATGATCTGATCAACAACTACATATTTGTACGCCCATATTTATTGATATTCACACTCTCTAGGAAATGAAACCAGTCTAGATGGCCTCAGATAATAGATAAACAAAATGAAGTATTATCGTGGCTTGATATGAATGCGCCCCCACACACAGACAGAATGGGCTCTAGTGATTGATTAGTTGGTATTAATATTTGGGAAGTTTATGGCATCTTTAATTGCTGGAGGCAGGCTGAGGAAAGGCAGGAAAAAGGGTTAGATCTTGAGGATTTTATCCCAACCCTACTTCTTCTGGTGCTCTTGATTTTTCTATCTCTTAATGGCTGCTGTGACCTGAACTCTCCTCTTGCTTCTGTCTGTAGTCATTCTTGCTATGTCAGTTCTGCTGTAAATAGACTATATCCACTCTGGAATCATAAGCCAAAGAAATCTCCCTCTCTCTCTTAAGTTGTTTATGAGTATTGTCTCACAATAGTGAAAGAAAAGTAGCTGTAACAAACAGTAATACGCAGTGAAAAGAATGAAATTATGACATTTGCAAGAAAATGGGTAGAAATGGACATAATTATCTTTAGTGAAATAGTTCAGACTCAGAAAGACACATGCCACAATTTTTTCCTCATATATGGAATCTAGGTTTAAATGTATGCTCGCATGTGTATGCATGTGTATGTGTGCGTGTGTGTGTAGAATTTAAAAATATAAAGGATCCTATGACAGTAGAAGAAAAGGTATTTTTGCATATCGTTGAACTATACAACTGTGCAGGCAATTAGGAAAGTAACCCATGGGGCGAAGGTTGAGATGGATACTATACTTTAAACATTTTCACATTCGTTAGTTGTTAAAATAGATACTTCAGAATATTATGGTACAAAATATTTTTACTGCCATTAAATATCCCTGGAACATAGCATAGTGTGATGTTTAAGAACGTAAACTTTATGTTAAACATGTCTTTGTCCAATCATCAATCAGTTCTACAATTATTAAAGAAATGAAGTTCAGTTAATAATTTCCTAAAGTCTTACTCTTCCATCCTGTGCTTAGTAGGCTTCCAGGTGCCTCATGTACCTGGCTATGTAATAGGAAGTAGCTGGTACATAGTAGCATATAACATGAAGCAAATGTGTAGATTAGACAAATTCCAAAAAGAGATTGCTGGAATAAGGAATAAAAGAAAATTATCAGAACTTTTGTTCTGCAATAATATTAGTTTTAATAATTACAGTAGAACGGAGGAGGAGAAAGATTTGGTTAAAAGAATTCTTCAGTGTAGAACATACTCAAGAATAGTTTTCTCAGATGGATGGAATACTTGAGCTTAAGCAAAAGCCAGCAAGAGAAGGATCCCATGCTCTCACTGGAATGAGCTTGTTAAGTTCCCTACTCACAGAAAAACAACAGGCAGCCTGAAGGTTGCATTGCCTGTCCAAGATCAGTGAATCATTGAGTAAATCACAAAGCAGTTTTTCATGATTGCTTTTATAATGTGATTATTTTATTTAAATAGGTCTATGAAAAATTTGCCTGTTATATAGCTAAGTCTTTTCAAAATATCTCTTTGATGTCAGATTTTTAATCCATATGCTTTCCCTCCATATTGACCATTTGACACAGAAATTTATATCATTTTGGCAATTCCATTGAGAAAAAAATAAGAATTCTATCCCTCATTACATTTGTTAAATATTATATAAGTAATATAACAAACTATTTAAAATTTACATGTTGCTTAATAATCAGGTATATTTATACATTATTAGCTTTCGAGTTTTAGAATTGGTATAATTATTTATTATAATCATAAGTACCATCTTAAAAGTGCATGCTATGCACACATGTGACCTCAGAACAAAATTATTCTTAACATTTATTTAATCTCCTCCTATCATTCTACTTAGCAGATAGTGTCTGGCTTAGTACTACATTTTTTTCAATTTATAAACCAGTCTCAATATCTTCTTCAATACTTGGAGCAAATAGTACTTAAATGTTTGACAGTATTACATACAATCAACATGCTTATAGAAATAAACATGCTTATAGAAATCTACATTCCTTCTAGAATTCTACATGCTGCCAGAATTAAAAAACATTTAGGTAACATCTTAGTAAGTGTGTTGAAGTGTTGTTAGAATCCATTTTAAATGCATTTATATAAAGGTTGATATTTAAAAAAACAAGTATTTTGGATACAAACTGACAAAATCGATGCCTACTTGGATTGGATTTTTTTCACATAAAATTGTAACACTTCTACATTATCAAGACTTGGAAAATCACAATGTAAATTTTTTCAGAAGCATACACATATCAACACGTGTATGACTGGGGGATTTGCTGACTACGGCAACAGAAGGAGAGACTTTGGCTCCACTCAAACTTTTCTGATTGCCATCAACAAAATTTTATGTGAAATAATTATAAAAACAAAGAAATTTTAGAAAAAAATATTAGTGTTTGAGGCATGGCTTAGAGTTTTAGCACTTGCTAAATGCACACCAGGCCCAAACTTCATTGCCAGCATTGGGAGAAGTGGGAAGAACATGAAGTACAAACTAAAACTTACGTGACTTGATAGTTGGTTGTGGATGGTTGATTATAATAAGGAAATATATGCCAATTATTAGCTTAATTTCTAATTTTCAGCTGGGAGTGGGAATGGGACTGTTGACAAAATGGAGATAAGTAATTATTAATTTGATGTAGATTTCGAGAATGTAGAAATGAATAATTACTACTTAAATTTACTGAATGAATTGAGGAGAGGATGAAAAATGGTAAAACTCCTTTTGAAAGACAATTTCCCAAAATAACAAAAATAGTGTGTTAAAACTGTCAAATTTACTGATGAATTTGAACGTACAATTTAAAAATTTCCATATAATAAGATAGATTTCTTTTGCATGTGTGTGTGTGTTTGTGAGTATGTGTGTTTGACTGTGTATATACAATATATGCATGTGTTTTCCAAAGGACACTTGAATACAGGGTGCTGCCATTTTCAACCAGTACTTTCATGTGAGATTTGAGGATTTGAACTCAGTTCCTTCTGCTTTAACCCTTATGCCATCGCTCCATCTCAAATGGAACATATTTTATACTAAGTATTCATACATGAAATAAAAAATGTACATTCATGCACATACATAGAAATAAAAAGATATTTTTGGACTTCACAACTATGCCTGTAAATTTATGGGATAATTTGACCTTACAGGCTTATATGGAAACTCATGAATTTGCATACAGTAAATATGTTTTGTCTATTGCCAATCAATTTCAGCTCAGTAAAACTGCTTAAAATTAATAAATTAAATAGTTTTCCCAAATAAATTCCAGACTCCATTGATAAATTGTTTTAAACATGTAATGAATGAAAAATATTCATACGCAAGCAAATAATTTCCAGGACAGGACATTTACAAAGAAGGAATAATTTTCAGCACACTTCATGAAGTCAGAATAAATCTGGCAAGAAAACATGACAAAACCTATTAAAGAAAAATTGCAGACCAATATTTCTATTGACACAGAGGAAACCCCCTAAAAACTCCAACAAATAAGAAAACTAATCTGTGAAATACACAATGTATTGTTATGAAAAAAAAAAGATTTAGTTCAGGAAAGCAGATTTGGTTTAATATGAGAAAATCTATCATTATTCCTGTCCACATCAAGAGGAAAAAAAAGGTAAAAGATAGGTGATAATCTCTACAGGTGCATGAAAGCCATTTGACAACAACTGCCACTCATTAATGAGAAAAGAGCAATTTTCCAAAATTAGTAATGAAGTTCAGATTTCAAAGTCATGTAAAGGATATTTAAGAAAAAGAATCTCGAAGTTTCTTGGGTGGATAAAGTACTTGCCTTGCCTAAAGAAGGCCCTAAGTTCAATTCTTAGTAACACATACAAGTACATGCAAATATGCATGTTCCCATGTACACACACACACACACACACACACACACACACACACACACACTCACACACCAAAGTAAAATAAAAAAATAAAAATCTCAAAATTTCAGAGTTAATATTATATTTAATGGTGAAATATTCACTGCCTGCTCTTTAAGGTGAGTACAAACCATGAATGCCAACTTTGCGTGTTCCAGTGTATGTGGACTCCAGGTCGCACCCAATGCAAGAGCAACAGAATGAAGTGAAGGTCTAAGGGGAAACAGAGCACAACCCTGTACATATCACATTTATTGATGTCCACAGATAAGCTTGTAGAACTGAACTTAACAAGGTTATGGATGTAAAATTATATCTCTCTATACTAGAAATCAAATAAGAAAAGAACCCTGTAACATGGTTTATAATAAAACCAGAATCAAATTCTTAGGAATAAGTATTTCAAAGATGTATGAGGTCTTTAGAATATAAACCACATGATAGGGTAGAGAGAAGTTTAGAATGGCATAAATAGAACAGAATCCCTGCTGTTGGAGATTCATTTTTTGTAGTAGGCAGAATTCAAAAATAAGCCTTATGACTCATGCATGCCTTTGCATAAGTTCTGCTCTTAACTGCGGGTAGGACCTTTAACTTGGTTATAACAATCAGAATACAGCAAGGTGATGGATATCCTTCACATTTTGTGTTACAATATACATTAAGAGTAAATGAATATTGCAGATAATATTCAAGTTTGTAATTAGTTTAAGTGAAGGGGCAATTATTCCAGGTGTGCCTTAATGATCAAGAGAGATAATCCTTTAATGATGGTTTTGACAACATAAAAGGAGCTCAGAAATTTCTCTCTTCTGGCCTCGAGGCTGCCACGAGTTCCCTGTAGCTGTGGACAGGATCTTGAGCCTTAGATGGGATCCCATACCGACCTGCTAACCACTGCAGATGCAGAAGCAGACAACTTGAATTGGTGGAATAATAAATGAATGTTATTGTAATCCTCTCACGTTTGGCAATTTGTTTTATAACAACAGAAAATTACAACATCATTTAAAGATTTAAAATCCACCCAAATTGATTAATGTGTTAATTATAATTCAAGTCAAAATATAAGCAGCTTTAACAAATGAGCATCAAGAGCACAATTTTAACATTTGTAAGAGAAGGTAAAGGATATGTGTGAATCAAGAACATCTTAAGGAAGAGTTAAGCTCCATTACTTTTGCTATGAGATAAGAAGACATGGTACAAAAATAATTTAAATGTGAGTGTGTGATATCAGGGCACAGACAGATGTGTAGATTAATGAAAAACAACAGTAGACTACAGAAAAGGACCCTACACATCTGTTCATCTGTTTTCTGATATACTACCAAAGTTTGTTATGAAAGAATGGCCCTTTCAGTAAATAATGCATGAACAAATGGGTATTCATAAATAACATTATCTTTGACATTATATGGAGTATTGATGTAAATATATAATATATGATAATTAAATTTCGAAAATAAAGTATGAATTGTTTTCATCTACTTGAAGCATGAAAACAGTTAAGAAATAGCTGAAACAGTTTAGACAAAGTGATGGATAAGAGAAAATAGTGATAAATCTGTTTGAGACCAACATTTGTTTGATAAAAGACACTTATAAGCATCAAAATAATTAGCATTTGGTTAGGTGATTGCTTATGTAGCTGAATCAGGGAACTGGTCTGCAGAAAGCATGTCCTATTCATCAGATAAGAGACTGTGAGCACAGCAGGCTAGAAGAAGACAGATCTCAAGTGTGCAAGCTCGAAAAAGATGACAGCTTTGAAAAAGCTAAAAGACTGAGGTGGTCAGAGTGCAGGTAAACACGTTCTGTCTCATTAGCTTTCAGGGAAATGCAAATCAGAACTGCAAAGCGATTACACTGTAGGATTGGCAAATTTAAATGACTAGTAATACCATGTGTCATTTTTACTCTTTCTCTCTCTCTTTCTCTGTGTGTACACACATGTACACATAGGCCAAATAACACTATTCACCCTCTGATTCAGGGTCTCTCATTTATCGGACCTCAGATTTGGCTAGATTGCCTTGTCAGAAAGCCTCACATTTCTATTTGTCCTGACTTCCACAGCACTGGGCTTGAACGTATATGTTACTATGCTGATATTTTTGCATGGGCTCTGGGGATCTAAATCAGTTTGGAAACTCGATACTTTACCTACCGAGCCATCTCCCTAGCCCCAAATTTTCTCTTTAAAAGAAGAAGCATATACAATTCTTAATTTGAAATAGGTTGAATTTGGTAATTCAGGTTTAATATTCACAATGAACTTTGCAATTATTACCAAGTTAGTATACTGAAAGGAAATTTGCGCTTCTTCAATTTAACAGGAGAAAGAATAGTGTTATTCAACTATAAAGAATCTTAACATGTTGTAAAGAGAAGTCTCAGCCCTTCCCTCCCCCCAGTCTGGAAAAGTATTGACTTAGAAACTCCTCTTATAATCTTATTACACTGTAAAAAAACGAAAGGGAAATTTTGTATATATTTTGCATACATTTTCCTACTAACTAATTATTGCTTTTTTGAGTGATAGTTATTTGTTTGCTGTTGTTTATTTTTATTCCCTTTTCTGTGTTCATATGTAGTGATTTTTTTAAAAAAATGAATATTATGACATTACTTCCATGTGGCAATATATAGCTAACATAGTGGTATGTGAGAGTGGCTACTATGTGAATTCTCTTCTCTTGTATACAAGAATCTAAAACATAATTTCCAATTTAAGTCCCAAACTTAATATATGTAAATATTTATATATATATTATATATTTATATATTATTTTTATATATTTTACATTTAATATATAAATATATAAAATGTATAATAATAAAATTAGAAATGATTTATTTGATTTAAATGATGAGAAACTGAATGAAAATAACTCAAATGACATCCCAGCAACATTAAATAATAATGTCATAAAGAATTTATTAGTTCCCCATAGGTCACTTGCTCAATATAGACCTGGACCTAGAGAATTGCCTGTAAAGCACCTTTGCTCCTCTAGTGTCCAGAATATGTGGATCTCTTCATGGGACATTTTCTTCCAACCCCTTAAGAATTCATAAAATTTTGCTTTCTTTTATCAGGAACCTCTTCACTAACAACAAATGAGAATAATCCAGCCTACAATATAATTTTTCCTTTATTTTAGCCTCATTTCATACAACCAGATTTTCTTTTCTAGAACTTGAAACTATGATTCACAGGTAGATAGACTGTAAATGAGTCTAAAACTCTACTCAGGAGCTGTAGGGTCATTATGCATAGAAATTCAGACTGATTGAAGAGCTCCATATACAGAGCATAACAGGACTGTGTGTGCCTCTCTCTCTCTCTCTCTCTCTCTCTCTCTCTCTTTCTGTATGTGTGTGTGCATGTGTGTGTTGTTGGATGATGCCTATATAAACATTCTTCTATTCACTTAGAAAGGAAGGGCTGGGGAGATGGTCCATTGGGTAAAGCACTTATAATGCACTTCTAAATACCCTAGTTCAGATCCCAGATCCCATGTAAATGCCAGATTTGGTAGGTAAGTGTCTGTAATCCCAGAACACCTATGGAGAATGGGAGGAAAAGAGAGAAGATTCTCTGAAGCTCATTAGTCATCAAGCCTGGATTCAGAAGCAGTGGTGCAAAGACGTAAAGGTTGTTCTATACCTCTCTCTATATGTCATGATCGTGATAGATAACATGTGTTTCACACATATGTACACATACATGCCTACATACATGCGTGTGTACATACCTACACACATACGTATATCAAAACATATACATATGCATACATGCAAACACATACATGCACATACATATACATATATACACACCTTCATACTCACACATTCCTATTTACACATGCATAAATCTGCATGTGCACACACACATACTTATTCACACATACACCTACATGCCTACGTACCTACATATAAACATATACACACAAACCCTACACATACTTATATGGTATAAACACACACACACACACACCCCTACACACTGTAAAGAATAAATCACTGTAAAGGACAGACTTTCAAAGCTTCACAACAATGTGTGCTGATTTATAAAAGATCATTTAAATCTTTCACAAGAAATGTCATCATCAGAGGCAAAAGGTACATATGAAAGATTGATAGTTTCTGAGAATTAACAGATGTAATAAATGTTAGCTTTTACTTTTGTTATAAGAAGCTGAGTTGGGTAAAGTAGCACAGAAACACAACAAACCTAGGTGAGGTTTGAAAAGGAAGAGACAATAGACTTGACATGTTCATCAGGACATGTGAAAATTTGTCTTGCAAGTTCCCAAGAATATTCTCAGTGTAGAAAATAAAACTACAGAGAAACTCAGTTCTTAAGTGGGTAGTTGAATATCTGTGAAGAAAAGAGTTTTCTTCTTTTCAATTTTCTGAAAAGTGCTTTTGAAAAAATTGCCCATTTTCTTTTAATTCACCCCAAAATTGCTGAATTGAAAGCATAGCAGAAACGCATACAGCCTGAGAATGAGTGGACTAGTTCATGAAATAACTGCCTTCGTACTGCTAAGACAACTGCTGTAGAAGAATTAACATCTAAACATTTTTTCATGGAAACATACGAATGATGCCATAGCAAAAATAACCTGACTCGAGATTCATAAATTAAATTTATGTGTAAATTTAATCCAGGACATAAATTATCAGCATTTAATTTATTTATGTTAAGTAAAGACTCTAGAAAAAGGATTTCTGGAATCAGCATAAAAATCTTACTGTTTGGATTTTAGATCATTGCTAATAAAACAAGGGAAATGTAAAATATAAAGTATAGGAAGAAGAATGTCTAATTTTTATTGTGTCAGACTCTCATGTAGGTTGCCGACACATCGGCAACCACTTTCTGAGACAGCCTGCAGAAGATCTGGGTTCTTCTGTAAACTGTATGTCTGTCTCGGCTGCCTATCCTGGTAGTCTATGGATTGAGGCTAAGATATCTACTGACCTGTACTGGAAGAAAACAGAAGCAGAATGTTTTCTCTTTTTCTTTCTATCACTGTTTTTCAATGACATATGCATTTAGATAGTTAAATCCAGATGAAATAGGAGGACTTTCATGTGAGGGTCAGGAAAAGACAAGTCTTTTTTCTTCTGGGAGGAATGTTTTGAGATGAGAAGTTCATGAGTTCTGTAGACACCTGGCTATCTTAAGGACAGCCAGTGTGGACATAGAACCTTAGAAGACAGAGCCAGACCTGTAATCAAAGCATTCCTGAAATTCCTGACTTTGTTATTTACATGGGTAATGTATGTTGGCCAAATTGGATTTGAGCTGGAACTTGTGAGAATTATAGCTAGGAATAAGAAATTACACCTTATCCTAAATAAACACGTGAAGAAAGTGAGAATCAAAGAGAGATTCAGAGAGTGCTTGAGAGAGATGATTTCTTAAATAAATATTTTATTCTGGAATTCTGAATAGCTCTGAGATCACACACACATAGATAGAAAGATGCCTTCCTAATTCCATTTCTTCAATCAGTATATTCAAAGGACTTTAAGAGAACTGCTCATTATCTTCATTATGACATTTTTTGCACATGTACGCAAGTGTACTTTGATCATATCTATGCCCTCGCATGTTCTTTCTTTTCTCCCTCTTTGTACTTCCATTGGTTGTCTTTCTCCCTCTAAGTTGTCTCCCCCCGTATCTTTTATAATTGAAGAGTGTGTGCATGCGTGTGTGCATGTGTGTGTGTGTGTGTATATGTATGTGTGCATGTGCATGTGTTTAATCTTTGATGCTTTTATACACACACAATGAATTTAGGCCACTACTATAACTTAACAACTGATCCTGTCCCTCCTTCTTAATTGACCCTATCCCTTCTCCTTTTCCTGCTGCATACATTCTGCCTTCCTGAAGTCTCCCTCCTATTTTCTCAAATGTCGTGTGCTTAATCTAGATTCTGTAACTTAGAGGACACATGCGCCATATGTCTTACTTTTTTTCCATAATTTTTCCCTCTTAATAGTTTCTTTCCCATAACCAAATAATTCCATTTCTACTTTCTACAGACAAGCTGTACATGAGAAGATAATGTCCTATTTGCTTTTTAGTCTGGCTTAGTTCACTTAATATTATGATCTCCAATTCTGTTCATTTTCCTCTAATGGAATTACTTCTGTTTTTGTGGCTAAATAAGATTTTATTGTGATTATATCTGTCACTGACTTTTGAGGCTTTTCAAATTTCTTTTTTGCAAAGTGAAGTATATGGTTAACATAATCATTTGGAGGTACTGGAATTACAAATACTTGGATTACTATGTATTTAAAAAGGTAATTTTGCAAAATGCAAAATCACAATAATTACTTCAATTATCTACTCTCACAATGGTGCTCAGACTGTGATAGCCTGACACTTTTAAAACATGGACAGTCCTCCTTAAAAAAAGGAACCAAAGAGGGGCTGGGGAAATGGTTTATGGGTTAAAGTTTCTGCTTTGAAAGCAGAAAGATCTCAGTTTGAATCTCAAATCCTACATAAAAAATCCAGTGGAGATGAAATCTGTCTGCACTTTTGGCCTTGGAAGACAAGAGTCTGGACAACCCAGAGCAAAGAAGGTAAAGCAATCCAGTGTAATTCCTGATGTCACTTTGGGCCTCAAGTGTCCTTTGGTACACACACACACACACACACACACATGAAGTAACTGAATATGTGAACTCAGAATCTTACAAGTTTGGAGACCTCTGACTGATGACTAGCTCCTAAAGGACTTTGTGATGTCAACTAGATTTTGAAGCTCATAATATTTTCCTCCTTAAAAATTCTCCCTTACTCGATGAAACATAGTAATAGAATTCTGAATAACAGAAATGTCACAACATATTCTACAAATTTATAAAATAATACAAGGCATATCAAAGGTGTAATATTTTCACTCTATGAAACTGAATTTCTTAGATAACTGTTGTTAGCAGTATACCCCACTCTTTTTCAACAACATGTAACACTCAAAGAAATTTATATTGAGCACTTTTGTACATTTTGTCGCCTATTTCTCCATTATGTGGTAATGTCAGAAAAAAGTCTGACTGTGTAGATATGATCTAGGGAGCTCAAATTTTGACTCTAACATCTATGGGCCATTGAACTTGGGCAAGTTGCTATTTTACTTTCATAAAAAAATAAACTGGGCTGGAGAGGTGGCTCAGGGGTTAAGCCTCCGCCTTGCAGGCGGAAGGTCCTGAGTTCGGATCCCAGATCCCATGTATAGACGCTAGGCGGCGGCCTGCGCTTCTGGTCCTGGTAGGGCGGAGCCTGTGAATCCCGGGGCAGGAGGAGGTGGAGGCGTCCATGGTGGTTCGCGAATTCGTTCGTGGTTCTACACACACACAGATACACACACACACACACACACACACACACACACACGTGCGCGCGCGAACACACACACATGCACACAGTTGAATAAATAATAATAATAAAAAAATTAAAAAAAAAAAACTAATGTTTTCTGTTGAACAAATGCTTGGAGTATAACTGATAACTTTAGTGGCAATAATAACATGTAAAAAGCCATGCATAAATTGGTAATCCCTTCAATGTGCATTCATATTTGTTTCTCTTCCCCATCTCCTTTCTCACTATCCCACTGAAGCACCCCATCAGAGCACTGTGTATATGCATAGGAGTTAGCACATCAGAATGACTGAAGTTTATTCTTTTTGAAATCTGAGAAAGTCAGAAAATATAAAGAATGATCATGTGATGAACGTGGTGGGTAGAGTTAAAAGTAAAGTTTAAAATGAAATCAATAATATTTCCTTGTGTTTCAAACAAGCTAATGTAATGTTTCTATATATCATCAGAAAAATTTTAGTTGAAAAAACTTCACCCAACTAAGAAATTAATTATGATTTAGAATCCTTGCATAATATTTTTCTATAAAGTTAAAAAAGCACATGGTTCCTGATGTTATGTAAGAATGATCATTCCAAGTGATCTTGCTGCACATTGCATATTTGTATACCTATCATATGGAGGCAGGCACAATATCATATATTGAAATCATACAGATTTTGAATCTCTTCTCATTTATATATGTTAAAAATCTTACCTCAAAATAAGAAGAATTGCTTGAGTTCTTTGTTTTCACATATGTTAGTCAATCTTAAATTTGGCTATTCTAAATTAACTTCACTTGCTGTCCCTATAGATTAAGGATTTAATATATGCATGTAGCATACATTAAAAATGCAAAAGTGGATGCTTTGATATGCATTATCTTTACCAAAGTAAATTCAAATCCTCTCAAAGAAGCAGAAGTGTATAGAATATTAATAAGTAAAATGTTTATTTTTTGACATCTAGTTTCTATTGAAAACAACAGTGACTCTTAAAAAAATGAGGAGAAATTCTGGTAGAACAAAGCCATTGAGTTGAAAAGGCCATATGAGCAGGTGCAAAGAACAGCAGCATTTAGGGCCCTGGAATGGCAAACCTCCCCTTTGGGCATTTGTGGTTTACATATTTAGTATTAGTGTAATTTCAGCAGGAGGGCAACTTATGAAAATAAAACCAAACTGGAGGTAAAGACTCCTTTAATTCAGAGCCTTGTGTCATGTGGGGACCATCTATCATTTTACACTCCCAAGATCAGCTCTAACAAGGGACTGTATTAGTATGCAGGCACTTGTGTTTTATTATTTTCCCATTTTTGTTATTGGAATGAGGTATCCCCATGAAACTCATTAAATCTCCTATCCTTGCAGCTGACACTCCACTCAAGCATGAATAATCTAAGGGGTAAACAGAATATTGATATAAATATGCAAGTGTTTTTGATGAAACATGACATAATAGGTAACCAAGAAACTGAAAGACAATGGCACAGAAAAAAAAGAACATTATGCTATTAGTATGTGTATTTATGGGATGCTGCATGCTGAGTGTTAAATACTTTTTGAATTTCCGGTTACAACTCAAAATTTGTCAGTGTTCATAGAGAGAGATTTTAGGTATTCATACTATGAATATTTAAAACTGGAGATGAGCAAGTTCAAATGTATAATGTAAATCCCATTGCCTTGATCACCTTGGAAGCAGTGCAAAACATACGGACTAACAATGGGGGAAATTATTTAGTACAGCCTTGGAAAATATTTAGATATTTTATGAAAGAAACAATCTGGGGTTCATGAGTTCATGTAAACTCAGAATATGGAGTCTTTACTTAGACAATAACTATAGAATACATGTCAAGGAAATAAATGATCTCTCATTAGATTGTTGAAAATTTAGTGGCTGATATTGCTTGTAGGGAAGAAGAATCCACAGTCTACAAGAAAGATTGTCATTTTGGAAATTTCTTTAGAAAAATAACAGACCAGTCACTAATAAATGAAGAACTGAGTATAATACTCATGCCTATATTCCATTTCTAGGTATAACCACTAGTATGTCACTAGGTATAATGCACTAGTATGTCAGCTGCAACATTGCTTCCTTTAGCAGAAAAGTCTCTTTTCTCATAGACCAAAACTAAGTTAATACTATCCTTTATGTGGTACATGACACTGCTCATCATTAAGATTCAAATGTAAAATCAGTTCTTTATAAACTATTGAATAATAGATGTATATATTTTTCTCTGATTGACTAGAAAGAAAAATAGCATGAATACAACAAAACATAAAATTTGTCAGAATATAACCATTGAAATTACAAGTCTTGTTTCAGAAAGGATTGGTATAAAATAAGAAAACATTTCTCAACCTTGAAAATGGTAGTAAAATTGTTCTCTAGAATTTCTAAAATATGAAATAATTCCTGGCAGAGAATAAAGATGATAAATTACTCAGTCATGTTGATATTAAAAGATAAGGCAGATATTAAAAGATGGCATAATATCTAACAGAATTATTGCAGATTAATGATGAGCAAAAACTTACAGAAAATCAATGATAAGAGCATGTAACACACAAAATATGAAGAAAATTCTTATAAAATGCTGTATTTTATTTGGAATCGCATATAATGGTTAAAAATAATTTCCATGCCATTTTTTTACCAAAAATTTGTAAAACTGAAGCAGTGCGAATATAAAGATTGGGTGAAAATATATAGAAATCTTGTTTCTCCAAAGATCTTTATGTGAATATGAACAACCAGATTAAGGAGCAATTTAGCAGATTTAAGGAGGTATTCACATTTCGATGAAGTAATTTCATTTCCAGGCATGTACCTCAATGAAATTTAACACATGTGTTCCAATGTACAGGGACCAAAATATTCATGAATGTTTAAAAATGAAACCTGAAGACCAGTGAGATGGTTCGGTAGATAAAGATGCTTGCTGTGCAAACCTCACAGCCTGATGGATTCCTGCAACACGATTGACAGTGGAAATTAAGTAATTCCAAGCACAAGCTGTAGCAAATACATACACACACATACATACACACACACACAGAGAGAGAAAATATTCTGAATAATTTTAAACCTTGCACACTCATTTCTGACCTATATTTATGTTATATTTTTTTTCTGTATTCCATTCTTGACATCAGTTTGAACTTTATTTTATTTATTGTGTGTGTGTGTGTGTGTGTGTGTGTGTGTGTGTTGTGTATCATAGGGCACTTTGACTCACGGTGACTTTGGGAATCATTTTGGATCATTTCTCCCTCCTTTTTGCTTCATTCTGAAATTTCCCAGGCTCTGCCCACCAGGGTCAGAAATGCAAACTGCTATTGTTTCTCCCTGGCATTTTTAAGTGAGATCCAAATTCAGGACTTTCTGCTTGTGAGGCAGAGTCTTAACCCCTAAGCCCTCTTGTTGCCTTTTAACTTATTTTCAAACGATAGGTGTAGTTCGGATATTTAGTTTCTTTATATGTATGTCTTAAAACATGTATGTATCTACAGAATACCTTTTCTGGAGCACTTTTATTGTATGGATGTTACTTTGTTTCTTATTCTATTCTCACTATGACCTGAGGAAGATTTGCATGGATAGTTTCTGACTTTGCAAAGCTTCCCTGTTGTAGTCCTCAGGCAAGAACCCAGCTTCCACAAATACCTGCTCTTCTAAGACCCCTCCCCCCATTTTGACTTGTAATCCTTTGTCTTTTACCCAAGTCCTGACAACTTGGATTACATTTCCAGCAGTTATTTCTTGGAGCCCTGTCAATTGTACTCAGCAGGTCGATATCAAACTTGTATAAGGAATAAGGTTTCTGCCCCTTATGTATTGTTACTGCAAGCCCTAATCCCTGCATTTGGACATGGGAAACTCCATCCTGAGTCTCGTCTATCAGGCCTTTGGTGAAAGCCTATGAGGATGATCTTTTCTCAATCCAGTGTACGTATCCATTGCTCTGTCTTATTTCCTTCTTCTTGGTGCCTCTCTCTCATCCCAACCAAAATATACCAAAGTGTGTCCCAAAAGGGGTGCATACAACTATGCATACTATATTCTTGAAGATGTTCCCAAAAGATTCTAAGCCACCATGCTGATTGATGCATTATTCACAGTGTTATGTAACTAAATACCAATCAATAGTCGAATGGGCAAAGAAAATATCACAAATCATACACAGTGAAATTTTATGACATTGTAAAGAAGAATGTTAGGTCATTTTCAGGAAAAAATGGAAGGAATGGAGTATCCTTATGTTACAAGAAATAAGCCAGGCTGAGGAAAACAAATACTCTATATTTTTTGTGTAGAATCTGAATTTATGCATATCAGTGCATATGGTTATGTGTACATTTTTCTGTGTTTTTAGGTAAAGATACTCGAAAGAGGACTATAAGGCTATAAGTGAAGGAAGAGATTTAAAGTCCTACTGGTGGTATGCATAAGGGAGGATGGCAACAGGCAAGCAGATGGCAGGTCTGGGGCAGAACAAAGGGGGGAAGAGAGGGAAGATGGGGATAGCAGTAAAGGGGTGAATAGGATATGATGATATGTATTATGAAAATGTTGTAATGTGACTAAAGGATTAATACGATTGCATGCACAAATCTCATGACTCCATCTGTTTTGCCATTTTTATATTCACACTGAAGTGTTTTAGTGCACTTTGTCACCATTTTTTTTTCTTTTCTTTAAAAAAAAGTTGCCATGGTTTTTGTTTTGCTAATCGAATATTCTTTTTTATTTCATGTTAGAATTTGGGAAAATTAAAAACTAAGGTAATATTGCAAACTCTGTTTTCTCATAATGTTTTAGATAACACATCTGCGAAATGCAACTATGTAAATGTTGAGAAAAGAGGAAAATTGTATTAATAAATTGTGATACTGGATAATTAATTAACTAAAACAAATCTAAATGAAATATCAATATGGCATCCATTAGTTGCCTGACAACACAGAACCCAGTGGTTTAAAACAATGATTGTTTTCTATTGGTACCACACCTGTGGTTTGGCTGTGCTCATCCAACCAAGTCTACTTCTGCTATGTGACTGTATCTTTTCGCTGCTAACATTCTTCTGCTTCACTTCACCTTTGACTTTCTTAGATTGCAATCAACGCAGCAGTGTGGCAATGAAGGAGACTTAAAACATAGAATGGGGGCGGGGGGGGACACACAGATTTCTTACATGTAGAATCACCACAGTGCAAAGCCAAATTCTGTGACAATGGTGCTGATAAAAAAGAGGGGCTTGTATGGATTGAGGTATGCACACTCTACTCAAACCCACAAACTCAACTTGTGGCACATCTATGCCATAAAAATAACCTAAGCTACCTAGTTCCTACAAATTTCCCCACAAATAATCCAGATCAATTAGGAGCTGGGTGGAATGAAATGACTAAGAAGGAATCATACAGCATCCAGTGGCAGGAGACCTCAGACATTCAAAAGATGTAGACATTTGTTGTAGATGAGGTCTATTGGTAACATTTTAATTATTTTCCCCCCCCCCGATCATACAAGCTTAATAGGTACCCCGTCCCCTCCCTCCCTCCACCTGTCCCCAGTACCCCTTGCACCCTCCCCTCTTTTCCCTATTTACAAATAGCAAAGTCATGGAATCTATTGGCAACATTAACAATGAGATTTTTTCTTTGACACCAAAACCAAGAGGAGGTTCTCCCCTCCATGGTCTTATGTAATTAAAAAACAAAATTGACACATCGATTCTAAATGAATGACAAAAGGAATTCACAATTTTAGGAGGTAGTTTGTTTTTTTCAGCAGCAGCAATAACTTATCTGCTATAGGTGGAAACAGCCTGCAACTGAGTTCTGTGTATTCATTGCATTTTGAGAAAGATCAAAGTAGTAACTCATGCAAAGAACATGAAAAAATATAAATTAAGAACCACAAAATGACAAAACAAAAGGCAGGTTACAACAGCACCAAAAGTCAAAATATGACAGAGAGAAAAATAATGATACTTTCTTTCCTTTTGGAAGGATCAAAAGGAAAATATAAATGCCTGAAAAGTCAATAGAGAATAGAAGTAAGAAAAAATAAACATTATGGAGTAGAAATAGAGGTGAAAATAAGGAGCAATACCTTCGATATAGAGAAAAACATCAGTTTGAGATAGAAGCAGTTCATGACTGAAATCCCTGAAAAAGCAAAACCGAAACAATGAAGAGAGCAAATATGTAAGTTAAAATTCAGCAGAGGGTCCTGCAGCCATAAAGAGGAGTAGCATCCCACCATATGAAGAATAAGCCTTGATTTTTCTTCCAATTTACAGTTTTGAGTCTGGGACTCTAATCCCGGATTTTGCCTAGCAGACCATTCTGGCTAAACTGTTTGTTCCGGGTACCTCAGGCTCCACCCTCAGTGCTGGAGTAACAGGCATGTTGCCATCTTGCCTGGCATTTCATGTGGGATCCGGGGATGCAAACGCCAGTTCTTTTGCTTGAACAGGTGAGTGCTTTAATTGTTAGCCATCTCCCAGGCCTTGTAGTGAGTTTTTATGAATGTTTCACAGAGATCTGAAAACATGCACATCCATAATGCCAAGTCACTTACACACAAATGCATATTCATGCATGTTAAATAAGGTACATATGGTTACTCTCTCACTTGTATCTTATATCTCAGAAATAAATTATGAAAATGAAGAATAATACCCCATGCAGGATCACATGGTACAAGGAAATGTAAATCAACAAAATGTAGTTGGAAGACCAGAGTAACACAAAGTAAATTAAGATATTTAATGTGATAGTTAATCCTGGGTGTCAGCTTGACACGTCTGGTATTAACTAAGATTGGCCTGAGATCACACCTGGAAAGATCAACTGAGACCACCTGAAGGATCTATGCCTACCCTAGATCCCATTGGAACCTCCAAAGATCTCATAGGAACACTCTGTGCATGTGTGTGTATGTGTGTGTGTGTGTGTGTGTGTGTGTGTGTGTGTGTGTGTGTGTGTGTGTGTGTGTGTAGAACCACAGGCGAATTCGGGAACCACCATGGACCGCCTTCACCTCCTTCTCCAAAGAAAAGGGACTTTTTTTGTAGCTGTGCTAGGAATCTCTTCCTTCCAGCCACCTGTTTTCTTTGCTTCTTCGACCTTCTAGCCTTTCAACCCTCCAAGTCTTCGACTAAACTAAAGACTTTCTAGGAATCCTCCAGCCTTTGGCCATCACCTGCTTGACTAGTGGACTGAGCAGCTACTGACAGCCATCGTCAGACTACCTCGGCCATATCTATAAGCCAACTCATTACATTCCCTACTTATACATTCATTGCATTGATTCTGCATCTCTAGAGAACCTGACTAATATATTTAGTGATTTTTATAATCACTTGTTGCAGTTCACCTGAATGGTTATTGATAAATCATATCAAAAGGCTTAAGGGAACACAGGATTTATTTTCTTACGACAGTCTGGTTACAGTTCTCAGACACCAGGGTTGAGGGAACTGGCCATACCATCTCTACATAATGGCTGAGAGAGGGACAATCCTTACTTGGCAGACCAGCATGTCTGGCCAAGTGTACACAAGGATACTGACTCAATCAACTAGCTCTCTCTATTTTATTCTAGGGCCTAATTCCACCCATCAGGGGCTTCCCTATCACCAGACAATCTTCTGCAGGTTTGCTCTGGCTTAACTCAACCCTCAACTATCAGTTCTCCACAAATGTGCCCAGAACTCAAACCCTCAACTGTCAAGTTGACACCTGTGCCTAACTATGACAATTAGCATTTGAAATAACTGAAAAACTATGTATTTTTTTAGCCAAGGCTATTGACACCATAGAAAAATATTGATATACTTTTTTCTTTGTATTACAGTAAACATCAAGCAAATCATGGCTAAAATATTAATTGGTTTTAAAAATTAGTGGATAATTTCATATGTAAAATTTCCTCTGTATACTGCAATATAGATGTTGTTTGAATAAAATTCAAAATGAAGTTAGATTCTCCAAAGGGATGGCCCTGGAGAAAATGGTAAGTCAAGCCAAAAAGCAACAACGAAGTAGGAAAATTATGGTGAAACCTTACAGTCCAAAAGAAAAATGGACAAAAATTAACAAAAAATGATCTCAAATGACTTTTAAGCATAGAAAACTGTAATATTAGTTGTCATTATACTAATTAAGATGAAAATGCACCCAGACAAAATGTTCAAATTTTCCAGCAGGTAGAGTTCTGAAGTGCAATGATTTCAAGGGTATAATTTGGTATGTTCAGCCAGAGCCATTGGAGAATATGAACTACAAATTCATATGCAAAAGCTTTTTGGACTACCAATTCTATTTCTAAAAATTTATCTTTCAGATACAATCATGCCACAGTTATTCTTTTTACAGGTCCCAGTGATCCTGCTTGGGAAATGCCCTGTTATTTCATGCTTCTGAGTATAAGTTTAATTTCCTGTCTTACTTCCAATGAATGGTATGTAGCAAAAGCCATGTGATGTGATATTAAAGATTTATTTATAAATATTTTTAAAAATCCTGTGACTCCCTTTATTGGACCTCTCTTGCTGTCTATGTATCTCTATATGTCTACCTATCTACTATCATCTGTCAAACATCTGTCCTCTATTTGTGTTCCTTTTCACATCTATTGCTCTCTCCAAATGCTGTCAACAACCATACAAGTGAGCTTGAAAGCAGTTTTTTTCCCTAGTCAAACCTTTAGATTAGAACACAGATTCGATCAGCTATTATTATAGTTTGAGCAGAGTCATTTGAAACAGAAAGAAGACCTAGCTATGGTTTACTTGGATTCTAAAATCCTAGCTATACTTTAACTATATTCTGACACACAGAATTCTTAAACCACAACAGACTGCTATATCTCATATGTATATAAATTTATGCATATATAAAAATTGTATATTTTAAAGAAAGTATTGTTAGTTGTAAAGAACCCAGAAATAATCTAACTTTCAGTAAGTGGAACCATAGTTAAATACATTAAAGCTAGCTATAAAACAAAACATAAAGCTATACTGAGAAAGAAGGAGGAATTCTTTTTGATATGAAAAGAAAAATCAACATTTCAAGTGTAAAGAGCAATATGAGAACAGTGTACTTAGTGTGATGTCATTTGTTCATAGGTTTAAAATGCTTCTGAAGAATGCACAAGAAACTAGTCCTCATGGGACCTATTTTAAGGGACAAAGGTGGGTGGGAACTGGGGGTATGTGAGATATAGCAGTAAGAAGGAGACTTTCGGCTCTTCACCACGCTGTGCTAAATTCACAATCATTTGGGATAAATTATCTCTCTACAGATTGTTGTTTAATGTTTAAATAAGTAACGTGAATACTAGAAATGCCTTTACTGCTTTGGAAACAAAAGCAAAATGTGAACAAGGAAAAATAAAAATGCATGTGTGATACAAATGCATTTAACAGTAGGCAAATCAGGAAGAAGAGGCAAGTAAGATTGGGAGAGAATCCAGAGAAGTAAATAGAGAAAAAAGAAAGATATATGAAAACAATTGGTGATTTCACTAACAACAATTATTTATGGAAAATCGTTTAAGTATATTTTATGATTTACTAATACTATTAATATTTCTACTCATTTTTGGAATATGACTTCTTTTCAAAGGTCATTATGTATTTTTATGATTTAATAATTGTGATGTTAGCTTTGTTTCTCTTTTACAAAAAAAAAAAACCAGGAAATTTAAAGATTTTAATGAATTGAAGTCACCAGATGAAGATTATTGCAAAATAGCACAAGTACCCATGCATTTGTCTTTGTTGTTATCAACTAAGAAAGTATAAATGACTAGGACCCATTGATTCCTAATTACATGAGCGTGGCAGATGCATTTAATTTTTATGATAAGAAATCCATCTGAAACATAGCTAAAGGTTGCTTAGTGAAAACAAAGCATTGCAAACTCATGAAAAAAGCTCAACAAGAAAAAAGTGGTTGTTAAATACACACATATGAGAGCTGGAAAACAAGTGCAAAGGCATACATGCAAGAAATGTTTATAGCATGGACTGAATAATCAAGGTAATTTTCTGGAACTCAGATTCATTCTTGTTCAGTATATCAACCCAAAACGATTGCATCTATAGCATTCCTGAAGGATGTTTTTTCCTGTTTCTATTTCTCTTTAGTTGGTTCTAATTATGCCCTCTAGAGCCATGCAGAGTACATTCAATTCCTTCTTGAAGAAGTCTTTCAAAAATTGGGAGTCTTCTAAATCTTGCATTTCTATAATGTTTGCATTGTAGTATGATTATGCTTTTTCTCACAAAAGGTCCAATAGTTCAGTAGTCCAGTTTTCTCTAATGTGCTTTAGTTTCTTGCAAATTTTCCCCTTAAATAACTATCATAAAGTCTATAGATTGAGATTGTAAGCCAACACTATGCTAACTTTAGAATATATCAATATTTTTCTGGAGATAAGTGGTCTTAAAGGACTTCAAAAATGAAAATAAAAATCCGAGACCATAGCTCTGTAGTAAAGCAATGTTCCTGTTGTGTGTAAAGCTGTAATGCAGATATAGAGAAGATGCTTGCCACCAGACAAGCACAAATACAGTTCAAATGCAGTAGGTCAGCTTAATTCCAGCAGACAAAGAATGAAACTTGGTTCTGAAATGTGGCAGGAATTGGTTGGTGAAGCTGGGGTACTTGATTCAAAGCTAGAAGAAAGTAAATGAAAAAACCTTACTTGAGTCAGAATGAGCATCCTCAAATGCTGGCACGGGTGTTGGGAAAGAGAGCCATCCTTTACTGTTGGAAGCAACTGCGTGTGTTGGCATGACCAACATAAAGTCAGAGGCGCCTCTCCTCTTATACCACATGACCTGGTATTTCTCTCAAGCAATAGAGTGGAAAGCTAGACCTGGAATGCTAACTTAATGAGAATTGACCTCTTTATCTGTTGTATGGCAATTTCCTCTTATTTGGACCATTCCATCCTGGAGAGATTTAAAGAACTTCCAAGAAGATTCACAGGCTCCTTCTGAAAGTGAAGGAAGCAGTAAAGTGCTGAGGAAGAGACCCTGTAACAAACAGAGCTATGGAAGGGAGCCTCTGAGGAGCTGAGCTGACTCAGCATCCTACAGAGAGCTCCAGGTATGCCGATTTCATGAATGTCACTCAGACTGGTTGAACTTTTAGCTGATACAGCTCATCAAGCTGTCTCTGCTCCAGCTATGAAACTCTCATCCATAGTCTTGTAAGCCATCCAATTAATAAACTCATTGCTTCATCCAATTAGACTTTGGTGTAAGACTTTTGTAAAATAGTTACTTTTGCCTGTCAATGGTTCTGTCTGTAGTGAATAGATGTTTCTCTGGTGTCTTCCCAAGAAAAGAGTCAGAAAATACCTTGCTATGTCATTTCTGAAAGGTCTTTGTATCCTACCAGAAACATACATGCCTAGGTTCATTTCTGGGCTGTTCTCAATTGCTAGAAATGTATGGGATAAGAGGAGGCATTAGGTGGGTATAGATGGTAAATACTTGGGAAATAATGGTACAGGGGTGAACCCTAAGGGTATAAAGAATTAAGGTGACTTAGGGCTGGGAGGGTGGGTGAGAAGAAGCTGTGATAGGAGCATTCACCAGAGTTAAGTGTAGAAACTTGATCCTTTGTAAGCTCATTAAAATATATAATTTTAAAAAAGAGAGAAATTGAATGCATAACTGTAAGGTAGATAATGCTGATCCCCAAAGATATAGGTTATTAACAGAAAATCTCAATCCAAGAGGTAAGGATACCTCCCTAGCAGTTACTGATTAGAGAGTCCATGAGATCCCCAAAACAGTATAGCATATGCCTACTGTTCTTGGTTGTCTACCAGAATTATGTAGTAAGACTACTGCTGAAGATACTTCACAGTTTGGTGACATGACATGGAGAAATAAAGTTGGAACTAAGAGAAAGCTTCCTGTCTGCTGGTTAGCTGTTATAGTACTTGAAGGTACAGTGCCACTGGGGAAGAAAAGCCATCAATGGTCTGACCTTGCTTAAAATCCGATGTGCTACACAAATGAAATGACAGGCAAAACGTGTATGCAGGTATGATAGAGACATTGAAGTTATAGTGGAACCAAGGGATAGGATTTGTTCAAGCTTATTCCACAGGAAGTAATTCATATCTGACCAAAAGTCCATGACTGAGGAGTTCATAGACCTTAGCAGGGAAACTGCTACTGCTGTTAAGCTAAATAGCCATGTTGTGTCCATCAAAGTGTCTTCTATCTATCTGTCTATCTATCTATCTATCTATCTATCTATCTATCTATCTATCTATCTATCTATCTCTACATGCTTACACACTAGTGTTATTTCAGTTTTGTTCAGAAAAGCCTCATTTTGCAGTGAATAGCAGTTGCTTCCAAGATTCATAAATGGTCAAAGTCTTGAAGAATAACTTTCCAAAGCTCAGTTCTTAATAGGACATTTATATTATCCATGCACAACCTTAGGGGATGTTGTAGAGGAGAGAGCAGAAAGAAGGTAAATGCCAAAGAGTGAAAAAGAGGTCTGCAGAAATCTGTCTTCCAGAGATGACATGACCATTTCATCCAAGAACTCACTCAGTTACATTTATGGAAGATGAGCCAGTAAACATTCTGTCATGGATAGGGGTGGGGTTCATGAAGCTCCACCCACCCAAGAACTATAGACAATTAATATAGTTGTTGCAGAAGAGGAAGACATTTTCTTAGTGGTACTGCTACTAATAGCCTGTGTGCCAGTTAAGTAACTCCTCAGCCATGCTCATAGTAGCCACCCTCAACAAACTCAATCACAAAAGCAAACGCATACATGCATAAAATTCACCTGCTGGTTGCATCCTGACATACCGCCCTCCCCACCATCCCCCTTCTCCCTCAGGGAGTGCACTGGGCCTTGCCTCACTAGGGTGGCATCATGGCACAGCACAGTGGGCTTCATGATTGACTCAAAGCTGATGGTGAGACCATTTTAAGGGGCTTTCAGTACACTTTCTAGAAGTAGGGGATGAGGATGAGGGAAACGGTGCACACATGGTAGGAGGACCACGGCTGTTTGGCAACCTGTAGGAACAAAGATGACTACTTTGTCAATTTGATAATTTGTTCATGTGAAGCTTTGGAGTTATGAAAGTGATGTACAAAGCAAAGAAATAGTCTTCTAAAAAAACAGAAGGGAAAAAAGTGTAAGATTTGAGTTAGGGCAGTATCAGGTTGGTGAACTGATTCCCACTTACACAGTTCGAGGATAGACCCTCTGCTGACAGATGCCTGGTTGATTTTGACCTAGATGAAGTGACGTATGTTGAAGATTGTAAGAACATTAAAATTCTACACTTGAACTAGTTTTGACAATATTCTTATTCTTACGGTTGGTGCTTTTTGGCAGAAAGCGACTTGTCATATATTCAGGTCATCATTGGTAGTGACAAAGGGGACTGCACTGGTAAACACATATAATTCTGGGAGTCAGAGATGGGGGCACATTATGAGAATTAGCCAAGCTGAAGCCAAAAATGATCACTGTGGTAGAGATTAATCAAATAGTGATTGATGGATGCAAGAAATGTATGTAATGAACATGCGGTGATGGCTTAAACAATCTTAAAGAAATTTGTTATCCAGTTCTTGCAGAAGATTTTATTCCAGTCCTGAAGAGGTACAACAATGAAGGGAGAGAGTTTGACTATATGATTAATGATTTGACAGCTGTCCCAATCTCCACATCTCCAGAAGAAGATTCCACATGGGATTTTCTCAGACTAATTCTTGACCTCCCAATGAAAGTACTGAAGCAGAATGGGGAAATCTTTACACAGGAAAACTGTGTCAATTGGATGGAAGTTCTGCTGCTTTGTGAAGAACAGCTTGGGTGACTGCATTGTCCTGTGAAATTTTCAAAGGAGATTGTGTGCTGACCCCTTCGTACTTGGAGCTATGGATGCTTTACATTGTTTGGAAAGAAGCTAAGCTTTGAGGATGATGATGTCCCTAATCATGTCTGCTGCACGTAGTCCTCCTGATTTCTGTGTGCTATACATGCCATGTGAGCAAGTTAAAAAGGAGAAAAAACTTGAAGGAATTCACAGTCTTGTGGGCTCACAAATGGGGGATAAAACAGACTTGCCTTTCATTTTTGCCATTGCTACTCTGTCTGTTTATTGTGATTTTTTTCTCTTTCTTTAACTATATTTACTTTTGACTTTATCACCAGAAATTATAGTGAATTTATGTATAAGCTAATTCATGCCTTTGAAATTTTAATTCCATATCATTTGACAGAAAAAGAGAAAATTTTTATTATTATTTTATTTTTCTACTTTTACAAGCATATTGAGTACTTATCCCTGCTTCCCTCCATGGTCCTTCCCACCCATCCCTTCATCAATCCATCCCACTTCCTCCCATCCTCCTGTCTGTATGCTTCTATGGATTCCAGGGTCTCTATATCTTTTTATTTCATTTTTATTTTTATTTTTTATTATTTATTCAATTGTGTGTGTATGCATGTGTGTGTGTGTGTGTATGTATGTATGTGTGTGTGTAGAGCCACGGACGAATTCAGGAACCACCATGGACGCCTCCACTTCCTTGTTTTCTCTACCCCTGGCATTCACAGGCTCCACCCTACCAGGACCAGAAACGCAGGCTGCCCCCACTTCCGCCTATATGTGGGGTTTAGGATCCGAACTCAGGGCCTTCGCCTGCAAGGCAGAGACATAACCCCTGAGCCACCTCTCCAGCCCCTAGCTTGTCTACTCTTCTCAGGGTTCCAACTTGCCTCTATTTGGGCCACCCCACTGATAGGGGCATTTCCCTTCACTCATCCAACTCTAGTCCCCAAGGTTTCCACCATATGTTCCTATCTTTCTGTTGGGCCTCTTTACCAGGCCTGAGGCCTGCTGGAACTTCCTGAGCCTGGCTAGAGTTTCAGGACCTGACTTTAGGTTTCGAATCTCATCTCTTTCGTTTACCTGGAATGATGTCACACCTATTCAATCACCTTCTGGTCACTTATTCACTTTCTATTGGTTACCCCATAATCACACCACCCCTCACCCTTCCCCCCTGCTGCACACTCTATATAATTCATCCCCCTGTTTAATAAAGTTGAGTTCCTGCTTTGACAGACCTCCCGGCTCCATTGTGTTTGTTGGGCCGCGACATTCATCACCCGCTCAGCCCCACGGGTCGCCGGGCTGGTCAGGTCATCCCTAGCCGCACTACCTGCAGTGGCCCCAGAGTCCTGCATCTTTCTTGAGTTCCTAGGTAGTCTATGGGGACATGTTGGTATGTCAGTCATTATTCAGCTCTGGTAGGGACAAGTCTCACTGTAGCGAGTTCCTAGATGAAGCAGTCCTACTTTCAGTGGAATGTCTTTTCCAACGGTTCTTAGAATCTTACCACCCCCTGTTCTGTGAGGTTCCCAAAGCCTTAGGATGGGGAGAGATTTGGTTGGCCAGATTCTGGTTGAATCTTGCTAAGTCACTGGTACTTTGCATTATAGCTGGCCATTGTTATACACTTCACTGCTCTTCTACTACCCTAAGCTGCATCCTGTCAGGGAGTTGAGATCCTCTAGCTCTGTTATAGAAGAAGATTTCTAGGCTGAATGTTAAGTGGTCTTCCAATCTATGGGTATAATAACAGGTATTTACAGAGCTATTTCTTCCCTGTTGATTTATTTCCTTCCCTTTTTCAGGTTCTTGTCATAGTTTACAGTAACAGTAATGTGTTCCATTTTGACAAGTAGGTCGTTCAGTTCAATCAGAAAGCTGTTGGTTGTCTCCTTGATACTGAAGTCACTATAACACTGGTGGTCACTTTTTGCTGTGTGATCTTTATTGCAACTTACATATCTCTTGTGTTGAGGGGGCCTATAATTATTTCTCTCCCCAGAATCTTCTGCAGTATTCCTTGTGTAAGCTGTCCAACAAGGAGGAAGTTCTCAGACCAGTTCTAGTTAAAATGTTTTGCTCATGTTTTGTGATCCATATGTGTTAGTAATAGGGTCTTACTGACAATTTTTTGGACCAACCAAGAACAATGGCAAATGCCCATAATGTTTGGGGGCCTTTGAGACCTCTCTGACCAATATTTTATCAGGAAGTGTCTCATTCCTGTTATATCTAATTTGTACACTAGGTTCTTAAGTAGATCAGCTCAGCCCCCCCCCCTGTTTTCCTCATTCTGTGCTCCTCTGCATAAGGACTTCCCATTTTTATTCCTTTCTTTAAAAGACATTTTTGACATATTACTAGCAAAGAGGTTCTTTTGGGGTTACTTCCCATAATCTTAGGGGTTTCCTGTAACTTCCTCTGAACCTTTTATTGCCCATCCCCTCATTCCCCATTATGTATTTTTCCCAGTTATTCCCTCACTCACTCTACTTGTCATTGAATCCTAAATCTCCCCTTTGAAAGGTTTCACTCTAACCATTCCTTCCCACCTTCTCATTCATTGGTCTATTTCAAAATTTCTGGCTCTTACAGTAATTCCAATCCAAATGCATTTGCAAGGATATCAGTACTAGCATTTTCATATAAGAGACAACATGTGGTGTTTAACTTTCTGTGTCTGAGATACCTTGCTCAATATTAAATTTTCTAGTTCTATCCATTTACCAGAAAATTTCATAATCTTATCCTTTCTTATGACTGAGTAATATTCCATTGCATATATATATATATACCACATTTTCATTATCCATTCTTCTGCTGATGGGGATATTGGATGATTCCCTTTTTTCCACTATTGTGAATAGAGGTGCAATGACTATAGATGAACAAGTGTTTGTAATGATATGTACAGTCTTTTGGGAATATTCCTAGGAGTGGTATAGCTGGAAGTTCCATTTTTAACTTTCTGAGAACCTCCACCCTGGTCTCTATAGAGGTTGTACTAGTTTATACTTCCACCAGCAGTGAATAAGGATCTTTTTTTCTCACAATCTCACCAGCATTCTCTTTTGTTTAAATGCTTTTTCTTAGGTATTCTGACTGGGGTAAACTGGTATTACAGGGTTTTTTAAAAAAATATTTATTTATTTATTTATTTATTCAATTGTGCATGTGTGTGTGTGTGTGTGTGTGTGTGTGTGTGTGTGTGTATGTGTGTGTGTAGAGCCACTGGCGAATTCGGGACCACCAGGGACCGCCTCCACTTCCTCCTTGTTTACTCTGCCCTGGGATTCACAGGCTCCGCCCTACCAGGACTAGAAACACAGGCTGCCCTCGCTTCTGCCTGGCACCTATACCTGGGGTCTAGGATCCAAACTCAGGACCTTCTGCCTGCAAGGCAGAGGCTTAACCCCTCAGTCACCTCTCCAGCCCCCGATTGCAGGGTATTTTTAATTTGCATTTCTCTGATAGTCAGGAAAGTTGAGCATCTTTTAATATTTGCTTGACATTGCAATTTCTTTTTTATATTTATGTATGTATGTATGTATTTATTTATTTATTTATTTATTTTTAGTTCCACTTGTATAAACTTAACAGGTACACCATCCCCTCCCTCCTTCCAACCTCCCACCCTTCCTCCCTCTTCACCCTCCATCCCCCTCCCTCCCTATCCCCCAGTGCCTCCCCCTCCCCTCCCCTCTCACATAATCCTTTAATGTGCATGCCAAACTCTCCTCTGGGTCCTCCTATCCCAGTGGCATTTCCCAGAACCGTTTCCTGTGTTCTCGTTAAGCATAGGAACACTTCTATGGCTGTCAATCCCTTGCCTCCAAGGATCCTAGTGGCTTTAGCAAATGCTAGACTTTGTGGGGTCAATAGTGTGTTGTACATTGTGCAGGTCATGCAAAGTTCAATTATGATTGCTTTGGCCTAAACTTGTGTGGAGTATCTTGCATATTGTTACTCCTCCTATCCTTGTGCTCTGACAATCTTACTGCCGCCTCTTCCACAAATTTCCCTGAGCTTCAGGATGGGGAGAGATTATGCTGGCCTAGTTCCAGGTGGTTGATATAGAGTCTCTGATGTTCTGGATTATGGTTTGTTGTTTTTTTTTTTTCACTTTTGCTGCTCCTGCAATGCCCTTCACTCCATCCTGATGGGTATTGGATGTCACCCAATTGGATAAAAAACAGTTAAAGTAGAGTCTTGTTATAAGAGTATATTCAAAGGTAGATGTAATAAAAGTAGGAAACTGCAGTGAGGGAGGGGTCAATCACCCATTTGTGAAATGATTACTTTCTATCTGCCAGACTATATGCCCTACCCTTCTGGTAAGATCATACCCCATCAGTTGCAAATGATCAGAAAGGATAGTCTGTGAACTTAATCAGATGTCTCATTACTTACTTGCAGTCCTTGATGGTTGCCTATTTTCTCTGCTGTAACATGGTCCCCTCTCTCCTTGTTTCTAGTGTGGCCCTCCTTCCCTGTCCCTCCTGTTCATAATCATTGCAATTACTGTAGGTATTGCAGAGATTTATCCTTGAGTGTCTCTAAGTGGGTTTAGTACTAGGAGCCACCTATTAGGGAGTACATATGGCACTTAATTTTCTGTGTCTGGGATACTTCACTCAATATAATTGTTTCTAATGACATCCATTTTCCAGGAAATTGCATTAATTCATCATTTTTGATGGCTGAGTAGTAAGTACTCCATTGTATAGATGTACCACCTTTTCCTTATCCACTCGTCAACTGTTGGACATTTGGGTTAATTCCATGACTTTGCTATTGTAAACAGTGCTGCTGTGAACATGGTCGTGCTTGTGCTATCGAGGTGAATTTTTGGCTGTATAGGGGGTTATTCCCAAAAGTGGAATAGCAGGGTCATATGGCATTTCAATCTTTAATTTAAGAATCTCCAGACGGCTCGCCAGAGTGGCTGTATATGCCTGCATTCCCACTAGCAATGTAGGAGAGTTCCCCTCTCTCCACATTCTCTCCAGCATTTGGTGTTTGAATTGTGGATTTTTGCCATCCTGACTGGAGTGAGATGATAGCTCAGGGAAGTTTTGATTTGCATTTCCCTGATGGCTAAGGATATGGAGCACTTTTTAAGATATTTGTTAGACATTTTAATTTCATCCCTGGTAAAGTTTCTTTTAAGTTCCAGGGCCCGTTTTTTAATTGGGCCATTGGTTTCCTTGGTGTTTAGTTTTCTAAGCTCTTTGTGCACTCTGGATAATAGAGCTCTATCAGATATGTGGTTAGTGAAGATTTTCTCCCATTCTGTGGGTTGCCTTTGAGCTCATGTTACAATCTCTTTATCTGAACAGAAGCTCTTTAATTTCACAAGATCCCAACTGTTGAGAGTTGGTAGCAGTGACTGTGCCATTGGATGTCTGTTTAGGAACTGTTGGCCTAGCCCAATCAGCTGGAGGGAGTTCCCTACCCTTTCAACTATGGCTTTTATAGTTTCTGGCCTTATATCGAGGTCCGTGATCCATTTGGAATTAATTCTTCTACATGGTGACAAGTACAGGTCCAGTTTTAATCTTCTGTATGGGGAGATCCAGTTTTTCCAGCACCATTTGTTGAAGATGATGTTCTTTTTCCATTATATTTTGGGCTCCTTTGTCAAAGATCAAATGGCTGTAGTTGTGTGGGCTTATATCTGGGTATTCAACCCTTATCCATTGATCTTCGTGTCTATTTTGGAGCCAGTACCAGGCTGTTTTTATAACTATGGATTTGTAGTATAGACTAAGGTTTGGTATGGTGATAATTCCAGGAGTGTTTTTGTTACTCAGGATTGTCTTTGCTATCCTGGGTCTTTTGTGCCTCCATATGAATTTTGAGATTGTTTGGTCAATCTCTTTAAAGAATTGCTTTGGGATTTTAATTAGTATAGCATTGAATTTGTATATTGCCTTTGGTAGGATGATCATTTTTACGATGTTGATTCTGTGGATCCAGGAACATGGGAGGTCTTTCCACCTTCTGGTGTCTTCTACAATTTCTTTCTTTAGGATTTTAGATTTTTCATTGTAAAGGTCTCTTACTTCCTTGGTTAGGTTTATACCAAGATATTTTATTTTTTTAGGGGCTATAGTAAATGGGATTGTTTCTCTCAGGACTTTTTTATTTCTTTCATTCTAGGCATACAGGAAGGCCACTGATTTTTGTACATTTATTTTGTATCCTGCCACCCAGCTAAACTTCTGTATTAGTTCCAGGAGCTTCCTGGTGGAGTTTTTGGGATCACTCAGGTATAAGATCATGTCATCTGCAAATAGGGATAGCTTGACTTTTTCCTTGCTGATTAGAATTTCTTTTATGTCCCTTTCTTGTCTTCAAGACTTCAAGTACATTATTGAGCAGAAGTGGTGAGAGTGGACAGCCTTGTCTAGTTCCTGATGAAGCAGGAATGCTTCAAGCTTTTCCCCATTTAATATAATTCTTGCTGTAGGCTTGTTGTATACAGCTTTTATTATATTGATAAAGTTTCTTCCATTCCAACTAAGTCTAGTGTTTTGATCATAAAAGTCTGTTGGATCGTGTCAAAAGGTTTTTCTGCATCTATCAAGAGTATCATGTGGTCTTGATCTTTGGACTGGTTTATACGATGAATTACATTTATTGATTTGTGTATGTTGAACCAACCTTGTGTGTTGGGGATAAAGCCTACTTGATCCCTGTGAATGATCTTTTGATATGTTTTGGAATCCGATTTGCTAAGACTTTGTTGAGAATCTTTGCGTCTGTGTTCATCAGAGAGATTGGCCTATAGTTTTCTTTTTTAAGTGAATCTTTATTAGGTTTTGGAATTAAGATGAAATTAGCTTCATAGAAGGAATTTGGTAGTGTTCCTTCCTTTGCTATTTGATGGAACAGTTTAAGGAGTATTGGTGTTATTAACTCCTTAAATGTCTGGTAGAACTCTGTGCTGAATCCATTGGGTCAAGGACATTTTTTGGTGGGAAGATTCAAGATTACTTCCTCAATTTCCTCATATGTTATAGGACTATTTAAATAATTCACTACTTCCTGATTTGATTAGGTAAGTTGTGTTTACTTAGAAATTCATCCATCTCTTTTGTGTTGTCAAACTTCACAGAGTATATGTTTTTGAAATATGATGTTATAATTCTCTGGTTTTCTTGGGTATCAGTAGTGATAACTCCATGTTCATTTCTAATTTTGTTAATTTGGGTTTTCTCTATCTTGCTTTTGGTTAATTTAGCAAGGGGTGTGTCAATCTTATTGATTTTTTCAAAGAACCAGCTTTTTGACTGGTTGATTTTCCTGTATTGTTTTCCTAATCTCGATTTCAGATATTTCTCCCCTATTTTGCTAATCTCCTCTTTTCTACTGCTTTTGAGATTGGATTTCTCTAGTTTCTCTAAAGCTTTAAGCTGCATTGTTATTTATTTCTGATGTTTCCATTTTTTTGATGTAGGCATTAAGAGCTATGAACTTACCTCTTAGAACAGCTTTCATTGTGTCCCAGAGATTTTGGTAAGTTGTATTTTCATTATCGTTTGCTTTCCGGAAATCTTGAATTTCCTTTTTAATTTCTTCCTGAATCCAGTTCTCATTCAGCATCATAGTATTAAGTTTCCAGGAGTTAGTGTATTTTCTCTTGTTTGTTGTGTTGTGGATGTCCAGCTTTAGGCCGTGGTGGTCTGATAGGGCACAGGCTATAATTTCAACTTTCTTGTATATGTGGAGATTTGTTTTGTGGCCCAATATGTGACCTATTTTGGAGAAAGTTCCGTGTCCTGCTGAGAAAAATGTGTATTCTTTGGTGCATGGATGAAAAGTTTGATATAGATCTGTAAGATCCATTTCTTGAATGGTTTGATTAAGTTTCAAAGTGTCTCTGTTAAGTTTTTTCCTGTTGATCTATCCCATGTTGAGAGGGTGGTATTGAAACCCCCAAGAATTATCATTTGGGGGTTGATTTCTCGCTTTAGACGCTGTAGGGATTTCTTAATGAATGTGGAGGGGCCCGCATTGGGTGTATATATGTTCAGTATTGTGAAGTCTTCCTGGTGAATTGTACCTGTGACTAAAATGTAGTATCCATCTGTGTCTCTTATGATTCTTTTTGGTTTGAAGTCCACTTTATCTGATATCATAATGGCTACCCCTGCCTGTTTCCTGGTTCCATTAGCTTGCAGAATTTTGGACCAGCCTTTTATTTTTAGGATGTGTCTATCTTTTGTGGTGAGATGAGTTTCCTGAAGGCAGCAGATTTATGAGTTGTGCTTTTTAATCCTAGTTTGTAATCTGTGTCTCTTAATCGGTGAGTTAATGCCACTGACATTTAATGTTATAATGGAGAAATTATTTTTAATTCTGGACATTTTTATGGACATTTTAGTGGATTTTGTAAGCATATTGCTTGACATTTATGTTTTGGTGGTATTATACTTCCCTTCTGTCCTCCTGGATACGCTTGTTTTTTCCTTCAAGTTTGAGTATCATTTCCAGCATTTTTTTGAAGGCCTGGTTTGGAAGACATGTATCCCTTCAAGTTGTCTTTATGCTGGAAAATTTTTCTTTCTCCCTAGATCATGACAGATAGTTTTGCTGGGTATATCAGTCTGGGTTTACATTTTTGCTCATTTAATACTTAAAGTACGTCTCTCCAAGCTCTTCTTGCTTTTACTGTTTCCATTGAGAAGTCATTTGTTATTTTAATAGGTTTACCTTTAAAAGTGACTTGCTTTTTTTCTCTTGAAGCTCTCATTACCTTTTCTTTGTCTTGAATGTGGAGTGTTGTTACTATTATTTGCTGTGGCAAGTTTCTATTTTGGTCATATCTGTTTGGAGTACGAAATGCCTTTTGTATTTGGATGGACTTCTCATTCTTTAGTTGAGGGAAGTTTTCATTTATGATAATTTGAAAAATTTCCTCAGGTGTGGTATTTTGGGATTCTTGCTCTGGTATTCCATGAATGTGCATGTTAGGCTTCTTCAGGGTGTCCCATATCTCTTGAATGTTCCTCTCAAGTATCTTTTTGGCTTTAACAATCTCTTCCATTGAGCTGGTTAATTCTCCCACTTTGTCTTCAAGATCTGAAATTCTATTTTCTGTTTCCTTAGTTCTGTTGAGTTTTGGGTTGAATATAACTTGTCTTTTAGTTCAATTTTAAACTCTGCCTGAGACTGTTTTAACTGCTCTATGCCTATTTTTGTTTCTTGAACTGTTTTTCTCAACTCCTCCAAGTGCCTGTTGTGTTCCTATTCAAAGTGGTTGATGTGGTTGTTTAACTCCTCTTGGATTTCCTCTTTCATAGTATTAATCATGGTAATAATCATACTTTGATAGTTTTTATCTTGGGTCTGGCTTTCATGGCTATTTTCTGTGAATTTGTTCTGGTTGGAATCCATCATTATGGGGTTAATTCTTTCGGTGGGAGATTAGTCTTCTTGTGTTTTGTTTCTCATGGATCTGCACTTTGACTTGGGCATTGTTTTGTCTTTTAGGACCTTTCAGTTTGTGTGTTTTTTGACTGAACTGATTTAGTTGGTATTACTACACTTGTGCAGTTATTACTAGTGCTTGCCTTGGATACATTTGTCTTTTGTTATTGTTATTTCTTAGATGAGGCTATTTTGCTGTTAGTACATCAGTTAAGTCAGGTTAAGTAGCCAGGGGAAAAATATTAGTATGCTAGTGCACTTTTACTATTTATTATCTTGGTGATATGTGAGGGTGAGTGGTGTACTCCCTGGAGTTGTATATGTTTTTGGGGTGGCTGTATGGAAAAGTTAATCTACAGTGATTAATACTAGGAGGTTTATTTATCTTTGGGGTGGATGTGAAGAATCTCTCCCATGTGATAGGATGATTGTAGAAGTCTTCAGATGTATGGCCTTTGACCCTTAGACCTTTGTTTGAGTTTTCTTTGGACTCTATTGAATTCTGAGTAGCAGTGTGTCTTCTGTCCACCATGTGCGTGGGTCCCTGGTGGGCCAGAGAGGCAGAGGGGCTGGTGTTGATGGCAGAATTCTTCACCTGGGACCTGGTACTTGGCTTAGTGGCCCTCCCAAGCTCCAGGGGTGGAGGAATATGAGCAAGTCCTGTCTGGTCGTTCAGACTGGCGGGCGAGAGGAAGAAAGGGGCTGGGGCCTGGGGCGTGGCCCAGGCAAAAACTGGAGGCAGCCTGGGTGTGCTGGGGCAGGGGGCCACCGGGGGGGCTGGGCGAACTCACGTGGGATGGAGGACTGGGAGCATGGTTGGGCGGACAGGAAAGCAGGAGGAAGAAAGGGGCTGAGGCCCCAGGCGTGGCCCAGGCAAAATCTCAATTTCTTTTTTTAGTAAAGTCTCTGTTTAGTTTCAGGGGCCATTTTTTAAAAAAAAATTTTATTAATATATTTTTTATTATTATTTCAGCTCATACAAACTTAATAGCTACACCAGTTCCCACCCTCCCTCTTCCTCCCCCCGAACCCCCTAGTTCCCTCTTCCCACCCCCCTCCCTCCCCATTCCCCAGTGCCTCCCGCCCCAATTCCCAAATTCTCCTCTGGGCCCTCCTCTCCGATGACATACAAGGACCCAGTGGCCTTTCCCTGAATCCTTTCCCATGTTCCCCTTAAGTATAGGAACACTGCTGTGGCTGCCAATCCCTTGCCTCCAAGGATCTTGGTGCCTTTAGCAGATGCTAGACTTTGTGAGGTCAATAGTGTGTTGGACATTGCGCAGGGCATGCAAAGTCCAATTATGATTGCTTCGGCCCTAACTTGTGTGGAGCATCTTGCAAATCATTGCTCCTCCCATCCATTTGCTCTTACACTCTTACTGCCCCCTCTTCTGCAAGTGTCCCTGAGCTTCAGGATGGGGAGAGATTAGTCTGGCTTAGTTCTAGGTGGTTGATATAGAGTCTCTGAAGTTCTGGATTGTGGTTTGTTGATTTTCTTTTGCATTTTTGCTGCTCCTGCAATGTCCTTCACTCCATCCTGATGGGCATTGTATGTCACCCCCTGGCCAGAGACAAAAAGCTGTTAAACTAGAGTCTTGTTATAAGAGCACATTCAAAGGTAGATGTAATAAAAGTAGGAAACCACAGTGAGAGAGGGGTCTATCACCCATTTGCAAAATGGTTACTTTTTATCTTCCAGACTATATGCCCTCCTCCTCTGGTGAGATCATACCCCCTCAGTAGTAAATGATCAGGAACGAAAGTTTGTGAACTTAATTAGATGTCTCATTACTTATTTGAGTCCTTGATGGAGGCCTATTTTCTCGGCTGTAACATGGTCTCCTCTCTCCTTGTTTCTGGTGTGGCCCTCCTACCCCATCCCTCCTGTTCATAATCCTTGCAATTACTGTAGGTATTACAGAGATTTTTCTTTGAGTGTCTCTAGGTGGGCTGGGTGGGTTTGGTACTAGGAGCCACCTATTAGGCACATACGGCGCTTAATTTTCTGGGTCTGGGATACTTCACTTAGTATAATTGTTTCTAATGACATCCATTTTCAGGGGCCATTTTTTAATTGAAATGTTTGCTGTCTTGGCATTTAGTGTTTGAAGTCCTAGTTAGAGCAATAAGGCAAGAGAATGAGATAAAAGAAATACAGATACATAAAGAAGAAGTCAAAGTGCCCCTATTTGCAAATGATATGCAAATGATACTTGAGAGATCCACATGACCACACAGCATTGAACAGGAGTATTGGCAGTGGACAGCTTTGTCTTGTTCCAGAGTTAAGTTGGAATGTTTTTTCCTTATTACCTATTTAGGATGATGCTTGTTTTAAGCTTGTCATTTATAACCTTTATCAAGTTGAGATTGGTCCCCTTGATTCTTATTTTCTCCAAAATTTCTATCATGAAGGGATGGTGGATTTTGTCAAAGGAATTTTCTTCATCTATTGAGAGGCTCATGTGAAATTTTTTGAGTCTGTTAATATGATGAATCACATTTATTGATTTCTGTTTATAAACCATCCTTGCATTCCTGGTATGAACCTGACTTGATCGTGGTGTATGATCTTTTGTAAATCAGTTTGCTGGTATCTTATTGAAGATTTTTGCATCTGTGTTCATTAGTGAGACTAGCCTATAATTCTTTTTCTTCAATGTGTCTTTGGTTTTGGAATCAGAGTAATATTGGCTTTGTAGAAAGAGTTTGGAAATATTCCTTCTTTCGCTATTTTATGTAATAATTTGAAGAATAGTTGTGCTAATTCTACTCTGAAGGCCTGGTAGAATTCTTCACTGGACTGGGCTTTTGTTTTAGTTGAAAGACTTGTAATTACTCTTTCAATTTTATCTTTTACTATTGACCTGTTTAATTTACCTATTTCATCTTGAGTCAATTTTGGTATATTGTATGTGCTTAGGGAATGATCCATTTCCTTTAAATTGCCCAACTTAAGAGAACATAAATATTTAAAGTATGTCCATATGATTATCTGTATTTCTCATGTACCTATTGTGACTTCACCATTTTCTTTTCTGAATTTGATGATTTGAGTTTTCTCTCTTCTTCTTTTGGCTATTGAAGCTAAGAGTTTATCAATCTTATTTATCTTTTCAAGAAACCACATCTCTTTCTTTCATTTTCTTTGTATTGTCTTTTTGAGTTCCAATTCATTGAATTCTGCTTTGATCTTGGATATTTCTTCCCCTGTGCTTCTTTTAGGACTGGTTTGTCCCTTTTTTTTCTTCTAAGGCTTTCAGCTGTAACATTAATTCATTTATTCAGGTTCTTTCCTTTTTTGTGATGTAGGCATTTAGTGCTATAAACTTTCCTCTTAGGACTGCTTTCAATGTGTCCCATAGACTTTGGTAGGTTGTATCTTCATTTTCATTGGCTTCAAGGAGATTTTTAATTTCTTGTTTTAGTTCATTTTTGACCCATTCTTCATTAAAAAATGTGTTGTTTAGTTTCTATGAATTTGTGTGGTTTCTATTTTTCTTTTGTTATAGATGTCTATCTTTATTCCATGATGGCTAGATAGTATGCAGTAAATGATTTCTATTTTTCTGTATATATGGAGGTTTCATTTGTTTCTATCTTTGAGAATCTTCTATGTGTATTCTTTAGCATTTAGATGGAATGTTCCGTAGATATCTGTAAGATCCATTTATTTATGGTTTATTTAACTCCAATGTGTCTCTACTTAGCTTTTGGCCCATTGATCTCTCCAATGGTGTGAGTGGGGTATTGAAGTCTCCTTCTACTACTGTGTTTGGTTTAATTAGTTTTTTTTTAATTTTTAAATTTTTATTATTATTTATTCAATTGTGTATGTGTGCTCGTATGTGTATATGTGTATGTGCGCGTGTGTATGCATGTGTGTGTAGAACCACAGATGAATTCGGGAACCACCATGGACGCCTCCACCTCCTCCTTGCTTACTTTGCCCCAGGGATTCACAGGCTCTGCCCTACCAGGACCAGAAATGAAGGCCTTTCCCGCTTGTGCCCGGCATCTATACGTGGATCTAAACTCAGGACCTTCTGCCTGCAAGGCAGAGGCTTAACCCCTGAGCCACCTCTCCAGTCCCTAATTAGTTGTTTTTTTTTTGTTTGTTTGTTTTTATCTCCTAAATGTTTAATGAATTTTGTTGCTCCCATGTTTGGTGCATATATGTTTAAGATTCTAAAATCTTCCTGGAATTTTCCCTTAACTAAGATATAGTATCCATTTGTATCTGTTATGGTTTACTTTAGTTTGAAGTCTATTTTCTGTGATAAAAAGATGGCAATTCCTGATTATTTCCTCTCTGTTTGCTTGGAATATTTTTGACCATCCTTTCAACTCTGAGAAAGTGTTTACCTTTCAAGGTGAGATGTGATTCCTACAGGCAGAGAACTGATGTGTTGTGATGTTTGATCCAAGTTATAAGCCTGTGTTTTTTGATTGGGGAGTTGAGCCCATTGACATTTAAAGTTATTATTGAAGGTGCTTAATGGTTCCTAACATTTTGTTAATTTTGTGATGTTTGCCTTTTTTTAGTCACTTATTCAGCTCTTGTGCTGATATTATTTATTCCCTTTAGCTTCTTTGATGTGTTTATCCATCTCTACCATCTTGTGTATTTCTTCCAGTGTTCTTTGTAGCTGTGCTTTAGTGGCCATACAGTCTTTTAGTCTGTTTCTGTCATGGGACATTTTCCTTTCACCTTCTAGTCTGGTACGGCTGACAGTTTTGCTAGATATAATAATCTGGGTTAGCATTTGTGTTTTTTCAGAACTTTTATTGTGTCTCTCCAAGCCTTTCTGGCTTTTACCATTCGTATTAAGAAGTCAGTTGTTATTTTGATGAGTTTTCCTGTATATATGCCTTGCTCCTTCTGGCTGTCGGCTCTTAAGATCTTGTCTTCAATGTGTATATTTGGTATGTGACCAAATATGTGTATGTTTCTTTATTGTCCTGAGTATTTGGTGTTCTGCATGCCTCTCGAATCACGATGGGTATCTCTTTTTTTAGTTCAGGGAATTTTTCCTCTATGATTTTATTGATTATACATGGTGGATCATCTTCTTGTGTGTCTATTTCTGGATACTCATGGTCTGTATCTTGGGCCTTTTGATGGTGTCCCAGAGTTCCTGTATGTTCCTCTCAAGTGTCTTTTTCAGTTTATCAGTTTCTCTCATCGACTTATGAACTTTTTCTCTCTTATCTTCCAGTTCTAAGACTCTGTCTTCTACATGATCAGTTGTATTTTTGACACTATTGAATATTTTATTATAGTGTTTATATTTTTTAGTTTCAGTATTATTTCAGTCTGAACTTTTTCCAGTGTTTCTATGTTTGTTTGTAGATCACTTTGGGCTTTTTTCAGTGTTTCTAGGTCTGTTTTCAGGCTCTCTATTTTTGTTCCAGCTGTGTCTTGTTTGTTTGTGTTTTCTTGGTATTCTTTCTTGAATTTGTTGTGTTGTTCTTGAAATGTGTTTAGCTGTTTATCTATATTGTCTTGGAGCTGTTTGAATGTATTTATAAGCGATCTTTGAAATTCATTGTCTTAGTTATTACTCTCTTGGATACCTTCCGATGGGCTATCCTCTGTGGCATATGAATTCTTAGATTTGGTGATCTTGAGGAGAGACATATTTTCTTGGATTCATGTGTTTTTTTTCTCCTTATCCTATGAGATGTTGGCATTTTTTAGGAAAGTAGATGTTGATTGTAGTTTTATTTGAAGTCCCTGTGTTTGCTAAATGATGTCTTCTATTCTGGATACCATTTTTCAGCATTTAGATGATGTTAATAGTGTCTAAGTTTTTCTAGATAACAAATGTTTGGTCTTTCACTTGCAAACCGAAAAAAAAAAAGGTAGTGATTCTAGTGTCCTCTGGCTTAGAATCATGTTGACGTTTCTCAGATGGATCTTCTGAAGTGACTATTACGTTGTCTTTCAGAAGCCTTTTCTCTCTATATTCATGAAGGTTGGTGTTGTATGAAATCTAGTTGGATTTATTTCCTGTATATGTGATTCGTGTGGGGGTGGTGCTGGCGTTGGGCAACCTAGGAGCTCACTTTCTGGTTCTGGAGAGAAAGCCTTCAGCCCCCATCTCCACAGGCCTGCTCAGCATCCAGCTCACCCAGGCCACAGGCTTGGTGGCTTGTAGGAAATTTATTTAATTGTACTACAGCTTTTGTCAAAACATCTTAGATACAATAAGATAATTCACTTGCTTATGTATATTTCAAATGGGTGCTTGGTGCTTCTCGTTGAGAAATTACAATGACAATGAAATACTTTATACCTAAAGTGGAAAATATTCTAGAAGGAAATGAAGTAGAAGAGTAATCTGATTTTAGTCACTCACTGTCACACTTAAAGCCGTTCATTAAGCCATAACTTAAAGCAGAATTAATATAGACAATAGACTTAGACAATGTAGAATTTTTTTATAATTGATTCATTAGATGATTGACATTAGCTTCAGCTATGTTAATTTTCCCAGTAGTGTTTCTTTCAATATAGATTTTAACAGAAAATGAGCAAAATAAATATGTTTAAGTATAAGAATATTTATACCAGTTTTTAAAAGTTGACAGATAAAAGTTATATAGAGCTATGGAATATGCTGTGATGTTTTGATATTGGCATGTGCTGCAGAATGATAAAATTAAGCTTTTACTCATCTTTCTTTCTGAGAGATTCACCCAGCGTGTTGGAGTTAGGAAAGCCCTAAGCCATCTCAAAAAGCAGATAAACAACAACATTTGTCTTTGTTGAATCCACTATTTCTACAACCCATTTGGCCATAATGACGTTCTTTCTACAGAAGAGTGCTTGAGAAAAAGTACAGAGTGTCAAGCTTTTCCATGATCCTTCCTTTATATCCTGCAGCTTCTCCATTTAGGGAAGTAAACAAAGCCCCAAGGTAGCAGCTAAGTTAAAATTGGTTTGCTATTTCACAGTACATTCCACAAGAAAACTGTTTGTGAACCACAGCTTGAAGTTCTCAGAGGAAAGCAGCGATGATCAGTGAGCTCTGTTTAGGTATCACACACCCCTCTGCCTTTTGGACTGTGCTACTGTTTTGTCCTGCTCACTTACTGTTTCAAAAAAATCATTATCTTATTATTATTACTGGTCAGACATGGGGCACACAGCCTCTGCTTCAGTGGTTACCTCTAGGACTTTTCTTAGCCTTAAACCTTATGGTCTTACAGAGTGCATAAAATATTGGTATTCCTTTGTATTTGCAAGTATGGAAGCAAGAATTTGACTCAAGTATATAAATACAGTGTAATACAAAATAAGTAGCTATCACATGGGAACACCTTCATTTTGATGAAGCATAATGTTTTTTATTCTTTTAAATGTTTTGTCTACCAAGAAAACAGAACTTTTCTACAGGGACTAGGAGATGCCATCTGGTAATTGTATATTCTATTTCTACAGAAAGTTCTGCTTTTGCCAATTTTTAATTTGTCTGAATGTCATTTTTTTCTTATTTCTGTGATCATTCCCAGGAAAAAACCCAAACATATCTTTTGTTATTTTTCCTGAATTTAAGAAAGAGGTTAAACACCAGAGTATATTTGTAATCCAAAGTAAAGAATGGAAATCAAGATACAGACCAAGAATCATAACATCTTTAAATTTATTCCAGTCCAAAACTCTTTGAGAACTGCTTTAAAATTCAACATTAATATGTTTCTAAACCCCACATTACAAACCAGTGTATGCTGAATGCATTAAACAGATGGCAGGTTTTCTTTTCAATGAATTGCCTTAAAATGAGTATATCAAACATTGGGTAGAATTTTTATTTTAATTTAACTTGCACTTATAACTCTAATTACATATAATGGAGGGCAAAGAACAGTTAACAGAATGCATTTATAGAAGAGTTTACAATAGCTATGTAGGATAATTGATTCATAGCTATTATTCCTAGGAAAACTCAGAAATCAGTCAGTGGTAAGAATGCGAAACATTTTCTCAGAAATAATTTGCTAGCCTCACATTTCAAAATATCTGAGTGGTCAAGCATAGATGATTTGGCAATGATGATCCCTGAAAAATGTTGACAGCTCAAATGTAAAATATGTAGTAAACAAGGGAGAAGGAACATCTGTAAGAAATCAAGTTGCAGACTGCCAATTTTAGGTTTGGTCAAATTGAATTCTGTAATAACGTGAGAGGGAGGAGGCTTTTGTGTTTATTACTGGAACCTGGACATTTTACCTGCATACAAAGTATGACAATGTGTGTGGGACTCAGAGGGAAAAATATATTCTACAGTGGGCCTCAGGCAATCATTTCAGATTGAATTCAAATGTCTTCTTGTTCACAGCAAGATACTTCATGAAGCCCTTGAACTTTGGAACCTATCCTTTCTACATGGATGGTTTAACATGAATAACATTTGATTGTTTTTCTGAATAGCTGCTAATATCAATTTGTGCATAGTGATCATAATCTTCTATTTTGCAATACAACATAACATTTCATTTCAATCTATTTGCTTAGTCCTCCAGGGAAGACAGAGAATATTAAATTTTCAAAGTTTCTCAGTGCCTTTCTTATATCTAGTATAAATAATCAAGTAAAAATAACCTCTGATGTTTCCTTAGGGCATTTAGCTCGATCCTTACAGACTGTTCATTTTCTGAGGGATTAGATAATCATAATTAATCTTAAACTTTAAAATTGCTAGATTGTCTTTATAGGTGCTTTTTTTAGTGAGAATAAATTCTGAAGAGTTGTTGAGACTCTTCCTGTTAGGATTATATGCTTGTTGATATGAAAGGCATTGCTTTAAATAAATGACAATCCCAAGTGGTGGATTATTTAACTAATTATCAAGTAAATGATTTTGTGTTATATATTAATTACAATCCTATTATCATGAAAATAAAATGAAATCAATTAGAATAAATTATTTGCCTACTCTGTTTTCAAATATATCAAGTGTATACCAAAAATATCAAGTGTAATTAACATTTAAAAACTTAGCATCCTATTCATGAGCACTGATTTCATTTTTGACTGTAGCATCTTGTCTTTCTCGGCATTGGTTTCTGTTATGTATATGTCATATGACATTTCCAGCTGTATTTATGATGGAATGCATGCTGAGCACATGGGAAATCTTGAAATAAATTTTGTGGAATGAATGAAAAAATCCACAGATATTCCATTTATTCTCCTTCAAATGTATGTGGTCAAAGAAACTGAGATGATCAAGTTTGTTTGAAATATGTATCCACTGTATTGAGAAAAGAATAAAAGATAAAAGACAAGATGCTCAAATCTAATATCAGTTATTCTAGTAGGAGTGGGAGTTTTTGAACTTGATTTTGCGTTCTAAGATTTGTTATAGATCTTGATATTGCCAAAAATTAACTACTGAGTAAGTCAGTTATTATCAATAGTGAGAAAATGATGTGCAATAAGTATTGTGTTCTTGGGTAATTAGACTATTTTAGCAAATATCAGACTACTTTGAATATTAACTACCTTTAGATGGATGAAAGATTATGTATAAATATTTTCACATATGAAGTCTAAATACATTCTGCATGATAATAGGTTGAACAGATAATATTATTTATCCTGAAGGCTGAAAGATTAATGAATATTTTATTTGAAACTATCCAGGTTTCTTTATTCTTAACTATTCTCTGATTTATATTCTTACTGATATTTTCAAGGCTGAATGTCTCAAAACATCAAAAATGCACACATATGTAAATATTATTTATACTGGTATATATCTGACTTATATATTCTTATTGATATTTTTAAGATTGAATGTTGTAAAATATTGAAAATGCACACACATATAAGTGTTATTTATACTGTTACATCTACTGTGTTAATACATAGATAACTGAAATCATTTGTTTTAATGTGTAGAAAGTCTTTCCTAGAGCCCACTGATGTTAATTGATTCAGGAAAACTTAGATATTGACCAAAACACAACATAAGAAGTACCATTAGATAATAATGTAAAAATTAGATTTTCAAGAAAACACTTTATCCAGATTATTTAATACATCGCAAATAGAGATACATTTGAATTAATATTGTATTTGCCCTTGTGTGTTTTACTTGTAGTTTTAGTATCTGTTTCTATAATCAAGTTATAAAAATTAATACTAATGTATTAAGAGATGTTCTTAATTTTAATCTCTAATAATAATGTAGTTATCTTTATATTGTGATTTTTCCTAAGATTTTGAAATAAAATATCAGGGAGTTTTGAAATTGGTATCTGTAAGTTTTTAAATGAATGGCACTGAGATTTATTTTATGAAGCCCAGTCTAGATATAACTAGATATGGATGTAATCTCAAGCTCATGAATTGTTTTGGATTAAAGACAACCTCTGCCTAAAACGTATAAAGTTTGTGTTTACAGAAACTCAGACTTGTAGCCTCAGAATCCAAAGACACAGCCTATGGTTTTATAACCATTTTGCTCTGTAATTTTTAAAATTCTGGCTGTATCTGCTGAGTGTATGTTAAGAAGTAATTTTCTTTTTCATCGCCTTTATTTCCTCAACAAAAACTCAAGTCAGAAAGAAGGGTCGTCATTCCCCTCCATTCTGAAAAATGGTGAAAATAAGCTATTCCCTTTTTGATGCTGATTACAACGTTGAAAGGTCTCTGTCAGTCCCGATATAGATCAGTGTCCTGGTCTATATCAGACGTACAAACTCACTTATCAGAATGTGAGGAAATACAAGAAAGGAAGTCAATTCAAAGTGTAAATTATTGACCCATTAAAAAGCATTGCCTTTTTAAAAAACTTCTTTTAGAGTAGAAACATGGTATTTTCCAAATCTGAGAGAAGTGGACTCAGAAAGTGTGCCTCCTTGATATGAGAATCTACTTGCTCTTTCCACAACTTAACATTTTATGTTCAAGAAATTGTAGAGAGGTAAGGGAGGGAAATTGTGACCATACATTGAGTCGATTTGTTAAATTTTTCCATAATTAAAGGTTTAAAGTATTTTTGGAACAAGTCATTTCAACAATATGCTATTTGTTAATAGAATGTAAATATTTTGTACATGATATACAAATTTATAACAGTAAAATTTATTAGAGATATGGAGGTAATTATTGTTAAAATATGTCTTAAGAGGATAGAATAGAATCTTTGAAAAATGCTAGTTCGAATATTGTAGAATTAATATTTCTCAATGTTAGAATATATGTTGCTCAGCATCAATTCTATGTCTATTGATGTCTGAAAGGATTTATTATACACAATGCTCAAATTCACCAATTTTTTTCCATAAAAGGGAACTATTTTGAAATGACTATTTTGCAGACTTAAGAAGTGACAATTATTTGAAACTGTAACTCTTTCACTAAGGACACCTAATTTAGTGGCAAAAAAATGATAAGAATTTGTAATCTGTAGTATTATCACATTCCATACAATTTTGTAAGAACTTCTGTCCTTGATTGATAAGTTCCAGTTATCGTTGGTGAAATATGATTAAACACAAATATTTTATATGTCTTAACCCTATTTTGGCATTTATTCTTACCTTGAACTTATGGAAGAGTACTACTGATAGCTAATTTTCAAAGGAAAACTGAATTGTGGAGAGGTTGAACTATTTGTATAGTAACACATTGCCTTGGAATCCATAAACGTCATGGATTTGATTCCAATTAGTGTGACTCTGATTTCTATCATCTCAACTGAATCTGCATTTAAACGTACATGGAAAGTTTTGGAAAGTCAAAATGTTTTCAAATACCTACCTCTAGTGTAATATTATAATGATATCTTTACCTTGACAATCATTTGATTAGATCTTATAAAACTTTATAAAACTTATGAAACTATATTTTATAGTAATATTGTTAATAAAGCTATACATGTAGCTTTATGTAATAAACATGGTGAAGACCTATGTGGTAAAGGTAAAATGTCATATTTAAAAATATTAGGGAGCCAAGGAGTTTATATTCATGCTCACAATTCTGGAACACAGTTCATCATGACAAAAATCATAGCATTATAGATACCAGAAGGAACCAAGAGAACTGATTGTGCCATATCAATGATAAAAACAGACAAAGGGCAAAGACCAATGCTGCATTTAAGTTGCCAGTCTGCCAAATTCCAGTTGTTTCCTACTCTGTCTTACCTAACTCTCCAGGGAATGGTACCAACCACCAATGGCTATGTCTTCCTTCATGGGTTAGATGACCTTCTGCAGGCTTTTTCAGTGTCTTGCATTAACTAAATGACTCCTTACACATATGCCCCAGAGCACAGTTCTCATTAATCAAGTTGACACTTGAAGTTAACTGGCATGTAAGGGGATGCTCAACATCATTTTTTAAAACTCAAACAACCCTCATTTGAAAAATATTACAGATGTCATTCATAAATGACCTATGAAATATGTTTTTGCAAGATAACATGCTCTTAATTATCCTAGTGGACAAAATTAATTCAGACAATTTTTTAATAATTTATAAAACAAAATTTCAAATCCATGACAGAAGTAATCATAATAATTTTTGTTGGGCCTGCCCAGGATTTGCCCTAGGGCATGGCCGAGCACATGGGACTAAAGATGATGCTGAGGGCAAGGGTCTTGGGCGTAACCTGATCACTTCACAGAGAGCCCTAATTGGCTTTCAGGTATCTACCTGCCCCCTGTGCTGAGTGGCATTGAACTTGACCATTAGCACCTGTAGGATGTATTGATCTGTGACACAATTGGATGCCCTTTTTGCGCCTTGGTGGCCTTTGTCTATAAAAGTTCCTTTTCTCCTCCCAATAAACTGAGATCTGCTTCTGACAATCTCCCCGTCCCGTGCCGAGTCTCTGGGGATAGAGGCGGAGGTGGGGACGGCCTGGAACCTGCTTTCGTCACAGCCAGCAGCTGTGTGTTTGAGTGAGTGAATGAGTGCATGAGTGGGAACTAGTTCCCACAATTTTGTTAACCATGGTGATCAATTTTTCCTATACATTTTAAAATAAGAAAACATACTGATGATATTAAATCAACCCATAAACTAGGATATAATTTTGTTTTTAATAGCAAGTAGAAAATAGTGGAAGTTAGTAGAATTGAAATGAATATTTCATGATATGATTTTAAAGTGGATTTTTGCTAACAGATCCCTCAGCAACTGCAATTGTTCTGTTCCCACTCTGATAGAAAATCATCCACTGAAATATCAAAAATAAGAGGCAGCAAGTTGGAGACTAAATTGACATCAATAATAAACACAAGTGCTTAAATATTTTAAGGACAGAAAGAGATTATTGTTCCTCTATAGTAAGCAATACATGTAAATGATGAAAGTTGCCCATAGACAAATTTCCAGAAATAGTATTAGAAGATGTCAAAACCATTACTTTTTAAATTTTTGAAAATGTTTTACATGGCATGGAAAGATGGCTCAGGGGTTAAGGCTTGGCCTCACAAGCAGAAGGTCCTGAGTTTGGATCCGAAAGCCAGTGAAAATTCCAGGTGGAAATGGCAGCAACTTGTACTTCTGATCCCAGAGCCTGGGAAACCCCAGAACTAAGCAAAGAGGACGTGGAACAATTCAGGATCATTCCTGAAGTTACACTTGGGCCTTCACAGGTACACACAGTGCCCTCTAATACACACAGAAAGACACCCACAAGAAACACACACAGACATACATGCAAAAATAATAATAAAAATAAAATAAAAATGGTTTACATTATGTACCTATTTATTATTTTTATTCATGGGCATAGCAACATGTGGAGGTCAGAGAACAACTTTTGAGAGCTACTGCTCGTCTTGCACCATGTGAGTTCTTGGGATTAAATTCAATTTATCCAGTTTCCAGGCAAGTTCCTTTACTTTCTGAACTGAACCATCTTGCAATCAGGAGCTACTGGAACCTTTAAGAGGAGCTTAATGGGAGATCCCCAGGAGGTTAGGGCCCTGCTCTGCAAAGAGATTGTAGAATTCTGACCACTTCCTTTACCTTGTTTTCACCTGAATCTGAGGTGAGCAGTTTATTCCACATCTTCTTCCAGTATTATTTTCCAATAGTCCCATTAAAGGCTTAAAACAATGAGTGACTCGGTCATGTACAAAACACCTAAAATCATGAACCAAAATACATGTTTGTTTTTTCTTGCAAGTCAGTTGTTTCAGGTAATTTTCATAGTTTTATGGAAAACTAACTAATACTCCAGATTGAGAGAAGTGTTTCAAATGATTGGACCATTAGTCTATTAGTGGTGATGTAATTTATAGCAGCAAGGGTTGAGTATGCTGATTAGTAGCTAAATGAGGAAAACATAGTTCTGTTGGGAGTTTTTGACTCTTTACCAAAAGTATCCTCAGATACTGATTTCTTACTCTTTTGACATGGGTACTGGTAGACTCTGCTCTTCATGATTCATGCAATGATTAAGCTCTTCCATTTTGACATTTCCCATCGACTGTGATATTACTCAGGCGGCATGCAGGAAGAAAGGAAATACAGAGGGTCTTACTGAAGCTTTAGGGGCCCGTCTTAGATACATGACAGAATTTAAACCCATTATCAGTTAACTGGAGTTTGGCACATGATTCTGCTTTGAAAGTGGATAGAAACATTGTCTAGTGGCAAGTCTAAAACAGGAAGAGAGCATGCATATTAATGAGCAAATGAAATAGACAGAAAACATTGCTTTGTGTCAGGCTATGCCTAATCTCTCCCAAAATTCAAGAGATTTGGTTCAAATTTGATTTTTCCTGATGTGGTAATAATATTAGCATAGAATGTTTTGGTTACAATCACTCTGAATTTATTTAATCTTAGTTGAGATTAAATTACTGTTAACACTATGAGAATTTTAATAATTGTGTGCTACACGTATTGATGTGATCCTTTTGTAAAGAAAATGGGTTAATTTTAATAAGATCAAACTAGGTAATTGACAGCAAATTCAACCTGATTGCATTTAAATCTAATTTCCTAAAACATTAGAAAAGAAAGAATATATAAAGTACCATTCTCCACAAGACCTAAATAAATAAGCATCACAACATCAATACCAAAATTACAAAACCCATTCCAACAATTCTCCAATCATGGGATTTTCTTGTACATTAATCATTACATTTACAACTGATAAGATTCTAGTCCTATGGCAACAAAATGTAATAAAAAAATCCTTCTCTCAAAGCTTGCTAATATTACATCTTAGTATCTCCCTTTGGAGATTTCTGACTCGCAAATATTCTTTAGTCATCTATTCCACTAAATATTAAGGTAATAATAGTTGGTTGCTTTATGTTTTCAAAACAATAATGTTAATAACACTATGTTTTCTGTTCTTTCCAGATGCTAGTCCAGCTGGAAAATAGCTCAGTGGGTAAATGACCTGAGTTCACATCCCCAGTATAAAAGTAAAGCTGGGTTCAGCAATCATGTAGAAACCCCAGGAGTAAACAAAGGAAGATTCTTGGATTTGTTGGCTAACAGCTCTACCCAAAGTGGTGAGTTCCAGGTTCAGGAAGAAATGATCTCTGGGGGGAAAAATCTGGAAAGTTATTGAGAAAGATACACCCAATGTTGACCTACACACACACACACACACAGACACACACACACACACACACACACACACACACAATACATGTGTACTCAGCCATGCCACACATAGATGTTTTTTACATTTTAATTACTCATGCCTGTGTCTTGTAACCTCTAATTTGACTGATTCTCCATTAAAGATAGTAGGGTTTTAATTTTTCTATGTTTAAGCCTCATGATATTCTTGTTCAAATACTGAGTACATAAAGTGCTATTATTTGTTTACCAGGAAACTCAGTGTTTCAGAAGTGAATTTCAAACTTTCAGCTTTCATACAGTGAAAGTCAAAAGCCACAACCATATGGTCCACCAAGGAAAGCACATGCTTTACCTGTGCCTCAAGTCACAGTTAGATCACGCACTTTTATATTTTCCATTTTCAAGTCTCAAAGAATAAAATTATCACATCATATCTGTAAAACTACACAAGCAGAGGTGAAACACAGAGAAGAGCTTTGTTTGCTTCACCGCAAAGTCAGGTAAGCCAAAAAGACTCCTTTCTGTAACCTGTGAACAAGAATCTCTGCTTACAATTCACTCTCCTCCTACAAGTAATACAAAATATGGTTTTGTCTTACTTAAATATCTCTTTCCTTACATCACTTTAATCTTTAGTAATACCTTCACTTCACCAGTGCTTGAATTCCTTGCCAATAAAGCAGGGACATTTGCATCTGTTTAGCAAATTTTCTTAAAATAGAAAGATAACAATAACAGCTAGCTCTTTATAACCATCTTGAGTAAAGCACCACAGTGTCCGCTTTGTTCTTTTATGTGGCTACAGTGACCTTTGCTTTTGTTTTGGTTCTTGTGTATCATTCCTTTATAGCTCATTCATTCATTCATGCACCACTCAGTAAGTCCACAGGCAAATCCATCATCCACACTTATTTGGCTTCTACTCTGCAGCTAGATAGGGCAATAGAAGAACATGGTACCTACTAGTCACTGTGAAGGCTACCTGGGTAAAACAGTGCACAAAGAAACATCTATGCAGGAATCATCACAACTAAGGAGAAAAGTGTGATCTGGGAAAATGAATCAGTGTGTATATAAGCAGACAGGTAGGAACCAGGTATAAGTTAACAATGAAGCCAAAAGTCTGGGGGCCAATGTGTAAGAGAAGAGAAAGATAGCTGAGAGAGGCTACATTACAAGGAACCCTGTAACTTAGGTAAAGGTATGTAGAGTTCATTGACTACATTAGGGAAATATACTTACCCAATATTTTTCTGACACAGGTTACTTCTTCGGTCATTATTTGACACAGCAGACTGTGTGAATTTTCTCAAAGTGCAGACAGGTTTCTGTTGCCTCTGCATGAGTGTATCATCTGGACTGCCAGTCTGCATAGTTATGCTTCTAAGTAAACTCTGCTGCATATAGTTTGCTTCTTGTTTTACAGGTTGAGCATTTCAGAATTACAGCAGACACTCTCTACACATAGATCATGGAGCTATCAAAAACTTACATTAGTGCTATTACTTTTCAGTCCTGAGTCATTCCCTCTGTGGATCTATTTTCTCAGCAGCCTGTGAAAACCCATTTTTGCTTTCCTTTCCTGAAGGGAAGTAGATTTTCTCTAAAAAAAGCAGTGGAAATAGTACTCTCCAGGAAACAGCAGCCACACATGTACACACCTATACAAACGCACACACACACACACACACACATTCACTTATTTAAACAGTTTCACTATGATATTGTTAATCTGAACACAAATTTCATTATGCTCTCAGTGTTTATGAATCAGGCATACAATCTTAGAATCTTCATTACTTTTCCAGTTGACCACTAATCACTGCATGTGAGTAAGGTGAGACAAGACTAGCAGAGAACAAGCAGGCAGAAGAATAGACAGAAGCCATAGCTGGATATGAAGTCAATAAAATATACAACCATCTGAATCTTCTGAGAAAATTAACAGCAATCTTCAAGTGTTGTTCCCTCTATTTGGAATAATTTTCTGCTTCATCATTTTTTTAAAAATTTTTTTATTATTATTTATTCAATTGTGCATGTGTACGTATGTATGTGCGCGCGTGTGTGTGTGTGTGTGTCTGTGTGTGTGTAGAACCACGGACGAATTCGGGAACCACCATGGACGCCTCCACCTCCTTCTGCCCCGGGATTCACAGGCTCCGCCCTACCAGGACCGGAAACACAGGCCGCCCCCACTTCCGCCTGGCGTCTATACGTGGGATCTGGGATCTGAACTCAGGACCTTCCGCCTGCAAGGCGGAGGCTTAACCCCTGAGCCTCCTCCCCAGCCCTGCTTCATCAATTTCTTCCTTATTCTGGTCTACTCCTGAAAACTTAGCTTAGAAATTGTCTCTGCAAAGCCATATTATGCCTGATCTCAATTTCCCGCCTATCCTAGGATGATTCCATATTCCACAGCATTTTCCTATATGAGATGAATTCCTATCCTTCTTAATAAATTTTAGTTTTGTTCTGAAAGCTTTGCTCGGCTTTTATACATACTAGCCAGCAGAATACTGAACATGTAGCTGATGCCTACTAAATATCTTTTGTATAATTTGATGGGAAATGCCCTGTTTAATACACTAGCAATGTGCTACTTGGTATGTACCAACTTACTTGGCCCTCTAATAAACTTATGATGAATTATTGTTATGCTCGGTCTGCATATTAGGAGAAAACTGAGATTTGACCAAAATGTAGGAAGGAAATTATTGCATTGGTGATAATAAGGAAAATATATCTTAGAATTAATGTAGGAGGGAGAGTTATTTTTGAAGTCATAGAAGCTATTTTTATCTTTTTTGAGAAAGAGAGAGAGAGAGAATACATATGTGCCCTGTGTAGACCTCAGAGGGCAACTCTCAGATGTTGGCTTTCTCTTTCCACAATGTGAGTCTGGGATTGAACTCAGGTCACTAGGTTTGCTTGCTGGTACCTTTAACTTCTGAGCTATCTCACAGGCTCTTACCTCCTGCTTTTGAAATTTACCAACTCACTTTCAATTAGATTTATTGTAAAATTGGAAGTCTTGTCTATATCATGTAAAACCTTTCATGATTCAGCCAACTTGAAGTTCTTAACCCTATGATATGCTTCAGACTATTTGTTGAACATATTTTCTAGTCTTCATATACATCATAGCTTTTCTAAGCACACAGACATTCACTGTTGAATCATCTGTCTCTTTGATGAGAGTACTTTTCCCTTGGCTATTCACTAAGATACTCAGATATTAGTTTAAAAAATATTTCTTTACAAAGGCACTCTTTTGCCCTTTACTGTTTAATTTCATCTTAGTTCAAATCCTTTTTAAAAACAAAAGAGTTCTTGATTATTTTGCTTCTTTAATGATTAAACACATGCTGAATTAGTTATCTGGATATAGAGCTGTTGCAATTAGCTTGCATTGTTGCTGACAAAATCATGATATGCAGCTTAAGAGAGTAATAGGTGATAGCCTTGTTATAATTCTTAGTCCAGCTTGGCAAGGGGGTATACACCATCGCCAAAGGGCTGGGGGAACTGGCCATACCAAATCCACATAACATCTGCAAGTAGAACAATCCTTACTTGTCAGACTAGCATATCTGGTCAAGTATACAGAAGTATGCAAATGTTTTAAACTAGTTCTCTGTATTTTATTCACATCTCCAAGGATTAATTCTATCCACCATAGGTTGGATCTTCCCTACCAACTAAACCATCTCCTGCAGATTTGTTCTGAGATTAATTTAGCTATTATCTACAAATTTGCCCAGAGATCAAACCCTCAGCGATTGAGTTGATGCCTGTACCTAACTGTGACAAACTCCAAGAAGAGTCCCAGAAGACTTTGCGGCACATGGAGATCCAAGATGGCACGCAACATCTAAAAAGCTTGGTAGATGTCAGTTAGGGCACAAGCATGAATAGGCTAAAGTTTTCTTTGGTGGAAATTCACAAAAGCAGACATTCTGGAGAATAGCCATAGGAATAAGTCTCCTTGTACTTCGGCTATTAAATTTTCATGAACATAACATATAATCCAGTTGTAAGCTCCCACTGAGCTAATGCATTTCAATATTGTGTTAGCATTTTTAAAGAATCATTCTTCAGTTTGCAAAGCTTCCAGATTGTTGTTGACCATAAGTTATCTCATTTGATAGTTAAATTAACTCATCTTATCCTATTAATGCAGAGTAGATTATTGAATGCTATTAGCTATAATGTAACACATTGAAAAATTTTAACTTTGTGTTCAACAGATAAACATTATAGAATATATTAGAGAAGTGTGGGGCTTTATTGATTCATTTTGAAATTTTGCTTATAACATTGATATATTTATAAAACAAAGGAAAAGGAAGAGAAGGGAAGAAGGGAGAGAAAGAAAGAGAGAGAGAGAGAGACCTGTGTATAGGCCAGAGTACAACTATTTAAAGTTGGTTCTTTTCCTCTCACATGTGGGCCTCTGAGACTCAACCAAGTTTACCAAGTTTGCAAAGGTATTTTTAACCTGCTAAACCATCTCAACCCAACCAATAGGTATTTTTTTATTAATACATTTTTATTATTATTTCAGCTCATACAAACTTAATAGGTACACCAGCTCCCTCCCTCCCTCCTCCTCCCCCCATACCCCCTGCTCCCCCTCCCCTTCCCCCTCCCTCCCCACCCCCCAGTGCCTCCCGCCTCAATTCCCAGAGAGTCCTTTCTTGTGCATGCCTGATTTTCCTCTGGGCCCTCCTCTCCGATGACGTACAAGGACCCAGTGGCCTTTCCCTGAACCCTTTCCCGTGTTCCCCTTAAGTATAGGAACACTACTGTGGCTGACAATCCCTTGCCTCCAAGGATCTTGGTGCCTTTAGCAAATGCTAGACTTTGTGAGGTCAATAGTGTGTTGGACAATGCGCAGGGCATGTAAAGTCCAATTATGATTGCTTCAGCCCTAACTTGTATGGAGTATCTTACATATCATTGCTCCTCCTATCCTTTTGCTCTTACACTCTTGCCGCCCCCTCTTCGGCAAATTTCCCTGAGCTTCAGGATGGGGAGAGATTAAGTTGGCCTAGTTCTAGGTGGTTGATATAGAGTCTCTGAAGTTCTGGATGGTGGTTTCTTGATTTTCTTTTGCAGTTTTGCTGCTCCTGCAATGCCCTTCACTCCATCCTGGTAGGCATTGTATGTTACCCCCTGGCCAGAGACAAAAAGCTGTTAAACTAGAGTCTTGTGATAAAAGCACATTCAAAGGTAGATGTAATAAAAGTGGGAAACCACAGTGAGGGAGGGGTCTATCACCCATTTGCAAAATGGTTACTTTTTATCTGCCAGATTATATGCCCTCCTCTTCTGGTGAGATCATACCCCCTCAGTAGTAAATGATCAGGAACAAAAGTCTTGTGAACTTAATCAGATGTCTCATTACTTATTTGAGTTCTTGATGGAGGCCTATTTTCTCTGCTGTAACATGGTCCTTTCTCTCCTTGTTTCTGGTGTGGCCCTCCTACCCCATCCCTCCTGTTCATAATCCTTGCAATTACTGTCTCTAGGTGGGCTGGGTGGGTTTGGTACTAGGAGCCACCTATTAGGGAGTACATACGGCGCTTAATTTTCTGGGTCTGGTATACTTCACTTAATATAATTGTTTGAATGACATCCATTTCCTGGCAAATTCCAGTAATTCATCATTTTTGATGGCTGAGTAGTACTCCATTGTATAGATGTACCACAGTTTCCTTATCCACTTGTCAACTGTTGGACATTTGGGTTGATTCCATGACTTTGCTATTGTAAACAGTGCTGCTATGAACATGGTCGTGCTTGTGCTATCGAGGTGAACCTCTGCTGTATGGGGGGTTATTCCCAAAAGTGGAATAGCAGGGTCATATGGTATTTCAATCTTTAATTTCTTTAAGAATCTCCAGACAGCTCTCCAGAGTGGTTGTATGAGCCTGCATTCCCACCAGCAATGTAGGAGAGTTCCCCTCTCTCCACATCCTCTCCAGCATTTGTTGTTGTTTGTATTATGGATTTTTGCCATCCTGACCAGGGTGAGATGATATGTCAGGGAAGTTTTGATTTGCATTTCCCTGATGGCTAAGGAAGTGGAGCATTTTCTCAGATATTTGTTAGACATTTTAATTTCATCCCTGGTAAAGTTTCTTTTAAGTTCCAGGGCCCATTTTTTAATTGGGCCATTGGTTTCCTTGGTGTTTAGTTTTCTAAGGTCTTTGTGCACTCTGGACAGGAGAGTTCTATCATTGTGTGGTTAGTGAAGATTTTTCTCCCATTCTGTGAGTTGCCTTTGAGCTCGCGTTATAATCTCTTTATCTGAACAGAAGCTCTTTAATTTCACAAGATCCCAACTGTTGAGAGTTGGTAGCAGTGACTGTGCCATTGGATGTCTGTTTAGGAAATGTTGGCCTAGCCCAATCAGCTCGAGGGAGTTCCCTATCCTTTCAACTATGGTTTTTATAGTCTCTGGCCTGATATCAAGGTCCTTGATCCATTTGGAATTAAGTCTTGTACATGGTAACAAGTACGGGTCCAGCTTTAATCTTCTGCATGTGGAGATCCAGTTTTGCCAGCACCATTTGTTGAAGATGCTGTTCTTTTTCCATTGGATTTTTTGGACCCCTTTGTCAAAGACCAAATGGCTGTAACTTTGTGGGCTAATATCTGGGTCTTCAATCCTTATCCATTGATCTGTGTGTCTATTTTGGAGCCAGTACCAGGCTGTCTTTATAACTATGGATTTGTAGTATAGACTTAGGTTTGGTATGGCAATACCTCCAGCAGTGTTTTTGTTACTCAGGATTGTCTTTACTATCCTGGGTCTTTTGTTCCTCCATATGAACTTTGAGATTGTTTGGTCAACTTCTTTGAAGAATTGCTTTGGGATTTTGATTAGTATAGCATTGAATTTGTATATTGCCTTTGGTAGGATGGTCATTTTTACGATGTTGATTCTGCCAATCCAGGAACAAGGGAGGTCTTTCCACCTTCTGGTGTCTTTTGCTATTTCTTTCTTTAGGGTTTTAAAGTTTCCATTGTAAAGGTCTTTTACCTCCTTGATTAGGTTTATACCAAGGTATTTCATTTTTTTAGGGGCTATAGTGAATGGGATGGTTTCTCTCAAGGCTTTTTCACTTCTTTCATTCTGGGCATATAGGAAGGCCTCTGGTTTTTGCACATTTATTTTGTATCCTGCCACCCTGCTGAGCTTCTCAATTAGTTCCAGAAGCTTCCTGGTGGAATTTTTGGGATCACTCAGGTATAAGATCATGTCATCTGCAAATAGGGATAGCTTGACTTCTTCCTTGCCGATTTGAATCCCTCTTATGTCCCTTTCTTGTCTTATGGCTTCAGCTAAGACTTCAAGTACAATATTGAATAGAAGTGGTGAGAGTGGACAGCCTTGTCTAGTTCCTGATCGAAGTGGGAATGCTTCCAATTGTTCCCCATTGAGCATAATCCTTGCTGTGGGCTTGTTGTATACAGCTTTTATTATATTGATAAAGGTTCATTCCATTCCTACTGTCTCTAGTGTTTTGATCATAAAAGGCTGTTGGATCTTGTCAAAAGCTTTTTTGCATCTATCGACAGTATCATGTGGTCTTGGATTTTGGACTGGTTTACATGATGAATTACATTTATTGATTTGCGTATGTTGAACCAACCTTGTGTACCGGGGATGAAGCCTACTTGGTCCCCGTGAATGATCTTTTTAATGTGTTTTTGAATCTGATTTGCTACGACTTTGTTGAGAATCTTTGCGTCTGTGTTCATCAGAGAGATCGTCCTATAGTTTTCTTTTTTAAGTGAATCTTTATTAGGTTTTGGGATTAAAACAATATTAGCTTCATAGAAGGAATTTGGTAGCGTTCCTTCCTTTGCTATTTGATGGAACAGTTTAAGGAGTATTGGTGTTATTAACTCCTCAAATGTCTGGTAGAACTCTATGCTGAATCCATCTGGTCCAGGACATTTTTTGGTGGGAAGATTTGAGATTACTTATTCAATTTCCTCATATGTTATGGGACTATTTAAATAATTCACAACTTCCTGATTTAATTTAGGTAAGTTGTGTTTACTTAGAAATTCATCCATCTCTTTTGTGTTGTCAAACTTCACAGAGTATAATTTTTTTGAAATATGATGTTACAATTCTCTGGATTTCTTGGGTATCAGTAGTGATAACTCCATGTTCATTTCTAATTTTGTTAATTTGGGTTTTCTCTTTCTTGTTTTTGGTTAATTTAGCTAGGGGTGTATCAATCTTATTGATTTTTTCAAAGAATCAGCTTTTTGACTGGTTGATTTTTCTATCGTTTTCTTAATCTCGGTTTCAGATATTTCTCCCTTTATTTTGCTAATCTCCTCTCTTCTACTACTTTTGGGATCAGATTGCTCTAGTTTCTCTAAAGCTTTAAGCTGCATTGTTAAGTTGTTTATTTCTGATGTTTCCATTTTTTTGATGTAGGCATTAAGAGCTATGAACTTACCTCTTAGAACAGCTTTCATTGTGTCCCAGAGATTTTGGTAAGTTGTATTTTCATTATCATTCGCTTTCAGGAAATCTTGAATTTACTTTTTAATTTCTTCCTGAATCCAGTTCTCATTCAGCATCATATTGTTAGGTTTCCAGGAGTTAGTGTATTTTCTCTTGTTTGTTGTGTTGTGGATGTCCAGCTTTAGGCCATGGTGGTCTGACAGGGCGCAGGTTAGAATTTCAACTTTTTTGTACATGTGTAGATTTGTTTTATGGCCCAATATGTGATCTATTTTGGAGAAAGTTCCGTTTGCTGCTGAGAAAAATGTGTATTCTTTGGTGCATGGGTGAAAAGTTTGATAGAGATCTGTAAGGTCCATTTCTTTAAGGGTTTGATTAATGTCCAAAGTGTCTCTGTTAAGCTTTTGACCTGTTGATCTATCCCATGTTGAGAGGGCGGTGTTGAAGTCCCGAAGAATTATCGTTTGGGGGTTGATTTTTTGCTTTAGATGCTGTAGGGTTTTCTTAATGAATGTGGAAGGGTCCGTATTGGGTGCATATATGTTCAGTATTGTGAAGTCTTCCTGGTGAATTGTACCTATGACTAAAATGTAGTATCCATCCGTGTCTCTTATAATTTTCTTTGCTTTGAAGTCCACTTTGTCTGATATCATAATGGCTACCCCTGCCTGTTTTCTGCTTCCATTTGCTTGTAGAATTATTGACCAGCCTTTCATTTTTAGGGCATACCTATCTTTTGTGGTGAGATGGGTTTCCTGCAGGCAGCAGATTGATGGATTGTGATTTTTAATCCACATTTGTAATCTGTGTCTCTTGATCGGTGAGTTAATTCCATTAACATTTAGTGTTATAATGGGGAAACTATTTTTGATTCCAGACATTTATTATGTTTAGTAGTTTTTATAAGTATATTGCTTCGCTTTTAATGGTGTTATACTTGCCTTCTGTTCTCCTGAATATGCCTGTTTTTTTCTTCATGTTTGAGTATCATTTCTAGCATTTTTTGAAGGCCTGGTTTGGTGGACATGTATCCCTTCAAGTTGTCTTTGTGCTGGAAGATTTTTCTTTCTCCCTCCATCATGACTGATAGTTTTGCAGGGTAAATCAGCATAGGTTTACATTTTTGCTCATTCAATTCTTGAAGTATGTCTCTCCAAGCCCTTCTTGCTTTTAGTGTTTCCATTGAGAAGTCATTTGTTATTTTAATAGGTGTACCTTTAAAAGTGACTTGTTTTTTTCCCTTGAAGCTCTCAGCACCAGTTCTTTATCTTGAATGTGGAGTGTTTTGACTATTATTTGCTGTGGAGAGCTTCTGATTTGGTCATATCTGTTTGGGGTGCGGAATGCCTCTTGTATATGGATGGGCCTCTCTTTTTTTAGATGAGGAAAGTTTTCCTTGATGATCTTTTGAAAAATTTCCTCAGGGGTGGTATTTTGAGATTCTTGCTCTGGCATTCCATGAATACGCATGTTGGGCTTCTTCAGGGTGTCCCATATCTCCTGGATATTTCTCTCAAGTATCTTTTTGGCTTTAACAATCTCTTCCATTGAGCTGGTTAATACTCCCACTTTATCTTCAAGATCTGAAATTCTGTTTTCTGCTTAGTTAGTTCTGCTGATAAGACTCTCTGTGGAGTTCTGGGTTGAAGATAACTTGTTTTTTAGCTCAGTTTTAAACTCTGCTTGAGTCTGCTTTAACTCCTCTATGCCAGTTTTTGATTCTTGCACTGTTTTTCTCAATGTGTCTGTTGTGTTCCTCCTCAAAGTGATTGATTCGATTATTTAATTCCTCTCGGATTTCCTCTTTCATAATATTGAGCATGGTAATGATCATATTTGAAGGTCGTTATCCTGGGTCAGGCTTTCTTGGCCATTTTCCATGGGTTTGTTCTGGTTGGAGTCTAACATTATGGGATTAATTCCTTCAGTGGGAGATCTGTTTACTTGAGTGTTGTTTCTCATGGATTTGCACTTTGACTTTAGCATTGTCGTTTTAACTCTTAAGATCTTCTCTTAATTTCTGTGCGTTTTTCACTGAATTATTTGGCCTGGGGTTTTGGGGGTGGGCGGAGACGGAGCTTACCTAGGTCGAGGTGAGTCCAGGCTGGACCCCTGAGCGTCCCCGGCGGCGGAATGGGGGAAGGAAGGATGGGGCGTCGGCGGGGCGCTATTTAAACCTGGGGGGCCTGGGGGTGAGCCCGGTGCAGGGGGGTGCCCTCTCCTTCTCACAGGTCCTGCGCAGGGGCTCTGGCTGGATGTTGGGAGGAGCTGGGTCCCTGGGGCAGCCTGGGGCTCTGGGGATGGGCGGGGACCGAGCTTACCTGGGTCGCGGCGCGGTGAGGCCCGGCTGGACCGCGCGCGAGTCCTGGGTGGCGGAGTGGAGGGGAAGGGGGGATGGGGCGTCGGCGGGGCCCAATAGGTATTTTTTGAACTTTACTTATTTATTTTATGTGTGCATGTATTAGTGGACATTGTAGGTCCCTGTGAAAGCCCAAGGGTAAATTTGGGAATCATCCTGAATTGCTTCTAACTCCTTTTTGGTTTACTGTGGGATTTCCAGGCTTGGCCCTTCAGAGTCAAAAGTACAGGCTACTGCCATTACTACCTGGTGTTTTTTTAATGTGGGACCTGGGATCTGAACTCATGTCTTTCTGCTTGGGCATCAGAGTCTTAATCCCTGAGCCATCTGTCCAGCTCAACATACATATTTTTAATTTTTTTTCTGCCTTTACAAACATATTGAGTATTCATTCCAGTTTCCCTTCCACCTCCCTCCCATCCTTTTCCTTCCCTTCTCATTCCCTCCCACTCTCTCCCACCCTTCCTCCTGTATGGTTCTATATACCCCAGGGTTCATTCTGGCTTGTCTATTCTTGTGGGCTCAGGCCCTAGTGGTATCTCTTCAGGCCACCTGACTGATATGTGCATTTCCCTTCACTCATCCAGCTTTAGACCTAAAGGTTTCCACTGTAAGTTCCCATTCTATAACAACAGCTACCTACAGAGCAGTTTGATCAATGTAGGTATTTTTGAAAGGTGTGTTATTAATTCGGCAGTGCTCTTGAATCTTTGTGGACACAATATTATAAGTTTATATTGTCTTCTAGGGAAAGACATAAATTACATGTCTTAAAAATGTATCATATTATGTTACTACATCTTGGTCAATTTTCTGTTGCCACTAGTAACTCAGATTTAATTAGTTGTAAAGAAACTAAGGAACAGATTGAAGGTCAAAGTTTTACTTCCAGCTGAAATGGCTGAATGCAGTATTTGTCTCTGTGTGTACAAAATCATAAGCAATATAACAGGAAACAGAGTCCTAGTCAACTGACTTTTACTGAAGAGTAATGTTAGCCATTAGTATATCATCTACATGCATAGAACAACCTGTTATTGAAGATAGAGTTCTAATAATACTTAAAATGTAATCATTACATTTTAGTATCTCTGTGTGGAGATTACATTCTGGTGAATTTTAGAAGGTATAACAATATTTGAACAATTGTAGAAGATTAATTTGGACTGCAGTAGGAAGAAATGATAAATTATACCTTGCATGTTCGAAAATTGATTTACACATCATGTCAAATTTCTCATGTTTTTGCATCCAGTAATTACATTCTACATGACTGAAATCTTTTCTATAAATATATGTACATATAAGCTGAAAATATTTTGCTAATTTGATTATGTATTCAAGTAACTATATTAAGGAGGCTGGAGAGGTGGCTCAGGGATTAAGCCTCTGCCTTGCAGGTGGAAGGTCCTGAGTTCAGATCCTAGACTCCACGTATAGACGCTGGGTGAAAGCGGGGGAGGAGGGGGGTGTGGCCTGCGTTTCTGGTCCTGGTAGGGCGGAGCCTGTGAATCCGGGGCAGAGTAAACGAGGAGGAGGTGGAGGCGTCCATGGTGGTTTCCGTATTCGCTCATGGTTCTACACACACACACACACACACACACACAATTGAATAAACAATAAAAAAGTCAAGTAACTATATTAAGAATTATTTCCTAAGTTTTAAAACAATGCAAAGCATGGGGGAACTGAAGTTAAGCTAAGATTAGACAACATAGTGATTCCCATATAATTAAAGGATTAATTATATCACTATAATAAGCACTAGGCCAGAGATGTGGATAGGGCAAAGAAAAGTAAGGACTCATTCCACTTAGTGAGGACAGTGAATATACATCCCAGAGAAGAATATATTGGAATGAAATCCTAAAGAAAGAGTTTGAAGGATTGCCAAATAGATAAAAAAAAAAAAAAAAAAAGTATGTAGCCAGAAGAAGGAATTGTGGAGATCAGAAGGAAGTGGATTTCACAGAGATATGTGGGCAGCTACTCAGGTTGAATACAGCTGTATGCCTGTGAGAAAGAGTCACACATACTATGTATTCATGAATTCATCATGAAGAGTTACTCTGCCAGCACTGATGAGGGGCTAGCCTCCAAGATGTTCTTTGCCATCTAGATTTGCTACTCACACTCTTGTGCAGTTTGTTTTTGCATTGCACCAAAATTCATCTGTGTGAATTATAACATAAATTAGAAGTGATACGTAATTTTTCTGAGATGAGGTTTAGAAAAGATAATGTATCTTCCTTGATATTTCTAGCTCTCTCTTGCTCTGTGTACACACATACATGTAGAAACATATGTATATATGCATATGGGTACACATGTATATGTTGCCATGTTCCCTGAGACCAATACTAACAAACTGAAGCATCCTGCCAAAGGTCACATGAATGAAGAGAAACCCTGCTTTCTGCCTGTTCAGATCATTACAGTGGTAGCACCTACCTCCCAGCTCAATAGAGTCAGATCCATCTAGATGATCTGTCCTTACTTCCTGATTCCCAGAAGCTAATACAATAAGCACCTGTTGCTTTAACCTGTGGAATTATGAGATATTTTAGTGGGTGGTGATGGATAAGAATAGAGTACTCATTTCTGATCCCTGGGAAACTTGAAGATACTAAGCCCAAATAGAAGTTTGTATTAAAGACTGGGTTTTTCATGAGAGGCAAGGCAAATCCATTGACAGATTTTAGGGGGAAAAGTCGTGTAAGAAATTATGGTTCAGAGTGATAAGATGAGGTTTGTACACTGCTTTTCCTTTTACCACTATTGCTTATTTGCCAACCTTCCAAAAGGCCTGAGATACTATGGCACATGTTGACTTGCAGTATGACTCATTGTTCTAGGATCTCCTATGAACAGATGTAGAGTCTCATTCTTTTAAAAAGAATTTCACCTGAACATATAATTTGCTAAGCATTGTGAGAGGCATAGAGTAAGTGATCACATAGAAGGTGATCACAACTCAAGGTAGGACCTGGGCTCTGGGACTTACTGGAAAAGTGACAAAGGAATGAAGCTAAAGAATGAATGACAAAAGAAAATAAGCAGGACCAAAACACTTTGCATACAAAACATGTACTGTAAGTTTTGATAGTATAGGGCTGGACAGGTGGCTCAGGGGTTAAGCCTCCGCCTTGCAGGCGGAAGGTCCTGAGTTCGGAACCCAAATCCCACGTATAGACGCCAGGCAGAAGCCGGGGCGGCCTGCGCTTCTGGTCCTGGTAGGGCGGAGCCGTGAATCCCGGGGCAGAAGGAGGTGGAGGCGGCCATGGTGGTTCCCGGATTCGTCCGTGGTTCTACACACACACACACACACACACACACACACGCACACATACATACGCACAAGCACACAGTTGAATAAATTTAAAAAAAAATTAAAAAAAAATTTTGATAGTATAACTAATAAGAATCTTCTACCCAAAAACCTTTGCATAATCACTTGGTACTGTAAATGATAAAAGGAAAAGATTTTAGCAGCTGGAAATATTTCTTGAAGTCCATAAATGAAAATAAGAAAAAAAAGCAGAAACCAAATTTTTCTTATTTCTTAAAATAGGATGTTGTTAAAAAATTGTCAAATTCACATATGTGCATAATATACACTGATCACTCTTGCTCCACACACTCTCCCTTCTCTGTGCCACCACTCCTTATCCCTGTCCTAATAAACACCTTTCTCACTTTAATGTCTTAATAAATTGTTAGGGTTTTGTAAATCAATTAAGAGCTGGTTTATAGCTGGATTTATAACCAGTTTTACAAAATGTTTATATAATAAACAGGAAAATGGCATCATCAAACTATGTATCTACATAGAGTTTGAAATGTATAGGAATAAAGAAATCGATATTATATTCACACCAAAATATGCATATATCTGAATTGAGAAGAAAAATTCAAGTCTTAATAAACAAATAAATTGAAAAAGAGATGGAAAATAAAGCCCTTTATTTTTATACAAAATATTATTAATAGAAATATAATGTACTCTGGCTGTCCTGATGAAGTTTTCAAGCATCTCTCACTGTAACAATCATCCTAAAATAGGTTGCAAGCAGTTAGTTCCTCCACTGTAACAGCAGGAAGTTATACCAACAGGGCAAATAGACTATTAAGAGTCATGTATGCATTCCATCATTTACAATGCGTGCACATTGTGTCCACATAGCTCAGTGAACTTCAGCTGCTTCCATCAAGCTGCTGTCTTCTGATGCAGAATGTAGTGTGACAGTAACTTTGGAAAGGAAGGAAACAAGGAACAGGGCAGAACTGCACAGGTAAATGTTGGGCAGATTTTATTAAAGCCATCCTGATACAAATACATACTCCTGTTTTAAAATTTCCTTTTCCACAATAACTTAAGTGAGGCATACCCTTTGTGGTCAACATATATTAAGTTCCTTCATTCTTCCTACATTTCTTCAGATTTAAAGCTGCACTTTAGCTCAAATCTTTTTTGTCTTTAAAGTCCCATCCCATAGCCCAGTTTCTTTTTACATAGAACATCACTTATGTGTTTGAAGAATGGACTTAAATTTCAAAGTTTAATTTCAAACATACCATCATACCACCAAAACACTGGCACAAACAAGTTAGCAGTGTAAACAAATAATCAATCAATCATATTTTAAAAAATAAGGCAAATGATATTTCTTTGCCTTTACACCATTTGTTATGACTGCTGGATCATTCCCTATATAGAGGGAATCATGTAGAAAATTTTTGCCAGGGAATATGAAACAAAATAATGTAATCTCTTCAAAATTATCTCTGAAGATGGTTGAAATGACCTATCCAAGATTTGGATGATTCAATTAAAATTCATCATTTTATGACTTTTTGCGATTGCATTGATGAGTTTGTTTTCCCTCAGTGGCAAATTGCCATGCAAAGGAAAAAGAATACAACAAACACCTAGAGCATAGAAAATCACTGGTGGTGTTTTCCTAGATTGATCTTTTGAAATTTTTCTCAAGCAGAAGCACATGCATAATATTCTTAAGTAGAAATAATTTTAAGCGTTTTCTTTTAAAATAAAGGATGATGAATGAATCCCACACCAAGTGTCTTCCCATGCACCGCGATGTAGTTTCCTGTAAAATAATTCTTTCCTCTGCCTTGGGACTTTGTCTTCATTGTGATCACTAAGGAGGCAAACAGAGAATATTTCAAAATTGAAGTTTTCAGCTTCATTGCGTGGACTATTTCATTTTAGAAATTAGAAAACTCTTTTAAAACCATAAATATGAGCACAGTTTTCAGAAATGTTTTACTAAATCCCAATAAATATAATATCCCTGCAGGCTTCCTTTTTAGCTCAGCATGTATGTGTTTCACTGACAAAATGCTTTTATGTAAACAATTCCTCTCGCCAAATTTTCATTCTAGATAGATGAGAGATGAGCAAGATCCATAAGCCAAAGACTTTCTACTGTATGCTCATACCTACATATTCAATCTTAAAGAATTTAAGTCAATATATTATGTGGCCTGCAGAACACATGGCCAGGGTAAGACATAATTACTTTGAAGTCTGCATCTCTTGTCTTTCTCTGGTTATCCATTGCTGGACAAAACCATAAAGTGGGGATGCTTGAGTGACTAAAGCATTCTCTGTACCTTTCTTCCCTTTCCACTCTGCTGCTATTCTGCTGCCTCATTTTCTGTTCCTTTCCTTGTCTGCATGTGGATGGCAGGTTTCCCCCACTCCCTCCTGCCTCCTCTTATAAATTTTCAAAACTCATTTATCTGGCCTCTCCCCTTTCTACATTCCTTCCATCATTTTTCTATTTCATCTTACTAGACTTTTTGTGCTACATGAATGCTCGCTTACATATTCAAAATTTCAACTGGAATACTATACTAATTAAAACACTATTAAAAACCTTGAAACACATAGCATACATTTAAAAGGTACAGTTTAATAAGTTTTAACCATCAAAATATTGTATTTGCTTTGCTCCTTAAAATAACTGCAATATAATTTTATCTTTTAGAATAGAATTAGAATTAGAATAAATTCTTTTTTTTTTCTTTTTTTTATTTCTGCTCATACGAACCTAACAGGTACACCGGTCCTCCCTCCCTCCAGCCCCCCACGTCTCTACTTCCCCCCTCCCCTTCCCCCTCCCTCCCCATCCCCCAGTGCCTCCCCCTCCCATCCCCGGGGCATCCTTTAATGTACATGCCAAACTCTCCTTTGGGTCCTCCTCTCCGATGAGGTGCAAGGACGCAGCGGCATTTCCCAGAGCTCTTTGCTGTGCTCCCCTTAAGCATAGGAACACTACTGTGACTGTCAATCCCTAGCCTCCAAGGATCCTAGTGCCTTTAGTCCATGCTAGACTTTGTGGGGTCAATAATGTGCTGGACATTGTGTAGGGCATGAAAAGTCCTATTATGATTGCTTTGGCCCTAACTTATGTGGAGTATCTTGCATATCATTACTTCTCCCATCCTTGTGCTCTTACAATCTTACCGCCCCCTCTTCGGCAAATTTCCCTGAGCTTCAGGATGGGGAGATATTATGCTGGCCTAGTTCCAGGTGGTTGATATAGTCTCTGATGTTCTGAATTATGGTTTTTTTTTTTTTCAGTTTTACTGCTCCTGCAATGCCCTTGGCTCCATCTTGATGGGTATTGAATGTCACCCCCTGGCCAGAGATAAAAACCTGTTAAACTAGAGTTTTGTTATAAGAGTATATTCAAAGGTAGATATAATAAAAGTAGGAGACCTCGGTGAGGAAGGGGTCAATCACCCATTTGCAAAATGGTTACTTTCTATCTGCAAGACTATATGCCCTCTCCTTCTGGTGAGGTCATACCCCATCAGTTGCAAATGATCAGGAAGGAAAGTCTGTGAACTTAACCTTAACCAGATGTCTCATTACTTACTTGCAGTCCTTGATGGTGGCCTATTTTCTCTGCTGTAACATGGTCTCCTCTCTCCTTGTTTCTGGTGGGGCCCTCCTTCCCCATCCCTCCTGTTTATAATCTTTTCAATTACTGTAGGTATTACAGAGATTTATCTTTGACTTAGGTGGGTTTGGTACTAGGATCCACTTGTTAGGGAGTACATAGGGCATTTAATTTTCTGTGTCTGGGATACTTCACTCAATATAATTGTTTCTAATTTCATCCATTTCCTGGCAAATTGCATTAATTCATCATTTTTGATGGCTGACTAGTATTCCATTGTATAGATGTACCATATTTTCCTTACCCATTCGTCAACTGTTGGACATTTGGGTTGATTCCATGACTTTGCTATTGTAAACAGTGCTGCTGTGAACATGGTCTTGCTTGTGTTATCGAGGTGAATTTTTGTTCTATGGGGGGTTATTCCCAAAAGTGGAATCGCAGGGTCATATGGCATTTCAATCTTTAATTTCTTTAAGAATCACCAGATGGCTCGCCAGAGTGGTTGTATGAGCCTGCATTCCCACCAGCAATTCGTCTCTCTCCACATCCTCTCCAGCATTTGGTGTTGTTTGTATTATGGATTTTTGCCATCCTGACCGGGGTGAGATGATATCTCAGGGAAGTTTTGATTTGCATTTCCCCTGATGGCTAAGAATGTCGAGCATTTTTTAAGATATTTGTTGGACATTTTAATTTCATCCTTGGTAAAGTTTCTTTTAAGTTCCAAGGCCCATTTTTTAATTGGGCCATTTGTTTCCTTGGTGTTTAGTTTTCTAAGTTCTTTAGAATAAATTATTTTGAAATGTTCTGCAAAGTTTTAGATTTGTTTAAAAAATCTGAAGTTTTTTTGGAGGGGTCTTGTTTATTCAAGGGTTTCACTGCTATCCTGAATTAGCTTGATTTGCCTTGGCATTGAAGTAACTGGCACACATTGCTAGTATCTTGTTAATAATCCTGTGAAATGATGTCAGCATCTTTAGCTACAGATATAGAAATTTTAGCACGGCACACTTATTTAACCTTACAAATTTTAGCACATAGGGCTTACACTAAGAAGAAAACAGGTGATCAGTCTTTCATGCTTCATGCCTTAACCTCAAGGCCAGTGGTTTGTCCACAGGCCCTGACCTATGTTGAAAATACCTCTCCATTTAGCTGACTCTAGTATAATTTTTTTTTATGGTTCTGTTCCTCTCTCTTTGGCTTTGAATGGACTGTGGGCTCACTCAAGTTCTACCCTTTGTCTGAAATGGAGCTTCTATTAAAATCTATTCTGTACTGTAATGTAGTAAATCAAAATGAGGCTTTGATGAATCCATAAAAAGTGGTTTCATCTGACAACATAAAGGTCTACCTTGCCCAGGACTCCAAATCCTCAGGTATTTCAAATACTCATAAAGAATTTTTCTTTTCCTCTCTGTATGCAGTAACATATAGCTTCTTCCAATATTTGTTTAATTTATAAGCCAAGGGTCTCTTTATAGTCTATTCTCTCATTTAGTTTCTTCTCTTCTCCTATCTTCTTTTTCCTGTTTTTTTTTTATGTTATGACCACTGTTTTGATTCTCTTTCAGTTGGTTTTCTCAAAGGAAAGAAATGAGTATGAACAGTTATAATAATATAATAGAATATATTATTACGTCTTTCTTTTTATTTTTTATTTATTTTTTATTTATTCAATTTTGCGTGCGTGTGTGTGTGTGTGTGTGTGTGTGTGTGTGTGTGTGTGTGTATGTGTGTAGAACCACCGGCGAATTCGGGAACCACCATGGACGCCTCCATCTCCTCCTTGTTTACACTGCCCCTGTATTCACAGGCTCCGCCCTACCAGGACCAGAAACGCAGGCCGCCCCCGCTTCTGCCAGGCGTCTATACGTGGGATCTAGGATCCGAACTTGGGACCTTCTGCCTGCAAAGCAGAGGCTTAACCCCTGAGCCATCTCTCAAGCCCCAAGTCTTTCTTTTTTAATATGAGAAGAAAATCAGCCTAACGTGAAAATCAGGGTGTCTGGAATCAGATTCCCAAACTAAAGTAAATTTAGCAGAAACATAAAGAGTTATTTTAAAACTGTGGATTGATAGGACTGCAGGGGCCTATGATGACACCTCTCTGTTAGGGTGCTGGTGATCACTCTCATGCCTTGTGTAAATTCACAGTCCCCTGGCTCTACAGCTCTGAGTTCCATTGAGGTCTAGGTCTGTAAGTGAATAGAATGTGATGAGGGGTTATTTGGACTCCACACAACTTGTATAACAGAAGCTGCATTGAGTAGCATGAAAGAGGGAACTGAGAGGTTAACAGCTTTGGATTTAAGTGGAGACAGTCTTCTGCTAGATATCATTTTATCTAAGAACTTTGGAAGAATAAAGTATGCATTTGGTGTCGTGGGAATATGTAGTGTCTTGCTTCTCAGTTAAAAAGAATAGTGGAGGTATTTATTTAAAGACTGTTTAAAATACCAACATATCATTGACCCCTCAAAGTCTAACATGGACTAAAGGCACTAGGATCCTTAGAAGCAAGGGATTAACAGTCACAGTAGTGTTCCTATACTTAAGGGGAACACAAGAAAGAATTCTAGGAAATTCCACTGAGTCCTTACACCTCATCAGAGAGGAGGACCCAGAGGAAAGTTTGATATATACATTAAAGGATGCTTCAGAGATGGGGGGAAGGGGCACTGGGAGAAAGGGAGGGAGGGGGGAAAGGCAGGGGAAAAGAGGGGAGGGATCAGGGAGGTTTAGGGAGGGTTGGAGGGAGGGAGGGGACAGGGGTACCTATTACATTTGTATGAACGGAAAAATAAAAAAATAACAATAATATAAAAAAAGACTTTAAAATCTGTTTTGCATCAGATTTATGTCCATTCAGTTTTGCCTTTATCTTCACATCATCTTCTTCCTGGAATCATTTGTCTGTAACTTCTTAATTTATGATCCTTCCCAGGTCTACGGCCATATGACAGCTTGTCACCTAAGACTTGGAATACATTATCTTTACATATTTACTGCAAATATTGTCATCCCAGCACAGGAGATGTTTGGCATAATACTAAGGCAAAAGATTGTCCATGAAGTTCATTACTGCATGAAAGACAACAGAGGCTGAAGAAAGTTACCTCTAGTTAGCAATGCACTGCCTCTGTCTTTGCATTGCTTCAGCTTCCTTTGGTTTCCTTTCTTCTTTACTTAGCGGTTCCTTTTGATTTCTTTTTATTATTATTATTTGTTTTAAAACAGCCTCGTGAAATGTAATCCCATATTGTGCAATTCCCTTGTTCGAAGGGTGCAATATAGTGTTTTCTGGATTGTTCACCGAGTTGTGCAATCGTCATCATCAGTTTTAATACTTTTTTTTAAATCACTCCTAAGACAAGCCTCACAATCAAATCCCCAAATGGGCAAATTTAGAGGGCAGAAAATGCAACAAATTCCTTGAACCTCTCTTTAAATCAGGTGAAGAAGATGGGCAAGTGACTCTCCGCCCATCTGGGCTACTTTCCCTGGCCTGCCAATCACTTCTGGAAGCTAGTCCCAGTTCAGCTGTGTAACCTCCCTCTACCCCTCCTCCCTCTCAGCTGCCAGGAAATCCTGGAACTACCAATACTGCCCTGGAGCCGCTTGTGTTGAGCATCTAGGGATTGAGTTGATTTTAAACACATAAGTAGATAAATGAGAATAATAACTCAACGGCCTCGCTACAATATCCCCCGCTGACAGATTCTGCTGCGGGACAGAGGCGACGCCCCCAGCGCTGTTTTTGACACCAGGCACTTGTTGCAGAGTGGAGACCAACTGGGCTCCCTGGCGTTGTCCTGGTGGGACGTCCTGGTGCGGGAAGACTTCTGCTGTTTTGTGGCGACTGTCTTGGCTGAGTGCGGGGTTGGAAACGCGTGTGGGGGTTGGATTTCTGGAGACCTCGCAGCTCAACTCTTGCCCGGGTCTCCGCTCCAGCCTGTTGTTTGTCCGGTGGCTCCAGGACGGTTTTTCCTGGCGGCTCTAAAGTGTCTTCCAAACTTCTGGGCTTCGGTTCCCTGCGGGCCACAACGGGTCGCCAGCACCTCAGCCTGTGTTGCGGAGCACACTGAGGACCTGGAGTCGCCCAGGGCTGAGGGAAGGCAGCGGGGATGAAGCCCTCCTGGTTGCAGTGCCGCAAAGTCACCGGCGCGGGGGGACTTGGGGCGCCCCTGCCCGGGTCCCCTGCAGCCCGCGGAGCTGGCGCGGCCCGAAGAGCTTTAGTGGCCCCGAGCCCTCGAGGTGGCCTCGGGGGCCCGGGCTGCAGGGCTCTCTCTTCGGGTGGAAGTGGCGAGTACAAGACCCACTTCGCAGCCTCAGTGGCAGACCCCGAGAGGTTCTGGGGTAAAGCCGCTGAGCAGATCAGCTGGTACAAGCCATGGACCAAAACGCTAGAGAACAGTTACCCGCCTTCCACTAGTTGGTGAGTGACTAATTTGAGTCTTCTAGCTCGCCAAAGGCTAGAAGGTCCTGGGATCTGGCCTCTGGAGTTTTACTCAGAAAGAAAATCGAAATTTGAGATGTCCTCAGCTATTCCCATTTTTTTTTTTAGTTGATTTTTTTGTCTCCTTACTTCTTTTGTTGAGGGTCTTGGTTATTTAATGCAAGCCCACTTTCCCATAAACCAGAGATTTAGCTGCAGGGACTTTGCTCGGTCTGGATGCTGCGCAGACCAAAACAAAGGCCAGCTTCCAGGGATGGCCAAGACTGGCTGGGAGAAACCAGGTAAATAATCGCAGATAGTGTAACAACACTCTAGGGAAGTATCACCGTCGACCCTAAAGTGGTAGGAAGAGCATTGTGAAAAGACTTCGATGAAATCACAACTGAGCAAGGTTTGGAAGGATAAAGACTTTATCTTTGCAAAGATTACCCGGGTATCATCATCAAAGCCCAACCAAAAATGAGAGAGGAGCTTGAAGTGATTTAACACTGATTTTTGGTAACTGTGTCAGCTGGGGAGATAGGAAAAAAGGGCTAGTTAGCCATGGGCTGCTAGTGGGAAGAGGTTTGTAGACATTGGCAAACAGAGTAGATCCAGGTCCATAGGTTTATTGCATATGTGATATCAAGAAGGCCTGTCATGTATGTGTTATCAAGACCAAGACAGGTGGTGCTGGAGGCTATGACAGGAAAAACGCCACTTCCTAGAGTCACCCTTAATAAGTGCATTGTTTTTATATTCCAGTAATATTATATTCCATAATAGGACACCTGTACAGAGGATGTCATCCTCTTTACAATAATGAAGGTAAGACACAGTTTCAGAGAAACTCAGTGGGCTTTCTAGTTGTCTAGAGAGTTTGACTGTTCTTATTCTGTAGTCGTAGGGAAGGATATCAATAAAATTTTGAAAAAAAATGCTGCTTAGCAATGAGATGAGGGATGACAAGGTCAAGCTGAAGTGTGACTGCTCAGAGAAGGGAATCTTTAATGAACTGAGAATCTATTCTGTGTCCTCAGGAGGCCTTGTTTCCTTATTTTTTTTGGGGGGGGGGAGAGGGCGCTGTATTTACATGATGTTCCCATCTGTATGTGAGTACTTTGCCCTTGCTATTCAATTGACTTGTCCAGTAGTATTTGATTGATCTGCTTTGATATGTTAGCAGTAAACCAGGCACTAAATATATAACTGAGTGAAAAAGTCTTTGCTTTCTGGACCAAAACACCTGGGTCTGAACTCTGTCTTTCACAGTTACTGGGTTCATAGTCAAAGTTGCTTAATCTTTCATGACTTTATTTTCTCAATAGCAAATACAGACCTGAGGATTAGCTGCATTTAGGATTAGATCCTATAATTGTGACAGGAGGAAGAACTGGTTTTGTGTTTTCATAACACAATCATTTCAGGAACCGCAAACCCCCAGAGTGTTCCTTAGAACACAACAAAAATTAATGCCACTTTTGTTCTGAAGCTTGGTGTTATAAAATATTGTACTGTAATGATCTTATATGGCCATCTTTACCACCAAACCAACGTGCTAAGAGTTCAGCTAAGAGGATGGCCAGACCTGATGCCTGGGTAATAGCAGCGAGTAGAAAGAGACTGGAGCGATTCTCAGGGCTGTTGTGAGTCAGTTGACAGCAGAAGAAAAGGCAGGAACGTGGGAGTGCAGGCGGGCAGCACATGGACATAGAACACCAGAGTCTCTGCTTTCCACTAACTGGACATTTTTCTTCTTTAAATTCCAGTTTCTTGTCTAAATTTTCTAGAAGATGTATATATGAAGTATTGTCATTAATGGCCTTTTAAGAAGGTTCTTATATTTTTAAAAATGTTATACATTGTAAACTAGTGACATTTGATGATATTATATCTAAATTATTCATCTTTGCACTCCTGAAATCATGCTCCATTACTTGCTTTATGGCAGCCCAAAAGAACAAAGTGATTAATAAATTAGTTCAGCACTGTGATTCAGTCTTACTAAGACTTCTGGCTGGCTTAGCAGAGTTGGAGTGGCAATCAGAGGTAGGATAGCAATTTTGGATCTCATTCAGCAAGTGGTTTCAGTTTAAGGCTGTTACTGTACTGGATATGTCTTTGCAGGTGTTTCTATTTGTTTAGCAATTACCAACAAGGCTATACTCAGGAAGGTGAATGTGTTTGTTTTTCTGGTTTATGTATCCTTGTGGTGTATGGCAGAACTAATATATAATTTTAAAGATGGAAACCAAATGGCCAGATTCATAGACTAAAGGAGTTTGCTATTATTTATCTTGGATGGTAAGTGGGTTTAGGCAGGATGTGGTGCAAAGAATTATTTTTTCGAAACTGGGATCTGAGAAGATATTGATAGTTAGCTCCTTAAGTAAAATGAGGAGGGGCTTGTGGAGGGAATTGCTGTTTTCTGGTTGGAGTTTTCATGGCTATTGGTTTTAACAGGCAAGTGGGATTCTCTTTCATTTATAAGTTTGTGTTGTTGTTTTACCAAACATATACTTCCTTCAGAAAAGCAGACTTATCTATCCTCACACATAAGTAGTCTGCATATTAGTATTTAAAGTTACTAAAATTCTCCAATATCATTCATACACAGTAGTATAAACATGGAATGAAAAAATCTTTAAGGGTGAACATGGAAGGGACTTTGCAATGTAGTGAATAATTCTGAAATATATCTCTAATGCTGTACTTTCTGAGGCAAAATGCACAGAACTATTTTATACTTGTAAAGAGCCACGTCTCCTCACAGTTTGATAATTTCTTCGCATTTTCTTTCACTTTTTTGAAGATTGTAATCAAAAGTGAAACAATTAAAAATTATCATTTTTTTAAACACTTGAAACATATGGATGGTTTGTGTTGTTTTCTGTTGAACTACATATTCTGTTGCTGACCTGAAATTGAAATTTAGTCGCCATTATTTTAAGAATTAAGTAAGTCATTATATATTTTGGTTGATGGTAATCTCCCTTTTCATTAGAAGTAACAATAGTCAATGTAAAGATTTCCAAAATTTAATTCAGGTAAATATATATTAATGGTTGCTGTAAACTGAACAGGAAAATATTTAAACTCAAATTAATGGGAAATACTTTCAGCATAGTTAACTTCTCTATAGTGGTAATGATATAATTTTTTTCAAGACTCATGATGTCAATTTCTTACTAGCCATCAAATTACAATTGTTTTATCCTGCCAATGAGAATTAGGCTAATAAGTACATCAGTTTTTCACCCTGTGTCTTTACTAAAGAGAAAATGATGAAAGAGATAGTGAGAAAACTGAAAATAAGGCAGCAAGGGAAACTTCCTGAAATACATCATCATGAACTACTCAGAGTCACATTAGATGGTATGAATCAGTGGCAAATGGATGATGTAACAGTATTTAAATCCTTTAGTAGGATCATAGAAAAAGTCCTGATGAAGTTATTTTTAAATCAATGATTTGGAATTAGAATTATGAGGCAGTAAAAACAAATTATAATGGGCTAAAGCAATGGTTCCGTGTGTGGAGGTACTTGCTGTTCAAATCTTATGGCCTGAGTTCCATCTCTAGAAGTCACACAAAGGTGGAGGAGGAGAACCAAGTCCACAAAGTTAGAGTCTGACCTTTGCCCATGTGCTATGTCACCTCCACATCATACTCACAACATAATAAAAATAAGTTCAAAGTTAAACAAAAACAAACAGCTTATGCAAAAGTCATCAGGTGTGAAGTAATCATTAAGTTCTAGCAATAGAAAAGAGACTCATGTCTGGGACTAAAAAGCGTCAGAGACATTATCAAGTGATCCATGAGAGCTATGTTGTGAATGATCTTGTCTTGTAAGGAAATGTCAATGTTTCTGTTCTGGCATACAACAATTGTCACTCAATGAATGATCTGATTTGAAACAGTACACACTTGAATTCAGCTCTGTGACTTACCAGTATAAATACAAGTCATCTTATAAAATGAAAATTATGCCACATTGATCTCTCAGAATTGGGTGGGGGAAGTTCATATAATAACCAGGACTGTTCCTGATACATAGTTTTGGGTTTGACTTTTTATGCAGGATGGAAGAGATTTTTCAGTGAGTCAAAGTCTTCCAAAGAGATTGAGCAAATGGTTGCTTTTGTATCTTAACATACACTTGAGAGGTTGGAAAGGCATTTTTGTATAGCATGCAGCATGCCCAAGCATGGTCCAAGGCGGGTAGGAGACACATTCATGCAACCCAGCTGACTTTTAAAGCTTTTTCTGTCATTGTGCTGGATTATAGAAGGTAGTTGCATGATAATTGATAAGGTCCAGAATAGCAATCAAAGCGATTCACCGCTTTGTAAGATGAGGTCCAAAGCAGGATGGGAGGGCTTTGTTTTATGCAGACGGTATCTTGCTGTTTTCTTTATAAACAAGTTACAACATTTAGACATTTCGCTATTTCACCTGTTACCTGAAATGCATATATTGAAAACACACACGCACGCACGCACGCACACACGCACACACGCACAAACGCACGCACATGGAACGCACCCACGCACGGATGTACACGCGCACGCACATGCGCGCACTGAAAGAGAGACAGAGACAGAGATAGAGACAGACCGAGGTAGGGAAGGAGAGATGAAAGAGGAAAGAGGAGAGAAGAAAAAGGAGTGAAGGGAGAGGGAAAGAAGACAGAAGAGAGGAGGAGGAGAGGAAGAGGAGGGAAGGAAAGAGAGAGAGGGGGAGAGAGAAACAGGAGAGAAAAGTATGAGAGATGCATTTCTTCGAGGCAGCATGAAAGCAGCTGCTGAACCCCTCAAAAGGCATATGTTGCTTGTCATCCTCTCTCCCCACCACTATGAGATGCTTTGTCTGTTCTGGCCTTCGTTACCATTTTTATTTGCATCATCTGCTAAAGCAGGATTTTTTTTAATTTATGGAAACGTGTTAAGGGGACAATGGAGTGAAAGTCATGTCAGAAACCAACTTTACTATCTATTTCAGTGTTTCTTGTGGGAGAGGGGAGTAACGAAGAATGAAACTATCATAGGAACTCTAATATGAAATGATGTGTTAATGATCTGGGAAGAACGAGAGGAATGAAAATAAGAACTACAGGAAGATTAAATTAGACATAATGATTGCTGAGAAGTGAGATTCAGAGAGAGGGAACAAGTTATTGAACCATGGTGGCATTGAATCAGGAAGAAAGAAAGATAATGGGTTGAAAACTAACAGGAAGGTTAATGTAAAAATTGGGTTTGTTAGGCAGAGTATACATTGCAAAGAGGTGATAGTTAAAGACTTGGAAGATGAAGAGAGAGAGAGAGGATAAAAGGAGGAAAGAGGGAGAAAGGAAGGAGGAAGAAGGGAGAACAGGGAGAGAAGAGAGGAACAAAAACTGAACTTTGGGAAGAAGCACAAGACAGAAACTGCAGTGTGAGAGGCTGGATGGGCCTTGCTCCAAAAATTATCAGAAGGGTGGGCAGAATTGTTTTGTGTCATAAAGTATAAAGAAAAGAAGGGATAAAAGTGGGGAAAATCAATGGTGACTGATGCTTTAAGGCTCCTGAATCAAAAGATATTAGTTGTGACTCAGAGACAACTTCGTAACTTTTAATAAGGCGAGGTCCATGGAGAAATGAAGGCAAAAGCCAGAGAGGAGGCAGAGTGAGCTGGTAGCAGACAAAAACAACATGTGGATTCTGTGGACAGTGATGGGAAATTGTTTCAAGGCAAACTCGAAAAGATCTGTAAAGCAAGAATTAAGGGAATTTTCTCTTGAAATATTCCTTTATAGAATTCTGTGATGTTGAAAGCTGATCTGTTGTGTTTTGCTTTGTTTTTGTTTTCTTTAGCTAATGAAAGTTCATGGTTAGAAATAGGATAGAAATCTCTAAAATGAGGAATAAAGAGTCAGAGTTTTGTTAGGCCATGAAATTATTCTAAAGAGCAAGATATCTAAACATGTGATTTAGAGTCACACAGAAAAAATAGAAACATTGGGAAAGATTAGAGAGATTTGATTTTTATGACATTTTTCTCTGAGCCATGAACAGTACTTCTCAGGGCTTCTCATGTCTATTCATTATTCCTTCCTCCTGGTATGATAATGGTTAGTAATATCACTCACTTTCTACATGTGAGGACTGAAGCCAGTCTTCCTATGAGACCACACAACCAGTTAGCAGGAAGCAGAGCTGGCTTAGTGACTGTGGTGGTCCTGGCTCTAAGCCCAGAATCATCTTTACAAATACCTAGGCAACAGTTCCAGAAGACCCGTGTCAAATCTTGAATCATTGAAAGTAGACTTTGGACTGAGAAACTGTTACAAATTACAGAGGGTAAAGAGACCTGCACAATATGCAATAGGTAATTCAGAATGTGATATAGTGTGCTATCATTGACATTTGGGGGAACAATTAAAGACTGAATGGGGTTGGAGAAGTATGTATGTCGTAGTCATAAGTCAATGTCAGTTTTTTGAGTCTGATGGTTATATTCTGAAGACATTCTAGAAGAATGTCCTTATTTGTTGTAGCAGTTAAGGACCACATTATTCAGGGAGTATTTGACATCGTGTCAGTAGGTACTTCAGAAGGAAAGAAATTGTCTTGCACTTTGCAGCAAGGATAGAAATGACACCTGAAATATTATCTTCTGACATCTGAAAAAGAACCATGATGCCAACACTTCCCAGACTAAGTGTGCATGCACACGCATGCACACACACACACACACACACACACACACACACACACACACAGAAGGAAATCAGGTGATCATGTTATGCAGTTATGTTACTAGAGAATGATGTAGTCTCTCCAGTGAACTTTGGCTGTTTGGAATAACCAACCAAACAAACAAATAAATAAATAAACTTCCCAGTAACTTGTTTGAAAAATTCATTTCTTGGAAAAAAAGGTAATTATGCGAAATTTCTTTTATATTATCAGATTTTCCTTTTATTCCCCTAGAAATTGTTAGGGAACAGTACATGTGTTCATCATCTACAACAAGAGTTTATTTATTACATGCATATTGTGGAATAACTAAATTTAATTGACACAACATTAATTAATTCACATGGGTCTGACGTTTTGTACTAGGAATACTTCGTAGCCACTCAGCATTTTATATTCGGATGTTTGAAAATTATCATTAAATCTAGTTTGAAGTGAGAATTTTATCTAAGAATGAAAATGTGGCCCTTTTGACAAGTTCTAAATTAAGTGGATTTATTCATAACTTGGTGCACTGTACAGGTATACTTAAAATTTAAAATGATCTTCTTTTTATAGGGTCCAAGATATTTTAAGAAGATACATGGTCAGCATGAAAAATCACCTGTTAGAAATAATGTCCCTCAAAATAACCCCATCAGGAAAGACTGATTCTGAAAGATGGGCCTCATTTTGTATTCTGAAGGTCAGCAGCCTGGTACAGTGCAGTATCTAATTTTCTCAGCCTGTCAGGCTTCTGAACCTTCAGGACAGAACAGAGTGAACTACAGGAATGAGGCAATTACATAAGCCAGGATGGATTGCCTGGCAAATGGCACAATCAATGAACAATGGAAATTCAATCAGCTGTGACCGATCAACTACCAGGTGTTGAGAGAAAATCCAAACTCTTAACACCTCCTGGATGAAGGCTTGCTTTTCCTTTGTTCCTGCCATGTGTTGCTACTTTAGTGGGAGAAAAAAATGTACCTTGGTTGAAGGTATTTGTTTCCTTAAAAAAAATTCCATTTTTGGAAGCAATAAGTGGCCACCCAATGGAGAAGACCATTGTTTTCTACCATGGTGTGTCTTTTATTTTTAAGAGAATGTGAGGGAGGCTAATGAATCCTTGCAATAATGTATATGCATGTAACAAAGTCTCCAAATTACAGAGTTAAGAGGTATACCTGAGTATAGAACTCAAACCCTTTATCTAAACTATGTGGACAGAGAGCTTGATGTTCCGAAGGCAGTAATTATATTTGCTTTTCCTGCTACTTGTCATGAGGTAAGGACAGTGCATAAAATGGAGAAATTTGTTTCTTACAATGTGCAGAAAAGCTGAAGTTTTAGAGCTTTAAATTCAAAGCATTTTCTATTCAGATGGGTAGAATTCGAAGGTAGGGGTGTATAACCAGCTAAAACAAAAATAAAGGGATTTCAAATACTAAGTTGAAGAGAAGTGGATTTTAATTACGGGATTTTTAAGTAAGTAAGCAAACTTTACTGATTAAAGCATTAATTGTCCAAAGTCAATCAGAAGCAAGTGAAATCTGTAGGGCTTTGACTTAAAGGCTGTTTCTGGACAACTGTTTAGACTTTACTGGTAGGATCACAACATTTTCTAAATATGGTTTTCAAGTTATCCCTCTTGAGGATAGTGAGGTGGCTTGACAGTGAGGGTAAAGGGCTTGTCATATAACCCTAACAACCCAAGTTTGATTATAGGAAAACACATTAAAAAGAAAAGAAGCAGTAGCAGCTAGATGCAGTGGCTTGTGAGTCTGTAATCTTAGCACTCCAATGACTGGATGGGAAATAGAGACAAGAACATTGGTCTGAAGGTCACTTGTGCTAAATAGCAGCTGAAGCAAGAGTGAGACTTTGTCTTAGAATCAAGATAGAAGGATAGAGCTGACATCAGAAAAGTTGTCCTGTGACCACCGCCACAGAAGTTCCATTGCATAAACATGCACACATACCCACACCCACCGACACCCACCCACACCCACACCCACTCTCTCACACACACACACACACACACACACACGTGCAAACCAAAATCTTTTAAAAAGATACCTCTCTTGGCTGGATACATCAGATCAGTGAAGTAAAAAAGAATTGAGAATATTTAAAGTTTAAATTGGGATGAGAAAGCAAATGAAATCTCAGTCTCTATTGTAGATGTGATTACTATAAGCATTTTTATGAAAGTTTACATATATAAAATGATAAAAGTTTCCATTACTGAAAGGACAGAAAATCTGTGTTGTAGATCATCTGCTAAATCATGTGCTATCGAATGAGAGGACATGCAAACAAAACCAGCATTCGGTTGCATCCCATTTTCTTTTATTCTCTTCCTTACTGTATTCTCAGTTGAATTTAAATACTATTTTCACCTCGAATCGTCTTGACTCTCCTTGTTTAATCATATCCACATGAAGTTTGCTAATGTTATTCAATGGAAATTTCCCAAACTCCCTAACTTTGCTGGGTAGGACAGTAAATAAAATAAATAGATAATAAATAAATAAATGAATAAATAAATAAATAGACAGATAAAATCAGGGATCAGAGGTTATAATAAACTGAATCCTGGCTTGGAACCTTGGCCTCACACTCTTTAAACCTGACATTGCTCTTGGTAATTATGAAGTGATGAAACTAAAAAGGATATTAGGATGGGATGAACATTACTGCCCCCATCTTGCTCTCTAGAACATGTGGGAAGCATGTTGTCTAGAGCATGTGGGAGATTGGGGTTCTTCCCTCACCTGTGTTTGTGTGCTAAACTTTGAACAAAGCTTGTGATAGGCTAATGGGATAAGTAGAGTTAAGGTTTGTCACCTCATGGTGAAGCACTTAGTTGGGGAATGTAAGGTCTTACCCCCATTTATTTGCCATGATTATTGTGAAAGGGCATACAAGACAGAAGCCATTTGGAGCCCTAAGCAAAAGCACAAAGGACACAATACTTTGAAGGTTCACCCAGAACCACAATGGAGGAGCAGTGGGGAAAAATAAGTATTGCTGCCAGTTACTGATGGATTTCCATCATTATTATTGCAGAGTCCAGTTAGTCATCCTTGGTTGAAGGGAAATAATTATAGCTCTATAGGGTTATTGGCAGGATTAAGTATCCTAATGAAGCAAATAGTGTCAGACAGATACCTGTGTCAGACAGCCAACCTGTGCTAATCCTTGCATGAGTCAGACAAGATATTAAGTATTTTAATTTATTTATTATTATAACAGCCAATCTTTACTAGCTTAGATTGGTAGATGAATGTTGGCACTGAGATCTTTAGAAATTTGCTTAAATGTAGAAAAATAGTAGCTAAAAACTGATTTAGGATTTGAACCTAAGCAATATGAACATATATTAACATTTATTTGAAACTAAGCAATATTAACATTTATTTTCTATTGGTCAACTAATATTCTATAATAAAAAGTTCAATTAATTTTAGGATTTCCTTCTTTTGGTTCCCACTCTCTAATTAATGAGTTAGTAATGGATTATTTTTGTAAAGAAACAGTAGCATAAAAATAATAGTGCCATAAGAATAGGTAAAAAATCTGGATTTATAGCTCTGAATCGCTTAATAAATATGCATATTAGTTGTGGAATAATAATGCACTTGGCAAAAACACTGTATTTTATTGTAGACAAATCACAAAGTTTGGAGAAAGGGAGCTTTAAATTAGTCAATTATTGTTTCCTACAGAGTAAAAAGCAAAATTCATTTCCCTCTTACAGGTTCTCTGTTAGTCTCTAGCTTAAGGAAAATCTGTAATGGCCACATTATTCATCATGTGCAGCATGCTTTTCTGTTGTTTTTATGAGGATATGGTGATAAATAGCCTAATTAATTCATCTAATTATGAATGTATGAAAAAATTTTATTCTAAATTCTCAATGAAATACTAGAATTCATTGCATATTTAAAAGTATGAAGATTTTTTATTACTTTTGGATGGATTTATATATACTATTCCTTTTGTCTATTTCTCATTGTTTTTCATCTTGATCCTAATTCTGCACATACAAAAGGGAGAAATGTAAGTAGACAGGCCATGATAAATGGCATATTTAGTTACATGCAAAAATTAATTTCTTTGGGATCTCATGGCATCCAGCTCTCTTAATTTAAAGGGATTTCTTTCTCTTCCTTTCTCCCGCCTTTTTCTCTGGCTGAAGATGGAACCCAGGACTTGCATATGCTTCATGAGCACTCTTTCTGAGCAAAATCTCTGGCCTACTTATTTTTCTTTTTTAAATCTAGAACAAGAACAAATCATAGTCTTTGTCACTTTACTTTTATCCAATAAATATTGCTAACATTTAGGAATACAAATGATCCAAAAATATTGAATTCTTCCTTTAAGAGTGTTAGGAATGAGTCCAAATAAAAGGAATATTTAGATTTGGTAAGAAATTACAAAGGAAACTCACACACAATTGTTCTCCAATCAATGACTGAATCATTTCTGTTGTGCTGATGATCTTTAAATCATGACAGTTCTCCTCCTCGTCATCATAACAGCAAAGAACAACATCAAATGTACTTATTATTGATCATGTGTTCTAATGAAGCTCTCTGTTAAGCATCCTCACTTCTATCTTTGGAAGTGATCTCACTTGTCTCTGTGTTTCTGAGAGTCTTTCTCTCATCTCCCTACTTAAAGAAATATGTGCTCAGTGTTTTTCTAGAAAACATTTATATGTTTTCTCTTTTAAAATATTTTATTTATTTGAAAAAGGAAAGGGAAGGAGGGAAAGAGAGAGGAAGAGAGAAAGAAAAAGTGAGAGAGAGAGGAAGAGAGAGAGAGAGAGGAAGAGAGAGAGAGAGAGAGAGAGAGAGACAGAGAGCAAACACATTCATGGCAGGGTGCATGAATGACCCTCATGGGAAAACTTTGGGAAGTCGCTTCTCCCTTGTGGGCTTCTTGATCCTTGTTTGCCAGCAGAGGCCTAGCTTGTTAAACTCTCTCTCCAGCTCCTTGTATAAGTTTTCTTGGTTTTATATTCTTCTAGTGTCTTTAATGGTTTTAACCTGAAATTTTGAGGGATTGTTTCCTAAAATGTACCCTTTGTTTCTCTTTAAGTGATTCTGACAAACAAAAGTGGTCCTCATTTGCTGGGTTGTTTTCAAGCTGTAAAACTGAACACTTCATAATCAACGTTTCTTCCTATTCATGAAGGCAACAATATACCTATTGCAGTAGGAAAGTACCTATCTTGTTTAATATAGACTCAGAATCTGTGACTATGATGTGGAAACATTGTCTGTCTAGCAAGTTAGAGCCTAAGCTTTGCAGACATAAGAATTGTGTGGAATCAGGTTATTAGGTTGTAATTTGTATAAATATATAAAATATTTATACAAATTAAAAGGTAACATTGATAGGTGAGAGGTGCAGAAGAAGAACAAAGTTTGAAGTCATACAGTGTTAACAAAAATAAAAAAATAAAAGCCAAGAGAGAAAAAAAGGTAACGATTAGATAATGTAAAAATGAAAACATTGTTTTGCCTTAGAATACTTTTGTTATGGTGACACATTATGATAAAGTCATGATATTGTTGCTTATAATAAAAGACTATCTTGACCTAAACATAAAATTGATTCTGTTTTTCTATGTTGGGCTCTAACTTTTGCTAAATCTATGATATTTACCATTTTATCTCAATCTTTGAAGATGTTGAAAATTTAATTTGTAATTATAGACTTATCATATATAATTTTATAAAATTTTGTTACTTCGTTTATAAAAGGATTAATTTAAAATGTATAATTAATAAAATACCTTTAGTGTGCAAAATTATATTTTCCTGAATAAATCTATAATTATTTCAAGGACCATAGTTGCTAATAATAATAGTATTCTGCAGTTAAAATCTCTTAATACCTAAAAGATGATGTTTGTATGGCTGTGTGTATTTGCATGTGTGCTTGTGGTATAAATCAGCATGTGTGTATGAAAAAATCTGCTGCAAAAAATATCTAATATTTCTGAAAAATAAATCCATTCTTAAAGAATGATTTTGAAATATTTAAACAGCTTAATAGTTTCAGTATACAGAAGGTAGGTCTAAAATGGTTGCCTGACCTGACTGGATGCTGAATGTATAGCTTCTTCTCAGTTAATCCTTTTAGATCCTTGCTTGGTTACTGTTCTCTGTTGTTGTGAGATGCCACTCAAAGTCAAGCAACATAAGGGAGAAAGGGGTGATTTATTTAGCTTATGGGTCCAGAGGGGAGATATAATCCATTATGATGGGAAGGGCATGGCTGGCTGGCAGAAGCTGGACGTGGCCTAAGTCCTGCCCATTAAGGAGGTTCAGAACTATAAAACTTTAAGCTGAAAGAGCAGACCTCTGTGGGAAGTAGAGTAGGATTAATCAGCCTCAAGACTCACCCCCTATGACTGTCTTCCTGTACCTCTTAAAGGTGCCATGACCTAAAGATTCAAAAACATGACTATGTGGGGGGAAACTCAGATTTCCAGCTATGGAAAACTTTGTAATCCAGTGTCGCAACTTAAAAAAGCAGTCAGGTTATATATATGCACATACACACACATACATGTCCTACAAAAGGATTTATTCCTGACTCTATAATTTAGCCACTTGTTAGTTGGTTTCTTCATTTGTGTTCTTTCTTATTTGGTCCATTTATTAAGTATTTTTTTAAATGCCTTGTGTGAGCCAGGATGTGCTGAAAGTGCAGGATCAAAGTCCAAAGAAAGAATAAGTTTGACAAACAACATCATACATCAAGGAAAATAGTGCTTTGCTTATAAGAGAGCTGAATGTATAAGGGATCTGTTTAATGAAAAGAAAGTAACATGAGTAATAAGCACCCTCTTGTCATTAGTTTGCAATTATGGGTAATGAAGTCCATTTTGTTTTGTGATTAACTCTATTCTGAATTACCTTTGACTGTTGAAGTATGAACAATGCTCACAGCTTCCATTCTGGTGACCAATGGCCATTTTCCAACTAATGAGCCCTTTAATAGATAAAAGAATTAAGTAATTTTAGTTTTATTCCCTCCGTGGAGCCTCTCATTTTTAGGTGGAGGTGCTAATGTGAAGAATGTGAGGGAAAGACAAGTAGCAAAAGAGAGAACAGAAGAGAAATAATGGGCTTGCTTAACAGCAGCTAGATAATGACCTCTTGCATAATAAAGTGGGCTGCGCTGCTTTGGAGCCTCAAATTATCGACATGTTAATGGAAAATTTTTCATCTTTGACAGTGGGGGGTAGAGAGACACAGGAAGAGCCTCTAACATTGTTCTCTGATGATTTTGAGGATAAAGCTAGGGAAAAGAAGCACAATGCAGATTGTTACCTTCTTGTCAAACACTGTAAGTTATATCCTGTAATTAATACAATCAGATTTATCATTTTAAATGTATGTCGCATTGTTTCTGCATCAAAGACCTTTTGATGACAGGTGGGGGTGGGAAGTTGAATGGAAATGTCATGGGGTTTAAGGAAAAGAAAAGGTATTTCGTAAGCTAACTCCTAGGTTTTAATGCTTAGGCATGAATTAATTTATATTACTTGATTCAGAAATAATTCTGATTTAAATTTATATTTTACAAGCTACGAGTGCACTACTACTTTAAATTTTAAGTGTATAACCTCAGAAAAGCTAAAAGTGATAAAAAGTAATTATGCTTCAATATTAGAAATATATTTTTAGTATAATTTTGTATTCAATAATAAGGGAAAAGTATATGTGTTATGCTTTTGAAGATGCAATGCAAGGGCAGGCAGTCTCTTTACTATTCTTATCCTTTAGAATTTCATGAATACAATGAATTTATGTTGTTTTCATCACTTATTACCCAATTCCATTCCCCTCTTTTCCCACTGCAAACCTTCTTGGCAACCAGTCTCCTCCTAGCTTCCTTGTTTTTCTGAATGTGTGTGGTCCGGTGAGTTTCATCTGGGCTGTGTGTACTGGCTTGTTCCTGAGCACTTGCTGGAACATTGATGTATCAACGAGCATACCATTGAGGAAAGTAAGGTCCCTCACCCTGCATCCCACGTTAACTTTTAGCAGTCTGTTAGGGAGTCCTGATGGATCTTGGGATATTACATTTTCCATGATGGAGGACTGATAGACCAAATCATGTGCAGGTCTTGCTGAAGCATGCATAGCAGCAGCAAGTTCTTGGGTGTGGCTACAGTGTTATCACCAGAGGCTACTGATTGGCAACACCCTGCCAACCCTCAGGTTCTTACATTTGTACCCTGCCCTCTTCCAAGACGTTTCCTGAGCCTTGATAGATGCCCTGTTCAGCTAGCAGTACTCCATAGTCATTCTTTGCACTTTCTTCAGTTGTAATTTTTCTGCATTAAATATCTTTCATTTTCAAAGGAAGCTTCTAGGTCCAGTGTTGAGATCTCTTCTAATCTATGGTATAACAATAAGTGTTTTGATGTATGTTTGGTATCATGTTCTTTAGCTACATCTTGGTGGTTTTACCGCATGGGATCTATGGACTTCCCTTCCACAGTTCTTTAAATCTTGTTTAAAATTGCCAATCTGTGTGATTCTGTACCTCTCCTTATGTCCCAGAACTATACTGCTCATACTACTGATGGTTTGATTCTTCGGTTCCTTAAAAAAAATTATTTACCTGAAAGAGGGAGGTGAGAGAAAGAAAGAGAGAATTCATATGCTAGAGAGCACACATACTTGCCACACCATGTATGTGATGGTCAATCGACAACTTTCAGAAGTTGATTGTATCCTGTCACCTTGTGAGATGCAGGTTTTGAAGGTTACCAAGTTTGTGTCTAGATGCCTTTGCCTGATAAGCTGTGTTGCTGGCCCCCAAGTTTTCTACCTTCAATTGATTGTTTCTTTTCCTCGATATTCTGTTTAGATTTTTAGTTATTTAAAACAGGATCTAACTCTGTAATCCAGACTGGTCTAGAACCAAGTTGATCTCAAACTCATGTATATCTTCCTGTCTCTGCCTCAGCATGACTTCTTAAAAAATATATGCAGTGTATTTGGACATATGGAATCACACAAAATTACCTCATGACCTCTTCTTATTTTTCAAATAATGATGTGAAAATGTAGAAGAATCGGGGGCAGAGTGAGTTATAATCATTAGAATGCATTACATACATAGCTAAAACTATCAAAGTATAAATTCTATGAAAATTAAAAAATAGTATGTTTATATGCATACAAACAGATATATGTATATATGTATATATGTATTCATTAGGTGTCAAATTTTTCTTTAAAAATTGCTATCATTTATAAGTTCCTATAGCCTTTTTCTTCCAAGATATTTAAATATTAAATAAAAATATGTGTGGACTCTCATCATTGAACTTGTAAAATCTCCTCATCTGCAATACTTGACTGGATCCTTTTTTATTATTATTACTGTGAGCAATGAATACTATCAAGGGAATACTTCCTGGACAGTTCTTCCAATTCCACAGTCTTTACAGAAAAAAAATTACAGAATCTTTTGTAAGGCTCAGTGGAAAAGTTTTAGACAACTTAAAAATGATTGATTACCTTGCTCTTCTTCAATAAGAGCTTGGTTTCAATATCTCTTTGGCCTTCTCTAAGCTGTGAACAGAATGAGTTATGAGTGTGGGTCCTGCCTTCTGGGTGCCTCAGGTGTAGGCATTTTCATCAGAACATTGTCGTGATTCTGTAACCATCCTGGCAGAAATGAAGATATGCTAATGCGACAACCAGTCTCTCCCACATTGGCTTTCAGATTATTGGAACATTGAACTCAGAGGGAATCGGAATCTCCCCCTTCCCTCCCCCATCCCCAGAGTCTCTGACACCTAGTGCAGGCCAGTTTTTACTGATGACTTGTAGTGAGACCTTTCAGAAGAAACTAGACTGGAGACAAGGACGGGGTAGTGATTGGTGGGATTACACCTTGGCTGGGACTGCTTTATCATGCAGACCTCTTGCCTTCTACCTAAGCCAAGATCTCTTAGCAGAATATAGATGTTTTTTTTTCCTCCCCCTAATGTGGCCACATTGAATACTGCTCCTTTTCCTGCTTTTCACTGTTAATTGTTGGTTTCATTGACAACGGTGACAGAGCCTATCATGAGGACTGCTAGGGTTCAGCCTAACAACTCCAGTAACATTTCTTCATGAGCTACAGCCTTAGAGAGCAAGCAATAGAAAGCTGAGTTGCAGGTGCAATGTGAAAACAGGAAAACCTGAACAGTCCTGAGGCTCTCAGGAAGCACATTTGTTTCCATCTCTGGGAATTTGCCCATGTTTTCCTCTCATTTCTGCATGATTAGAATACGATGCAAACAAGTCTCTTTCTCTTTTCCTGCATGTTACTACTTCTCATCCCTTTTCCCCTTTCCTCCACCTGTCTTCAGGATTTCATCATTCTTGTCCTTGGTATTAAGTGCTAGGTGCATCTTCTGCCTCCCCCAGCAAATGCCAGTTGGTACTGACAGTACATCCTACACTAGCTCACTTCAAGGTATCCATTTGAATTGCCTTAGGCGTCCAGACTGTGGATCTGCTTTTCTAGGAACCTGCTTTGATTTGTGGTTTGCTTTTCCGTGAGATCCTCCCAGCTTATTTCCAAGTTTGTTCACGTGACCCCAGTTCCTACAGTAGTATCCTAAAGGTTTTCATGAAAAGACTAACAGAAGTTTTCTTCCCTTAAAATACCCATTTTACCATTATTTTTTTCAGTATTGTCTTCTATTTTTAATAAGCAGGTAATTGAATTTATTGTCAGTCACTTCTGATCTTGAATAGTAACTTACCTAACTGAACTTATTTCTTTTTCCTTTTGTTCATATTTAACAGAATTTTATTCTCATTCATTTTGGCTTTCTGCTTTATTTTTTCCTGTAGAAAACAAATAACATATGATTCAAGGGCATCCTTCCCTTCTTCACTGAATTTGTTGTCAGGCATGACCCACAACCAGAACATCTTTAAAATCATTCATTCATGCCTTTTCATTGACAGTGGATTCAGTTCAGATAACAGATATTGATGTCCTGAAAGCCTTTCTTTCTGTTTTTTTTTTTTTTCTTTTTCTTTTGGATGCATTTCTCCCCATTGTCGGTGACTCAGTTTTTAATCACCAATGATCTGGCACTAGTGTGCGGCAGTCCTTTCATGCTGAGAAGTCCAACCCATGGCCAGGGCTCTGGTGCTGGCTTCTGAGGATAGATGACTCATGGGGAAAGGCTAGGTAGGAATTAAGGACATCTCTGTTTGCATTAGGCTTCTTTGTGAAAATAATTATCAGTCCTACTGAGGGATGTGCTTTCCAAACTCTTCCACAAAAAACAATATCCCTAGTGGTTAAATTAACATAAGGCTATTACTCTGTTCCAAGTAAGCAATTACCCAATTTGGAGGGTTTCCTGGAATAGTCAGTTGATACTACCCAAGGCCAAGTGTCTGAAATTTAGATGAGATGTCACTGTGTGAATAAAGCAACATAATGCTCTCACAAGAATGTTAAAAGCCTTCTCTGTTTGTGTGTAATAGTAGTCTTTTAAACTAGCCATTGTTTTTGCTTAGCATCAACCTTTTACCTCATGAGACTCCTTTTGGTATTTGTGTTAATGTGTCAGAAGAGCACTACTTTATTCCTATTCATTGATACTTGTAGACTCTACTTAAAAATAATTGTTGAGTATCTACTGTGTGTCCTTAAGGAACTATCTCATGGTCTTTGCCCACAGGAAGCTATGATTTTTATAACCATGTATAGATTACTTAAATAAACTATAGAGACCTATAATCAGAAACAAACTTAAAACAAATGCTTTGTCAGAATCCTATAAAGCTTATGATTCTGGAAAATTATTACTTCTCTGAGTTCCCACTCTCTGTGCAGAGTGTGGAGAACAGTCTTTCTCGATGCATATTATGCGTATTGCTTCAGTATGTATATAAATTGTGAAACCCAGAACCAGGCATATTGGTAGTGATGAAAAAAATTATTAGTTCTCCCTCTATTTCAAAACTATTTCTTAATCATTTTTGTTCCAGGATACCTTTAAAGGGATGATGAACAGGTTAAGTACAAATCACAATTTGTGTGTGTGTGTGTGTGTGTGTGTGTGTGTGTGTGTGTGTGTGTTTGTGTGTGTAGGGTGTAGCACCTTCTTTCCATTTTTGATTCCTTTTGAGTTGCTTCTATAACACCCCATCCATGATTGGATTCCTTCTTGTGACTTCCTGTGCCAGGTGGATCCTTACTGATCCTATGTCCTTGTTTATCTCTCAAGTTTTATATTTATTCTGCTCCCAGTTGCTCTCCTGAGTTCATTTCTGAGCAGGTAAGTTTCTGTTTCTCGCCTTCTGTTTCTTTTTTTTTTCTCTTTTCAATTATTTTTTTTTCATTATTATTTCTGCTCATACAAACTTAACAGGTTCACAAGGCCCCTCCCTCCCTCCACCTCCCCCTGACCCCCCTGTCCCCCCTCCCCTTCCCTCTCCCTCCCTGTCCTCCAGTGCCTCTCCCATCCCCGGAGCACCCTTTAACGTGCATGCCAAAATCTCCTCTGGGTCCTCCTCTCCGATGAGTTGCAAGGACCCAGGGGCATTTCCCAGAACCCTTTCCTGTGTATAGGCTGCCAGATAGAAAGTAACCATTTTGCAAATGGGTGATTGACCCCTCTCTCACCGCGGTCTCCTACTTTTATTCCATCTACCTTTGAATATACTCTTATAACAAGACTCTAATTTAACAGGTTTTTATCTCTGGCCAGGGGGTGACATCCAATACCCATCAGGATGGAGCCAAGGGCGTTGCAGGAGCAGCAAAACTGAAAAAAAAAATCAACAAACCATAATTCAGAACATCAGAGCATCAGAACATCTATATCAACCACATGGAACTGGGCCAGCCTAATCTCTCCCCATCCTGAAGCTCAGGGAAATTTGCGGAAGAGAGGGGTAAGACTGTAAGAGCACAAGGATGGGAAGAGTATTGATATGCAAGATACTCCACACAAGTTAGGGCCGAAGCAAACATATAAGACTTTGCGTGACCTGCACAATTTCCAACACATTAATGACCTCATAAAGTCTAGCATGGACTCAAGGCACTAGGATCCTTGGAGCCTAGGGACTGACAGTCCCAGTAGTGTTCCTAAGCTTAAGGGTTCTTGCCTTCTGTTTCTAAGCATAGCACCTCAAGCTTTGTGCCGGGGCTTGCTCTCCTGCCTCAACACATACACTTGAGCAAACTTCTTTGCTTCCCAGGCTCCAATGAGGTTGACCCCCACCCCCAAGGCAGAGCCTGAATGTTACCACACTTAGATTCTTGTCTTACTTGACTTGGTCATTGAAAAAGGAATCTCACATTATTTTCAGTCTTTCTCTCCGTAAAGACTTCTACCTTTCATCCTTTCCATTGAATTGCAAAAAAGATAATAAACATACTGAAGAGAAGCCAGGCAGCTGACTCAGACAACCCAGTTTCTCAAACTATGCAGTCTTTATTTCAGTTCTGTTCTGCATTCTCCCTCAAAAGCTATATGGGAACATACTCACACATCCGCCTTGAGAGTTCTCTCTCAAAGGGCATCAATATCAGAGATGATAGTTGTATGGCGTCACTTTGAAACCAGTCCTGCTTTCACAGTTTCTACCTTAGTGGTATTTTATAGCAGTCTCAATTCCTTTTCTGTAAAATGAGAATGATATTAGCAAATTTACCATATAAAGTTCTTAGGAATATTGAATAAACTTACTTACATTATATAATCCTAGCATTGTCTTAATACAAGAGTATGTCTGTGTTTGGTTTTTTTTCTGATTTCTATATAAATAAGGAAGAAATGTCTAGATTTGTAAGATTCTTTATAGACATATATCTAGAATATCATGCCTCAGGCTTGATTTCAAAGTCTGGGACTTCTCACGTTACTGCATTCCTTGTAACTCTCACTAGCTACTTACCTCATTCTCTAAAATATAACTAGGTCCTTTTCTGTTGTACTGTTGTCATATTTAGTTTGTACCATTACATGAAAAATTAATGATATTTCCTTATCTTAGTTTGAAAACTAATCATTATTATTACTTATCATTATTGAAAACTAATCTTCCCTTTGAGAATTAGAAAATGTCTTTACAGCTATATTTTGTGAAAGAAATGTCATAATTGTCTGGTGATAATTAGGGGCTATAATTTGTTGATGAGATGATGAATATTATAAAAGTTACATAGTAGTCACTATATTAGCATATAGGGAGCCAAATGCAACTGCCATCTTTGAGTTGTATCTATATGTTGGCCTCGAGTTAAAGTTTTGAAAAGGATTTCGAAATACATTTCTATGTTTTGCCTATGAAGAAATAAAGATAAAAACAGGTGGTCATTGTGCCAAGAAATTATAATATTGTTCTAGGAGAGAACTTCACAGCAGATAGTAAATTGTAAGTTTAGATTTCTCATCTGTGTATTATTCAGGATAGAAAAAGGATGGAAGTTAGTAGCTGAGAGAGCAGAAGACAGTGATACTGAGACGCTTAAACATGATTGTGTGCGAGCACACTTTAAGCAGGTTTTTGCATAATGAAGTATGGCAAATTTTAAACTAGGCTACATTGTAAAAAATGCATTAGGTTTGGTTCTTTTATAGTAGGAAGTAGAGGAATTGAGAGTTATAGTTTAGATTTTTATCAATTTAGGATTTTGTAGCTGGATAATCAAGTTTATAGATTAAATAGTATCGATTTCCTCTTCTAAATCAAAAAGCATATTTTAGCATCAGGGAAATATTACTTTCTGAAATATTTGAACAATAAAATGGATATTTAAGTAGGAAAATAGCTCTTGGAGACCAATAAGATAGCTCAGTTGCTGAGATGTCTGCTTATAAAACCAGCGCTTGTTAGATTCCTAGAAGCCCACATGGTAGGAGAGAATTGACATTTACTTGAAAGTTGTCCTCTGACTTCTATCTGCGCAATGAATGTACTTGTTCTCTCTGCTCTATTTTTCTCTCTCTTTCTCTCTCTTTCTCTTTTTCTGCCCATCGCTCCCTCACCTCTCTCTGTCTTGTTCTTCTCACTCTCTCTCAAATATTAAAAAGTAGGTCACAGTAAAAGGAGAATTGGAAACTGGCAATACTAGGAAATTAAAGGGAACAGAGAACCATATGACTGTTTCTGTTGCAGCTTCTAGTACCCAGGGTCAAGACCATGAAGCTTTCTTCAGACAAAAACCTCTGCAAAACCCTTCACATACCAGCTGCATTGCATCCATTCACTTAATCCTGTGTGTGGGCCAATACACACTCTGGCTTAAGTAAGTTATTTGACAAACAAGGCCAAAGTCACTTGCAGCATAAGCTAAAGTCATTAGGAAAGAGCAGTTTCAGGTTCAGCTAAGGTGAAGAGCAGATATTGTGAATTTCATATTCCTTCCAAAAGGCTGAGTCCATGCTTTTGTGCTAGATGTAGGCTAATCAGAGAAAACAAGGCTAGAAGAAAATCATGTGCAGTCCAAAGGGCTCAAGAGATTTCGAGAGATTCCTTCAGAGATCATGATGCCCGTGTACCTCTGACACAAGGATATCTCACCATATTGGAGGGGCCAGATATTTACACCAGCTGAGAATCTCCTTATTCTATTAGCTTTGCATTTATTTCCTCAAAAAGCATGAAATGTGACATTTCAAAAGTTTATGTACATTATTTCAAATTGATGTACCATGAGATATATCTCTGGTTTAGTCAGAATAGAGAATGCTATCTGAAAATTAAGCTACCTTAGAAATATATATTTAGGAGAGCCAAGGTTCTGTTCCTTTATCCTACAGAGTCATTTGGGGTTAATGGGGGACTCGACTTCATGCCATCGGTCCTCACTAACATTCTGACTTACTGTGCACCATTAGTCCTTGTGACAGAGAGAAATAAGTAGATACAAAATCACGAACTGGTTCTGGACGATGGCTCTTCTTCTATTATATCTGTAACTATATGGGGGCCATAGACAGATTCATGTCCCAGCTTCAGTTCACATCTTACAGGGGCCTGCGAGGAAGGCAACCCAAATCATGCGGAGTGAAATGACTCCAGACTTAGTGAGTATTTCTGTGATTTGAAGCTTCTGAAGCCACTTTTTATTGCTAGTTATACTGGTAAGATTGATGGTGGTGAGAAAAATTAAGGAAAATGCAAATTTCTTGTTAGAAGTTCTTTTAAAGTTGAAATATTGTTATACATTGAAGGAATGCTTCTTTTGGCATAATGAATTTCCCAAATTTCACTTTCATTTAGATAAATATTTCTGATGGTAGTTAACTAATTTTATACTGGGTGGCTGATTCAGACTAAACAAGTCAGATCATTTATTTTTTTAACATTTTTTATTATTATTTCCGCTCATACAAACTTAATAGGTAGACCAGTTCCCTCCCCCCCCCCAACCCCCTGCTCCCCCTCCCTCCCTCCCCATCTTCCAGTGCCTCCCCCCCAATTCCCAGAGAGTCCTTTATTGTGTATGCCTAACTCTCCTTTTGGTCCTCCTTTCCGATGACGTAAAAGGACCCAGTGGCATTTCCCTAAACCCTTTCTCGTGGTCCCCTTAAGCATAGGAACACTACTGTGGCTGGCAATCCCTTGCCTCTAAGGATCTTGGTGCCTTTAGCTGATGTTAGACTTTGTGAGGTCAATAGTGTGATGGACATGGCGCAGGGCATGCAAAGTCCTATTATGATTGCTTCAGCCCTATCTAGTGTGGAGACTCTTCAAATCATTGCTCCCCCCATCCTTTTGCTCTTACAATCTTACCGCCCCCTCTTCCGCAAATGTCCCTGAGCTTCAGGAAGGGGGGAGATTAGGCTGGCTTAGTTCTATGTGGATGATACAGAGTCTCTGAGGTTCTGGATTGTGGTTTGTTGATTTTCTTTTGCAGTTTTGCTGCTCCTGCAATGCCCTTCACTCCATCCTGATGGGCACTGTATGTCACCTCCTGGTCAGAGACAAAAAACTGTTAAACTGGAGTCTTGTTATAATAGCACATTGAAGGGTAGATGTAATAAAAGCAGGAAACCTCGGTGAGGGAGGGATCAGTCACCCATTTGCAAAATGATCTCTTTTCATCTGCCAGACTATATGCCCTCCCCTTCTGGTGAGATCATACCCCTTCAGTTGTAAATGATCAGGAACTAACGTCTGTGAACTTAACCAGGAGTCACATTACTTACTTGCATTCCTTGGAGGTCTATTTTCTCTGCTGTAACATGGTCCCCTCTCTCCTTGTGTCTGGTGTGGGCCTCCAACCACATCCCTTCTGTTCACAATCCTTGCAATTACCGTATTACATAGGTTTACTCTTGAGTGTCTCAATGTGGGCTGGGTGAGTTTGGTACTAGGAGCCACCTATTAGGGAGTACATACGGCGCTTAACTTTCTGGGATTGGGATACTTCACTTAATATAATTGTTTCTGATGACATCCATTTCCCAGCAAATTCCAGTAATTCATCATTTTTGATGGCTGAGTAGAAGTCAGATCATTTAAATTTCTACTTTTACTTAATGTTTTAATCATCCTTTCAATACTTTAATGTGTACTCGTAAAATAAAGAACAAATGCTTATTAGTTAATAATTCAGACTATCTATTCAATATCATGAAATAAAGAATGCAGGCTTTTTAGCTAAACCATCCTATTAGTAACCTATTACTATCCAAGTTTATTAGCTAAACTATCCATTATCTATTATTGCTTTTTTTCCTTATCCAGCTTGTACTGAATTGATATCTTCATTTTCTAAACTACTAGTGCTTTCATGTAATACATAAACATATGGTATTAATGATTTCATGATATAACATGATATGCATTTAAAACCTTCATAGCCACTGATTATAAACTCTATCAAGCTGTTCTACTGTTTTAGTTATTCAGTAACCTTGCACAAGATGCTGGTTTTTCTGACTCGCATCTGTACTGACCATTGCATCTTTTTTTTTTAATTTTTTTTTATTATTTATTCAATTGTGTGTGTGTGTGTGTGTGTGTGTATGTATGCATGTATGTGTGTGTAGAACCACGGACAAATTCAGGAACCACCATGGACGCCTCCACCTCCTCATTGTTTACTCTGCCCCGGATTCACAGGCTCCGCCCTACAAGGACTGGAAACGCAGACCGCCCCCGCTTCCGCCTGGCGTCTATACATGGGGTCTAGGATCCGAACTCAGGACCTTCTGCCTGCAAGGCAGAGGCTTAACCCCTGAGCCACCTCTCCAGCCCCCTGAGCATTGCATCTTTAAGTCAACCCCATAAGAGAAGTGACATCTTGTTATTATTTTAATGTTTGCTCTCCTAGTTGTTAGTAGGATTGAAAAATAATAATTGTTCCTATTGACAACTTCATTGCTTTTCTCAATGGATATTGTTTAGAGATTCTTTGTACGTCTTGTTTTATTTGTTCCATGTATAAAGGACGGTTTCTGTGAAACCTAGCTACGGCAACTTTGATTTAACACACCCACTCTATCTCTTTCTCTCTTACCTACCATCTACCTGGCTATCATCTATCCTTCTGTATATCATCTTTTTTTTAAATCTACATTCTATCTCTACATATATATCTACACACATGCTTAAGTATATCTGAGTGTTAAGATGCAAGGTGCTGAGGGGAGTACATTTCAGAGTCCATGTAAGGAACTTTCCTCACTCATTAGTAAATTCAGGTTTTGCTAGTTTCATTTGTTTACTTACGTGTGTGAATGTGTTTATGCGTGTTCATCTGTATGTGAGTATGTGGAAAAGGACAACCAGTGGGAATTGGCTCTTTTCTTCCGCCATGTGCATTCCAGTAGTCCAACTCAGCTTCCTGCTGAGCCATCTTGCCAGCCCACAGATACAGATTTTAATTTCTAAAATACTTCTTCCTGATAGTGCTTGAGAGAGAAGAGAAGGTTTCAGAGAGTAATAATACATAGTGCAGGCAGACATTACATCATTTATGTTGCTCCTTGTTCCTGTACCATACATCTTAAATATTTTATAGGATCCTTCATTCAGAAAATGACCACATCTCATAAAGTTTCATCCTATGCTAGTAAACTTGTATTGTGTGTAAGTGTGCTTTTGAGTAAGTGAGTATGAGTGTATATGTATGTTCTGTAAAAGGAGTGATTGGGTTAATCCTATATCCAAACCTCATGGCCCATTCTTTATTTCTTGTCTGATTTTGAAATTCTTCCACAGTTTTATAGAGAGGTAGCACTTTATTTTTGTTTTGAGAGCCTTTTTATTATGTACTTAAGGTTTATAGTTTCTTATTAAAATGGAATATTTGATGGTGTGGTTATATAATTTTGATAGCATTTTCCTTTCTTAAAAATAACAATATATAAAATTTCATGGAAATCCTTTTTTAAATCTCTGGATTTGGGATATTTCTCATGAATTCTGGAGTTGACAGCCACTCTGTTCCTATTTGTTTTATATCTAGCTGTATAGCCAAAAATTTACCACTGTTTTAAACACTCACTACTACCATTACCACTTATTTCACTGTTACTGATAATTTTTTTTCCTTGTTGGCAATACTACATAGGCTCTTGGACACTAAGTAAGCACTCTACACTCAGACATACTTCCTGATTTCTATTAACTTAATTTCCATTGCATAAATATTTTTTCAATGATTCAGTTTTCCTATGGGGTATATATTAATTCATCTCAATTTTCTATGAAAGAAATTATAATATTCTATGAAAGAAATTTAAGTGGAAGAATACTGTAAGAAAAAATATGAGGCTGTTTCTTTCTTCATCAGGATTAAAGTCCAATAAATTCTAAAAAGAGCAAGTCATAATTTTCTACAACAGAAAGAAAATTTTGATAGTTTTAATAGAAACTATGTAATCCTGAAAATGCTTGCGATATCTCTAATGCTATTGTGTGGAAAGAAAAGTATCAAAAGTTAAAGAATTTTAGGATTAGTTACAAAACAATGCTTGGAAAATTGCTTATAAAAATAACTGTTTCCGCATATATACATAAGTATATGTATTGTGTGTCATTACAAATGCATGACATACCATAATACAGTTGTGGTATTAATATGTAATAGACATTACATACATATTGCATAAATGTACATATGAATAACTTTGGGGCATTTGTATAGTAGATGAAAGAAGAGGGACTATAAATTGTCTTAGGAAACAGTGGCTGGGAATGATTAATTATTTGACTACATACAAATTGAAAATATTACATTGGGAGATAAAGTAGATAAAGTGTGAAAAATCAACTATGAAAATGTCAGACATAAGTTTAAAATCCTACATCAGAGCTGTCAGAAAACTGGTAAAATTCTGTACTTAATCAAAGCTAGTAAACCAGAAAAAATTAAAACCATTTTTCACTTTACAAGTTAAAAGAAAATTGAGAACAACCTGTGTTTAGAGGAGCATGATGAAGTGAGCCTCCATGTAATCTTGAGGGTAATGTAAATTGATTCAATATTTCCAGAAAGAAACCTGATTATTTGACTTTAATGTATGTATATGTGTGCTACATTATAGGCCTATAGCCTGATAATGTAATTTGAAGAAACAGATGACCAATATTTCTCTATAAGACACATCACCCCAGGATAATTTGAAATAATGACAATGTCATGAAAGGCAGTTTTCGGCCAGGCTGGTTTAGCTGTATTACTGAGGAGCAACTGGCTAGAATATTATGCCATCATTAAACATGGTTTTTAAAAATTTGTCAGGCCTTTGAGAAAATCACATCGCTAGCTCTACACTAAATTTAGAATCAAAGTATCAAATATCTGTCAAGTACGTAATGATTTACACAGAATAAAGAACAAAGTAAAATTCAGAAAAGCGTATTTGTTTATAGTGAGCATTAGTTCCTTCTGTAATCTGGGGAAGAAAATAATTTGAAATCTTTCTGCATATTTAGAGGAGCAGTAGGGAGACATCATGGGAAAAGCATTCAATTGACCTTCCCTGAAATGATTTCATTTGGAATGAAATAAGACTCTTGTCAAAGTAGAATAATCAAATCTTTGAACGGAGAGGCCACTTGCAGGTCACTCGCTCCATTAGCCCACAGTATATCTGTCTCTGTGTTTAACCAGTGTGTGCTGTGGTGTTCACTAGCTGTAACCACCTTACAGTTCTGCTGAGCGTTGTTCATAGCCCCTTCCTTCTGTTGGATTGCTTTCCACCTGCCCTAAAGAGTGTGTTTTAAAATTTCTATAAGTATATTCATTTTCATTCATGCATGTGTGTGTTCCTGTGTGTGAATGCACATATATGAGGGTCAAGGCACGTGTGGATATTATAAGACAAACTTAAATGTCAGTCCCTGCCTTCCACTTAGATTGAGTTGAGGGCTCTTTTTTTGCCATGGTGTAAGCCACACTAGATGTTCCATACAGTCACATATTCTCCTGTCTTAATATTATATCTCGCCATAGAAGCATCTGGATTATAGGTATGTGTTGCCAGTCTGCCTTTGTATGGGTTCTGAAGATCTGAACTCATGTGCTTGCCATGTCTTTTTCTACCCTTTGCTTAGTCTTACAATGCTATCCTAAAAGACAAGACCATAAAGTGCTAATTAGTTCAACATTAAGTAATCTAAAAGTTGCAAACACAGGCAAATTTTAACTTCTTGGAATAGTATCTGTAAAGGTCATATTATATTTAAAGGTTTAGTTCTGTTTCAGCTATCTGAAACAGGAAACAATTTGTTTTAAAAAATCATGTATATTATATATTGAGCACATTCTTCATGCCCTTGACCTCATGTAGACCCTGATGTTCCCCTGGACAGTTTTATTTTTAATTTGTGTATGGGGAAGCCATTCATTCATTATCATGTAGTATATCCATAATTTTATATATCTGCATAAAATTTAGGAGCCACAATAAAAGATATCATAGTGGACTAAAGGGACATATATACATTGGGTCTTGGAACTACAGAAATCAGTATGGAGGTTTTTAATTTTTTAATTTTTTAAATTTATTTTTATTTTTCTAATTTTACAAGCATATTGAGTACTCATCCATACTCCCTCCCTCCCATCCCTTCAATGATCCATCCCATTTCCTCCCCATTCTCTTGTTTGTTTGCTTCTATGGAGCCCAGGGTTCCTCTGGCCTATCTACTCTTGAGGGAGTTCAGGCCTCTGTGGCATACCAAGTTGCCTCTCTTCTGGTTACAACCCTGAAAGGGGAATTTCCCTTTAACTCATCCAACTTTAGTTCCCAAAGTTTCCACAGTATGTTTTCATCTTTCTTGTGTTCATAGATGGTCTATGAGGGCAGGTTGGTATGTCAGTCATTATGCAGGTGTGGAAAGGACAAGTCTCATTGTAGTGAATTCCTAGATGCAGCAGTTCTGCCTTGAGTGGAATGTCTTGTACAACAGTGAACTTTCCCATCTTTAGGTTCTTACAATCTCACTGCATCCTTGTCTGGGAGGTTCCCAAAGCCTTAGGATGAGGAGAAATTAGGTTGGACTGATTCTTGGGTGATACCTGTTAGGTCATCAGTACTCTACATTATGGCTGACCATTGCTGTCCACTTCACTGCTCTTCTACTGCCTTAGACTGCATCCTTTCAGGGTGTAGAGATCCTCTACCTCTGTTATAGAAGAAGACTTGTAGGCTGAGTTTTAAGTGTTCTTCATATCTGTGGGTAAATAACTTAGCTGTGTAATTTGTAAAACAAAGGGTGCATCTGGGGGCTACCATGAGGTCCGGAAATCTCAGATAAGCATCGCTATGAGTATTGTTTCCTGACAAACCCAGGTGCCCTGGGCTCTTCCTTCCTTGTCATTTTTTCCCATTATAAGTGCAGAGGCACATTCATTGTGGAGTCTGGCTGAGGAACCAGTAGGTATGCTTGATGTGTTCATCTCTCAGGGCACGCAGACATGCAGGGAGCAAGCCCTGACATGCAAGTGTTTCAAACACTCTTTAAATTACGTCTTCTGACATCAGTTAGAGATAGCAAGTATCTAACTGAGCTAAAATCAAGAGGCATACTTTCCAATGATGGAGCAGGCAGCAATGTGAAGATACATCATATGTTTGATGCAAGCAGGGTAAAGAAAAGGGGTCATACTTGTCAGCAGATATTGAACTGCACTTTGAAATTCAGACTCATTATATTAATTAGGCATTGTGTTATGTTGTTGTCTAGTACATATTATTTAAGTGGGCAAGGTCATGTCATCTGATTAAATCATTCCCCTTGTTGATAAATTTTTTTACCTGTTGCATTTTTAGCTTACATAAAACGTATTTCATGACAATTGAATATGCATAAGTTGTTTAAGGGCAAAACCAAAAATTATTTGATACTAGAACCACAAAGCATGTGTATAAAACTGTCTTTTAACATAGCACATTAATATGCTATAATCAGTAATGTGTGAACTACAGATGGGCAGTATCTTTAATGTTCCTCCAGAATACAACTTATTTTGAATTAACAACCAGAATTCTGTAAGAAGTATCAGTGGTCAAAAAGGCACCATTATGAAAAATTCTGTTTTTTTTCTGTACTTAATTTTACTCATGAGGTTTTTCTGGACACCGTGTTATTTGTAAAGACTTGAAGATAATGCTTAGTTATTTCAAAAATTATTTTCTAATTCTAAAAAATTTTCCTGTGATTTGACATAACATTTAAAGATGCAATGGATCTACACAATATCTTTATTTTCAAAGGAAGGTATTTGTCATTAATATATGTATTATAAAGTATTTAAAACTGTGATTTTAATTACCCAAATCCACATTTTATTCCAGTTACAAATAAAAAACCTTATCCATTTGAGGTTATTGATGCAATTTGAGGCATCACATTTGATAGACGTAATATGAACACACACTACATACACACAAATACATACACATTTTTCAGAGTTGAATTTTATAATATGTTAGTCTGTTTGTACCAAAATTTCCACCATATGTTGCCAATTTTCTGTTCCATAATCTTTAGTGCTTCTTTACATATGATTCATTTTATCTATGTGAAATGGAGTCCTTTGTCTAGCATTTGCTAAAGGCACCAAGATTCTTGGAGACAAGGGATTGACAGCCACAGCAGTGTTCCTGTGCTTAAGGGGAACATGGGAAAGGGTTCAGGGAAATGCCACTGGGTCCTTGTATGTCATCGGAGAGGAGGGCCCAGAGGAGAGTCAGACATGCACAAGAAAGGACTCTCTGGGAATTGGGGCGGGAGGCACTGGGGAATGGGGAGGGAGGGGTGAAAGGAGAGGGAGCAGGGGGTTCAGGGGAGGAGGAGGGAGGGAGGGAACTGATGTATCTATTAAGTTTGTATGAGCTGAAATAATAATAAAAAATGTATTAAAAAAAGAGAAATTGAGTCCTTTGGTAATATGCACTATAAATAAATATAAAACTCAAAACTTTTTGGATTGCAGTAAAAGTATAGTTTCTTCTGAAGTACATCAATGTAAAAACATGTTTATTAAAGTACAAGTGTTCATTCTGTGTCATTTTAAATATGTACTTCACAGTTGTCATTGCCTTGCTGGGAATGAGTAAAAGACACTGTTTTAATGCAGCCCTGGCAAGATACAAACATAGCATACTGGTTAAACAATGCAGTTTGAAAAGAGTCATTCACTTTTACTCTTAAATTATGTTCCAGGTTTGTAGAAGGGATGCTGAACATTTGCTACAATGCTATTGATCGCCATATTGAAAAAGGGCAAGGGGATAAGATCGCCATCATCTATGATAGTCCTGTTACAAACACCAAAGCAACTATTACCTATAAAGAAGTCTTGGAGCAGGTAACATCACAAACTTTTTCTCTACATACAATGCCATGCAAGAATTGTACAAACAATCTGTACTTTGAATATTTGGTTTTATTTCTTTTAATTTGGTGACATGTGTTATCATATTTTTCTTTTGAAGCCTCTTGGAAATGAGCACAGGTATGCAAAGTCTTTCTGACATGATGTATGTTTCACAATATTGAAAGACTGAAATATATTCATTTGCAGGGTAAAGTAAGAAAGCCCCATTAGCTTTCAATTTTACTCTAATCTCTCTCTTCCATCATGGTTATTATAGTTCAGGATGGCTTCTCCTCATTGCATACTACTGAAAGTCTTCTGTTTACCTTCTGTTTTACTCTGTACTCTCCATGTGAGATTATCAATGAAATTGATTCCAGAGTTTTCTTCCAAGAAAACAACATATTTCTCTGTCATTTGAAAGTTGTTTCCTTAAAAAAGTACTATCATTCAGAGTGTAAAACCCTTATTCTGATGATATATAAGGCGCTTTGAAATCTGACTACAGCTTCCCTTCCAACTTCCATTTCCTAATATTATTGGAAGTATATATAATTCTTCTTGTGTGTACATGCACATTGTGTGTGTGTGTGTGTGTGTGTGTGTATTGTGTGTAGAGAGAGACAGAAAAGAGAGGGAGGAAAAGAAGAGGGAGAGAGGCTTATGCATATGTGTAAATGTTTGTTATGGGATGCACTTGTTCAAACATGTGCATGTGGGGGTCCAGAGACTGAGGTTAGGTGTCTTCCTTTAGGACACTTTACCTTATGTTTTAAGACAGGGTTTCTCACTGAATCTGAAGTTTGCTGTTTTATCTAGACTGAGAGGTTAGAAAATCCCAGGGGTCCACCTGTTTCTGCTGTATCCATGAAGCTGGGATTATGTAGATATACACCCATGCCCCACATTTATGTGGGTACTAAGAATCTGAACTCAGATCCTTATACTCACACAGCAAACACTTTGTGCTTAGAGCCATCTGTTTAGCCCTTATGTAACTCTTTTTTCACTCAGTCACTTATTGCTTTAGACACTCCTGAGTCATTGTATCCTTTTTTGTGAATTCCCATTCCTTTGTCTGTTTTTTTATGCATTTCTCATCTGTGCAGTTGTTAGGTGGACCATAGTGTTGTAAGTGTTGAAAATCTGATAAGATTTTCTTCTGTTAAGATCAGGATGAATATAAAATTTCAGAAATGATTATAAAAGTATTTAAAATATTACATATTGTGGAAATTTTTTTTCTCATTTTGTGAAACATTCTATTGTGTCTGATTTAGCAGAAGATGATCATAGATGGAGGTTTCTCATATTCTAACTATTAATATTTAAAATCAGGAAATTCTTCATGGAGTGGGTAGTTATTATATAATTGGAGAATGTTTAGCAGTACCCTGACCTCTACCTACACAATTCAATAGCAATCCTCCTTCTGTTATGATGACCAAGTACATATCCAAGAATTGCTAATATTACCTGGTTTGTATAATTGTCCCTGATTAGGACAGTTTTTGTAAATTTTCTTGTCTTTTGATTTGTTGAACCTAGTTTGTGTGTTCCACCAGATATTGCAAATCTTGGTCAACTATCCCTGGTTGCCATTCTGTATACCCAGATAAAATAGTCACCTTCCTAATCCTTAGTTGTACACAGGGCAGGAATACTAAACCAACTTATTTACACTAGTCTCCAGACTTATTTTAGCAATGAACCCCAATTTGAACAAAAGATGTGAACTTACAAAGCTATAAAATGTGAGGACTAAATAACCAGCCTCAGAAAAATGATATTCTGTGAAAGAAAAGACACAAACCTCATGAGTTCCGCCAGATTCTGTTGGTGACCAGAGGGAAGGAGTCTGGAATGACTGCGTGGCAGTGTGTAAAGTCAATAAGTAGTAGGTCCCTTGATAAAGAGGAGCTGTACAATATAGGGATGTGAAAAAAAAAAGAGTTTTATTAGAGCTGAAGGCCCTGTGGTCGAGGGAATGAGACTTAAGCTATAAAGTGGGAAAACATTACAACAGAAGAGATACCGAGAAAGCTGCTATGGAGGACAGCAGGAAGGGAAAAGCTAGGCAGAGCCCCAGGACAAAGTTTTCCTGCCTTCAGTTTTTGCTGAGAAGTTGCTAGGGGTAGGCAGTGGAGGGTGGGTAATTCAGAGGAGCGGGGGTAGGGAGATCAATGGGAACTGCCGATGTGTGAATTGTCAAATTCCTGCCAGGGTGAAGTTTTATGAAATGGCCCAACTATGGCTAGCACCCACTAATTGTCTAGTAACTAGTCTGACCACCTTGAGTCAGGTTTTCTAGATTGAGAGGCACAGTAGAAACACCTAAATGACCACACTTAGATGTCTAGAATTTCAGGTTTTGGGAAGAAAATATTTTGTTCATCATAATTGTATGCTAGAGATTTGTGCCCTGCCTCACTCTTTAGGATTTAAACAGCAGAATTTCAGGCTGTAAGAAGGGACTTCAAATGGTAAGCAGCACAATGGAGGACAAAACAAAGCAATATTGAGAATATGTTGTTTGACTCTTTTTTATATCTATTTTTCTCCCACATTTTATTTTTTTAATCATGCAAGCTCAATAGGTACCCCTGTTCTCTCCCTTTCCCCATCCCCAACCCAGTCATCCCCCATTCCACTCTCCCCCCTTTCCCCTTTCTTTTACACCCTTCCTTCCTCTCCCTTTCCTGGTGCCTACCTCTTCCTCCCTCCAATCCTCTGGATGGAGCATCCATTTATGTGAATGCCAAACCTCCCTCTGAGGTACCAAAACCCTAGTGAAGTTTCAGGACTCAGTGTCATAGCCCAGAGCCCCTTCTTGGGCTCCCCATTACTATGGGAACTGTTATGACTGTTTAATCCCTTTCCTCTAAGAATCCCATTGCCTGGAGCCTTCTTTCCTGTGATCCATGCTAGATTTTGGGGAAGGGGTTGACCTTTTTTTATTCTATAAGTAAAAAATCCATATTTGTAAAAATTATATATATATACTTGCTCATATTGGGGCCAGGTATAGAAAGAAGGTCACCATTACCAAATGTGCCTTGTATTTGTGTCAGATCAAAATTTAGTTATTTTACAATATGTTCTATGATGTTTCCATTTTCCTATTTTGGAAGTGATTTAGCCTGTGGTTGAAAGTATGGTCCTGTGATATGGGCATATCTCCCTAGGCTTATTCTGAGAATATGAGGGGCTAAGAGAGTTATAAATGTTGTGTAGGGTATAGCTTAGACAATGAGAATGTTAGTTCATACACTAAAAAAACTGATCTCAACTAGCATATTGAAATTAATACACACCCAGACATCAGAACCAAAGGAAAATCTTTAGATGAATCTGGAATAAGAAAAGTGATTCCCCACGCTCTTTTGCCTGCTTTCTTTTTGAGTGATTTAATTTTGGAATTCTATGGCTATAACACCGTCACACGTAGGTTTTGCTTAGTAGCTCTTCTGCTAGCTCATCTTATTTTCAAGCATGTTGTCTGGACACTTAGACTCTTTTGACGTCTGTACTAGTTCACTGGTTTCAGTTTAGCCTGATATCAAAGTACTTAAAAGGAACGCTTCTCTCTCACCTGCCCATGGCCTCTGATTCCACAGGCTTTCTTCTCTAAGTACTAAAGGAAGAGCTGTTCTGAAAGAGAGGGAGCATTGTTCTACTGCTTTGATTACTGGCTCCCAGTTCCCTGTGGTCCTTATTTTATTAAGCAAGGAAGGCAGAGGAAGAAAGATTTAATTGGTAATGGCACTGAGAACAAACAAAAAGGAACGGTCTTTGTACCATTACTTATTTGATCTCTCCAGTCTTGGTGTCTCTGTCTAGACAGAAGTTGGTGTTTCTTACTTCATTACTGAACTGAAAGCTTTAGGCTAAGTTGTCTTAGTGACATGCACGATCTATGTTATAGAATGTTCCTCAGAAATTTTCTGAAATTGCTGTCTCTTCTATGAATCCTAATATATTTTTTAATTTATTTATTTATTATTATTCAATTGTGCGTGTATGCATGTGTGCGCATGTGTGTATGTATGTGCATGTGTTTGCGTGTGTGTGTATGTATGTGTGTGTAGAACCACGGACGAATTCGGGAACCACCATGGACGCCTCCACCTCCTCCTTGTTTACTCTGCCCGGGGATTCACTGGCTCTGCTCTACCAGGACCAGAAACACAGGCTGCCCCCGCTTCTACCCGGCGGCGTCTATAGGACCGAACTCAGGACCTTCTGCCTGCAAAGCAGAGGCTTAACCCCTGAGCCATCTCTCCAACCCCGAATACCAATTTTTTAAGCAACCCTTTGTTAAGCCTTTGACACAGGGATTTTAGTCTCCTTGAACACCCACCCCTCATTCAACAAATATTAGGGGTTTTAATATAAAATCATATTAGGAACAAAGGATGTTTCCCTTGTTACTAGCTGATAAGAAAGCATTCAAATGCGTCAGTTTAGTCTACTACACGGGTCAGAAAAGACTCAGTCTTGAATTCTGTGGAAACACAAGGAAAAGCACCTGCATTTTTCTCTGAACTGTAGCAAACATCCAAGATAACGAACTTATAAAAAAAAAAAAAGACTTATTTTTAGTTTGCACTAGAGGTTCCTGACTAAGGGTAAGTGGAAATGTTCCATAGGCCTATAACGTAGGAAATGGTTAAGAAAGCAAATGACTAGGAAACAACAGTAGGAGGTGCTCAAGGTGCCTTAATCCTCTCTGAGGACTTGCCCCCAGTGACTTAGTGATCTTCCTTTAAGCTCCACCTCTTGTAAGATCCACTGTTCCTTCCTGCACAGCACTACTCTGGGGCCTGAGCCTTTAAACCCCAGACTTCCCATAGATGTTTATCTAAGTACCCAATCTAGTCAGGGGTAAATAGGACCTTAGCAAGGCTTTCTGGAAGAGTTAAAAAGCCTGTTTCTTTTTTTTTTTTTTTCCAATTTCCTATCCTGTATTTGAATTTTTTCCTTCCAGAAATATTACGACTCCTGTTTCATGAATGCCATTTTATCAGTGCCGTCTTCCCTGACCATATTATTCACTATGAATGTTTCTGCCCAATACTTTCCACTTTCCTTTTTACCTTTATGTTTATTCCTCAATTGCTTGCTTTGTATTTCTTTATATATTTTCTTATAGTGTTGTTTCTTTTTTTTTAAACTTTAATTATTTTGCATGGATGTGTGTGTGTGCGTGTGTGTGTGTGTGAATATATGTATGTATCAGAGTGCACTGTATGTGGAGGATTTCAGGAATCATCCTGGATTGCTTCTACCTTCTTTTTGCTTGGCTCAGAGTTTTCCCAGGCTATGCCCACCAGGACTATATGTAAAGGCCACCACCATTTTTATGCTTGACATTTTTATGTGGAACCTGGGTTCTGAATTCAGAAACTTCTGCTTGCAAGGCAGAGTCTTAACCCCTGAGCCATCTGTCCAGTCCTCTTATATGTAAGTTTTGTGAGTCTATTGACTTGTTTGCAGAGAATGATGCATGACAGGCAGAAAAGATTTTTTATGTTGAATGAACAAAGGAAATTCCATTTGCAATGTTAATGACTAACATGTCATTAACATGAAATTGTCTTGCATGAAATTGTTGTTTTTAAGTTATATCAGTATTTAATTTTCTTTTCAAGAAAATTATAACTTCTATTTGTGAAGAATTTTAATCTACTTATACTTAGCTTTGTTCTCCATGACCTAGAATTCCTCCTTTAAGTTCTCAGAATTAACAACCAAAAGATTTAAATTGTAGCTGGCATGTGTATTTTTGTTTGATCTCTTCTCATTTTGACTTTTTATGTTAATAGATTATAATATTAAACCTCAGTGAAATAAGTGGTTTGAATATGTATGGGGATAAATATGTTTAGCATCACTTATTCAATTTTTAGTGCTTCTAGGCATTAAAAATTCACTTCTAGGCAAGTGATTTTTTCTGTATTCTAACAAGTATGTATTTATGTATTTATTCACTAAATAAGAAGTTGATTCCTGAAAGATATCTGAGAAATTTTTCATGAATAAATGTTTATAAGGGAAATTGATGAAACACAGTGTGTGCTAAATTTTCCAAGCTTAATTCAAACTCAATGGACTTTTGATTTTTTGTGAACCAAATTTTTAAAATATAATTATGACTGTGATTATAATTAGGAAAGCTTAATAATTACCAGGGAATATTACTCTGAAATCATAATCATAGACCATGAAAAGTGCATTTCTGATCCTTGCTCTTCAGAATACTAACTTTAAAGTATGAAATAAATTTCTTCAGAAATAGTTCAGAATACAGAACTATTTAATTAATAGCATCTCAACATTTCTTTAAGGGGAAAACCTCAAACATGCTCAAAAAACAGATAAAGTCCATACACAAATTTAACTCTTTATTGGCAGTCCAGTTGAGGAAAAAGGAGTTATGCACTTATATTTTCTTTTTTAGATTAACTAAATATTAAAAATCTTCATTTGTAATGTCATCTCCACCAAAAATAGGATGTAAATGAGGTAAATTACCTTTATGTTGCTTGGTAAATTCATGACATAGAACATTCCTATATTTTGCTTTCAGGGACCAATATATGAAATTTTATTTGAATGTTATATGCATACAGATAAAAAACAGATAGTATGCATAAATAATGTTAGCTTTTATCACATAGAGACTATTAGCCTGTAGTTAGATTAGGAAACACAATATTCCAAAACTTCTATAAGACTTATTAGTCTCTCTTCAGTTATTTCTTACCCAACATACATATAATTGCAGTTCAGACTGCATAATATCAAGGAGTTCTACCTACTTTTAAACATTATATAAAGCGAATAATCATATATCTGACTTTTTCTGATTCAATTCTCTATGTGATTTTTTTGAGGATTAAGGTAGAGTTTATTAGAGAAGAGAAAGGTTGGAACTCACGGACTCCAGACGTGGAGTGCCATGAAGGGCTAGAGTGCCTCCATGAGAAGCAGAAATGAAACAGAGCTCATGGCACTAGAGTGCTATGAGGGGCTAGGGAGCCCATGAGAACTCACAGTGCCTAGGCATGGAATTCATGAGGAGCAAGGAACAAGAAACAGACTCACGGCACTGGAGTACCATGAGGGGCTAGATGGCGCCAAGAGAAGTAGGCAGCTGGAAACGGACTCATGGCACTAGAGGGCCATGAGGGGCTAGATCGCCTCTATGTGATTTTTATCTGATTCAATTCTCTATGTGATTCACTTCATTGACAGGGTTGTGGTTTGGTCATTTGGGAGGTATGTTAGGTTAGGGAATATTACAAAGTACTTGTTTGTAGACATATTTGTGCATAAATTGTGGTGATGGTACATCTGGAGCTGTGTCGAGATGCATCTAGGTATGAGGAGCTTCGTTCATATAGTTGTTTATAGTTTTGCCTTGTATATTAAGTGTCATACTCTTTTCTATAGTGGTTTTATTAATTTATTTTCTTCGCCTCTATGTGCAAGAATATCATTTTCCTGCATGGTAAGCAGTAGCATTCCTGTCTAACTGCAGTCTTTTGGTGACTGCATGATTTTATTACCTTATGTTTTTAGTTTGCTTTTTACCGTTTACCATAGAAGCTAAGCCCTTTATCTTGTGCTCATTGACTTTCTGAAGATCCTCTTTCTGAAGTGCTAATTCACATCTTTCACTTACTCACTTTTGTATTTATCACATTTTCATATTTTGGGAAGAATTATTCACAATACAGAGAAAACCTTATTAGTGTTTATAAACCATAAGAAAAACAATAAAGATCTTATAGTGTTTGAGCTGGTAATCAACTGGTTTTAAGACTATAAAGCTAAGAAGATATTCTTCTTTAAACAACTTATGGAAGAAATCCACTCCTTCATGGTGTCCATTGCCTAGTCTTTAAAGGAATTTCAGAATACTCTCCAGCATAGTCGCCTGAAAGAGGAAGTGTTTAATGCAATAAAAATCCAACAAAGGTAATGCTGTGCTGGTGGTTTTACTAATGCTAAAATGTTATGGTTGAATGTAATGTGAATCAGTTTTTTTCCAGAGTCCCTTTTACTTTCTAGAACTATTTGGTATGGTCTAAGGGGATATAATGAGTTTTAGCAAAAATATTTGTATTTCATTGAAAATAAAGTACAATAAATTAATCATAGATAAAATTAATTTTAACTGAATCCTGATTTTGAAGAAGTTTTTGAATGGTAGTAAAATTACTGTTATATTTGGAGAGAGTTCAATTTTAATAAATAATATAGGAAAATGTTAAAGAAAGTAATAAAGATTTTGTAGTTTCTGATTCCCCTCTTTCCATATTTTAAGCCAGTTACCAAAAAAGAAATCTGTCTAAATAGTATCTTTATCTCACTCAAAAATTGCAACAATATGAACCAATCCCTTCAGTTTCCTGAGCTTGAATTTTAGAAACTATAATTTCCATGAAATGATGCTTATATATGAAGCACAAACACACTTCATACTTCCTATCATGCCAGAAGAAATTCACAACACTGACATTCAAAGCATTTGACTCATCATTTTATGTAATATGCTGCCTTTTTTCTTCCTTTCAATTCTCCTTTTTACTGTTCTAATGTGTTTCCTGAATGGAGAAAAAAATTCCTGTAGATAGAGGAGTTATTTTACACACCTTTTTAGCTTTAATCTCAGAGTTTTAATTTTTTATTGCGGTGAGCATGTTTGCTATTTCAGTGTATTTCCTGACTTTAAGGGCATACCCCGTCCTTTTTGAAACTTTGCAGATGACATTCCTCTTGTTCAGTTACATACAGTGGTCAACATGAAAACTGAGGGCTAAGACTCTGGGTGTATCTGTAAAGAATTAGTAGGAAAGACGATTCCTGAGGAAGTCTGTGGAAGAATAGCTAATACCTGTGAGGAGACTTAGGCCATGGTGGGTGGAATCATTCCCTGTGCAGGCAGATAAGATGGACAGAACTGGTTCAGTACTTTGGCATATACCAGGTCAAGTTTCAAGCAGTTTCTTACTCTGAAATGTAATGGAAAATTCAGTGTTGCTAAAGGTCACAGTTGGACTTGCTTGTAGGAAAGAGTCTCATGAGAAAGATGGAAATAAGGAAAGTAACCATGGTTCTGAAGAGAATGAGCTGGCAGTGCTATCTCAGTGTCTTTAGAACAGCAGCACCTTCTACTGTGGAAGCTGAGGAGAGGATGGAGACAGTCTCTGCCACGGCCTGGAGGCTCTTCTACACTGCTGCCATCTTGCTTGCCTGGCCACACTCACTGGCTTTGTACAATATGAAGTTGAACCTGAGATATGTCAGTTACCTGTAAATGCGCTTATTGTTCTCCATCTTTGAGGTCATATTTTTTCCCCTTCTAAAGGATTGTTTCTGTTTAATTTTTACATGAAACCATAGGAATGGTGGCTTTTGTGAGTAATTTTCTTCTTTCATCCAGTCGATCTTTACCTATGTTATGTACAGTATCAGGCACATCACATGCATGTGCATCATTTTCATAATTATATTTTTTGGGTGATGTGGATGCAATTAAAAAAAAAGTCTTAAAGGAGAAGCTGTTAAATACACAAGGTTTCCTTTTCCATTTTATCTAGTCTGAGGCCTAAGCTCCTTCTGCCACAGTCAAAAAGCACCCTCTCTCTGTCTTACCTCACCCATCTTGATGATTATGATTCTTCAGTAAGGGTAAATAAATCCTTGTTCTTTGAAAAACAATAGACTCCAGTATAGTGGCTTAAAGTTTTACTTTTTCTTAAATTTAATGTGACCCCGTTCATGAGATCCTTTTTCAGTATGTCATCAACATCACTGAACTAAGGCAAAAGCATGTGTATATGCAACTCTGGGAAGGTGGTAAAGGAAATAGAGGAACCGTCCACATTCAGAAGCAGTTAGATGGCCAGCAGCTGTGGGGAAGGGATCAGGTACCTTCTGATGACCAGTTATAAGTTGCATCCACAAATTATTATGTCATTTTGGTGATTAAAGAGATACCAGAGCTTACATGTAAATAACCATAATCATATTCACAGTTAATCAATAAAGAGTCCAAGGAAACTACCAGAAACTGAACGTGCAGCATCTTGGGTGAGAGTGTAGAGAGAAATAATAAATACATATCCTGGAGGAATTCCCCTAAGATATGTTGCCTTGTTTGTATATTATTTATTTCATTAGAAGAAAAGTTTATAAAGTAGGATATGATATCATTCAGCATTCAAAAGTACTATAGCCTTCTTGGTGAGAAAAACACAAAAAGAGCCAAACATGAAGCCAGATGTATCAATAAAGCGTTATGCATCGATATATTAATAAATCTTTAACAGGCTGGAGAAATAGCTCAGGGGTTAAGAATCTGCCTCACAAGCAGAAGGTACTGAGTTTGGATCCTAGGTCCCACATAAAAATGCCAGATCGAAATAGTAGAGGCCTTCAGTTCCCGCCCTAGTGAGCAGAGCCTGGAACAATCCAGAGGGAAGCATAAAGGAGGTAGATGCAATTCAGGATGATTCCTAAGTCACCATCCACAGGGACACATGTGCCTTTTGACACACACACACACACACACACACACACACACACACACACACACACACAATCTTTAGACACATGAACAATTTGAATCATAAAGGGAAGATAGAAATATGTGGCTTGTACATTGAGTTGTCCTGCTGTAGGTTTGCACCAAGATCTTTGGCTTATTTAGTAATGATGGTGCCCTAAAGACAAAGTGGAACATTCTTGCTCACAGACATAGACCAAGCTCCTGGTGAATTTAATGGGAGCAGAAAAAGAAAATTTATTGGAGAATAAATGAGAGAGATAGGCCAATATCAAAATGAGGGGTAAATTATAATTGGAAATGAGGAGAGTTGATAAGAATTACTCCCTTTTCTGAGGATGAGCATGTGTTCCTGTTACACAGTCAGCAGTGTTAGTACAGCTGAACACATCAACAATATTCACTTTCTGACCTTTAATGATTAGCCTGGAAAATTATAAAACAAACTATTCGACTTGACATAAATGTCATTAGAAGTGGATGGAGAATAAAGCTGAAATTGAAAACCATTGAATAGTTAAAGTGATTTAAATATAGATAGGAGAGAAAAATTGTCTTTTGAGTATATGAAATGAAGTATTTTTTAAATTCATTCTTTATTGTTATGGTGTGTATGTGCTTCTGTGTGTGTGTGTGTGTGTGTGTGTGTGTGTGTGTGTGTGAATGAATGATGTGTATTTGGGAGGGGATTGCATGCTATTGTGGTACGTGTATAGAGGTTAGAGGACATATTTATGGAGTTGGTTCTCTTTATCCACTTAGATATGGATTCAGAATATGCAACATAAGTCACTAGGCTTGTCTGCTGGGCAGAAACTTTATGCTTTGAGTCATCAAACCAAGCTCAGTATTTTGTTTTTACAAGAGTCTTTATGAATTAGATAAAATATGGAGCTGTGGAAAATGGTGTTATTAAAATGATTTAAATTCTATTTTTATTCATTCATCAGATTTAGGTTCACAGTTGTACATTTTGTGGAGTTGTTCTGTAAAGTAAACTAAATTTAGTAAACTAAAATAAATCAGTGCAAAGTTGTATTTAATTTGGTTATTGTTAAGATTGTGGATCTGAGGAACTGGATAGTTTATTTTCAAATGCCATACTTTATTTACAAGATGTTATTTCTGTTACAAAGCTGAAAAGTTCTAATTTGACAGGTAGAGATTTTATGGGAAATTTGATATATATAAATATTTAGAAACATGTTTACATACATGATGCCCTATGTTTGCTTTGTTTATTGACTTCTACTGTGTAGTGTGTGTTCATAGTTTCTTTCTTTTAAGTCTTCTCAGAGTCTTTGGTGGAATGACATAAATATTGTTGGAACAGACACAGGTATTACACTGATCTTATATGCTTATTCCATCCTTGCAAAATTTGAACGGCCTCTATGAGCCCTTCACATGTATTGATTGATTTTCAGGATCCATTGAGCAATGAAACCATAAATATTGACAGGAACAGAGCTCATTGATGCAAATGTGCTCTGTGTACCTACAGCAATTGTGTTTGGCTTACTGTCTGTTTGGTGTTTGTTGGTGATTGTTTCATTAGAGGTTTAATAAGTTATCAGTTCAGAGTTGACCTTAATAAAGTTTGGTTCCAATTGTTGTATTTTATTTCTTTTATATTTTCCTTTCCTTAAAAGAAAAAAAGCATCTACAAAGATAGTTTATTGATCTTCTTTCTTCAAAATTGTAAGGCACACTGACACTTTATAAAGAGAAAAGATTCATGTATGCTTTAGGTGTTGAGTGAAGTTTTTCTTTTAGTGTGTAATTAACCTCTAAGCCTTCAATATCCACACTTTGCAGATGTGTGTGTGTGTGTCTCTTTGTCTCTGTGTAGCTAAATCTGTCTAATAAATAGGATAAAAACAAACCATAAAACAGAATAAAAACACCATCAAACTCAGCTTGCGATATTAATGCAGTATAGTGGATGAAGTCTTGCTGGAACTGAATGACTGATTTAAAAATTCCTTCTGAGCTTAGAGTTCAGTGACATGTTCCCTAGGTTATCTCAATTCTCTCATCTGGATGAATAATTGAAGTTGTAAGTTTTGATGTGCTCTTATGTCACCTTTCTGTTAAAGTATATGAATTTTAAAGCAAATATTCGTTAGATTTGCATGAGTACCAAGATAATCCAGAATGTGTTTGTATTAGTTTCTTTTTTCCAAACTGTCATTAAAATGAAGTTACCATGTTTAAAAGTCCATATAGAAAACCGGATTCTAAGAACTTTCCTTTGAATCCCAGATGGAGAAACCCTTGCTTAAACAATGCATTGAAGAAAGAGGAATCTGAGTTTGATCTGCAGTATAGGTTAATATTACTGTTTGCCATTCTCCAAATGCATTATAGCAGAAATTCAGTGATTATTTTAAAATAATAACTTACAGAGATAGAAGAAATTGCTCAGTGTATAAAGTACTTGCTGTGCAAGCATGTGGACCTAAATGTAGATAACCAGCACCCACATAAAACTAACAGTGTGGAAACCTGCATCTGTTTAACCACAGGGTGAGGGATGAGGAGGCAGTAAGATCATGCTGGCTAGTCATTCTAGTCAAAATGGTGAGTCCTATACTCAGTTGAGAGGCCCTGCCTTTCAAAATAAGGTGGAAAGCAACAGAATCAGAAGCCCAACATTGACCACTGGCTTCTTTATGTGTGCACATTGCTGAAAATACATGCAACATACAGGTATAAGCCACATGCACACACATAATAAATAACAGACAACTTTCATTTTTTATGTTTACTAGCGTATAGAATTTACAAAGGATGGTTATAATCTTCAAAGGATTATAGTTGACTGGATGACTCATATAAACTTTTATTTATTTGAATACTTTTAATTAATGAAACATAGCAGATCTTTTAGCTTTTGAAATTCTGACTTAAAAAGATTATATATTAGTCTCGAACTCTCATTATATTGTTCAAGACTGCACACATAAAAGTATATGAATGAATGTATGATTTTGAACAGTGACTGCTCTAGTAGTTGAATTTTTCGTTTTACTTTAGAATTTGTATGTAACAAGTTAAAGAATTTAGTAAAATCTGTATGAGGACTTGGACTATTTCAAGAAATACTGAGAAAGTAATCTTCTTTGAATTAGGTTATGTTTAAAATTCATTTGAGGACTTTTAAATTGAAATTTGTACATTCTATCTTTATATGACTAGCACTTTCCAAGTGATTTTTAGGTACCATTTTAACCTTTACATTATTTAATCCACAATATACAGTGATTATAGTGATACGTTATGGAGAAAAATTTAATGGATGCAAATCTAAAATTTTTTGGCATAGTGGTGTTAAGAAAAGAGCGGACAAAATTTGAGAATGTTTTACTGATGGCAAATGACAAAAGGGACATCATCAATGAACTTTCCCAAGAATTAAAGGGAAGTTTCTGGAGATAATCTGGAAACACATACATGATGGAACCTGGAACTTGGCTTGCTATATGGATGGAAGTTTAAAAAAGGATATTATAAGTTGAAATTAAGGGTCATAATTTTCTATTATGTCTTATTGAAACCTGACTCTATCAAATAATTTGTTCACATCATACTTTCAGTCTGCAATTTTAGACACAGTCCTCTTTTTACACTATATTTTTAATGTTTCTTACAGTATACAGTCACTACCTAAGCATCTTTTCTTGCCTTCCATTGCCCTGTAGATTCATTAGTTTAGCTATAGCTCCTCTGTGGTTGTCACAACTCTTGAAGGTTATTTGTGAATCTTAATGACAAAACTCTAGAATGGGATCAGTCCAGATCTTGATTAGTGCATCCAATATGTTTAATCCTACTGTAAATTAATCGAAAAATATGGGTTCACTATAGATTCACTGAAAATGGGACTGCAATGCTTCATTTAAATATATTTAACCTTCTCTAAAAAGTTCCTATTCTACCTTTTAAAGACTATTTTAAGCTTTTGGCTTGTACCTCTCTCTATCTTCAAGCTTAATAGGAAAATTGATTCAAACCCAGGTGGTATGACTGAAACCTTTCATTATCAAACCTGCAACTTACCCATGTCCAAACCCACTGCTTCTTCTTTCCATCCTTTTACAGTACAGTTATTCTTTCTTTGGGACCGGAGGTCACTTCTGTGGATCATTCATGGCTATTATTCTATTAGACCCTCTTACATCTACCTCAATGATTTTTTAAACCCTGCTTATTGCACATCCTGAAGGGACATAAATAACTGTGATTGAGGATGATGGGGCATTGCAAAATACTAGAAGAGAGCTAGGGAGATGAATGACTCAATGGATAAGACACTTGTCATACAAGCATAAAGTTGTGAATTCACATGTCTACATCCCATGTAATTTCCAGATGCCATAGTATAAAATTTATAACCACTATTTGTCTGTGGAAAATGGGAGGTTGACACTTAAACATCTCCTGCAGTTCTGGAGCAACCCAGCTTGGCTTATACATTGTGGTGAGGAGAGCTGATTTCAAATGAGGGAAAGTGAATAATACCCAAAGGTTGCCAACTACTTTCATGTGTTGCTGTGGTATGTTCATGACAACACACACATATACACTCACAAATTACACACAAATATATGCAAACACACACACACACAAAAGATAAAAATGCAAAAATAAAGCTAAAAGAATGGAATTTCAATTTTTAATGTTTTACCATGGGAAAATGTTTTGAAAATAGGTATTACACAATGAAATAAATATTATGTAATAGATTTTTGTATGGAAACACCAATGGAATCTAAAAGAAATCCCAGATTCATGAATATATGTATGTATCAACTGAAATTAATTTAAATTAACAAAGAAAACAAAACACGGTTAAATCTTTCTGCTATTAGGTAGTTCCCTAATTTTCTTCACAGTTAACTCTGAAATAATGATCTGTATTTGTCTTCTTCTTTTTCAATGGTACAGTTTTCGAAATCCCTCTAAAATATGCCACTTCTGAGGCTGTTTTAGCCAAGGTAATTAACATCTAGTTTATTGATTCAAAGAGCTGGTCAACATTTGACCTCATCTATTGATCATGCCTAACATTCTTGAAAGCTCATGTAGAGTGGAAATATGCCCTTGCTCACCTCTGTGCCTAAGCCTGTCTCCATGTGCCCCCTTATTTGCTTCCACGTGAACTTAATTCTCTTCAAAAAGTATTCTCCATTTCCTCATCACACATTTCTTCTCTTGCCTTCACATCCTCCATGGGTGATTATTACTGTTCCAATGGCCTTTGCTGGCCATACCTGTGATGGTTATTCCTGTGATAGCTCTGGTTGTGTTCGGCTCTTTATTATCACACTCATTCTTTTTCCTGACTATGAGATCATTTACAGGATACCAAATAGATACATTTGATTGTTCATCTCTACCCAGAGTTGAACAAGTAAAAACCCAGTTTCTACCTTATGCTCTTTAGTTTTGTGAAATCATTTTCCATCTAGTAGGTATAATTGAAAACTTAGACCCATTCTAAAACTTTCTTTCCATTTACTACTTCCTTCACATTCTATACTGAGCATTTGTCATTGTTGTCATCACTTTCAGTAGTATTTTATAACTCTCATTGCTTCTTCATTAATCGGGACAATTTAAGAAGGTGGAATTTTTTTCTGGGTATTTTTCATTTTCAAGTATTTTGACTTTGATATCAATCAAATAGGAAATAGTTCACAAAGGTTCATATTCTGTGGCACAGTGCTAGGGTAATACACTGGTCTTAACTGAAAATTTTAGGTTGCTGACATGTACCTTAGAGTGGGACTTTGGGATTCTGGTATCTCCCTGTCTCTGATTGGATATGAGAAGTTTTGTCCTACCACATTCTTCCATCATGATGTGCTGCACTGACTAGTGACCAAAGCCTCAGGGTTGCCTGACCTTGAACAAGAAATTCTAGGAATCTAAGCCAAAGTAAATTTGTTCTTTATACATTTATCTTGTTATAAGAATTTGAATCTGAATAATCCAACATTGACCTTACAAGTCTAAACACAATGAGTCTTAAGATTTTTACATTGTATTTGATATTGATGATTCTATTTTCTCCTTTTCAAACCATTTCATATCTTCATGCTGAACTTTCGCAACATTCATTCCAATCTTCCTGTGGTTTCTTAGCCAGATGGCACATACTTTGAGGATGGGGGTTTTAGTAGAAATTGTCAAGTGAAGAAAAGCAGAAAAATAGTTATGACTACTCATTTTTTAACTCATTTTTAGTGAAGCAATGTCAAAATCATTAAAAATGGAGGCAACCCATACATTATTCTTTGCCTATTCCCTTCCTTGTTTCTCTATCATATTTACTGTAGTGTGTTTTGATAATTTGCATCCATGACATTTTCCATTCATTAGACCTTGTACTTTTGATGTAGGATAATTTAGTCTGTCAACAATGTTCTATTATGTACAAGTAGTATTGGAAAACTGACAAAGTGTTCCTTTCGAGATGTAATCCATTCCGATGCTATGTTTGTAAATTTCAGTATGTGGCTATTAAAGAAGTAAGAACACATATTCATTTGTAAGACTTTAAACACATATGTCTATAGAAATATAAAATTGAACTAATTTCCTATGAAATGTTGTCTGAAAATCACATTAGTGTTTAAAGCAGACAATTATTGAAATTGAAGTTATTTCAAACTTGAGTTAAATGAATTAAATAATTATTCATTACATTCTGTGTGTGAATACATCTTCTATAAATGGCCAAATATTGATTAAAACCCACATAAGAAAACAGTGGAAATGAGAAAAATTATTCCAAGGAAAGATGTTAACTATTTCACTGCAGAAAATAATTTTTTTCTTTTTTATTGTTATTTCCGCTCATACAAACTTAACAGATCCACTGGTCCCCTCCCTCCCTCCACCTTCCCCCCTTCCGACCCTCCTATTGCTTCCTCCTCTCCCCCCTCCCTCCCCATCCCCCAGTGTTGCAGATAATAATTTTTAAAGAATAAACACACTAGTAAATATTTTCTACATAGTCAGATGATACTTTTAATATTTTACATGATATAATATTTTATTATATAACATTTTCCGATGTTTAGCAGACTGATATTCTTAAGTGTAAAACACATTATTCTCTGCTTCAGATAAGAATGAACTTCTTTTTATTCTCCTTCTTTTGGTTATTATAATTTACTTTTTTCGAAGAGATTTGACTATAAATTTCTTAAGTTTTTTTTTTTTTTTAATTTTTTACCAGTTCCCTCCCTCCCCCCTCCTCCCCTTCCCCTTCCCCCAGTGCCTCCCCCCCAATTCCCAGAGAGTCCTTTATTGTGTACGCCTAACTCTCCTCTGGGTCCTCCTCTCCGATGACATATAAGGACCCAGTGGCATTTCCATAAGCCCTTTCTCTTGTTCCCCTTAAGCATAAGATCACTACTATGGCTATCAATCCCTTGTCTCCAGGGGTCTCGGTGCCCTTAACAGATGCTAGACTTTATGAGGGCAACAGTGCGCTGGACATTGCGCAGGGCATGCAAAGTCCCATTATGATTGCTTTGGCCCCAACTATTGTTGAGAATCTTGCAAATCGTTGCTCCTCCCATCCTTTTGCTCTTACAATCTTAAATTTCTTAAGTTTAAAGACCCAAGTATAGGACACATAGCAGTTAGTGCACTGATTGAATTGGTTCCGGAAACTTGAACATTAATATGGCCTAAAATAATAGAAATGCAGCAGTTGTTACATACAATTCTAGCAGGAAGAAGCCAAGAATAATATATATATATATATATATATATATATATATATATATATATATATACAGTTTTTTTCCTTTGGGAACTGCTACTCTTCAGTTTTATTATGTGTTCTTAACTGTGTGGAACTAGGAGCTTAATCATAACTACCTCCATCCTTAATGTATTTTCTTTTATGGTTTACATATTATTTTATATTGTCCAATTTAAAAAATTAAGACATAAAGGCAGGAGGTAGATGTTTTAGGGAAATGATTAGGGAAAATATGAGGGAGAAAGGATTAACTATCATAAAAATGCATTGTAAAAGAATAAAAATAAAAACTAAATTAATTAAAAATAAAATAAATTTCTTTATTGTTTTATTTGCATGTGAGACAAGAATGTTGAGTGCTCAGTATTGATCTCCCATTGTGAATTGATTCTAGATTTAAAATTAGCAAGAAATATTCTTAAATAAAATATTCCAAAGTAATTTATAATAAATCAATGTCTGTTTGTTTTTTATTGTTATGGACTAATATTCTGTTTTCGTACAGTAAGTTTTAGAAGCCTTACTACAAATGTATTATTTCTTAAACCTTCTCATTATTTATGTTTGCAAATTACAGTGGAAAGTGTAAGGAGAGTGACTTTTGACTTTGAAATTCTAAGCAAACATGGTCTTAATGTTGATCATCTACAAGTTTTGTTTTTAGACCCATTCTGACTTTATCATAATGTCAAAATATTAAAGTCATAAAAGGTCAAATGTTCTCCATCTAGTGGTGACATAGATCCAGTGCAGTTTAATTTCATCAGACCCTTCTTTCTAAGGCACTGATTGATAATTTAATGCCTGCAGAAGCCAGGTAGAAAAATAGGTATAAACATAGTCTCTACATCTGTAGTTGTAGAACTATGGTATAAGCATATTGTATGAAATAATCATACATGCCTAAGTTGTAGAAGAATTTAAAGTTAGATGATAGGATAAATGATATTTGTGGTACGTACACACAGGAATACTGGTGAATTGCTCAGATGGTAATCAAATTTAGTTGGTTTTCATTCAGAGGATATGATTGTGTAGGATTCTGCGACCTATGCACTTACCTAGCTATCCTGAGTATCCTGAGAGTTGGACTAGCAGGAATTGAATCAGGCTGGGTCAAGAGAAGATCTTGGAAAAGGCAAAAATCAAATCACCTTTATTATGGAATCTAACTTCTTATATACCAAGAAACAGGGTGACATCTGTATACTGTGCAGAAGGATGATGTCAATAATGGCAGACAAACTACACATGCAAGGTCAACAACAGGTGGGATCACCACCAATAATATAGCCCAACTAATCCTTAGACATTCTGATATACTCTAATGACCCCATTCAGTGTGGAGAAAGAACAGGATGCTGATAGGTCAGGAACATGGTGATACAATTACAATGATAAAGCTCTGTGCCTATCCTTTAGATGTGATAATTAATGTCTAGATGGCTTCCAAAGAACAGGAAGTAACCTCTGTCCTTTATCCCAATTTGAGACAGGACAAGATCTATCCCTTCTCCTTAAGGTGTAGTCAACAGGAGCCAGCCTAAACTGTGCTGGCATAAGGCACTCTACAACTGAGACTGCAAGGAATGCCCTTGGCATCTATCTTCTAGAAATTGGGGTGTTGAGCTTGAATGTTCCCTACAGACTTATACTGCTAGACCTTGTTACTTTCCAATAAATATAGGTAATTAATTAGTATATCATCTTACTGCTACTACATGTATAATGGAGGCAGGATGGTTTATAGGAAGAATGACTTATCTCACAGTTGGAGATCTGAGAGCGTGGCATAACCACACTTAGCACTAGTGAGAAACTTCTTGCTGCATGTCAACATGGTATTGTAGTAGAAATGTGTGATAGAAGCAGATTGAAGTGTCACAAGAGGTAAAAGAGGTTTACTGCTCTGGCAAATCCTTTTAATGGCCACCTTCTTTTACGAGAACCATCTTGGGTCTCATAGGAACTGTATTAATTCCTGGCCAAGTCAATGCTGAGAATGACATTATTGCCTCCTTTGTGACTTCTTTTCTTAAAACTTCTACTATCCACATTACCATACTGGGGCCAGTCTTCCAAAACATAGTCTTTTATGAAACACAAATCATATCTGAACAATAGCATATGTGAGGCCTAAAATAGCCTTATTTTATAAATATATTTTTTCAGTCTATATGTTTGGGGGGGACAAATTTTGCTAGTGATTCATACTAATGCTTCAGATCCTTTGATCTCATTTCTTCCAGAAGAAATAAAAGTTGCAGACATTTTGTAATATTGTTATGTTGGACCCTGAGACCCTCGCTCTAAAATTTACAAAGCAGGCCGGTTCAGGCCCACAGTATAGCCCTTGTTTGTAGTCATTCAGGCATCCATTGTTTATAGCCATCCAAGCATCCATTATTAGTCATTGCTTAAAACTATGTACAGCCTTGAGCTTTTTACAGGTATTTCCCCACCTCTTAAGACCTCCAGCCCTTCAGTTCTGGAAAAGCAAGTTTGCACAAAGGGGAATTCCATCAATGAATGTCACCCACAATGAACAGCCTGTGGTTAAGCAGGTGGACTGGAACGATCACCAAGAGCCAACTCCACCCGAGCTCTTGCCGACCAATGACTGTAAAGGTCATAGAAAATTCCTCAACTAAGCAACGCCCCCTACCCCAAGACCCCTTAAAAACCCCTTGCCCGAGCTGCTCGGGGCGCTTCAGTCTCTCCTGCGTGAGAGGTTGCTGGAGCCGCCCGGCGCGTCGTTAAATAAAACCTCATGCTATTGCAGCGAGAAGGGTCTTGGTCTTTCTCTCGGTGGCCTCGTTCCTGACTGAAAGACGGGGGTCTTTCAGTTAGAATGGGAAATAGTCACCACATCATGACTGGATTTAATCTTGTTTGAACAAAATTTCAGTTAATAACTGGCACCATTCAAAGTGCTGACATTAAAGTTGTAGATAAGGAAATCTCTCCCTAGGTCTCTCTTGTATATAATAATGAGGGTGCTAGGTAGTGAATCACTTTCTACAGGGATCACACATTGAAGTGTTTGCCTATAACATCGCAGTGTTTATTTTCATTTTTGATCTCCATATAGACTTTAAGCCTGTGGTTTTATTTCCTCTGTGTATCTTCTTATCACTTTCTTCTGGGCAGCACTCAATTACGAAATTTGCAGTCCTAGGAAGAATAAGACACTTGGGTGGATTTTTTTTTCTTTTCGTTTGCACAACAGCCCTTACAGTTGGCCATATCTTCCCTTGCCTAACCAGATGAAGTAAATAAAGAGAAAGATGAAAAATGGTCAGGATCCAAAACTGTTTGAACTTCTTCAGAAAAAAATGAGTAAAGAAAAATAAAAAGAACTGTAAAAAGTTGTGGCCTAATTCCATCTTTCAAGACCCCCTTTCCTTTGCTTGAACAGTCACTTTGAAAAGCCAGTCAGGGTCCTTGAAGTGGCCCATTGGGACCCACAGATTCCAGAACACCTCTCCTGATCTACAGTTTCCTTTTCTCTTGTTTTTTGCTACAGCCTCATGGTCATCTTATTATTTTTGGAAACTCTACATGATTGATCCCTTCCCCTTAGGGTATCCTAAGGATACTTCCACTGTCTTAACTGGCATAGCATGCACAACTCCTTGCTCTCGTTTTCTCTTTTCATATTTTTGCTAAAACGTCTCCATCTTGATCATATTTCTCTTGATTATCTCACTGGCAGTTAGTCTACTTTCATCTTAGACAATAGGGATTTCTGTTTTTGCTGATAATGATGTAACAGATAACTCTGTATATGTGTTTGTGTTTGAAAGAGAGAAGAAAGGAGAGAGAGAACACTGTTCTTTTTTTAAAAAGAATAATTTTAAGTGAATGAACATTTTCAAGTGGTATAATTTTGAAATACATATACTTAGGTCTGGGCATACATCCCACAGTCTCCTATAATTGGCCATGGAAAGGTTTTTGCAACAAATTATATTATGTGTGGGCTTTTAATCTAGTTTGCTTTTATTTTTACTAGAAATTGCAAAGACGCATGGTAAGAGCAAATATGTTTATCTTTGATCCTAAAACACATGATAAAAGCGAAAAAAGGTTTATGTACTTGCACCAAAAAGAAAGTACTATGCATGTATTTTACATAAACAATTAGTGTAGAAAGTATAAAGAAAAAAATTGTCTTTAGACATTAGAAAGAGCAAAGAATATGAGGTCTGTAAACCCCTGATAGTTTTCTGCTATATATTAGCTTTTAGCTTCAATGACCTGATGTTATTAATAGGAATAAGAATAAAGTAAAAGCTGTTTTATGTCTCTTGATGGTTAGTGTTGAGTATCAACCTGATGTGTAAGAGGCAAGCCTCCAGAGGTGGTCAGGATTGAGATCTGCCCCAGGAATTGCATGTGAGGAATTGTCTTGATTACCTTAATGAATGTGGGGAAATCTTCCTCAGCTGGCTGCAGGGCCATTTCCTAAGCAGGTTGTCTAAGACTGCGTAACAATAGAGATGGGCAGCAATCAAGCCTACACACATTGGTCTCTCTTTGCTTCTTGTAGCTAACTAGCTGCTTCAACCTACCACTACTGTGACTTCCCTGCCTGAATGGACTGTTGCCTGAATTATTTGGTAAAATAAACTCTTTGTTAGCTTTTTCCCCCTGGGTTACTCTGTCACAGAAATAGGATAAATAATTAAAATAAGTGTGCAACAATGTATTCTTTCTTAATATCTATTTCTTTTGACAGTCTATCATATTTATTAATTTGTAGCTATTTTATTGTCTGCTTTTCTTGATAGATTCAATATGTAGAGTATAAGTTGTTGAGAAAAAAAATCCATGTCTTTTTTTTTTCAATGTGTGGTACCAAATCTAAAGATTATTTAACACATAAAAGTTGTTCAGTAGATACATGGTGACTGATTAAGTGAATGTAAGGCATGAAGCTCATCTGAAAATAATAGCACACCCATGTAAATCAGTTACAATGCACATATGCTACTGTAGCAACCAAATATCTAAACCATTATCATCATAGTCAAATATGTGTTTCTTGAGTTTATTTACTTCACTACAAGTGAGATGATCACCTTCTAGATTTACTGATATAACTTCAAATTCAGCAAAATAATACAAATCTAATGATTTTCTCACAGGTCTCTAAGCTGGCTGGTGTTTTGGTCAAGCAGGGTGTCAATAAAGGTGACACTGTGGTAATTTACATGCCCATGATCCCACAAGCAATATATACCATGCTGGCATGTGCAAGGATAGGCGCCATCCATAGTCTTATATTTGGGGGATTTGCGTCCAAAGAACTCAGCACTCGCATTGATCATGCAAAGGTAAGTACTTTTGGAGAAATCAATTTGTGTAGCTACATTTGTGCAGAGGACTTTTGCAAATATTATCTGATGCTTTTGATCTTCCTTTCAAATAAGACAGACACTCAAATATAGATTTGCTTTGGTATGTATCTGTCAATCAAACACTGATTTTTTTTCCAATCAATTCTATTGTAAGCTGCATCCTTCACTTAGAGAAATGTAACATAAAAGATAATGTGTAAAAATGTGATAAAGCTTTCAAGTTATCATGTCATATAACATGTTATAAAACACATGGGGACAATAACTGGTAACTTATCATCTACGACATTTGGTAAATCTGATGATATTCTTGAAACTAGGTAATAAGTAGTTATCATAGAGTTGGATATATAATTTGTTGAAAAGTGTTATTGTCCAGTAATTAAGAGAGATTGTTTGGGAGATTAAATCATATGTTTGAATGGAATCGTAATATAACAAAGTTCATAAACTTATTGTAAAATATTTTTTCTTGTTCAAAAGTGTGTGTGTATGTGTAGGTCTATGTATGTAAAAGCAAGCATAGTTTGTGCCTGTGGAAACCCAAGGGTGAATTTGAGAATCATCCTGAATTGCATTAACTTCTTAATGTTTTGCACTGGGATTTCTGAGGCTCACCCTTCCAGGGCCAGAAGTTCAGAATCCCTGTTGTTTCAACCTGGCATTTTTACATTGCATGTGGGGATCCAAACTCAGGTTCTTTGGCCTGTAAGGCAAACTTAACTGCTTATCCATCTCTTCAGTCCCCAAATGAAGTTTTTTTGAGTCAGATCTTCTCAGCTGGCTGAGGGAAACAAGGGAGCCAGATTCATAAACAATATGAATCACAACTTAGAGGAAGGAAAGGGTGATATTTATTTCAGAGAAAGTGAGCAGATAAATGAGACAAAGAGTGCCTATACAAGGTTTTTGTAAATTTGCAGAAGGAACTGGAAGTTTAAAATACAACCTTGCAATGAGGGAAAATCTGGGAGCAAGAGCTCTAGTTGGTGGTATATTTGCAGAACAATGCAAAAATGTAGGAAAAATGTCAGTGGGAAGACTGAAAGTGGAAAGTTACTAGTGAAGCAAGAGATATCTGATCTGAGTTGAACAAGCCTAAGAGAAACAGAGATGACTTTAATGGGGCTTGGAGTTAGTTATATATTGAAGGTCCCGTAAGAGGTAGACACAGAGTCAGCTTTTGCAGATCCACTTACTCTGGAAATTGATGAGATTTTAGAACTGGAAAATGATTTTATGAACTATCTATCTAAGCCAGTTGCTTTCGTTGTTATTAATTTGGTTTTGAATTTTCTTGATTTTTTTAAAGATGTTGATTTCTTGGCTCATCAAGGAAATCTACTGGGAATTATTAGTCAGTAACCTCCAAGTCTGTGAGAAAGGAAGACATAGACTAGCTCATTGCTACACAAATTTTAAACACTATATATAGACAGATGTACTGAATTGATTAATTCCTTTAACAATACTTATAAGACATAGGGAAATGAATATCTATTAAAATGAGGAATCAACTTATGCCACTGCAGGAGTTTCATTCACCCCCCCAAGACACATTAAAACTTATGAAGAAATTTAGGCAATGTACCTAAATAACTAGAATTATTGCCTTTTTTTCCTTTTCTCTGTTTCTTGGTTTTGGTGGTGCTATTTGTTATTTTTCCTTTCCGTTCTTGTCAGCTCAAAATACTAGAAAAATTCTGCAATCAAACAACTAGCTGGCTCTTTCTCTGCCTCCACCGCTTTTAACCTGGGGCAAACTATGTAACTGTACTGGGCTGCTGCTCCATGAATATTAAATGACATTCAAAATGTGAAATAAACTTCCTTGCATAAATTTGGCATAGTAGTCTAAATCTTTCTTGGATGAACTATATTGCAACCAGAAGTCACAATTCACGAATATATGCAATATTATGGAGTGATTATTTATATCTTGAATAATTTATTGAGTCACCTTGGATTGAGACAATTTACCAGCAAAAAGTACATGTGATCGTTTCTGCACATTATTATTTGCTGTAGATCAAAATTTTAAATGCTAGTTTATGTGATAGTGAACACTGTACTAGGTACAGGAGACACAAGAGTAGTTGACATTCAGCCTCACTATTGGAGAACTTACTGTGCAGCGGTGGAGGTTAATGAATTTGTTGTTGATGATCCCATATATGATACTTGCCCAGCATGTCCCAAGGAAATGCAATGAATTCTGACTACAGACCCTCCCAAGGATCTTTTGGCTGTACTTGCTTAAATCTTAAAGAATGACTAATAAGCTGCTGGCTAAAGAATGTCAAGGGTATCTTATGTATATTTAGAAGACCTGAATTTAAACACATTATTTGTGAGCATCTTTAAAAAATGGTAATTTAAAATCTAATATGAAGTCCATCCTTAAAAAAAAATTGAGATTTTTAGTTTTCTCTTTTTGTGGTTTTCAGGAATCTAGATCAAATACTTACAAGGAAATTTTAAAATAATGTTTCCGATTATAGTATGGTTGGTGCCTGTCACATAAGAAATGATGCAAAAGCAGAGAAAACTGTGTGTTTGTGTATGTGTGTGCACATGTGCGTGCGCATGTGCATATGTACGTGCGCATGTGTATATGTGCATGTGTGTGTGTGTATGTGACCTATGTTTATATTTCAGCAGATAATGGGAAGCTTACTAAGTTTAATGAAATATTGGAAGATGTATTGTCAGTTCATATTTATGGGCTTAAAGCATCACTGAAGATATAGTTTTGAATAGGAAAATGAAATTTTTGTGTTAGCTCTATAACATTTAAAAAAGGGATTTATTGATTTTCAATCCATTTATTGACTAGAAAACAGAATCATTCAAACATTACCTTTGAAGTGTTAAACTGCCAGTCTGTACCTGAAATAGAATTAGGATTGTGAAAGCTTTCTGATTTCTTTTTTTTTTTTTTTTCATTTTAGCCTAAAGTGGTTGTTACAGCATCCTTTGGCATTGAACCTGGAAGGAAGGTAGAATACATACCACTTCTGAATGAAGCACTGAGACTAGGACATCACAAACCAAACAAAGTTCTCATTTATATTCGCCCGAATATGGTAATGTGAAATGTAACTTCATAATTCTTTATGGTTTTATGCCAAAGATAATTCTTAGTAATCCATTTGAAGAATTCAGTTGATTCTTAAGCTACAACATATCATTAATGCTATTAATATTATAGGAGGAAAGATGTGAGCAATCCTGTATAGAAATAACTGGGTTAAAATACCAACAAACAAGACAGAGATGCATGTGATATGAATAGACTGAGATTATACATAAAACTTGGGGTTGTTACTTGCTACCAGATTTTATGATATACCTTATGATGATATACTGCTAGATAATTTCATGACATACTAGTAGATTTTAAAAGAATTTCCATTATCTCTATGACTTAGATGATACCATTATTCCCACTTTGCAGTACATACATGAAGTCACTTGCTTGACTAACAGGACTCATAATTTGGCTTTCAGCAGTTGCACTCAGAATGTAAGCTTAATTCCTCCTTTGTCCAGCCTTTTGGAAAGGTGTGATTAATTTACATGCAAGTGTCTTTTAAAATTATGACAAGCTTTTTTCTTTTAGACATAAACCATATTCAGGAAGTTTTTTTTTAAAAAATGAATATTTTTTACAGATACATTGTTCTGTGATCCAGGAAGGTTAAAAGAACTTTACAACAATGAATACATTTTATATGGCTTCTTCTAGTAACCTTGACAGGATGATCACCTGTTTTTGTAAACAAGTAATTCTCCAAAGAACTAAGTTGAGTTTCTGATAGATTAAAAAGCAGTATTTCTAAAGAGAAATTGCAAAATATGGATATTTATGTTCAATTTTGTGGAATTCATGAAAGGTTATCAGCAAAAGATATTTATGTGACAAGATGCAAAAACAGAGAGTATTTAAACTGTATCATTTTGATTATCATCTGGCATGTCCCACTGTCACATTAAGTTCCTGGGTAAAGTTTTAGTACTAAACATTTAGGACTAAAACATTCTCCTTCTATCTAAAAGAATATTAAATTTCCTTTAATCATACATTTTAAGACGTCTTTGTTAGTATTTAAATCAAGGACTGCCAAATCAGCAACCAAGCTGTCTTTAAGTAAAAGAGGACTAGAAGAATGGCAGAAACACATGAAAGCATGTTCATGTGAGCATATGTTATTCACACATATGTATGACTTCATTTAAGATTAGCAAAGAATTTATGCTGGGTCTATTGTTAAGGATTTCTAAGCACTTTTTCTCATTAAATCCTCATAGTCAATGAATGAGCTCATATTTTGGGCTCCATTACACTGATGAAGAAATAGTCATGACACAATGATTGCCCCAAGCTTAGCTAACATCAGCCAGGTTTGCATTCCGGTTTGATAACTTTTGAATAAGAAGATATAGACGAATTCTTCTATTTTACAAGCACATGATGTTTGGATGTTTGTTTTCTTGTGTTCACACTTTAACACAATTTCCTTCTCTTGGTAGCAATGTGTCCTTTTCTCATTCTTACCCCATATATCTGGCTCCCTTCCTCTCCTTTTCTATTTTTCTCTATACATTTCCTTCTATTGTAACACAGAAGAAAACTTCCTATGTCTCTTCTCCTTTGTGTGAGGCTTACTATTTAGGCAGTAAAATCAATGGATTGGTTTTGCTTTGAGTTTAGGGAAAAACAAATGACCAGGATACATAGCATATTGAGTACCAGGGTTGCATTTTTGCCAGAGGAGGCAAAAGCTTGGCTTCAGTTCCTGAGCCTTAGGCAAAGACTGACACAATCTAAGGAAAATCACATCAGTCACCCTGATGCTTTTTCAATATTGCTTGTTAAGAATTCTAATAACTAGGAAATGCATGCCCATAGAAGTAATTATACATGTATATATAAATATATAATAAGTGTTATGTTGGTGTTTCTCAGTTCATGTTTTCAAATCATCTCCTTTATTCACACTTGTATTTCTTAGTGTAAAAGATAACCATTTGTTCTAGAGCCCGCCTCATTAGAGGCCTGTAAAATTTATAGTTTTTGTAATCAAAATTCAGTTTTGATTTTTGCAGTGTGATGATTTTTATAGCTATATAATTGTGACAATAAAACTTCGATAATTTGAAATTAGTTATTTTTATCTCAGGTATAAAAATGAATGAAAACATGACTTCCTCACAGTTTTTTCTATTAATTTAAATGATGCCAGCAAGTGACTGTCAGAATGAGACCTGGGAATCCATCAGAGCTTCAAATTGAAACTTTGTAAAGATTCTTCAGTTCAGATTCTAACCACAGATTTGTTTATTCATATTTGTTTTACATTTGTGATATTGTAATGAAGCATTACTCTATGCATGCACACATTAAAGTATATGGAAAGTTTTTCTGTGTGGTTAATATTAGGGATCTTGAAAAATGAAAGTTATATCCATTGCAACTCTTTCAAAAATTTTGAGGCTCAGCAATAATTCAGAAGAAGTCAATGGTTATATACATCTCTGATTGGTATTGACTGTTAATTTTACTGAACACTAAATTTGTGTGGTTATATCTATATTAATATGTTTATTCATTATGAATTTTCTGATGTGTAGTCTTGAGTTTCAGGAAATAGCCACACTGCATATTTAATGGATATAAACTCTGTTTAGACAGCTACACTTCATTACTGCAGTAACTTTCTACCAGTCAATTCACTACTCTTTATTTATCTGTGCATTTCACAGCTTTTATGTATAAAGAGGATCGTTTGATTTATTTAAAATTGTAACTATTTATCATGTGACAGTTATTACACAGTTTATAAATCAAAATTTTGTTCTCAAGGGAAATTACAGTTAAATTTTTCTTTTACATTAATGACTGAGAAGAAGGAAACTCTGTGAAACATTTTAGATATGTCTCATTAATTGTTCCTATGTTTATATTGTGTATGTATGTATGTGGCTATACACATGTCATGGCACGTATGTGGAAGTCAGAGGATAATGAGTAAGAGTTAGCGCTCTCCTTTTACTATGTAGATTCTGTAAACCAAGCACAGGTAGTGAGTGTTGGTGGCAAATAATCATATCACTAGCCTATTCTTATTTTTAAAAAAGTACTTTTTCTTTGAAAGATCACAAGTAGAGTTCTTTCTCACTCCTCAAGATGTTTTTTCTTTACTTGGAAATATAGCTATAGTATTGTTTCCAAGTATTAATTGCCATTTCATTGTGAAGAAAGTACTAGCAAAGTCAAAGAAAGAAACTCAAAATAGAAAGTAGTTCATAAACTTACTTCTGCACATGTATCTATGGAAACTTGAATCTCTGAGTTGCTTAAGCCTATATATTAACTAGAAAACAAAACTGAATTGTCTCAGGTTTTTTAAGGATTTTTTTTCTAGATTTGAGTGAAAAATATGTGCTTTTTGTCAGTTATTTATAAGCTAACTTCAAGCCACTGGATGGATAAATGTTTTATAAACATTATTCTTAGCTTATAACCTTGAAATTTTTATCCATAAATTTACTTCTCAGTGCCATATAAGTATAGATGTCCAATTAGATGTTCAGACATATATATTTAATTAATTTCTGTTTTTCCTGTAATTTAATCTTTGTTTGTAGGACAAAGTACCTTTGGTGCCAGGTCGTGACCTTGATTGGGAAGAAGAAATGGCAAAAGCCCAGTCACATGACTGTGTCCCTGTTCTCTCAGAACATCCACTGTACATTCTCTATACATCTGGAACAACAGGGCTACCTAAGGTATTCAATTCCTTTGGGTAAACTATCTATAGAAGGAGATTTCTCTGCTGCAAAGTGGCCTGATTACTGACAGAGAATGTTTGCAGATCATACCTTGAGGTTTAGACACAGTTACTTCATATCTTAAAATAAATTTCTACAAACATTCATGATATTTAATGTTAAATACTGCATACCTCTTTCTTGTTTACTTTTTCATTGATATTATAACCCTGACCATGTTAGTATTAGTCCTTTGAAAGTACATGCAACTGGAATGTGGATGACTTTGATACTCTGGATCAGAAAGTTACAGTATACTAGAAGCAAATCTTATTGGGCCATTCTGGTGGGAAATTAGAAGTTCTAACTGACATTGGAGGACTAGTCCACAGAATTTCTGAGGAGAACAATGATTCTATTTAGGAACTAGGCTAAGAGACATTTCAGGCTATACTTTGGCCAAGAATATAACTTCAGTCTACTGGAGTTCTTAGAAATTGGTTGAAGATGGGAACTTAAAGATAATGGATTAATTTCTTTGGCACATGGAACTTCCAGACAGAGAGCTTTCAGAATGTTGTTGAGAAAGCACCCATAATTATTAAAAATTATCAATTATTAAATACTTTGGATTGTATTTTGCATTAGGAGAGGACCATGAGACACTGGGGACAGCAGGTGGAATTGTTATTGTTAATCTCAATTGTCACTTTGATGATATCTAGAATTTTTGATGCCTATCTAAATTTTCAGATTGATAGACTCTAGAAAATTTTAAGATTGATAGACTCTGGGAAAATGGCCTCTGGGCATGCCTATGGGAGGTTGTATTGACTGTGTTGATTGTGATTGGAAGCTGGAATCCTCTGCTATATAAAATGGAGAAAGGGATTGAGCAACAGTGTGCTTCCTGATTGTATATGTAATATGTTAGTTGCTTTAAGCTGCTGCAAAGTTGACTTCTTTGCAGAACACATTATCTTTTGACTGTGATCCAGATAAATTTTTGTTCCCATTGTACAGTCAAGGAATACCAGAAATGTCTGCAATTCAGATTGGTTTAGTCAATCACTTATGTTTATTTTTTTATTATTATTATTATTTCTGTTCATACAAACTTAACAGGTACACCGGTCCCCTCCCTCCCTCCACCTCCCCCAACCCCCCTGCTCCCCCCTCCTTTCTCCCCTCCCTCCCTATCCCCCAGTGCCTCCCCTCCAATCCCCAGAGCATCCTTTACTGTGCATGCCAAACTCTTCTCTGGGTCCTCCTCTCCGATGAGGTACAAGGACCCAGGATATCCCAGACTTTTTGGATATCCCAGAACCCTTTTCTGTGTTCCCCTTAAGCTTAGGAACACTTCTGTGATGGTCAGTCCCTAGCCTTCAAGGATCCTAGTGCCTTTAGTCCATGCTAGACTTTGTAGGGTCAATAATGTGTTGGACATAGCACAGGTCATGCAAAGTCTTATTATGATTGCTTCGGCCCTAACTTGTGTGGAGTATCTTGCATATCAATATTCTTCCCATCCTTGTGCTCTTACAATCTTACCACCCCCTCTTCCGCAAATTTCCCTGAGCTTCAGGATGGGGAGAGATTAGGCTGGCCCAGTTCCATGTGGTTGATATAGAGTCTCTGATGTTCTGAATTATGGTTTGTTGATTTTTTTTCAGTTTTGCTGCTCCTGCAATGCCCTTGGCTCCATTCTGATGGGTATTGTAATTCACCCCCTGGCCAGAGATAAAAACCTGTTAAATTAGAGTCTTGTTATAAGAGTATATTCAAAGGTAGATGGAATAAAAATAGGAGACCCTGGTGAGAGAGGGGTCAATCACCCATTTGCAAAATAGTTACTTTCTAACAGGTAGCCTATATGCCAACCCCTTCTGGTGAGATTATACCCCATCAGTTGCATATGATGAGGAAGGAAAGTCTGTGAACTTGACCAGATGTCTCATTACTTACTTGCAGTCACTTATGTTTCTTGCATTCTATAGCATAGAATAAATATTCCCATTGCAGTGGGTAGAGTTGGGACAGAGTAAAAGAAGAGTGTGTCAGAAAGTCTTAAATGTCAGCAGATCATTTAATTCCGTGTTGGACATATGGAAATTGTGGTGAAATTATCTAGGCTCCAAAGAACTCTGCATGTATAACCATGTTACTTATAAAACACAATCCTCTAACTTGGACCATTTTCGCTTTGAATACAGATACCCATGTTCTTGGCATTTCTAACATCTTGAGATCTCCATGGTTGGAATCATGTGCTATATAAAATGGAAAAAGGGAATTGAGCAGCAGTAATGCTTCCTGATTGTTGATGTAATATGTAGATGCAACTTAGGCTACTCATTTACAGTTTCGCACAATGATTTCTTGGGGACTCTTGGCAGGGGATATGACCCTGGGTCACATTACTTGACTTCAGTGGCCAAGTGGACTCCAAGATGTGTCCGAGGACTCTTGCATCTTTCATGTCAGCAGAACCAATAAAGTTCTGCAGTCAATTCGATATAGAGGCTTCCCTCATTTGGGGAAGAATTGCATCAGTGTTTTTTGGTATGATCTTGAGGAAATACTTCTCTAAGCAGTTGCTTTAGAGGAACAGGAAAGGACTTCAGCAACATTGTGTTTAGACTTTCTCCTTTTAAATGAATTTTCCCTTTCATTAGTTGAAGCATTTCTTGGCTGGGTTCCTTCTTTTAGGTACCTTTCTCATACAGGTGTAGAGCACCAGAAAGGCCTTAAAGATGTTAATCTGAACAACCTTTACAGATGAAAGGGACTTGCTTCGACTTTAAACACACTCCCACCATTTCCTATCCAAACTACATGTTTTCCATATCTTCCTCCTCTCTCCCCATCTATTTCCCTACCTCTATATCTTTTACACACACACACACACACACACACAGAGAGAGAGAGAGAAAAGACTTGGATAAGAGCAGTGAGCTGTATCCATGATAAAGAGTTAATTTTATCCTCTTGGAATTTTCTCTACCAATAAAGTATTAATTTTATCCTCTTGGAATTTTATCTCTAACAGAGATAAAAAATAAAATATAACTTTTTGGTTCTAAGAAGCTATGATTTATCAAAGAATCATTAGCCTTCCTGGGCTGAGCACTGAAGTCTTTCACTTGCAAAACTTCAAAAGTGGTATAACTTCAAAGACCTATTATTCACTTAGAGGGACCAATCTCAAGATCTCAAAAATTCAAATGACATCCCCTTATCCTATTCATATGCTAATAAGGACACAGAATGGCAATTATGCTAGACAAACAAGTATGTTCACTATCCAGGAACTTTGCAACCCCACAAGAAAAGAGTAGAGATATCTTCTACCCACTCTGAAACACCTGAGACCCTGTCCCTCTTTGAAAAGAACAATGCTCTTCTGTGATGCACATAGTTTCAACCCCATTGTCCCAAGCCCATACTTGAACAAAACTGTCTCCTTCACCACTTCTGTCTCCTTGTTTGTTTTGGGTGGCAACAGATGGTAGTCGAACCTCCAGGTAGAGTATCATACCCAACATAGTGATCCTTTACTTTAGAATCATCTTTATTGCAGTTCTCAGGACTTGAGAAAAATATAGTTGTATTCTGTATCAGAATAGAATAGGCATAGTCTCTAACTCAGTTTCTAATGGAAATCTCATTCCCCTGTGAAACCTCATGACCCAGGCTTCCAGTGTCATCATTTTTCCTGGCCTAACCATCTTCCAACTCCCTGTTAGAATTATTACATAAAGTACCAAACTTACTATATTCCTTCTGCAAATCATTTCCAAGGGCCTAAGAACCAAATGATCAGGTTTATGACAGCAATGGCCCCACTCTATACACTAATTTCTTGTGTTAATTATTTTCATTTTTGTGAAAAAATTACCTGATAAAAGCAATATAAGGAAGGAAGTTTTTCATCTGTTTGTTGTGGTTTTGTTTTTGTTTTCTCACTCCAAGGATATGTCCAGTATGGAGGGAAAGCCATGACAGCAGTGCTTGAGGGGGAGCTAATCCTATAGCATCTGCATAAGGAAGCATAGAGAAAATAATAATGCTGGTATTCAACAAACTTTCTCCTTTTTATTTAGTCCAGGATCCCAGGTATGGAATGGTACTGCCCAAATTTATAGTGTGTCTTCCCATCTGTCCTATGACACTTTTCCTTGGAAAGTACCAAATAAATGACTATTCACTCTATACAGAGATTTAATAAACGTTCAAAGTAACAATGACACTAAACTCCAAATGATGAACTGATGAGTAAGTATTATTTACAGGAGCATAAGTGAGGGTTCCTTACAGAATTTACTAAGGAAAGTTGCTACATCACAGAACCCCATTATAACCTGGGTGACCCTCATGGAGGCTCATCCTTGGAGCTCTCTGCATTACTTTCAGGCAGCTCAGCTCAGCAGAGAGATTCCATTACATAGCTTAGCTTCCCCACAAACCACAAGCTGTTTAAAGCTTGATTCACATGGGGAAGGGACCCCATCACTCTTGTTAGCGTCAACAACTTCCTGATACTTATGAGTTATTTACTCTCTGAGCTTCCATTAGGATAGAAGGTTTTAAACTGCTTCATAACAACCTTCTCAGTTTAGGTTGGGATCCAATGCTGTACTTCTGTCCAACTGGCTATTGGGTGTGTGTCTTCTCTTTGCTCAGCATTTCTGTCTGTCTGGTTATTGGGACTGGTCTCTTGTATATTTCTGTCAGAGTGAGATAGACTGACTCCTGCGTTTGGTTTTTCTTGTTATCATTTGCTTTTGCTTGCTTTGGCACCTTACAGAATGGCGTACATTCTGGATACAAGTTACATATTTATTTAAGTCACCAACACCACCAGATCCTCATTTCATAAAAAAAATACATTCCATGATTATAATAATTGATATCACTAAAACTCCATCCTACTCCTGAAGTCTCTGTTGAATGGACTTCATCCTTCATGGAGGAGGTATTTCAATTAGGAGAAAAGAGCTACTTCAACCATCAGGAAAGATGAGATCATGGAATTTACTGGTAAGTGGATAGCACTGGAAAATATAATATTGAATGAGTTATCACAGACACAGAAAGACAAATGTCGTACGTTTGCAGATGCTAGCATTGATCTTCTCACTTAAGTTGTTGGCTTGAGATTTCTGCAAGAGTCAGAATATTTGAAAGGGACTAATGAGTGAGAAGGTGGGAAAGGCAAGGTTAGGGTGAAGATTTCAGAGAAGGAGATATAGGATTCCACAGGTGGCAGATTGAGGGAGGAAACAATGAGTAAATAACTAGGGGGGAATGAGGGGATGGGGTGTGAGAAAGGCAGATGTAACCAGATAGGAACATATTAGCATGTCAAAAATTTAAGTTTTTAAAAAAGGAATAATGAACAGTCCCTTCACAGAAAAACACAGAGAGTATAAGATAGGTCAAAACACAGCAAGAGTCAAAAGTAAATATTCATTTTGCAGTGCCCTACAAACACACCTTTGGCTCCATCAGAACTTTCTACCACTTAATACTTTAATGGATCTTATACATATCAGAATATGTCTGAAATTCTTTGATTTCATCCTAACCTTAAAATTTGATGATTTTCTGAATAATTTTTTTCCGCTTTGTCCTCTTCTCAGTTTCCTTTTACATTAACACTTACTTATTTCATTTTAGGGCTATAAAAAAAATCGTGTTTGAAATTTTAATGACGCAATCTCTAGAAATTTGAGAAGGATGTGGATATCCAAAGTAATGATGTGTTTACATGTAACTCTCGTGTGTTCAACAGTTTGTTTTCCTGATCTTGGATTGCCATGAGGAAAAATACTTTAATTACCTTAAAATTATCCTGGTTAAATGCTATTTATCAAAGGCACATATAAACTATACATGAGTAGCCCATTTTGAGTTGGAATTTTCAGTTATCCTTAGGATTCATTTGCATCCCCATATCTGCCAACTCTGGAGTTGTCTGGCTTCTCTCTGAGAGGTTAATCTGTTAGCATCTACAAATATTCCAGCAACTATGACTGAGTTCCTTAATATATATTTTGGTGTTCTTCATTTGTTTATTTTGTTTTTAATCCTACATGATAAAAATTTCGTCTGGATGGAGTGTTCTGGAGTCGGAGCTTTAGTGATGGTCATATTTATTGTCTTCTATCTCGATATCATGAAGTAGTAGAAGATTGGTGATAACTGAAAGATAAAAAAAATCTAGTGTCAAAAAAATAAGAGAGTCAACAGAACACCAACAGGACTCAAGGGTATGCATGGAAGGAAGTAATAGATACAAATTTTTGAACACAAGAAACAACAGGTCAGCTCACCTTTTAATCTAATTCAGATGCACTGCTGTACCTTATTCACTGATGAAGGCACAGTCTCATGTTATGGCCTATTTGGCTAATTCACATGCAGCAAGAGTTGCTGGTCAGATTGAATTCTTCATAGCTGGAAAGATTTCTGATAAAGCACTTTCTAGGAAACAATTTATATAGATAAGAACCAGTACCATAGGATACAGAATGTATAGGAAATGTGGGTTTCTATAATGTGAAAGGAAAAAAAAAAACAAGTAATGAGTGAAAGTATCTGGGCATGTGGGCATTCCAGAAAGTAGACTACATTTCTTATCAAAGGATTTGGGTGAATATGAAGGAAAACATCTGCACAAATGCTATTCTTATTTGAGAGAAAAGACTAATTTTCATACACACACATATACAACATACATTTACATTAAAATAAAATGTATTTAATTATGCATATTAATGTGAGCCTTTATTACAGAGTAAATGACAGAGTGGTTCAGCATAGGTAGCATGAAATTTTGCTATGTACCGCCACTTTTTTCTTGCTTTAGTACTTTTAGATTGGTTATGAGATTTTTTTTCATTATTTCTTTGTATGTGTCTGTGTGTCTGTGTGTATGTATGTATAGAAGGACACTTTTGTGATGTGCCTGTTGAAGCCCAAGGGTGGCATTGGAAATCACACTGGATTTCTCTGCCTCATTATGGCCTTTCTCTGGGAGTTTCCTAAGCTCTGCAGTCCAGGGTCAGAATTATAGGCTGCTGTCATACCTGCCCAGAATTTTCCTGTAGTTTCGGGAGATCCAAACTTAGGTCTTTTTGCTATGAGGGAAAGGCTTTATCACCTGAGCCATCTCCCCAGACCTATGCTGTAAGAGTTTTATGGAACAATATAAACATACATACACACTCCCATCACATTTTGGAAACAATTGTCCCATAAATTCAATCTCACAGCACATTTCCATCCTCCCACCTATCTCCTCTCAGCATCTATTGTTCCATTTCTATGATTTCTTTTTAACATAGGATGATAGAATTCAAGACTTCCTATAGATGTGTTTTCTGTTTCCATTTAATGTTCCAATGTACACTACTTTGTGGCTTTTCCTACCAACAAAAACAATCGATTAAGCTGTAGTTCTTAAAGAAATCTCTGATAACATGTGGTCTCATTTTTGGGCATTAGTAAACAATATTTGTAGTTATATAAAGATGGAATATTTTTCAACACTACATGCATTTTTAAATGATCAATCCTATCCCCCACAAAAAGCTTGAAATTGTCTTATTTATTTGGAAGTAGAGTTCATTCTCATGTCCTGTTTTTAGGTAAAGAGTATTATTCTCACATGGATAGTTTTCAGCTATTCCAGATCTTAAGTGTTTAAAATTATGGCTAATTAATATTATATTATGGCTAACATATTATTCTGTGGCTAATCTTATAAATAGTCTCAAGAAGAGTGTGTTGACAGTAGTTTTTTTTCTGACATCATATCAGGTTAAGGCTTTTACTTTTGAAGTAGATAGAATCCAGGTACAGGCAGATTACGAGGTACTTAAAAGACAACAGTGTATCAAGCTTTCATTTTAGGTGTAATTTATTCTTGAATAAGTTTTGTTTTAAATTTAACATAATATTTTGGATATATTTTAAAATTAACCTGTTTGGAGCCAGGCATCGTGTATACACCTGCAGTCCCAGCTACTTGAAGAAGAGGAGAGGGGAATACTTGAGTCCAGGAGTTCAAATGTAGCCTAGCAAGATCTAATCTTATTAAAAGGCATAGTCTTAATAAAGTTTTAATTTATGATTTTTTGCTTACTATTTGATGCAGTTTGCCTGCATGGTTGCTGATAAATGACCAATACATGGCTTAAAGGAACAAGGGGTTTATTTCTTTACAACAGTCCAGTTATAGTTCTCAGTCCAGCTTGATGGGAAAGCATGCACCAACACCAGGACTGAGGGAATTGGCCACACCATTTCAACACACAGTTGAGAGAGGGACGGTCCTTACTTGCCAGACCAGCATGTCTGGCCAAGTGTACAAAAGAATGTCAACTCTCTCAACCAGCTGTCTGTATTTTATTCCAGGGCCTAATTCCACCCACCACGGGCTAGGCCTTCCCCATCAGCTAGACAATCTCCTGCAGATCTGCTCTGGTCCTAACTTAACCGCTGATTCTCTACAAATGTGCCCAGAGCTCAAATCCTTAACTATCAAGTTGACACCTGTGCCTACTATGATGCTATTAATATTGTGGTTTGTACATTATGAAATTGTACTGGGTTCATTCTTTACCTTGTAATTACCATTACCTGGAAGCCATGCTTGCAAACAGAAAAGCAAAATTGTTTAACCGTATCATTTGACTTACCAATTAATATTTATAATGACATCATTTGAAGCTCAATATATTTATATGGAGCTCATATTTATATGGAGAATATAAAGCTGTGAAGTGTTTTATTAATGTGACATAGAAAATGGTCAGACATCTTAAAGTCTGTTATCTGGATATTTTGAAAGGTCAGACAAAATTCCAGAACTAAAATTGATTAATGGTGATAAAATAATGCTTCACTATCCAGTCATCCTATAAGGAAGATGGATAGTACTGAAGATCAATGGAAACAGATATTGATGATTTTTATGCTCATTCAGCTCCATTTTAATTGTTTTTAATGAGAACCTTACATAGTTATCTCTAATTACTTTGAAAATTTTTCTGGTGATCCCAGCACAAAGTAAAATTTAAAAAAAATGCTTCCTAATATTAAGCAAGTTACGTTATTTAAAATCCTTAAATTTTAGGCTGGGTTGTATCTTAGTGGATTATGTACCGAGCACGTGCAAAGTCTTCCATTTTCTCCATATCACAAAATAAATAAATAAATAAATGCTAGCCCTTAAAATTGTAAATGCTTTTTCAAGCAGGATCTTATTTAAGTAAATAAAGTGAGTAAATCTCACTTTTTGGGGGGGCATTCGGTGTATCTTGAGTAATTTACAAACCTCCTTTGAAAAATTACTCATTTGGAAGAGAAACGAGAGTTTACTAACCTGTCGTTTAAATTTATCTTTGGGTTTTAAGGTTATGTTTAAATTTAGCTGTGTACCCAAAGCCATCTTTTCATTCTTTAACATCATTTCAAGCCAATATGTTTTACTGTCTAAAAGTTTATTCCCTTATTTTGTTAAATTTCCTCACACTTCACAAAGTTCTATGTGCAGAAATAGGATTGGAAAGAAAATTCTGAAACATAATAATTGAAGCCATTACCGACATTGTATATATAATATCATGGCCAATATTATGATGTCGATACAAACTAATGTTTTTCTTCTGATAATGTCCAACAGGGTTTTAGGAAAGAGTATTCTACAATTAATAGTACCAAATCTTCAGGTTACAGAGCTATACAGAAACACATTTTAGTTGAAACAAACTAATTAGGAAATTTCTTGGAAGAAAGTCTAAAAGAGTATGCAGGGAAAATTTATGCTCAGGTTACATGACTAAATGATTGTGGATAGTGCAAAGAACTAAGCTTAGGATTTATATTTCCCACATCATCTAGAAGCCAGCTGCATGCTAACAATGTCACATAACATAGAAAATAGCTCTCAAATGCAAAAAAAATCTGCACCTGATTTTTGCCAAGAGACCAGATGTTGTTGGTGGTGGATAAAATATGTTCCACTACTTGATACCTATGTCTTATTAGTTGTGCCTGAAGAGACTAACATTTTCAGTCTAACATAAACTTGCTTCTTCCCATTCCCCTCAATATTGTGCATGTGTTTAATGTATAGTACCATACCAAAATGTACAAATAATAGAACATTCATCCATTAGGATATTTTTACTCTTTTATGTAAAGTATTTTTTGCACAGAGCAGTTCTACTTATTATGGTAAATGTTGCTTCAAAAGACATATGAATTACATATAACTAGTATTCTTCATAAACACTCACCTGCTCATCTGAATCTTCAGATCATTACACTGTTGAGTTTGAATATGATCACAGTGTTCAGGAAAGCAATTAGGATGTGATATGTGAAAAGTATATAATAACGGTACAATAATCTTAAGATTTGTCCCCAATGCAATATGAAGCACATCTTTTAGCTTTTATGTCACCTCATCAAAATTCATTCCTCAAAGTTCTGGAAATCCTCATCAAGGAATTTTGCTCAACTCTAATATTGTACTTGCATGACTGCAATTGAGAACTGTGTCTTCTAAACAACCCATCACTATTTAATCATTTTGAGTAATCTATGCCCTTTTGCAAGTAATTAAATATATGACTATGCTTACTTTTTAAATTTTGATAGTTTTCATCTTGCTATGCTGAGACATTTGGAAATATAATACTGGAATGTCTATTACTATGCAATAATTTTTAATGCTTTTGATTTTCTGAAATCTGACATTTTTCTCAGAAGGTCAAGGACATCAGGTAAGCATGGATTCTATAAATACCAATGATAAGGACAAATTCTCTAGGTTTCCTGTGATAGACGAAGTCAAAGAAATAATGTTTTAAATACAATTATAGTTTTATTAAATTAATTTGAAGCTTATAGAATATCAAACTCTTCACATCTGGAACGTTTAAACTACTTAGTATGAAGACAGTAAATCTGTTAACATATTTTTATAGGTGCTAACTAGAATTTTTCTCTCCTTTAGGGTGTGGTTAGGCCTACTGGGGGATATGCTGTAATGTTGAATTGGACAATGTCTTCTATTTATGGACTCAAACCTGGAGAGGTAATTATTATATTAACTTTATACTATATATTTTTTCTGATTAGGTATATATTTTATTATCTTGTTTTTTTTTAGGTGTGGTGGGCTGCTTCTGATCTAGGTTGGGTTGTTGGACATTCCTATATCTGCTATGGACCACTTTTGCATGGGAACACAACAGTTTTATATGAGGTAACAAAATAGTAATGCTATATAGAGAATACTTATTGTGGGGGTCCCCGGGGATCGCAGCTCCATCCTGAAGGCTGGCACCCCGGGTCCTCCACAAGGGGGATCAGGGAAAGGTGAGTGCGCTGTCTGCTGCTCCCAGCCCTCCTTCCCGAAGACAATCAGATGCGATGGGGAGTCTAATCAAGCAGGAACTCATTTATTGCAAGTTGGTAGCCATCATATAAAGGAAGAAACCGCAAGGGGAATTCTAAGGAGGGAAATGGGCAACCAATCATCTTAAAGGTCAAGCTAGCACACAGGCTCTATGTAGCGAAATTTCTTCAAAGCATCCTGAGCTATGCCTTCCTGATTTCCTCCAGGTGCCTCTTTGTCTAAGCTTGCCAGATTATTGAGGTCACCTAGACTGAGGCCCCCTCGGTTATTTATTGAATGCCCTTGATATGTAGTTTTGGACAGGAATACTAAAATTTGGGTGTAAACAGGAAACATGTCTACAACTTATTGAAAGTAAAAATGCTAGTTTTAAAAGAGAAAGGGCTATGAAGGAAATAATAGCTGACTATCTTAATTGTGTCAACAAACAAAGTCAATACAAAATGATTCCTGGAGGACATGAGTAACCAGCTTAATATCTATCACCACTAATATTTCAAGAATATTGTCTGATATTTTAGAATCCTAGGACAGAAGAATTATCATAAAATCATTGCCAACTCACCTTTTTATGTGTTTTAGAGATTTAGTGGATGTTCAAACAATTCTAACTATGGATAGCTATTTTCCATTGTTTCCAATCATTATTGTGCATACAAAAAAAGAGAAAAATATAGACTGACTATATTAAAAGCTTGATGATGACCTCCTTGATGATCACATATAGGTACGGATGTAACCCTGAAACAAGGTTGTTCATGCATTAAAAAAAATTTCCTCGTGTGCACTTGCTCTTTTTTCAGTGATTTGCTTGAAAATATATAAAAAACAAAATTATCAGATAATAAAAATGGCACTTTATTGAATTATTATTCATTAAGATACTGAACATTTTGGGTAGACCTAACACTAGGGATATATGGAAGCATTTATATTCTATTCAAATAGAAGCATATTGTAAAGCTGAAATGAAGACAATTTGGTGACTATAGTTATTCCTAAGTTTCTATGCATTGCATATGTCCACAGATAAACTATTAATAAAATGAATTTAAAAATATTTACCACATGCAGTGGTATATGTGTATTTTACTTTTCCACTCTTGAAAATTTGTTTTCAGATAAATTGAGAAGATAATAAAGATCAGTGACCTAGAAAACATCTAGAAGAAAGGGGGTTGGCAAAAGTATGAAAGTGATAAAGAAATTTGTAAAGTTTATTTTTAAAGACAATGTATCATACTTAATGTGCATAGATTAATGTGTCTATTGTGTTTGCAGAAATACTGCATAAAGTAAGTACTCAAGGTAGTATTGTAGGAACCACTGATAAATTTAAATATCTGACATTATAGTTGAGTGGGCAACTTAAGACTCATTTTCACATCAGCAGTCTCTCAATAACAGAAAAGGAATATCCAAACAAGCACTATGGCATGTATAATAAAGTATTACATTATGCTAAGTTTTTAAAAACATTGATTGAAAGTAAATAGGCAAGACCATTCTCCTGCATGAAATTCTCCACCACCTATCATCATTTACAGACACCACTGTTTTTAACTTTCTTGCTGGTTTTCAACCTTTGAAGTTTTAAGCATTGAACCAGCACACATTACTCCATTTCTTTTGCACTATCTTTTTCTCTTCTGTAGATTAGCTAACAATTTGTGCATACAATAATTACATGAGATAATCTTGAAACATCTATTTCATACTGAAGTCCTTGCAATTAATAAGATTTTAAAGGAAATCTTTCCTTTGGATGCAAACAAAATAAATCCTAACATTGAAAGCTTTCATTGAATGTGACATTGCTTATTTAAATGTGACAAAGCAAAACTCACTGTCATTTATAAGTATTCATAATTATTAAGCCAAGCCTCTATTATATGAAATACTTAGAATTCTTGTGGCATTTCCCACTGCTTCCTGTTGTTTCTCATCGTTGCCAGCAACCTTGAGCGAGCTTTCCTGCTTGTCTTAAAATAGAGTCCTCAAAATTAGTATAGTGGTTCTATAGATATTTGTTGCATGATGACTAGCTATACCTTTAAAGCTTTCTTTGAGTTCTGCTCTCTTTTCTAACAATTGTAATGTCCTTATTGCTCTCAGATCACAATGCAAAGCTGCTTCCACTTTTGCCCACTTCTAGCTAATGAACCTGTATTTTCTTTTCCACCAGACTCCCTGAAAAATGGTCCTACATAAATCATCAGTACTTCCTGTTCTTCCAGTTAATGCTTCGTCTCATTCAGTCCATATCACTTCATAGGAGTTGCTGTAGCAGAGGTCACACTCTTGTCAACACTCTTGTCATTCTGGCTTCATTGTCCTTCTCAGCATCTTACAACCATAGTGTCTGATCACTTTGAGGGTTTCACTCCCTCCTGTGATCACTATGTGTTTCTATTGTTTGTACAATTATTTTGCCCATCATAACTATCTCTTTTTATTTTTTTACCTGAATAATTCCCACTATTCTTAAGGCTTCTGTTTAAATGATTTCATTTCTTGAAATATTTCTCTGGGACTCTATATCAACCACCTAGAACTAGGCCAGACTAATCTCTCCCCATCCTGAAGCTTAGGGACATTTGCGGAAGAGAGGGCAGTAAGATTGTAAGAGCAAAAGGATGGGAGGAGCAATGATTTGCAAGATTCTCCACACTAGTTAGGGCTGAAGCAATCATAATAGGACTTTGCATGCCCTGCACAATGTCCAACACACTACTGACCTCACAAAGTCTAGCATCAGCTAAAGGCACCAAGATCCTTGGAGGCAAGGGATTGACAGCCACAGTAGTGTTCCTATACTTAAGGGGACACGAGAAAGGGTTCAGGGAAATGCCACTGGGTCCTTGTACGTCATCAGAGAGGAGGACCCAAAGGAGAGTAAGGCATACACAATAAAGACTCTCTGGGAATTGGGGGGGGCACTGGGGGATGGGGAGGGCAGGGAGGAGGAGCAGGGGATTCTGGGGGAGGAGGAGGGAGGGAGGGAACTGGTCTACCTATTAAGTTTGTATGAGCGGTAATAATAAAAAATGTATTAAAAAAAAAAGAAATATTTCTCTGGGACCTTATCTGTGCTCAATACCTCTTCGTCCAGTCCCATCATCTATTAAAGGTGTATCTGTTATGCAGCTAACCATGCTATATTGAAATGACCTGTTTGCAAACAGATCACTGTAAGGGAATCAGAAGTTTCTCCCCACCACACTAAACTGTGACTATTAGCCACTTAATTAGTGTTTTGAGAATTAAATTAAACTCTCCTCCCCAATTTGTTCATTCATCTCTTTTAAATTTTTATTTTTTATTATTTATTCAACTGTTCGTGTATGTGTGTATGTGCATGTATGCATGTGTATGTAGTACCACGGACGAACTCGGGAACCACCATGGACGCCTCCACCTCCTCCTTGTTTACTCTGCCCGGGGATTCACAGGTTCCGCCATACCAGAAACGCAGACCACCCCCGCTTCCGCCTGGCGTCTATACGTGGGGTCTAGGATCTGAACTCAGGACATTCTGCCTGCAAGGCAGAGGCTTAACCCCTGAGCCACCTCTCCAGCCCCTGTTCATTCATCTCTTAACAACTGATATCTTTTTTTTTTATTCATGCTTTCTTTTTCTTCAGATCTAAACATTGAGGCCTGATAGGGCCTCATTTTTATCTGTTTTTCTTATTCTTATATTTTCTGGGTAATCTCCTTGTTTACTTGATTAGCTAAGATTCTCAAATCCTTTTCTATATCTGGCCTTTGGATTGTCAATTTATTGCTAGAAGTCTGTAGATTATACATATACCTTAGGCTCTAATGACATGAGTTAAACTCTGTGCTTCTTTGCAAAACATATTGCAATTACTGTACATCATAGTTCAGTTAATGTTTCTTCCATCTCTGAAGTCCTACCAGTTGTTATCTGCTTATGTCTTGCAATCTATTGACCATTAAGCATATTTGAATCTACTGCTTTTAGTCATTCATTTTTTAATATGTTCCATCTTTCTCATGTCTTGTGTCATGTATTCAAAGATTCTACTCAAATACTAAGTATATCACATTGGTTCATGTTCAATCTATGTTTGGTTTATTAATGTGATTGTGCCTGTGAAATTTAGATGCATATTTCCATTATCACTACAATTGGAATTTTTACAGAGAGATTATGTTTCCTATCATGTCACTCTTTCTACTCGTTTGTTTGTATTATAACTTCTTACCTTCTCAACATTACAGTATCAGTAATTGAGGGAACCACAGAAATAAAGACACAACATTTACATATAAACTTCTTCAATTAATAATGTCAAATAAGCATTTATTTAATGCTCTAAAACTATAGCAAAATATGCATTTTTAGGAAGTCCCATAAAATATATCCTAGGTTGCATTAATATGTGTATTCATAAATACACACAATCAAACACATAGACACACACATATCAACTCCATCACCACCCTTTGACAATTTAAAATAATTGAAATTAGATAATATTTGTTTGTTGACAATGTTGGTGTTCATCAGGAATCAATAACAGACTGGTAAATAAAAATCAAACAATTGAAAAAATAGCAAATACACTTCTAAATAACTCATTGACTAATGAAAATACTATTAAGGGAAATGAAAGTAGATGTAGAACTAAATGAAGAAGAAAATATGTTTTATTTAATTTGAGGGACACGGAGTTGTGTCAGGAGGAAATTCATAACTGTAAAAAGCTCTGGTAGAAAAAGAGTTTTGAAATTATATCAGTGAGATGGCCCAATTTATGTCTGATGCATAAACTCTCTTACAAGTGAAAACTTGGAAACATTAGTTTTCATCCCAAAGCTCACATTCAAAAAGAACAGACTTCCAAAATATTATCCTGTGACTACATATGCAGTGCAAAATGCCTGCATCTTTGCTCTTGCTCTTCCCCTTCTCCACTCCATCCCAAATAAATAAAAATTAGTTAAAAATAATAAATATTGGGGGCTGGAGAGGTGGCTCAGGGGTTAAGCCTCTGCCTTGCAGGCGGAAGGTCCTGAGTTCGTATCCTAGATCCCACGTATAGACACCGGGCAGAAGCGGGGGCGGCTTGTGTTTCAGGTCCTGGTAAGGCGGAGCCTGTGAATCCCGGGGCAGAGTAAACAAGGAGGAGGTGAGGCGTCCATGGTGGTTCCCGAATTCGTCTGTGGTTCTACACACACATGCACACACACACACACGCATACACACACAGTTGAATAAATAATAAATAAATTAAAAAAATAATAAATATCAACTCAAGAATCTAACTTTAATTTCAGGAATTTATGGAAAGTAGAGCAAAATAAATCTAAGTAAATAGAAGAATCAAAATAATAAAGATAAGAATAGAAATTGATGAAATTCAAAACAGAGCAATAGAGAAAAATCAGTGAATCACAGAGCCACCTCTATTAAATCATTTTGACAAAACTCCACCAGTCTGACAAAAAGAAGAGACACAACCATCAGTGTTGCAAGGAAGCAGAAGATATCATTAATAACCCATGCTATAAAACATTGTACAAATGGAATAGTGTGACCAAGTTTCACATGTAGATAAGGATGACTTTGATGAAGTACACCATTTTGTTCCGAAAATAAGTGACTTAAGTCTACCCAACCTGAGCTGGATCTCTTAACTTGCACTATTACTAAGAAAATCAAATTTTCAATTGAAAAGGTTTTAGCCAAAATTCTCACACATGGCACCAGAAAAGTCTACAAAATGTTTAAAGAATTATCATTAAATCCTTATAATTCTTTACGGAAAGTAGAAAAGACGGGAAAATGTCATATTTATGATGCCAAAATCAGATGAAGTTCAAAAAATATTGCCAATCAATATCTTCAGTGAACATGATTATGAAAATCATTGCCAAAATCACTATAAATACCAATATATGAAATGACCAATATATGAAATGAGTTGTATGTGATTTCTAAGAAGAATTTATTCCAGCATGCAAGCTTAATTGATATTTAAAAGTCAGTCTAATATGATTTATCCCATTAGTCTAACATACTTAACAGATCAGTGAAGAAATGTCATATGATCATATCAATTAATAGACAAGTCCTTTAGCTAATTCAATATCCATCCATAGTTGAGAATTCTGATTAATAGAAAGTAAACTTTCACAATTGAAAAGGACCATTTATGAAATTACCTAATGATGCCTTTATACTGAATGGTAAAAGTTTGGAAGGTTTTTTTCCCACAAAATTTTTGAATAAGGCCAGGAGGTCTGTGGAAGGTTTACACTTGTATTTTATATAATTGGAATTTAGCCAGTTGAATAAGGCTATATAAGGGAACGTGGAGTACAAAATTGGGCAGATTAACAAAAAGGACTATTACTGAAAACATAATTATCTTTGGAAAATATTGTGGAATAGTAAAAATTCTCTCAGTCAGTTGAATCCAATTTCAGTATATAAGCAGGCATGCAAATATACATATGGCTGTACATGTGATTGAGAAGGGACAACATGAATGATGTCTGTGATGATGGCCCCAGTTCCATATCTTCACCCATCATCATTCTTACACAGCAATATAGCTTTTCTGAAGCCTTACTAGTAGCAAAAAATAAAGTATATTATGATTATTATTATTTCTTACAATCATTGCATATAAATTGGCTATTTATACAAGGCTAATATGTAAAGTAAACAAGTAATCATGGTCTTCAAGGAGCCCCCATCTCCTCATGAGCATAAATCAAGCTCATTTGCATAATACAAATTTGCCCACCAACATTTACTGTTTTTTCCTGTTCCCTAGCCTCTGATTCTTCTCAGTAAACTCTATTCATATTGGCTCTCAAATGAGCAGAAGTCAGTGAGTGAGCGAATGGTTCCCTTTTACTAACTTTTCCTCTGATCAGTTAGCACAGTAGCTCTCTTCAGAAAGTACTAACTCTGAAATTGTGTATTTTAAATGGTACTGTCTGTGCAAGTCACCCTTTCACTGATGTTCTAATTTTGCTTTCCATGGGCTGGTTGACTTTACTCTGCACTTCCATTAAATCATCTTGACTGACTCCAACGTTGCAATCTAGTGCTGTCATTCTGTAAACTCTTTATAAGCAATGGTTATTTGTCATCTCTGTCTGATACAATGCCTTCTAGGAAGTAGATAAAATTTGTTGGGTGATTGAGATATTTTTAAGAGAATTAAGTAACCATTTGGGCATGCTAAATATAGGGAAAATTAATTGAAACTAAAGTAACTCAGCTAGAGAAGAATGCTGATTTGTCACTGGGACATCAAATGAAAAAAAAAAAGAGCTTTAAAAATAGTATCCCTATTTTAAACAGATTACCAAAATAATAGTGTCTCTTGGTGTACACGGGGCTCATTCTTGGCTCTCTTTCTGAAAGCAGGATTTGAAGATGCTTAAATTTTGTGGATATTCATAGAATATTTTTGGATAATCTACAAAACTCTTCCATGTATTTGAAGTCATTTTCACATTGTTTATAATAATACAATATAAATGCTGTATGAATAGTTGTTCTACTATATTGTTTAGTGAAAATAAGATAAAAAGTGTTTATATATTTTTCTATTATTGAAGCAAGATTATTTGAATATACACAGTACTGATGAGAATACACAACTGTATTTAGTATTGAGCCCAGGGTTACTGTAAATATTCTATTTAAAAAGTCTATTTTCTATATTTTAAGATATTTTATTTTAAAAGTCCTTTTTAAAGCAATTAAAATACACATTTTATATAATAAATAAAATAAGCTATCAGATCACATGCTGTTAGTATGGTTATTTTTCTAAAGGAAAATATAATAAACACCTATTAACATACCTACATGTGGTATGACATCATCACCATTTGTTTCTCATGCTTGGTGAATTTTTTCTCATGCTTGATGAATAATTACTTCAGAGGTATAATCTAAAATGTTTAGTGAAATGGTATCTGTAACAATGTCTTTCCTTACTGATGCTGAGTTAACCAAAAATTTACCCTTTGAGACATGTGCTAGGTCAATTGTGCTAATATATCCAACTCATATAATTTTTTACCTAGTGTAAATAGTACATGAAGTTTGATGAATGAGTAATTAATCAATCAATTTACTTCAGCAATACAAAGTTAATATAGTCTAGAATGATAAAAAAGCCTATTAGAGTATCAACTGATAAAATTAAACATGACTAAAACTAAATTAGACTTTTAGATTGTTGCTTGTTTGAAACAAGGATGTTTCAACATGAGGGAACACAATAGGTTTGGTTTTTTTTCTGCTTTAGGTAGACAGGTCACTGTCCCTATGTATGGTGATGCCATATCAGTATTTCTGGTTTTCTTCATCTTCAGCATCCTCGTGATAGGCACATGTAACCACACATTCATATTCACCTCCTTAAAATGAGCAAATAAACATTCTCTTTTCAACAAGCATGCTCTTTTCAGCTTTAAGTTTGTTTGTTTTGTTTTATTTTAGTTTTTTGCTAAAGAAACAGTCTTGCTAGGTAGCACAGGCCCCTTTCATGTGTGCTGTTTTCCAGCTACTTCTATGGCACTCACTGTTCTTCTCTGAAGGACCCTTTGTACTTGCTACTTCTGCTTCAGAACTCAGTCAGTGCCCTCAGATCTGTTCAGTTGCTTTCTATCTCTATCACCCCACATTCACAGCCTTTTCACCTAACCTGCCTGTCTCCTCAATTTTCTTTAGGCCAATGGATATTTTCAGTCCTCACATGTCCTTCACTTTTAACCAACCTTTGAAAATGTCATAGTAGTCATCTCCTTTTAATTACTGTCTTCCTGTCTAAAACTTGCTCCTTTTCTTTATGATTATTCTTTTGTTTACTCCTGCCACAGAACTGGATCTGTTTGGTCTCCTTTCCTGAGATGTTTTCCTTTTAAACTTCAGCTTTCATCTCTAGCATATCTCCTCAGAACAGTCCTCCCTAACCTCTATAAGGAGTTAACCCTCTTTTGCAGTCATTCAGCACCTTGTGTTGTGGTGACTCATGTACTGTCGTGGTCTCCCTCCTCTATGGACCGCTTGTTAGTCATAGGTGCCTGTGTCCGTTACATTGGGCCCATGGAGTGGCAATGTGAGATGGCTGGGAATGCGTGCCAGAGAAAGCTGCTCACCACATGACAGGAAAGAAGCAGAGATTTGGAAGGGTTCAGGGTCTCAATAACCCCCTTTGAAGGCATTATTTCCTTTCACAAGGCATGTTGCACTAACCTAACTTTCTTCCTTAAGGTCATACCTCCTTAAAGTTCCACCAGCTCCCAGGGAGTCATAGGAGGAAAGTGAACCCATTACATCAGTCCTTTGAAGACATTTAAGATCAAAACTGGAGCAAAGTCTTTTCATATAAAAACTCTGATGTATAAGTGACATTAGTAACCAATAACACAAGTGTGTGTTGGCACATGGTGTACACCTCTCACTCTGCTTCCTTGTCTTGGTCTCCTATTTAGTATTTGTGACATAGAAGTTTGGTCACTGAACTGAGATTTTTTTTAACCTGCTTTTATCTATCAACATAACTTTGGTCAAATTAATTCAGCTTCTCTAGTAATCCATGTTTTTCATCCACAGAATGAGAAGGGTCTATGTGTCATGTTCTATCAATTTCTACTTCTGCAAATCTTTTTTAGATTGTTGTTCTTTTTCTTTTTCTTTAAAATATAGTATATAGTAACTTGTTTTAATTTTCAATGCTGGTATTTACTTCAGTTACTTTTCATAGTTACTGATAATGATTTATTTGTATTCCTGGTGTAGTTAAGGGGGAAAGATGGTATGATTTCTGACACTATGTTAATTGTTCAGCCTCAAACAATCCACGTACCTACTTTGCTTCAGGACTCTCATTTATAAATATTAGGAGTGCCACATCTATGTATTATTTCTTGGATAATCCATGAAAGATCTGTAGAACAGTTGCCAGATCATAAAAACAAAATTAGTTTTGAGACATTTTAAGTTATCATTATTAACTGAAGGTACAGATTTATTTTTTCATAAATAAATATAATTTAAATACAAACTACTTATTACCTCATATTTCAGTTATTATAATGTGTGGAGTTTTCATACTCCACATTTCTTTGTTCAAAGTCTATTTACCATCACCACATATACTCACTAACCAGGGTCATGGAGTCAGCTCCCTGTAGAGTCTATTAATTTGTCTGCAAATACAAGCTAAGGAATCGGCACAGAGGGATGCATTAGTCCTACTACTACCAACTTTGAAGAATGAGGAACAGGCATGGAAAATAACCCAATGATCTTTCCCTTCAAGCCCCTATCCTTTAGGACTAGAACTTTTGAGTGAAATAAGCATGACTTTGAAGCCTTTCATCTGTGACTAATACAAGGCCTTTCATGGTTTACCATTACCAACACATTTGTAACCTTTCACACCTAGTTTTTGATGGATATTATTTCTACTTTTAAACTGCGTGTGTGTCTTGAAAGACTTTAGAATGTTAGGCTTTATAACCATTTATAGAATGCTCTTTTGCTGAATTCTTGGAATAAGAATTTATAAAACCTACCTTCTTTCTTTACTGAATGATATAACATGAAAATGAGCACTGTACTCTCCTATAGTTGTGTAGGAATCCAGTTAACATAATGTAAATCAAAGTAGATTAAAACTTCAATGAAATATCACTTATATGTATGCGACTGCATACACTTATTTTGTCCATGCATCACATTTAAGTAAAGTGCAAGTAGTTATTATAATTTCATGTACATACATCATATATAAGCTATTTCTGAGTATGAAAACCTCATAGTTGAGAATAATGAAGATGAGAACTATTTTCAAATTATTTTTGTGAACTTCGTTTTTGCATTGGTTTACTATGAACAGATCTCAAATCAAAAAGATTACAAAGGTAATATTGGAATTTTTAGACTTCTCATATGATTAGTAGTACAAGGATGTCTATTTATTAGACTATTTCTTCCTCTGTGTGCTTGTGTTTTATGGTGAAGCAAGCAAGTACAGCTATTGTGCTAACTCCATCAATAATATTCATTGGAGTTCACTATGAGTCCAATATCATTCTAGAGGCTGAAGGGGAAACAGAATGGGTGGACATCAGATTTGGTTCTTGTGCTGAAAGACTGACAGTGGAGTCAAGGAATTAAAACCAATGTGTAGAACAAAAAGTGAGAAATCTCGTACTACTGCATAGAAGCTATAAAGAATTGCTTGTCAATGTCAGTGGACCATCAGATATGAGGAATATTCCATTTGATTTCTGGAATTCTGATTCCAAAATCTGTGTACAATTTTAAGGGAGTATTATGTCTAGAAAAAAGGAATTTAAAGATGATAGACTAAAAGAAAACAATATTAGCAGCTGTGATTGATTGAGTTCTAGGCAGTCAGTATTTTTCTATGTACTTTCTATACATTATCTGTATTCTAGTTCCAAGCCTAGAAAGTAGAAATTTTGAATTTCTTCTTTAATGCTATAAAAGTGAAAGATTGTAGACCATCACATAACTTTCTCAATGTCACAGGAATGATGAATTTAGGATTCAGGGGTCTTGGCATTCAAGGCAAGACTCCCTTGCCATTATTTACAAGGCAATCAGGAAGGTATTGAGCAGAGCCAGATTCAAACCTGAGCATCTGAGCATTTAGGAGCATGTAGATGTCGAGAAAGAGAAAGAGAGAGGAGGGGAGAGAGAGAGAGAGAGAACATACTATTGAATGTCCTAGCTCTCATGTCTTCTGCTGTGAAGCTGATAAGCAGTTATTAACAGAGATTCTGCAAGGGTAAGAATAGCCGATGGAGAAGGACATAATGCTTTTTGTTTTGGTCATTATGAAGCGTGAAGTGCTATTCAGACATATATCTGATGTTGAACTATCTGTTAGATTTAAAGTTTGGGATTCAGAATTAGCCTACAGAATAAACAGATTTAATAATTTAATTTGTAAGGTGATGTAACGATTGCATGTAGAAGGCAGAGGAACCATAGAGGATTTGAGAGGGAAGCTACATAAATTTAGAGTGAAGAATATGAGAGACTACAGGAGAATTAAAGTGTACTCAAGGGCAGTGTTGAGAACATGTCCCAAAAGATACAGAACAATGTCAAGTTCTGAAAGGAGGTTTGATATGTAAAAGTATACTTTGGGTCTAGTGTCTGTAGTCAACTGAGAGGAATTATTAAATTCTGAGAGTTTGTTTGTTTTTCTTCTAACATAGAGGGAATGTGTATGTGTTTGAAGACTGTGGCATAATGCAGAACAGTGCACAGTCCTTAGGTGCTGTACTACCTCAGCCATAGAATTGGCAACACTGTTAATTTTGGTCTGGTAGTGTGATTCGGCATGAAACATTTAATTTCTCTGCTATAGCAAAGTTTCACTAATCACTGCGAATATGGAAAATCTCAATGTTTCCTTTTAGTACATGATAGCATAGGGACTGAAAATCAATTAGCGTGGAAGAACAGAGAGGTGAAAGCATTCCTACTGGAGCTGTGAACTCTCAGCTAAGCCAAGGATAAATGCTCTTTCTGACTACGGAGATGCTAAATATGTCAGAACCTCTAATTATCTCAGCACTGGCTGCAGAGTTGCCAATTCCTTTGCTCTGGTTCATTTACTTGACACTTACACTTCAGAGGTAAGATTCTTTGTCATGAGACATGGAAAGTCTAATCACCTTCATGGAAAAAAAACACTTCTTTACTAGGAAATGTTCTCATTTTAAGACTGGATATGGTTAAGGTTCAGAGCTTGGAAAAGGCAGAGAAAGAGTCAAATCAGAAAGGATATGACTAAACAGTTAATATTCCACAAACTCTTAGTCAATATTCTATTGCTACAACAATATCCCATACTAGGTTATTTTAAAGGAAAGGATATTTATTTGGCACATATTTGAAGGTTGCAGTATAAGACCCAGATCCTAGAAAGTTTACTGTCTGGGTTTCTAAGTTAATACTTTCTTTGTGCACCCTACAAGGAGGAAGAAGATTGTCCTCATGTTGCAACAGAAGAGAAAGGCAAGAGAGGAAACAAAAACAAAAAACAAAGCCATTCCTAAAATCTATTCATTAGGTCTGAGCCCACATCATGTAAATACCTATCACTTTCTAACAACTTGTATAGAAATTAAATTTCCAACATTAGAAGCAAATATATTCAGATTACAACATATGACTATCTTTAATATACATATATCAATGTACACCCACCCATACATAGACCTGCACACACACATACAAAAGGAACACACACTTTTCCTTACACAGTGGGAGATTTGTTCTAAAATTCAGGGGATGCCCGAAATCATAAGTAGTACTGATCCTTGATGTACAATAGTTTTTTCATAAGTAAATTGTTCTATGATAAACTTCAATTAATAACGAAATATATCAACATACCATCTGCAAGCCCAGAGAACTGACTCCATAAGGAAAAGCACTTGCTGCACAAGTTGCCCACATAAGTTTGGATCCCTACTGTCTATGTAAAAGTCTGGTATCTCGGCACCTGTCTGTCATTCCCATAGTGAAAGGGAGGGAAAGACAGTGAAATCTCCCAGAAATGCAAATGCCAGTCAGCTGGAAATACAAATGCAGTGGAAAACAGAAAGATATCTTTCCTTAAGAGCTCAGAAGGTGAGGACCAACAGCCAAGGTTGTCTTCTCACCCCCACATGTGCACCAAGGCACATACATGTCCTCTTACTCAAACATATACACACACACATTATACGTATACATAAAAATCAGTATTGAAATCAAAAAACAATAATAAGTAGAATAATTATATCATCATATTGTAATTAATGTTAGGTGACTATGTTCTACAGGGTCTATTATTTGGCGATGGCTCCAGAGAAGAAAGCTAACATTATGACAGGGAACATATTAAGTAGCAAGCATGGGATGCAAAACTGGAGGCTGGTTCAGATTACAATAGTCATCAGGAGACAGAGAAAGCAAGAATGGAAGTAGGGCAGTGTTTCCAAACCTTAAGTCCCTCCTCCAATGATGGACTTCCTCTAACACCTGGCCCCACTTCCTAGAGGGGACACAAAATCCCCAAACAGGGCAACAAACAGTAGCAAGTGCTCAAATACATGAGCCTCTGGGGGACAATTCACATTCAAACAATAATAATCACAGGAAGAATTGAAAGGAATGATCAGGATCTTCTAGCTTTCAGCCTACCAAATTCCAGCTAGCTCTTCCATTTGCTCTGTCTGTCCATGGAATGGTCCCACCCACTGCATATGAGATCTTTCCTCTTCCATTAGCTAATCTCTTTTAGACTTACTCAGGGCCATGACTTAACTAAAATTTATTCCTAGATGTATGTGCATGAAGGCTCACATCTCAGTTAAACTGAAACCTAAAATTAGCTGCCCTCTTTTGTGACCTCACATTAGGTTACTGTAAACTTCTTACTTGAATATGTGGTGCTTTAACAGTCAGCGTGTATGATAACTGTGATAATTCCTAAGTGAATGGCACATGTGAAGTGTGCGTATTAAATGGCTGACTCCCTAGGTTGGGCAAAGCGATTATGGCATGTGTTTTCATCATGTGACACAGAGCAGTCAGTGTGTAATTTGAAGCCTAGGAGTTGCCTTAAATTTACCATTTTAGGGCTGGAGAGGTGGCTCAGGGGTTAAGCCTCCGCCTTCCAGGCAGAAGGTCCTGAGTTCGGATCCCAGATCCCATGTACAGACGCCAGGCGGAAGCGGGGGCGGCCTGCGCTTCTGGTCCTGGTAGGGCGGAGCCTGTGAATCCCTGGGCAGAAGGAGGTGGAGGCGTCCATGGTGGTTCGCGAATTCGTCCGTGGTTCTACACATACACAGACACACACACAGACACGCGCGCGCACATACACACGCATATGCACACAGTTGAATAAATAAAAAAAAAATTACCATTTTAGGAGTTTCCTGACTCTCACCTACTGAAATGATATTGTGGATGGGGGGAGGGCAGGGAATGAGAGCCACTATATACATTTATGGGAAAATCTTGGGTCTTCAGCTGAGAAATTTTACCTTCTCAGCATTGAAAGCCAGAGTATGCCCTAAACTGCTGAAAGAAAAGACTTGAGGAACTATCTCTGTGGAACCTGCCACAAGGAGTTAGCACAGGAGAACTGACCAAATCATAAACCATGTGATAGGAAAACATTAATTTGAATGATATGAAATGCTTACATTTGACTGTATGTGCCTTAAAAAGTGATAACTTTAGATGATCAAAGCAAGGGAAGGGGTGGCAGAAGATGTGGGCTTAAATTGGTCTCGCATCTTTTTGTGGAATAGTTATAGTTCTTTGATGAAAATGGGTTAGGAGATTAGCATGAATTTGGCATGCCTGTCCTGTGGAGAAGAAAATAAGCTAAAGTTATGGTCTGTACAATTTTCATTCTTTTTTTAAAAAAAAACTTTTTTTTTTATTTATTCAATTGTGCGTGTGTGTGCGTGCGTGCGTGTGTGTGTAGAACCACCATGGACCTCCTTGTTTACTCTGCCCCAGGGTTCACAGGCTCCACTCTACCAGGACCAGAACCACAGGCCACCCCTGCTTCCACCTGGTGTCTATACATGGGGTCTAGGATCAGAACCCAGGACCTTCTGCCTGCAAGGCAGAGACTTAACCCCTGAGCTACTTTTCCAGCCCTACAATTTTCATTCTTATTTCAAGCTGTTTCTCAGAGTCAAATAAAATCTTTGTTTTGAGAAGATTCAGGTGCTTTAAAAATCATTTGTTCAGAGTCTGTTTTGTTTTTTCAAAATCTTTTCCTCACTCAAAGGAATAGGTACAAAATTCAGAATATTCATGATGCTCCCTGAAATTCAAGTCAAGAATGCCATATCTAAGAGGAGTTCTTAGGCTTTGAAAGATCTGTGTGCAACCTGGAAAGAGCTGCTAAATCAACGCTGACTCTTCCATAAATGGAAAACAGGCAATTGGCCTCCATGTACCATAGCAGCCTGAACATTATGTATTATTATAGTATGTCATGCTATATTCATTTATAAGTTATGTGACTTACAATTGTCCAAAGTTTGATTTATTCACAGATCACAAGGAATTTGAGGCAGTCACTCACTTATCCCTAGTAGTTTCATTTGCATACATTTCCAAATAGACATATGTCAGCACTTGGACTTAACCTAATTAATTTATTAAAGAAAGAAATATTGTAAAGATCGGGATTAAATTCCATGCTCATTCACTAAAGTTACCAGGTAGATGATGGCATTAGAAAACAGCCTGGCCTTTTGTACTGCAAATGTGAGTAATATGCTCACTTCAGTCAGCTCTGACTACAGAGCAGGACCACTGAGGGAGACATAAACATAACAATGCTCAGGCCCAGTTGGGGAACCTTGAATGTGAATCAATGGAAGTGCACTTAGGGCTCACAATCACTGGGTTTTAATTCTAATATATTTAATATATTAGATTGTAGTATAAAGGAGATGAAGGAGACGTGATGCCAGCAAATCTCAATGATTCCAAATGGATGATGCAAAATCTTTCCTACATATATATTCATAGATCAGCAAAGTCTTTCACATTTTCAATATGAAAGACATTGTACAAATTATACATGCTCTTCTGCATTGTGACTTTCCTCAGTGACTAGTACACATTGGGGATTTCCTTGTTTTAGTAAGTCTCAAGCATAAATGTTACAACCTAAATGCTCATGCTTTGATAAAGGCACACAACATGAAGTAGAAACTCAATGAATTCTGCTGACAGTTTCATTACTGTTGCAACATGAGTAAGGCAATGCTCTGCAGCACCTGTCTGCTGAAATGAAATTCACACTAGTCAGTGAGAAGCTGCCAACCGCCCCTCACAACTGCAGGAAAAACCTGCCTTGGGTGACATTCTTGAAAGCAGTGTTCACAAAGAGACCAAATGTATTTCTATTCCTGCCACAAGGCAAAAGATAAACACTGCAGTAAACTTGATATTTTGGTCAAAGCCAACAAAACCACAAGTCATGATAATCTCCATCTTTAAATCCAAAAATTATAAGTAGGATTCATAATAGAAGAATTAATTTTGTTTTGAGCTCAGAGACTTAACTGGAATGTTTATCTTTCTTTTGGAAGAGGTGTACTTTCCATCTTTCCCGTGCTAAAGACTTAGGATCAGAAGGAAATACGTGAAAAGTTGAGCTGTTACTTGGCATTCTAACCAGAGACTGGATATCTGCAATCCATTAGCAATAGTGCATTGAGTCATAATTGTTGCCAACTTATACAAGGAAGTTCTTTTAAATATATTTTTACAGCTGTCTTAGTTTCTCTGCTATGTATTGTTACCAATCATATTTTATGTCTAGCTAATAATAGCCATTGGCATCCAATAGATCGTACATTAAAAAACTGCTTTGTAGCAAATGATTGGGTATATCTGCAACATCAATAGAAAGGAGATTATCTTCCAAGCTATTTAGTCAGCAACCAGTGAATAGACTTTACTTTGGGAAGGGAAATTAATAATAGTGAAACAGCAATGTTTTGAGCTTGAATAGCTTTTATGTTGTTGCTGCCTTTTGCTGCATTTTTGCCTTTAATATTTGCTTGCTTTTCAAACACAACGATTTTAGGATCATATTTTTATGTTGAAAGTCTGGCTATTGCTTGTCCATGAAAAGGAGGTTCTGGTGTCATTTTCTTCTAGAAGAGCAGCATGGTTACTGTATCGCTGGGGACTTTTGAAAAGCGTTGCAAAAATGATGTATTGCTCATGTGGTCCTGCTTGTCTGCCATGTGTGCATGTGCAGGATGCTGTGAGAGAAGAGTGTTCAATAAAATCAATAAGCCATTGAAGTCACTTTTATTTAGTGTTCATGATGAAAGATGCTTTCAGGCTCCGCTTCAGTGTTCTAGATCTGCTGGTGGTGATAACATTGATAGCATAAAAGTCCTGTGCTTATTATTGAATTCCATTCCATATTAGACTCATAGCTTGCAGTAGCTGCTGTTTAATTATTCATAATATTTGCATATTAACACAATCTTTTCTAAGAGAATATAAATTCCCTTATATTGACTCCTAACATGGCTTATTAACAACATAGATCCCAATGTTTAGAATAATAGCCAATCTTCACCGTGCTCTCAATAAATATTTACCAAAGTTTTGAGTTTACCACACTATTCAGTTTATTTTAAGTTGTAGGTATATAGTGACTTTTTTGTGGGGAAAGGAGAGCCCATGTGTTTTAGAGAGCCCTATTTAAGTGTATGTGCTTATGGAGGCTCAAAGATGACATTGAGGATCATCCGAATTGCTCTTCTAGGCATTACCTTCCAGGACCAGAATTTTCTTTTGTTTATTTTAACTTGGAACAAAGTGTCTTACACTGGAATGTGTATATATTTGCATGTGGCATTATTCTAGGGTGCCTAATTTTGGAAACATGGTCAGAAATCACAATGATGAGACTAGATTGAAGAAGAAGGCATAAACTTAGGCCAAGACAGATGATCCGACTTAATTAAAATGTCAGAATTTTTATCTGTTTTTGAAAAAAATATTCATTGTTCTTTATATCAAATATTTTGTATGTTACTGAGTTGCACACTTTGACAACATTGCAACATATGCATATGTACAATCTTTTATTTGAACATGTATGACATCATTTTGAGATCAGATGACTTATATTTGGAATAGATAAGATTTTGTTTTAATGTGTAGAAGTTATTCCATGGAGTGAGATAATTAAATGCAAAAATCACTGCTCAGGAATTGTAACTTCATATTTTTCTTTTTCCAAATATTCAAGAATTGTTGGGATCACTTTTATAGTGATCATAAAAGAAAATGTTAACATTAGAACACCAGCAGTATTTCTCATTTAGTTTACAGCACACAAATATTGATATGTACATACATATAATTTATTGATAAGTAGATGTTTTATGCTTGTAATTTGCATGTGATATATATTTTAAAAACTTTACTTCTTAAAAGTGAAGAAAAGAAAGAAAACCCTGCAATTTGAAAGCTTTCATAATGCTATACTGGAGCAAACACCTGGGTGTATTTTTAAAATTACTATAGAACATGGGAACATTTCACATCTAATATTTGTTGAGAAACTCGCCTCGTTAATACTGTTGCATTAAGTGTGTAGGTATTGATCTTTCAGTGAAATATGAGACATTGTACCCAGTGACATTTCAAATGACTCTCATGGCAGGGAAAACCCGTGGGAACACCAGATGCTGGAGCGTATTTCCGTGTGCTGGCGGAGCATGGAGTGGCTGCCTTGTTTACAGCACCAACTGCAATTAGAGCCATCCGTCAGCAGGACCCTGGGGCAGCCTTGGGGAAGCGGTACTCGCTGACAAGGTGAGGTATACAGGTGCACAGAGTGAGTTACATGAAAAAGTGAAATCAAAATAAACAACTGAGCATTATTATTTTCTTATTTCTGCATTTCTGGGATAAGAAAGAGATGAAATATTCAAAATGTTACTAAGAATAACTAAATATAAGTGGAATAGTTGGCATATGAACAATACTGTTGTTACTTTTAAGTATGATATTGTGATTATATCATTTCAGCTAATGTAATAAATTATAAAATTATTTTTTTCTTTTCTTGTAACATACATACAATCTTCTTTATAAATTAAGGTATTTTTATAACATGAGATGTATATTATATCAGCATCTAACTGTCTTCTGGAAACAGAAGCATGGTTTAAATAGGTGGAAGTATTCTTTGAGATCATATATACCAACACCATTGGAAAAGTATAATCCAAGCTATATGGTTCAAATGATAAAGAAAATTATTTCATATTGGTTTCATAATAATATGCCTTAAGTAGCTCACATTGTTTTATGCTACTTTGTTGATAGCCATTTTAATACAAGAATGTATATATTCAAAGCTAATTACAGCAATTTATAGCTTCAGTTAACTCTTTGATATAGGTCATTGCCCTCACAGACAAAAAGGAGATTTTTGTAGTTTTTTCAAGTCAAGAATAGTGTTGATTTAGGCAGCTTGAATTTTTTTAATTAAATGCCAGAGTATATGAATTTTATATATCTGTAACCCAAAGGAATAGGCTATCTGACCATAAAAGACAGGGTTATGTCTCAAGTTCAATGGCCTACTCTTATTAAATATATAAAACTTTAAATTGATGATTAAAAAACAAAACAAGACAAAAAAGAAATGTATGTGATAGGGCCATATTGGGAAGGAGCTTATTATAGTTTAATCATTTCTTCTTCATAGTCCAGCAAAACAGGTAGCATATTTAAGTAGCAGGAGGTATTCATAGCAAAACAGTTCTGCTCCAGGTATGGTCCCACCCACTGTCCTGAAGTGGGTCAGAAATGTATGAATCTCTTTTGAGAGACAAATTCTTCCCCTGGCTGGAGTCAGTTCCTTCTGCTCCCAGCTACAGATACCTGAGGGAGTTTCAAATTTCAAGCTCTTTTTCTTTGATGGTTTGACAGTCACAATGGCAGGGGTAAGTCTGGTGTCATTTATCTGTTATTTATTTTACTGTCAGTTACAGAATTAATATAGACATATATTCACCTGCAGAAGTAATCAAACAGCTTTCAATTGGGACAGTCTCATCAGTTTATTTTTTCATTTGCTATCTTTTTTATGTTCTAAAATAATAATAGAATGTGATTTTTACCTAAAACAACATAAGTGATTTAAATGATATTACTTTTTAAAAGGATGCACATAAATTTAGTTTTCCATCAAAATACAGGAATATTAGAAAGGAGCAAGTTAGTTCCTTGTTTACTACAAATGTTCTTTGACGGTATGATTAAACAACATGAAGTATAATTACCTGTAGGCTAAATCATTTGTTCTCCCATTTTAGTATGGGTTTTCAAATATATCTTTCACACAATAATTAAAGATCACTAAAATAAGCACTCAATATATGTGTACATACTCACATGGAATAGGAAATTTTAATGTAAGCTCAATGGCAAGAAATTTTCCCTGGACCTGCATCTTTGTCTTTAGGCACTCAAGTTATTTATATATTGAATATAATATATAAACATATGTATGTATGCGTGTGTGTGTATATATATTTATTAGTTGGCATTTGGAATGGATGAGTATTTGATGTTTTGATCTGCACATTTGTTTCACTCTCATGTAATAACAATGTCTTCACAGGGAGAAATTGTGATTAGCCACATTTTATAGGAGAGTAAAGTTAGTGTGAGTATATGTAAGTATTTATTCAGGAAAAACTACTCAATTTATTAGAACAGGAATTACATAATTCACAAAATACCATGTGTGTCTTTGCTGCCTCTCCTAGGGATCTGACATTTATGTTAGAAAAGAATCTTTTGTTTTTCACATTTTTATTCTATTCAAATTATGTCACCACTGTTATAATCTATTCTCACTTGTCAACTAAAAGTATATTATTGAAAGCAGAAATGCTTTCAAAACTTTACAATTTGAAAATCAAGAAAACTGAGGTCTACAAAAGTTAAGTTTAGAGCTTGAATCGAAAAAAGAAATCAATTTGTCTCATATATATTTAGAGTCGAATTCATGTGTAATGTATTTTATATTTATTGAGTAACATTTACTAGATTATGACAAGTATGGGCTCATTGTGTACAGTTTATGATAATTTATGTTCATCACTGACTTGATTGGATTTAGAATTGCCAGTAGAAACATTTCTGGGCATGTGTGTGAAATGCTTCCAGGAAGGTTGAACTGAAAAGAGAAACCCATTATAAATGTGGATAATACCTTACAATGAGTTGGAGTCTTTGGGGTGAATAGTAAGGAAAAAGGAGAAAGCCAGATGAATGCAAGGCATGGATCTCTCTTAGCTCCCAGACAACATTCATTGCTACCAGCTGCTTTATATTACCACTCTCTGCCATGATGGGGCTGTATGTACAAACTGTGAGACAAAGTAAACCTTTTCTCTGTTGAATAGAATTGTTTCTTGTCCAGCAATTTGTCACAACAACGAGAATAATTTTCTCTCTGCTGCAGTGACTTTTTTCTTTGCTGGTTTGAGAAAAGGCTCATGTGCAACTTAAGGATGAATGGGAGATTTATTTGGCAAATGGTTCTAGAGGTGAAGTAGTCCATTAGGAACTCTATTGCACAGTAGAAGGCATAACTGGAGGCAGAAGCAAGAGGTTCAGGTCACTGAAGGCATCAGGAGACAGAGAACGCAAAAGCAAACTGAGAGGAAGCAGGACTGGTTACCTCAACTCCTGCCCCCAATGACATCCCTTCCTCCAGCAAATTTCCACCTTTCAAAAGGGTCACAACCTTCCTAAACATGAACAGCAGCTAGGTTTCAAACACATGAGTCTGTGGGGAGCAACTAATATTCATACCATGACACTCTCATGTAACATTCTAAGGATGAAATAGTCTTTTGATTTATTTCACATATCTCATTAAGAGGTCATTTTTACCTTAAACTCAGCATTTGGCAAATATTAATTCTCAAAACCAGTTTGCAAAGGTACTATGAAACTGGAAACTAAATTTTGAACTCATTTAAGGTGACATCATGGTTAGCTAGAATTTAAAAAGGCTAGCTTAAAACTCATTTCTTTCTGATTTTATATCTATAGTCAGTGAATATGGAATGTCAGGAAAGTTGTATAACTATTCTGCATTCTTTGGGGATTTGTTGTTGTTTGCTGGAACATAAGGCTATTACAATGAAATAGCATTGGTGCACTGAAAACCCATGGGAAATGGTCCTGGTAGGCAACGGAAAGAATTCTTAGCATATTCTATGTCCTAATTATTACTTTGTCTTCTGCTTACTCACCACCCTTTTTCATTTATTATCATGATTTATTCTGTGTTTTTTCACTTCAATTTTAATTAAGTTAGGAAAATTCTATTTTGGGACTTCCTTTCAGAAATCCATGGCAACTTAATTTTGATGCTTTATTTCTTTTTTAAATCATGCAGTGGTAATAGATAATAAAATAGAGAAAAATCAGAACACTAAAGATCAACTCAAAAATGAACATTCCTGTGCTGGGGAAGTAGTTCAGCATTTAAAGAGTTTGCATGCAAGCCTGAAGATCTGAGTTTGGATCCCCAGATTCTATGTAAAACCTAGGTACAATGTTGTACGAATGTCAATTCCAGTGGCTGTCAGGAAATGGGAGCTAAAGTCCTGAGATTCTAGAATCTCACAGGCCAGTCAACCTGGCTTGGGCAGCAGCAATGAAAAGGCTCATTCCCAAACAAGGGAAAGGGCTGGGAATGATACTTGAAATTGTGCTTTGCCACCCATACTCGTGTCGTGGCATGACCAATAAAAATACATGTGTGCATCCACATAGACTCACACATGATACAATTATATATACACACAAAAAGTAGAAGAAATAAAAGATTTCCCTGAACTGGAAAATGAACACATTTGCTTAATGGTATGATTGTGTGAAACTAGAAGCTTGTTATGTGTTTAGCAGATATTCACACCATTGCAGATTCATTGTTTCACTGATATGCCAGCTCAGTATTGGGGGATATGGTAAGCATCACTCTCCAAACATAAAAGGAAGTAGGTAATACCATCACTTGTTTTGGATGGCTAACCCAAAGCAATCTTTGGCCTAGAGACCTGAATGAGAGCAGCTACAAAACTACTTATGATTTTGTAACAAGAGCTATGATATTACTGAAAATTAACAATTTTGTCTAGCATTTTAACATGGACACTTTGGAAGACATTTCTGTCACTCATATATCTAGAAGATAGAATAAGCATAAGAGAGAATTCAAGACAGGGAGCGACATGAAACAAAAACTCTATTCATAAAAATTATGAAAAATAAATTTAAGACACTTGAATAACTCTAAATCAAATAAAATGAACAGCAAGAATATAGATTCATTTCAGATAAAGAAAAGCCTATGTCCAAGTAATTTTGAAATTTTCATTAAGCATGTCAGAGATGATCAAAGATGCAAAATACTTTTAAAATACAGTGGCTATAGACATAAAATGAAAACTGAAGTCAAAATTTTTGCTCATAAGTAAATCATATGTCATCATAATCTAAGAACCTACTAAAAACTCAGATAGTTTAGAAGAAATTATTTAGAATTCTGTAAATGGAAGAAGTAAAAAGTCTGAAAAAGTAGGTAAGAAATTTAGAAAGGTAAAAATTTAAAAATGTTCCTAATAGAAACTCAGAAAAAATAAGGCAAGATTAAGGCTAGGGAGATTTCTCAGCATATAAAAACACTTGCTGCACAAACCTGATAAATAAATTTGATATATAGCACCCACATAAATGTAAAGGGTGGTGACAAATTCCACAAAGATGTCCTCTGACCTCTATAACACATACATCCTACACTCTTCTCTCTCTCACACACATACACACACTAATAGTAATAAATAAAATTTAAAAGTAGCAAGATTACAATGTGATTTAAATTAAAGACTGTGAAAATAGTTGAATGTTATTAAATCAAAGAAATATATGAGTTCTATATAGGTATTGCTATCCAACTACCACAAATGTAAATATAAGAAAATTTACTTAGGCATATCACTTTTAATTTAAAAACAATCGAGGCCATAAAAATTCCAACAAAATATGAGGGAGATGCGGCACATCACCAAAGAAGAGCATTAAACCAATGTCAGTAAATGCCAGAAGACAATAGAATGTGGCTTTCAAAGTCCTTAGGGAGAAGAATTGTCAAAATAACTTTTATTGTTGATTGAAGGTACTATAAAAAAAACAAATCACATGGGCAACACTAAGAAAACATTAAGTCCAAAGACTCTCATCAGGGAAAAAAATGCATGGAAAGATGACTTGGATACAATAAATAAGTAAATAATAAAAATTAAAGTAAAAAAACAAGTAGGGGCAAAATGTGAAGAAAAGTAATAGAGAATTTACAGAACTGTCTAACATACATTTATGATAGAATCCTGAATTTAAACAGAAGTTAAAATTAAAGTATTAGTAACAAAGTAATGGGGGAAGAGTTAGTTCTGAAGTGATATGGTATACTTTGCTATATAATAAAAGGATAATCCAAAAGGATAACTGCTTGTGAAACATGGTTTGTGACCTATTAGATGTGGGATTCATTGTTAAGCCTTTCTATCAAGAGTTTTACAGGAGAAGGGATCAGCAAATAGAGTAATGGAGCTGAATACCAAGCCACACTGTTACTAAAATATGTCTTAAAAATTATGTGAACAGACAGAATTTATGTGAATATTTCTGAGAAAACTGAAAAAGTATAAAAAAGATGTTTCTTAACTACATACCATGAAAAATAAATTTTAGATTGCTTTAAGATATTAAGATATAAAACATTAATGGGTATATTTAATACAATATACACAGGGAATAGTTTTTAAAGTATAAATTACAACCATTAAGAAAAATACCTTGGATTGCTTTACCTCCTCTTTGTTTGCTGTGGAATTTCCCAGGTTCCGTCTTCCATCCTAACTCAAGATCTTATTCTTGGAAGGTAGAGGCTTAACCCCCTAAACCATATCTTCAGCCCTTAGCTTACTTTTTGAACTCTTCAGGAGTTCATTACCCTTTAGTTCCATGATAACTTTACAGGTTTTATTTTACTTTATATAAAAAGTTCTGCTCTTATTGTTGTTTTAAGATAAATTGTTGAGTGAAATGTTAATTGAACATTGACAGAATTGGTAGTTGTGAGAATTGAAAATGTCACTACAGGTGTCTTTTGCATTTCAAATGTGAACTCTACTGTGAATCAAGTAGAAGAAAATAGACTGAAGGAAAATGGAGATAAACAAGAATTCACCTGATAAAAATAATGAGGATCTGTCATGCAAAACGGAATTTGATGAAGCTCCACTGAAATAATCTATTTTTATTTAACATCTCTTGTCACAAGTGAGGAATAATTTTTGCTTGTTTGGCAGCTGATGGACCTTGAAAGAAATCCTCATTTTTTTTACTTCTGCCCCTGATTTATTGTCTGAAAATTCTGTGCTGGATTTTTTAGTTTTTATTATCCATTCCAATTTGGCTGGTCTTTCTATACTGCAAACTGAAACTAAGGAGATCAACAGATTATGGAGCTAAGATGGAATCCCAGCCTTACATATTCTAGACAAGCACTGTCCATGTAGCCATAGCCCCAGAAAAAAATTATTTGTGTGTGTGTGTGTGTGTGTGTGTGTGTGTGTGTGTGTGAGAGAGAGAGAGAGAGAGAGAGAGAGAGAGAGAGAGAGAGAAAGAGAGATGAATGTACATCATGGAGCAGAGTTGGAAATCAGAGGACAATTTTCAGAAGTCATTTCTCTCCTACCATGTATGTGGTTTCTCAGGGATCAAACTTAGGTTTGTGAGTAAGCACCTTACTAGCTGAGCTATCTCACCAGCATAGCACACTTATCTTTAACTTCTTCCTCTATTCAATTTTCAGTTTGATCTGAGTCTTGAATTATGTTAAATTTTATAAGACAGAGAAAAATGCAAAGATTTTATGCTCAATATTTTCCCTTCCATAGTGTTCTAATCTGGATATTTCATGTTACCATTCTTTATATGTTTTAACTACTAAGAATTTGAAAACATGATGAAATATTATAAAAGCATTATGAAAACACATTTTCATGTGTTACTATGATCAGGGTATCACCACATATTTAATTAGTAAGAATCTAGGTTGTGTATTTGCAAGATGAGGTTTAGACAAGAGCACCTGGTTGTGCACAAAAAACCTTTAGAGACTGACTTTGATCCTCATAACCTACCTATATACATGGTGGAAGGAGAGAGCTTACTTTAGAGAGTTGTCCTCTGACATTCATATACTAACTGTGGCTTGTACACACATGCTTATTCATTCTCTCTCTCTCTCTCTCTCTCTGTTTCTGAAAAAAAGCAAGGATACAGTGCCCACGAAAATGACTTTTCAATAAATCTATTTATATAATATGATGGACACCAAATGCATTTTTGCCTTTGATTACATAGCTAAGGTTTACCTTATATTGAGATCCTTCTATTTCAGTTCCTGAGTATGACATTACAGGTCTACCATGTTCTGCTAAGGTTTAGATTTAGCCATTTAGATGGTAGAATGTGTTGCATTAAGCACTAAGGATTTTGAGCATACATAATGGACATTAGTAATTCTACACTCCAGAGAACCCACCTCACTATGCAGCAAATAGATAATCTTAACTTGTGTTAAATGTGTTTTTAGAACAAAAATGTAAATTTTCAGAATATTTTACCTTTACTTTGTTGATGAAATAATTGCAAGAGTGATAAGGAGAGGTTTATTTGTTAAAAATATTACTATCTTTTTACAAACCATTAAACTTTAGAATGAAAGCAACTCATGTCTGTGATAACTTTATAGATTTTTAAACACTTGTATGATCTGTCACTTATTTTTATGTGTTTGGTGGTCTGTTATTTGTTTTAATTATGTATATGGTGGGGTGCACATGTTTGGTGGTTATAAGGCCACTGTCAGAATCAATTTCCTTCTTTCAGCATGAGTTCTGTGAGTGGAACTCAGCACCTTTCTTAGGCTTGTCAACCAAACACCTTTACCCTCTGGACTCTCTTTCTGGAATATTTCTTTTCCCAGAGAGATTAGTCAAAAACTTGCTTTGTAGCCTAGAATCTTCTTGGCCTTGCGGGCTTACTGCTTTCACCTTTCAGTGCTGGAATCAGGCAAATGTCACAACTTTGAACAAATCATAGATTAAAAAAACTCATCATTATTACTAAAATAGGAAATCATTAAAGACATTTTTATTTATTAACAGGAAATTGAGGGCTAAATAGATGGTTCATGTGCATTGTAGGTTTTTAAATTATGTTTCTTAATTTTTTGCAGTTAACACTTTGGATAATTTTAAGGCATAAATAGGTATTTTCTGGCATATTTAGGAAAAAAAATCACTTGTACTACTTTGGCATTTCCAAATCACTAATGAACTCACAATTTTCCTTTGCTTCCAGTAAATGGAAAAAATTATTTTAATGAAATGAGAAGGTTTCTCTGATATGCAAAGAGGACATTTGACCTTTTTACCATCTAGCACAGAATATCTCATCTCCCTATCTTGTTGGCTAATCTTATCTCCTTATCTTGTTGGCTAATGCCAGCATGCATGAAGCAGTTCCCATATGATATAATTACCATATGGTTAGCAGTGTGGAAATGTATTATAAAACCAAAAGAACATGTTATTTTTAAAAATGCAAGTTCAAAATGTACCATAAGATAAAAATTTGGTGCTTATGTATGCTTTATTATTATAATTAATTAGTTAATGTAATTTATTTTATGGTAGCAAAGGCAAGTGTTACATTAATTAAAACTGATAATTGCCTGTAAATCTAGTATTGAAGGAGGCAAATCAGGAGGACAATGTGTTTAAGTCTAGTCTGGGATTCATAGCAAGTTCTACTTAATTTTTGGCTGGATAACAAGATCTAGTCTCAAAAACAAAGAAACAAAAAAAATTTAAAAATTTCTGAATCTTGAGTTTCACAAGACCATCTATGTCATATTGACTTCTTTGAAGAAATCTGTACTTGATGAACTAAGAAGTGTGACTGTCAAATCTACAGAAACATTTTGTTTGGTTTGTTTGGTTTGTGTTTTTACCTGCACACAGTTACGATCAGTCAAATCTGTCTTTTTTTTGTCTGTCTGTTGCTTTGGTTTTTTGTTTGTTTGTTTTCAGTTCAAATGAGCTTTCTGATTAGTAGCTCTTATGTTTACTGACTGAAGCAAAGATAGTTCAATGGGAAAGACTAACTTAGATTTCCAAAATTAAGAGAGATAATGGGCTAGGACACTATTGTTTAGAAACATATGCAACTGTGCTACAGCTATTGTGTGGTGGGTATTAGGATTATTTATTTAGTTCAAGGACTGAAAAATTGGATTATTTTAATAATTTCACATTAGAATAGCTTCCTGATACTTCAAAAATTAGGGTAGATATTATAAATTTAAGACATTTGTATTGTAGGTATAAAATGACATTTGACCATGGTCAAAATTAACTATAAATTTAGGGAAGATGTAAGAGTTGATAATACTACTTGAGGGGTTGGGGATTTAGCTCAGTGGTAGAGCACTTGCCTAGCAAGCGTGAGGCCCTGGGTTTGGTCCTCAGCACTGGGAAAAAAAAAAAAAAGATAATACAACTTGAACATCCCAAGTGTCTAGTATACACATCTTTTAATAAGCTTCATGCCACATGTTTGCAGGCCCTATTCATGCCTTTCAGAGTTTCCTGCAGGTACTATGATTAATAAGCTCTCTTTGCTTTGTAAGGCTACAGTCCTTAGGTGAGTTTCAGTATCTTGACTATAATTCTTCTACAGACACAATCCTGTTTCCATTAGTGTCTTCCCCTTTACAGTGTCTTGGATCCCATAAACTCTAATTCTACAGAACAAAGACATCCTTAAGTATTATAATTGTCAGTTTTCCCAGTCTCATGATGATAATCTGTTTTTATGTCTCTGCTTCATTTTCACAAACTTAATTTTTTTTCTGATTTCTGTTCTTTTACCTCCTTACTTCTTCCTGTATTTTGTCTCCATTCTGGTTATCTGCCCATTGCCTCCTCTCCTCACTGACTTGTTAGAGTTCAGTCTTACCAGCAATGAGATGTGTCCCCTACTCTGTATCACCTCTAGGTGTGCTTTCCTGCCTGGCACTGAGGCTGTTCATGAGCCCTTGAAAACCAACCAACTTCTTTAAAGTCCTTTCAGTGTTTGTGTTATGCCTTTAAATTTTCCTAAAATCACCATTCCAGAACTTTTCTTGCTTGCATCATTGTATCTTCATCAATTTCCATGCTGTTGAAATCCAGCATGCTTTTACTTTTATTAGAAGAATGACTCAAATCAGCAATGAATTGGTCTCACTCCTCATATCTACAAATTTCAGTTACCTACAGATCCAGAGTGTAAGGGTGGAGATGAGAGAAAACATTTAATGAGATACATGCTTATAGTAGATAGGGACTAGATGTTGTTGGAGAATGGAGGCAAGAAACCTTCATTGATCTCCGAGAAACATTATGATAAATTAAGACCAGAAAGGTACCATCAGGGACAGACTGCATCGTTCAAGTTGAGCAGGCAGGTTTTTGTTTGTTGGGTGTTTTTCACTTAGACAATAATGAATTAACTGTTCATTCCCACATTCTTTCTTCTGACAGGCGACCTAAGAGGGCATTGAACATGGAAGAAAAATGGCTATTCTTCTAATGAATCACTAACGGGGTTAAACCAAGTCTATTTTTCTATTTTATTCTTTCTGTTCTGTGGCCTGGTTCTCTCTGCCAATGCTGGTAATTCACCTTCATCCCTCAGTAACCTTGTATTCTTTTTGATAAGAGCCTTTTTCACCCAAAAGGCCATAGTAATACTTTTTCATTAGCCATTTTTTCCTAATGTGTTCTCTGAATAAGGAAAATATGTTATTCAGATTACAGTGATCTTTCCTAAAGAAACTCATGAGAAGAAATAACTGCATTTACGTTTATGAGCAAATTTTCTGCTTTAGCTTATATTTGTGAATGTATATCTATATATATCATTGTGAAGGATAGAGCAATCAGACTGGGCTTTAAAATTTGCAGAACTAATACCAAGGGTTAAAGGATTTTTGTCTTGTTTGAACATTATAATAATATTACATATACATCACAAAGATAACTCAGTTGCTGTCTTCAAAGCCGAACCTTTGTAGCAACTTCTGGTTTTAAATCCATTCTCAATGTTGTGATATGAATTTGGTTACATTTGAACTCAAGTGCGTAATGTTGCTCATTGGTCTATGACAGGATACATAGGAAGTTGACTTTTCATCTAATATAATTGACGTATGCATTTAAATGTTTTAAAATGGAGAAAAAATTATTTTACTTTATTTTTAAGGAATTCTTTGGATTCATTGTTTCTCATATTCAGGTTCAAAACACTATTTGTGGCTGGAGAACGATGTGATGTGGAAACCCTGGAATGGTCCAAAAAGGTCTTCAGAGTCCCTGTGCTAGACCATTGGTGGCAAACTGGTAAGTATTTTCCAAGCATGTCCATTAAACATACTAAAATGCACAAAAACCATTTCAGTGATTGAAAGAGGTTTTTAGGTTTCACAAGAATAAGGATTCAGATCACTGTGAATAGTTCTTATTCAGAATTATATCCTTATCATTAAGAATATTATTAGCACCTTCATTAATCATGTTGGGACCACCATTCTGTTGGTCCATATGATATAAATCACTAAAGACCTGATCTCTTCTTTGTGTCCTGTATCAGCAAATTACTGAACTTCAGACTTTCCTCCCAAGGGCTGTTTTATCTGCCCAGTATTTCTATTTCCCTAGAGTTGTATTGGCAGCATTGCCATCTGCTCTGATTTAAATGGCCTTCATCTCTCAGTTCCTTCTGCTCTCTTCTCTACCCCACATACTATGCACATGGTATTTTTTATTTTTAGTTTTATAGACATTATGAGTGGTTGTCTCTTCCCTCTCCTTTCCCCTTCCTCTTCCACCCTCTCATCCCTTCCTGTGGGGCTGGTCCCGCAAGTTCCCAAAAAAGAGGGATTGGGGAAAGATGAGTGTGCTGTCTGCCAGCGCCCAGCCCTCCTTCCGGAGGACAATCAGACGCCAGATGCGACCCACTAGGAGTTTAGTCAAGCAGGAACTTATTTATTGTAAATCTGTAGCCTTCTTATAAAGGCAGAAACCGCAAGGGGAATTCCAGGGTGGGAAATGATCAGCCAATCATCTTAAAGGTCAAGCCAGTAAGGCAGGCTGTATGTAGCAAAATTTCTTCAAAACATCCTGAGCTATACCCTCCTGATGTCCTCCATCAAAGCATCCTGAGCTATGCCCTCCTGACTTCCTCCAGGCTCCATCTTTGTCTAAACTTGTCAGATTATTGAGGTCACCTAGATTGAGGCCCTCTAGTAGAGGCTCAGTCCTCTATGGCAGACTAGAGTACCCTTCCTCAGGTAGACTCACTAATAAGGGAACATCCCATAAGGTTTTCATTGCATAATTGTTTCTCCTAAGATTCTTGCTAATCTTTGTAGGGATGTTGATATGACAGCCATTGTGCAGGTCTGATCATTCAGTGGGTTACAGAATGCAGCAACCCTCTTTTAAGTAGAATTTCTTGGCCTGCAGTAGACCACCCTATCTTAGGCTCTTGCAATCTTACCGTCCCCCTTTCTGCAAGATTCTCTGAGCCTTAGGATGAGAAGAGATTTGGTTGGCCTGATTCCTGCTGAATATTGCAGGGCCCCTGACACTCCACATTATGGACTTACTGTTCTGTTTTTCCGTTGTACTAGACTGCCTCTTGTTTGGGTCTGGACATCTTTTCTTATCTAAAGATAAAATGAGAGGCGATTAGATTGAGGTTTACTCTTAGGTGTTTGTGGCTAGTATTGAGGCATCTGATTCTGACTACTGTCCATTTTTTCCCCTTCTTTGGTGTTTAGATTGTTTTACAGTGCTGGGACGTGCTCCCTGTTATGGAGTAGTAGGGGTGCAGAGGTAAAGGGTTAGTAAGCAGGTGGCTGGTTACCTGAACTCTAATTCCACTTTCTACTGTGTCCTGTTCTTGTTCTTCCCTCTTATTAAGACTTTCTAAACTGTTCACTCATGTTCTTTTGTCTCTGCTCTTGGAATCTTTTCCATCTTCTCTGGCTTGTGTTCCTTTGCATTACCGGGTGTTGCAATAGTTTCTCTTTGATTCCATCAAACTAAGGCTTTTGCTGAGCCTTAGGATGACCAAGTCTCCTTTTGCTGACCAAAAGCTTTTTAATTTCATAGTCCCATTCATTTAGTGTTGGACTTATTCTCTGTGCCTTTGGAGTCCTATTGAGGAAATGGAGAAAATAGGGTTGGAAGGAATATTTATCAACTTAATAAAGGTCATATACAAAGGACTCCCAGATCATTTTGAAAATAAAACTGAAGGTGAATACTTCAATTTCAATCTTTTTTATTCTGATACATTATGTTTATTTAGCTATCTCTTTGGATGCTGCTGTTATTAAAATGTGGTATGTCTTTTTACATATGAAATATAAAATGAACTATCAGAGCAAAAGGCATGTTTGTTACATAAATGAATGTCATAGAGTTTCTACTCTCTAATCTTATTTACTAAAGGAAAAATTATTAAGTATTAAGTTTCATAATGATGAAGAATTTAAAAGAATTTATTTGGAGGAAGCTAATAAATATTTGTAATATTCAAAACAAATGAATAATTATGGCATCTATAAAATAGAGTATTTATAGAAAGGATATATTCTTTTTTGTCTATAAAAGTTATTTTCCTGGATCTCAGCTGGTAAGTATCTTGACACATGGAATTGGTTTTCCATGCTTGGTCCATGTGGAATTTTTTCTTCCCGATCCCACATGACCTAGCCTAAATGAATATATATATATTTTCTTTTTTTCTCTTATATGTAACTGCACCAATTCATATTTGAAGAAACTAGCACACCAGAAAACATGGTTTACCTTTTTTTTTTTTAAACTACCTTTTCATATAACATGTAGTGCTTTGAAGATTACCAAAAAAGTTCCCTGAAGCCTGTTAGCCACACATTTGAGTTCTCTGGTGTGGACTGAGTTTCATGTGAATTTGTAATTTGTCTTCGATGTGTCATCTCTAGGGAATTAGAAGCCATGCACTGTCAGTGTACTGTCAGCATAATCAGGTTAGGATGATTACTCATTACTTCAAACAGCATAGAGGATTTATACCAGTAAAGTGACTGATTTTCCCCCCATCACCTGCATTTAATTTTACACCTTCTTTTGAGAAGAAGCATTTAGCTGTTCAATTAAGTCTCACAGGCACAAAATGATTAGGACAGTAGGTGCAAGGGTAGATAGATAATTTTGCATTCATAATAATATTTCATCCTTGGTAATGCAGGAGACAGCTAGTAGCAGGGCACCTGGTTAGAATCTTTATTTATTTGTATATAAAAATCAATTTATCACTTCAAGACTGTATGTTACAGTTCCCTATAAAGTAATACTGAATTTTAACATTTGCCACAGTTCTTTTCTCTTCAGGTGATGTCAAAAAATGTAAAATCTATAGGACATAAAGACAAATACTGTACATATGATTAACTCACTAAGAAGTTTGAAAAACTGATATTTCTAGCACATTTATGAATGTCATAATATGTTCCATATCAGACAGATAGAAGCTTTCCTGAGAAGTGTGCAAATAAATATAAATACCAGATAATGTTTTCAAGAAGGTTAAGCTTTGACCAGTAAAAGACTTTCCCTATTTCCTTTCCCAAGTGTTCTACAGTTATCTTCATGTTTGTTATTGACTAAGAAATTGATATTTTTATATACTCAAAAATTCACTTGAGCATTCTAACTGTATGTGTGTGAATATATATATATATATGATCTGTATATAACCATATCTAGATATACATATAAAACTATACCTAGATTTAAATCTAGTTATAGATATAAATGATTCATGAATTTGATCTTTGATTGCATTAGTATATATGCACAAGTGAACTCTTTAGAAATTGTGATGAGTAATTTGAAATTGTCAAGTAATATGTTCAGTAACTAAAATTCATGCATAAAAATGACTGGTCTCTGTGACTTGTGTAGTGATCAATCTATTTATGTTACTTTACTATTTTTTGTCGCCCAAGTCTAATTTATGCTAGCACCACCAGACTTCTAATGACTAATACCCCCTTTGATCTTTGAATAGCAATACTCTTTGATGTTTGATGAAATTATCTCTAAATGTCTAAATTGTGGGCTAATCTGTGGAGAATCAAGGATCAGATCAACAACCTCCACCCCTCATGGGAAGATTAATGAAGATGTGTTGTTGCTTAAGATGACTGAAGCATTATGAGCTTTTGCTGAATTACAATAATATGAATATTTAAAGCTACCATGAAAAGAAAATGATCAACTAAGTTCAAAGAGAATAGTTTTATCAACTAGGACAGTGGATCTCAATAAAAGCTGAAATATCATTTGCCTTCACAGTAAGGTGTTTCCCAGGTGACTGGAAAAGCGCTATTCCTAACTGAATATTCACTGCATTCATGTGTGATTCTAGTTTCTTTTCTTTGTTAACAAAGTTTGTTTGTTGACAGTTCCGTATATTTGTATAGTACATTTTAATGGTGCTCCTCCTACCTTCTCTTATCACCATCTCAACCCTGCCAGACTCCCTTCTTCCCTAAAATACTGCTTTTCCATATACCTTTGGTTTTGCTTTGTGACCTATTATATACAGCTAGGGTAATATTTCCCTTTTCCTTTCCTTTCCTTTCCCCTTTCCTTTTTCCTTTCGTTTCCCTTTTCCTTTTCCTTTCTTCTCCTCTCTCCTTTCCTCTCCTCTCTCCTTTCTTCTCCTCTCTCTCCTTTCCCCTCCTCTTTTCTTTCCCCTCCTCTTTCCTTTCTCCCCTCCCTTTTCTTCCCCTCCCCTCCCTTTTCTTCCCCTCCCCTCTCTTCTCTTCCCCTCCCCTCCCTTTCTTTCCTTTCTTTGCCCATAGAGAAGGGAAGTAAAGGTGCTACAATCACATTTTAAAAAGTCACAATTAAGAAAATATAGTTAATTCATATACAAAAAAAATCCAAAGTTACTGTCCTCAGTTGTACCTTTGGCAGATAAAATGCTATATTCTCTTAGATTGTTTTCAGTACAAAGAAGAGATTTTTCCAGAAATTAAAAAGGAAGCAAAGATTTAGAAGAAATGAACATAGCATATCCTTTGTGCAATTTTTTTTTTATTCAAAATGAATATAAAGAAATTCTTCTTGACCATAAAGGGCCTGACCAAAAAAAAAAAATTCCCTTAACTGTCAGAGAATGATTCTTACAAGTGATAGGGTAAACATTAACTCTTTTGGGGGGTTTTCTTCTCTCTTTTCCTCCCTTCTCTCTTTATTTTTTCCTATTTGTACAAAGCATAGTATTGATTTTCAAATGATTGCAAGCCAACATGGTGGACTCGAAGTTTTCAGTGTTGTTTAATCCTAAGAAAGTACTTTATTCTTGCACTTCCAAACAGATGAAAGACAATGACTACAAATGTGCTATATTCATATTCCACAATGGCTGAGATAATGGGTACCTTAAAGAAGGATTTGGATCTGCAGAATTCATTAGCTTCCCACTTCTTGTTCGTGTTTTATTTCTTTATTTCTCCAGTTTCTATTGGGAGGTCCAGAGCTTATGGGGAAAGTGTTTCAATTGTTCTTATGTCTTGGGAATTATGACATAATTGAAATGAAATAATAAGCATCATAATAAACTACTTTAGATGGTTTTATTGTATATTTATTATGTTTCCATCCCATTAATGGGAAAATCAACTTCATCCTAGAATTTAAAAAAAACTAAAGGATGGAGCTCAATGAGAAAGATAGTCACTTAACAAATTAAGACATTCGTAGTAATTGAAAATATTGATTTCACTTTATCTGTCTTGAGTCACCTTTGTTGAGTTCTTACATCTGTGGGTAATCACAGTATTTCTCAGCCTATTTGATCAAACTGCTTCAGTTTGCAATTGTAATTTTGAAGTAGCTACACTCCATATGAAACCTGAATTCTTCTCCTTTAAGAAAGCTCAGTCTTCAAGGGTCATGTTGACACCTGCACCTAATTAGCAAAATGGTGAAAGAAATTCCTCACAGTTTATTCTTGCACATTAAAATTAAAAAGTACTGGATTGAAGGGTTGGAGAGAGCTCAAGCTTTACCTCACAAGCAGAAGAACTTGTGCTCAGATCCCATATAAAGAGGTGGAGTAGAAATGGTGGCAGGCTATACTTCTGGCCCTGGAATTTAGAGCCTAGAAGACCCCATAGCATAGCAATAAAAAGGTAGAGCAATCCAGGAAGATTCCTGATGTTACCCTTGGGTCTCCACAATAACACACATTCAAGTGTCCTCTTGTATGGAGAAAACACGTGCACACACACACACACACACACACACACACACACACTCGTGCATGCAGACACACACATAACAAATGGACTGAAGTATCATGAAGTTGTGGAGAACTGAGAGATTATGTTTGAAAAGAGCAGAAATGTCATTGCCATGTGATCTGGATGATCAAGGAGAGGTCACAAGCTATTCACAATTATTGGGATGAAAGTGTCTCTCAGAAATATGAATAAATTGGTAATGTCTATTGCGTTATTTTCATTCATCTGAAGGATTTTTTTAAAAGATAGCTTGGCCTGTGATAATCTAGAAAAACAGTTATGCAAACTCGTATTATCTCAGCTCCTTACAGCTAGAGATGCTGTGGCAGCATCCATCTGTGAAGAGAGAAACTCTCAGTCTCTGTTGCCTGGAAACAATTTTTTTTTTCTCATTTAGAGCAGTCTTCATCAGTTAGAGATGATTTCTACTGATAACTTAAGTAGTAGGAGTTCAGAGGTAAGTCCTATGAATTCAGTTTGTTGAAAGAGCATTTTGTTTTGTTTCATATAAGATATGTTTAGGGGCTGGAGAGGTGGCTCAGGGGTTAAGCCTCTGCCTTGCAGGCGGAAGGTCCTGAGTTCGGATCCTAGACCCCATGTATAGACGCCGGGCGGAAGCCTCCGTTTCTGGCCCTGGTAGGGCGGAGCCTGTGAACCCCGGGGCAGAAGGAGGTGGAGGCGTCCATGGTGATTCCCGAATTTGTCCGTGGTTCTACACGCACACATACATACATGTACACACGCACAATTGAATAATAATAAAAAATATTAAAAAAGATATGTTTAATAAGACTGTTGCTTTGAAAGTGAGTAACTATTAACAAATCGTTAATATATTTACAATGAATTCTCAAACGAAGGAGTACTTGTTGAATTAGACCTTTTTATCTTTACAACATTTTAGAAAGAACATCATTTTTAAAAACTATGATTAAATGAATTTATTTGGAGATGTATTACTGTTTATTGTTCTTAGAGTCATTATGTGTGGACATTATTTTGTATTTGTGATAATTTATCAAAAACAAACTAAACAGTGAGAAATGCAGGTACTCCAGATTTAAGAATATTTACAATATAAGAACTCCATTAATAGTTTCCACACAACACATATGATTTTCATTTTCTACCTCTTTCTATTAGTAATCCTTCATTGACAAAAAGGTCATCTTTAACACCCTGGCCTATAGCTACTGCTAAATCAAGAATAGTTAGAAAGTAAGAACTTCATTTAGCCATAGAGAATTTAATTTCTCAAAGTCAACTGGCTCATGAAGACTTGAGGCAAAACTTCCATTTTTTTTTTTTTTGTGAGTCCATTGTTCTGGGTCTCTTTCATTCTGTGCTTTAACTGTGGCATCATTAATTCAGCATTTCTTCTCTAATTGATCTGCAAATCGTTTATGGACTTCTCTACAGATTCCACTATAGTGTGCGTGCTGATCAGCAAGAAGAACAAAGTTTCATAGTTCCAGTGAATGGTCTATGTCCAGTATAAAAAGCTAGATTGCTTTGAATTAAGTATTTTAAGCTATAATTCTACTATCTCTTGAACACAAAGATAAATTGATTTTCTTTCACCAGTGTACATCTCACTGATTCTGCTTTCTCTTTGCTACCCCCATCCAGTTATTTATAGCTCACTTTATAGATTCAGAAGTGGAGAGAACGATTTCTTTACAAATTGCCTCTCTGCCCACCATGATGTTTTGATTAATGTGACTCAGCAGTACTAGTCTGCTGGACTGATTTATCTCCATAGCTGCAGCTCTCAACATGGACTACCAACTTCTCAGTACACATAGCCTCATACAGCATCTCTAGACATTTAGGGGAAGAATAGCAGGTTTCCACATACAGCAGGGATTCATTTTCACAGAGCTAGACTGTCAACGCACCACCTTGTTCTTTCTCTGAGTCCTCACATCTAGTTGTCTTTCTGTACTAACATTATTTGTGAAACAAATCCTGGGACTTTTACTGTGAAATCTCCCTGCTTTTTCCTATACTTCCACATTTGTCCTTTAATTTTGATAAAAATTCAGTAGGACCTGATTTTCCACTGCTACTAACTAACCTGTGCGGGATGTTGGGATTAGAGATTCCTGGTATTGTTCATGATTAGAGATTCCTGGGAATACTTCACTTTGCAAGCAATGATGCTGTTTTGTGAAAGCAATTTTAACTACAAGAGTGTTCCCAGTTTTCCTGGACTAATATTCAGATTTCTGAGACCGGCATAAACGGAACCTTGTAATTTGTGACTGTTGACTTCTTTTACAGCTCTTTTACATATTCTCCTTTAGTCCAGACCAAGACTGCTATCTCTTAGCTTTGCCTCTGTGAAACAATATGAAATCCCTTGATGGTCTCAGTTCTGAACCTTTATACATTCAGTTTCTATTTGGTATGGCATTCTCCCTTAGCATCTTGTTTTTTTTTAAAAAAAGAATTGCTTTTTTTTAAAGTAAGAAGAACATATTTAACAAGTATATATCCAAAAACTTGCCTTTAAATTTCACTCCAGAAATACGAAAAATTGTAATAGAAATATAACATATACAATCCATCTCGTCTTTAAGATCTCTCTTTTTCTTCCCAGCTCACTTTTGGGCTATATTGCATGATTTGCTGTTTACTTTTGAAGAGTTCCAATCTCAATAATGGTAGCTGAAGCCTGAAACATGTCATATGTGCACATTTGCTAGTCTGCAAACTTCTGTGCCATGAAATGTCAGTAGCAGGACTGTTTGGGCCTGATGATACACAAAAGAAATCTGATACACAAAAAAGTCTGACTTCACCCACACACCAGGGAAAATTTTTCCCATGTAATTCACATTGCATGAAATGCATGAACTCTTTTAAGTGAAATTTTCCAGTATTTTCAAAGATGAATTTTCTATATTGTCTACTGAAACCTAAAAGATACACCAAAAGCTAGCTTAATACGAGGACCATAGCCCAGGATATTATTGAAGAAGCAACTCTGGTAGCACTCATTGCTAAATGGGTTGTTCTTGAGAGTCTAATATAGACTTCCTCTTATGGCTAGGGATGACCAAAATGTTGGAGTCATTGAGGATTGCTGACTGCAGTGCCAGCACATAGTGGACTCAGGTTACCACGTTGTGCACTTCAGGAAGTCCTGAGGCAGTGCTTGAATAAGATCTTACATGAGAATCCCTCCTACTAGTATCAAAGTAATCTCAAAGCAGCCTCAAATTAAAGAATAGGCTTTCACTGCTTTTAGGGATGAGTGCATTAGAATTTCAGCAAATTTCATCACATTTGTGGGAATATTCTAAAGTTATTGGTGTTTGGTGACTCCTCATAATTTACCACTAAACACCATCCAGAAATAAATTTTGTTAAAATTTTAGTGTACATCTTACCTATTGCTCAATGTATATATTATTTATGTTAAAAGTGTATCAGACTTTGCATTTCATTCACAACTTTTTCCTAAATACGATTTTGTCAAAATTATGTGCTATCAGTAGACTATCTTCTGCAGCATTGGAATAGCCATGAATCAAGTCTTAATATGAAATCAGTTCTATTTGGTGCAGACTTACATACTTTAAATATAGTCAGAATCGTTAGAGACAGTCTTGTCCCTGAGCATCTATGAACTCCTGAAAATATTTATTGTATGTATCTTTTAAAGTGGAATCACTTGATAAAAATGTTTGCCCTTTTAGGGATATTATTTAAGAATTGCCAAAGCGTCTTATCCCTGTTTTTACCTGTCATATGAGGCATGAAGGAGAGAGGAAGTGAGTACACATTCATTTCTTTAAAAGGAAAAGGAAAAAAATGTAAGTCCTTCTAGCTACAGGACTTCGTTAGTTGTACTGAAGGAGAAAGGGGCAGGAGTAGAATATTGCATGGCCATAGAATAACATTATAGCTGGAAAGACTCATTTAAGTTATGATGTAAAACTGTCTGTGAACTCTGCTAAACAGTAGAGTTGCCCAGTTCTAGTTCCTGGCTTGTTATCTTTACTAGTGAAACCTAACTTAGCACTTTGAATACTACATTGTGGCTTAGGAGCTCTCTCTTAATTTTCAAGTCTCTGTCTTTTACTGCTGATGCTTAGGAGCTGACAGCGATAACATGCGAACGATAAACTAAACTCTGGAAAATAAGTAATAGCCATGTCGGTTATGAACTTGCTCTGCATGTGGAAACACTTGCTCTCAAAACTAATAACCTTAGTTCATCCTTGGAACCACAAGTTAAAATAGAAAAAGGGAATCAACTCCTACAAGTTGACTTGGGACATCCTATCATGTGCCTTAGCACGTTTGAGCATGCACACATAACTTTTATGCATGTATACACAAATAAATAAATGAATAAATAAATAAATAAATGTAAACATTTTAGAAAACACAATATTAAATATAATTCTAAAATAATATAAATATGTTAAAATTGTAATAGAACTAATGTGAAAGGAACACATTCTGAATACTTGGAAAACACTTAGGTGTTCTTAATTTTAGGATCATTTTGAATATGAAGAGTAATCCCTTGGGTGTAAGTATGTGTGTGTTAGAACATATAACGTGAAGCCTGGAGTTATCAAGGTTTTCACTATGATAATTCACTCTCTTATATCTTGTATTTTAAAGTTATTTTGTATTTATGAATAACAAATATATTCTAAACAATAATTGCATCCAGAACTTATAGTTAATTGCTGTTCTTCTGGAAGATGAGTTAGAGAAAATGAACTTAGCACTTCTTCAATCTATTAAAGCTAAGTTTTATTTATGGTCTTAATGAATACTATCATGTAAAGCATATGTGTTTTTAAGTTCTGTAACAGTGGTATATATAGGACCAATAGTTCTGGAGTAGTTGATAACACATTAGTATATTAATTTTGAGGTGCAAACACTCTAGGAAAATGCAGTTCTCCAAAAAATTAGAGAATAATAGTATTCTTACTTGTGTGTGTGTGTGTGTGTGTGTGTGTGTGTGTATACACACAATCGTGTACCAGAAGCCACTAGAGTGTGTATGCCTGTAGAGATGACTTCAGGAATAATGCTGGATTATTCAACTTCCTTACTGCTTTGCTCTGGGGTTTCATAGACTCTTTTTTCCTGGACATAAATTACAGGCCACTATATATCTATCCAGCATTTTTTGCTTGGGATCTAGGGATCTAAACTCAGGGCCTTTTGCTTTCAAGGAGTCATCTCTGCAGCCTTCATGTATGTTTTAAACCATGTGCTACTTAATGCTAAAAATACTTGTTATGTTTAGCATACCGATATGATTTACATTAATAAGCATTATAATTTTGTTAATTCATATAAAGCAGTGAATACAGATAAAGGAATTTTTCTAGTGCTGTTTTAATTTTTAACATGTATAGTAAAGTTTCTTGGTTACATGATTTTTCATCCTTCATACTTCCTGATTCACTACTAATACCCACTGGAGCATGGGCAACCTTCCAGCAAAAACATCCCAAAGACTTCCTCTCCTATAGCCATCAACCATCACTAGCTCTTCTTCACTAGAGGGGAAACTTTCCTGTTGATCTTGTGTAAGTAGCCACAGCTGCTGTGAGTTCATCAGAACAGCAGCTACTACATGTCCAGAAGAGAGTTTCATGGCAATACTTCCCATCGTTAATTTCTTGTATTATTTTCTTCTCTTCTGAGATGTTCATTGTGTCTTGTTTGGGATTCAATACAGATGTTCCATTTAGGCGTCTATGTTTATGAACATACATATTTAGAAGGAAGTTTGACAGCATGAACATTTTGCAGAACAGTGTTAGTAGATTCATCCTTAGGCTTGCAACTTTTCAAACCATGGGATTTTCACTAGGTTTATAGTATCAGATATGAATTCCCTATTTGTGGAGGAGGCCTCAAATCTAATCAGAAATCATTTGACTACTGCTACAACAGTCATGCTATCATTTAACCAATGGGTACACCTTGTCTGACAAATGAGTTTTATAGAATACAGGGTTCAACATTTGGTAAAAGTATTGATGTCTTTTCTCCTTCCCCATTCCCTACACCCCACAAAACACCTTACAGCACTATGAAAGTGAACTGATAATGGTCCTCCAGCAAAAGTGTGTGGTAGTTATGGTAGGCAATAAAAAGCAATGGTATTCCCCTATGTTCTTTTGGGGGGGCTATGGAGCCTTTTTAACCAATAGACCATAAGGAGGTTTCCTGTACTTAGCAATAACATTTTGTTTAATAAAACTTGTCTTCTGGGAGAGGCATTGCCCATCCATACATACAGGGTACTGACATTCAAAATCATTTTTTACATTTTATTTTCTTATTAAGCTTATAGTATTACCTCTTTACCCCATTATTTTTGTTTTTAAATGTTATATTTGGCATTGCATAGAGGATCTCTAATTTCTATCATAAGGGAAGAATATTTGTGATCACTGATAAGCATCAGAAACACCTGCCCTGATTTCTTGCTGATTTTCTTGAGCAGTGAACACATGGCTTAGCATCTTTATCACCAGTTGCTAGAACACGAATGGTGTTGTAACTGTTCACAATTTAATTAAATTATAAGGCTAGCTACTTATGATATGCTGAAGAATCATAGGTTCATGTTGAGCTAGTAGTGATAGATCATGCTTCTTTCTCCAGAGACTGGATCCCCAATAACAGCATCATGTATTGGGCTAGGCAACTCTAAATCACCACCATCTGGACAAGCAGGAAAATGTGTTCCCGGATACAATGGTAAGGAAGGACCAACCATAGAAATTTAAAATATTCAGTGCTAACAATTTTTTTGCCTATACCTCATGTGTAATAATATTTAGCTAAGTGAATATAATGTGTCACAAATGAATACTCCCTTTTTGCTTTGAAACATAGTGCAATGGTCTTCTAGTGACTTATTGTAAAACGTCTGCTAGGTGTCCAGCTCTTATCTCACTTCATTGTTTTCTAATGCATAATAACTTAGAGGTACTATAACCACTTAGAGATGAGTAACTTGAAGCACAGAAAGGTTGTCCCACATTCCTATAATAGACCAGCTGGGTTAGCTCCTCTGGACGGTGAAAATTACTGTTTTCGCTTGTTTCTTTGCTAATTTAAATGAAAACTGCAGTTTCTTCTGTAGGCATGATGACAAGTTTCTGAATTTTCTTAACTAAATGTAAGTGCTAAGAGTAAAGGTTTTAAATGAAACATTTCTGTAATAGTATATTTATGTGGCTATGAGATAGCCTTTTAATATGTTTTTATGTTTATAGTACTGATCAGAAATATAAATCATTTCCTTTGGGCCCCACTTTCTCGTTGTATATTTATCTACCCATAACTTTTCAGTGTTTAGTGTACTTATTTATAAATAGAAATTATAACTGTGTGCAATTTATAGGACTTTGGACTTACACAATGAATTATTAACACAGGACCTGTAAGTCAAAATATGAAATTAAGTCTCAGATACTGCTAATATGTTTTAAAACGCCGAGGGATCAGCTTAATACAGACTTATTTATATTCATTTAGCAAACAAGGAAAATGAGACACAGAGGTTATATAATTTACTTAATGTCCCACAATTTTGTTTGATAAATTTATGAGGGAAAACTAACTTAAGGCAACAGAGATATGATTTTTAGCGTGTGTCTGATTTGCATCTAAATTACAAAATTTATACATTTTGTGGTTTCTCTAGTTTGAAAATATAGTTTCTTTCTAGAACAAGTAATGAATTATTAAATCTATTGAATATATTTATAAATAGACACTTTGGATTTGCTTTATCGGGACAGAAATTTTGATTTTGTGAAGTCACTGAACTCAGATATTGTGAAGTATTCTATTTGAATAGTTCTGTGAAACTAGTTCCTTTTATCAGAAAAATAGCTTTGTGTTCAAACATTTTCAGAGACTACTGATTGTGAGAGATGTTAAACACATTTCTCCCTTAGTATTTCAGTTCCACTTTTATATCCAGTTGTAAGGAAGTGTTACACTTTGATGCCTCATAGAACTTCAGTGTAGAAATATTTTATTGTCTGAAAACCACTGGATTCCAGAGAGGACAAGTGAAAGTTCTATAACTGAAGAGTGAATGACTTTGTGACTGTCTTATATTTTATTGTTATACAAAGATTTGAAAGCATAATACACTATTTGGTATTGTAGTAGAGAACAGAATACTCTGAGAAAGAACCAAAACTTTTCTGAGGGAAAATAAATCCAGGTAATATGTACATAATTTCCCATTTATTAAGTAACTCATGCGAGTTTGCCATTTTGTATGTAATTTTCTTCATATGCTAATACAATAAAAATTGTTGAGTAAGTAATTTGGTTAGCAAATACATAAAATGTGTAAAAATGTTTGTTCCATGAAGATTAGCATGTTAATTCACATTTTTATTTATCTTTTACTTTGTAGTTATGATTTTAGATGACAACATGCAGAAACTGAAGGCCCGATGTTTAGGAAATATTGTGGTAAAGTAAGCAAAATTATAAATATTGCTATTTAAAGGGAAAATGTGTGTGTTATATTAAAGCAAGAATTGAATAGTTATATTGGAAGTACAGATAAAGAGGTTGCAGAAAATGTTTGGTGTGTGCTTTGAGAATCGTTCCAATTCTACTGTAAGTTAGAGTGAAAGCCAAATGAAACACAAGAGATTTGCTTACAAATTTTAAAGAGAAAAATAAATTTTTAAAAGATAAATAAATGACAAAGCCACTCATATATTAAAAGTGTAAAACAGTAAGTGGTAACTGTATTTTCAGACTCTCATGGTATAGTTTAAATTTCCTATATAAAGTCCTGAACTGCAAAATGAAATTTCAGTCATTGCAAGACCTCATATATAATAGAATCCCATAACATTCTTCTGAAAACTTCTTATCCTCTAGATGCATTACTTTGTAGCACCTAGGATATTGTAGTTTAATTGATACGAACAACTTACTGCCCTATTTCATAAAAGAGCACCCTATCAAAGTATATATGGCATATAATGCTTGATGATGTTAATAAACTTTGTTACTAGCTTCTATATTTTATATGCTATAATTATTTTGCTTTACTGTATTCTCCTACCTATAAAGAAAAGGTATTATAAAGCATCATGGTAGTTTGTGCTTACAGGCGATTTACAAATCTGTTTTATTATGCATCTACATTTTATCCAGATCCATGTTAATTTATTAATGCTATTACTTAGGCTTTGAAAACAAACTCTACAATGTTCATTCCTCACCTAAGGATAAATCTCAAAGCACATTGTATCATTAAGCAGATTGTGTCTGTTTGCTTTTTTGATAAATGCTATACATCTTTCAGTCAGTAAAGCTTGTTTAGTGGTCTATTTTTTTATTTTTATTATTTATTCAACTGTGCGCATGTGCGTGTGTATGTGCGCATGTGTGTGTATGTCTATGTGTGTGTGTGTGTGTCTGTGTATGTGTAGAACCACGGACGAATTCGCGAACCACCATGGACGCCTCCACCTCCTTCTGCCCCGGGATACACAGGCTTCGCTCTACCAGGACCAGAAGCGCAGGCCGCCCCCGCTTCCGCCTGGCATCTATACGTGGCACGTGGGATCTGGGATCCGAACTCAGGACCTTCCGCCTGCAAGGCGGAGGCTTAACCCCTGAGCCACCTCTCCAGCCCTAGTGGGCTATTTTTTTTAATAGTGTTTTTAAAAGCACTTTAATTTTGTTCTCTCCCTTACAGTTTTCTTGTCTCTGTTATGAACCTCTCAATGTTTTTTGAAGTTTTGTGATTGCAAATAATACTATATTGAATGTCTCTCCCATTTCATCTTTTTTGATCATTGTTGAAATAGTGAATATTTTTCTATTTGAAAGATTATTGAGTCAAATAATACATACATTATTAAATTACTGGAAGCAAATTTCTTAATTCCTTGAAAATTATTCTATCACTATCTGTTTGGTGGACAAAAGTGCTGAAATTTCTCTCCCCCAGAAGCTTCTACAGCATTCCTTGGTATCATGTAAACTAGCCAGTAGGGAGAAAATTCTCAAGCCACTTCTAGTTGATATGTTTTGCTGTGATCCACATGTGTTACATCTTCAGTAACAGGCTCTTACTGACAGCTTTTTGGAGAGAACCCAAGAGCAATGGCAAAAGCCTATAATGTTTGGGGGCCTTTGAGACCTCTCTGACTAACATCAGGAAATATCAGATTCCTATTACTTCTAGTATAATTTTGTCACTGGGTTCTGAGCGAATCAGCTCAGAGCTTTATTTTTTTTCTTTCATGTCCTCATTCTGTGCTCTTCTGCATAAGGACTGTCCATTCTTGTTACTTTCTTTAAAAGACATTTTTGTTTTTACATATTACCTAGTATTGGAGATTTCTTCCACAAGGAATCTTAGGGTTTTTCTATAAATCCCTTGGCCCCTCCTATCTCCCATCCCTTCTTTCCCCGCTGTGTAATTTTTCCAATTATTACTTCTATCACCCTACTTGTTATGGTATCCTGTATCTCTCCTTTAAAAGATTTCACCTGAACCATTCCTCCCAACCTTCCACTCATTGGTCTTTTTAAAATTTTCTGGCTCTTCCAGTAGTTTCAGTCCAAATACATTGATAATTATATCACTGCTAGTATCCACATATAAGAGAGAACATGCATTGTTTAACTTTCTGTGTCTGAGGTATCTCATTCACTATTAAATTTTCTAATTCCATTCTTTTACCAGCAAATTCCATAATCTCATTCTCTGATCTGTAAGTCACAATAAAAGTCACCATTATAACAGGTGACCACCCAATATAACAGTGGCATGAGTATCAAGTAGACAACCAACAGTTTTCTTCTGATTGAACTCAAGACCTCTTTGTCAGAATGGAACACATTCCTGTTACTGTGAACTAGAACAAGAACCTAAAAAAGAAAGGAAATAGAGTAATAGGGAAAAACAGCCAGTTAATGTATTGGCAGGGAGACAGTATACTAAACTGCTCTGTAAATATCTGTTAGTATATCCATAGATTGGAAGAACACTTAACATTCCATCCTAGAAGTCTTCTGCTATAAAAAGGTAGAGGATCTCAACACTCTGACAGAATATAGCCTAGGACAAGAGAAGAGCAGTGAAGTAGACAACACTGGCCAGCCATAATGTCCAGCGACTCTGCAAGGCAAACACAGAAATCAGGCCAACCTAATCTCTCCCCATCCTAAGGCAGAAACCTGAAGAAGAGGGGGCAGTGAGATTGTAAGAATGTAAATATGGGAAGAGTCACCATTGGACAAGATATAACACTCAAGGCAGGACTTCTGCATCTAGGAATTAACTACAGTGAGACTTGTCCTTACCAGACCTGCATAATGGCTGACATACCAACATATCTCCATAGACTACTTAGGAACTCAAGAAAGATAAGAACATAGGGTGGAAACCTTGGGGACTAAAGCTGAATAAGTGAAGGGAAATGCCCCTGTCAGAGGAGTGGCCTGAAGACGGGTAATTTGATGTGTGCCTCAGAAGACTCAACCCCCACAAGCGTAGACTCAACCCCCACAAGCGTAGACAAACCAGAGGAAACCCTGGGGTCCATAGAAGTTTACAGGCAGGAGGGTGGGAGGGAGTGGAGTTATTGATGAAGGGAAGGAAGGGTATGGGAGGGAGGGAGGATAGAAGGAAGCAGGGATGAGTACTCAATATGCTTGTAAAAGAAAAATAAAATTAGAAAAAGAAAAGAAAGCGCTGAAATTTGAAGTGAAGTCATTTAAAATTGACTTTGATTACATCAAACTTTAAAACAGTTTTACTAAGTAGGAGCTGAAATGAAAATTGATTAACTTAAATCCATATAATATGTGGCATTTAAATAATTAACACAAGTTGTCCTCATCTCTCAGATTAACAAAATTTTTCACATCCTTTTTTTCCTGTTTCCAACATGTGTATGTGCATGTGTGTATTTATATTCACCACTGTGTGGATGTTTGTGTGTTTTCAGGGGCGCGTGTATACACATTTGTGCACATGCATATGGATGTTCAATGTTAATGTCCAGAATCATCCTCAATTACTCTTCTACTTTAATCTTTTTGCGATAGGGTCTCCAATCAAATCCAGAGCTCACTGATATTCTTACCAGTATCTTCCTCTGGGAATTCTCAGTCTCTGCCTTTGAGACTAGAGCTACAGCTAGTCTTTAATACTCCTTTGGTATTTTTCTTGAGATTTGAAATCCTGTTGTTTTAATTACTGCAAGGCAAGAGGTTTCTGCAGGGGATTCTCCACACTCCACACATCATTAATGATATGACTTGTATGGCAGAATATATCCTGATGAGCTGGCTATGACTGAAGAATATTGTGTGTTAGACCTTACAAACAGTTGGTTTTAAAATTTATTCCTGTTATATTCCTATTTGTCATTCTCATACAAGTATAGGAAATAGTTGCTAAGACCTATTTATTCAGGCATAAATATATAAAAAATGGTACATTTCTTCTCATAGTTTTATCTCTAAACAGAGGAGGGCTAATTTTATGAAACAACAGATAAATAAAGAAGTGGAGAATCTTATATTGAATGTATCCTTTGCATTTATATTTCTCCAAATTAGTTTCCATATCTAACAGCATGGATTACAATATGATAAGTTAGAAAAAATAGTAGGAAATAGGAAGGTGGGCAAAAAGAAAGAATATGCACACCATTGTAGAAGGCTGAAAACTTGGGGAAGGATATTGCTTTTGAGTTTTAAAATCTTTCTCATAGCCTATATTTTGTATAACCTAACTGTGAGTCATCCATTTCATAAGGCAGTTCTTTCATGATCCCAGAGGTGACATTTGATGCCCTCATATTTTTAAACCCCTCAAGAGTCTGTCACTCTAATTATGGGTGACTTTGTCCTACATGCATTCAGCAGTATTTAAAATATATTAGTGTCTTCTACAATCTATATTTTTCCTCAAGACCATTAATGCTATTTCTGGTTCTTGAAAGTTACCCAACTTTTGCCTTAGAATATTCCCATCTAGAGTGTCACCCCATTTGAATGATTATATTCTCTCTATATTCTTAAGCCAATAATATTTATTATGAGAGCCTGAATTCTGAGGTTTCCTTATTAATTATGAGGATATGATATGTCAAGGCATTGGATAGAATGATTTCAATATTAGTTATCAATGAAACTGATATTTGAAAGTAAAATATGTAATTGTAGTTGAAAGACATGGTGGGAAAATATGTAAAAAGAGTAAAAAGTTGTCTCTTTCTTTTCTCTCATTAACAGAATAACTCTAAATTTTTTTAATAATTCATTTTTATCCATGAAAGCAAGCACTTCTCTTTGAATATGGAATTCTAGTTGTTAATTATTCCAATCATATTTATCAAACCTGAAAAAGTTTTCAAGCATCCCAATGGTTGTCCATAGTATGCATGAGGTATTTTCATGCCCACATCACATCCTAAGCCTCGCTGGCATAGGTCCATTTTTAGAAATCATGATATATAAAAAATTAAACACAGAAAAGCCAAAAACATCTTTGATATTCTTATGTATTTTCAATTCATCATATATAAATTATAGCATTCTATAAATCATTTTTCTTCAGGGGAATTCACCAGTCAAAAACAGATATTCTAGTCATTCTTAACCTATTGTAGACCCTATGACAGAATAAACAGGAATCCCATAGTTTTAGCATTTTGTTATGAGTATATACATTCACAGAGTTGACATTTCTCTTAGAAGGGAGAGCATCACGTCCGCATGGTTGTTAGACAATTCTTTTGGTTTTGAAGCCTACTGCAGGCAGTTAATTTAGTGGGAAAGTTATGGTGTCTGAGCTGTTATGAATACAAAATGCTCATGAATTTTAGAAGGTGCTGCTGTAATTGCATCCAGAGTTCTGAAGTGCAGAAATAAAACTGCGAGTCAGTAACTTCCAGGCAGCAGAGAGCAATGCATGAAAGAAAATTTTAACTGCAATTGCCTTCCCCGGTACCACAGTACTCATGGTTATTAAAACCGTAGGTCTCTGGCTTTTCCTTTCTGACATACATACATCTTTCTGACCAGGTTCACTGTTGGCTTTTGGAAGTGTAGTTTGTCCATTGCTGGCTATGCTCTGCTGACCTTGCCCTGGAGGCAACTTTAGGACAGTAGGAAACTGTGTGGAACTGTCCAAGTTGCTTTTACTTCACTGCCTGCCGATTTCTCATTCTCCAGATATTGAACTGGTGGCCTTTAATGATGCTTGTTCTCATCGTTATAGCTTTCTAGCAGCAATTCATTTTCAGTGCTGCCATCTTGGGAAAAAGCCAGGACAGCTTCCTTTTTTATTGGGTATCCTTTGAGTAATGCAAGCAAACCACAGCTGTCATTCTCTCTTTTATACTTCAATATGGCTTAATATGTGTGATATAATTCTTTATGAGTTAATATTAACTATAGATAGACCTGTGGATACTTGGAGATTGATATTTCTGGCTCAGTACAGATGCTTAGCTAACTGCATGCTCTTTGTTGTATATAATTCTCAGCTTGGGAAATCTTTGTTGCAATAGCTGGATGATCACTTCTGTGTACCAGCCATCTCCACCACTCTCAATTTATCTTCACCCCATTGTGAAAGTCAGTCACTCTTTATTACTGCAGGTTTTTTTTCTATTTTTCTTATAGTGTAGTAGAAAGGCATTTATTGACCATCATGAGGCACTAGGACAATTGTAAAGAACTATAGGTCCTCACCTTTATCTTGGGAACAACAGTCTATAGAGTGCATCTCCATCAGGTTTGTTCTTATGATTTTACTCATGATCTGCTTTACATCATTGTTGCTTTTGGCCATTTTGGCTTTTGATTTCCCACTTAGTCTCTACTTTACTTCTTTCTCTGCAGCATCTGATGCTAATGTTAAGTTGGCTTTAACAGTAATTACAGTCATATGTCATTTATTGCTTAGTATTGGCTTTTAGTCTTTTTTTTCAAAGTGTGAATGGGCTAATTTAAAACAAAATAATTTACATGGTGATGTAAAAGGATTTCAACAGTAAAGTCAGCTCAAGAACCCAGACTTTTCCCCTTTAGCTTGTTGCCTTCCTGGAACAGATTAAATAATGAACAACAAGGGTCACAGTATAAGAGTAAGGATGGCTCAGGTCTCTGTAGTCTTTGCAGTTGCTGTCTTTTTTAGAGAAATACTAAATATTTTCACATGCATTTTACATGTCTACCTGTATTCTACAAATGCTTATGTATGTTTTATTTTAACCAAAAAGAAGGAAGATTTCAAAAAGCCCTAACAAAGACAAAGTGGTCAGCAGGGTCTCAAGTGGGAGGCTGACCATAGTAGAAATGGGTCCTGTCAATGGGCTTCCCAGGAGGACAGGCACAAATGTATCACTCAGGGCAGAATTATCTGATAGAGAACTCAACTCAGGTTCCTCCAGGCAGGGATGGCCACATGGGTGTCTAGTCTCCCCTCCCATCTTCTTGGCACCTCATGGTTCAGTAGCCATTGCTTCTTATATACGTGATCTCTGGATCATACCCATAAGGTCACCATTCCATTAACAAAAATTTAATTGCTTACTTGAAATCTTTAAGTTTTATACTATCCAAATTCCCAAACTATAAAATATCTAAGGGTTTTCTGTGTTTGGAATACAATTTGAGTGATTACCTTTGTTTGTAGGCATTTCCTATTGAGATCATAAGTAATGTTATTCAGATGTATAAAAACACAGACAGGTTAGTGATAGGCAGAGATTAAATCTTTGCTGAAATCCTAGCATCAATTCAATACTACAGAGGAAAGAAGGAAGTACCTATGGAAACATTTGGGTGGAATAGGTATTTGGCAGTGTATATTCTGTGTGCTTCATATTTCATGTGCTTATTTGAGGTAAAAAATACACAGTGCTATCTAGTTATGAAAGGCAGAAGACTGATTAGTGTGTGACAGTTTCCAGGGTTGGAAAACACATTGCAGGAATATGCTATAACAGCTTCTTATAAACATTGGAATGTTTATTTTCCTATGATTGAAATGTTTTTTTTAAATTTCTATTTAGTTTGCTTTTGTTTAATTTGCATATTTTATGCTTTTATTGAAATAGTTATTTTTTACTGAAATTTATATGCCAAATATATATTCCATGTGCTTTCCAGAAACTCTAATTCTTCAACAATGTTTTTTGACATGTTTTATAACTTGGCTTCAATTATATGCAATCTTCCCTGTAGATTTTTGGGACTACATCTCCACACATTTGAAGTATTTTTATCTGTCACAATGAATAAATGATAGTTCTAATCCGGGGTCTTTAGTACCATGTCAGAATAATTTAGATTGCTCAGTGATGATATAAGGTTGCTGGTACCATTGGGGGCTTTTTCAAGTGTCTTTATTAATATAGTCACACTGATTCTAACTGTTCTGTGTCTGTACAAAGCTATCATTCCCACAGGGGGCATTTTCAAATCTGTTTGGTACCACAATCATAGTAATTGTAACTGCTCTGTGTTTGTATAAGGTTACCATTACCACCTGGAGCTTTTTCGGGACTCTGGAAGAATCAGGAAGCATTCAAGCATTTATACTTTGAGAAGTTTCCTGTAAGACATTCAATATATTGTTTTTATTTTAATCTTCTGTACGTCTTTTTTGCCTATAAAGTCAAGCAACTTCATTCTAGAATCCTAGGTCAAAAAGAACTTATAAACGTTATATGTACTGGTTTCCTCATGTCTGAGATAATAGCCAGCCAACTATGTAAGCAAGTCATTTTCATAATTATTATCAACTTACAGGGACAGAACCTGCCTAGATATTTTTGGTAGCTCTCCATATATTTTTTTAAATATTAAGTCCAAATATTTATTGGAGTTCCCACTGGATTTTTTTGCTCAGACTATCTGCAACTTATTAGAATGATAGAACATTTTGAGAAGCCTGATATTCCTCTACACTTTGTTGTATGGGCAACAAGCATTGTCAACTGACTTTTCTAGAAGTTCTCTTTTCCTTCCTTTTGTTTATTTTTGGTGTCTTCTCTCAGTCCTTTTTTTTTTTAAAAGTAGTTCCATCTTTAACTATTCATACATGCTAGAGACCGTAATCTCAAAGCCCAGCCACCCATTCTAGTGGCCTACTTGACAAAGAGCTCTATTCATTTGCCCATCATGTTTGTCATTCACTGTCACCTCATGTCAAAGTGTCCTGTGCTATGCTGACAACAATGCTGTATTGATCAGACACATCTGGGTCCTACCCTCGTCTCTCTGCTGCCATTTCCTTTACTCAGTTCTTGAGGTTGGTACCTTGTCCTTGCCATAGGCCACATGAAAACGAAGAAATGGTAGTTGCTTCATATAATAGGGAGTCCTATTAATTAGTATCCTATCTTTATTATTTGTGGAAAAAAGATAGATGACCCAATTAACTAGACAAATAGCAGTGATTAAAATAGCTTTCTTAGGAAGACATCTCAAGAGTCAAATGACCTCCAAAAAACAAGATTAAGCAATCCCCTGATGGACTGTGGCAGGAAGATGTGTCAGCAGAGTTAACTGTGGTCATGCCTATCTGTCAACCTGATGTGTCCAGCTAAGTTATCAGGATGCTGATATATTTATCCTCACCTGAGAATGTTAAATATTTTTTACACGTTTTTATATGATTACTTTTAACATGGAACATTCCCTCAAAGCTTTGGTATATGATTAAGCTCCATGAAGTAGCACTGTCTTCATCCTCTGACCTGTCATCTATAATCTTAATAAAAGTTTGGGTCAGGCGACTCACTCAGAGTTCATGCAGGTTATATATAATAGGTCTGGAGTTGGAACCAAAATAGTCTCGCTCCAGACTTTATGTTCTTCCCTGGTTTTCTAGGTGGTCTCTCTTAATAACAGGGTTGTAATAAGAGCTGCAATTCCTGAGGGTTTGTGGTGTGTCAGAGTTAGTCCTTCGCTGTGTAGTGGGTTCACTGAAGTCTTCTAAGGGAAAAATCCATTAGCTTATTTAAGACATAATCACACTAAGTCATAGGAAGGTTAAGAAGTACAAAGAATGACTTGTTAATGTTTTTATTAAAGACAATACTTAAACACAAGTATCAGAATAACTTATGGGAATTAAAGAAAGTAATTTTTTTTTACTTTCACATTTTATTTTTGATTCTATTGCGACTTCTAAACCAACAATGATGTGCTGTTTTAGATGCTGAAAAATTAAATTTTATACTTTAGTATTAAGTGTCACCGAAACTTAAATTCAATCCTAATTCAGGTTAATAAATCAGTGATGTCTTTTGTTATTATTCACAAAAAGCTTTTAAAATTAATACAATTAATGAAGAGCTGTATCTAAGACTGACTTTGTCATACTGAAGTATATTGGAACTATTATTACTTCTTCATTAAAAAGAGTAATTGTGTTCATAAACTTTACAACTATAAGTTCAGATACTTAACTTGAATATATGTAAGGACATTTGAATTTATTCCTGGCTGTTACTGAAGCTAAAAAATATTCTAGTTAGGCTTTGAAATCAAAAGAAATTTAACCTCAAAGCCTGTGATGGCAGTGAAATTCTTAAAGTAAATCTATTTCTTTCATATTTTAAATTTGAACAAGTTTTAAAATGATTCTGCTTTATGTTAATTAAATATTGTTTACACATATTCTCAGGGATACTATGACACCATGGATGCTGGATACATGGATGAAGAAGGCTATTTGTATGTTATGTCTCGAGTCGATGATGTCATAAATGTTGCAGGCCACAGGATTTCTGCAGGTGCTATTGAAGAGGTATTCATGAATTCTTTTTGATTCCAAATGATGACTAGAAACTGTGCTTAACTGAAATAAATGTTAAAGTTATACATAGAAAAATCTTCTCTTTCGTTCTCATTTTTATCTCATTTTCTCTTACATGGATTTTCATGTTCTTCACCATATTTAATCCCTGTGATTTGTCTAATTGATTAGGACCTCCTGTCTCACAGATAATGAATGTAGAACATGAATATATGAAATTTCCTGCCTAGGTAGTAATGAATAATCTTAACCACTTGTATACATACGTTCTTTATGAAAGAACCTATGATGCCTATATGCTTCTTGCTACTTTACCACCTAAACTTTAAACCTTTTGTTATATTTTAAAACTGGGATTGTCTTCTACTGTAATTTATACCAATTCCTAAAAAGTTTATTTTTAGTGTCTTTAAGTTAATTAGATAGCTTAGAACCCACTTTACTTTTCCACTGACTATGAGTCTCTATAATGGTATGGATTCTTGCATGTGTCACCCCAAGACAGAATAGCAAGCAATTTCAGTGCTGCTGAAGTATCTGTACATTTCACATTGTATTCCAGCATCTGTGACTTCCAGAAATTCCTGATTATTTTTCTTTGCTTCTTTTTCCCTTGAACTAGACTGCCAAATAAATGAAACAATGGAGCATTGTAACCTTTTTAGCTTAGGTTATGTTATTTAGAAAAATATACTTGAGGTTTTTCCTTTAGTGTTGTTTTAGAGTTTATCATTGTGTGATTGCTTAAATATCCATATTCACTAACAGACATTTGAGGTTTACTAATTTGGGATGCATGTATATATAAGACTACATACCAATAAAAACATATTAAAAAATAAAGTTCAAAATATAGTCATGTGCACTTATATCAGAGAAAGTTAGGAAACAACTTTAAACAGTAACTTCCAGAATGCTATCCTTATGTATCCTTAAGTAAAATATATAGGTTGTTGATTGCTAAGAGATTTAAGAACTGTTTTATGGGGGTTGGAGAGGTGGCTCAGGGGTTAAGCCTCTGCCTTGCAGGCAGAAGGTCCTGAGTTCAGATCCTAGACGCCGGGTGGAAGCGGGGCGGCCTGCGTTTCTGGTTCTGATAGGGCGGAGCCTGTGAATCCCGGGGCAGAGTAAACAAGGAGGTGGTGGAGGTGGTCCATTGTGGTTCCCAAATTCGTCCGTGGTTACACACACACACACACACACACACACACACACACACACACGCATACACGCACAATTGAAAAATAATAAATAAAAAAAGAACTTTTATTAATTTGCTGATCAAAAAATCTGATATGCATTTTAGCAAATTTTTGTTGTAATTATTGGAAAAGATAAAAAAAAAACTACTTACTTCTTCTCTGAAACAAAATCTCAGAATAATTCTTAACTGAATGTGCTAAACAAGGTGCAATTTAATGAAAGGAAACATTTAAAATGGATGGTTAACATTTCACTATATCAGGATGGACATTTTCAGAGGCTCAATTCCTCTTCCCTCAGTTAAAAGTCACCCTCAAATGGTCTTACTTATCTTCAGACCAAACTAAACAACTTAATTCTTCCTGTTGAGTTGTCTTTTTTCTTCTGTGTCTGCCAATGAGATGTTATTTAAGTTTTTTTTTTGTTAAAAAGGATTGTATAAAACATTCTAGAACATGTGACCTTTATGTGCCAGTATAATACTATCTTGTGTTTCATAACTGTATTTGTGATAACCTGAAATTGAAATTTATGCTTCATGTGTTTTGGTGGGTTGTCAAAAGGGAGTTTGGCTCTGTGAACTTTTAATTTCTTGCTTCTGGAAGATTAGCTCCAAAACTCTTACAGCCTCAGCTAATCAAAATATGAAGCTTATATTTGCACAGCTCTTTTTAGGAAATGGAATTCTTAGTTTTCTTATTTTAGAAGGAAAAGATAGTTGTCAGCTATTCTAATACACATTGTGTGTTTTTTGTGTTTCAGCTGACACCTTCTTCATTGTATGTAGCCCTAGAGTTTAGACAAGCTGAGATAGTCTGGTGTTAGGAGAAATAAAGGAAATATTCCAGATCTTTGAATTCTATCAAAAACATTATCATAAGTCATGAACTATTTCCATAAACTTATAGAATATTTTTAAGACTCTAATGATAACATCTCTCTTTTTATAAAAAAAAGTATTAACTGTTACTGAATATTTATGTTTAATAGAGAAATTAATCCTTACCTTTCATATCTAGCTTGTCTAACCTCTATTCAGAATCTGTTAAAGAGTCAAAATTTATTGGTCTCATCCTGCCACTCATAATATTGCTTAGAAAACTGATACTTAGTTTGCTTCTTGAATGTTTGCACTAATGATAAAACTATCCCTTATTAACATGTTCTACCCTTACTAATTTTCCCTAGGATTTTCAGTTATGAAAGCCAGATTCCATTTAAACTAGTGAAAAAGGATGCAATATTTTTAAGTCAAAAATTCATAAAATGAATTTAAGCATTCATAACTCTTATTTGCTATTAAAGATACTGCTTTTCAGTGATTGTACTTTTTAGTGGTACATTTATATTTTTCTTGTCAAAAGAATGTAAAGATCTTATTCTATTGAATGTTTCATTTGTATAAAATAATAACTTCTGATTTCTAATATGGCAAAACAACTATGCTTTTCTAGTTTTCCATGTTTAAAACATTACATTCCAGTTTTAAAATGTTACAAGTGTATTCACCTTGCATAACATATAATCAGAGTCAAAAGCATTTCAGAGAACTCTTTTCTTTTCCATTCCTTTTGTAAGAAAACAGAGCTGCAGAATGTATTTTATAAATTTAAGAGGACCTTGTTTTTGTAGATCCCAATCTAAGCATGGCCTTTGACTATTGAGTAACATCTTATGGGTGATAAGAACTAGTAAGAGCTAGCAAGTTCCTTGTTATTCAACTCCCTGTTGGAACAGACTAGTATGTGTAAGGGAAGATGCTTGGTTCTCTGGTTTCTTTACTTAACTTGTAGTTTTAGCTTTAGTTTGTTATTTAATCCCACTAATATTCTGAGGAATGTGGAAATCTGGTGGTGTTGAAACACTTTGTGAAAAGGCTAAACCATTATTCACATGCATCGAAATTCCCACATTGGTATTTTCCAAGGTAGATATTTTGCTCGTTATTTTAAGAATGATTCTTTGTTTCTTCAGTTTCAAGACTTCTATTAAAATTAAAGCAGAACTTGTGACTTAGAAAACCTGAAGTTTATGTCATTAATAAAATAAGAACATACAATTCCATAAAAAACTCAGATCATTTGCTGTTTTAAGAATATTCCACCAAGTGGCTCAGGGGTTAAGCCTCTGCCTTGCAGGCAGAAGGTCCTGAGTTCGGATCCCAGACCCCACGTATAGATGCCGGGCAGAAGCGGGGGCGGCCTGCGTTTCTGGTCCTGGTAGGATGGAGCCTGTGAATCCTGGGGCAGAGTAAACAAGGAGGAGGTGGAGGCGTTCATGGTGGTTCCTGAATTCGTCCTCGGTTCTACAGACACACACACACACACACGCACACGCACACGCACACACACAATTGAGTAAATAATAAAAAAATATTAAAAATATTCCACCAAGAACAAATACATTTCCAGGAAGTAACTGGGTATCCAGTTCCAGTAAAGATCCTTCACAATTTTAATCCAAGTTTAATTGCTGAATATCTCCAGAATACCAATAATGAATATTGCTGTAGATACCAAACATCTTTGATGGTCTGTGACAATACTCCAATTCAAGGTCAGAGAAAATGAAAAAGCATCTTTCTTCCACCAAAGAGAGATGGTTGTGCAGGATAATTCTTTGTCTAACAATGATTAGCTTAAAAATAATTTTGGAATATTCAAATACTTTTTTAATTTCTAAAAGTTCATTACTGTGCTCATGTGTATGTTTATGATATGTGTGGGTGGCATGGTTGCATGCAAGAGTTAGTGTGGTAAAAACATCCATTGGCAATTGTGTTGAGTTAGTTCTTGCCTTTTACTTTTATTTTATACTTTTATGAGCTTAATTCATCAAGCTTGAACAGCAGGTACCTAACTTGCTGAGCCATCTCATTGGTTCTAATGATAAAATTCTCAAACATATAATTTTTGAAGTTTAGTATTTTAGCCTGTGAATACTTAAGGTCTTTTAAACTTTATTTAAATATAAATATTTATAATCTATATAAGGTGGTTATAACAGAAGCAACAATGACAGACATTCATGAAGCCTATTGCTATATCACTCAGTAGTGATAAGACAGTTACATTTTTAAAAAAAAATATTTATTCTTTTAGGGTTTCATACATGAATACAATGAATTTGTGTCTTTTTTTTACCCTTGATAACCCAATCCATGAATACAATGAATTTTTGTCTTTTTTTACCCTTGATAACCCAATCCATGAATACAATGAATTTTTGTCTTTTTTTACCCTTGATAACCCAATGCTAGTCACCTTCTTTTCCCACTGCAAGCCTTCTTTTCCACCAGTCTCCCTCCTGCTTTCATGTCTTTTAGTGTTGGTAACCCACTAAGTTTCACCTGGGTGCCATTAATGACATGGATTTAGTTCTTTGTTAAGTTCTTAAATGTGAATTCACTGATGTTTTCTGGGTCTTGCATGGAGGGAAGGCAAATAATACTTTCTATCCTCTGGTCAGGATATTTAGTTGGCTTCTTTCCCACACATGTTGCCAAGATATATTTTGATGCATTCATTTTAAATCGTTCAGTTAAGATCATCATTTGCATTATTATATGTGGAACCAGCAAAGAAAGCTTCTCCTTCCTTCACAGCATCTTTTAAATGATAAATAATAATAAATTTTTATCCAGTAGGGTAACAAACTCTCCATACTGTAGAATGATGGTCACTAAAAGCTAATACTTAAGTAGCAAGAGAGGCTATGCATATGTGAGGGCATGGGGTATATGGGTATTCTTTGTTTTGTGATTGTTGTGACTGTAAAATAACTCTAAAAATGAGATCTAGTGGCAACTTTCACTGTGGTCTTGTGTATCTCTTCAATTCCTGGCATTGCCATGTCCTTTTCCTAATGTTGCTAGAATCAAACATAAAGTAAATCCCCTAGCATAGCTCACATTTTATCTAGGTAGCTCCACCTAGTATCCTTAATACTGTCTGTTTTCTAGCCACCCTGATTTCTTGCAGTTCTAAATGGTACTGCATTAAAGTTATGCTATGGTTCTCTCCTGGTCCTTCCTTGCGTAATGTCTGTTCCCTCTGTGTATGTATCATGGTGAAGGTAGACATCTCCCTGACCAGATCTGTTTGTGAAGTTAGCTGTTTTATCTGTGCCTTGCACATAAATGATGTAAATAATATATTTGATACTTTGTCCCTATCATAACGAGACAGTTATGTATCCTTTCATAGCCAATTTTAAAATTAAATAGTCTTGATGTTTTATATATATATATATATATATATATATATATATATATATATATATATTGCAAGTAGACTGTAAGTCTTCATGACATGATAACTCTGTTTCTGTTCCTCCTTTAACCTAGTTCAGTAATATCACAATTTAGGAAGCATATTGTCAGTGTTGAATGAGTGGAGAATAAGAACTGCAGATCAAGAAGTGAAATATTTTTTCCTCATGCACAAGAAAGGACTCTCTGGGAATTGGGGCGGGAGGCACTGGGGGATGGGGAGGGAGAGGGGTGGGGAGAAGGAGCAGGGGGTTCGGGGGGAGGAGGAGGAAGGGAGGGAACTGGTGTACCTAATAAGTTTGTATGAGATGAAATAAAAAAAAAGATTAAAAAAAAAAGAAGTGAAATATTGTAGTTAGTTTACTAGATGTTGTCTCTTTTTTCTCACTTCATTAGACATTTTGAGCCCCTAAAATATATCTTAGAATCTCAAGCGTGCGTGCGTGTGTGTGTGTGTGTGTGTGTGTGTGTGTGTGTATGTATGTGTATTGAGGGCACTGTGTATTCTTGTGGAGGCCCAAGTGTGACTTCAGGAATCATCCTGGATTGCTTCTGCCTCCTTTTTGCTTCACTCTAATTTCCCAGGTCTGTCCACTAGGGCCAGAATTGCAAGCCACCACCATTTCTGCCTGACCTTTTTATGTGGGACCTTGGATCTGAACTCAGAAACTTGTGCTTGTGAAACAGCATCTTATCCCCTGAGCTATCTCTCTAGCCCCATAGAGGAAAAGTGTTTGAACGACTTTGAAGAATCACATTAGATGCTTTTAACTTTCATCATCTATTAAAATGTTTATTAAAATCTGTGATTCTAGGGAAATATGAATGCTTTGCTCTGTAAGACAGAGCCTTGAGTGAGTCGGTGACAGTTGTTCTGGTCAGTGGTGGTCATATGATATCACGGCTTCTCTCCTTGGCCAGATTCATCCTTCAAGTCTTGAAAAAGCTACTTTAAATGGATGGCCCCACTCAAGGAGTGGAATTGGAATATTCTAGTTATTATTCCTAAATAGACCCCAAAATAAATGTGCCATGGTAGCTTTGGATTTCTCCAAAATGTGTGCTTATTAAGCTGCTGTAAGTTTTCCCATTAAAATGTATATGTACTATTTATATTATGTCACCCACTGCATATTTTCTCTTTTTAAATTAATAAATAGTTAAGATGAAGAAACAATCTCTTTATTTTCCAAATAAGTTAAGCAATTTGTCTTAATTGCTGTCAGTCTTTAGAGACTACCATGAGGATTCTAAACCTCCACCTCAGAAATAATTATGTGGGTGAGTGTTAAACTTCATGAAGGCAGCTTTGAATTTGTGTAAATTTCTTTTTTGCATTATCATTATACATACAGATACATAAGCATGCATATGTATCCTAACTGGTTGCTTTTCTCATTACAGTCAGTGCTTTCCCATGGCACAGTGGCTGACTGTGCTGTGGTTGGCAAGGAAGATCCTTTAAAAGGTCAAGTTCCTTTAGCAATATGTGTGTTAAAAAAAGGTGAGACATCTCTGTACATATTTCTGACTCTGTAATTGGCTGAAGTTAATTAAGTGCTTACCATATGAACTCTCTCCTTAGATATAAATGCAACAGAAGAGCAAGTTTTGGAAGAAATTGTGAAACATGTTAGACAGAGCATTGGTCCTGTGGCTGCTTTTCGAAATGCAGTGTTTGTCAAGCAGCTGCCCAAAACCAGATCAGGGAAAATCCCACGGTCTACACTGTCTGCCCTGGTCAATGGAAAGCCATATCAAGTAAGTGGTCAATGCTGAATCCACAAATATTTTCTACCAGTTGCTTGGAATCAGCAAGGTTTTAAAATTGGGTCTGAATCATGAATTGTATGCCTAATCAAACTAACAGTTGAGTGAATGAATGAATGAATGAATATGTGTGTGTGTGTGTGTGTGTGTGTGTGTGTGTGTGTGTGTGTGTTTGATATGTAAGTACCATTCAGGCTGAAAGAGCACAGCCACTATGAAGGGATGAGGGTTTGAGAGAGGAAATTAGTTACAACCATTTACCATATGTTCTAATTATAAAAACTGTTGTGTGAACATTTGTACTATTAGCAATTTGGTAAATTCAAATATTCTTGCAAAAGAAAGTGTGCTTTGCTTCATTGCAGTTAATATTTAATGACCATTAGTGAATGAGAAAGCAAACTTTTTTGAGACTGGAATGGATGTTTAGAATGCTCTAATATATGTTAATTATTTCTCCTGTTCTCAGAGACAATATTTTTGGGAATGTTTATACTGATTAATGTGTTATCTGTGAACATCTGTGCATCAATAAGATGTAATAAATGACCATAATATAATAGAGAATACCTGTATGAATACATGCCAAATAAAACTATAAAAAGAAATAAACCTAGAAAGAACAAAGTTTTGATATTGTTACATTTATGTTGCCATTTTAGAAGAATAAAAGTATTCTATCTAGAATATCTAGAAGAATGTTATTATTCTATCTAAAATACATAGAAGTATTAGGCTCAAGACTTTCTATTTTACACATTTTATAAGATTGTTATAAAGTAATGGAGGATATTAGCATTTAGAAAGCAGAAAGATGTAGAATTCAAGATCAGCCTTAGCTTCATAAAGTGTTTGAGGCCAACTTAGGCAGCATGAGACCTTGCTTTAAAAAATGAAACTGGCTTATATATAAGTTTAACATATATTATTTATATATTTTATTTATAATATGTTTATATATTTTATATCATATATATTTTATAATATATTTTATTTATTAAAAGATGATAAGAACTAAAATGCTGCATAAACTGTTTTGTTATAGAAAAAGTTGAGAAAAGAGTTGAGGGAAAAGATTGCTCTAACCCCGTATTTCTTTCCAGGTTACTCCTACAATCGAAGATCCAAGTGTTTTTGGCCACATAGAAGAAGTGCTGAAGCAGGCCTCCTGACTTTTTTGTTTTTGTTTTTGTTTTTGTTTGCTGCAGTAAGTTGAATTTAACAGTCTGATCAGTTTAAGCTATTGGAGTTATATCCCAGAAATACCTATTTGAGTAAAAATGACTTCTCAGCTGAAATGTAACTTGTAAGGTTCCAACTAACCCAGTTGAAGGAGAAATAATGAAAAAAGCTATGCATCATGTTGTACGTGATCCAAAGGGCTTTGCTTTTTATTTTCTTGTAATAGGACTCATGATGTTATATCCAGCACTTTAAAGAACATTTAAAGAATATTATGATTTTTCAATATGGTGTGCCCTAAAGCACATATTAATTGAAAGTGTCTCTTCATACCTATACTTCCAGGAATTAAGATTATGCAACTTTGAATCAAAATCTAAAACTCAAGTCAAAGTCTAACAGTAATTCTTTTTATTTACATATGTTTGAATGTTTCATCTGATTTTTCATATTTTTAGATTCCTATCTTATTTTAGATGATTTGTGTGGTGGGGAAGGATGTTTTGAGAAATCATCTAAACAGATGAATATACTGTTTTGGAAGGACCTACTTCATACACAGGTTATAGCTCCACCTTTAGCTATTTTATTACTGTGAAAGGAAAGTCAGGTTTCTGGGATAGCAATTTGAAATCCTTCCAACAAATTGTTTCACTGTGAAGATGAAGATTCTTGGGAACTCCCACTTAGCTAACTGTGTGCATCTTCATGATTCCATCGTCCAATAGAGTCAAATAAATGACATACAAATGGAGTGACAAGAAAAACACTTAAAGAGGAAGTAAAAGATTTTGCCTTCTGATAAAGATCAGAATATCCTGAGTAATGCCAATAAGCTGTACTTTTTCTTTAAAACAGAGTTTCATGTAACACAGGCTAATCTCAAACAGAGGCAGAAATAGGCCTTGAACTCCTAGTACTCCTGCCTCTCTACCTTCCAAGGACTGGGGTTGCAGGAATAAACTAGAACACTCAGCTCAGAATTAGAAAAGGCGAGTTAATTTTACTTTTGTGTTCTGTTGATGAAACCCAGGGCCTTTTGCATGTTGGGTAAGTACTCTATCCTGAGCCTGAGCCACATCTTTGGTTCTCTATTAGTTTTTAATAGATACTCCAGACATTGTGCCATTAAGTGAGTTTTAGGACAATAGAGGTAGTAAATCCTACACAGCATGTCATCCAGGAAGGGAACCGTTTCATCAGGTCACACTAATACAAGGAGAGAGACATCTCCACATTGCAAGAGTCTCTGGTTTTCAAGAGCTATCACCAATCCATAGAGTTTTTATCAAAAATCTAATTTTAAAATAAATATTAACTCATTTACATTATATCCGAACATATCTATCTAAATTGGTATAAAACAACTGAGTTCTTTAATGTGACATCAAAAATAAATTTTTAATAATTTTAAAGTAATAGTGTAGATAGAAATAAAGGTGATTATCTATTTAACTTAAGTTTTGATAATGCATGTACATTTATGAAATTCCTTTATAAATCCCACATGTAGACCACTACCATTGAATCACTGCAAGTTCTGTGTAATATTTCTCAATCTTCTGGTGGTTTGGGAACAATATTATCTAGAGCATAGTGTTAACAGAATTGTCTGGATACATTCAATGTAGATAATAAATAATAGATAATAATTTATTTTCATAATAAAAAGCTACCTTCCCCGATTGTTTTAATCATAGGTTGTGAAATACTTGACTTTTCAGAGTAAATTGTGTATTAATCAAGCTATGATTTTTTACTATTAAACCTAAGAAAGGTTTATCTTAATTTTTTAACAGCCTGAATTAAAAAAATGAGATAGACACTTTATTAACTTGAAGTCTTAAGTCCCTATAATTGTCCAGTGCTCTGGAAACATCTTATCCATTATCACAACTCAAGTGCCTACTAATAAACAATCTTGTAATATCTTACTGCTAAAATATGTTTTATGATTTTCCCCAGGTGTCAGTAATTTGACAATTTCTTTAATTGAACGTATCACTGTTTTTTGCAAGTTATGAACTCAGGCATATCCAACAGTTGCATAAAGGTGACATCTGTGGTCTTCTTGCATATTTTTCTCAAAAATCAAATGTGAAGGGGACGCCTCAGGAGGCAAGACTGGGTTATCTTCCAGCTGAGTGGGTCCAGAAAACAAAGCAGATCACTGGAGAAAGAGATGTTCTAATGTCTTCCCCAGAATTTGTATCCTTTGTAGGGTTAGAGAAAGTAGTCACTTTCACATGACTGCAAAACAAGCAGGAAATATATAATCTATTTATCAGTGGGCTTATATTTGAAAAGAAAATTGAAGAAATTTCTATTTTAGTACATTTAATTTTTTAATGTTACTTTCACCAAATAGCATGTAAAATATTTTCAATTAAATGTATCATTAAAAACAAAATGATAATATTACTCTACTTAAATTTGCTAAAAATCTGTGTGTTCTTTTGCTATTTTCATGGAAATTTTTTAAATGTATGCTCTTTGAAAAATGAAAATAAAAAGTATACTTAATGTCTTTGGAAAAGACTCTGCTGATTAATTCTTTTTACCCATGAAGATACACTAAATGCATACAAATAAAGTCATTCTTACATTTTTTAAAAGAAATATTTCTAAGAAAATGTATTTCAAAGGGTCTTCTCTTTGGAAGGTCTGTTAAATACCCAATAGTGATGGACAAAAGAAATCAGACTGAGATTCTGAGTTCAATCCATTAAGTGGAGTTTAGAATTTGACAGTTTTCTTATAAATGAGTGTTTTGACTGTTTGTTTGTTGTGATGGAAGCAGGTGTATCGCTTTAGGTTAGTGTCTATACAAATGATTAATAATTCTTTTCTAAAGAAGAAAGTGACTTTAGTGATGGAATGGGTGTTATAAATGGGTACTGATGCCCCGCCCCCATAAATGTGTGTATTAAAGGCTTGTTTCCCAGAATGGTGTGAATGGAGGTTCTGTGATTCTTTAGGAAGAGGTACATTGTGGTAGGTCCCTAGGCTGTGGGAATGTGTATTTGAAGGCAATCGTGTGATCCCAAGGCCTTTCATCTCCTCATTTTTCTGTAACCCGGATTTGAACAGTTTCCTCTGTTACATGCTACCTGCCATTCCACCTCTCAGCCCACCAGCTTAATTGAGACCCAAATTAAAACATTTCTCCATAAGTTAATTGTCATAGGTATCTCACTATAGAAACCTAACCCTGGTTGCTACACCAATGTAAAAGAGCAAGTACAGATTTGTATGGGAACATTCTTCATTTTGTTCTTTTCTATTATTTAATTTAGATGAATTGAGATTCCCATTTCCAGCAGCTCTTAGGGGTTTCCCATTGTTTTTACTCAAGCAATGTCAAAACCACTTTCATAAGCTAGTTTATTCTGCCCTCTAGTGGCAGCCTGTATTTTTACTATTATACCGAGTCACAGAAAGAATGATTTTCTTTTATAGTTAAATACATCATTAAATTTGTGTTACTAGAAAACAATATTAAACAGCAAGTTGTAAGTATTGTTTTTTATTGACAATGGATTTCTTTTACCATTATCTTTCGACTGATTCTGTTGAACAAAAATAGACATTGAAACAAATGTAATGTACGTGCAAATATAGCAAATTAAAATCCAAAAAAGGAAATTACTCATGACAGAAGAGGCTTGCGCTTAATTAAGATCAAGCAGCAGAAATCAGCAGTCAGATCAATGATATTATTCAATAGATTCCACACTTAAATCGCCCATGTGAACAGAGAATAAACAACAGTAACATCACCAAAGAAAGCCACAGGGAAGAGATTACTCTTCTATACTTTTATACACTGTACATGTTCATCATTCTGCCTTTCATTAGTTTCCTCTGATGAAACTGACTTCAGGGAAGTCTAGTAAAGGCCATCTCGGATAAAAGCTTATAACATTAGACATGAGTCTGGCAAATGCCCTGCTATAGAGATTAAAGCAAAGAGGGGTGCTGGGTTCCTGTTTTTCCAGTAGAGATGAGACCTCTGTGGTTGACACTCACTGTCCAGTGCTGGCTGGCGGTTCAGGGTATTTTAATGAAATGTAGTTGTTAGTAAAGGAGTAAAGAGGTTTTGTGTGCATGTGGGTGTGTGTTTTTCTTGGTCCACAGACAACAAGAGAAGATAATATTTTTCTTAATATAAATTGTTTGAAATGATTGCTTTGACTCTTGTAAACAGTTTGGCTTTGTTTCATATCGAGCCATCACAGTGCAGTTTCTAAAGATAAAGGACATCCCTGATTGCCTTTGAAAGTCATTTTTGGCTCCAGTTCCAGATAAAATCATTCTATATTTTTTACATGATCAGAGGCAGGTGTTCAGCTTTAAGTACTGACAGATTTGAAGGAGAAACATGTTGAAGCATGAAACACGCTTCACAGAAACATTGACAGTTACAATTCAAAAACTGTAAAAATGGTGGAATGGTAAAATACAAACAGTGCTTGGAATTGTTAAATGTTTGCACTCAAGACTCCATGAACCATATATTTTATTTTTTATAAAATCATATTTATATCCATTTACATAAGACTTACACATTTAAAAAGAAATACACAGTCATACATAAATGCCTAATATATTACAACATGAAAAACCAAGTGGTTCTGTTCCATAAAAGCATCTGATGTACAGAGTTATGATGCGGATGATGTTCATATTTCAAATGACTTAATCATTTTATTACAATTTCCGTAAACTAATGAAACAATATCTGACTCCCCCCAAAATCACATTTTTAGCTTTTGATAAATCATACTTAGATTATTTCTGTAGATTTCAGTCTTCACAAAGGCTTTCAGTGTTTGTCTTCTTAGATGGTAGTGCACTTTAGGTAGAGTAGACTGAAAAGACGACATCTAAAATAAGTGATGGACAAGGTTAGTTCATGGACTGGTCCAAGACTGAGGATCCCACCCATTACTCTGTGATGTACATCCATGCAACCTGTCCACTCCTGTCCCCAAAAAATAATGGAAGGAAAAATGATCTAGGATCTAACTAAGATTGGATTTTGTGGCATTTACCCGTCTTTACTTTTTCACAGGGACACTAAATAAATCACAGTGCTTGTTCAACTTTTGAGAAAATTTGTAACAGCAACAAAGATAGTCAAACTAAATACCAGCATGCCTTCTGAAAATTTCAGCTTGCTAATTAATATATTGGATTGAGGTGACTTTTTCCAAGGAATATATTCATATTCTAGTTCATAAATTTTTAAATTCTTAAAACAACAATCTTGTTTTTTCGTGACAGAAGTACAATGATGACTGACATTGCAAACTTTGATAGTGATAGTGGTGTGGTACCATGGGTTCTTCCCAGCCACAGCACAGCTAAACAGAGGAAGAATTCAGTTGCACTTACTGACCCAAATGAAAATAAATAGTATGCTTTGCCCTACTATTCATAACAAAAATGGTAATCACTCATTAAAATTAAAAAAATTGATTGTATTAGAATTACTTGCAAGTACATATTTTATCACACTCAATGGTTAAAAGACTAATAAATATGAACTAGAATATCATGCAGGAAAAACAGAGGCAGATAGTTAAAAAGTGATTCTATTATCAGTCAAGAGCTAAGAAGCAAGCATTATCAAACATATTAAATAGTCATTTGTAAATTAATGAGGTAGTCAGTTCCTGCGAAAGTTACTGTTATGTGTTGAATCTATTATAAACAGTATTTTGGAAAGTCTTTTTGTATAACCAAATAGTTATATACTTTTGAATATGCCCAATTAGATTACAAATTGTATACTGTAATTAAAACTGTCATAGTAGGACTATATTTCCTGAAATTAAATCTCTAATCTGTGTACTTTTTGTTACCTTTTTTTTTAACATATCACTTTTATTTATTTTTTTAAGTTTTCTAATCCAGTGACCCAAGTAAGGCAGCACATCAGTGTCCATGTTAGTCCCAAATGACCAACGACATGGCAGGCAAGCTTAAAATTTAAAGCAATGAAAAAGGACACAGACAGATTGCTCTTCTACCTGTTGTTACTTTCTCATCCCATTCCCGGCCAGTCACTCATTGGACAGTAGATACTGCTTTCAAAACTATTCTTTTTCAAGTATTAGCTCATTGGCAATCTTAGAATGGGTAGGGACATGCCAGTTCTAAATTAAAATTATTTTCAAATATTTGGCAACTATAAATGTAACAAAACAGATTTGTTCATATTTTTCAATAAAATGCCATTTTACATAGATGTGAAAGAACCTTCCATTGAGTTAGGACTTCGTGTTAAATGCCTTGGATTCTATTGTGCATCAAAGGTTTCTGCACTTTATTTTTATTTTTTGTTCCTATCCTGTATCTCCAGACTCTTAAAAATCATGCTGCTTTTAAACAAACAGAAATCACAGTGATATAACATAGTAGAAGTTCAATATTTTCAACTTTCCACTTTTGTTTATAATATGAATCTACATCTAAGTATATTCCTCCTACTTTTTTACCCTGTGCTCTTGCTGAAATCCCTGTCAACATATCAACATAGTTTGAGTTCCTTAGACAAACACTTAAAATCTATGCTTCCTTAAGTAACAGATTCTCACTAATAAAACTTCTTGGAGGTCAACATAAATGCTACAGAAATTAAAAATAATATGCTTAAAGACCCATTGATGTGGAAAAACGGTGGCAGGCATCCACAGTTAGACCTTAAACCACAGCAACCAGGAGGTGATCCAAAATACCAGATGAAGCATTGTAAAGAGTCCTTCCCAGCGCTGTAGTTCAAAGGGATGATCACACCTGTGTATTTCCTGGCCACACCACATGCATGGGGAATATTTACTTGTCTCTGCAAGTTCCTTTTTGGTTGGCTTGTCAGCCAAAGGGAAACTACTCACAGCAGGTCAGTGCTGCCTCCTTTGAGTGGCTTGTCAACATGAGTATGTGCGAACAGTGGAGTTGTCTAACCTCTGCAGTCTTGATGAGGCAACTGCAAATGAGAAAAGGGCTTTAGAGCTTCTGGAATGACGGGATGAGAGAGACTGATTTCTGTGTATGAAGGAATCCTGAATGGATAAGAAAAATCTCTTTTTCTCAAGCATAAGCCAGTCACAATCCTCTAGTCCCAGGAACTAATAAATTTATTCCATGTAATTCAGCTGAGCTCTCCCATTGCTCCTTGAATGGAATCTGTAACCAGAAGATTCCTGAGCAGTTCTGCTATTATTGTGAAGATTGCCAGCAGCGTACTCAGTGTAGTGGATTGTGTGCTTTATTTTCTCCACTTATTCACTCACAACTATACTATTTATTTTTAATCCTGTAAAAATGTGCTTTTCTGGTACCAACATATTAATAACTTTAAAGGTTGTCAGAGTTTATGTTATGATTTTAGGAGTCATAAAACATTATAACTTTAAAAATAAATAACACCTCTAGTTAATTATCTTAATTATAAGAGTAAGGCTATTTTTTCATTAATGTCTATCAAATGCAAACAATTTTGTGATTACTATATCAAAGTTGTCTCTCCAGAATGACTGTTTTCTTTGGTGACGTGTGCGGCTCAAGGCTAATATCCACAGAAGGAAAAAAATCATTGGGAAACCACTGTTGCCTTTGCGTTTATTTCATTATTTTCTCATGGTTTCTAATAGTTACTGTTTAAGACACTCTGCCTCAGTCAGAGAGAAAATACATGGTGAGTTTAAATTTGAAAGGTAGAATATGAAATTTATGCTCTTTCAACAAAAGTATTAGTGCACCAAATTTACTTATTATGGATTTTTGGTACAAACACAATCTTCGCTTTAAGGAAATTATTAATTTTGTGAATGGCAGAGTAAAGAAACATAAATCATGCAGGTGTGTTCTGTTCTTCCTAGATGTGGACATTAGTGAAACTGTTCTTTGCAGGATGCTATAAGTTATAATAAAATGTGGTTCCATGATTCATGCATTAGCAGTTCACAAGGCATCTTTTCTTCATAAAAAGAGCAAAATAAATTTCAGGCAGAGCAACTAATTCAAGGAAAGAATAAATTCCAGAAAGCTATGCTAGAAGAGAGCTATGCAGCATTGGCTAAGCAAGCTTTTTACATCATAAGTATGGGAAACTATTGTACCATCTGTTGTCATTTTCCTTGACTGTCCAGAAGTCGTGGTCAACCTGAACCCAGCTGGTAATGTTTCTGAGGATCCAGGCATCATGCTGATTCCATGCACTTCACGAGGAGGAAACTGTCTTCTCCAGGTCGATCCACGTCTGAAGTTCTTATCATCACTCTGCCAGTACAGTTATATTATGATATAAAGAAAACAATAAACTACTCCAGGTGTAAAAATCTATGTGCTTAGAAACATGCATCATAACATTATTAACATTCTGTCTATCAAGAGCTCTATGAAATGTCTCCATTCCTCTTAAATGCTTTGATTCCATAATGAGATATCAAATGTGAGTCAAAATTTTTATTTTTGTAAAATCTTAATATGATTTCCTATCTGAAATTGTCATCTCTAAATATCTTGGATACATAAAATACCATTTTCTTTTTCAAATGGAATATGCAAATAAGAGCCCTGTAAGTCAGGGTTATGCAAATAAGGGAAGTGCTGCTGACCGATCAAAGCTGAGGTCTATTCAAAAGATGATACAGTCCTACATGGACTTTGGAGCATGGATATCCATTTACATTATTCCTAGGCTAGCCTTTTAGGAATCGTAGAAAATGCTCAAGTTAAGAACTATCTGCTAAACTTCTAAACTGATACGTTTTATCTTGTCCCAGGTCTACAATGCATATAAATGTAGGGAAAACCCAGAACATTATAGTTATGCTCTCTATGACTTCATGATTCTAGGAAAAATTATGGTATTAAACACAAATATTCATTAGTCTTGGCAATCCTATCTTACATTATAGGATTATTCAACTCATTTAATAAATTCAATGGTGATTTGAAAATAATCCAGTGAGTTAATAGTTTTAATCAAACTGCACTGCTGTTCTTTCAGCACATGAAGCAGTTACTGCAGAAAATTAATAAAAGCTACAAGTAACAATATCTTAAGGAAAAAATTTCCATAATATTGGGTTTAGTGATATCTTTTTAATTGAAGTCAAACTCCATAGAAGCACATGAGAACTTCTCAAATCATTTCAACAGAAAATAAATGTGAATAGCAAAGGTGCAGAACTAAAAAATATAGACAAAAGCAAAGCTGCAATATTAAAAGTGTGATTTTAGGAAAGGTGCTTGGCTATTTTTGTTCACACTCAAAATATATAGAACGGTTTTTTAAAATAAAGTCTTAAATTTAACTTTTTCTGTGAGTTCATTTTTGTGCACATGTGCATATGGGTGAATGCATGTTCACATGGGTGAGTGTAGGACAGAAAGGATAATGAGTATCTTCCTCAAATCACTCTCCACCTGCTTTGTTTGTGGGACAATCACGGCACTTTTAAGAGTTGGAACCTTGCTGGAGAAAGGCATTTGCTGGAGGTGGGCCTTGAGGTTAGTTAGCCCTGCTCTGCTTGAGTGCTTGAGTCTGCTCTGCAGCTTGCATTTTTGCAGCTATCCGCCTCCGTGATGTCTGCAGTGATTTTTTAAAGCATTCTCCAGCTTCTGCCAGCCAGCCTTTTCAGACATGTTGGACTGTATCTCCCCTCTGAACCTTAAGATGAGTAAATGTCCCTTTTTTCCATTAGGCTGCTTGACTTTGGGTATTCTCTCATAACAAAGAAGTAACCGGTATACACGGGTACTCAGGATGTTAACTCATGTTCTGGATCTTCTGCAGTGAGCACTCTACTGACTAAACCTTTTCCTTTGACCCATGTACTGTACTTTTAAAAATAAGAAAACAATAAGAATATTTTAAACCGGATCATCATATTATGTTTAAAGGACTGTTTCACTTATTCATTACAGTCGTCTGTCCAGATAAAAAACTTAATAGACTAATGTCTGTAACCTGGACATTCCTTATGTACAACCAACATTCTAGAAGGTAAAAATATAACGAAATTATAATAAATTGATGAAAATATATTACAGTTTTATCAAAAACTGTTCTAAAGTATGTATTGTTTAGAGACAACTTTGAGAATTAAAAAGTTAGAAGAGTAAATCAGTTAAGAATTAACTAATGCCCTTCCCTCCACTCCACCACCCGGGACGCGCACACGCGGTCCAGCCGGGCCTCACCGAGCGACCTAGGTAAGCTCCGTTTGCGTCCACCCCTGGAACCCCAGGCCGCCCGAGGGACCCAGCTCCTCCCACCATCCAGCCAGAGCCGCCGCGCACTGGGCCTGGGAGGTAGGAGGACACCCCCTCTGTGCCTGGCCCCGCCCAGAGGTCCCCCAGGTTAAATAGCGCTGACGCCCCATCCTCCCTTCTCTCTACTCCGCTGCCCGAGACACGCACACACGGTCCAGCCTTGACTCACCTCAACCTAGGTAAGCTCCATCTCCGCCCATCCCCAAAACCCCAGGCCAGATAATTCAGTTTAGTGAAAAACGCACAGAAATTTAAAGGAGATCTTAAGAGTTAAAACAATGCCAAAGTCAAAGTGCAAATCCATGAGAAACAACACTCAAGTAAACAAATCTCCCACTGAAGGAATTAATCCCATAATGTTAGACTCCAACCAGAACAAACCCATGGAAAATGGCCAAGAAAGCCTGACCCAGGATAACGACCTTCAAAATATGATCATTACCATGTTCAATACTATGAAAGAGGAAATCCGGGAGGAATTAAATAATCGAATTAATCGCTTTGGAGAGGAACAAAACAGACACTTGGAGGAGTTGAGAAAAACAGTGCAAGAAACAAAAACTGGCATAGAGCAGTTAAAGCAGACTCAAGCAGAGTTTAAAACTGAGCTAAAAGACAAGTTATCTTCAACCCAGAACTCCACAGAGAGTCTTATCAACAGAACTAACGAAGAAAACAGAATTTCAGACCTTGAAGATAAAGTGGGAGTATTAACCAACTCAATGGAAGAGGTTGTTAAAGCCAAAAAGATACTTGAGAGAAATATTCAGGAGATACGGGACACCCTGAAGAAGCCTAACATGCATATTCATGGAATACCAGAGCAAGAATCTCAAAATACCACTCCTGAGGAAATTTTTCAAATGATCATCAAGGAAAACTTTCCTCATCTAAAAAAAGAGGGGCCCAACCATATACAAGAGGCGACCCGCACCCCAAACAGACATGACCAAAACAGAAGCTTGCCACAGCAAATAATAGTCAAAACACTCCACATTCAAGATAAAGAACTGGTGCTGAGAACTTCAAGGGAGAAAAAACAAGTCACTTTTAAAGGTAAACCTATTAAAATAACAAATGACTTCTCAGTCGAAACAGTAAAAGCAAGAAGAGCTTGGAGAGACATACTTCAAGTATTGAATGAGCAAAAATGTCAAGCCAGGCTGATCTACCCTGCAAAACTATCAGTCATGATCGAGGGAGAAAGAAAAATCTTCCAGCACAAAGACAACTTGAAGGGATACATGTCCACCAAACCAGGCCTTCAAAAAATGCTAGAAATGATACTCAAACGTGAAGAAAAAAACAGGCATATTCAGGAGAACAGAAGGCAAGTATAACACCATTAAAAGCGAAGCAATATACTTATAAAAACTACTAAACATAATAAATGTCTGGAATCAAAAATAGTTTCCCCATTATAACACTAAATGTTAATGGAATTAACTCACCGATCAAGAGACACAGATTACAAATGTGGATTAAAAATCACAATCCATCAATCTGCTGCCTGCAGGAAACCCATCTCACCACAAAAGATAGGCATGCCCCAAAAATAAAAGGCTGGTCAACAATTCTACAAGCTAATGGAAGCAGAAAACAGGCAGGGGTAGCCATTATGATATCAGACAAAGTGGACTTCAAACCAAAGAAAATTATAAGAGATATGGATGGATACTATATTTTAGTCACAGGTACAATTCACCTGGAAGACTTCACAATACTGAACATATATGCACCCAATACGGGCCCCTCCACATTCATTAAGAAAACCCTACAGCGTCTAAAGGAAGAAATCAACCCCCAAACTATAATTCTTGGGGACTTCAACACCGCCCTCTTAACATGGGATAGATCAACAGGTCAAAAGCTTAACAGAGACACTTTGGACCTTAATCAAACCCTTAAAGAAATGGACCTTACAGATCTCTATCGAACTTTTCACCCATGCACCAAAGAATACACATTTTTCTCAGCAGCACACGGAACTTTCTCCAAAATAGATCACATACTGGGCCACAAAACGAATCTACACATGTACAAAAAAGTTGAAATTCTAACCTGTGCCCTGTCAGACCACCATGGCCTAAAGCTGGACATCCACAACACATCAAACAAGAGAAAATACACTAACTCTTGGAAACTTAACAATATGATGCCGAATGAGAACTGGATTCAGGAAGAAATTAAAAAGGAAATTCAAGATTTCCTGAAAGCGAATGATAATGAAAATACAACTTACCAAAATCTCTGGGAGACAATGAAAGCTGTTCTAAGAGGTAAGTTCATAGCTCTTAATGCCTACATCAAAAAAATGGAAACATCAGAAATAAACAACTTAACAATGCAGCTTAAAGCTTTAGAGAAACTAGAGCAATCTAATCCCAAAAGTAGTAGAAGGGAGGAGATTAGCAAAATAAGGGGAGAAATATCTGAAATCGAGATTAAGAAAACAATAGAAAAAATCAACCAGTCAAAAAGCTGGTTCTTTGAAAAAATCAATAAGATTGACACACCCCTAGCTAAATTAACCAAAAGCAAGAAAGAGAAAACCCAAATTAACAAAATTAGAAATGAACATGGAGTAATCACTACTGATACCCAAGAAATCCAGAGAATTGTAACATCATATTTCAAAAAATTATACTCTGTGAAGTTTGACAACACAAAAGAGATAGATGAATTTCTAAGTAAACACAAGTTACCTAAATTAAATCAGGAAGTTGTGAATTATTTAAATAGTCCTATAACATATAAGGAAATTGAAGAAGTAATCTCAAATCTTCCCACCAAAAAATGTCCTGGACCAGATGGATTCAGCACAGAGTTCTACCAGACATTTAAGGAGTTAATAACACCAATACTCCTTAAACTGTTCCATCAAATAGCAAAGGAAGGAACACTACCAAATTCCTTCTATGAAGCTAATATCATTTTAATCCCAAAACCTAATAAAGATTCACTTAAAAAAGAAAACTATAGGCCGATCTCTCTGATGAACACAGACGCAAAGATTCTCAACAAAGTCGTAGCAAATCAGATTCAAAAACACATTAAAAAGATCATTCACGGGGACCAAGTAGGCTTCATCCCTGGCACACAAGGTTGGTTCAACATACGCAAATCAATAAATGTAATTCATCATGTAAACCTGTCCAAAGTCCAAGACCACATGATACTCTCGATAGATGCAGAAAAAGCTTTTGTCAAGATCCAACAGCCTTTTATGATCAAAACGCTAGAGACAGTAGGAATGGAAGGAACCTTTATCAATATAATAAAAGCTGTATAAACAAGCCTATAGCAAGGATTATGCTCAATGGGGAACAATTGGAAGCATTCTCACTTCGATTAGGAACTAGACAAGGCTGTCCACTCTTGCCACTTCTATTCAATATTGTACTTGAAGTCTTAGCTGAAGCCATAAGACAAGAAAGGGACATAAGAGGGATTCAAATCAGCAAGGAAAAAGTCAAGCTATCCCGATTTGCAGATGACATGATCTTATACCTAAGTGATCCCAAAAACTCCACCAGGAAGCTCCTGGAACTAATTGAGAAGTTCAGCAGGGTGGCAGGATACAAAATAAATGTGCAAAAATCAGAGGCCTTCCTATATGCCCAGAATGAAAGAAGTGAAAAAGCCTTGAGAGAAACCATACCATTTACTATAACCCCTAAAAAAATGAAATACCTTGGTATAAACCTAACCAAGGAGGTAAAAGACCTTTACAATGAAAACTTTAAAACCCTAAAGAAAGAAATTGCAGAAGACACCAGAAGGTGGAAAGACCTCCCATGTTCCTGGATTGGCAGAATCAACATCGTAAAAATGACTATCCTACCAAAGGCAATATACAAATTCAATGCTATACCAATTAAAATCCCAAAGCAATTCTTCAAAGAAGTTGACCAAACAATCTCAAAGTTCATATGGAGGCACAAAAGACCCAGGATAGCAAAGACAATCCTGAGTAACAAAAACACTGCTGGAGGTATTACCATACCAAACCTAAGTCTATATTACAAATCCATAGTTATAAAGACAGCCTGGTACTGGCTCCAAAATAGACACACAGATCAATGGATAAGGATTGAAGACCCAGATATAAGCCCACAAAATTACAGCAATTTGATTTTTGACAAAGGGGCCCAAAGAATCCAATGGAAAAAGAACAGCATCTTCAACAAATGGTGCTGGCAAAACTGGATCTCCACATGCAGAAGTTTAAAGCTGGACCCGTACTTGTTACCATGTACAAGACTTAATTCCAAATGGATCAAGGACCTTGATATCAGGCCAGAGACTATAAAAACCATAGTTGAAAGGATAGGGAACTCCCTCGAGCTGATTGGGCTAGGCCAACATTTCCTAAACAGACACCCAATGGCACAATCACTGCTACCAACTCTCAACAGTTGGGACCTTGTGAAATTAAAGAGCTTCTGTTCAGATAAAGAGATTGTAACTGGAGCTCAAAGGCAACCCACAGAATGGGAGAAAATCTTCACTAACCACGTATCTGATAGAACTCTGCTGTCCAGAGTGCACAAAGAACTTAGAAAACTAAACACCAAGGAAACCAATGGCCCAATTAAAAATGGGCCTTGGAACTTAAAAGAAACTTTACCAGGGATGAAATTAAAATGCAACAAATATCTTAAAAAATGTTCCACTTCCTTAGCCATCAGGGAAATGCAAATCAAAACTTCCCTGAGATATCATCTCACCCCGGTCAGGATGGCAAAAATCCACAATACTAACAACAACAAATGCTGGAGAGGATGTGGAGAGAGGGGAACTCTGCTACATTGCTGGTGGGAATGCAGGCTCATACAGCCACTCTGGCGAGCCGTCTGGAGATTCTTGAAGAAATTAAAGATTGAAATGCCATATGACCCTGCTAATCCACTTTTGGGAATAACCCCCCATGGAGCAGAGGTTTGCCTAGATAGCACAAGCACGACCATGTTCATAGCAGCACTGTTTACAATAGCAAAGTCATGGAATCAGCCCAAATGTCCAACAGTTGACAAGTGGATAAGGAAATTGTGGTACATCTACAAATGGAGTACTACTCAGCTATGAAAAAGGATTAATTACTGGAATTTGCCGGGAAATGGATGTCATTAGAAACAATTATATTAAGTGAAGTATCCCAAACCCAGAAAATTAAGTGCCGTATGTACTCCCTAATAGGTGGTTCCTAGTACCAAACCTACCCAGCCCACCTTGAGACACTTATAGGTAAATCTATGTATTACCTACAGTAATTGCAAGTATTATGAACAGGAGGGATGGGGTTGGAGGGCCACACCAGAAACAAGGAGAGAAGTGACCATGTTACAGTAGAGAAAATAGGCCTCCATCAAGGACTGCAGGGGGTGACATACAGTGCCCAGCAGGATGGAGCGAAGGGCATTGCAGGAGCAGCAAAACTGCAAAGGAAAATCAACAAACCACAATCCAGAACTTCAGAGACTCTGTATCAACCACCTAGAACTAGGCCAGACTAATCTCTCCCCATCCTGAAGCTCAGGGACATTTGCGGAAGAGGGGGCGGTAAGAGTGTAACAGCAAAAGGATGGGAGGAGCAATGATTTGCAAGATACTCCACACAAGTTAGGGCCGAAGCAATCATAATTGGATTTTGCATGCCCTGCGCAATGTTCAACACAGTATTGACCTTACAAAGTCTAGCATCTGCTAAAGGTACCAAGATCCTTGGAGGCAAGGGATTGGCAGCCACAATAGTGTTCCTATGCTTAAGGGGAACATGGGAAAGGGTTCAGGGAAAGGCCACTGAGTCCTTGTACGTCATCGGAGAGGAGGGCCCAGAGGAGAATCAGGCATGCACAAGAAAGGACTCTCTGGGAATTGGGGCGGGAGGCACTGGGGGATGGGGAGAGAGGGGTGAGGGGAGGGGGAGTAGGGAATTTGGGGGGAGGAGGAGGGAGGGAACTGTTGTACCTATTGTTTGTATGAGCTGAAATAATAATAAAAAATGTATATAAAAAGAATTAACTAGTTTTTTATATATTTATTATTTATGCATATGTGTGCATTCATATTTTACATATATATAGTTCTATTTCCTCCAAAAGGAAAATCCTTATTTACTATTGGTGGGAATATAATTGATTAGACTACTTTGTTAACCAGCTTTCTCAAACTTTCTCAAAAAGATAGAAATTAGTTTCCCATGTAACCATAGCATACTTCCAAAGTTTACATTTTACTGCAGAGATACTTGCCATCCATGTTAACTGTAGCTCTGCAATGGCAACAGCAAGGTAATAGAATCAGCCCAGATAGTTATTAGTTGATGCATGAATAATGAAAATGTAGTACATATGCAAAATTGAATATTTTTCATCAATGAAAAAATGAAATTTATAGGCAAATTCATTAATCTGGAAAATACTATGCTGAGGTAATCCAGATTCATAAAGGTGAACACAACATATTCTCTCACATATGTGGATCCTAGTTTTGAACCTTCAGGTTTGTGTGCTTAAAAAAGGAATACCTGTAAAATCCAGAAAGTTAGAAAAGGAAACATTAATATGGAGAGTGGGAGGGGAAAAGCCTTATTGAGGAAGGGGTTTTGAAAGCAGAATGGGGAACAATAGCTATAAAATTTAAGGTAGGGAGGGAATGAAGTGATATGGTACAGGATGGGTGTGGGTGGGATAAATAATATTAAGGAAGTGTAACATTTCTTATAAGTTTTAAACAAGTTGCTCAGCATTTTATAACCACTGTTCACAAAAATCTCCTGACGAATTGCTTTTTAGTGATTACAAATGTCAAAATGGTAATATTTCTGAAATACAAAGTTGGTCTCCAAAGTTACTATTAGTTGAGAAGTTATACAGAAAATTCTAGATCACATCCATACAACTTGTCAGTTTCTAAGTACTACTCCATAAAAGCAAAGACTTGACATATTTTCCCCATAAGCTGTAAGCAACATTTTGCAGGTTGAAGGACCTACCTCATCCAGTCGCCTTTCAGTCCCCAGAGCCAAGAGGTTATTGTACTCCCTTTCAAGAATCTGCCTTGCCTGTTGACATCAAAGTATAGTTATAGTCACTGAGATCACATTTTAGCAAAAATCTTGTAAGTGTTATTTGTCTGAGGATTCATTGTAAAACATGTTTTAATTGTGGAGTCTTCAGAATTTCTGTGTCTATATATACATCCTTGTCAGTCTCAGCCACAGCAGCTTTTCTATTATCTGTGAGCAGCTGAGAAAGCCTTGCTTAGATGACTGTGGTCAAGAGGCTATGACCCCATCTTCTTACTTTATTGCAACTGAATGTATTATGTAAGCTTTAAAATATTGAAAACAAAATAAACAAAACCAAGTTAGATTGCAAAGTTTTACCAGATCTCTACAGGTAGCTCACAAACTTAACCAATATGCACTTGAATAAATTTAGACCTTTTTCTCTTTCTTCTTTCTCTCCTTTACCCTTCCTTTCCTTCTTTTTTCTTTTCATCTTTATTTATTCTTATATTTTGAGACAGTCTCACTATGAACCTGAGGTTCATGTCCGGAGCTGGTTTGAAGACATGATCCTTCTGCCACAACCTCCTGAATAGAGAGATTTTAAACATGTGACACTATGCTCAGATTAAACTTCATATAGATAAGGATTCCTGTGCTCTGTCTTCTTTAGGGTACTGATATTATTTTTATTTGTATGCTGAATCAAATTGTAGTGCAGATTTAGAAATATTCAGTATACTTAAGTGTGTTAATTCAGATATGTAAATAAAGGGGATTGTCTCTCAGAGAAGACCAGACTCGGTCAGAAATATTCTCATGGGACATCTGTCATTCAGATGAGAGGTTGTGCTATTTAACCCTAAAATCTTTCCTGTATAATTTCATGATTGTGTTTCACTAAAAATGCAGGAGGTTAAAATACATATTAGAGATCTAGCTAACTTTCATAAAGATTTACAGATATGTCAAATGAAGAAAGAGAGAGAGAGAGAGAGAGACAGACGGACAGAGCGAGAGACAAGTGTCCTATGACTTCTCTCAAATGTACAATCTGAACTCATAGATGTTGCATGTTGATTGGGGGCTAACAGAGTGGGGAGTGTAGGAGGTGGGATGAAGGCCGATCAGTGGGCATGAAGTTAAAGCTAGAAATGAGCAAGGGATCTGGATGTGCAGTTGTACAGTAGGGTGACTCCAGATGACTGCAATGAATGTACATTTAAGCAATCAAGAAGAGATATTTAAATGCTTTCACCAATAAAGAAGTGAAAAATATTAAAGGATTTAATAAAAATTTTAATTTAATGGTAAAAAAGAAATGAAAAATTATATCCAGACTTAAACATCGTTCAGTTTATACATATATTAAAATATTGTAACCTAATTAATCTATATTATTTTGCATTTGTGTGTGCAAAATAAGCTAATGTGCAACGCCAACATTTTTCTAAAAGTTTCACTTATGAAACATTGAAATAGCACAAAGTAGCTTACCTGAGTGTTCTGGGTCGGGATCTGTAATAATAAAGCTAAGCTGCTATAGTCAAAATTCTCATCCAGGGCTATAAGTGAGCCATGTACACCACTCTCAAGAATATTATTTGCATATTCTCGAAGTCCAATTGCTTGTATCCAGCGAATAACTCGATCATTGCTCCACACCAAAACATCTAGGAAAAGAGACCTGCCATTTCAAGCTCAGTATTTTGCAAAGTAAACAAAACTGTCTGAACTGAGCCTCAGGAATCTTACCAAGTCAGTTCTCTGCTGATTTATTCACTTCATAATGACCCCCTTCCCTTCTATTGCATGTGCCTGCTGTTCTGATAATTAACCTTTGCTACTCTAAATCCATCATTTCCAAAAAGCTTGTTGCTACTATAAACACAGCACTTCCATCACTTGGAACACAGATCTCAAAGTGTTTCCTATTTTATTTATTTATTTATTTATTTATTTATTTATTTGTTTATTTATTTGTGAGAACCCTGGGGAGTTATCTGAAGTTCAGTGTATTTACCACCAGATGGTGATATTCTCATTAATCTTTTTACACACACACACACACACACACACACACACACACACACACACCTTCCCCATACACCCAAAACAATTCTAATGCTTTTCATCATTTGAAGTTTTTATTAACTACCACCTTAATTCTGAATATAATTTTCTTTGCCAGAAGTTATTATTAAAACATAAATGGAATGCATTAAGATCCTGAAATTAAATTTTTCCAATAACACACCTATTACATTTTTAACTACTTATTTAAATACACTGGACTTTTTTGTTTGTTTGTTGTGTTTTTTAAGGAGGTACAATGTACTTCATCATTTACTTTCTACATACTAAAAAAAAAACTTCATAGAGGCCAAGTGTTTTGTGCCTGTTTCAGACAAAGCTTGGCAAATATAACCTCTCTTCTGTCTTTATCTTCCCATGATAACTCAGCAGAATGATATATAAAAAAAAGTCACAGAGTCCCATAAGACTGTATAAAATGGTGAAAGGTGTTGAATTCTTTTTCAAAGACAAAAAGCATGTGAAGGTCTAATCTCCAACAGAATGCAGCTTTAATTGGAAATAAAACACCATTAAAGAGAAGTCTAAGTCAATATAAACTTTGCTTTTCCTAGAAGGGAAAAATTGGAAATTCAAATGCAGGGAGATGAATAAAATCATATGAATGGGAAGATGTAAATAAGTGATACAGCTATATTCTTGTTAATAATAAAGATTGCCAGAAAAAACACCAAAAATCAAAGATTGTGAGCAGATTTTATTTTTAGCTCTCAAAGGAAACCAACTTTACAATCTGTCTGGTTTTTAAACTCTATAGTTCTAAGCTCTATATGTCTAAATGAGACAAAAATGTTTGTCAGTTAAGCCATGAAGCGGATGCCACATATACCACATATTTAAAGTGGCACAAAAACATACATGTGATAAAGATCATGGTCAAAACAGCAACTCCCATTATGATTGCAAAAATGTCTACTACTATCATGTTGTCTGTCTCATCTTACTTTTTATATCTTAAGCCTATGTAAGTAAACACACAAATCAGCTACATGTTTTAATTATAAAACACAACCTATTCTTAGCACGTTTCTTTAGTATAAATTATATAATGAGAAAAGTTAAAACTACAAATGTATCACCTTTACTTCTAACTTTTCTGTGGTCTTATGCTAAGGTTGTGTGCACCATGGCATAGCAGTTAGTTTTTCTTTTTTATATTTCTTTTGAATGCATTAATCAGGAGACTTCCACATAATATTATTTTCATATTTCTGAGATTAAAATCTACTGTTTTCTTATTTGTCTTAGCCAGCATTTTTTCTTCTTTCTATTATTTTCTTTGAATTTTAATTTTATTTTCAACTATTCTCAGTCTTATATTTTGTTTCTGTAATGAATATATGTCTCAATCCACTTAGGGAAACTTTTTATTGTGATTATTCACACTCATGATTTAAAGTTATTTTTTGAACACTGATGGCAGAAGTTACCAGAAAGGGTCAGTGGAACAGACTACACCATTCACAGAAAGAGCTAAGAAAGGGGTATGAATCAAAGCATACCTTCTAGTTTGCCAATCTGATGATTTCAAAACAGTTCTCTTTCTGTCTTTATCTATTTAACAGGGGAATGGTACCACTCACTATGACCTGTGTCTTCTTACATCCATTAAATCATCTTCTACAAGCTCATTCAGAAGCTTGCCTTGACTAAGTAAGTTTTATTATGCATGCCTAAATGTTTAGTTCTCAAATGTCAAGTTGACACCTGCAACTAAATGACAAAGTCTACTGTTTTTAAAACAGCTTTTATTATTATTTTTTTTTTATTTTAACTCATATAAACTTAAGAGGTACACCGGTCCCCTCCCTCCCTCCAACCTTCCACTGCCCTGTGTCCCTCTCCCCTAACCCCTCCCTCGCTGTCCCTCAGTGCCTCCCCCTCCCATCCCCGGAGCATTCTTTAATGTGAATGCCAAACTCTCCTCTGGATCCTCCTCTCTCATGAGGTGCAAGGACCCAGTGGCGTTTCCCAGAACCCTTTCCTGTGTTCCCCTTAAGCATAGGAACACTACTGTGGCTGCCAATCCCTTGCCTCCAAGGATCCTAGTGCCTTTAGCAAATGCTAGACTAAGTGGGGTCAATAGTGTGTTGGACATTGCGCAGGGCATGCAAAGTCCAATTATGATTGCTTTGGCCCTAACTTGTGTGGAGTATCTTGCATATCATTGCTCCTCCCATCCTTGTGCTCTTACAATCTTACCGCCCCCTCTTCCCCAAATTTCCCTGAGCTTCAGGATGTGGAGAGATTAGACTGGCCTAGTTCCCAGGTGGTTGATGTAGAGTCTCTGAAGTTCTGGATTATGGTTGGTTGTTTTTTTTTTTTTTCAGTAAAACAGCTTTTTTTATTGTGTTTTAAATTTCACTTGAAACTAACAATATTTACAACTTGTCTTATTTTTTTATTTAATACATTTTTTATTATTATTTCAACTTATACAAACTTAATAGGTACACCAGTTACACTTGTCTTATTAAAGTCTAGTGTGTCTTGGTCCTTCTATCGCTTCCTACATATTTTGTTTTAAACATGGGGTTTCATTTATTCCATTCCTGTCTTTACTGTAGTTACATGATATAATTCTTTATAAAATTTAAATTCTGTTGATATTACTATCTGGCAGTTGTAACAGCAACTCTACCTATGTGGTCTTCAATTTTCCTTCATCTTGTAATTTTCGTGTCATCTTTATCATTTTTCCTCTGCCTACAGTTTTAAAGATTTCATTTGGTCACAGATTCTGTTTTTCTGAAAATATAGTGATATTTTAGTGGTAGTGAAAACTTCTAGGTTAAGATTTTCTTTGATTAATAATTTTAGAAATTGCATGTCATTTTTCTATAGGCTAGGGTGAGTGTCACAATTTTCACAATCGTTACTGCAATGGATGTAAGTGTATTTTGCTTGACCTCTTTTCTCTCTTTCTTGAGATCTGTAGAATGTTTAGAACACTTTTCATTCTTTTTCTGAATATGGACTTTTCCTAATGAAATCTCTACTGCTGACTTCTAAAAATTTTTTGGAGTTTCACACATGAATACTGTGAATTTATCATATTTTTCTCATGGTAATCACTAATCCTATTTCTTCCCCCACACAACCTTTTTTCTTCCCTACCAGTCGCCCTACAATTATCAAAGTGTGGCCCACTGAGTTTCATTTGTGTTGCCTTTGCTGTCATGTGCCTGAATACTTGCATGAACATGCATCCTACATTAGTGGGTGTTTGGTTGAGAAAAAGTATCCCCCACTATCAACATCAATCCTCAGCAGTCTTTCAGGGAGGCGTGGGTCCTCTTGACATCTTTCACCTTCTATGGTGAAATGTTGATAGGTCAAGTCCTGTGCAAGTCTTGTGTACACATAAGTACACATAAGCTACAGTGAGTTCATAGGTAAAACTTACTGGTCACTTTTCAGTTGCTGCTTTTTCTTAATTGTCTCTTATCCTTTAGGGTTTCCAGAGACATAGAGAAGAGACATCTGGCCAGCCACATCCTATATCTCGTGATGTTTTATGTCATTTACCCTCTGATTTCATCTTAGACTTCAGGTAATTTTAAAGCATTTTTTCACTACTTTTCTTAGTAAACAGCTTACTGAGATTTGAATTATCTATTTAGATTTTTATTATTTGTGATGATAGGGATCGAACACACGTCTTACACATTTACTACTTAGGTACACCTCCAAGTCACACTGATTTCCTAACTTGTTTTGTATACTCTCTTGAGATTTTCATTTGAACACATTGTTAATATGATCCTAACTAAACATTGATTATCTCTATTTTTGAACTACATTTATTACCCATTCATCACTGTTCTGTAGTACATGTCTGAAGCAAATAATAGCAACAAAGCAAAGAAATAAACAAAATAGAAAAGCAGCCTCATGATCAACTATGGACATGTATTACTGTTGTCTGAAATTATCCTCTTATCACTTTGCTTATTATCTTATGTTTGAATTTTCACGTTTCAGTTGCATGTTCCAAAAGCTTCCAGAAATGTCTCAAAAAGAAAGTTGTATAAGATGGCAGATTTGTGGTAGTATAGGCATATAGCATATGCCATGCCATGGATTTCACCCTCAGCACCACAAAAAAGCAAGTAAACAAACAATCAAAAACATGCAACATTTATTTACTTATTTCCTTACAGCCTTTACAGATGTGGTACTTCTAAATTTCATCATTCCCACACTTTCCATTTTTGTGCTGGGAGTCAGGGAAATGAAGTAGACAACTGGTAGCTCAATGTAGTTCTCTTTCCCAAGATCATAGCCTCTTAATACTGCCTATCTTAAATGTCTTTTAATACATTCAAATAACTATGTATTTCTGTTTATTGATTTGTGTATCTTTCCTTATTGTTCTTAAACATGAACCCATTATACTTGGAAGAGAGATTCCTTTTTCCTTTGCCATCGCAGTAGAGACAAAATAAGTTTTTATTGAGAGAGAGAAAGAGAGAGAGAGACAGAGAGAGAGGGGGAGAGAGAGAGAGAGAGAAACACATTACCTGTTATGATACAAAGTTACTTCCAAATTCAATTTTCTACTTTTACCATGTGAGCTTCTAAGGATCAAAGTCAGGTGGGCAGGTTTGTCAGTAGGTACCTTACCTGCTGTACTATCTCTAAAGGCCCCAAAACAAAACACCTGTTTATGGATTTGAAAGCTCATGCAAGTCTGTCTCACATTTCTCAAGTTAACTTATTGAACTGAAGGATGTTATGTCAAATGACAATCTTTAATTTTTATTCAGGTAAGAGTTATGTTTGAACAATTCCCATATGACAATCATTACTATTATTATCTGCTTCAGAGATCTGCTTCTTCTTCTCAACACCTTTATTATTACAAAGAACTTTCCTAACATCCCATACTGTGTAAGAAAACTTTTTAAGTGTTTTCTGTGTTTCCTTAGGTGAGTTCTCAGTTGCAAGTTTTTCTCAGGATTTGCAATATCTTTTTCCATAATGGCTGGAGGTTCTGGCAGTAGGATTTCACTAGGTATATCAGCTGCCATGGATGGAGACTGACTGTTCCTAGCCAATGGCCACTTTCACAGGGCACATGTATATGGGGGATAGCAATATTTCACTTGATTTTCCTAAATGCAATATTTGTTAGCTAATTGGATACATTTACATTAAAAAAAACAAAAATCGCCCAATTTTCTTTGATTTAGGCAGAGTCACACATAGAAACACTTGTTCTTTCCTAGACCTGAGTTTACTTACATTGGTACTGGAAGACAAATTAGCTGTCAATCAAAATTCTTGTCACACTTTCTGTTACAAATGATAAAATACATACAATAATATTTTATGATGCAAAGACCTAATGCTGCAATAATCTAAACTTCTTTTCAGAAGAGCAAAGGAGCCTTTTTTTGGCTCAACATAACCCTAAAATATAAGATTTTGTTCTACATATAGCATTCCCAGCAAAATTATGCCCTGTCTTTATTGCTTTGTAGAATTCCTTTTGACCTGAATGGTAAAATGCTAGAGATCAATGTCAGCTGTTTCCTAGCAACAAATTAAATGTTAGTACACTCTCAATCCTTTCCTACTTTGGAAACTGTTTATTAAGGTCAAGGTAATTAGCACTACAGGCTGCTAGCCACAGTTGAGAGCTTTTCCTATAAATGTCATGGGATCAATTGTAGGAAAAAGAGGCGATTTATAATTTCACTCATGGCTCCCTTTCATATGGAGTTATTTGTATGTGATCATAGTGGATCATGGCAGTTTTTTCTTAGATTTCTGCTTTAACCATTAATAATCAAATACTACTAGAACATTTGGTGTTGGGCCAAATGGATAATTCTATTCTTTTAGGTCTATCTTTGTGTGAAGGATTTCATGAAATGACAACAGCCATTCTAAAACCAAATTGAAAAAAAAAATGCTTCAGAAGGAACATTAGAAAGTGGTTTTGCATGGGTAAAATCTATTTGTGAGACAAAACATCCTTTGTTAGGTCAAATACAATACACCCTTCCTTCTGGGGTCTACCCTTGGTCCATTAGTTCCCAATTTTTAATTTAAACTGCAGAACAATGCACTGAAAACAACCTACAATTTTCCGGGGTCCAAAAATAAAGTGAAATCACCAACTCTATTTTGATAATGGAAAAACACTTTCTTGCTTCTCAGTAGTAAGTCGGCTGAAGTGTTAGAAGAAATCTATTATGTGTCTATTTTCTGATGAATCATATACAGAAAAACAACTTTGAACTACTCTTTTCACAAGCATTGACAAACACCCTTCTAGAAATCGTGTGTTGTTCAAAATAAGCCTCTGGAAATCAAAATCAAAGACATTTCCAAAGTTCTTTTCCAAAGTTGTTTATCACAAGACAAGATAATAGAAGTTTAAAACAGGAGATCTCAAATAAAAAAATAAACAGTGTTAAGGTTTAATTTGGAAGAGAGATATGCAATATAACAGTGTTCTTTTCTAAAGTAAGTCCCAGAGGAAATTAATATGAAGACTCAAGCCTGATTTTGAATAATTGGTGTGACATAGACAACTGCTCCACATTGGATGAAATACTTTCAAGTATCATCTCAGGTCGCAGGGCAGAATGATAACTTACATTGATTTGGTTTCAATTGCTTCCCTCAGAAAGTTTGGGTATGTTTAATGAACTTTTTTCCTTCTTTAAATAGCATAGGTGACTGAATAACATAAAAACAGAGACCAGTAGATATTTAGCTCTTATACTCAACAACTTTAAATTAAACTGTAATAAAGATCTTGTGGTATCTAAGAAGGATTTATTTCCCAAATTTTCTGTATTGGATGTCTGGCCACTATGATGTAAAATTGGGAGCTAGTATGGAACCTTTAAAAAATTGAACATAGTAGGTGATATTTAGGTTCATTATGGGAGTGCCCCTAGAAGGATAAGGCAACTCTTCAGATCTTCTTATCTATTATAAAATATTGAGTCTGGTTATTCCCACCTTCTTATCTGTAATGTGAATGTCTACAGTTGCAGTTTACTTCTTCACAGTGCCTTTTGGATAGGGAAATAAGACCAAGAGAAATGCTCCCAAGAACACTGTACCACATTATTTAGATGTTCAGCCTCCAAAACTGGAAGAAATGTATTTTTCTTTAAAATTATAGCCTATTTCAGCCAACCCATTATAACAATTCAAAGCTGACTAACGCAATAGTTATTTATTAAGTACCATACTGTTGTAATAAATCTTCAACATCCAATAACTTTGTACACAGAGGAGTTGTAACTATGTTACTGAAAATATTCTGATCTAACAGTACTAATGTTCATTTTATAGAGGGGAAATTTCAGATAATTTCTATATATATTGTAATATAATTTTTATAACTTTGCTCAAAAATAAATCGTGTGGGCACTAAAATTAAATGAAAATTATATAAACCAAGATGAAGTAATTTATAAAAAATCAACAAATCATGTTCCTCTGAATCATATGAAAATATTTCTTTAAAATTTTGACAGAAATATCTATGGAGAGACATCTTTAGTGTAGGCAGAATGTATAATTTATAGGTTTAAAGGAACAAAAAACTCCATTCAAAAAGTCAAAACTATATCTCCAAAGGAATATTCACAACAAAATGTGACATTATCTTTTTGTGTCTAATAATTCAGGACAAACACGGTATTAAAACTTCTAATGAAACACTGAATGCATTATGATGGTCACTAACATACATAACATGGTATGTTCAAGAAATTCAAATGAAAACATCCAGAATAATTTTTTTTTGTTAAAGAAGGACACCTACCTTTTATTTCATGTTGGCTTGCCTCTCGTCTCCTTTCTAGTTCTTTTCTGTCATAATTTAGTCTTTTTAAGCACATAATTCCATACTGTAAACTTGTTCTGTTTTCAGAAATAAAAAATACATTAAATTTATTCATCAAGTTAGGAATCTTCAATGTTTAGGTAGAATAAAATCCAGGCATTTTATCTAGGAAACCAGATTCAGATTCACAACTGCATTGTTTAATATTGGAAAGGAATGCATCCATACTTATCATAGAAATACAATGTTTCTGAAAAGTAGAAAAGGATATTTGCATATTAAGAAAGAAGATAGTTGTGAAAATAATCATAGGTAGTATTATTCATCATGTGTCTTTACCTACTATTTTGCTATTTCTATATTGTATGTCAGCAAATGAATATTTTTTATTTTCTTCATAAAGTCAATTTTTCGAAGATGGAAAGAACCTTATAGGAAATAAGTACTCTCGGTGAGTTCTTATGGCTTGTGAGAACAGTACATAAAACAGGGGTAAGGAAATAATAAAAATAGAATACAAATCATCATAAAAGCCAAAGCACTAATGGCTAGAGAAATGTGGAGAGAGCAAGTCACATACTATTTAGAAAGTGTGCAAAAAGGGAGCTGCGGAGAGCAGAGCACTGAGTGGTCCACAGATGACCAGATGGCAGAGAAGTGGTGGGTTGTAAAGGGAGAGGGAACATCATGCACTGCACTGCACTGCGGTAATGCTGGTGAAATCTCAGGGGCGTGGTGATAATTCGCACAGAAATCAAAACTGGGAACTAAGGAAGAATGCAGCTATGTACAGAGAATGGAGCTGTATTAAAGCACGCCTTGCACTTCATGTGTGAGATATATCCATGGGAATGAAAAGTACTGGGAAATTTTAGAGGGACAGAATGATAAGCATGTGCTGCTTCTGTTGCAAAGAGAGCTGAATGATCTCATAGAGACATAGGGAAATAGCTAATCCTAAGAGTTAGGAAAACCAATCAGGAAAACACAGATATAAGTATAGAAAAAGCATTTAGAGATGTCCAGAGGGAAGAAATTAAAAAGATTTTCAATAGTAGAAAGATTGTAGAAGAGTATGATAGGAAGAGTTATAAAAGGGCTTCTATGCTTAAGAGTGAAGGTTATTGGTAATCACAGATTCATTTAGCAACAGACATGTGTTTTGATGTGTTGACTTCATCTATAATCTATTCATTTTAATAACAATGTTAATGCCAGTGTCTGAGAGTATGAAAAAGAAAAAGAAAACAAATGTGTAGTAGGTAAGTGTTATGCACAGAATCACACCCCTCCTCCTTCCAAATGTATATGTTGAAACTCTCACTCCCAGAAATTCAGGATGTGACTGTATTTGGAGACAGGACTTTTAAAGAAGTAATTAAGTCAAATGAGATCATTAGAGTAGAACCAAATCTAGTCTGATTTGTGTCCTTATAAGCAGTGGGACTGTAAACAACCGTAGACAGTAAGAATGTGCACTAGCAGAGAAATGGCCACATGAGGACACAGAAGGAAAGTAGGTTGTCTCTAAAGAAACCAGACTACTGCAAAGCTTGCCTTCAGTCTCTAGCAAGTTCAAGGCTGCAAGGTGACAATATTGTATTTATCACAGATCATTGAAAGCTCATTTCACCTGCTAAATAATCTCATAAAAGAAGACTACATTATTCCTTTATCCTAGCAGCTTTTTAGCAAAAATCAGTATTTTTTACTATCAAAACCAAAATATTATCAAGCAAAACCACTAAGTGACTTATATAAAAATCACGAGCATGCCCTTTTTAGATGCATTTCCTCTCAAAGTTTTTCTAGTATGTCCTTAGATTACATAATTTATAATGAAATAAGTTGGTAAGGTTGAAACAAAAAATATTTGCTTATTCTTCATAAATAAATGTCTAACATAAAAGTATTATAAAAATTAAAGCATAGACTTTCATAAAATTGCAGCCAAAGGGAAAAACATGAGAAAAAATTTCTGCATGTACATTTGCATAAACTTTAGAAATATAAACACAGTACATTACAGAAATCCTGCAATTTATTTCATGAATAACTTTTTGAAAATAGATGATTGCAGATCTTTTGGTTAGCATCTATTCATCTATTTTTGTGTCATAAGGCACACATTATTTACAGCATCTAGATAGATATTCTTTGTCAAAAACCTACCGATGGAAGCTATCCACCATTTTCAGATGGACCCGAAGATCTTTCTTTGTCAGGTGGTCTAACATTCTTGCATCTACCAAGCACTCCATGAAGTAACTTCTGTATTGAGGTAACCCCAGGCTGGGAAGCCATTCATTTCCAATCCATTCATGGTTCATATCTCCATAAGCCAGGGTCTGTAGAAAGACCGGACACTAGAATTGTTTTATAGCAGTCAAGTTTCTTAACCAATAAAAGAAAATGGTAAATGATGGGAAGTAATCATTATTATAACTGATATTTCAATACTCTGATACATGTGAAAATAAGGCATAAGTAATATTTTACCTGTAAGAATTTTATCTACTTTGCCATAAAATGGAACTCTTCATAATTCACCAAGAATTTACCCATAGAAACAATTAAATTTATTATTATTATTTCGTATGTATGTCTGTGTGTGTCTTTCCGCATAAGAAGGCAATGAGTATGCCCGTAGAGGTCCCAGGGTAACTTCAGAGTCATCCTGCATAGATTCTACCTCCTTTGTGATTCACTTTGGGATTTTCCAGGCTCTGCCTTCCAGAAATAGAGTGCTGGGTACTGCCATTTCCTCATGGTATTTTTACATAAGATCTAGGACCCAAACTCAGGTCCTTCTGCTTTCCAGGCACAGTCTTAAATCCTGAGCCATCTCTCCATCCCTGAAACCATTAACCTTAATATTCTAAAATGGAATCGAATTTTTACCAAATATGTATTTTTTTTAATAAAGTGATTTTAGCTGTGTTAATGCATTCTGAGTTTAAGATCTCATATTATACTGGTAGGTTCATTTTCTTGGTATAGTACTTCATTTTTTCCCTGTTGTCAATGCTTCTAGTGATGTTGCTAGTGCACAATGACAAACCTTGATGTGAAACAGAAATCTCAGAAAGCAAATGAAGGAAAGGGCAATGAGATGAAAGACAAGATGTTGAGGGCTGTATATCAAAGTTATTTTTGTCCCTGAAAGAGTATGAAACCAGTATTCCTTTAAGATTCCCCAAAAAAAAAATCAAAACTTAGTCTAGGAATCTATCCGTTTAGATTTTTAGTTTAAAAAGGAGAAAAATTGTGATGAACTAACATTTTTTATTGCAAAATGTGATCTGATAATTTCAACTGACCTTCAAAACAGCTAAAATGAGAACCAACATCAACATCATCACTACTAAACCCATACTTTAAAGCAAAAGATAATTACACTATTATTTTTTGGAAAATTGCCCACTGAGTTCCTTGTCATCCTAAATATTCACAATTCTAACATAAAAACCCTGTGAAAGTCTAGATGTTCTTGCTTAAGAATTAAGAGGTTCACACTAAATTCAAAATCGATTATAACCTGAAGCTTCGCCATGTTTATATACAGGTCCTTAAGTAACTATAAAAATGTATCTTTTCTATTCTATTATCTTGGTTACCTAACATGTATTTATGATGAAGGGAAGTTGTTCTCTTTGCAGACACATATATTAATTCACATTTTAATACCTATCCCCTATAGCTAACTTAGTTTTGAAAGTGACCTACTTCTGCCTCACACTTGAAGTGGTAGTATCTTTGCCTCACACACTGACCCTCACATATTTTGTATGAGGACTTAAAACACTTGGAACACCAAATAACTATTTGTAAAAATTTTCCCCTTTAATTCAATTTGAACTATATATTGTCCCAATTATATTCACCAATATTGAAATGATAATCATCTTAGTTGCACGGAATTTTAAAAAATACATATAATGCTAGCCATGATACAGAGTAAGTCTATATTAAGTATATATAAGACATATATCAGCCTAATTGCTAGGTAATGATTTAAAATATTATGACTTATATTAATTTTCTAATTTATATCCTAATAGCCTATTATGTCTTAAAGCATATGAATTTCCTACCTGGGCCCAGCTTCCTTCCTCAGATTCTTTCTGTGTTAGCAGCAGGAAGTGATTAATAAAGCAGGTAAACATAAATTAATTTCAAATGCAGTAAGATATATTTACCAGATAGCATCACTTAAATGTTGCATGCTAATTGTCATGACATAGGCAGATATATATGTAGATTCTTATATCGATTCTGCTTCCCAGATCAAAAGCATATAATATGCTTTTAATTAAATTCTACTTAAAATATACATATATATATATATATAGAGAGAGAGAGAGATATAATGTATATTCAGGGATATTGCAAACATCTGACTGGACACTTCTTAAAGCTATTTGAATTTTCTAACTTAATACAAATGTATTATCATGCACACATACATGTGATAAAGAAATGTTTTACCAAAAAAAATACCATTCTAGCAGAATTTTGTGTGGATCAAGTACATTTCATCAGTAACCAACCAAACAAAACAAAACATGCATTAAGTGCTAAACTGAAATTGGAGTTACTATGTGAAATTTGCATTGTTTTACTATTTCATAAATGTCTAGGTACTCAATTTGAAGGGAATTTAAATTTAAAACAAGTTACTAATGTTAAAAATAAATGGCAGAATGAATTTTGCTACTTCACAGAAAAATGACTGCATAATATCATATTTTAAAAGTGTTGATTACAGTCTTCAAAAATTTATTTAAAACTGTGTTTTAAATACCAAATGAATATAACACTACATTTTTTTGGTCAAGTTCTATGTGTGGGATGTTGTAAAACCACAAGAAATTACATAAATATAATATTAAAAATCATGATTTAACCTGAGCTTTTCTAAAAGGAGCTTAGTTGGGTTTAATAACATGGGTAATACATTGGCTATGTTCTGATCTAAGACATATTGATTATCAAAAAGGGCTGACAAATGTATAAACAACATTTTATTAAATTAATGATTTATATTCATATATTACAAATTTACAGACTCTTACAATGATAGCCACATGGCAATCTAACATTGCATCAGTTAAAAAGGGTCAAATAGAAATTCTAAAATAAAAGTGTTACAAAAAATTTAGTTGCATTTACATGTAACTATACAAAGATACCCCATTTCTCTGATCTACAGTAAATAAATTAGCTCACATTCTTTTCCCCAAAATAACAGCAACATAATGTTTATTCAATGTCCAACGAAGGTATGAAGACTAACCGTTTTTGCTGGAGCTGCAAGATTTTCCATTTCTTCATGGGTCACCCAAACGTTACCTGAAGGCTAGTGAGGAAGCCGAAGGGTAGCAGTGGAATCCAGGAGGGAAAGCAGTGAGGGAAGAAAAAGGAGCACCTCTCAATCAACAGCATCACTGTTCGCCACAGTGCCCGTGACCTACACACACATGGTAGCAGCCTGAGTAGACTGCCCGCAATCCCTTTTCCTTATTCATAGGACTATACGGGTAGGGTATGCTGTGAAAGGAGTAGTTTTAAAACAGTTCTGTGGTAATTAACAAAAACCACAGGCATGGTAGATAGAACTACATTACAGAATATGGCCATCTGATTCATTTTTGCAATAATGAACTGATTATTAAATGATGCTATTTTATATTGTCTTCAAAACAGGACAATACAATGTACTTTGTTGTTAATCACAAATTCCATTTACCTAACCTTGATTCATCAGTGACTTCAGAAAGAGTAAAACAACTGTTGGCAGACATTCTTGTAGTCTATCTAGTAACTAGTAGCCAGTTTGCCAGATGATTTTTGTAACTTAGTAAATACATTATTTCCTGTATGCTTGTAAATATAAAAGTAGTGGAACATTATTTTTGAATAAAATATATTTCTCAGGCTTACTAGTCACTTTCAAATTAAAGAAAAATTACATATTTCCATATTCTCAGGAGTATCCTACAAATCATAATTTTTTTCTTATAGGGGTGGGGATAGATCCCTTAGCCTTGTGCACATCAGGCGAGAGTTTTACCAGAGAGCCGTATTTCTTAGCCACATGTACATGTGGATGAATATACACATAATTAAATATATCTCTACTAAATTAGAAATCTCTATTTATTTTAAATAAGAATATTGAAATTAGTTTTGTATAGTGCATAATCAATAAATTGATCTAAAACCTACTTAATATCATGAGATTCTGAATATCACTTAAAGTACCCTTCCATAGAAACCTTTTTCCATCAAGTTCTAGCACTTTCCAAAGAAGTCCTTGAGTAAACTGCAAGACTTATAAAGCACAACAATGAAATTTACATCCAACTATTACTACTTAATTGCTAGTTTTCTAGTTTACAAGGTTCTGAAGCAGCAAATGTGATGCCTGAATATCACAAAGCAGTAATATAATTGACTAGACTATTCTATTCTTTATATACTATCATGTTTGTTTTTCCTTTTATTAAAGTAATATAATTCAGCATAATTTGAAAAGTAATTATATAGAAATTAAACTGATGAGCATAATTTAAGATAGGTAATATCTCACATAAACAATATAAGTGTACCATATATTATACCATATATTAATATATATGGTATGAACCTACCATATATGATATATATGAAAGATCTATAATAAAGATACATGATTGTATTCAAAATGGGAAAAAATTAGAGAGAATTCTAAGTGTATGTAGAGTTCTCAATCTTTGTTTTAAAACCTTTTACTATATCCCATCTTTTCCCATAAAATGAACTCATGTACAGCCATAATTCACAATTGGAATATGGAAGCCATCTTATCATCTCAAACTGATTCCTATAACTTCTACTATGATTGTGAATCCATATAATGACAGTATTATTCCTTACATAAGAGCTTTGACTTGGCACACTGAATTCTTTTTTGTGGGTTCTCCCAAAATCTGTCGTGACCAGAATGTTACAGTATTTTGAGATGGGTAACAATTTAGAAACTATGGATTTATTTTCTCTTTGCTGGCAAACATATATTATTCTAGAACCATTTGCTAAGTTATGGCTGCCACACTTCAAGAAGTTGCTCTTAGATGTTCAACATTTATGTGCAGGTCTGCTTTTGTGAAACATTATTTTCCCTTATAATCTTGCAAAGTTTCCCAAAATATAGCTTCCGGGCAATACAATGAGTATGTGGTTGTGATATTAGTTGGAGGTTTTTCTCAGCTTATTAATCACCTAGCTTATTAATCATTAAATCAGATGCCTTTTTCATTCATATCACCATGTCTTTAAAGGATGTAATGAGTGTGTCTTGAAGAAAGGATAAGAGCCAGAAAGTTTTGGAGAAGAGCATCTTCAGCAGATCTTGAGTAGATACCTTGACCAACCAAATCACACTTATACCTTGAAACCAAAGATAAAGAAAGTACCAAAAGTAGGTTAGAAGACCTTTAATGGCAGATATCAAAGAGTCTGTGTTTTTTCTGGAAGCACTTTAGTATTCTGTACTTAGTACCACACATATCAATTTATGCTCAATCGTGAAATATCTGACTCAGGTAATGCAAGTCAACAGTCATTGTTTTATGGTCATTATCATAGCCCAGGTGATTTAAAAAGTTTGCAAATGCAATTTACAAATTATCAAAAAGAGGCTTCACTGCTCATAAGTCTACTTTTGAGTAGCTTCTGTAGGATGGTTGCAAAACTTCTTTACACCTCAAATTCTTTATTTCTTAAGCAAAATGTAAAGTGTAGGAAATATATCAAAAAGTTTAAATTGTAGCATTGTGAAAGTTGAGTTTCATCTTGACTATCGAGAACTGTCTTTAGACACATTTATTTTGTTATATATTTATTTTTATTTCCACTCATACAGACTTAACAGGTACACCCGTCCCCTCCCTCCCTCTGACCTCCCACTGCCCTGTGCCCTCTCCCCTCCCCTCCCTCCCCGTCCCCCAGTGCCTCCCCCTCCCATCCCCGGAGCATTCTTAAATGTGCGTGCCCAACTCTCCTCTGGGTCCTCCTCTCCGATGAGGTGCAAGGACCCAGTGGCATTTCCCAGAACCCTTTCCTGTTTAGACACATTTATGAACAATTATTTTGTTAAGGCAAGCTTCTGAACAAGCCTGAAGAACTAGCCCAGAGAGGGTGGAATCTTTCCCTAGGCAGGTGGACAAGACAGAAAGAGAATTGGTTGGCTTTTGCAGACTGGCAAGCTAAAATATTTTCTTTGGTCGTGTCCATCTCCATGCTTTTCCTGTGAATTTGATATGACCTTTTACTATGGCTTGTTATGCTCATATGAATTCTCCTACTATCATAATCATAAACTGAAATAAACAGTTCCCTCGTTACTCTAAATTGTTTAGGTCACGTATTTGTCATAGCCACAAATTTCGAAACTAGGATGGTATGGCATAACACTAGAATGGAACTAGGAATAGAAGCAAGACAGATCCAAGGTTAGAGGAGTGTTAGGTTGACACCAGATACCAAGCATCTCTAAGTCTGTGCTTAGCTCTTCTTAGTGCAGATAGGGAATGTGCTAAGAGATTATCAAGTGAAAACTGAGAGGAAAATTCCTAATGGATGCTCAGAATTCAAGACTTTGCTCAGTTAAATCATCCAAGAAAGAGTTATGAGAGAAGAATAAATACTGCATTAATTTCAGGAATAACTCATGAACATTAATTAGTGGAAATTAATTAGTTCTCTTGCTGACAGAGATTCAGGATAAGTAAATCAGCCAGATGTCAAGAAATCCTAACTCTCATCTTACTGAAAGTAAGTTCTGTAACTACCTCAGTCAGTTTGAAATATTTATATTTACTTGACAACTGAATTACAAGGTAAACTAATTACATTTAACATTTAATCCTAAATGGATTGTTTTGCTACTTTGGGGAGAAATCATTCTTCTTATAGGTCTTAGATTTACTCCACCATGAATGAGATGTATGAGGATGATAAGGATGAAAAAAGAACCAAACGAGGCTGAAAGAACACAGTGATGGCTAAAAGTGGTGCAGTGCAGGTAGCAAGAGACATTTCTGAGAAACGGAGCGAGAGAGCACAAGGTCATGCCACCTTATATGAGTCATGTAACTTCTTCACATTTGTTTTCTGCTCCAATAAAACAAACATAATAAAATCACTACTTCGTAGTGTGACTTAGACGACATTACATATAATAGACTTTCATAACAGTAGCTTGCCTTTAATAACTTATTGACAATAGCTATGGTGTATTTTCAAAACTAGTTCTATTTGAAACCTCAACCCAATCAGCTGTTCTCTTCTACTGATGCCCTCGATTTCCCATACACACTGGGCTGCTTTCTAACCATATGCATTGCAGTTTTGCAGAAATATTGAATTTGTAGTTGCTAAAAATCACTTGCATTTATTTTAGAACCTATTTATTTCCACTCTAGTAGCTTTCTTTGGCCTTGAAAAATTTATAGATGCAACATAACAAAAGGAAATTAAATTTTGACCATATATGCACACTATATTGAATTATTTTAAAAAAGAGAAAATCATGGTAAATTTCAAAATACTGTACTAGTGAAATGCAATTTTGTCAAAGTTTTGAGAAGAAATTGCAATTGTCTAGAAGAATTTAGTACTTTTGGACTTAGAGTTATTACTTAAAAATAAAAGAAAATGAACACTATAAAATATGGAGATGGCTAACAATATATGATATTATTAATGAAAGATAATTTGGAACTTCAGACTTTTGAAACATGGTCAAAGAGAAACTAGATGCTATATTTAAATTCCTAAATGTCAAAATATTCACACATGTTTGATTTATATAATAATTTATTTGAAAAATATTCTTACTTTCCATATCCCTCTTGAACTAGATTTCAATTAATTGATATCCCTATTCAATCATATAAGGAAGGTTAGGGTTGCACCAAGGAATCAGTGATGTTATGTTCCTGTTGGATCTGATCTATTCCATGTAGACTTGAAAGGAGGCAGAGCAAGAGAGTGTTTATCAGTTACAAACAGCAAAAACACCTAACTACATTGACATTTTCTCTAAAGGACTTGTGAATTAAAAAGATATAGTTAGCAAAGGAACATAGCAAGAAGACATCCTTTTATGATCTTAACTAATATCAGTATTCCCAGAGGTAGTAATATGCCTTGTAGTAACAACTCATATTTTCTAAGTATCTTTGTGTGTGTGTGTGTGTGTGTGTGTGTGTGTGTGTGTGTGTGTGTGCGTATGAGTGTGTGTGTGTGGGTAGGAGTATCTTTATGTATATGTATGTGGGGAGTATATAGAGAGGGGAATACTTGAATGTATGTGTCTGTGGAGTCCCAAGGATGACTTCAGCAATCACCCTAAATTGCCAAACCTCCTTATTGCTTTTCTCTGAGGCTTCACAGGCTTCACTTCCACCTTCACCAAGCCAAAAATGCAGTCCAATGTAATGTCTGTCCATATTCTTATGTGGGATCTAGGATCCAAACTCAGGTCCTTTTGCTTGCAAGGCAAAGGTTTTAAACCCTAAGCTATCTTTCCAGTCCCCTAAACATAAATCTTAATAAATAAAGTACATATGTAAAATATGTTCATTTACCTTATAAATTGGATTATTTTTTGTGCTCAGGCTAGTGAGGAGCCTTTGAGTTTTATCAGAATATGAATTTACCTTGTAAAACTGGTTGGCCTAGGAGTCAATAGTTAGCTGAAGCTGGCCTGAAACTTACATGATGTCTCCGACTAGCCTGGAACTAAAGATCACCTGTACCAAGACTGGGGGGGCCACACAAGGGATACCCCTTGTAAGGAGTCTTAGGCAAGCAACTGCTAAAATGCAATCCATAGTTCAATGTGCTTTGCTTTGTTTTGTTTTTGATATTGTGTCTCATGTATCCTAAGTTAGCTTCCAACTTGCTACATACCAGAGAATGACCTTGAACTCTTGGTCTTTCTCTCTCTACCTTTTACTTGCTGAGAGTACAGGTAGACAGGCTTATGTTTGCTGGGGTCAGAACCAAGGGCTTCTTACATGTTGGACAAATATTAAGCAAATGGAGCTGCATCCCAAATCTTGATCATTATGTTTTCAATGAGAATTTTATATGACACTTTTGTTGTTCAAAGCAAATAATATTTGAAATACATTAGAAATGATTAAATTATTTCATGAAGATGGAGTATGAAACAGAAAAATTATCCAGTAGGGGAGTTTTGAAGGCATAGAGACACAACAGCTTATCTTCTATATTTTTCATCAATATTTGTAAAATTTTTGAAAGCCTTGTGCAGAAAGGGATTATGTTAATTGAAAAAAGCAGAAATCCCTATAATTCAATGGAAACACCATATAGGTTCTGAAGAAATCATAAAGCTGATAGAAAATACAAAAGCTTCACTTTACTAGTAATTTTATATTTGAAATTTGCAGAGAAAATAATTGTTGACTAAGAAATAGGAAATGGTAAGAGAATTTGGCATGCCAAATGCAAAAGTGTTAAGAAAATCAATTCTTTGTATGCAAACAATGCTATGGAATGAAACAACTTGCAAAACATGTAATGGTTCACACATACTTAATATATAAAAACCATTAAATAAGTAAAATGCTTAAAATGGAAATTTGCTTTATTATATAAATTTGGCACTTCCATAGGGAAGATATGCAGAAGATATAAACTTTTATCCACTTAATATTTAATGAAAAGAAGGTCACATTTATGTTTTATTTGTAGGTTTTGAAAAACAAGTGTCAATCACCATATGTGAAGTAATGCATTTTAGTAAAATGACAGAAAAAATTAGAAAGTTTATTTTAAAATTTAAGAGTAAAAAATTACTGTAATATAAATTTTCCCTACAATCACCATTTTGTTTTCATTCTTTTGTTTTTTCTGTATTTTAGCAATATTATATGTTTTGTTTAGTATCTGAATATAATAAAATATTGTATGATATGAATCATTCATACCTTGCCTTATAAGCAATTATTTGGTTTCTTAAATATTTGCAATGAGTTTATGTGTCTTCTTCCCCTATTAACCATCTGGAGGCACCTCTTATGTCCCATCCCATATGTTGTCCTTTCCAGCCATTATCCCTCCAACTCCCTCATTCTCCTACAGGTATGATGCATTGGGATAGAGGTGCTGGTAAGAGCCAGGTACCCACGGGGCATGCAAGGACCATTAGTAAGCAAGCAAATTGTGGAATGAAGGAGCTCCATCTCTCCTCTCTAGTATCAGTCCCAAACCAGCTCACAGGTTATCTCCTGATATCCTTCCTCTTCTATGACAAACTATTGGTAGATAGCTAGTGTGGTCGAAGTAGACATCTCTGCCTTGAACTCTTGGGTACAGCAGTCTTGATATGAATTGTTTCTGTGTGGCAGTCCCTCTCCCCAACATAATGCTTTTACATTCTAACAGCTTATTCTACCAAGCAATTCCTTTTATTTTTCTCCCACATTTTATTTTTTTCCTAATCATACAACTCAATAGGTACCTTGTCCTCTTCCTTCCTCCTCCCATCCACAGTCATTCCCCCTTCTTCCCTTCTTTTCATCCCCCTTTCTCCCTCCCATCCCCTGGAGCATCCTTTTGTGTGAATCCCAAACCTCCCTCTGAGTCCTCCACCCTGGTGAGGGTTCAGGACTCAATGGCATAGCCCAGAGCCCCTTCTTGGGCTCCCCTTTAGTATGGGAACTCCATACTATTGTCTCTAAGGATACTACTGCCTGGAGCCTTTTCCCCTGTGATCCATGCTAGACTTTGGGGGGTCCCTGATATGTTAGCCATTGTGCAAGTCAGGCAAAGTTCAATTCTGGCTGCTGCAGCCCTAACTTGTATGGAGTATGTTACATAGCAGCTGGTCCTCCCCACCTTTAGCCATTTACAATCTTGCCACTACCCTCTTCTGCAAGGTTCCCTGAGCTTTAGGATGGGAAGAGATTTGACTGGTCTTATTCGAGGTGATTAATGTAAGGTCTTTGGTGTTCTGAATTATGGTTTGCTATTGTTTTCAGTTTTGCTTTTCCTGTACCGCCCTTGGCTGCATCCTGATTGGTACTGAAGGTCAGCTCCTAACCAAAGATAAAAGACTGTTCGAACGAGGATCTTAATATAAGAGGATACTCAAAGGTAGATGGAAGAATAGGAGTAATACACAGCAGTGCGGGGGGTTCAGCAATTCCTTTTTGAAGATTACTTGACCAGAGTGGCTTCTCCTTTCCTGGTACTTTGGTTCCCTTTCCCTTGTGGGAGTCACATTTTTTTAGCTTATACTGAGCATACTAGACAACATACTTTCATTAGTTTACTTATTGTCTCTGCACTTAGAACCTTTCATGTTTAACATCCTTTGCAATTGTGGCTGGAATGACATCTCCAAAAATGATTTTATAACATGAATATTTATGTAACTACAATTGGCAAGACAATAATCAAAGGTCTGGGGCAAAACAATTCTTGCCTAATCTAGTGGGTGATTCACCAGAGAAGAGATCATTTTAAAATGACTTCAGAAACTACTCAGAAGCTAAACAGTGATAACTCAATAGAAACAGTGTTTACCAGGGCTGGAGAAATGTCTTAGGGGTTAAGACTCTGTCTTGCAGATATGGTGGCAGCCTGTACATTTCTGGCCCTGGTGGGCAGAGCCTGGGAAATCCCAGAGCAAAGCAAAAAGGAGGTAGAAACAATTCAGGATGATTCTTAAAGTCATCCTTGGTCCTCCATAGGGACACATAGTGCTCTGAAACACACACACACACACACACACATACACACACACACACACACACACAATTTAATTATTATTTTTTTAAATAAAAAAGAAACAGTGCTTGCTATCTGTGGAACAGGACAGCCAAAAGATTGCTCAGATTACAATATTTCAGTGTGGCAGTTCTCCCACCGCGCCCGCCCGCGGGTTGCAGCAGTTCGGGCGCCTGAGCCAGCTGAGCGAGCGCATCTTCCTGACTGCCCCGCAGCATCGCTCGCGCAGCCAAGATGCCCAAGAGGAAGGTTGGCTCCGAGGATGGCGCCAAAGAGGAGCCCAAGCGCAGATCGGCGCGGTTGTCGGCCAAACCCACTCCCGCCAAAGTGGAATCGAAGCCGAAAAAGGCCGAGGAAAAGGGGATGGGGAGGGGGAGGGGAGGGGAGGGCTGGCACAGGGCGGTGGGAGGTTGGAGGGAGGGAGGGGACCTGTGTACCTGCTAAGTTTGTCTTCAGACAAAAAGGTACAAGCAAAAAGGGAAGCGAGGAGCGAAGGGAAAGCAGGCTGCGGTGACTGACCCAGAAAGTAAAGCGGATCTGCCTGCAGAAAAGGGAGAGACCAAAACCCAGGAGAGCACGGCCTCCGATGATATGGATGAGAAAGAAGCCAAGTCTGACTAATCCCGTGCTGTGTCCGCAGTGGTCCCTGTCTCCCTTCTTGTACAATCCAGAGGAATATTTTTATCGACTATTTTGTAAATGTGAATTTTTAAGTAGCTCTAGAAACATTTTTAAAAAGGAGGGAATCCCACCTCATCCGATTTTTTAAGTGTAAATGGTTTTTTTAAGAGGTGAAATCATTGGCTGGTTGTTTATTTTTTGGTACAACCAGAAAATAATGGGCACCAAATCGAGGCAGCTTCCACTGTCTTGGTGTCGGTGCAACATTCCGTAGTGGGTTAGTTTTCTATCCTGCAATACAAAGAGTTCTGGGCGGCAGTGGGCGTCTCAGTTGTGCAGTTGTGTTCTGGGTATTTTCATCTGTCTAGTCCCGTGTTTTCTAGTAGAGCTGTTTTCTAAAGAAACCACTCCTTGCTGGCTACCGGTCAGAACTGCCCTGTGTAATATCTCTCTGGTAGTCGTGCGGTTTCCTAGTCATGTTGCTGATGTGCTGTGAACAAGCCAACCTCTGAGTAATATGTGTGATGAGGATGAATGGGCGGAGTCAGGACCATTGGCGCTTGATGGAAAATGGTCTCTGAGGTGGAATCCAGACATCCTTGGAATAACTGTTTTGTGAAACACAATGTGTGGCTTTTTAGATTTTTCAGTACATGTGTTAAGAGTTGTGTACGAATTGAAATGTCTGTGGACTGATCCTCAACCAATAAACATCAATTATAAAAAAAAAACAACAATATTTCATTGTGGTCCCACATTTATTCTGAGAAGCCCATGATGTTTAGACATCAGAAAAGTGATCATTTACAAGTGATGGGGTATGATCTCACCAGAAGGGGACAGCATATAGTCTGGAAGATAAAAAGTAATCATTTTGCAAATGGGTGATTGACCCCTCCCTCACTGCGGTTTCCTACTTTTATTACATCTACCTTTGAATATACTCTTATAACCTCTAGTTTAACAGCTTTCTATCTCTGGCCAGGGGGTGACATCCAATACCCATCAGGATGGAGTGAAGGGCATTGCAGGAGCAGCAAAACTGAAAAAAAAAATCAACAAACCATAATCCATACTTCAGAGACTCTATATCAACCACCTGGAACTAGGCCAGCCTAATCTCTCCCCATCCTGAAACTCAGGGAAATTTGTAGAAGAGGGGGTGGTAAGACTGTAAGGGGACAAGGATGGGAGGAAAAATGATATGCAAGATATTCTATATAAGTTAGGGCCGAAGCAATCATAATTGGACTTTGCATGCCCTGCACAATGTCCAACACACTATTGACCCCACAAAGTCTAGCATTTGCTAAAGGCACTAGGATCCTTGGAGGCAAGGGATTGACAGCCCCAGTAGTGTTCCTATGCTTAAGGGGAACACTGGAAAGGGTTCTGGGAAATGCCACTAGGTCCTTGCAACTCATGGGAGAGGAGGACCCAGAGTAAAGTTTGGCATGCATATTAAAGGATGCTCCAGGGATGGGAGGGGGAGGTACTAGGGGATGGGGAGAGGGAGGGGAGGGGGGCACAGGGCGGTGGGAGGTTGGAGGGAGGGAGGGGACCTGTGTACCTGCTAAGTTTGTATGAGTGGAAATAAAAAAAAAGAAAACTGCAGTGCACTTCATGGGCTCTACAGGGAGTATTTGATATGAAAGGCAAAGGACTAGAAATCAAGAATGAGGAACCTTGAGTTTATTTATGCAAAATGATCTGTGTAATCAGAAAGTGCTGGTAAACAGTATAAAGATGTCATCTATATCTTCTTGGACAGAACATTATATTTCCCAGCCAACATTCCCCATTTCTTCTGGGTCAACAGATTTTCCCAGCCAATGCCATGTTTGTAACAGAATCCATTGATATCAATAAGACTTTGGTCTTTCAGGTGATAGCCACAGATGAGGGATTCATGAAGCTCAGAGTCACCCACAAAGAGTAAATCCCAGATTCTATGATATTTAATAATTAAAAAAAACTTTTCTGAGATATTGCATAGAGGGATCCCTAAATGAAAGTGTGTTAGGAAGGTTTTTACCGTGAAATGGAAGGAATGTTCTAGGCAGAAACACTCCCAAAAAAGAACAAATGGAATCTCATAACTAGCTTAGAAGATCCAGAAATTAAAAGTTTTGTGCTGTTGGAATCCTGGCCTATAATAAAAGAATTGAGTCACCCAAGTGCATCTGGATCAAGAGCATCATACACATTTTCCAGTGATATTTACTGAGTAGTAAACAATGAGTACAGTCATATAATTTTCTGCAGTTAATATTCAACAATTTAACTTACATCAGGGAAACACCTTTTAGAAAAGTAATGCGAACTTTTTTCATTATTTCACTATTTATTTTTGTAAATAAGTAAAAATAATGCAGAGCATCCAATATTTACAAGCTGAAAGTTGGAACCTTGAATGTAGTATATTTTGCAGAATTTGAATGTTTAAATTACTTTGTATTACACTTGTTTATGGGAGGAGAGATTTGTCACAGACTGGTTATGCTGCCTCCTACTCTGTGGGAAATTCTTCTTGTACCCCCTTCATATCTTAATGCAGTTTGTAATAGCTATTGCAACAGACTCGATTTTTGTTATCAATATGCTCTAGCTTACATCTTAATTTGATTTATATTTTAGCTGTAACAAAGAAGTTTCATGTATATTTAAATGATGTAATGTTAAGAATTTCCAAATTGCCTATTTACTTCCTGCATGTCATGGAGAATGAATCTAAACGTTTATTATACAAAAAAAATTTGACCTGTATTTCTGACTTTAGAATCTAGTCACATTGTGAAGAAAGTAAGTATAAATATGATAAAAATTAATGAATTTCTTAAAAAGAATACCAAAATTATTTAAGATAATCAAAATCAAGGTAGTTTTGTATGTAATATCTATAATAAAACAATGTGAATTTTCTTTTCTTTGATACTAAATTTATTTCACTCTCTTACATTTTATTAATTTGCATAAGATGTGGGGGGATTATACCAAAATTAAAAGTTATATTTTTATCAGCAATATATATAATCAAGGAAATCTTTTGAATAGATTTTCTTGGTGTTTGTTGTTACCATGCATGCCTTTTCCTACAATACATTCTTTTCTAATACTTTGCAAGGGACATAATTATTTAAAAAAAAACCTGGGAATTTATAATTAAGAAACAGTATTGAAGGTGGACATTTTATTGGTATTTATAAAATATCAACCCTTGAATAATTTTATAGTTATGAAAATGGTTTTAAAAGCAATAAATTCAGCAATGCATATTCACAAATTGGGAATGTTTATAGATAATCTCCCATGAAGACAGTAGATTTCATTGAAAGGAAAAGAGGACACTGATAAACAGAAAGTTTGGGATCTATTTGCGAAGGAGAAAATGTCTGAACAGTAATCTAAACATTGTCTCCAAAGTCCAACTTGGTTTTAGCCTTCAAGTCTGATATGAATACCAGCTCCTCAATTGAATCTATTAAGAATAGCAGCAAGGTTAATGAAGAGCAAACTGAATGTCTTTAGAATAATTCATGCTGGCATTGGAATGCATGCTGTCATATTTGTTCTGTGTACTTGGATGTGCTGCTATTTGCTCAACATTGGGGAAGCGAGGAACACGAATAGACTCACAGTTCGTGATGTTGGCGGTGCTGAGGGACTTGTGAGGGAGACCATCTCCTGGATGGCTAATCTGAGCTTCAAGCGATGCAAAGGATTGCTGATTCCGATCTCTCTTTGGATTTCAGTGTCCGATAAAGCTGACATGATGGCACCGCTTTTCACATTGGCTCTGCACGCCGCCACATACCAAGCAGGCATTCCCAACCAGAGCTGTTATGTTCGAGGGAAATACACAGTGAGATTAGAATAATATTTACTATTTGTGAGAGTCAATCTGTGTTTATTATTCTACTGGATGGATCACCTAAGAAATACATTTTTGGGTCTGTATGTGAGGACATTTACAGTGATGTTTATGGGAGGAGGCATGTGGGGAAAACTATCCCAAAAAACCATCCCATTTTTCTGAATATCACGAAAGCAAGTTGAGCACCAGTATTTATCTCTGTTTTTGACATAAATGCAATCTAACAGTCTGCTTAGTACCTCTACCATCGGATCTAGGTCTTCTCTAGCGTCCATGTCTCCCCAGTCATGATGGATTGCACCCATAAACTGTGAGCCTTAAACTGCTGTGGGTTACCAAGAGAGGAAAAGTTGCTCACATCACTTTAGTGTCTTTTAAAACCTCATATATTAAAAATTATCTTATGCACATGAACTTATAGGTCAAAACTCTGTAAAATCAGTTATTAGTTTCATGTGCAAAGATATTGAGTAATTCATTCAAAATAACAGTTAGGTAATAATGGACATGAGACTTGAAATTATGATATTGTGATCTTAGAGATTAATCACTAGGAATAAACACAAAAGCCCCTGCGTATACAGACAAGAACAACTAAGTACAAGATGCATTGAACAACTGGTTCAAATGTTTGTCTAATGAGTATATTTTACAGTTCTTCCTTTTGAATTTTTAGTAGAGAAATGTTATATACCTCCTAAGCTGCCATGTGGATTTGATGAAAGTATTCAGTGTACCCAAACATATTCTGCCCATTTACTTGCATCTGACTTATAGAAGTAGGAAGATAACAAATATCATTTTTGGATATACTTCGTTATGCAATAATACATAACTAATATGGATACCAATTGTTCTATATGAATTACAATTTTAATAACCTGTATACAATTTTAATAACCTGTAAAGGGAAATGAAAAAAAGCCAAAAGTGAATCAAGAAAGGAAATAAGGATCTAAATACATTGACTGCATAGCTCATACACTTTTTCACGTTGGAAGTATATTGCAAGTAGTCTTACACTGACAAGGACATCAGAGATGGGACTGCTTTCTCATTTGATAAACTCAAACTCTCCAAGATATCAAAGCATCCAAATACACCAACCTTGTCCCCTAATGAGTTCTATCCTTGTCTTGGAAGGTATTTGAACCACAGTAGAACTCTGGTTAACACTATACAAATGCCTGCCATAAATTATTGTAAGTGCCATCTGTGATTAGATTTTAGAGTTTTTGATGCAGTTAAATGATCTGTGAATCATTTGACTGACTTGCATACTACTACTTCTCAGACATTGCACTAAGGACGTGCTAAAGAAGGTAGAGGCTAAGAGCTCCCCTACCTCTAGCTCATTCATCTTGTTTATCCCATTTGATAATTTGAGTTGCAGTAGGAATCACATGAGGAACAATTCCTGTGTGCTTGGGATAGATTTAATTAGCTCCTGCTTCACTGTCAGTCATTTCCCAGCATCTAATTGTCAATCATTCTGTTATTCTAATTTTTTTTCTATGTCAAAGGTTTTTTTTTCACTACTTGCCAAAACAGCAGGTAACTCCCAGTCATGTCACAGCTCATTTTATCAGGGGGAGACCTGAACAAAGAACTTCCTTTGAGATGTGATTTCTGTTAAGCTTTTTGTCTATGGATTGAATTTTAAAATATAATAACTAGAAAATATTCTTTTGGGGGAAGTTTGGTCATTAATATATCAGAATTTCCTTCATAGGAAAGAATAAAAGTATAACAACTATAGTTGACTCAATCCAAGCAAAATTTGCAAAGCATGCTTTTATATCTGCTATGTAAATCTATTTTTTAAACCAAAATGAGCTTTAATTTTTCTTTATTGGCTGTCTATCTAGCTCTAGACAATATATAAGAATGAAGTTATTTGGCTTTAACCCTAAATCATGTAAGCTAAAGTGTTCTACTGCCATTACCAAATAGTACTTTTCCCTGTCTGCAGCATAACCTCGCAGCTGTTACCAGTTCACTTTGGGGAAGAGAAGTAGAATAAATGAACTGTAGGAATAAACCTTTTTGTAGTCACATGTACATTTCCCTCACTGTCAAGCTCTTGATACTCCTGATCCTGTTGAAATATGGCATTATGCTGAATGCATGCTTGCTTCATTGACTTAAACTAAATTGAACTAATGTGCGAATTCATTGAATTAACATGGATTCACTTGAAAGCTTAATTTGAACAAAGGCAGGTCAAACAAAGTCTCCTCTTAGCTCTTTCACTGAATTTAGAAAATTTGGTTTAAAGTAAAAGTAAAAGACCTACAACCATATAATGAGGTACTTTTATATTATATAAAAGAAAAAGTATTCTGTGAGCAGAGATCCTATTATTTTTTTATTTTTAATTTTTTAAAATTATTTATTCAATTGTGCCTGTGTATGTGTGTTTGTATGCATGTGTGCGCGTATATGTGTGTGTACAACCACGGACGAATTCGGGCCCATCGTGGACTACCTCCTCCTTGTTTACTCTGCCCCGGGATTCACAGGCTCCGCCCTACCAGGCCCAGAAACGCAGGCCGCCCCCACTTCCGCCTGGCGTCTATACGTGGGATCTAGGATCCGAACTCAGGACCTTCCACCTGCAAGGCAGAGGCTTAACCCCTGAGCCACCTCTTCAGCCCCAGAGATCCTTTTATAAAATCTGCTGAGAAAGTTTAATGGACAGAAGCAGATGTTTCCTTGCAACTACCAAAATATGGTAGGGATAGTTTGTCCTTCTCTCTGAAGTTAGACATGACCAGGGTGGAGTGAGGGAAAATTCCATGTCCACCATTTATTGCTTTTTTTTTTTTTCTGTTCTCATGCACCTGTGGGAAAGTATCAGTGAGAAAGCAATAAGTCCAAGTCCACACATACCACAAATGCTTCCTTTGGATCACTTCAAGACTACAGGGAGGTTATGATTACAGAACCTATTTTTACCTGTTTCTCAACCACCAAATTGATAACAATGGACTTAAATTAAGCCTCTGATTTGATTTTCTTACCTCTAGCCAAGCCACCACAGTGGGTCCATCCCACTGGGCAAAAGGTAATCCTTTTCTACGAGCTTCTTCCAGAAGTTCATGCCTAGAGTATGTGGATGGCAAAAACCATTTGTCAGGTAACATGGAAAAAGATGCCTACAGTAATTTTTAATGATTATATTTTAAACATGACCAACAATTCTCCTTATGATTTTAAATGAAAGATAATTCATAATAACAAAATTCCTTCTCCATTTGACTTCTACAGATAAATTTTCCATCAATTTTTATTGGGAGAAAAACATTTGCATTTATAATTTTCTTCCATATTAATTCACTAAAGTTTCAGCCCTAAGCTAATGGACTAAGAAGCTGAATTGTATTGTCTGCAAAATCTTTTTCCTTCAGCAAGCAAACATCTCACATATTCATATGCATACATGCAAGATAAGTCCTAAATATGGTTTTTCCATCTGTTCTTCTCCTTCTACTTACCATCTTCTTGGGGGAGACAAAGCTTATACATAGAGACAGAAGATAAATTCAGACACTTTAGTTCTATTCATTGCAATGGTTTTCAGCATGGTTTCTGAACCCAGTATTTGATTTTTGGAATCAATTCTTTGTCACAATTGCTTTGCAGATTTGAGCAAAAAAAATTAACTTTATATTTTCACTGTATAAAACCTTTCTCCCAACTGTTAGGTGATAAATATGTTAAAATGGCACACATCATTTATAAAAATTGAGTGTGTATTAAGTTCTAAAAGAACAGATCAAGAAGAAGACAAGTAAGAGGTTTGTAATTTATGACAAAAGAGTAGAGATGAACCTACTTAAGGGAGAAAAATGCACTGCAAAGAAAAGTTCCTGTGACTCATGGTCTCTAGTCTGAACTGTTGTGAAATATCCTAAGCCCAGAAACTGCTGCACTTGTTCCTGTCACTTTTCCATCTCGTTACTCATTTTCGGGTCTTCTGACTTTACATACATTGCTGAAAATATCCCGTGTGAAGAGGGAAGCAGACCTTTATCACTAGAAAGCAGTAGAAAGAGGGAAAATCCAGGCATGCTTCTATTCTAATTTACAATCACTTCTGGGTATTGACAACAGTATATTAGTGAAAATGAATGATTGGTTTTGATAACAAAATCATAAAAAGAGATGTGATATGTACATGTATAATTATCTGTCTCTGCTAAAGATTTAGTGTTGATATCCATGTGCAAAACCAACTAAAATCATTTGTTTTCAAAAGAGCAGAAACTTATTTCAATTCAATCTTAAACTTTATGCATCTGTCCAGGAATATAGTGGAAGAAACATTCTATGTATCTTTATATGCATAATCTTACATGTAAATAATAAAATGCAGTATAATAGTTGTTTGATTTTAAATCCTTATCTTACCTGAACTCCAAAATAATGTGGTTCTTTGCTAATACTAATCAATTGATTGTTTATTATTGAATATTATGTGTGTATATTAAAATATACAAGGACTTCCTGTGTTTGTAATGAGTGCTATCCATGAAAATAACTAATGAGGCACAAAGCAAAAATGAAGCCAGAATGACTGTGCAGCCATCTAAAGTAACTGCTGCTTGATGTAACAGGACAGGTAATTTATGCACGGAAGCATTCAGTGCCTACAAGTGGATATTATGGATACAGATGCCTTGAATTCAAAGGGAAAAGTATGTTTCCTTAGTTAGCTTTCTATTTATCATCCATTCCCTCAGGCTTCCCAGAGTAGTAACCTTTTTCTTTAGTGAAAACCTGTCTTGAGTAGCTTAGTACAGCCGTAACAAATATATTTATAGAAATGGAGTGCAAGATCCAAAAGCCAGCTGTCAAGCATTGTGTACGTGCTGTGAGCAGAGACTTTAGCTTAGTGAAAAAATCAAACAAAGCAAATGCATCAAACTGTTCAAATACATGTGGCACACAAATAGCAGCTTTAACTCTGGGACAAACTGTAAGAGCTAGACAGTGGAGACAGTTGTGAAGACATTGGAGCAGTCAAACTCACTTTGAAGCATAAGCAGGAAAGACACAGAGATAGTATTCTAAGCAGATAAGCAGCAACAGACTGTGTATGAAATATGTGTAGATAGCATACAGGAGTTATTAACAGAGTTGTTGCATGTTAGAGTCACAACCTTCCATCCAATAGATATAGGAATATGTTCAGTTACATAATCTATGGGTGACATTAGATGAAAAGAAACAATACACATTTACAAATGGTTTTCTTTTCAGTACATTAACAAGCAAATAAACAGAAAATGTGCAGAATTTAAGGATGTGAACATTATGAGTTGAACAAAATCTATTTTAAGTGTTTCAACACTGAATTTTTCACAATTTAATTTGAATCGTCTGATGAGTTCCTTAATGAGCATTGTAACATAGAGCAAGTGACCCCGTAAAACTTAAGCCTGTTACTGTCACTGATCTCATATCACTGCCTGTGTTATTGAGAATAAATCTGTGAGGATCTACCTTGCTGTACTTATCTGTCTCGTCCTCCACCTCACCTGGAAATATGTCTTCTTCTCAATCTCACCCAATCCCCTGTAGGCTTTTCTAACCCCTCTGTTTTTTGTTTGTTTGTTTGTTTGTTTCTCTTTATGCCACTGATCATCCAACACTGTGTATCTTTTATTCTGTAGTCTATGATCTGCCAATAGTATTAAAACTCAAGAACATTTTGTTTGGAGAAGAATTTGAAATTTAGAAGAAAGTTATCCATATGAAATATACTTAAAAACCAATCGTGAAGTGTGTGTGTATGTTTGTGTGTGTGTGTGTGTGTGTGTGTGTGTGTGTGTGTGTGTGTGGTGTGTTTTAGTACTTAGGGTAGAATCCAGAACCTTGTCTATACTTTCCAAATCCTGAAATACCAAGCTCCATATCTCAGACCTGTGTTGTTGTTGGTTGTTTTGGTTCTTTGCTAATCATGTAGCCTCTAGGTCATAATTAATAAACTCCAGGCAAGCATACTACAGGCAAGCTTAAGCTACTTAATCAGGATTTAATAAATAAGTAAATAAATAAATAAATAAAATATGGGAAGGAATCTTAAAGAAATATAGTCAGAGCTGACAACAGAAACACTATTTCAAACAAGCACGTATCTCCAAGATAAGGTGTGGGTTTGGATGTCTTGGCAAAAGAGAAAAGGTAAAAGCAGATCAGTGTGGCTGGGCTGTCTTCAGAGATGGGATATCTGAGGGGAGGGAGATTAAACTGGGGAGGAAGCAGAAGCAAAGCAGCAAGGAGTGTCATGTTGACCCTGAAGGAGGCTGTGAAGAACTTCCCAGTGCAAGGAGAAGCCATAAGAGGTGCTATCCAGGAGAGAAGCATGGTGTAGACATTAGAAAGAACATTGCGGGTGCTGTGTAGAATAGACTTAACACAGGTTAGATCTGTAGTTGAGGATACCAGATAGAATGCTGAAGCAATTCTCAAATAGAGGGTGACAATACTTCAGCTAAAATTGTACATTGTAGGTCCATGATTGTTCTGAACAAAAATATGTCAAAATCCTAATTAGCTGCTTAAGAACTTTGATTATCTAAATATGCATACTTAGCTCTAGAAAATTAAGTTTCACTTTCCATATTAGCAAGATGGATTGATTTAATGTGTGCACCACACTGGGATCATGTGCAGAAATGCAAGTGTATAGGGATCCTATTCTTATAATATACTTAGTAAAAATGCCAAAACCTGCATGACACAATCAAATGGTGTCTGTATGTATCCCAACTACATGCACGGGATGATCAGATTTGAAAGACGTAAATAACATTAAGTCAAAAATTCATTCATATTTAAACTGCTATTTTCTTCAAGCTGCTAAAGAATATTGTGAACAGTTTCAGGGAAGAAATTTATTTGTGAATTTGAGTTGGGATTTACATAATTTCCTTCCTCAATTTATTCTGAATTTAATCATTTTCAAATCCATTAAAAACTTGTAAACACATACATGGAATGTGATGAAGAAATTTAATTACTCCTACTGCTTTTGAAAACTGCAGGGGTTTTTCTTTCCATTAAATAACTGCACTTACAATACATGAAACAACAGTCCCTACTCCCCACTCTTTTTCCTGACAGTAATTGAGGACTTACTGGAAAGCACTGGTAATTCTCCAGATTGGGTGGATACCACTTAGATTCAATTGCTTCTAAGCTTCATCTAACTTTGAGCCCTCCTTAGCTTATCTTGGAAGCTGACGGTTTCTGTGCTCCTGAGGTTATTATATGTATTCTCTCAGACTTGTGAAGGGAAGGCAGTTACATTAACTAAGCACAGGGAAAGGCCAGCACTCCAAGAGCATGCAGTAAACACAGGAGGACGGGAGTGTGACTTTGATCCCTTCACACCTTCACTTTACTATCTTTTGTCATTTTTAGTGTTTCCTTCTTGTATCTTTCGCTGACTTTATCCTCCAATGCTCTATTTTAATGAATGTACTAGGAAACAGTTTTGAAAGGTGAATATACAGATACTGTAAAAACATGTGAGATAACTGGAAATTGAACTATACAACAAAAGCCATTAAGTCGGTATCTTACAATCTCTTAATGATAATCAATCATTCTTTTTGTTGTATTTCAGTTTCACTCAAAAAGGGATGGGAAACTAAATCTTATTTCTTGAAATGGTTTTTCTCATGAAATATAGAAATCATTAGAACATACAAGAAGAATCCAATTTATATGATAATGCAAAAAGAGTCCTTTAAAATCTAATGTCCAGAGTATTAATTAGGTTTCAAACCTAGGGCTCACAGCATTCACTCAGCCAGCCTGCCTAGAAAGAAAGGTAAACATTTTGCCTTTTTATCTTTTGTCTTTTCATAAGTATCTTATTAATTATTTTCTTAACATCATAAATTACATTAACTAAGGTATGCATTCATTTTTAAAGAATCTTGGGTATAAAATCAAGAGCTTAAATAGAAAAGACACAGAAATAATTTAAAAAGCAACTAACAAAGTACATGACCTTGCCTTAGAATATAAAATATTCATGGAGCCAACTAGTAACACTCTCCATAGTTTCCAGGATAAGCATCTCATTGCAGTCATTTTAATTATGAAAAAAGTTGCTTTAGTTTAAAATTATACTCCTTCACCAAACAAAATTTTACAATAAATATTACCATGTTACAAATGCAAGTGTCTACATCAATACGCTTTCTTTCCTAATATTACACATATTTTGTTTGGCTTTTTAGTTTAAACTAGAGATTTATGACTAAATTCTATACCTTAATTTTATTTCTAACAGGAAGTTTAAAGTTTGAAAGTTTAACATTTTTAACCTTTAATAAGTAACTAGTAACACATTAAACATCAACAAAAAGTATTCAACTAGAATCAAGGGTTATATTGGATATTATCAGTATGAACTTTTGGCTGGAGGGTCAGTGCTTTACCTTTTCCAGTTGTGTGCACTTCACATAGCTGACAGCAAGTTTATCTTGTAATATAATGTAGAATAACCAAGCCACACCCCTCAAAAGACAATTTCAGATATGCAGCACAATAAACAATACCTTGGCTTTAAAATGCTACTTGAGTGCTCTAATAACTTCTAAAGAGTGACTTCAGAACTAAGAAATGAGACCTGCCTTGCCACATCACATAGAAGTCATTAAACCAAGAAAAGGAAGTATCTGAAAGGCCCACACAATTAATTTGTACATAAATATTTCTCTGAACCAATGATTCTATCAAAACCAACTATTTTGCTTTTAGGGCAGAGGCAGTGCAGCTTGTGTTACAACTGAAAAGAGAAATACCAAAGATAAACATAAAAGAAGGTGCTGAAAAGAAACATGTTCAGCAGCCATTGTGAGTCAACTTACCCCGATGTGCTTTTCATGAGATGGAGAAGGATGGATGGAAAAGAAAAGCACACAAATGTTAATGGATACATTTCAATTCAAAGAAAGCCATGGAATAAAACAAGAGCATTATTTCAGATGTGAGAGATCTCATGTGAGAACAACATGGGGCCTTATAATTTTTTCCCACTATGGCATGCATACTCACTGTGTCCAAAAGTTTGCTTAAATTGTAAGTGGTCGAATAGCTGACCAATAAATCTGTATTGAGTATGAGCCATTCTGAAACATGCATGGTCACATTTTCCCAGCCTCTAGTACATCCCAGGAGTAAATTAAAGAACATTCTTTCCCAGGACCACATCAGGGACATTTTATAAACAGAAACAATAACTTATTAAGTAGCATTCGGGTTTACAAGCCCACTGCTAAGGCTCAAGAGAAAAGTAGAGAGTTTTCTGGAGAGGTAAAACTTTACAATGTACATTCTAAGAAACTTAATGTATAGGTTTTTTTTTTTTTAAACATGTCCTTCGACAGGATTCATCTAGCGAATAGAGGAAGCCCTAGTTGAAGTTCAGAAGACTTGGATTCTAATTTTCATACGTTTTGACAAAATTAGCAACAGGTGCCGATAAGCAATCTTTTCAACAATATTTGGCAAAAGAAAAAAATATGCAATTCAGAGTGTTTTATTCTAATGAGTGCTACGATAATTCTTCTCCAAAGATGAATTCACCAATGATAAGCTCATGAGCAAATGAAAAAGAAATTTACATTGCCTTTTTGTCTATCTATGGGTTGGAAAATAGTAAATATTAAGTCTGTGACTTTTAATGGTCCAGTTATTTGACTTTTAAAGGAAACACTTCCTTGCTCAAATGGGTGTTTATAAATGTTACTTTGATAAAACACAAATTGGAACGCTTTGCTGTATCAGTGTTATCAGAAATCATGAAAAAAAAAGAACCTAATTCAAATGTAGCTTTGGAAGTACCAACTTGCTCCCTGGATGTAGTAGAGGCATTAAGAAAATATGGAAATTAAGTAATCCAAGAAAAAGCCAATGAAATATTATTTTAAGATCGCTAGAAAACATAATAGTCTAATTCTTTAAAAAGCAAAACTTTTACTACAACTTATAAATTATATTCAGTATAACAAAATATAAAGCAGAAATTTCTACATAAAAAGAGACAAAGAAAAGCATTTTCATTCTGTTGCAGAACTATCATAAAGAAAAGCAATGGAACAGCCTGCACATGCCACCTCTAAAGGCATTCATTCAGAGAAACCATGGGATACAAATTGGGCACTTTAAAAAATGCGTATTTGCTAGCCTTACTTCTGTAACTGCTGCAGCAAGCTCTTTAAATTTTCTCACAAACCAAAACACAAATGTCTTCAAATCGATAGCACAATATTCTAAGAAACTTAATTTGTGCTTTTTTACATCATACATGATATAGTAATAAAATTATGATTAAGAAGTATTTTAAGGAACTTAATCCAGCTTTTTTTACGTACATACTTGTATAGTCTATAATGATCTTGATAAAAAAAACTTGAAATTTTCTCAGCATTTCAGGAATTTTCCAATGCATCTGGGGCCAGTTGTGACCATAAGCAAATTAAAATGACCTGACAACTATTTAGACTACATTTTCCAATCAAATGTGCAGATAAAATGTGTCTGTAGTGAAATAGTAATGTTTTCCAGTCTTCATTTCTCTTTTTTTCCATTTTCATGTGTATGTCTATGAGGGGCACATGAATATATATGCACATGTGTGTGCTGGTGTCCTTGTATGTGCATGCAGGTGTATATGGAAGTTCAACATCAATATTGGGAATTAATTTCAATAGCTCTTCCATGTTATTACTTTGAAACAGTCTTTAACAAAACTCAGAACTCACTAATAGTGCTATTGAAGCTAGTCAGATTTCTCTAGGGATTCATTTTTTGTCTCTGAATGGAATTACCTACAGGCTGCCATACCCATCTGGCTTTTTAAATGACATCTAGTATTGAACTTCCACTATTTTTGGTTGCATGGCAAGCATTTTTAACAGTTGAGATATCTTCCCTCAATTTCCATTTTTTAAAATTAGGAAATGAAACCAATGAAGCACCTTGAAATGTAAAATTTAAGAGAAATAACAAAAATGAGAAGAAACATAAATTCCATAGTGTTCACAGTTTTATCTTACCAATTTTATCAATGTTTCTTATCAATCTTTCCGTTATTTGGTTTCTCATTACTGTTATGAGCTTTCATTCTTCCATAGTAAAAACTGAATAGATATTTCATTTTAGAATATTAACTATTTCAACTCAGAAATATTATGCAAAGAACAAAAACATGTAGTTATAAATGACTAAGATTATATGATAATATGCACCATATAAAGAAGGTAATATATATATTTGTACAGAAATTTTTTCCTTTGAATAAAGTATTTAATTTTTCTCCTCATAAAATGCAGTTCACTCCTTCCTGTAAATATATACTTATTTTAGGAAGTAACCTTATGAGTCTTTTCCTCTCTATCCTAAACTATTATAGTTATGATATCATAAAAGAGGTTCTTGTATGAAGTCCTTCCAAGTTTTTTTAAGTTAAAGGTCACTGTACATAATAGGAAAAGAGATTTTAATTTACACAGGAACACAAAAGTTATGCTATTCTGCAATGAAAAGACCAAATCCAATTGTTGACTTTTTTTTGTTGACAACATAAACATACAAGAAGGTAAGCAAATAGCTTTCCAAAGAATAGAAAAGAACTAAAAATGATGTAACTTAAACACATTCATTGTCCCACTTTAATCTACTAGGTGTGTCTATAAGGACTTTCAGGTCCTTCCAAACCATTCAACTAGGATCTGAAGCTTCAGATGAAAAGGAATTCCCTAAGTTTCTTGCTTCTTTTCTTTTATATATTTTTTATTATTATTTCCGCTCATACAAACTTAATAGGTACACCAGTTCCCTCCCTCCCTCCTCTTCCCCCCCCCGAAACTCCCCCCCCTCCCCCCTCCCTCCCTATCCCTCCGTGCCTCCCCCCAATTCCCAGAGAGTCTTTTATTGTGCATGCCTGACTCTCCTTTGGGCCCTCCTCTCCGATGACGCACAAGGACCCAGTGGCCTTTCCCTGAACCCTTTCCCGTATTCCCCTTAAGCATAGGAACACTGCAGTGGCTGTCAATCCCTTACTTCCAAGGATCTTGATGCCTTTAGCAGATGCTAGACTTTGTGAGGTCAATAGTGTGTTCGATATTGAGCAGGGCATGCAAAGTCCAATTATGATTGCTTCGGCCCTATCTTGTGTGGAGTATCTTGCAAATCATTGCTCCTCCCATCCTTTTGCTCTTACACTCTTACCGGCCCCTCTTCCACAAATGTCCCTGACCTTCAGGATGGGGAGAGATTAGTCTGGCCTAGTTCTAGGTGGTTGATATAGAGTCTCTGAAGTTCTGGATTGTGGTTTGTTGATTTTCTTTTGCAGTTTTGCTGCTCCTGCAATGCCTTTCACTCCATCCTGATGGGCATTGTATGTCACCCCCTGGCCAGAGACAAAAAGCTGTTAAACTGGAGTCTTGTTATAAGAGCACATTCAGGGGTAGATGTAATAAAAGTAGGAACCTCAGTGAGGGAGGTGTCAATTACCCATTTGTAAAATGGTTACTTTTTATCTGCCAGACTATATGCCCTCCCCTAAGGTAAATCTATGTAATACCTACAGTAATTGCAAGGATTATGAATAGGAGGGATGGGATTGGAGGGCCACACCAGAAACAAGGAGAGAGAGGACCATATTACAGCAGAGAAAATAGGCCTCCATCAAGGACTGCAAGTAAGTAATGTGACACCTGGTTAAGTTCACAGACGTTCGTTCCTGATCATTTACAACTGAGGGGGTATGATCTCACCAGTTTCTTGCTTCTTAAAACTCAAGTTGGTGCTTCAAAATTGTTTTAAATAAATCACTAACACAAAACTGAATAGTGAATATGTGGTAACTGTGATAGATAAATAAAAAGATTTTTTTCTTTTGAACTTGCAAATGTTAGAAGATCTTAACTTGGTAATTACAGAGACGAAAGAAGATTTTGGAGGAAATCAACACAAAATAATCTAGGAAATGAAAATAAAATTTCTCTAAGTAGAATGGTGCCTAGTTTTCTGATGCTATAATGTTTACCTCTACGTCTACTTCTACCTCTGTCTCTGTCCCTATCTTTATCTCTATCATGTCTATCATCACTATCTCTATCATCTCTGTCTGTGTCTCTATCTCTGTCTGATTGTAAGCTTATTAACAAGATGCCAGTTGAAAAACAATGGATTCACTAACAGGAGTTTCAAACAGTAAAAAGAACATCAATTAGACAGAATTCCTAGTGGTATTAGGCAGGGCAGAATTTCTAGAGAAGCACAATGCAACTTTTCCCATCAGCATATATACATTTCCAAATGTATATAAGAGAATAAAAATTAGTTGATGACTGGAAATCATGTGGCCATGACCCAATGGAAATGGAGGAGAGAAATTTAGGAGTTTTTCAGGGTAGTAAAGTATGGACATGAAATATAATACACGAAACACTTAAGATGGAAGGAAGGTAGAAAGCAACTATGTATAGATTTTAAAATGATTATTGCACTAAAAGAAAAGAGGTAAGTCTAAGGTTAGGACAGAATGGCTTGCATGAATTAGAAAGTTGAAAAGGACAATTTGTGGTAGTAATAAGATTCATTATGATTATGAGGAGGTGTGTGAATTTATGCCTCAAAAGGTAGTGGAGATATGAACATAAAACTTTAGCTGATGAATGGAACAAGATTGTATTAGGGAATGCCAGGAATTGCTTCACAGAAAAATCACAGATACTAGATACATATAACGATGTATGTCAGATGAGCATACTAGTGATCCTTATAAATGAAAGAAAATTGTCTAGAAGATTTAAGTATGGTTCATCATAACTACTTCAAATGACTTTTCTTTGTTAATATTGATTTCAAGTATAACAAAAATATTTGGAAATCTTTAAAAAGATTTTAAAATCTTTTCTCTCTAAGAATTGTATTGTTCTTTTGACAAAAGCAGTATAGTAAATGCCCAAATGAAAATTTGATGCTATAGAATTGCATAACATATTTGATTACATGTTTTGCATGTGTGTTTACAATATACATGTATATGGACATATCTACATACATATATGCAATATATATTTTGAAATGGAAAATCTTTAGGTCTAAGCCATGATATCATAAAATAATACCAGGTTAAGTATCAAAACTAGGAGGAAGATTTTGTTTCATGAATACCTAAAGTAATATAGTGAAAGATACTCTGCAGTCATTTCCTTTAGAATATAATTACCTTCTGAGAAAGAAGTTCATTAACACTCTGTTTGCTCTTAACATTTAGGAGGCCCAGTAAGCTCAAGAATCTTACAAGAGTCTGTAGGACTGACCTAAATTCCAGCAGTGAGTCCCAAGGATAGAGCTCTCATAAGTCCTTCCTTCTGCTGGGCTAGGCTTTTCAGTAATTTAGCTTTTTCCGAGAAGTCTAACCCACTGACTATAACTATTTTTTCTTTTTTTTTAAACTTTTATTATTATTATTATTTATTCAACTGTGCGTATGTGCGTGTGTATGTGTGCGCGCATGTGTGTGTCTGTGTGTGTGTGTATGTGTGTGTGTGTGTGTGTGTGTGTGTGTAGAACCACGGACGAATTCGCGAACCACCATGGACGCCTCCATCTCCTTCTGCCCCGGGATTCACAGGCTGCGCCCTACCAGGACCAGAAGCGCAGGCCGCCCCCGCTTCCGCCTGGCGTCTATACATGGGATCTGGGATCCGAACTCAGGACCTTCCACCTGCAAGGCGGAGGCTTAACCCCTGAGCCACCTCTCCAGCCCCTATAACTATTTTTTCTATGTTAAGATGACAGTATTATATTTAAATGTAACTGTATAGCTGTTTTTTTTTTCATTCAATGAAATAATCCAATTAACCCTTATTATTAGATACTACCTTGCTAGTTTCACAGTAATTGAGTTCTGCAGATTAGTTGGTGAGGGCAATTAATTTTCTGATGCATTGTTTCCTAGAAAACATAACCTTGTATCGAGTGATGGAATTTAATGTATGGTTTGTTATATTACTAGAAGATGAGGCATTTCTTAGGTTTTGAAATATACTCTTTCACAAAATCCCATTCTAAGAAACTGCCTGTGGCAAATGAACATTTTTTTTTTCAAAACATGAAAGTAATTTTTTCAGGACATGAAAGCATTAATTCTTTATTCACTCCTTAAATATATGCCATAAAATCACAAAGACTATCCAAAAGTCTGGTGATAACTGAACTACAAACACTGCATATTATGAAATATAATGCTTTCCCAAGAAATTCAGAGGTAAACTGGGTTTCAAAGATCAATGTTATTGTATATTATGGTGCCTGGAAAGATAAATAGAAAACATAGAAGAAAAGTGGTTTCTCATTTAAAGTCTCCATGAAATGTAGGGTTAGTGTATATAAAAAGTGCACCACCATCATTACATTGCACATAAAACAGACATTCCTATGACTACCATTGACAAGGAAATGAGGAAGAATGAATATATACACACAATAAAAGTAATAGTAAGCAAGTATATATATTAAGTGTATTACGACTATGAAGTATGGAAAGTAATAGCACTCAGGAGATAATAACCTGATAAGGTGTGGATTTGTAGATTATTTTTAGACTTTTGAAATTCATCCCAGAGATTCTAGGGATGAATTAGGAACTTTAAACAGCACAGAGATGTGATTTATATAAATCTCTTTGGCAGAAATCTGAAGAATGAATTACAGGAAGGAAATCAGGAAGGAGAGACAACATGAACTGGAAAAAAGAAAATCAACAGGTTTTAAAGGCTTTTAGAGTTATAAATCGACAGATTCAAGACAACACACTGTGCCTGAAAAAAAAAAAGACAAGGACAAAAATAAGCAAAACAAAAACCTAAGTTTTGTTTGGTAATTTGGGTGGACATCACTACCTTGTTTCTACTTGACATTTTTTCTCTTCATTCCACAGTTACTTCCATTCTTAGATTCTAGCCATGAACTCAGATATTTAATAAATGAGCATTGATAATCAGAATTTATGAAAGTCAGTCTAATTAAAGAATTTATCTAATTTTAACGTCCTGTGTTTCATGGCAAAGTTATACAAAATATCATTATTAAATCCAATAGCGTTAAAATTAGATGTTCATCTAAAGAAAAATGTTTCAATTCTTTATCTAACAGCACTTTTTAGAAAATTTTATGTTCTTTTTGCAGTACCAGGCAAGCAGTTTCTATTGTAGTTAGTCGGCATAGGCTCATTTGTTCAGACTTTCCAAAAAGAGTAATCATATTTAGCTCTAAAATAAGAACAATAGGTGTCACTGCTTTTCTTTATCCATGACCAGCCACTTAGATTTTGGCCACTTATCCAAAAGTAATTAAGTGCAATTAACTGTCACCATGTCTCAATCTCTGCATACTTTTTTTTTGGTAAACTTGTAACTAAAGTTACTGGGACATGACAGACACTAGGGGAAGAATTGAAATGTTACTACTTGCCAAATTAATCCTGGATTAATTTAATCCAGGAATTACTTCAGTCAAATTAATGCAGGATTTATTTAGGAAAAATACATTTATTCTCTCATATATCAAAACCATGAATTTAATCTCTATTTAGTCATTATTATTTTACTCTTTCTATATAAAATTATTTCTTCAAAGCAGAAATTTATATGGACAACATAGGACTTCAGTTCTGCTTCCTGTGTAATGCGTTTGTCCACCATTGGTCTAAAATCATGCCTCTACCTTTTCTATATCAATCTTATAACTTATGTTCAGGTTATACTCTTCATTGTCCTTGGCTAAAATGTAGAAGGCTCTGAAATGATAGCTCTGTCACAACACAGGTAAAAGACACTTCTGAGTCCTGAACAGGAAATCAGGGCATATTTTTCAAGTGAAATATTGAGAACTTTGGACTGACACTATAAAATGCCCACTTTATTAGATCTTTGAGTTTGCTGCCCACAAGTGGTCCCCTGGTAGCTGTGTCTGTAGTAATGAATCCCTGTCATATTGATTCAAGTACAAACCCTACTCCACATAATATACACAACATATACTAACTAGGAATGGCACGAAGGAAGAAGCATATGCTTTTGACAGCACACTGCAGAAATTCTTGGTGAACTATTAGAGTTAAATTTTTCTCTGGTAATCTGATTCTAGTGTTCAGTAATATGTGACACCCTCCAATATCTAAACAGTGGTTCCTTTCTTTAGCTTTATGTAACTAAGATCCAATTCTATGCCATGCCTACAAAAAAATTTTTTTGAGAGGGGAAGCACAGATATTTGCCTTCCATGTGCATAACACTATTTGGATGAAAATGTGTTCATAGGCTTGAACAATCATATTATAAATTAAATTCTGGACACCAATTTATTATAAAATACATAGACAATAAATATCTAGTAAAATAAAAAATATTTTGGAGTTTTGAAATAGCTTATGAATATTTTCATTGACATTTATTTTGTTTTGAGATACACATACTCTGAACCTTTCAAATGCCAAAGATGAAAAATGTATCAACATAAAACCTATTGAAGATTATACACTGAAGGATGCCCTTAGGACTGTGATGAGAATAAGTTAATCAAATCTACAGAGCTTCACTTTGTCTTTGATGTTTTAACATAAGGATGCTTTGATAATGATTAACTCTGACTGCCATTCCCCCAGGATAAGCTGTTTCTCTGGAAGGGATGTTGCTGATAGCTGATGCAAATTTAATTTAATTTTAATGATGTTGAAAAATTGATTCAAATATGAAACCCATGTTCATTTTGCAGTGATATCCATACAGGCAGTTGTGAAAATTCAAGCGTATAATAACATATTATCAATAATATAGCTTGAGATTGAAAATGATAAATTACTCAGTGTATCGAAATTCATATAATACCTTTCAATTTAATTATCAACATGGAGAAGATTTCAGTAAAAATATGTTTCTCACTAAAATAGTAATGACTGGATTTTCTATTTATCCAGGATTATCTCTTGAGAGACAGGTTATTATTTTTCAAGCAAACATCTTCATCTTTCATATTGTCAATAATAAGCATCAGGGGACCAATGTTGAATCTACAAATGTAAATCTATAGGAAAATACATGTTAATAGTTCTAACAACCCTACTAATTAAAAAGTGAAATATATATTAGAATAAGAAGGCTCAGCATATCTAACATCTTGAGACTGAAACTTCAATACAGTAAGCACACAAAAAACACATACTCAAGTATTCTAAATTCAAAAAGGTTAACCAAAGAAAAGTTTTAAATTTTTTGAATATGAAAAAATAAAGAAATCAATTACATGTTTCATTTAAAATAATGACTACCAATTATTATAAGTGAAAAAGAGTGGTGCCTTCAGTTTTTGAGAAGAAATTGGTTTACGCAAATAATTACTTTTGGCAATTGTCAATTGAATTTGTGTAACACATTCTTGTCTTTGTGACCTCTGAAACTCAGCTTCTAACCACATTATTCTCTCATCTTATTTCCTTTTTTTTTTTTGAGTGTGTATGTATTAGAGGGAACTTGAGTGTGTGCCCACAGAGGTTCAAGGTGATATTAAGAATCATCCTGCATTGTCTTATATCCTTACTGCTTTGCTGTTGCTTGTCCAAGGTAAGAATTGAAGACCACTGTCATGGGATCTGGAGATCTGAACTCAGGTCCTTTTGTTTGTCAGGCGAAACCTTTAACCCCTGAGATGTGTATCTCCCCAATCCTTTCATACCATTTCTGAAGACGGCTATAGGAGAAAATGACAACCAAATATATTCCAAAGGGGAAAGACCAAATTCTGATGAAATATGAGTAAAAGCATGATTTTAATAAAGGTTTTTTGGTTTTCTTCTGCAGGCCAGAATGTTAATGACACAAATTTTAATTTGTGCCAACAGTTATTACTATAAAATATATCAGTGGGTCACAAGCACCCACACACACAAGATGCAAAAGGAGTTGAAGAGATGGCTCATCAGTTAAGACTATGCCTGATAAGATCCTGAGTTCTGATTCCAGGAACCAAGCAAAAATTGCCAGGCAGAAAAGGCCTACACTTCTGGCTCTTCTCAGTGGAGCCTGGGAAATTCTGGAGCAAAACACAAAGGAGGTAGGAACAATCCAGGAGGATTCCTGAAGTCTCGCTTAGGTCTTAAGCGGCAAATACAGTGCCCTCTGATATAAACACACACACACACACACACACACACACACAAGTAATCACGTGCTTGCATGCTAAATAAAGAAAGAAAATAGAAACATTCATAAAAATGACATGTAGAAAGTAGGAGAAAGACTGGAAAGGAGAAAGTATATAATAGAAAGTGAAGTAGGATTGGAAATGGGTAATAAAGGGTGAAAATGATACAAATTTATTACATTCAAGGATGAACACATAGAAGAATAAAAATTTATAAAGGAAACATCATAAATGTTATTTTAAAGATGACACAGAATACATATCTATGGACTTTAGAAGACAATGCCAACAGCTCTTTATCTGGCACACATCTTTGTCATACACATAAACTCTATTTTCACACCATTTCTGGCAATTAGGTTGAATTCTAGATCTCTAGTTTTTTATTATAAAATAAAATTTGAAATTTAGCAAAGAAAACAGTCTCTACTTATTGACCCTGAGATAGCAAATATTGTTAATTAGTGGGATTTAGAATCACTATGGAAACACATTGCTGAGCATATCTGTGAGGAAGTTTCTAGAGTAGTACAGTTGAGGTGGGAAGCCCCAACCTAAATATGTGTCATATAATTCCTCCACACTCTTTTCTTGGACTGAAGGAAAAAGAAATAGGAGAAGCCAATCTTGCATTGGTATTCACCATTTTCTGCTTCCTGACGGGAACCAATGTAACCGGAACCTTCCCCACCATGATGTGTTGTATCCTGTGCGTTGTGTGAGCCAAAATAAACACTTCATTTTTAAAGTTGCCTTTTAGGTGTTCTCTCCCAGCAATTATCAAAGTAACCAAGACTAAGAAAGTAACTTAAATTAGCCAAATAGACACTGGGTAACAATCATATTATTTACATGAAAATAACAGCATGGTATGTCTTCAAAGAAATATATAATTAATACCAAGTTCTGGATGTTAGGGAATATAGATATGAATAATTCTATGAAGGTACTATCAAATGAGTTCAAGAGATTATAAAGTTGGTAATAGATAAACAATATTTGATGTCAAGGTACTGTGTAATTTGCATTTGAATTTTAATAGTTGTTGAAAGTTATAATTTAGATTCATAAACAAGGAACAAATTACTTGGTGCACCATTTCAATCCCAATGCTGTATATAACAGCGAAAGCTGGTCAGTCCATCATTATTTTAAATATTTTTTTAGTGTGTGTGTAAGTGTCTGTGTGTATAAAACAAAAAAAAAGACATTATACTGCTTTTCAAAACCATTCTCTAAGGATTATTTTTTTGGTCACTTAAAATGTTATTATATATCTTTAAAAATATGATATTTCTTTTTTTTCAATTTTGCTGGAGGGGTGGAGGGAGGGAGGGGAATGGGGTACTTATCAACTTTGTATGAGTGGAAGAAATAAATTTTAAAAATATGATATTTATGGTATCCTTCTCGAACAACTGCTGAAGCTCAATATTTAAATTTTAATATTTCTTTAGGTTTGATATAAGCTAACTAGACTGTTAAAATAGAAGTGTATTTTAAGAAGAAATTTCTTGAACAATATCCATAAATTAAATTGAAATTTTTTTCAATGAATTATAATAATTTAATATAAATTATAACAATATTGAAATATGTATTAGGTTAGGTATCAAACAGGAACATTCTTTATTGAATGTGAGTGAACATTTAATTGTTTTCAATATATAATATTCTGAAGATCATTTTTCCTAGATAGTATTCTTACAGAATTAACATAGATAACTTCTTTTCCTAAGTAGCAATTCAATGAAAAAGACAGTTATCTGTTTTTAACATATTAATTTGTGCTTCCTGTTATTAAAAATATGTGCAAAACAAGTAGAAATCATGAAATAAGTTTACCAGCCTATATTGTCTAATAGAGGAATTTCTGTCACACATTGATATCTAGGCAATGAATATAAATTAAGAGGTAAGAAGAGAAATATGAAAAAATATATTTCAGTAAGATGTACAAGAGTCACCAAAAATAGACTTATAAAAGAAAAAGAAATTAATTTGCTTTTCAAAACCATTCTCTAAGGATGATATTTTTGTCACTGAAAATGTTACTATATAACTTTAAAAATATGATATTTATGGAATCCCTCTTAAACTGCTGAAGCTCAAAATTTGCCAATTTTGCAAGTAACTTCAATGTTCTATATTTTATGTGAATGAAAAATACACTATCAGTTTCCTGACAGATGCAAAACAATCTGCTTGAGTCTAAAAGAAGCTTATGTTCTCTCAGAAACATTTCTCCTTTTAAATACTTCTCAATGAAGCATAGGCCCTTTTGAATGTCACGAAAGGAAACCCAATGTCTGAGCTTACTTTTTTCTTATCAATTCATAAATTAATTAAAATACAGTGAATTAAGTTGTTTAAATATAGACTCAAGTGTTTTTATAGAACAAAGTTGAAGTAAAATGCTTTGGACACATACTAAATTATGTATTTTATTATGACCTGAGGAGTCTTATGTTCATGTTAAGTTGTTACTCCTTATCATCATAAGGTCAAACCTGAAGAGCACTGGCCTTGGTAGAGTTGTTTTGTTTGTACTTAAATGCTCTAAATCCCTGATGAAAGCAAAAAATGAAAGCATAATTAAAAATTATAAAAATGAAGGGAAAAGAAATAATCAAACCTACTTTTTCTTAAGTCTTCTGTCCTTTTCTGCTTGGGTTCCAAGTTTGCCCAACCCCAAGGAATCCTGTGCAGCAGCTTCTGTCTCTATGAAACCCCCTGTGAAGAAGTAACTGGAGATTAAGTCATACACTTGATGTTCATGCTATCATTAAGCTCTGTTCAGAGTCACTTTTTCTTTCTTTGGATCATCTTTATATTATCAACTCAGCATACATCAAATGTCACCATCACCTACAAATATAAACTGAAGCAAAGAATTCAAAGGAAGTCATTGTTTGTGTTTATTTGAACCATGTAGATAAGATAAATAATACATATCCCTACATACCAACAAACTATTACATAGCCTTTATTGCTCAAAGTCAATTTATTCTATTTTCCTGAGCTTACATTCTAGTGGAAATAAGAACGAATACTTGCATAGCATATGGGATTTGCTTGTTTATTTATTTACTTATTTTTACCACCATTTTTATTCTTGGCAGTTTTGCATTTGAATACAGCTAATTTTCTCATTTTTTCCCACATTCCCTTACCTTATTGCCCCTCTTTCATAAACAGAATCTTTCTTTTCCCAGAAAGTTTCCTTCCTATTTTTATTTTTTCCTTGTGTGTAATTAAGCCATGTGTAATTAGGTTTAGTAAGTTGCTTGTACTTGCATGTTCCTGGTCACTTGTTGCAGCTCAGTCAATAATCAATGCCATTACCATTGAATTCATGGTCCCCTTTATCTCATCAGCACCAACTATCAACATTTATTTAGAAACAAGTGAGGGCTCATAACCTCTTTCCTCTGGAGTCCTTCAGCTTTTCTGAGACATCCAGATCTCCCTCTTTCCCAAGCTCAGACACTTGCTTATTTGTTATCATTTGTTCTGTTTGAGAGCCCAGTAAGAAACAGGTGCATGTCTCAATTCCAAGTTGAAAGACGGTAGAGGTACTTGCTGTGTTCTAAGTGTTCTACACATGCTACTTCTAGCTCAGACAGCCGCATCTTATAACCTTCTCTACAAAGTTAACTTCTAGAACTTCATGTGTTCTGAGCTGGATTTTGTTTTCATTTTAAACATTAATATATCTGAAAATTCTAAGTCTTTTGGCAAATGAACTGAATAATTTTACCTAGTATATAAAAACTTATTTGAGTTAATGTCAGCATTAATTCAGACTTTGGATTGCATACTATGAGTAGCCAGGTCTAGTATAAACAAAAGGATGAGTTTTGTGAGCATGAACTGCACTTTAATTTTCAGTGTAATTATTTCACTCCAGAAACCAAAAATATACAATTGTATCATAAATATTGTGATAAAAAATGAGGGTTTAGTGGTAAGTTCTACCTTCATTTTGGTATTTAGTGTATATCAAAAACATGAAGTCAAAATCAAAGAAAATAATGTTGCTTTCAAGTCAATATAGGGGTGTTTGTGTGTGTGTGTGTGTGTGTGTGTTTATGGTGTGTTTGCATGATGTATGTGTATGCATGATTGGATTGGGGAATCCGTATGTGGTATTCTCGTTTAATACTTTCCACTTTACTGAGATAAGGTCTCTCAATTGAATCCAGAGTACATGGATTTGCCTAGTTCGGCTTGACACATTGCCCTTCTGATATCTGCATTTTTCTCCCTAGAATCATAGATGACCACCACACCTGCCTGGCTTTCATGTGACTTCTGGAGATCTGAACTGAGTGAGTTCTATGGATCTAAACTTTTGTCTGTGTTTGTGCTGCAAGCACTTTATCTACCGAGTCATTCCTTAGGTGTGTGTGTGTGTGTGTGTGTGTGTGTGTGTATTTGGAAAGACTTTAGATTTATTTCAACTTCTATTTTCATCTGCCAATCAAAGGAAAGACAACAAATTCTGCAAAAAGAATACACATGTGTATATATTGATTAGCTCAGAAAAATTGTTCATAAATGAATTACTACTCTATGGAAAGCAGATAGATATAAATAATAAGAGTTCAAGACAAGTCATGACTTTACAATTTTAAATGTAGGAATTTAAACTGTACTTAAGCTCAAGAGTAGAAATATTCCAGCGATACTAATGCTCACCCTTTTCTATAGAAAACTTAATCCAAAGTTCACAACAACATTAGGAAATAACCACAGAAACAGTTATGATTCATCTCCCACTGTAGTAGACATTTTCCTGATTAATGTCAGAGGAACTGACTAAAGAATAGATTATTTCTTATTACTTCTTTTCATAATTCATTTTAGTAATGTTGAGTGCTACTAATAAGCAAACTTAATATAATTAATTAATCTATCACCTTGATGATCTTATTAGTGAACTGGACAATTATAGAAAAAGTCTCTTTTAATCAGATACATTGGAAACTGTGTAGACCTAACTCAAGGATATGGAATTAGTGGGTCAACATTTATTTAATTCATTAGGTACACATACAATTAATTCTGAAAGTTATATTTTTAATTGTGAAAATTAGTCACTGTTGCTATCAATAGAGAAACAACTCACTGACTAACAGAAAACTCTTGGGGATATTTTCAAATATGTAATTTTTTGTTATGCCTAGTATTTTCATTTTATTTTTCTTTTCTGTATATGTTCCTTATTTTTCATCCATAAATTATTATAGGTAATCTGCAATAACATAAAAGTTTTCTCTTAAAAATGGAAATGGAAGAGAATGAGACATTCAAAAGTCATAAAGTCTTTCATGTATGGCCTTGCACTTTGAGTAATGAAAGTATACTTAAGTTGTGATCTAATTTTTTTTAAGAACCCAACTTTTTAGATGGAGTAAGAGAACTTTAGACAACAAAACGTTTGGAAAAGAAAGTTCTTGGAATATTTTGCAGAGCAACTTTAGTGATCAGAATTTTCCTATAAATCGCATTACATATAGATAAAAGCAATTAAGAGAACAGAAGTATTGAAACTTCATACTTTGTCTTCAAAAGATTTAACGGACAAAGAGGCTATATCCTACTTTGACAATGCCAAACAAAACATGATCTGTAGGGCTAGGGATGTGGTTCCCTGGAAAAGTGCTTTCAGTGAAAGTGAAAAACTTTAGGTTTGATTACCAGCACCACCAAAAACAAATGTATAAATTCATAGAAAGTGATATTTACTAATCATACCATTCATAATGGTACTCATAAGTAGAAGCAAAAGACCATCAAGTGCACTATTTTAGCCCATTACACACTTCTGAGTAAGGCCATTTCTTCTTGGGAGTTAACCCAGCAAATACTATGAATTCCAGATTTATGTTCTGACATGTCTATTCAACAACTGTGAGAGGAGCCTGAGCCAATACAGCTTAAAAAATCTTCCTTCTCCTTTAGGTTTATTCATGTACTCAATCATTTATATATTAGTTTTTTTTGAGACAAAGTGTAGTATAGACTAATATAGAGTAGTTTCAATCTCCTAATGATTTATTTTCAGTCTCCTAAATGCTGGGATTACAAGTGTGCCCTACTGAACATGGCTCTAAAGATTGTCCTGTGAACTGCAGTATGTTAATCTGGTGAAAATCTTCTTCACTCTAATCTTGCATCACTGAACGCTCCTGACCATGTACACTTCAGGAATGTCTATCCATCTACACCATTTTTTTTTCTGGCAACATGTGCCTACTGACCAGAAGGTGTGATTAGTCCAACCAGATTTTTAAAAATTAGCACAAAACATAATAGTACATTAATAATTACTTACACTGACAGTGTTTTGAAATGGCAATTTTACACATTGGATTAAATAAAGGATATTTTTATCTGATACATCCTTTACTTTTCAAGTACAGATGCACAATGTAAAAGTATATAAATCTTCTATTAATATCTCTTAAAGTTGTTTCATCTTGTAGGTAAGCAAGGAAATTGAAAGCAGTTCTGCACTTATCTCCTCATGTGAGTTCCATCCTTCTCAGACTAAATGCCTTTAATCAGAATTGTCCACCATCTTCTTTCCTTTCCTTTCTACTTTCTTTCCTTTTTTCATTTTGGTTTTATGAAGCAGTGTTTCATGCCTTACAAAGTGGTCTTGAATTTCCTATGTAGCTCCGAGCTTGTGTTGAATGCCTCATCCTCCTACCTCTGCCTCTCAAGGGAACTAGAGCCACTTGATTTGCTTACTATTTGACTACAGTTGAGCAAAATGGAGAACACATCTTTAATTCCAATAAAACCTATCAATGTCAGAAAAATTTGTTGAGGTCTTCTTGACTTTAGAGTCACATTAAATTTCTGAATATTCTTTATTACAAAACACTCTATAAAACATATTTTTAGAATGAAATAGCGTGGATCCTCCCTTTCTCACTGGGGGAGAAGAATAGATTTTTAATGGTAACCCTATTTTTCTAAACTATGCTTCCTAGTTCTATCAATAATCAACTACTCAGACACTTGCCCTGTTGAAATGTTCATGTCTAAGTGATTGTGCTGAGTAAGGACAGAGTGAGTCTAATAATGTCCTTAGATACTTCATTCATCAGCATTTGTGAGAGAATTCTTTTTACCAGCTAATGTTCCATTTGTTCTCAAGTTCCCTTGTGACATCTTGTCTACAGGGATGTCATGAGTCACAGCCTGCCGGATGCCTTTCTTGATCTGTTGCTGAGTAACTTTGTCAAAGAAATAAGAGAGCTTAGTCTGACATGAGTATTTTTAACACAGCTTAATTTTCCATGTTTCAAAATAGGTTAATGCCTTCAGATATAATTAAATCTTCTAGTTTGTTGGGATTCCAAATAATTATGCATGATCACATGTATTTGTGGCTCAGAATAATAGTTCCTTTTAGCCTAACAAGGAAGAAACATAATGTAGTGGGTAACCTGTTCTTAGCCAGAAGCATAATGAGGCTTATGATTCATTATAAATACAGAGGTACTATATGCTTGAATCTTTTCCATCTTATGAATGAAAGCTCCAGAGTACTATAGACAGAGTACTTGTAGGTAAGAAAGGAAGCAACTCCATCCATGTTCCCAGAGTCTGTGGATAAAAACTTGCACATAACAGAAAATCTGTGAATGTTTATTTGCTCAAAAGGCTCTTAATAGTGACTTAATTGCCCAAGGGATTTTTTTTTTGACTATCAAAATCTCTCAATCCTCTTGAATTTTAATTACTTTTTTTGTCTGCATCTATTTTCTTGGTGAATTCTTTCTCTTGAAGTTAAGAGACAGAGGTAGAAAGGACAATTTTGAATTGTACTTTTGGGCATATTTTCTTCAAATCAGTTAAGCCTTTACTTGGCATGATTTTGTAATTTCCTGATTTGACTCAATAGTTTTAATCTTTGAAAGCACATTGGGACAAGTTATCTTCCAACATTTTTTATAAATTAATGATACATGCATAAGCCTATCTTCCTAATTTAAATTTTGCTTTAGGCAGTTAGCTCTGTATTTGACATATTGCTTCTTTAAATTCATATCACAAGATATGATTGTGAATGTAAGCATTACCACCATGTGAAATGCCCTTCCGGCTACCAAGTTTTCATCATTCTAACTATTACTCAATGTTAATTTATACTGAAGTTCTGACTACAATTTTTCTAGGAATTGTTGTGGCATATACGCTGTGGTGTGTTGTAAAATAAATGACATGTGATGGAGTAGATTTGGAACTGTGGGTATGCTACTCTTCTTGGGCTTAAGAGTAAAACAAAATACAGTAATAACTGGGCGGACTGAAGCAACATGTTTCAAAACAAGATGGAGTAATGTGAGTTATCTGAACAATAATGGAAGCATTAGACTATCCAGAGGCATAATTTGGAAACTTGAGGGAAGGTCATGGGCACTAGCCATACTAAATTTTAACATGATTCATATGTATATTGAATAAATGTTGTAAGGATGATTATTACACTTTAGACCAGTTGTCTTCATGTAATTTCATGAGATTATCAAATCTGTTTATACATCTTTTTCATATGGAAGGATTAATGCAAACACAGAAGAAAGAGAAAACAAAAACCAGATTTCTAAATAAACTACAATAAATACTTGTCTGACAAGAGACTTTTCTATGTCTCCATTATAGGCTTCAGACATATTTGTATGCTTTGTCTTTCCTGAACAGTACTTAAAAGTTGATTTTGAATGCCAAATACTAGAATAGATGCTTCACTTATTCCCTCTTATCTAAACCATTCCTTGTTAAATTTTATTTTTGTCATAACATGATGCTTCAAATAGACATTCTGCAACATATTTTAAGAATATAGGGGATAATTCTTTCAACAAGAACCTTTTGATGAGAATACATTGAGTTTTCTAAATCTGAAGTTTTCCATTACTACTACATTTTTCTCCATACAATATTTTTTATTTGAGTGAAATAAAAGTAGCTATCAGAAAATTTTGGAAAAAATAGCTAAGTTCTATTTCCTTTGTTGGAATGTAATTTTTCCATTGTGTTGATTTGTTGGGCATTCATATCTGCATTGCTTCTGCTAAACCATACTGAAGGTCATCCGCATGGATGGGGTTATTTATACATTAGCAGTAACCATTCCATCATTTCTGAAATTTGTATTATTATATTAGCTTTTAAGACAATTTTAAATGTCAAATAGTAGCTACTTTATAGATTTTTTCATATGAATTACAAATTTCTCCCTTGTTCATCATCTTGAATAGAACAAAAGAAACCTTTTCTAAGTTTTTTGATGTTATTAAATCCCCACACTATGTTTCAATGCTTAGTATAGCTGCTCCCAAGAAAACCCACACTTATTTATAGAGAAAATTCTTTTTTTAAGAGTTTTAAATCTTAGAATCACCATCTTTTCACCACATGACTTCCCATTCCATTCTTGTCAGCTTCTATTTTTAGCATTGTTCCTATATTTGAACTTTTTAATCAAGAAATTAAAACACACTTCCTGGAGAAGGTTACACTCTTTCTTCTGTTGTAAGTCTTAGAATTGCAGCAGTAGTTTTCAATCCAGGTTTGTGAAGCAGATGCTCCTTCTATTACAGTCTGCACACTGGACCCTAAACCAATGCCTAGTTGAAATTAATAGTGGAACCCAGGTGTATTTTCACTTGGTACAGATGTGAAAATGTGGTTTCTGGATCCTGCTTATATTTGAAGACTTTTTCCTATTCCCAAATTCTTATTTGGAAATAATAAATAAGTAAGGTTTTATAAGCTTTAAATGATCTAAGTGGCAATAAATTCTAGTATTTTAAGGCGGATTTCAATCTGCAAATTACCAAGACATTGTTGATTTATTGATAAACAAGAGATGCCAGTAATGACACTTGCTTCCCTAGATTAGTGTGCCTTCATGAGTATTAACATTGAACATATTCTAGCTATTGTTATTAACAAAGAAGTGAAAGGGTAAATGTTATATGATAATGTTTCACTGCAGCTTTTATTTAACATAATTGAATTAAATTGGAGTTTTAAAGCTGATTAAACAGTTTACCAAGTAGGCAGAAGTTAAAAGAAGAAAAAGGAGAAAGTAGGGGGACGGTCAGGATTGACAAACAAAAGTTAAGTACATCTGGACACTTACGGAGCTGCCCAAGTCGAGCTTTTTCTTTTTTACCAAACAAACGTCCTATTGAAGACTTGATTCCTTTCTTCTTGGGGGCTTTGTGAAGAGAGTCTTGACTACTGTTGGCACTGCCAAGCCCAAGGCTTTCTGGCTCAAGAGAGGCAGACAAGCTACTGCAAAACACAAAAGAGGACAAATTGCTCATTTTGATGCAGTATCCACAAACCACCCAAGTTTGCTTTTTTTTTTTTTATAAATGGACAAAAGGAGAAGCAAGGTGATTTTCAAAGTTATTTTCCCCCATTCTTCACACCTTCCCCTCAAATTAGAAATGCAGTTTCCTCAGACTCAGCTGATGTGCCCCCTCCCACTCTCCAAATTTCAATAGAAAACTTCTTTCTTTTTCCAAAAAGATTTCCCATCCCCATTATTCTTGGACCAATTTCAAATTAATCAACCATCAGAGCCTGTCATAATGACTACATTGGATATCATTTTCAAGAGTACCTGCCCCATTACTTCTACTCAAATTTGCTTTATCACTATTAAACATAATGACTTTTAGTGCTCTTTTAAAGGGAAAGTTGAAGATTCTATTGATGGGGTTTCAATAACATTGCCTCTGGTCATCTTTCTTTTTCAAAAATTTGGAGACCAATTCATCTATTCTAAAAATCATTTCAGTGGAATAGAGGAGTAACAATCACTAATGCCCATCATTGCTGTGTATTGCTCTCAAGCAAAATTCTCAGGAGAAGTATTTTACATGAACTAAAATGATATCCAAGTGATTGGTCAGGATTCAACTTCTGATTCATATACTTGCCACTCTATTAATAGAAGTTCAATGGCTATTGCTATGAATATTTGTGGTTAATTCACTAGCCTGAGGATATATTATTGAAAATTACTTATTAATGTTTTTTAAACTGAGTTATCATTTTCTAACCCCCAAGTGGTAACTTTTCATATACTAAAATATAATTCTCTTTTTTGGAGAGTGAATTAAATGTACACTTGAAGCTACTTTTAAAAATTACTCATTGAAAATAATGGAACAGAAACATATTCTTGTCAACACAGAGAGAGCCTTTAATACACTTTCTATGAAACATATTATTAGAAGACAGGCTTGCTTGATTCATTGATTCACAAATCACTGTGCAGGTGTTCAGAAATTTCTCAATTGATACACAATACAAAGTCATGCATATAATATGCAAACTGAAAGTTCTGATATTTTTATTAATCATTATTATGAGATCTTTTACATTATTTTGGATATGTAGATAAAGGAATTGTGAAGAGTGATCATAGCAGATATTTCTTCATCTAACTGCCTTTTACTTAAATGTTTTGGTCAATATACATTTTAATTCTAAGAATGTGAGAGCTGGATGATCATTGCAGCATTGGCTCAGACTGTGCAATAAATGAGGCTGCCATAGAGGTTTCCAATGATTTTTACCCCACAGTTACAGTCTTGTCCAAGTTACCTTTTTATTACAGTCTCCATTTTAATAGGAAATGTCCGCTAAATATAAAAAAGCCTTTCTCTTATGCACATTTATGTCACAAGTACACAATTATATAGCTAATTTTAAAAATGAAAATTTGATCTCAGGTTGAAGGTTTTTGTATTTCTCAAAACTGAAGAGAAAAGAGACAAGGGAAGCATCCTGGTGGATAAAATGATTCAGATCTTAATTTTATATGTACTCTGTATTAGCATGACAACCTGGCAGAAAGAGGACTTAATTTTGGGAAGAGGGAATGTGATGCTGAGTCTGCTCAGAATCTCACCTTCGGGCATCATTGTGATAGGATGAAGGGAGTGTGTGAGTCATTCTGATGGCTCTTGGTGTGGGAGGAGGAGAAGTTTCACATTTGATGGTTGCTTTATCTTCCCGACCATCTTCTTCCACCACTGCAATCTAGATGCAAGGACATCTACTTAATGAGGAGCTTCTTGATTTCAACTGAAAATGACTCAGAGTTAAGAATCATCAAGAACATGTAGAGTAATTCTAAGACAAAGCTGTATGCTTTACACACATGAACTGTAATTTCCACTATTATTAAAAGTAAAGGTATTAGAGCCAAACCATATGAACCAATTACATAAAAAATCATTTAAGTGTAATAAATATGATAAAACAGAGATATTCTGGAGTTTAGGTTAAAGGATCTGAGTTTATATACTTCAATCACTACTGAAGATTAAATAAAGGGTTTGTCACCTGCTAGGCAAGTACATCCTCCGTCCTGAATATATAATCTTTACAAATGGCATTGAAAACATTTCAGAAAATTTTCTAAAAGAAAAAGAATCATGCAAGTCGGGTTCTCAGATATTTAAAATGAGAAGGCAAGTTGGTAAAATACAATTTAATCATATCAACTACTGCAAACTTGTGAACCTAATATTATGTATTTCAAGAGTGTTTAAAAGGGTGTAGCATGGTATAAGAAAATAAAATCTTTGTAAGTGAAAATAATAAAGGTTAAGCATATAATTCTTAGAAATTGTTTTATTTCATCACCAGTGATGGGAAAATTAGAAAAGATACAGAAAACCAAAAGCCAAAAGGATGAGAAGAATTTCTTTAAAGAACAATGATCTTCAATAATCCTGAATAATTAAAAATACCATTAACTTTGGTAAGGATAGAAAAACAAAAGTTGTAATAAAAGGACTTGCCAAAAATTCAAGAAAATTGCAGATTAATACTGTACACTGTATTTTCAATGGCATCACTGTATATTACAATAAATTTCAGAAAGTGAATGTTATAAAAAAGACATAGTTCAGTGAATTCTGTTGAAAGAATACAGAGTATAACTAAAGCAAAAATCTTAAAGCTGAATTCTGGGAAGTATCCTGTTTGTTTCTATATAAATATGACGCATGTATATGTCTAAGGCAGTGACATCATCCATTCCAGGATGTAGTGGATGTTTACCAAGTGTCTTGTACCTCAAGTCTAGAGAAAAAATTAATTAGCAAGGTTACGAACCTTGCTAATTTAATTTTTTTCTCTCAATTCAACTACCATTTTGCTACCTGGAGAATTTTTTGAAAAATATTTTCAGCAAGATTCTGTTACAATAAGACGATCCTTTTATACCTATATCCCTTCCTTAAGTATGTTTCAGAATTCTTCTTAATATTTGTTAATATTTTCAAAACTTGGAAATCTAATAATTCTTTTCAAATCTTCTTCTTCCTAGCATAATCATTTCTGCTTCAGGATTATGCTTCTGAAACATCTTTCATGTAAAATACCTTCTTATAGACAACCAAACCATGCAGATCACATTAATGTAATAATTATTAATAATTAATAATACTCTGCACACACTGAGAGTTCATGTTGAAGATGTTGAATGAATGTACATAATGAATGACAGATTCAACCCTGAAAGCTTTGCCAGACTCTCACTGTGATATTCAGTGACTTCAGGGTCTATGGTTCTCAATTATCTATCAAAATGTCATTTTCCAACATGAAGTGGAGTTCATATTCCCTCTCATATGTGATACCCATACTCTTGATTTTGCCCAGAAATCCAAAAATCAATCAGTATTTTTACACATGTCCTTCTTTTCTTATCTAAATCTTCTAGAGAGGTAGTTTAATTACATCCTCCTAGGGGTAATTAATATCAAGAGATAGTAATCTACTTCTTCAGAGAAAGCTTTTCATATGCAAACCCCTTAATTCAGAGTCCCTGTTGAGGATCATCTTCCCTAGCTGACATTTAAGACTTAGGGGTTATGTTTTCCAACCCAAAATAATCCAAGGATACTCCTTATATATGCAAGAACCAGATGAAATTACTCCCTCAATTCTCATTTCACTGTTTTAGATTCATGTATCTTTGTTGCCACAAAATATCATACCTAAGCAGTTTAGGAGAAGGAGGGATATATTGGATCACAATTGGATGTTACAGTTTATTCTTGCATAGGAATTACAGAGGCAGGAGCTTGAAATGACTCCAGTCATGGCAACAATAGATGGAATGAACTAAAGCATGCATGTCTGTTTGCTTGCCTGTCTAACTCTTTCCATCTTTATCCAGTTTCAGACCACCTGCTTAGGGAATGGAATGGCCCTGCACACAAAGAGAAAGACAATCCCTCAAAAGCATGCCCAGAGTTCAATCTTTAGACACTTCTTGGTGCAGGTCAAGGATATTAATCACCGATTTCTTCCTTTACTCAGACTCCTATCCCTATTTCCCTCTTTATAATTATCTCTATGCTGCCCAAAGCAATTGCTTGCTTTAACCATAGGTTAGCCTTTTCTTGATAATTGTAAGTTATCTGTTGGTCTCACTATTCCTAAGGAACCAACATTTAAAAACAACTAGTCTTCTTTCAGTATTGACATTAAAATATCTCATTCTTCCAAAGGTTTATCCTTCTCATATGCTTCTCATAATGTAATGATTGCTATAGAAATCATAAGCAATTTTATTTTCTAGATATTTCCTCTTATTTTCATATTAAATAATAAAATAGTACTCATGTATTTTTAACATTTACCTTTATGCTAATAAAATAATTGAGACAACATTTTAAAGCTTGCATAGCAAGAAGTGATATTAAACTAGAAATTTATTTACAGTACCTTTCTCCGGTGCTTCCTTAGATCACTTGGCTGTGATTGGCAATAATAAAAGCAACATAGAATAGAACTAATTAATCATTTACTATGAGACCAAGCTACAATTCTACATAATATCAATAATTCGGCTATCATATTTTTCTTCATTCCATTCTTTCTCATTACATAAGCATTCTTCCGGTAGTTATTGTACACAGGGAACCTGTACAAATCATGGGTCAAGAGTCACATGACTGACTCATGGCCATGTCAGCACATTCTGGACATGACTTGTGAATCCTGGGGAATAATAAAGGAATCTTTGTCTTAAGGAATTATGAATAGGAATTAAAATCCATCATTCACCTGTAAAACTCATAAATTTTCTTTTCTGTGTCATTCATGAAAGAGTTTTGGGTCTAATCTGGGGAAAGTTGCTGTCTGAGGGATCTCAAACTTAGCATTCTAATAAATTTTCATATTCCTACATGGATATGGTTTCAAATTGCCATTTATGCTAGTTATTTTAGTTTTCTGTTGTCATTTTCTTTTTATGAAAATTTAAAGAATTATTACTTTTTATGATTCTAAATGGACTTAATTTACTCATTCATATTTGTTAATATTCTTGGGTAACTAATAGATTTTTTTTCACTAAACTTTCCCATTATGGTTCATATTTTTGGTCATTAATAGAAAATGTGTTGATTTTGTCTCATCAATAACATAACTTGGTACTGCTAGAATTTTTTTAAAAGTAGATATAAATATACTTTATATTCAGGCTTAATAAACATTTGTAAGAGACTATATGGAGAAACTAATACCAAGACCTTTTAATTTCTAAGTTTCTAGCCCCCATTTCTAATCTTCCTATGAATATTCAGAGATGAATCACATATTACATAGTTATTTTCCTTCATCATTTTTGACAGATTAAAGAAAATATACCCATATACCACTACTAAAACAAGAAGTTTACTAGTAGTTTGGTTAGTTGATGAGAATGTCCTAGAGTGCATTCATTACTTTTTTGGTTTAGATATTAGAAAAGTCATTAATTCTTCAGGAAAAATATAAATAATTATTCATATTGCATTATTCTAAAATTAATAAAACATAAACTATGATTCTATTATAGAGGGATATATCAAAGAGTACAACACTGTATATTAAACATTTAAGGAATTAAAAACAGTGCAGAAATAAAAAGTTATAGGTTTTAAATGCTAAACTAAATTATCCTCTGTGTTCTAAGATTACTACTGACTTTATTTCATACATTGGTCATTAAGATTATGCAGATAAAATAAATTTGAAGAAACAAAGACAGAGTGGATAACACTGTTGCTGATGAAATTAATGAGATAATTTCTCATTTTCTAGAACAAGCAGACTGCAATGTGACTCGGTGTATCTAGTGAGTCTAATGTAATACACTATTCAGTCTGGGTTTTGTTGAAATCTGTTCTGATTATCTGGTTATTTTTTCAATTGTTCATTGTAGTGACTATCTTGAATATATTTTAAATGTCAATTCTGATAGTAACTACAGAAAAAATGGCACACTGACTAAAATGTTATATTTCAAATGTCGTTGATGAAGTTTAATTATTCAGAATCCACAGTTGAAAGCTTGAATGATGTGAACAAAGTAACTCAGATATACAAATAGATTTTTTCCCCACCTTTCAGGTGCAAAATAAAAAAGACCCTAAACTTTGTCCATTAATTTTATGATGATAAAATAATTTATTCATATAAATTAAAAATTCAATTTTACATGATACTTTTCTGAGGGTGAGAAATATGTGTGAATCTGTATATATGTGCAATGTTTGCATATTCACATACACACATACAGGCAGGTATATATTAAATTAATTTATATATGCTATTTCCAACAAAATGGCTTTGCATTTATTAATCATATTGCATATTATTTCACAATATTTAATGATAAAAATTTAGGTGGTGATTTAAGCTTTCTTATCCAGAAATGTGTGTATGGGTTCACACACATACATAAGAACATTATGCAGTTTTATGGTAGCTTCAGTCTTTTGACTATAAATACTACATATACTTCATGGAAGTCTATGACATCATTAGCTTTCCTCCATTTCATTATAATTATGCTACAATTTCCCATGTATACTATTTAACTATATTTCAACTGCTATCAAGGTGTTTTATTTTAATCGCAGCTTTATTCTTTAAAAATGTAGTCTTATCCTCATTACAAAAACACAGAGTGTTACCTCCACAAATAGTTTACCTCCACACATAGTTAATCCATATTCCTTTCAATTAAACATGTTCAGGTAATACCAGGTAAAATAAGAGGTGATGCTTTCAGATAGGCAAATGTGTGCAGATGTGTCTCCGCTCATTAATCCCTGTTGACATGAACAGTTTCCTCCTACACTTAAAGCCTCTGCCATGGCAGCTGCTAGAGAGGCCATGTTCCGTTACATGTGGTAGCATGATAATTAAATGACTCTACACTGTGATATGCAGGAGTCATTCTTATCAAATTCTCAGGAGGTTTCCATACATGACTTTTAAAATCTGGCACTTTGACTTTTTTCCAGTTGTGTTCAGGATTATTCCTTATTTAGGCCTCCCAAGTTGTAATATGAATATAAATAAAAAAGTAAAAATGTTAACTTAGAAATCTAAAAAGAAACACTGAGAAAACTATCTTTCTGCTTATTCTCTGGTATTAATGAAAATTATATTTTATTACATTATATATTATATATCATATATAATGCAAAATTATAAATTTCTGTCTTAGTATTATATACAATTTTTGATTTTTATTATATATTAAAATAAAAACACCTAGTCCCTATTTATTTTCTCAATATGGCATCACTAAAGGATGACATAATTCTTTAAATCATTCAAATTGTGATCTGTTAGATCTCTTCTTCTGTACTGACTTACTACATACTTTGAGAAAGTTATAGTACTGTGTACCAGGCCTTACTCACCCCAAAATGGTTTAATAATGGTACCTATCTCAAAAAAGTTTTGTGATAAAACAATAAACAAATAATGAAATGCACAGAAAATCCAGACACTAGAGCAAACTTCCTGTTGTCTCAGCTGATGCACCAATAATCTTAATGGGTCAAAGTTCCCCCAAACATCTTACCAGTGTCATGACTCCCATGCGGTCCATTTCCCTGGCAGGACTCCTTGGAGTGAGCTTTGGCGTTGAGTGTCCACTAGGAGGAGATGAACTGGCCAGCGATGATGCTGTAACGGAGGCAGTGATGGAAGTACCTGGGTGGACCCTTGCCAAGTTCAGGCCTTCCAGGCTCACGCTAGCTACCCTGTTCTCGATTTCTTCAGCACGCAACTCTGTGGATTCTTTTTCTTCTTGAATTAGCCTACAAGAAACAGTTCAATTTTTTTTCTATCCTATGATGATAAATTGGCAATTTGACTTTTCATCATCAGATAAAAATTACTTGATATTTTATATCAAATCAAACATTTCTAATGTGCTTATTTCTTTCAACATTTCCACTTTTAGGAATTACTTCTATGATTAAGAATTTTTAAAGAAACGTTAAGAAATTTTTTTAAATTATCATGGTGCCTGTCCATTTGAAATAACAACTTTTACACTTCTAGTATCAATATGGAATTTCCACTTGAACAATAAATGTGTGCTATACAAGGGCAATACATTTTCATGTATACTAAGAAATAATCCACATTTAAAACATGACACCCATGTATATGCTCAGAACTTGAGCAAAAATTAAGGAATCCAGGCCTGGTAGTACACATCTGCAATCCGGCACTTGGAATCCCTGCTCCGGTAAAGCAGGACATTTTTGAGTAAGAAGTGTGGGCTACACAGGAAATTACAGAAGAAACTGAACCAAGATACTGTCTAAAAAAAACACTCCCCCACCCCAAGAAAAAATACCAAACTGACCCAACTGAACAAAATTTCCCAGATTAATAAAATACAGTACTAATTTTGAAATTATGTTGGACATCTATTAAAGCTTTTATATTTAGAAACTGGATGAGAATTCTCTTCTCTTCTATTAAAAAAGGTTGTATATATACTTCCCAAAAATTGTAGGAAATTTTTATTGGTCAGTCTAATTGATCTTGAACATCAGCATGAATGTTTGAAAATTCAACTATAGATATCAGGAATATTAATTAACAAAGTCTATATAAATATTAGCCCTTATTTTGAAGTATGGACTTAATATAAACAGGACTCTTAAGTGTTCGTGAATAATAAAATTAGTCATCATCCTCAAGCATTGAAAAAAATCAGCATTTTCATGAGAATTTACTAAAGTAATTCAATATAAGATTTATTACAAAAACCAGCAGTAGTGGCTTTGGATGACTCTATTATTTAAAAGCCTTATGTATTTTTTGGCACATGTATATGTATGTGGGGGTGTTTGTATATATGCATGTTTGCACAAGTGTGGGGGTATATGTGTATACAGCTGCATAGGCATATAGATGTACATGTGTGTAGATGACCAAAGCTGACTTCAGGTGTCTTTTTCAGTTATTCTCCACCTTTGTTATTAAGGCATGGTCCGCTCAGCTGAACTCACAACTCACAGTTTGGTTAGGTCAGCTAGCGAGTTTGCTCTGGGGACTATATGTCTTTGCTTTCTGAGTGTTATGATTGCAGATGACCCACATGCGTGCTTAGGTTTTCTAGACTCCAGTCCTTTAGCTTGACAGAGGAGAGATGGGAAAGCATGTTAACCGCTTGAGCTATCTCTCTAGCCCTCTTTATCATTTAACCTCAGTTCTATCAGAAAAGAGCATCTTATACTATTATTGCTACCAATTGCTCTGCAACAGACCGCAGTGTGTGACATTTATCTGTAGCATATAGTGATGCCCCAGTGAGGTCCTACCCTCAGAATGTGGCTGTAACTGGAGACATATTAAATTGTAAAGTTAATAAGGTTATAAGGGTGAGAGCTCATATGATAGAATATTTTCTCTCTCTCTCTCTCTCTCTCTCTCTCTGACAGAATCTCTGCGATCTTTCTCCTTCCTATACCTCCAGCCTCTTCGGAGAGCCTGGAAAAGACTCTTCACCAGAAACCAAGCTGTACCAGAACTTCACTTTACAAATTCTACTCTCCAAATCTTTGCGAAGGTATATGTTGTATTTAGTCATTTAGTCTGTGAAATTCTGTTGATAGCCTAGGCTGTCAAAGTTCTGCTACATTGGTGTTCAATGAAACAAGAATGGTGCGTCTAAAAGATATTTAAAGTAAATAACATTCCAAGGAGTTCATAACCTTTGGTAGGTTTCAGGTTGATAAAAATTAACACTGTTATTTTTCACTCCAAAATATAAACAAGTTTAAAGGTACCCTGTGTGTGTGAGTTTGAATACAGTTAATTCTTTTTTTTTATTCAGTTGTGCATATGTGCATTTGTGTGTATGTGTGTATGTGTGTGTGTTATGTGTACAGAACCACGGCCATGGACCGCCTCCACCTCCTCCTTCTTTACTCTGCCTCGGGATTCACAGGTTCCGCCCTACCAGGACCAGAATCAGAGGCTGCCCTGCTTCCACGCAGCATCTATATATCATGTCTAGGATCCGAACTTAGGACCTTCCTCCCGCAAGGCAGAGTCTTAACTCCTGAGCCACCTCTCCAGCCCCATGAATACAGTTAATATTCTTAATGCAGTATGGAGTATACTTGAACAATATTCTTTTTAAACTATAAATTTTGCTTTCAAAATAATCTTTACTAATTACTGGAGAAAATTTTTTCTCTCAAGTCACCCTTATATATTGTTATTAATGTCAAATGTATATTTCACATACATTACATACATAGGTATCCTAATGTTACACAGAAAATATAAACCTATCCCAAGAATCTTATGGAAAAAGTACTTGCTGATGTAATAAATATAGAGTGCAGCCTGAATATTATTCTAGAATATTATTCTGACTATTAATGTTTCTGACCCTCTTGAAACCACTGGAACTAATTATACTCACCGTATTTCTTTGTTGATTGCATCCAATTGTTCCTGAAGCATCATTGCTAGAGTCTGGGCATCAGAATGACCACTTGGGGAAAGAAGATCCATTGAGCTAAAAATAGTTTCTCTGTCATCATCATCAATATCAGACATTTCAGTGTCACTTTCAAAAGGGTGGCTGCTTAGTACCCCAATTTGTTGAGTTCTGTTCCACTCATGATCCCCAAGTGATTTCACCTGATTGAAAAAGCCACAAAATTTCTCAGATTAAAAGAATCTGAAAAATGGCCATAGTAACAACAACAGAACATGTTCTCACATACACAAGCAACTATTACCATTCTAATTTGCCAATTCAAGAAAATAGATCTTTGATATCTTATGAGATGTCAGGCATTAATTACTCACCTAATTAACATTTTATTAGGACTAGAGAAGATAAAATTCCACGTGATTAATGTTTTAATCACTTTTCAAGGTAGCAGTTATTGAGACATTCATGCACATGTATGCACACACAGACATATGCACACACATCCACTTATGCTCAGGCATTTGAATGTCTTACAGTAACTCTTACATTTTTCTTATTAAAAGATGAGAAGGCTGATATTATCGTGTATCATTCCAGAAGAATTTTCCCATTAAAACTCACTTATTTAGGTTTTAATAAAATCTTATTCAAACATTGCATAGTAATACTAAATGCACTTGCTCATCTCCCTCCCTGTGAGCTTAAAGACAGGAATTCAGATCTAAAGAATCCATGTAAAAATTAGGAATCATCACCAGTGCTCTGGACACTTGAAACCCTCACTGAAATTTTAAACTAAAAACATGATAATATGCAGTGTTTATATTTTGACAGGTAACATAATAACTTCTGTATGCAAAAATGGTGACTGATCAACAGACCAATGCTTTGCAAACCAAGATTTGAGTGCATGAGGAGGTTTTGGATAAGAGATAGTCCCTAGAGTTTTCTGTTTTTTTTTTCTTACATTATGTCCCTGTGTCTGCATGTGAATCTGTGTCTACGTGTATCAGAAGTCACTGTATGTGACCATGAAGGCCCAAGGATGATTTTGGGAATCTCCATGGATTGAACTACCTCTTCTTTGTTTTGCTCTGGAGTTTCCCAACCTCCATCTTTCAGGCTTGGAAGTACAAGCTCCTACCATTTCCACTTGGCATTTTATGTGGTATCTGGGATCTGAACTCAGGACTTTTTGTTTGTGAAGCAGAAATTTAACTCCTGAGTCTCTTTCCAGCCTGAGTTTTCTGCTTTAAAAAATTTCATTCTCACTGTTGTGATAATACAAAGCTATTGGAAGGTTATTAGATATTTGCATGAGTATTGACTTCAGAACTGAGAAAATAGCATTCATGTGAAAAATTGATTTTATATCAAAGGACATTAATTTCATTTTTCATAAAATAATTAAAAAAGCATTTTTACTTGTTAATTCATTTGCACATGTGCTCAACAAATATTGGATATCTACTATGATGGATTAATTGCATGTGTGATATTGGTCTTACTTAATAATCAAAAGGGGTTAAGGAAAATATGTATATCATTTAATGGATATAAAGTAGTGGTATCAACCATTCAAAGGACACCATAACAAGTATAACTTCTCTTTATGATGCAACTATATTGCTCAAAAACTTTCTATTATTGGTCAAAGGCCAGTGTAGTAATTTGTCTTGAAAAGATCTTCATAAACAATTCTTTGGAGTGTTTTAAAATAGCAATTTTCATGAAAACATTTGAAAAATTTTGCAATAAAGAAACTTTTGCTTATGAGCCCAAACAAGCTAAGTATTCATTTAAATGTTTGGCAATAATAGTACAACAGTTAAAGCATAGTTATGAAAGCATGCAGATACAGCTCAGGTTTTGGTTGAACCAATTTACTAGCTTTGTAACCTTAAATACTTAATCTTCTTGAGTCTACATTTTATCAGATCTGGAATTAATATTAAGTAGTATCCAATTCATGATACCATACAGATACATGTATATGGAAAATGTTCAATTCAACTTCTGGTACTTAGTTGAAATTTTCATTATCATTTTTAAAATGTATTATTCTCCTTTCTTGGCACTAAGAAAAATGTCAGAATTTTGGAATTTTTCTCACTGTTAAAAGAGCAGATAAAAAGTAATCATTTTGACTCTATATCAATCACATAGAACTATGCCAGCCTAATATCTCCCCATCCTGGAGCTCAGGGACATTTGCGGAAGAGGGGGCTGTAAGATTATAAGAGCAAAAGGATGGGAGGAGCAACGATTTGCAAGATTCTCAACAATAGTTGGGGCCAAAGCAATCATAATGGGACTTTGCATGCCCTGCGCAATGTCCAGCGCACTGTTGCCCTCATAAAGTCTAGCATCTGTTAAGGGCACCGAGACCCCTGGAGGCAAGGGATTGACAGCCATAGTAGTGATCTTATGCTTAAGGGGAACAAGAGTAAGGGCTTATGGAAATGCCACTGGGTCCTTATATGTCATCGGAGAGGAGGACCCAGTGGAGAGTTAGGCGTACACAATAAAGGACTCTCTGGGAATTGGGGGGGAGGCACTGGGGGAAGCGGAGAGGGAGAAAGGGGTTCGGGGTTAAATGTACAATTAAATTTTTAATAAAAAAAAGAAAAAAAAAGAGCATTTTAAACAAAATGGTCAGCAAATTAGAAAAAAAAAAAAAAAAAAAACACTCACCTTGGGCTCATCTCTTCGCACACCCATGCGGCCTCTCCTAGGTCTCCTTATTACTTTGGTCGTTCTGTAATCAGACTGGCTGTCAACCAGGGATCCGACTGAATATCGTAACTCAGCTGACGTGTCCAGATGTGTTCTGGAAAACAGGAAAACTGTCCAATCTCAAAAATTAAACTTAGAGCAAACTGTTGTATCCTGCTTAATTGGAACAGGCACAGTTCTTTAAAAAGCAAATATCAAAAGTGAAAACCAGTGAATTTTTATGCCCTTTGACACCTCCTAAGAAATCTGCATCAGGAGCTGTGGTCTCAATCCTTCCTTGCTTTTTCTCCTTCCAGATTATACATACAACCATTTTTTGTTTAGTATTGTTTTCAAGTGTATTAGTAAAATTTAAAAATTCAGAACTGAGACCCACTGGGTTAATTGTGGACATTCTATTTAGTTTTTGTTCATTTCAATAGATGGAATATTCTTCACTTATTACCATATTCGTTTTTAATGTTTCACATTATGCTTATTGAAGGATGTATAAAATTTTCAAATTTCAAAACTCAACACATTCTCTATTCTACAGCGTTTTTAAATTTAGAGGAACAAGGAAATGCTTGATCATTTCATGGTGAATAATCTTATTGTAAAATGAATTAGGCAGGATGTTAGCTTTTAATAAGGTATTATTAGAAAAATTTTGATAAGCACATTTGATCCGGCATTTGCTTACAGATGAAATATTTGGAAAATTATAGTTGAAAAACTATCAATGTGCTGGTTTTCAATAAGCATAGTAATAATCAAAGTGCAGAATCAGTTTATCCAGGCACATTATTTGTGTGGAGATTTACAGCAAATTCAGTATACCACTATAATGTTTATGGTAATAACAGCAAGTTCATTTGTCCCATAAAGTGAAATAAAAGATCTATTGTCAGTAGGAAATGCACCCTGTTTTCTGCTGACTTTTGGGCTCCTGTTGATTGATGATACTCCCTTCCTTAGCTCCCTTTAAGGACAAAACCAAAGTTTAGATGAGTTCTGACTATTTGCAACATTAGGAAAGGCATATGTAAGTTAAGGAAGTCCTTTTTTACCAAATAATCAGTTATAACAAATGAAATGAGAAGTCATCCCTCAAACAGATTGAGTAACAACATTTTTACAGCAATGAACTTGAACTATAAACTGTTTTAGAGTGAATAAGTCATATATACAAGTTTGCTAACCAGACCACACTCAGACATGGAATAACAAATTTTAGCCACCATTCCTTGCTCAGAAATGTGTCTTGCATACAGTAAGCACTTCATAAATACTTAGTAAGATAATGAATAAATAGAACTACAGTTCCAAACTCCCTAACTTATAGCAAGATAGTTATATTTCACATATGGCTGTTTATATTAACATTCCTTTGTACATCAGAGGTGAGTTCCTAACAGTAAAGCTTATTATTCTAGGGAAACTTGTTTTCCAATTTATTGTTTTTCTCACCATTCTGGAACAATTGGGAAAATATGCAATAAAAAATAGAAGTAGCATATCACCTCTGTAGTGTGTACTCTTCCTGTTTTATACCTTTTTAAATCTCTCTCTCTTTCTCTTTCTTTCTCTCTCTTTCATACTTTCCATCTAACTTAACTGGCTTTCATTTGATTCCATAACTAACTTACACTTCTTTCAATTTCTTAGCCTTGAATATGTTCTTTGTGTTGGAATCAGTCTCTTAACACATTTATATGTCTAGCATTCTCAAAGTCTCAGGTTAGAAGTAAAACTACCCTATACTAGTCTAGTTTCTGGCATTTTCTCTCTGTAACAGTCCACCAAGCAGTAATCCTACATTTCCCACCAGGAACATCTGTTCTTCCCTGTTACCATAGCCCAATGTATCAATGTCTGGCAAACAGCAGCACTTAGTAGATCTTGAGGAAAGAGATGTGAGCCAACACCAGTCCTAAAAGAATCTTCACTCAAAATTCATGCAAAGAATTTACTTATTGTCTCTTACCTCCCCTCCTTTTCTCAGCTTTTTTATCTCATTTTTTTCTAGCAGGAGAAATCTGAGACAATATCTCCACACTAATTAAAAATTAGTTCATTTATATATAGATTTGAGAGGATTTTGTCATGTCTAAGTTACAAAACAGTCATCACTTCCTTTAAGCAAAAGACTGCTGCAGATTCTCCTCTGAATCTATTGCAGATAATCTCTTAAAGGAAAGTACATGTCTTTTCTTAAAGAGTGTTCCTTAAGCAACCTTCTGCTTTCTGGAACATGCCTTCTGTCCTTTCCAGTTATGGAGATTCTACCCTTCCTTAACAGAAGCCCCTTGAACCTTCTCTTTCCATTCTGAAAACTGTCCTATGTTCTTCTCAGATGAGATATTGTAGGGGATGCTAGCTTCTAGCTTAACTCATCTCTTCTTCTTTCTTTAAAAGTAAAAGATAAAAACCCTCTGGTAGATTACTTTCTCATTCACCTTCTATGCATGTATACATATATAAGATTTATATTATAAAAGTACAAAATTAATTATATGCCTTTGAAAATACTTTAAATGCATTGTTTAATAAATATTCAGCTATCCTGTACCTCCTTTAAAATTTCATGAATTTAACCACATTGATAATTCCTTTAATACTTGTTTACTTGTGATACGATCCAAACACAGTTTGTGGGGTACACAAGAAAATATTAAGAATGACTGTTTATATACTGTCATTCTTATACTGTCAGAATGTCAAAAATGATATATACTTTCAGAATATTACTGTTAAGAAACGAATCTCTGTGTTTGAAATCCAGGAATGTGGGTCAACCTATGCTTGACCTAGTACTCTTCTTAGTAACACTTGCTGCCTCCTAGAAGAATTATTGTTTTCTGCATGTCTAATGATGCTTCTCTGCAGAAAATGTCACACTATTAGCCTGCCATGAAGATTCACTGCATTACAACTCTTCCTGAGGCTAATTAGAACACAATTAATTTGTTAATTAAATAATTATGTCACCCTCCTCATCCTCCTCTTTATCAACAGAAAAAATGGCTACTGGTAAGAGCATCTCAAGGCAGTTTCTGTTTCATATATCACTGCATGAGCTCAGCTTAAGGTATGATAATCAGAATTTCAAAATTTTGAAAGACAAAGTATTTTTCAAAAACTTGATGATCTATATGAATTTTGGTATCTTATAAAGACAGAACTTCATTACTCACACTAAACCAAAAGAAAAAAATAACTATTCGTGGATAAGATTTTTTAACATTATTTTAGTTTAGTTTTTAGCTGATAATTTGAAACATGCTTTGCTAAACAATCACTCACTCACTCTTCAACAATATTTACCATTATGTGCTACAGATTGGGTAATGCTTTAGATACTGTGGACACAGTCATTGTCAATTCAGACATAGATTTTGATTTTCACTCGGGTAGATAACATTCTGGGAATGAGCACAATTCCAAGAAAAACAACTTCTAGAAATCTTTCCAAATCTCAAACATATGGTATTACTGTGTGCTGCCAATGGCATACCTAACTAAATTTTTCTAGGCTTCTTACCAAATTGAAATGAAAGGCTATGAGTGCAAAACAAAGTGACAAGGGTATTACTATCAAATGCATCATCTATTAGCTTCTCTCTCCATCTACATGTCTCATTTCTTCTTTCTTTAAGGATGAACTGAGAAGAAAGATTACTATGGCTAGCTACTACTGAATTCTTCTTCTTACACATGGAATTTCTCCTTCTTATTAACTTCCAACTACTTAAAGTAGGTGATCATAAGTGGCCATAATCAATGATATTTGTATAGTTATATTAAATATTGATCACATTTCTGAATCGAACACACTATAAAAAGAATATAATCTTGTCTTAGAAAGAAATATAGTCTTCTTATAGTTCAGTTCTTCAATTAAAATCATTTTTATATTTGTGATCTTTTTTTCACTTTATGTATTTTAAATTAAATGTAATTTTTAAAATTAATTAATTTATTCATTCATTTCCGCTCAACAAACTTAATACGTATACTGGTCCTGTCCCTCCCTCCACCCCTCCCTGAACTCCTTATTTCCCTCCCTCCTTTTCCCCTTTCTTTCCCCCCTCCCTCCCTATCTCCCAGTGCCTTCTCCCCCCATCCCTGGAGCTTCCTTTAATGTGTATGTCAAACTTTCCTCTGGGCCCTCCTCTCTGATGAGGTGTAAGGACTCAGTAGCACTTCCTAAAGCTTTTTCTTGTGTTCTCCATAAGTATAGGAACACTATTGTGGCTGTTAATCCGTAGCTTCTAAGGATCCTAGTGCCTTTAGTCCATGCTAGACTTTGAGGAGTCAATAATGTGTTGGTCATTGCACAGGTCACGCAAAGTCCTATTATGATTGCTTCAGACCTAACTTGTGTGGAGTATCTTGCATATCATTATTCCTCCCCATCCCTGTGCTCTAATATCTTACTGCCCCATCTTAAGCAAATTTCCCTGAGCTTCAGGATGGGGAGAGATTAGGATAGCTTAGTTCCTGGTGGTTGATATAGAGTCTCTGATGTTCTGAATTATGGTTTGTTGATTTTTTTTTTTTTTTAGTTTTGCTGCTCCTGCAATGCCCTTGGCTCCATCCTGATGGGTATTGAATGTCACCCCCTGGCCAGAGATAAAAACCTGTTAAATTAGAGTCTTGTTATAAGAGCATATTTAAATGTAGATGGAATAAAAGTAGGAGATTGCGGTGAGAGAGGGGTCAATCACCCATTTGCAAAATGGTTACTTTCTATCTGGCAGCTTATATGCCCTCCCCTTCTGGTGAGATCAACCTCATCACTTGCAAATGATCAGGAAGGAAAGTCTGTGAACTTAACCAGATGTCTCATTACTTACCTGCAGTCCTTGATGGTGGCCTATTTTCTCTGCTGTAACATGGTCCCCTCTCTCCTTGTTTCTGATGGGGCCCTCCTTCCCCATCCTTCCTGTTTATAATCTTTGCAATTATTGTAGGTATTACTGAGATTTATTTTTGAGTATCTCTAAGTGGGTTTGGTATTAGGAGGTAAGGAGTCCAATTAAAAAAATGGACTGTTTTTTTTTTTCCAGGACAAAATTAAAATGTCCAACGAATACCTTAAAACATAATCCACCTCCCTAGTCATCAGGGAAATGCAAATCAAAACCATATTGAGATGTCATCTCACTGTGGTTAGGATGATTGAAATACAAAACACATACAACGACAAATGCTGGAGATGATGTGGGGAGAAGGGAACTCCTATACAATGCTAGTGGGAATGTAGACTTGTACAACTATTCTGAAAATCAGTATGGTAGTTTCTAAAAAAATTAAACGTTGAAATGCCATATGACCCTGCTATACCACTGTTTTATGTACATTCATGTTCACTGCAGCACTATTCACAATAGCAAAGTCGTGGAATCAATCTCAATCCCCAACAGTTGACATGTATATAATGAAAATGTGGTACATATATACAGTGAAATACCAGGCAAATATCAAAAAATAAAGTAATGAAATTTTCTGGTAAATGGAGTTGGAAGAAGTTATACTGAACAAAGCATCCCAGACTCAGAAAGATAGATATCTCATGTTCTCCTTATAAGTGAAACTTAGTATTAAACTCTTATAATGTCAAACTCAAGGGGAAATCTCTAATATCTATTATATAACTGCAAAGGAACAGAATTTGGGGTTTGGGGGAAAGAAGACCCCATTAGAGTGGAGACAAAGGAACATAATTAAATAGGTAAATAAGGCCATGTTAAGAAAAGCACATAAGGGGCTGGAGAGGTGGCTCAGGGGTTAAGCCTCTGCCTTGCAGGCGAAAGGTTCTGAGTTCGGATACTAGACCCCACGTATAGACCCCCTGCAGAAGCAGGGGCAGCCTGCGTTTCTGATCCTGGTAGGGCGGAGCCTGTGAATCCCGAGGCAGAGTAAACAAGGAGGAGGTGGAGGCGGTCCATGGTGGTTCCCGAATTCGCCCGTGGTTCTACACACACACAGACGCACACACACACACACACACACACACACACACACACACGCACAATTGAATAAATAATAATAAAAAATTAAAAAAAAGAAAAGCACATAAGCATTGAGACATCTGATTCTGTCCACTGTCAGTTTCCTCTCCATTACTCTTGTTTAGACTGATTTACAGTGCTGTGCAAGTGTTCCTCTTCATGGAAAAGGAGGGAGGTTTAGGGGTTAATAAAAAGTTAGTTACCTGAGGGCCAACCCCAATCTCTACTGTGCCCCATTCCTGTTCTTCCCTCTTCTTTAAGCCTTTTCTTACACAAAGAACTTGTTTTAAACATCTTTTAAATGTTTAGATAGCAGAGGAACTCAATACCCAGACAGGATTCAGCTTAGTTAGTGCAGTAGACCAATAAAACAAAAACAGCCAACCAGAATGCAGAGTACCGGTGACCTTGCAATGCTCACTAGGAGTCAGGCCAGCTAAATCTCTCCCTATCCTAATGCTCATGGAACCATGCAGAAAAAGAGGCAGTAAGATTGTAATTTCCTAAAGATAGCGAGGTTTACTGCTGAACAAGACATTCCACTTAGTGAAGGGCTGTTGCATACAGGAACTCACTACAGTGAGATTGGTCTTTCCCAGACCTGCACAATGGCTGACAAATCAACATGCCCCCAAAGATTAATGAGGATCTTAGGAGAAATTTCAAGCTAGGAACCTTGGGGGTTAGGGTTAGTGCTTGAAAGGGAGTGCTTTTATTAGTGGGTCTGCCCAAGTAAGGTTTGCCACAGAGGCCTGAAACCCCACCAGAATAGAAGAGCCTGAGGGAACCTGGGGAATCACAGAAGCAGATAGGCAGGAAGGTGGAATAGGATGGACTGATGAAGAGAGGGAAGGGAAGTTGGGAAGCAGAGAGGAAGGGTAGGAAGAAAGGAAGGACGGGGGGAAGGATGGGGGCAATGATTATTACTCATAGTGCTTGTAAAACCAAGAAGAAATAAAACTTAAAAAGGATCATTTTTTAAGTTTTTTTTATTTATTCAATTGTGCGTGTGTGCGCATGTGTATGTGTGTGTGTGTGTGTGTGTGTGTGTGTGTGTGTGTGTGTGTGTGTGTGTGTAGAACCACGGACGAATTCGGGAACCACCATGGACCGCCTCCACCTCCTCCTTGTTTACTCAAGGAGGAGGTGGACCTGGACCGCCTCCACCTCCTCCTTGTTTACTCAAGGAGGAGGTGGAGGCGGTCCATTTTACTCTGCCTCGGGATTCACAGGCTCTGCCCTACCAGGACCAGAAACGCAGGCCGTCCCCTCCCCACCCCTGCCCCGCTTCCGCCCAGCATCTATACGTGGGGTTTAGGATCCAAATTCAGGACCTTCTGCCCGCAAAGCAGAGGCTTAACCCCTGAGCCACCTCTCCAGCCCCCAAAAGAATCATTTTTGTATCTATATAATTAAAGACAAAATACAAAAAGTATTAATTATACTTTGATTGGATATCTGTGGGAAGGATTCCAAAATTAGGAAGTTATTTCTGAATGCAGAAACCAAAACCAATTCAGTAGAATAAAATGTGGCAGTGACATTTGAGCATAATGAGATTTGTATGTTAATTGAGGAAGTTTAATAATGCAGGAAAATTCACACAGGGAAAGAGACATCTTGCTGAATATATGCTCCTGTGTGCAAACCTGGCAATCTTAGTTTGATCCCAGGAGTATGCATGCTGCAAGAAGAGAACTCACTTGTAAAAAGTTGACCTCTTACCTCCACATGCATGCTGTGATACACATTTCTGTTCTCTCTGTCTCTCTCAAAACTAAATATAGTATTAAAATAAGAAAACACACATTGATATTTAGTGATCTATAAATAAACATCAATTTAATGTTACCTTGATATTGTGGGTTCAATTAAAGAGCCAGTTCTCATTTTCAGTTGATCAAGTTCAGATCTTAGCTTCTCAATTTCTTCTGCTAATCTTTCCTAAAAGTTGAAAATGTGTTATTAACTAGCAGTCTTATGCCCAAAATACTAGCATTCAATTATGATAGCAATTAGATATTTTAAAGGGAAAATTTGTGAATATACTTTAAATGATACATTACACAGCACAATACTATTCAGTTATAAAAATGAAACAATGAAATTCATAAGTAAGTGGATAGAATAGGAAAATATTAAATAGAGTGAGTTATCTCAAATACTGAAAGACAAATACTTCATGTCCTCTCTTATACATGGATGTAAGCCTTGAATCTTCAGATGTGGATTCTTAACTAGGAACATTTATAACAGCCAAAAACTAGAAAGGAACCATAAGTGGTTTAGGGGTTGTATTAATGACGAGTGAAACACTTCAGAAAAGATGGGAGACACAAGAACATAGTTGGTAAGAAGTTAGAAAAGGGAAAATGCGGGAGATATTAGGGATGAGGGAAATGAGAGGAGAATTTAAGGAAAAGAACAATAATTAATATTGAAGATGTATCACACAGTGAGAAAGAAACCTTTCGAAAAGTAACAAATGATTAAAAGACTATTTTCAGATATTTTCCACATATGAGAACACAGAGAGGGGAAGAAAAGAAAAAACAGAAACTTCCTTGAGATGCTTCTACCAGAAGCCATCTGTGATTAAAAAAACATTTCCATCAGCTAGTATATGATACCTCCTAATGAGCTATTGACCTGAGAGGTTGTAAAGGCTTCCCAAACAATATATGCTTTTGACATTGCTCTTGGTTGCTCACCAGAACCTGATTGTTGAAGTCACTGTACATGTGGTTCAAAGAACATGTTGAAAACAAGATGCAAAAACATGGAAACTTTCTCCTTGCTGGAGCTTTCATAATACCAGAAGGTACTGTGCAAGATTCTGGGGGAGAAAAATCATCAACAGTCTCTCTATGTTGCTAATTCTGTGAACTAAAATGACCAACATGACAAGAAGCATCCACTGGTTTATAGAGGCAACTGTTTTCTGATTGGATTTAAGACCTGATTTCTGTCAGGGAAAGAATACCCGGCAGTATAAACCAGGCCAGTCAGTGGAAGGAGAGTGCAGGCTCTAGGTAGAAGCAAACTACCAAGGTTTAAATATATTTAAAAAAAGACAGAAAACTGCCATCTAAGTACTTATCATTATATCTACAGATTAGAACAATTTTCAGCTACTTATCAAGAAGCATCTTTTCACAATGAAAAGTGTTTAATAAAATGATCACAACTGGTAAAAGTGCAGAGAAAAAGTGGCTATGGTGTGATCACTCGTAAACAGAGCTCAGAATCACCCAATCCCAAAGCTCAAGAATAAATATTTTATTTCTAACCTTATTGTGTGTGTGCATGTATGTGTGTGCATGTGTGGAGTGTGTGTGTATCAGAGGACACTATGTATGCTTATAGAGACCCGGAGTGACTTTGAGAGTCATTAGGGATTGCTTCTTCTACCTTCTTTTTGCTCATTCTTGGATTTTTCCTAGTCCCCACCTTCCAGAGGACTTGGCATTTTTATATGGGATCCAAGATCTGAACTCTGGTTGTTTTGCTTGTGAAGCAGAGGCTTAATCCCTGAGTCATCTTTTCAGCCTCAGGAATCTTGTGGGACAGGATGAATGCATTGAGAATGTTAATAGACTGAGATTGGGGGAAAAGGGTTAGCTAGACAATATCCTGTGGTCATGACAGGGATGGTGAGTCCAATAGTTCTACAGCTTGTGTCTTCCATATGACCTTCACAATGTTTATCCTATAATCATTTCACTATGGATGAGGGAAGACAGTAAGAAATACTATGCCTCCTAGACTAAGGGAGGTTAAAGCTAGTCAGGAGCAGGGGAACATGATCATTCTGTTAGCTCTGCGACAGATACTTGAATGGGATTAGGAAGTGGGAAAGAAACAAAAATATTGGGAGTTCTCAAAAAATGTATCTAACAGAGTCATAGGTTGGACAAGAATGGTTATAGGGACTGAACTGATGGACTCTGATTTGATTTGATTTTTCTAGAACAAATAGAATTTACTTATGAGATCTAAATGAGGGTGTTATATAAAGGCAGGATTTAAGAGTAATTCATTTTTATATCTGAATAACTGAGGTTATGAAGTTTTTTCTCAGAAAATTGCTGGAAATTGTGGTCAAGTTAAATAGATTTGGTGTTTAGTGTATGGGAAGATATCAGGTTGGGAGGAAATGCTGGATGAAGTTTGGTGTGTTAAATTTGACTTTTGTAGATGTCTAAATAGAGACATTGAATTAGCACTGGAATACAAAAATTTCTTCAGGAAAGAGGACCAAGTAGGAAATCTGAATTAAGCAATGCTTAATTTATAGTGGTATTGAAATCTATGAGCTCAGATGAGCTTATCAGAGACTGAGAGGAAAGAGCTATGACAAGAACTACAACTAATTCAAATTTTAATGATAAAAATGAATAAGAAGAATGTCAATGAAGAGTGCAGAATAGACATGCATTTTTAACGGACCCTGTGAATATAGCTAGTTGAGTGTAAATTTGAGCAATCATGGATGGACACTGATTAGTCAAACTGTTTCGATGTATGAAGAATAGCTCAGAAGTTAGGTATGATCTGGGAATACCTTCTCTGGAGTGACCATAAAAAAGGATTCAAACCATGATTAGATTAGTATTGTTGATTGTGGGGCAGATTGTTGAGGTTATAGGCTTGAGTATGTGGTGAGAGAATAGTATTTGAGGATCCTGCCAGAGGTAAATAGAGAGCTTCAAGTAACGTAACACTACATAACAAGATCAGTCCAAAATTTGCAATCTGGCAAAATCTAGTTTCATAAACACAGAAATTGATGAAAAAATTCTGATGCTTCGACTAGTCAACCATTTTGTATTTGTCTGGTTGCACAGGTTCTATTCTTTCCCTGGACTGCTCTCCTTTCTTTTTGCTGCTTTCTGGAATTTCCCAGGTTCTGCCTTCCAGATGTGGAATTACAGGCTACTGCCATTTCCACCTGGAATTTTTATGTGGGATCCAGAATACGAATGCAAGTCCTTCTTCATGCAAGGCAGAGTCTTAACCCTTGAGTTATACTCCAGTTTCCAAGAATGTGGATTGCTTAGCCTTAAACAGAACATTGAGCTCATCCTTATCCCATGTCTGAGGACTCCTTACCATAGAGGGAATAGTAAGAATGTAACAGTCTGAGGGTGGGAGGAGTGCAGCTAGATAGTATCTTTTGGCATGACATGCCTTGTGTAGTCAGGAATTCACTGTCTACTTCTATAAGACCTTCACAATTTTTGCCTATCAACATTTCACCATGGAATGGGGAGGATCACAAAATGTACCACATTGCTCCCTGAGAGACTATTGAAAGCTAATAGTAGACAACACAAGAGAAGAACTACATTTATCAGTGATTTACCCACTGATAAGTTATCAATGCCCAAGAAAGTACTCAGGAATTTTCCAGTATAGGCATTCCAGATGAAACCCAGTGTGACACACACACACACATATACACACACACACACACACACACAATGGAACAGCAGGAGTAGCAGTGACTGCTGAAAAGGAGAAAGTATGTAGTGAGAAAGGAGGGGTAGTAAGGGTTGAATATGACATCAGTTCATTGTATTCACATATAAATGTATCAAAAAATTAAAAAGTACAAAATAGTGAAAAGTTCAAAAATAAAAAAAGGTTTTATTACCTTATCATGTAAGGATTCTTCAAGATTCTTTCTAAAGGTTTCTGATTCTTGAATCAGAACATTCTGTGGAAAAGAAAAACAAGAGAAAAAAGTAATAAATTAAAATGAAAATGTTTAAATATATATGGATGAATAGTCGACAGTTGTTTCATCCCATGATGTAGCTCTTTTCCCGTTTCTATGAGAGCTATGTACAACATAGTCTTCAAATGAGATATTTATCATTTTAACAAATGAATTATTGGAATAATAAATGTTATATTGTTGAACTAGCATAGTTGATTGGTATAAATATTACCTTCAAACTTAGCAGTTTGCCTTCTGTGAGACAAATTTTAAATGAGAAAAAAATTATTCTCCTGATTGGTAATGAGTATGAAGCTATTAGCTAGCACAGGTACTAAATAATTCAGAACTGTATTTATTAAAATTCTTTTCTTGGGGCTGGAGAGATGGCTCAGGGGTTAAGCCTCTGCCTTGCAGGCAGAAGGTCCTGAGTTTGGATCCTAGACCCCATGTATAGACGCCAGGCAGAAGCAGGTGTGGGGGGGGTAGGGAAGAGGTGGGGGGTGGGGGGAATGGTCTGCGTTTCTGGTCCTGGTAGGGCGGAGCCTGTGAATACAGGGCAGAGTAAACAAGGAGGTAGAGGCGGTCCATGGTGGTTCCCAATTCGCTGGTGGTTCTACACACACACACACACACACACACACACACACACACACACGTACACACACACATGCACAATTGAATAAATAATAAATAATAAAATTCTTTTCTTGAAATATTTCAAATACATAGTAATTTCTTAATAGTTCATAGAAATAAAAGTAAAATTTTAAAACTGATTTTTACATATCATGAAGACATGCTGTCATAAATTACATGTAAATAGAATCATTGACATGAAGATTTTGACAACAATCTTTAACACTTGTTAAAACATTAATCTTTCCTTTAATATTATAAAGCATGATTTATAAAACTCCAGTCTTTTTGATTTTTGGAGTAAAATTAAATAAAGAAACAGTGATTGCATGTGGACCATGCAATCAGAGTGGCATGAGAAGCAATAATGCCTTATGATTTCTGATGGGCCAATTAGTTAAAATTCTTTAACAATTCAATGAAACATTTCCCATTGTGGTTAATTTCATTTGTTAGGGGAAAAGGTTTAGCTGAAGGAGTGACTGACATTGTATTTATATTTTTTAAATAATTTATCCATTTGATTTTTCAGATCATCCCTTCTCTGGTAATACTCTGGAATTGCTGCCAGGTAGCTGAAAATTGGTAATACGACTTTTGTGACTATAAATCAAGTTGCAGATTGTATGCAATCACTTTTACTGAAACAATGCAATTGAAGAAATGGTGATCTCTCCAAGTGATACTGACCACAGTCCAGCTGTTGACATATCCTTCTTTTTACCTTTGTTGGTAGTTGTTAAGTACTTTACACATATGAAAAGCCTGGACCTGATATCTCCTTTTATCTTAAAACTCTTTGTTTTACTTATAAGAAATGGAACAAAATACCATTATTTCTTCATACCTCTGCTTCTGATAAACTTTTGTGAATGATGCATGCATCATGTTGCTTTATTAGTCCTTCAAAGCTTGGTATGATTTCTCATGGAAATTATTGAATGGATCAGATATTTTGGGTTTTATTGTAGTTTATATATATGTATGTGCTAGCATGTGTACTAGAGGACACTGATTGTAAGTGCCTGTGGGGAGTCAAAGGTGAAACCTGCAATTATCCTGGAATTGCTTTGCTCTTATGATTTCCTAGTGCTCTACCTTCCAAGACCAAGGACTCAGCCATTTCTGCCTGGCATTTTTACATGGGATCTGGGGATGTGAACTCAGTTATCTGTGCTTGTGGGGCAAAGGCTTTAACCACTGGTCCATGTCCTTAACACCTAGGATCAGTTGTTTTTTTAAGCTAAGAATTGTAAGTGGTTTACCTCACTACTGCAGGGGTGAGATCAGACCAGGAAGCAAGCCCAATCTAGACCACATTGTTCAATATCCATCTGTTTCTCCCTTTTTGGAAATTTACCTTTTCTTCTAGAGCAGCCATTCTTTCCTTCAAGTGCAGCTGTAGCCGCTCATTTGATTCTGTCAGAAGTCTGTCCACAGTATCAGATAATCTTTTGTTATGCTCCTCATTCATTTTCTCTCTTTGCCTAGCCTTACATTCAAGAAAGAGAACAAAAATCACTTTAACATGAAAAACATCACCAGCAACATTAAAATTTATTGATTCACATATGCTCATCTGAAATTGGATTTAATTTGTCTTCTTTTATCAAGTCAGTTGGAACTTTTTCCTTTCAAATGCCCAGGATCTAGCGCATAAGGTTTGAGACATAACAACCTGTAAGAAAATTTCCCTCTGATGTCTGTGAATCCAGACACTGATGGGGGTAAGTTCTTCTTGATATACATACTCTTTGAAGTTCTTGATTCTTTTCTTCAAGCTGACCTTCTAGATGTCGCATACGCTCTTCAATATTTCCATGTCTTTCCTCAGCCTGTAGAGAAATATGAAGACTGTACCTAAAATGTAAGATGTGACCATGCTTCCCATTTAAATAAATTGAAATAAAATGTAAAGCAAGCTACTACCAACTGCAAACATAGTTTCCAAAAAATAAACTTTTTTAAACAGGCAGCTGAACAGCATTGCTTGAAATGTGTCAGCTACAAAGGCCTGTTACATCCAAGCATCAGCAAAACATTGGGGTTATTTATGAGCAATGAAATCAGCCAAATGTAACATGCAGACTGTGCATGGTTTGAACACAAACCTGCCATTGTCCAATCTTAAGCTCCTGAAGCACTGAACTGCACAGATGGTCGATTATCAATAAATAAAAGTAACAAAATTTTTATAAATGAAAAGAAAAACTTAGATGAATTCTATTTAGCAATAGAAAGTAAAGTCCAGTAGGACTACCTTCCTACGTATGGAGATCATTTCTTGTAGTTTAGCTTCCATAACATATTGATAATCATCGGATGAGGTAGAAGAGGTTGGATCAGACTAACGAGTCAAGGAAAAGGAGAGGGACAAAATTGAAAATTCAGAACTAAAGACACTGACACTGAACAGAACACAGCACAGAATGCTTCAAATAAAAGTGTGACAGCAAATCTCATACTACAATAGACAGAGTTTTATGTAGGAAGAACTCTACTGATATCTGATGAAGATAATGCAGTTGATGGTTATAAATGGAAAACAATGATATGCTAAAATAAAAAGCTGTGAACCTAAGATATAGAAGATCAGTGATGGCGGGCAATGGAAAACTACTACAGAATGAGTAAAAGCAACTCTGAAAAAGTCATGTAATAATTGAAATTATGGGAAACCAAACACCAGAATATGTCTCTGATAGACTGTTAAAAGTTTTGCACTTTGGTTGGTTGTGAACTTAATCACAATATAAAAATAAAATGAAAATTTTGTTTTCTGTCCTGAGGACTGCTCTAGACATTGACTTAGGTTTACAGATTTGGAAAGAACTTCATTGTAAGATTAATATGTGGAAATTAGAAACAAAGCTAAGCCAGAGGATAAAATATTGAGTACTCTTCAATTCAAGCAGTATTGAGTTTCCTCAGCAACAGTGGTCAACTTAAGAAACGACTTCTAGTTTCAACGTGCAATATGATCTAGAACATAATTGACTACTGTCTGTTTATGATTAAAAGTCCTCAAATTATTGAAGTGATATTTGTGTTATGAGGACAAGAAACTTCATGAACATTATTAAATGATATGAACAGCCACAGCAGAACTGTTCTGCATTGACTTGTTGCTATGGAAACAAAATGTTGTCCTAAAGTGAGTTGGAAGCACAGAGCATTTGTGAGTTAACAACAGCCCAGTGCTGAGGTTAGTTACATGTCTTGGGAATGCTTGTAAGTTACAACAGGTGTAGAGTGTTAACACATGTGACGTTGCTGATAGCTGAACTGTATTAGTGTGTTATGCACGAAGCACATACAACATTGCATTAACATTCTACTTATAATTACAAATGACTAAAACATCAAAAAAACTAGAACATTTTTCACTAAAGAACCTATTCTTTCACACATTATAAGTTCATTCTGAAATAGTGAAAATTATTTATTATCTCAATAGTTCATGCAGCAACTGAAAAGAAATGTAACCTATTCCCACATCAACCTATACATTTTTGTTATTTCATGCAAAAATTCCAATTAAATAAATGGAGGAAACATTTAACACTTCATATGCAAACTCCTAAGAAATAATATAGCTAATGAGTAAAAAGACAGTTGAAATTGTGTATCTTAAATTTATAAATGTATGTATACATTAATTGGTAACTAAAGTATTAAAGTTAAATAGGTAACTAATCTAAAGTAGTGAAAACATAAATACTTTAACTTCCCAAAATCTTTCTTTAAAAATGAAATTCTTAAAATTCCTTAAAGGTTCTTCTTGTTTATGTCTTAACTACTTTACAGGCAAAAACACTATGAAAGTTCACTTTAGATATGGAACAAAACCTGCCATATCTAAGTTATTATGTTATTAGAAGTTAGTGCTCAAAATGAAAGAATTCAAAATGAGTTATTATCCTTCCTAAGGAAATAAATTTTTAATTAAAGATGTCTACATAATAAATTATAAAGCTGGGGGCCCAGAGTGACCTTTAATGGTTAATTGTGTATAAACTTGTCAAAGACAAAATTAGTTTTCTTCATGGTTATTAATCATGAAATTTTTCTAATAGTTTCAAATAAATTTTATGCACTGTGTATCTCTCACTGGAAGATAAAATGCAATCTTGTCATCCAAAGTGTAAGTATGATCATCATTTTTAAGCAATACAGTCAGCTTTTTTTTTCAGCCCTGCAAATAATGCAGTTCTACAACTAGTAAAAGACTATCTGTGAAGAGAAAATTTGCAGCCACAAAAAAAATGGGATGGGATTGGTTAACAAGGGGAAAAATTGACATAAATTTATTCCATTATTGTATGAAATTTCAAAGCAATAAAAATATAAGTAAAAATCAGTTTGAAAAGAAAAATCTATATTTTTTATAAACATAATTCAGTATACATTGGTTTGACTCTACTATCTGATGCAGGAAATTTTCACATGTGTTAAAGTTATTGGAAAAAATCCAGGAAAAATGATTCTGAGAAGTATGGAAAAAGTTAGAGAAGGGCCTAGAAAGAAAAAAGTAGTTGGTGACATACACAAAAGCAAGTATTCATCAGTGAGTTTTGTTGAGGCTGTCATTTGGAATACAAGAAAGCAAAACCAAATTTAAGCTAAACAGAAATAAAAGTAATATAAATATAAAATCTTTAATGTAGCTGAAAGGATAAGAAATAGAAAATAGGACTTGATAATCAGTAATACTGAGACATTGATAAATTGAAATTGAGCAAAAATAAGCACATTCTTTTGACTATTTCTGAAAATACTGAGAAAAGGGGGTTGTGGGTAGTACAAAATTGATGAAGTCCTGGGACTTAGCTAATTAGTGAGTCATCTTTAAGCATTACAGAAATGTCAGAAGCAGAGCAAGTCTGCTTGAAATGAAAAGAATGAATTATATGTCACTAGAAAAATTTTCAAGAATGTCAAAGGTTTTATGGAAAGCAAAGAAAAGGAAGAATTTAGGAATGTTGACAGGTGAGGCAATTAGATTTAATTGTGCAAGGTGTATGCATAAAAAAGCACAGCAGGTTAAAAGATAAAAATGACAAAACAGCTATTTCTAGTTTTAATATTCTAAATAAATGATAGTGTCATAGGGACAAAAGTTAAAACCAAGGAATATTAGAATTTGTACTTCATCTAAGCCTATCAAAGGCAGATTTGGGACAATGAACTGTTGAATTTTAAAGTGTATTTCTTTAGAAAAAATTTCCAGACTTTCTGGTATTTTTTCAGGAAAATACTAATAATTATTTTGCAATAATTTTTTATAATTTATATTTTTTCTATAATCAGCTTCTAAATCTAGTATGAAAATCTTCATGAAAAAATTTTAAGTTCCTCTGATTAAAAAAATAAGTATGCATACCTTAATCAAAATGACTCTATTTAAAATAATTTTTGCAAGAAAAGTGTAATGATATTTGTGTTGTTGGATGCCTTTAATATAATAAGAGTTATTTTCAAATTAAATGATGTTTTCGAGTTTTGGAAACTTTATACTTCTAAAATTGTCATAGCAACATTCTAGATGGTATATTTATTATTGTTTATGGGGGAAAATTGAAATCAACCTTGATTACACTAATGTTTTATCATGTAGTTACTCAAATATTCTTATTTCCTAATCCTGCTCATCTGATTATGCCTCATATTAAGAAAAAGTAATAATATCCCATGGGTTACTTTCATTTACTTCTTCTTTGAAGCAGGTTAGTGTATGTCTCCTTCTCCATTTGGAGAATCTATTTAATATCTAATTACAAATCAATTATTTGAAGTTTACCTTTCTGTAGTACCTGTTTATTTTGTAGTCTGAAAAACTTAGCAAAGAGCTATGATTATGTAGATATGTTAATTTTTTACTTTGAATTGCTATAAAAATAACTTTCTATTAGTGACAAAATTCAATACTATCTTTCTGGTTAAATAGAATATTCTTGAAGCAATCCCATTTTCATTTGTCCTAATACAGTTATGCAATTGTATAACACAGAGGTATTTTTTATAATCTATTAGTCATATCATAGTAAAAAAACTCAAATAGCTATGGTACTATTTACATTGAAATATTTCAGAAAAAAGACAATCATGAAAATTCACTTCCTAATGACTCAATGGCTTTCAAGTTTATATTTTTAATTTACACTTCTACCAAGTTTAATCTCAGTCTGATAGGAAGCAACACTTTGTTATATTTTCTCTGTCTCAAATTACAAATTACATAGTAGAAGACAATTAACTTGTTATTCTTCTTGTATGCACATTTGAAACATTAAATATAGTTCACTATTTAAGTTCAAGTTTATTCTTATATTCAAATCCTACCATGCAAAAGTTAACGACTGTTACAATCTGAAATTCTTCTTGTTTAAATCTGCAAGGAATTCATCATGTGGCAATCATTCTAGTCTGTATGAAGATTATGCAATAACAAAATCATTAAGAAACAGACCAAGATAATAAAGATTCACACATCCTGAAGAAAACATTCATAGATCCCACTTTGATTAACAACTGTTTTTGCTATTACATCTCAGCTGACCATGTGTTTGAGTGCAGTACCTTTGTCAGGGCTGCGATTCTCTGAGCCAGTTCAGCCTCTACTTCAGGTAAGGTTTCAGCCTTTCTCATGGTCTGCTGCAACTTTTGCTCAGCCAGCTCAAGACGTTCTTGTAACTGCCTGTTTTTTTCTTCCATCTGAAAGAGAAGTAATAAAAATGCCATTTAAAGAGTTAGCATTCGAATAGTCAATTTCTAAACTTAAAATCAGCGGGCCACACCTAAATGTGCTAAGTGAAGATTATCATCATGCGTTCATGCATTATTTATCATTTTTCCTTAGTGAAATTCAACACATTAAAACTGCAAAACTTTTACAAATGGCAACAGAAAAGAAAATAAATTGCCAGTGAAGATATACTTCAACAAATGGACCACTCATAAGTATCAATAATTCAGAGTACCATGATAGCAAAGTATTAAAATCATTGTTTTAGACTATATAAATACAGGAAATACAACATCATGACACAAGTCCAGGCTCTAGAGATGGCACTGGCAAGCCTTCTGTTGTATTCTCTTGTTATACTCTGAAACTCAGATGATGTAATTTAAAAAAAACCTATAGACAACGATTAAGAAGCATAAAGACATATTAAAACTGTATTGAATGTGTTAAATTTTTTCTTTATAAAAGTAAGGGCCAACCAACCAGAGTTTATCGATATAGGATATGATAGAAAGGTTTTTTTTTTTTCACTTTTGCTTTAGAGCTGGGTAGATTTACTGGTTCTGATATTTATCTCATGGGAAAACTGTGAAATGTTCATGTTTGAACCTTAGTATATTCACAATTAGCCGTACCTAGGAAATAGTTGGTGGTTAGAAGTAAGTTAATACATGTAAATTCTTCGGTATAATGTCTGATCCATGTTTCCATTCAAAGTAAATAATAGCCTTCACTTTAATTACTAACAATTGATTTTCTTGTTAAAAGTACATTACATATTGGAAATTGTATTTCTTCCATTAATACTATTCTGTGCTGGAATGCATGATCAATAAATAATCTGCTAAGAAGCATAGATAATGATGTAAATGTACATATGGTCCAGAGCAAAATTAAGAAAGAGATACTGAACCTGACGAAGGATAGCTTCTTTATTTGCCAACTCATTTTCTAGTTTGTCATTCATGTCATGAATGGAGGTAGATTCTCTCTGAGCACTGAGGTAACGCTTCTCAAGGGTTGTGATTCTTTCTTCCATATCTTCCTTTTGTGCCATTGCCTACAATAAAATGTCACATCTAAATCTCCATATTTAATAATCCCCCATGCAAAAAAATACATGAAAGAATAAATTATTGAAGCAGAAGTTCAGACAGACTTGTGTATTTATAATACATCCTGAGACGCATGGTTCTTTTCAAATAATGACACGCTCATTCCTTTTCTTGGAATAAAACAAGATTCCATGTGAATTTTCCTAGTCCAGTGTATTGGAAATATTCTTTTTATCTTAAAGTAGACAAGAACTTTCTGCTATGTATGTAAAGAAATGTATTTTACAACTTCATGCTGCAGAATTAAGTGGCAGATACATTTTCTCATTGTGTAGAAGATGTAAGAACAGTTATACGTATACCATCAAGTTGAAGTCAAATGGAATTAGAATAATCCTAGATACACTGCTTACACTGTGATAAAAAGAATGGAACTATCTTGGCAGATTAAAGTTACTCCATCAGTAGTTAGGGATGTCTATATCTGCTAGTAACTACCAGAAAATAAAAGGGAAAGGAAAGGTTTCACCATTGGGGCTTTCTAAGAGAACATGTACCTGCTGAAACCTTGATTTTAGACAAAATGATTTGTATTTGAAAGGAAAAATATGACAGTTATTTTGAGCTGACATGGAAACTGTAAAAAACTAATGTATGCTCTGAGTTCATTGACACGTGGAATGTGCTTTCATCCCCTTGTTGGTGACCATTTCTGATCTATAATATTGAGTTGAAAACAATTTAGCTAAATATGTTAATGTTAAATTTTAAATTTAGGAAATAGCCATCAATTTTACAAAAATAAGCCCAATGAATTCCCTAAGACATTCATAAATTTAAAACTCAAAACTATTTTTAAACACTGGTTCTTTAGATAGTTATATGCCTAGTATTTTTTAAATGATTTTAATTTATATCCCTGAACTTTATATTTATCTCTGAGTGAAAGTATAATTTCACTTTAACTCTCCTGTGGAACTCTGGGAATATAAGGCAAGTCTTGTGGCCTGAAGGGAATATGCTGAGTCTACCTTGCACGTTTAAATTCCTATCTAAATTCTAATTGCAATATATTCAGGAAAATTCATAATCATTTCTCTGAAGGACATGGGAAATGAAGTCACTTATATTTACTCCAAATTCTTTTTTAAAGCTTTTAAACTTTTTAAATCATGAATAAATAAATTCTACACTGTTCAATATTTTTGTCTCTTGGAATACTAACATTATTGGTAAGAATTAGGTATATAATTTTTTAATTAATTTTCATAGTGCCTCATATGGCATATATATTCACAACCTTAGTAGCTGTCTTTGTTATTACTCACTCATCTGTACACACCTGGTTGCTCTAAATCTGTAACATACACAGCAGATAGGCGTTGTTATATGTAAATTTGGAATAGCATTTTGGATTCAGTGATTCATGTGAGAGATACAATTTTTAACTGCAGGCTGAGTTACCAAAAATAAATTTTGAATTTGCAAATCATGGAAATAGTCTTCCCTCCTTGTCATTTGGCAATTCTAAATAAGAGTTTGTTTCCAGCTTTCTTTAGAAAGAAAAATTATTTAGAAAGAAAAATAATATAGTCAATGACCTCTTGACTTAAAACTTGCATACAACTGAATTTTACTACAGTCAACAAATATTCTTCTATAGCAAATTAAATGTAGCATCGTGAAAATATAATCCATTATTTAGATTATAAAAGAAAAACGGATATTGCTTCATTTATTCTATTCTTTAAAAACTTACGTTGAACATTTTGGCAGGAAATAGATAGAACAAGCTAGCTTTATTACCAAAAATTATTAAACCCTTAACTGAAAATTGTGTTCATTTTCATATCTTTGTATTCAGTGAAATTTTTCATGTATAATTGAGATATTCTTGATTAAAACTGTAAAACAAAGCCACTTCTAACCAAAATCAGTGCAATGGAGAGCAGACGTCAACATTTACTGATAATATTGATAATAATGCTGTGAAACAGGAACATAATTATATAATTTAGTTTCAATTCATTAGTTTGTCCTCATAGGCAAAGAAAAATACATTCATATTAATTATACCATTGGCTTTTCTATTCTATAAGTTTTTCCTTAATTAATTCAACATATTACTTGTGTTAGTGCTGAAATTCTTATAGAGTATCAGTTTGCATTAAGAAACTTGCAATGAATTAGACTTATGACTACAGTCTAGGAATATATTATGCAGGACAAAGAAAGCAGAGTCTGGGATTTAAGTGCAAGTGATACTTGTAAATTCCACTTCTTTGTTTCTTTACTTTTTAGAATTCCAAAGATTACAGAGCTCCTGATTGGTAATGATAGTTGTCACTGAGTAAACCAAACTACTGTCGTGACTTTGAGAAGAAGTATATGTTACAAGGAACATATTTTGAAGCAAATTTGATCCTCGTTTTTAAGGTGATAGAGGGGACACAAGTCATGATCAAGTCACAAAACTTCATTAAGCCAAAAGGCACTATTCTGAAAAAAAAAAAAGAGAAAAATTGTTACCACTCTATAGGGCAAATTAAGAAATTTATTATATTGTAATTGGGATAGTTTTAAACTAAGATTTTTCCATAAGAATCTTAAAGCAGTGTATGTATATGAGTTGTGTATGCATAGCCTTATAATCTTTAAGTGTGTGGGGTAGGTGATGTGTTGGTGTGTATGTGTACTTGTGTCAGTGGTATGTGATATATTTGTGCCTGTGGAATGTGTGATATATGTGTGCATATGTGTGGTATGTGTATGTGTGGTGTACACATGTGGTCATGTGGTCACTGTATGATACACAATGTGTTTTTGTGCATATTATAAGTGTACATGCATATGTTTGTGTGCCATGTGTGTGGCATATAGTCTGTAAATATTATATGTGGTGTATGTGTGCACATGCTTGTGTATGGTGTATGTGCACATGTGTATATGTAATTGGTGGAATATGTGTGTGTTCATGTGTTTCCGTGTAGTATGTGGGGGTGTATGCAAGTGATTTATGTATGCATTTGTGTGAGTTGTGTATTTTTCTGTTATATGTCTTTGTGTGTGGGGTATATGTCCATGTGGTTTGTGTGTTTGCATGTATGTGTAAGTTAAATGGTGTGTAAGTTTTTTGTGTGTGTTTGTGGTATGTCTCTGTGTGTGTTTCTGTGTATAGTGTGCTTGTGTATGGCTGTGTGTGTTTGTGTCTGTGTGTCTGTTATGTATACATACATATGCATATGTATATATACATATATGTATATATATATGTAAAACAACAGCACATCCTGAAAAGCCTGCTAAGTGCAGCCTCTCCAGGTCTTGCAATCTCAGACACTTCCTACTGTCTAGCACCTGGCACTTCACACATTCAGAACTTGTCAGACTCTGCAAACATTTGTTTCTAAACTCCTCTCGCAGGTGGATGACAGACCTTCTTTCTCATGAGCCTCTGTTAAAATATAGCTACCTAGAAAGTAGGAGTAAAGCAATAAATTTCTCCTTACCCGCACAGATCAATTTCTAGCAAGAAAATTCCTGGCCTCAGAGCATAGACAATTTATATCATCTACATAGAGACATTACTAATGTCTAGTAAGGTAAAGCTGCTACATCATCCCTACAAGTAACATGCAATTAGACTGGCATGTTTGTGAGGGCTAAAAATTGAAGAAAAGGTGTTAAATATTTGAAAGTATAAGAATTAAGATATACACAAGCAAACAGGCATGATGGTAGGAGGGAAAGGGATGGATTGTGAAAGGAAAGGAGGGTGGAAAAGAAGATAGGAAGGAGAGGGAGAGGGGCAGGGACAACTATTCATTTTGTTTGCATGAAAGATCAAGAAATAGAAATTTCTAGTGACTTAAATGGCAGACATCCAGTGATAGAGAAAAGGAATTAAATTTGATCTGTATTTTAAGTTATTTGAATTTCAGCTGTGTCATTGTAAGAGGAAAGATGTATTCATGAGCTATTAATTGATAGTAAGTCATATCATTGCTATCTGAGGTGCCATCAATCAAATATTGCTTAAGCCATTTATTTTTCTCTGTCGTTATTTTAGTATTCATTCTAATCTCACTAACATGTTATAGTATTTGATTCTGGCAAAAGACACCATAAGTGTGCATTTTTCTAATGAAGATTTTTAAGGATGTATTATGTGTGCAATGATTTTATAGACAGAAAAGAATAATGAGCACAATACAATAAAAAGTATAGCAGTTGTTATTCATGAAATTATTTATAAATGTCAAAATTTGTAAAATGTCAAAAATTTTAATATGTATTATGGAGTTAATGAGTGAAGGAGGAGGGTAAGTTTTCATATGTATGAAATAAGGCCAGAGAACTTTTCTCTGAGAAGATAGAATTTGAGTCAAAGGTGGGGAGATTAAAAAATACAATAAAGTCCATCTTAATCTAAAGTGTGCTGGATGGGAGGAGAAGAGCACTCACAAATCAAGAGTGGTGCAACAGACAATGTGTCTTTAGGGCAACTTCAATTGTTTTAACACTACTGCAGGCAGCAAACATAAGCAATAAGGATTTTTAAGAATGAAAGCAATGTGTGCTGATGTGAGACAGGCTGCTTCTCTCCATACCCCCTCCATCTCATTCCCCTCCCTTCCTTTATCAGTTCATCCCTCTCCCTCTCACCCTCTTGCCAGTCTGCTTCTATAGACCTGAGTTTCTTCTGGCTTGTCTACTCCTGTAGGGGTTTAGGCTTCTTGTGGTATACCAAGTTGCCTCTTTTCAGGCCACCCCACTGATAGGGGCATTTCCCTATCACTCATCTGGCTTTAGTCCCAAGGCTTTAGTCCCAAGAACTGTATGTTCTTTTCTCTCTTGGTACTGCAGTAAGAACAGTGGATACCAATGTTTGTGGAGAGTCGTTTATTGGGCAAATGTCATGAAGACAGACTTGCTAATGTTTTGAGGGGTTTCGATATAATCACCTGGAAATAAGGAGAGATAGATGACAAAGAAAAAGATGTGGCTAGTTCAAAAGTCGTAAGACTATAACTTTGTAAGAAATTAAAGGTAGACTGAAAATGGAAGGCAGACAAAGACAGAGGAAGGAAATAAGCCAGGGAAAGACTCCAGAGGAGGATAGCAGGTAAATTGGAGGAAATTTGGAAGAATTTATTATTAGCCCAGTGACAAAAATCCTCAAAAAAGACAGGGAGAGAAAAGTAGCACATATGCTTCATATGACTGATAATTGATCCCTTTGTTCAATAATCAACAAGAAGGCTTATAATGAAAGTAAATTGAAAGTAAATGTATAATAAAATTTGCCTAAAAAACTTGGGAGAGGAGAGGAAATAAAAGGAGAAGAGGAGAGTAGAAAGAAGGGGAGGAAAAGAGAGCAAACTGAATACAGAGAATACAGTTTACTATATTAAGAACAAACTAATCAACATCAAGAAGTGGAGTGTGAGATCCTATGCTGCTGAAGTGAGGAGCATCCACAGTGGCTCCACTGCTAACAGAAGAACCTTGAAGGCCATTTGCCAATCTTCCCATTCAATAACACAGAATATTACTAAAAGATCTGATCACCCAGAATCCAGCCAACCTAATCTCTCCCCATCCTAAGGTTTTGGGAACTTCACGGAAGAGGGGCAGTGAGATTGTAAGAAGCAATGGGAAGGTTCACCACTGGATAAGACATTCCACTCAAGGCAGGACTACTGCATCTCACTGCAATGAGACTTGTCCTTACCAGACCTGCATAATGACTGACCAACCAACATGACCCCCTTAGACTATAGAGAAACTCAAGAAAGATAAGAACATACATTGGAAATCTTGGGGACTAAAGTTGGATGAGTAAAGGGAAATGTTCCTATCAGTTGGGATGGCTTGAAGAGACGAAACTTTGTATGCCACAAGAGGTTTGAATCCCCAACAAGACTAGACAAAGTAGAGGGAACGCTGGGCTCCATAGAAGCAGCCAAGCAGGGAGGTGGGAGGGAGTGGGACAGATTAATGAAGGCAAAGAAGAGGGATGAAAGTGAGGTGGGATGGTGGGAAGCAGGGATAAGTATTTGATATGCTTGTAACACTAGAAAAATAAAAGAAAAAGAGAGAAAAAAAGATTTGAATTCATACTTAATGACAATAGGTAAATCTGGATACTAAGCAACTCATTACTCTTTCCAGATTTATTTTCTGCATAGTATGCAGGTCCTTCCTAAAGTGTGAAAAACACTCTACAGGTGCACTAATCCCAAGTTTTCATCAAGAAGGTGGAGTTTAGTTGCTGCTCACAATAGTTGATACCACAGAGCTTGGAGATGTAATAGCCAGTATCAGTTGCTAGCAGACAGATTATTACTGACTTCACTGATGGCAGACTTGAGGATTACCTCAGTGAAGATCCTGGAGTCTCATATTCCTGACAATAGGGTCTAGTATTGTTTATAATTCATTGATCTTTGAGCACGTGGACTTAAAACTTGGGATACTGAATTAATTAAACACTTGACAAGCCTATAGTTTCACATAGGAGGAATATCAACAATTAAGAAATATAATGAAAAAAATCCAAGGACATAAAATTCAAAAGTGTTAACTTCTCAAAACAGATTATAAGGAAGAAAATAACTTGGCTAAAATATATATATATATAAACTGATCACTTACCTATCACTGTGGTGGTTAGCAATATTATTATGGAAGCTAAAGGGTCAGATAAATTCAGTATCCTCGGCATGAAAATGAGAATGAACATTGTGATTTTGCAAATCTAAGTATTTTGATGAGAACACACATGCAAGGCTTGATGCTACTACAATGCATGCCATGAGAGCTACTGAAGCAGAAAACCAGCAGATCAACAAGTCAAAAGCTTAACAGAGACACTTTGGAACTTAATCAAACCCTTACAAGATCTGATTTGCAAGAAGATAGGACAACTTACTGAGAGCTCTTGGTTATAAATGGAAGAAGAAAGAGTGGAACTTGTAATCAAGAACAAGAACATGAACATGGAACAGCTTTTAGAGATGAAGGCCAAAGGAAAAATCCAGATTACAGGACTCTCGGGCAGAGCTCCAAGGTGCCATGAACAAGTAATAATGAATTTAGTGTCAAAGTTAAAAAAAAAAATACAGTGAGGGAAATGTAATTAGTCTGAGTAGGAGAAAACACTGTATTTGAAACACACGTTTCAAAATCTTTATGAAAGGACTGGAGAGACACTACAGAAAGTGTGCCAACAGGGCAAGTGGGAAGGGTATCCATATTGAGAGAAGCAGCCTGACTTCCAAAATTTAACCCTATCTCCATGAGCAAACTAGGACAAGTTACTTTAGAATAAAACAAGAAGGGAAGATCTTATAAAACTATTGACCACTAGTTTTTAGTTGCCAGTATTTCAACTGGAATATCAGTGTCTGTTGTATCAGTTTGACTAATTTTGTCTACGATGACACATTATTCTTGGTGATTTAGTTGCTTTGAGTTGTCCAGTGTATTGTATACTTAATAATTAACAAATGTAGTTAACTTTCTACATTTTCTTACTATTTTTTCCTGCTATTTGGACATAGATGATTTCAGTTCAGTGCAAGATATTATGACAGACTGATTGATTACAGAATATACCAAAACAGAAAGACTTGGGAAGTTCTATACTGAGAATGAATTTCCATAATGTGATGTAAACCATGCTTTTCTATGATGATTAAAAAACCAATGATCCATTCAGTGTAGTTTATACAATAATGTCATTTAGCATAATATAGAGTCCCATTTTTGGCATGCCCATTGTTTAAAAGAGTATGTGGAAAAATATATTCTAAAGCTCTTTACAACAATTGTTGCTGTATGTCAATGCCAACAAAATCATGTAAATATATTTATATTTATATCAAAACAAACAAGACTATTTAATGACTATTTGAACATTCTGTTTCTACCAATATTGAATCTGTTTTATTGAATCTTTATTTATCTGTGTACATATTTCAAATAGTCATTTATTTTGCTTTCATTTCAAAAAATTCTCATAATAAATGATGTTGTGATGCAAAAACATAAAAAAGGAATTCATGATTTAAAGAATATATAACATATTTTCATTTTAAGACGTCTAAATGCAAAATTTCCTTAAATGAAAAGTAGTTTTCCATTATGAGTGAGAAAATAAAAAAAATTCCAAGCTTTCATCATAGTAGGAAAATGATTTGATAATATTACTGAGAAATTTCTCCTTGTATTTCTTTATAACTTTAAAGTACTCTACTTAAGTACACAAATGTTCATTCTAGCATGAAAGGAATATTCATGAAAAAGAAAGGTTATATTATGCATATATATCATATACTCACATACACATTCATATTCATAGACACAGAGGCAAAATAAGTCAACTTAGAGTAATGTTTTCAATCATTCTTGTATGATGATATAGAAAGTCATGATTCACATCCATGTGAATAGTTACCTAAAATTTGAAATCTTTAAAAGTGCGAAAGTTTCAAAAATTCATTTCAGATCTTGACAAATATGACCTTAATACCAATTCTTTCTTCCAGACATATTTGAACGGTTGAACAAGTAAACTATTTTTTTTATTTATTCAATTGTGCATGTGTGCGTATGTATGTGCGTGCGAGCGCGCGTGTGTGTGAGTATAGAACCACGGATGAATTCGGGAACCACCATGGACCCCTCCACCTCCTTCTTGTTTACTCTGCCCCGGGATTCACGGGCTCCGCCCTACCAGGACCAGAAGCGCAGGCTGCCCCCGCTTCTGCCTGGCGTCTATTTGTGGGATCTGGGATCCGAACTCAGGACCTTCCGCCTGCAAGGCAGAGGCTTAACCCCTGAGCCACCTCTCCAGCCCTATTTTCCTCTTATTGAACAAGTATGTAACTAATATAATGGATTCCAAATGGTCTTTGGAGTAGTAAAGATGAAAGGCCATTATGAAAAATTATGGAAAGAGCTTTTCAAAGGCAGTATTTATGTAGCAAAAGCAGAGAGTTATGAGTCACTTACCTCCCGGATATCCCTTTGATATTTCGTATTCATTTCTTCTGTTTTAATGAGATCCTTTCTGGCTGTCTCTGCTTCCTGTTCCACCTCTCCCACTCGGGAAGACAGAGCTGCTAAACGTTCTTTCATTTGAGCCATTTCATAGTTTTGCTTTTCAAGCAATTCTTGGAGCTCAACTATCTGACTGGTGTCATCTGTTGAGTCTATAGAGCCATTTGACAAACGCTGAAAGAGACCAAGACATGACAGTTGGAACCTTTCTGTACTTAGCCCCAAATATGTGAGCAAAACAGTGAAACCACACAACTTTGATACCGAGTAACAAGAATCTGAAGCAAACTGGTTTTGGTGTTAACATGGTGTGTCTAAGAAAATTTACTAAAATTAATACTCAACAACAAACATATACAATATGAAAGAAAATAATTTTGTTTGCCAAGACCATTGTTACTACTTTAAAAATGACACTATAAGATGTTTATAGATTCTTTCTAATCATCCCCAAGTGTTGAAGTCTTCACTTTATTTTGTTCTGTTTTGCTTTCCTGTTTTGTTTGTAAAACGGTAAGGGGAATATTGGGCGAATGGAATGCTTTTGCTGCAAGTTTGTGAGGGGAAATGGTTTTGGATTTCTTTCTACTGACAGGAATGTGTTGGATTGTCACTGCTGTTTTTGCTTTATTAATGTATGGATACTTTTGAAAAATAAAAATGATAGACATGGAGAACCTGCTCTGTCTATCCTTTATGCATTTCTGTAGTTAACAGAACATTGTAATGTGGAGCTTAGTAACTTACAAAAAATTCAATTAATATTAAGAAAAAGAAAAATCAATAGCTTTAAAGTTTAAAATAGTTTTAAAATACATTTAACTATAAGTTTATATAAACATATATATGTTATATATTACACATAAAATTAACAATTATATGTACTACATTTCATGTTATATATATCACATAAAATAATTATGTAATATAGCATGTTATTTTTAATTGAGAGACAAACTATGAAATATTTTCATTTTGTATTTTGCAGGCTTTATTTTAAATAGCATATATAAAAGAATATTATTTTTCCCTGTTGTTATCCTAACATGAAAATGTGTAGCTCAGGAAAGCTGATTTTTGCTGGCAATTTGCACTTTATGGGTACATAATTAACAACAAGGAATCTGAGAAGGGCCAACTATTTTGAGACTGTTATCTTTATTTTCTGAATGACTGCCTAGAATCTAGGGGACTGTATTTTCAGAAATATATCCTATAAGCCACTGCACAAAATACGTAAAGCAAACAGAAAACTCAATAACTATAATACAGAGAACCAAATTGACAAAAGGACCAAAACATGTAGAAATATTTCTCAAAAGAATAGATATGGCCATCAGGTAAATTAAAATATTCTCAGAATCAGAAGTTATTGGGACATAAAAATGATACTATAATGAAATATCACCTTATTCTTATTCTGGATCCTATAACAAAAGTCTCTCAAAAACAGATAATATTGATGAAAATCAATATTATAATATTATAGTTATTACAGAGATTAGATAATTGAACACATTTACTTCTCAGTGTATAATTGAAGGAAAACCATGAGTATGGCATAACCAGAAGCAAGAGATAGACATAGGGGAGTGAAAGTAGAGATATTATTTGAAGAGAACAAGGTTTCATTAATGAGGATACAGCCTGGCTTGTAATAGTGCATTATAAAACATAGACTTGCATATTTCAAATCTTCTAATAAAGATGTTAAATATTAACACCACAAAAATGATAATCAGCTTTGCTGATGGATTTTGTAATAATCGTGAAAATAAATATAATGATTTTTCAATCAATAGTGTAAAAAGATTAGGGATAGAGTGCATCGATGAACACTTGCCTAGCATATGAAAGATCATGAGTTCTGTTCTTGGTACAGCAAAGAACAGAAGGAAGAGAACAGGAGAGAGGAGGGGGTCAAGATGTGAGGGATAAGGGAAAAAGAGAAAGAAACAGAAAAACAGAAACAGAAAGATAGAGGTGGAGGGGGGTCTAACAGCCCAGCAAGTTTGGAAAAGTACTGGGTTGAGAACAGTGTTGCAATAGTGAGAAAATAACTTACAAAAAGTAAAAAAGAGCATACTCAAGTAGAATCAGGAAGTATGGAGAAAAAGCAAACAAAGTATATTTTGTTCTGCCCTAATGCTTATTAAACAAAAGACACTTGTTCCAACATAGATATTTTAGGAAAGGATTTGAGCACAATGTAAATGTTACCTTTTCTCTTTTTTTTCAATCCTGTTCCTGAGAAGCTTTTGACTAAATAAGGGAAATGGCTTCTAACTGACTAAGTCAAGCATCAACACCTAAAATGCACATATGCATTTCATTCTGCGTTAATATCAGTAGACCTCAGTTCTCTGCAGAAATTGCAGCAGGTGGTGCCAGTTTACCCATCAACATTTTTTATCCACAGTTCTTTATCCAACCTAAGATCACCCTTCATCCATCACCATACAATAAAAGAATACCTTTAGCTCTTTTGACACCTAAGTTTCTAAACAAACTCCAGGTTTTTTTAAAGTTAACGAACCAAACTATTATATTATTTGTAAAAATTTGAGTCATTTAACATATGCAAAATAATGCTACTATTATTGTTACTTATCTCTGAATTTATATTGCTTTTTATTAAATTGGTTCTTGACAATTTTTACAAGTATACAATGCATTCTGGTTACAGTCAGCCCCTCCCCCACTGTCTCTTGTCTCTCTGGAACCACATTACCCCTTTCAATTGGTTGTTTTTTTTGGGGGGGGTTGGGATTTTTTTTTTTTTTTGGTTTGTTACCCATTGAGTTTAACAAGGGCAGTCCGATTGACAATTGGTTTTAAAATATGCTTAAGGTCTGGGGTGCTCACCAGTGAGAATACAACTTAAAATGATTCCCATTCTCAAGGATCTATCAGCACCCTATGCTTTCAATTTCAATAAAGGTAAGTTCCTGTGGTATTTTCATATTCTTTTTAAACATAACAGTTTCTTACAGCTTCCACTGACCAGACCATTGACAGGGGAAGCTGTAAGCAGTACAGTGCATATGAAATACAGCTTCTGTGATTTCATTATTAATGAGTTTGTCATGTCCAAAAGTTGACATTTCAGTTTTTTCCCAAATTCTGGCCCCTCCACTTGTTCTTCTGTGATGTTCCTTGAGCTGTGGGGGGGGGTGTTAATCGTCTTGCTTGTGGCTGAGCACTCGATTACCAGCTCTTTTAATGGAGTCATCTCCCTTGGTTCCTGGTATAGGTATGAACTCTTTTGCCAAGTTGAACTATGAACTGTAACCAAAATGATAAGTTTTGAAGTTTGTTTTATGTTGCCAGTAAATTCATGACCAAATAGTTTAGGAGAACAAAAGGTTTTATTCTGACTGATCATTCTCCATTAAAGAGGTCATACAAGATCAGGAGTAGAAGGAACTGGTCACATCATATCCGCAAGGTTTTCTGAGAGAGGGTTAAACATTACTGGCAAGAATACAAGATTCCAAAAGTATGCTGACTTATGCCAAAACTACTGAACCAGCTCCCTGCATCTTAGCTACCTGCTCAAGGAACAGTCCAAACCTCCGTGGGCTGGGTCTTTCACACTGCTTAGATGCTCTCCTGAAGATTTTCTTAGGGCTTGTCTTAATTAATAATTCTTCACAAATGTGTCCAAATCGTGAAGTTGACATCTACATATCCAAGCAGCACGCTACTTTACTAGATAAAACTTACAACCCACATTACAAGAGTACTGTGTCACATGTTCAGTAATGTCTTTCATGGAGCAAGTCTGAGATTCAACTTTTATTTTAAAGAGAAGTCAGTTTCTACAGAGAAACCTTGTGAAAAAATTTACACACAATACCAAGACAAATTAACAAACAATTCTGGAAAACTAAGGAGGAAAATCTCTGAATTCTTTAGGTAAGCAAATACAATTTGAAGATGTGATCCTGTAGTTACAAAGAACAAATAACTGATGTCTACGATACAATGAATCAATCTCAAAAGTTCATGTTGAGGGCAAAAAATATCTAGACACAGAAGAGCACAAAATATGTGCAAATCCACTTTTGTAAAGTCTGCAAAAGACAGTTCCGATCAGTAGAATCAGAAGAGCAGATTGGCTGACAGTTAGGGGAGAGATGAACACCACCAGATAGGGGTGTTTAAATACCAGTTCATCTAACAAAATTAATGGAACTCTGTACATAGAGTTACTTAATAATAGAGTTGCTTTATAATAACTACAAAAATCACTAAATACAATTTGAAATGCTTTTATGATTAAAAATACTGTGTTTATAATTATGGAATCCTAAAGAACCTTAGAGAAACTGAGGTTTCTATAATCACATAACAGTGAAGTGAAATAGCCCCCTCAACTTTGATCTTTTAGTTCACTTCATCTACATTTCACTATGCTGCCTCTAATCAGCACAAATAAATCAATAGTTTAAAATTATGCATGCTTCAAGATACAAATACTGACCATTCATATGTATAAATACATGTGTAGAAGCACATAACAAATGATGTGTATATGTGTAAATATATAAATGTCTGCAACATATACCTACTCTGTATATATGTGTTTATGTGTATATACATATATATGCAAATATGTGTACATGGATTTGACAAATATTTGTTTACTGAAAAAAATGACATTAATTTTCTAATTATAATAATGATTATTATAATTTGTGCACCTGCTGTCCATTAAAATCTTGTTTAAATTTGTTATGTTTTAATGGTCTCAAGGTTAGAAAAATTTAACTAAATGTCAATAGTAATCAGACAACTAAAATGAAGCTGAAATAAAACATTTAAAACATGCTAACTTTTTCAATTCATCAAATAACATATGTGCATTCACAGCCTTATGCCCCTATAAAACGTGGAACCATCTATGGCAAATTTTTCTCTAAGATATTTATATAACATGCATGCTGAAAATGTGTGCTCTTTTTCTGCAGTAGTATAGCTTTAACCCAGAGACTCACATAAATCTACCACTGAACCACTCTCTAGAGAAAATCTGCATATATTTTATGTATTTGAATATGATTAGTCATATATTAAAGAAAGTTTAAATATGTTATTAAAATTTCAAAGTAAAAATCCACATTAAAATTCTGATCTATATTGGTAATAGGATATCTTGAGGGGGCTGATGCTAGGAGATGGCAATAGAATGCATTTAAAATGAAAGCAGAAGGGATGGGAATAGAAAGATGGCTCAGGGGTTAATGCTCTCTCTCACAAGCAGGACAGGAGTTCAGATCCCAGATCTCACGCACAAAAACACCAGGTAGCACTGGTGGAGAGCCAGGGAAACCCCAGAAGGAAATAAAAAGGAGGTAGAAGCAATTCAGGATGATTCCTAAAGCCACTCTGGGATTCTACAGTCACATCACAAACAAAACATCCGTTGCTTACACAGACACACACACACAGACACACACACACACACACACACACACACACACACACACACACACACACAAATACCAAAATAAAATAAAATAAAATAAAATGAAAAAGCAGAAGTCAGGACTACTTGGTGGGAAGAAGGGAACCAGAAAGATTGAGAAGGAGGAGAAATCAACAGCAGGGGATGAATTAGAATAAATATGATACTTTCCATTTCAATAAAGCTAAGTTCCTCAGATATTTTCATATTCTTTTTAAAAATAACAGTTTCTTAACACATATTCATAAGAATCTTCACAGTCTTGCATTTTGTACAAAATTTGACTCACATTGGCAAGTTATAATATATACACCTGGTCCTGACACTAAAATTGTGTGTATGTGTGTGTGTGCTGTGTGTATATGAGTGTGTATTTGTGAGCATCGTGATCTATTCAAAAGTATTTATTAATATCTACTTCGTACTCAATGGGAAGATTTTCAATAAGGTAGAATATTATTGCCTATAAGGAAATGATATCAATCATATAAAGGACACAAATTATCATGGACTACAATAAATTGTTAGAAGAGCTATTTAAATTAAATTGTGGGATTGGAGAGAATATGCTGTGATATACCTTGAGTTTTGAACTTAAAGGATGGACAGTAATATCTGGTTAAGTAAGGAGACAATGAATTATTCCAGAAAGAAAAAAAGTTACATGAACAAAGCAAAAGGTATTTTTTTGCATGAAGTATTGTTTCACTGTAAGGAATTGATGGGCTATGAGATTTTCAAAAGAGGCACAACATTGGTTAGGAGTTAAGGACTAGTATTATTGCATGTGAAATGCAATGATAATCTTCATCAAGAGTTTTTATATGTAGAGGTTGAATGGAAAAAATATACTGGCAAACCCTTTTGCCTAAATCGATGCCCAATTAAAGGACAATTTGAGACACGAAGGACTTAAGATTTTCGAGAGCAAAAGTTTTGCTAGAAAGGATTTCACTGCAATTAGAATTGAAAGTAGATACAGGTGGGAAGATAATGCACATTCGATTTCATTGTAGTACTTGGGCATTTATTGCAGGCAAAATGGAAGAAATTACACGAAGATATTGGGCTTAAGAGTGACATAAGATAATATTTTAATTTTTATATTCTATTTCTTTGACAGTTTCATATAATGATTTTTGCTATTTTTCTCCATATTACCACCTCTCACCCCCACTCCCTTTCCCACTGAGAATCATTATTTTTATTTTCCTAGTTATACAAGTTCAATGAGTAGGTATCCTTGCCACCTTTCTTCCCCCTCCCTTTTTCTCTCCCTCTTCCTTTCTTCATTCTCTCTCTCCTTTCCTCCCTTCCCCACTGAGAATCTTACTTCTTACTTTTATGCCCTTTCTTATGTGTATGACCTATTGATATCAATAAAGTCAGCCTAAACTGGCACATGCCTGGGTATTCTCTGCAGTGCAAGTAATACAACATTGGCAACACCATTGCAACAAGTGGATCCCTTGCTTCTAGCCAGCCATAATCATCACTGCTCACTGAAAGGACTGGTGGTAGCATGAATGAGCAATATTTTCAAAAGATCTGTCCATTTCCTTTTTTGTTCCTTCCTAGCTGCATTTTTAAGTGGCTAAAGGATGGCTGCTATGGTGATTAGACAATGAGTTTTTGCTCACTGAATAAATACTTTATAGTCCTAAGTAATTGTCATAGTTAGGCACTTGACAGTTGAGAGTTTAAGCTTTGGGCACATTTGTAGAGAATTAGTGGTTGAGTTAAGCCTAGACCAAACCTTCACGAGATTGTCTAGCTAATGGGGAAGGCCCAGCCCATAGTGGGTGGGGTTAAGCCCTGGAATAAAATACAAGGAGCTGGTTGAGAAAGTTGGCATCCTTATGTATATTTAATGTCATAGTTAAGCACAGGTGTCAACTTGATTGTTGAGAGTTTTGAGATCTGGGCACATTTGTGGAGAATTAGTGGTTGGTTAAGCCCAGAGCAAACCTGCAGGAGATTGTCTAGCTTATGGGGAAGGCCCAGGCTTTGGGGGGGAGGATTAGGCACTGAATAGATGAATAAAACACTGAGAGCTAGTTGAGGAAGTAGGCATCCTTTTGGACACTTGGTCAGACATGCTGGTCTGGCAAGAGATGGTGTGGCTAGTTCCCTTGGCCTTGGTGTTGGCATGAGCTCTCCTGTCAAGCTGGACTGAGAACTGTAACCAAAATCATAAAGGGCAATAAGCCCCTTATTCCCTAAGCAGTTTGATGGTCATTTATCAGCAATCATGCAGGCTAACTGCTACAATAATTATTATAATAGCATGTTGTATAGTCTAGGTATTTAAATTTGTTGAATGGAGAAAAGGTACTTTTGCTAAAAGATGACGAGTTTCCTGATAAACAATTAAAGTGAAGCTAAATATAAGGAAATTTTAATGTAACTTTCCATAAAGTATATGCAAAAAATCTTTTCTTTTTCTGTGTGATCACATGCATGTTTGCCTGTGTGCCTGCCTATACACGGACCAGAAGGCTGAAACCGTGGTCACATGTCTTGCTGTATCACTTTCTACTTTAATTTTCTTGACACTGAGGCTCTCACTGAATCTAATCCTCACTGGTTTGGTGACTAGCTAGACTGTCCTGTAGACCTCAGAAATCCTCTATATATTGCCTTCCACTGACATAGCCACCAACTCTTACCCAATCCTACCACTATGTAGTTGCAAGTGCATTTAGTCATACTAAGATTCTCAGAATTGTTCAATGAACACAATGAACCACTGAGTAATTCTCCTAGGTACCTCCCCCCAAAAAATGTTTAAAAGCAAAGAAAAAGAGGTGTTTGCTTCCTTTGTATCAAAGGTAATTTAAATGTGAACTAATTCATGTTAAGGAAATATAAATTAAATCAGGAAACAGTTATTTCAAAAACATTAAAATAAATGATATGAAGGCAAAAGAATGAATCAAACTATGTAACAGTGAAGCTGACTTTGTATGAAATGAACCCAGGAAGTTGAGCATGTTCTGCATTCTGTCATGTGCACATAATAATCCTCAACACAATGACTTCACCTATAATAGTCTCCCATTCCAGTTATAGTCTCAACATATATTAGAGTACAGTATAACACATATTTTTAAGAAATAGAGCAGTTAAATTACTAATATGACCATTAATTGTCTGCATTTTGTGGTGCTTCAGTGATTATTGCTTGCTTTGGACATATATTAGTGACTGCACAATGTGGTTGTGTGAAAAACAGTGCATGAAACATAAGCAGGAATACTCATTAATGTTCAACAATGAAATGATGTCCATTAAACATACAGAACAGATAGGATTTTAATTGTGTTAATATAATTTAATAATTCTTCATTTGCTTTGGAACTTCTTGATAAGCTATTACAGTGAAGTTAGAGCTACATTAACTTTAAATGTTTAGTTAGATACATACTGCCTATAGAGAAAGAATATTTGGTGGCATTTTCTTCCCAAGCTATTAAATGTGATAATTGTTACATCCTTTTGTTCTGAACATTTTTACAACTTCATTTGCATGGGTTTGACATCTGTTTTCCATGTATAAGTTGTAGTTATTGATTTTTCTTTCTGAGTTTCAAATAGATCATTATTCTATTCTGTTTCTTATTTTTCAACATTTATTGATCTTTTTGGAAGAAACAGCAATGAGTAGGATCAAATACTATGAATTAAATACATAAAGCAGAAATACAGATATTAAAATTGGTCAGCACCTAGGCAGTAATTACTAAGCAATTCCATGCTATTTTCAAAAATTTAACTGTGATATTTTCTTCCTAGAATTGAATTTCAGATTATCTTGCCAGTGAGGTAACACTAAGATTTATGATCATAATTACATGTAATTGAGCACTAAATAATTCTTTTCTTGGATGGGAAAAGTTCTATAAGGTAATGGAAATATAAAATATTTTCTGCTGTGAGAAAGGAAATATAGTCCTTAGGGAATATAGAACAGTAAAATAAATAGATAACATAAATATAGACAGGAAAAATATTGATACATTTAAATTAATAATGAAACATAATTAAACAAAAGCTGAAAATGGCAGTTCATTGTAAGTCCAACATAAATCAATTATTAATTATGGTAAATAATAGAATACAGATTGAATCTATCAGCAATTACACAGCCCAACCATAAAAATCCATGAATGAACTACATGAAGAAATATATGAAGAAATGCACAACCTAAGATTTGGGGAGAATTTAGTCAGTGGTATCACATTTCTAATCATTTCTACAGCTCATGATGCTCTGCATAATTCTTCAAATTTTTGAATGTGGGTTTACTCTAAATCCTAAAATATGCATGCATCTTGCATTAGAGCACTGGCAATTAGGACTGGTGAGATGCCTCAGCAGGGTAGGTACCTGTTCACAAATCTGGAAACCTAAGTTCAGCCTTGTAAATCCACATGGTAGAAGTAGAGAAATGACTTATGAAGGCTGCCCTCTCATTTTCAACAGTGTATCATGTCATAAATGCATTCTCTCTCTCCATTTCTGTCTGTCTGTCTGTCTCTTTCTCTCTCTCATCAACAAAATATATCAGAGACTGCAACAAAATAATTTCAAGGGACCAAAGAGTCACTTGAGTAATAAGGAAACAAAAAGAATTCATGTTAATGGTTCTGGGAAATTTTTGGTTAGCTTATCCAATCTATTTTGTTGGTCATTATTGTGTTAATTTTACTTTTTTTTTTTTACTTTCCCTACACATAACACGCTTTATCTTTGTTGCAGTTACTCTTTCTGTTCTTGCTGTAAGACAAAATTCATACTCAACAGGAAGAAAAGGAGATCTATTTGGCTTCAGGTTCTAAGGGGAGATATCATTCATTACAATGGGAAAGGCACAGCTGCCAGCTGAATCTAGAGACAGTTGCTGGTCACTGCAGCTATCATGAACACAGAGGAAGTGACAGATGAACTGTTGGAGAAGCAGGGTAGAGCTAACAAAACCTCAAGGCCTGCTCCCACCCCTTCCCTATGATGTGCCTTCTTCTCCAAGGCTTTATCTCCTACAGGTGACACTACTTTCCATGCATCATTAGCATCAGCTAAACTTCCACACATGAGCTTATGGGGAAACAACTCACATCCAAATCACAACGACTTCAGTTTACAGTTGATCAAGAAATTTACAGTACTATGAAATCTACATGCTTTGGATATAATGAAGTTAATTATATTCCAGTTTAAACATTGCAAGAATATAAGAAACTAAATGCAAAAAAAGATTCTTGCTTGTAATTTTGGTAGAAATTGTAATTTTTTGAAAATTAAACATATATTTCATACTTTTTAAAACTTTTATTCATTCTTTGTGTGTGTGTGTGTGTGTGTGTGTGTGTGTGTGTGTGTGTATTTGTCTTAGAGAGCACTGTGTGTCCCTGTGGAGGACCAAGAGTGACTTCCAGAATCATCCTGGATTGCTTCTACCTCCTTCTTGCTTCGTTCTGAGATTTCTCAGTCTCCTCCTATCAGGACTGGAAGTGCAGGCCACTGCCATTTCTGCCTGGCATTTTTACATCCGAATTCAGGACTTTCTACTCTCAGAGGCAGAGTTTTAACCCTTGAGCCATTCCCAGCCTATATTTCACACTTTTTAACAAGGACTATTCGTCATGTTAATCTGAAGAAATAATAAATAAAACTCTCAACTGATACTTTACCTAAAATAAAAACAGAAATTATTTTATTAAAGATAATCCCAGTGTTTTACCAATAAAATTATAAATGGTAATTATTAGAAATGTTATTTATAAATTTTTGAAAATAAATCAGTATTTGATATCTACTATGTTAGAGATGTGTTCTTCTGAACTGTTTTTGAAATAGATATAATCAAATCTTTTGATCCAAAACATTTAGAAAAAATTTGGTACTCACCTAAAGAAGACTATTTCCTTGGGTCTATTATCTTTTGTTATACTTGTTTTAAACAGTCATGGGTGTCTATGATGTGAAAATATTTCTCTACTGTACTCTACTGTACTCTCTCCCAGAATAATACCCTGTACTTCCATAGGTCAAAAGTAAAAATACCAAGAGACCATGGGTTGAAACACAAAACTATGAACCAAAATAAGTTTTTCTTCCTTAAGATTGTTGTGAACGGTATCAACTTCATGTATGTATAATCACCTCGGAAACATGCTTCTTGTTATACCTATGAGGGATTGTCTAGACTGTTAGCCCTTGACCATGGTTATGAGAGCGATTATTTATATTAGGTCAACTGCATATCTGAGATGTATCATAGACCAGATTAATTTAGGTGGGAAGAATCCACCTTATATGTGGGCATCACCATTACATGAGAAAACATGGACCTGAGCTCTGGCATTTAGCATATTCTACTTACTGATTAAAGGTGCTATGTGATCAGCTGCTATAAACTTTTGCTGCCGTAGACTACCTTTGAACCATGAACTAAATTATACCTTTCTCTTTAAGTTGTTTTTGCCACAGCACTTTATTACCTCAACCAGATGTGTAACAAACAAACAAACAAACAAACAAAAATACACACACACACACACACACACACACACACACACACACACACAATACCAGAAGACTGGTCATTGCTGCTATAAAGTTTGTCATATTGTTCTTAGGCCTTTGAAACTGATCTCAGACTGAAAGTAGAAAAATTTCTTTCTAACTGTGGACTGAAAACCTTCTAGAGTATTGTAAGTGGAGCATAATGAACTATTCTGGTATGAGCCTGGAAACTAAGAATGCTGATAGAAATGCAGTCAAGACCTGATCTTTCATGTTTCAGATGGTGTATAGTTACTGTTTTCTGTTGCTGTGAGAGAAAACCCAAACCTGAGCAACTTAAAAGAAAAGGAGACTTATTTAGCTTTCAGTTCCAGAAGGTAGATACAGTCTTTCATGGAGGATGTGGCATGGCTGGCTGACAGCAAAAGCTGAAGACAGGCTAAGTCATTGTGGACATCTTGGAGGCTGAGAACTGTAAGATTGCCAGGTACAAGAGCAGAACTTTCCCAGAAGTAGGGTAGGACTAATCCACCTCAAGGCCCACTCCTCATCACTGCTTTCCTCCTATAAGGCTCCACCTCCAAAAAGTGCCATGACATTCCAGAAAACATGAGACAGTGGGGGACACATTTCAAACCATGACTGATCGGAAGAATGACTCAGGAAACCTATCAGGCCCCACTCTCACTGCATTGTGGAAAATAATCTGGTGTACCCATGTCCTAAAAAATTACATGAGGTTCAATCAAGTGCCAATGGACTAATTTTTTTGGTGGAGGGAATTTCAACCTAGTAAAATGTTCAGGCTGTGATGTTATTATTACTTATTGCTCTTATTCGCAATGAGCAAGAAAGAAAGGATAAAAAGCCATGAAAATTTGAAGTTTACTGAGGAAGGTATATAAGCAAGTTTAAAAATGTAGACAAGGAGATAGAGATGGAAAGACATCTGTAATTGCATAAGAAAAACCTTCCTCATCCCTCAGTTGGAAACAAAACTTGAACTGATAATGTCACATGAGATTTCTTACTCAAAAATAATTGCTGAGGAAAGGGATTTTTTTTTCAAATTCAGTCACCAATGTATACAGAGACCACCACAGCTGTATTCAGAGGAAACAGGCTGCATCTGGGATTGGCAGTAGAATTCAGTATTGTAATGGTTTTACATACATACATAAAAAATATAGAATTCAGTATTGTAATGGTTTTACATACATACATAAAAAATATAGATTGAGAAGGTCATGAAGATGTGTTTCTTTGTTTCCCAGCTATAACGAATCCAATGTGTGGCAGGGTCAGATTTCTGCCGGTAGGTACTGAGAGGCCAGTATGTAAAACCCAGAGAATGAAACCTAAGCTTTAGTGAAGATGTGAATACCTTTGGTCACCTGTTAAGGAAAGCTACATGCATTCCTGGAATGAAGAGGCTACATGTGCTGTATGAGGCAGAGCGGTAGGAGTAGGGATGCCCAAGACCTTTTTAGTCCTGACAAACCCATAACAAACCCAGATGTTAGACACAGACCAGTAGGATTTGATATTTGCTATTATGGGTTTCAGTATTACTTTAATCTGATCTTTCTTTATTATTATGCCATTGTTCCTTGTATTTAGAGAAGGGGTGCTTGTTCTGTGCTATTGCATATGGGAAGTATGTAACTGTTTTTGATTTCGTATATGAGATAAACAATTAATACAACTATCTCAGGTATTTTTAAGCAACAATGGAGACCTAACTAACACATCAGTGCTATTAAACTATATCAAACTCTTAGCCATTAGTAAGGAATAAAGAAATGAAAACTTGGAAAGAAGAGAGGATACTTATTTCCTTACAAACTGGAAAACTCTGAGAGGACAATTAGAAGCATAAATTATCAAGTTTGCTTGATTGCAGATCAATATTTGGAGTAAAATTATATTATACACATGTGCAAAGTATCATAATTAAATTGATTGTTTTGTGCAATTAATATATATTCTAATTAAAATTGTAATTCCATATTTATATTAAAATATTAATTTGTTACAAAAATGTAAGATTGGGATAATAATTATTAAATAAGCAAACTTCAAATGCAGAGAGATAAATATACTGATATAAAAATCTGTGTGAATATTTAAAGAATATTATAAAATAACCTAAGATAATATACAAGTAAATAGAGATACACATACATACATACATACATACATATATACATACATACATAAAACAACACTATAATAAACAGATCATTATTCTTCGAAAGTATTTCCTCGACTTCAGAAATACTAATAAAAGTCCCAATAAGGTTTAGAAAGGGAATTGGAAATGTTAGACGATTAATTTCTAAGGACAGCTAAGCCACATCCACCTCCACCTCAAGGTTCAGAGCACATCATGGAAGAGTGCTAAACATTATTTACTAGGCATGATGGAACTGAGATATATATGATTTCATGGTGAAAATATACACTTTTACAAGAACTACATGGGCACTGTCTTATCAGCATCTTCCCAGGAAAGTGGAAAGTTCTCAAGAAGCTCCATGCCATCCTAGCAGACTTATGAGATCTAGCACTGATAGGGAAGAAAAGGAAGATGCTGTTCTTAATAGTATACCTAGTGATCTGTGATACATAGTGGAACATAGATCATGCCAGGCATATATGTCAAAAACAAAGGAGATGAAGCACAGTAGGTCCCAACAATGGAAAAATTTAAAAATAGGAGGGAGTGTGACAAGGGAGATGAAGGGTTATAAGGGGAAAGGAGGAATGGGGAGTAAGGAGAGAGAAAAAATAAAAAATAATAAAATTTTAAAATATTTAAAAAAGATTCTTGGCATATGAAACAACAGTTGCTAAGAGAATTTTATATTCACTCATTGAATAAATACTTAGCAAAGTAGGATCAGGTTTCAAAAATTTTTCAAGGGACCTGACCAATAGTAAAACAAAGACGTAAAACTTTCTGGAGCTTATTCTTGTGTGTGTGTGTGTGTGTGTGTGTGAGAGAGAGAGAGAGAGAGAGAGAGAGAGAGAGAGAGAGAGAGAGAGAGAGAGAGAGAAAGAGAGAGTGTGTGTCTGTTGTGCATAAGCATGTGACATATGCTAGGAGTAATTCTTGGGTAACTTTCCTTAGGAACCATGCACCTACTTTTTGAGACAAGGGTCTCTGATTGGAAGTTGGGATTAACTTATCATAAAATAGTGTGGATCACCCAGGAATCTGTCTATTTCCATCTCCTCAGTGCTAGGTTTGTTGGCATATACCTCATATCTGTAATTTTATGTAGATGCTAGGGGTCAGTAACAGGTCTTCATACATGTACATCAAATACTTAATAGACTGAGCTATCTCCCCTGACTCTGGAATTTATGTTGTAGTCAAGAATAGAAAGAATCAGCTCTGTGAAACAAGGGAACATGTGTTTTCTATTGAGCCCAAAAAGTACCAAATTTTTCTAGGTTGAAAAAATCTGAGGGCATCAGGTGGCGTGGTGAGAAAAAATTTCTTTTATCTTATTTTCATTATCTGGAAGACTGAAAAATAAAAATTTATCTTCTGATGCATTAAATAATGATAAAGATATATAGCAGTAAATTTGAAATTATTTTAAAAATGATAGTTACATGCTTCCTTATTTAAAATACTACTGAGATTTTACATTGCAAAAACAATAAACTTAAGATGTTTAGGAGACTCTCAGGAATTGAAACTCTGGTTTACCGTGTCTGTTACTGATCTCTTCCCTGTTTTATCTTACTCTTTCTCTGGAATGTGACAAAGTAGTAACTTCCCACCCTTAGCACCTTTGTACTCACTGCTTTCATAAATTTAAATATATTTATGAATTTTCTATTATTTATTATTTATTCAATTGTGCGTGTATGCGTGTGTGTGCGTATGTATGTGTGTGTATGTATTTGTGTATGTGTAGAATCACGGACAAATTCGGGAACCACCATGGATGCCTCCATCTCCTCCTTGTTTACTCTGCCATGGGATTCACAGGCTCCGCCCTACCAGGACCGGAAACACAGGCCGCCCCCGCTTCCGCCTGGCATCTAAGTGTGGGGTCTAGGATCTGAACTCAGGACCTTCCACCTGCAAGGCACAGGCTTAACCCCTGAGCCACCTCTCCAGCCCCAGATATATTTATGAATTTTCATAAAGCTGATTTCTCATGCTTTTAAACTTTTATACAATATTTACTTAATATTATCAAATAAAATTTTGTGTCTCTAGACTGAAAGGCTCATATCAAAAATACTACTTGAAGAATTTTCTGCATATCCTATACCACAGGAACAAGGCACTTAAATTTATTTATTTATTTATTTATCTATCTATCTATTTATTTTATTCTTTATTTCTGCTCATACAAACTTAATAGGTACCCCAGTCCCCTCCCTCCCTCCACCCGTTCCTGGGCCCCCTTGTTTCCTCTCCCCTTTTCTCCTTCCTTTCCCCCCCTCCCTCCTATCTCCCAGTGTCTTCTCCCCCTCATCCCTGGAGCATCCTTTAATGTGTATGTCAAACTTTCTTCTGGGTCCTCCTCTCTGAAATGATCAGTCATATACATAAGGTTGAAGAATGCTTTAAAATATAATGTATAACTTGGGAATGTTTACATAAATAATTAAAATAATTATCTAAGTATTTTATATTTCATACAATTATTTAATGGATATATATAATATAATATGCAAAAATTATTAATCATCCTGATTAACCAAAGAACTAACACAAATTGAAATAGTTATCTTTAAATTAAAAATAAATGTAATTTATCTATGTTAGGTCTTATATTTAAAGATATAGACTTGATATTTCAAACAATAATGTATGATATTGGTCTAAAACATTTGGAATTCACTCTGAAGTTTCATTGCAAGAAAGCTAAATATAAATGTTTCAAACCACTTGTCACTCAGAATCTTCCAAATGTATGACTATACCTAAGAAGTTAGACAGAGATAAATACCAGTTATACAAAATGTTCCATATAATTCTTCAGATGTAATCTGAAATTTACTCTGACAATATATTTTATGTTTGGCTACATCAGAAGTTATTTCTTGAGAGAAAAATTCACTCATGTGATACTTAGTTGTAAAGAAATGTTTTATATAGTACAAGATGTAGTATCCCAGTGAGTGTCACAAACCATTTACACAGAAGCTGATATACTTTAATGTAAACATGCAGGAGGCATATATCATAATCCCGTGTATCTTCTGTTAATGACTAAAATGTCATGAGGTAGTGCAGAACAATATATACAACAATATAGACATAGCCTCTTTCCCATTTCTAAGATCTACCCCAAAGTGTAATGATGTTATTAAAAAAATAGTGATGCTTCTACAAGTTAATGCAATGTTTCATTTATAGAAATATTGTTGGGGGCCTTTCATGCAAAATAAGAAAAGTATAAAACTAGATTAGAGATTACAAAAAAGAATTCAGTAATACAGAACAAGTATCATTACCCAATGAAGTAACATCAATATATTCTATAATTACACAGCCTTATGGGATAATACTCTTATATCTAAACTTACACATTTGCAATATCTTCCTGTACACTCTGTAAGAGTACTAAAAGAATGCTGCACATGTAAAAATTTATTGAATAGGGTAAATTTTCTATTAATTTATGCCTGTGAGAAATAATACTTTTATTCTGGATTGGAACAGGCAAATGTGTTACTAACAATTTTGCTTTCTTTGTTATTGCAAATATATCGGTGAAACACTAGAGAGTATATCCCATTTTCATAACTAAATATATATTAATTATTTAATTTCTTTAGGAAAAGCTTAATAGTATATTCCTGATCATATAATTTATATTAACAGATATGGAAAACTTCATATTCCTTTCCTAAACAGCTTTCTGAGTGCAGATCATGAAGAGATTGCTGGAACATTGACTGAATTAATATCAGTAAATTTAGATTAAAGAAGAATTATTTTTACTTTAATCTCTGATGCAGGTTACCAAATCATAAAGTCATATTTTATTATTCACTTAAGATTTCTATGAACACATGAATAAGTGTGAAATAATGACATCATACAGCCACTAGAATTGAATTCTGCCTCAGGAAATTAGTGACAGCTACTCTGTTTCTCCAGCACCGGAAGACAGAAATGCCTTCTGTTTCAAGTAGGTGAGTGAGGAAGTGGCCAATCTATATGATAGAGTCTAATGGTGCTTGCTTTCTTCTCGCAGCATTTATTTGGGATTTAGAACTTGGCATTTTCAATTACACCAATTTAACTCTCTGATTCACTTAGTCTTAAAGATTAAGGAACTTAAATATCCAAAAATATTACTTCCTACATGCAAACATTCAGGACATTCTCTTGAGTTTTAAGTATAGGCTATGTCAACATCTAAGTAATTTTCATCTAATCGTGGCACTCCAATGATTCACCTTCCTATCATGCCACAATCGTGGTTTAGTAAAAAAAGTTTTTTGTTCATGGACAGTCCGTGTTTGTCCTTTGCCCTTTCACCCATGTCTAAGCCAATCCCCAGAGTGTAATTATTTCTTTCTATGAAAAAATAGTGAATATATTGAATTATGCAATGTTTAATTGATAGGAATATAGTTTGGGTCTTCTAGAAGGAGTAAGGAAAATGTGAAGTTGAGTGAGAAATTATAAAAGAAGTTCAGTAATAACTGCTAATCTCAATCTTGCATAATAATAGACCACATGCTTAAATTATATAGTCCTATATATATAATAGCTACTTTAAATATTTATCTTACATAAACTAAATTTTGTGTACAATGGAAATAGTTTTAAATATGTAAGTAGCATCAAGTACTGGAAATGTAAACATGAACTACAAGGACAGAACTCCTGAATAACTTAAAAATAAAAAAGAGCAAATCATCATGAACTTCTGCTAAAAATAAAATATTAAATACTACACATTAGAAGGGTTTCATGTTCCTTTCAAATGATACAGCAAATAAATGTTTCTACCTAAAAGCACACCATGTGTACCGTACCTTTTCATGGACTTTCTGGCCAGGTTCCATCCCTTCAAGATGCTCTGACTCTGTGGACCCCTCACTTGATGCCATTTTTCTTTGAATGTGAACATTTTGCTCACGCAAGGCAACAATCTGTAAAATAAAAGCATGATCCTTCAAAACTTAATTGACATTAATGGGGTTAATAGCTCATGAATGCAAACAAATGACCAGAACATTAACCCATGATTTCAACTTTCAAATCTACATCAGCATTTCAAATAGCATAAGAATCCATAGCAAGTCTACTTAGGAAAAGGTAAAAGCTGAAATTCTGGAAAATGTATCAGGTTGGTTAATTCATAAATACATTTTTAGAGATGCATCAAAATTACTATTGTGGGTAATTTCAAAGTGAACAAGACACACAGGAAAGAGTTGAGGATCAAAATAACTATAGTCACTATCATTTAGCCAACAGTGATAACACATTGGCAATGGAAAAGCAAGTGATACATGAGCTGGACTTTCAGAACATCATATACACTTAGATTTCCTTGCCTCATAGCTATTAGCTATTAGAATTTCTTCTTCAAATTTAATTAATGGGAAAAAAGAATTCAGGCAGCTATTAATTCTTGCATAGATTCAATCAACTTTATAGACATAATTATTCCAACTAAGAAAGTGGTTTTCAAGCACTTAAAAATGTGATATAAATATTTCACAGAGTACAAAATAATACTCTGCCCTTTTCAAAATGTCATTCTAATATTTGACATATGTATATGATTAACTTATAATATTTGATATAGATATAATTTAAAAATAATTTACCTGACATTAATGCTATAACTTATTCAATGTAAATTTTTAATTAAGATGTTAGTATTAGATCCAGAAAATCAATATCTGAGGTATTTAATATATGTAAAAAACTGAATCATATGAATCCATGTAATATTTGAAATCATATGATCAACATATCATACAGATGAATAGTCATTAGGCAATAATAGTATATCGGGGGGCCAGTGTTTGTTACCTTGCTTGCTGATGTTTCAGTGTGTGGCCCATGATGTATTTATGAGATAAACTTGCATACAGCCTCTAATATTTGAAAACATGACAGATCTTTTCACAGGGGCAAATCATTGGATAATAAGGAACTATTAGTTGGTTCTGTCATGGTTTAAAATGTGTCCCCCGCAGTCTCATGTGTTTGGCAAGGTCATGGCACCTTGAGAGGTGGAGCCTTGAGGTGGATTAATCCGACCCTACTTCTAGGAGAACTCTGACTTTGCGCCAGGCTGACTTGCAGCTCTCAGCTCTCCAAGATGACTGCAGTGACCTAGTCTCCTGCTTTGGCCAGCCAGCCATGCCGCGTCTGCTATGGGAAACTGTACCTTCTCTCTTGAACCCTAAGCCGAATAAATCTTCCTTTCTCCCTTAAGTTGTTTGACTTTGGGTGCTTTCTCACAGCAACAGTTAAGAGTAACCATTATAAGTTGCAAAAGAAAGTAATATTTTCATAAGATCCCATTCGTTGAGTGTTGGTTCTAGTGACTGTGCTATTGGATTTCTATTTAGAAACTATTGGTCTAGCCCAATCAGCTAGAGAGAATTCCCTACCCTTTCAACTAGGGTTTTTATAGTCTCTGGCCTAATATTGAGATCCTTGGTCCATTCGGAATTCATTTTTGTACATGGTGACCAGTACGGGTCCAGTTTTAATCTTTTGCATGTGGACATACAGTTTTGCCAGCACAATTTGTTGAAGATGCTGTTCTTTCTCCATTTAACTTTTTGGACCCTTTTTGTCAAAGATCAAATGGCTGTTGTTGTGTGGGCTTATATCTGGGTCTTCAATCCTTACCCATTGATCTCTGTGTCTATTTTGGATTCAGTACAAGGCTATTATTATTACTATGGATTTATAGTATGGATTAAGGTTTGGTATGATGATACCTCCAACAGTGTATTGTTTCTGCTATTCTGGGCCTTTTGTGCTTTTATGTGAATTTTGAGATTGTTTGGTCAATTTCTTTAAAGAATTGCTTGGGGATTTTGATGGGTATAGTATTGAATCTGTGTATTGCTTTTGGTAGGATGGTCATTTTTATGATGTTGAGTCTGCCGATCCAGGAGCATAGGAGGTCTTTCCACCTTTTGGTGTCTTCTGTAATTTCTTCCCTGAGATATCATCTCATCCCTGTCAGGATGGCAAAAATCCACAATACAAACAATACCAAATGCTAGAGAGGATGTGGAAAGAAGTGAATTCTCATCCATTGCTGGTGGGAATGCAGGCTTATATAACCATTCTGGTGATCAATTTGGCCATCCTAAAAAAAGTTAAAGTTTGGAATGTCACATGTCCTATACCACTTCTGGGAATAATCCCCCATAATACAAAAATTCATTCCAGTGACACAAGCACAACCATGTTCATTGCAGCACAATAGTAAAGTCATGGAATCAACCCAAATGCTCAACAGCTGGTGAATACATAAGGAAAATGTGGTACATTTATACAATGGAATACTACTCAGCCATTAAAAAGATGAATTAATGAAATTTGCAGGAAAATGGATGGAATTAGAAAAAAATTATATTGAGTGAAGTATCCCAGACACAGAAAATTAAACACCATATGTACTCCCTAACAGGTATATCCTAGTACCAAACCCACTTAATGCATATTCAAAGATAAATCTCTGTAATCACAAAGATTATAAACAGGAGGGAAGGGGAAGGAACGTCCCCCCAGAAAAAAAGGAGAGGAGAATCATGCTTCAGGAGAGAAATGATTGTATGTGAGTAGCGTGACATCACTCTCACTTCCCTTCCTGGTCACCTGCGACTGACCAGGTTTGATCTCAACAATCAGGGAGGGTATAGGGACTGGCAGATAGATAGTAACAATCTGGCAAATGACTGATCCCCTACTCACTGCTGTGTCTTACTCCTATTCCATCTACCTTTGTGTCTCTTCTTATATTAAGATCTTCATTTAAATAGTCTTTTATCTTTGGTTAGAAGGTGACCTTCAATACCAATCAGGATGGAGCCAAGGACAGTGCAGGAAAAGCAAAACTGAAAACAATAATGAACTATAATTTAGAACACCAAAGATCCTACATTAATTATCTGGAATCAGACCAGCCAAATCTCTGCCCATCCTAAAGCTCAGGAAACTTAACCTTGCAGAAGAGTGGGCAGCAAGATTGTAAGAGCCTAAAGATGGGGAGGATCAACAATATGCAAGATACTCCACACAGGTTGGGGCTGCAGTAGCCATAATCAGACTTTGCATGACCTGCACAATGGCTGACATGTCAACAATCCTCCCAAGTCTAGCATGGATCACAGACAATAGGATCCTTGGAGGCAAGGCATTAACATAAATTTTAGCTCCTAACATGTAAACTCCATTTTTTAAAAAAATAAATTAAGTGAAGGACTAGATTTTAAAATAGGAAAATGGAGCCTGGAGAGATGGCTCAGAGTAAGAAAAATCTGTGTGGAAACACTAGCACTCTTGTGAAAGTAGCTGAGTTTGGCCATATACTCAGTAATTCCAGCACTGAAGCATGGGGGTGGTGGTGAAAGAGGATCTCTGGGTCTTATTGCCTATCATCCTACCTCCACTTCCAATGAGACAGCCTGTCTAAAGAAAAAGTTGGGGAGAGATACAGCAGGACATCCAGTATTGTCCTCTGATCTTTACATTTGTGCTTACATATACGCACATATGTGCATACATCACACACACACACACCTAAAACTATTCTGTAAAGGTGAAAAAGTTAAATACATTTCATTTTCAATCACCGTAATATGATTTCATTCTATTCTTTTTTCCCAACCACAAATTGTCAGGTGTGGTTGTTCACTTAAAATTTCATCATTACGTTATTTGTAGGCACTAGCAAGATGATTCTTCTTTTCACATTGGGGACAGTGAGGCATTCTTTCTTTCTAAAAATGTCATATTCTCATTTCATTTTAGATGTTGGATCTTTTTTCCAATGTGACCTATGGAGGAAGAAATTTATCTAAGAAGAGAGTTAACACAGGCCTCTGTAGCAACATTGCTCCATTTCTTTAAGAACTGGACTCTGAGTTAAAGATTCAGCTTGGAAGGGCAAGTAGAATGCACATTAGCTGATGACATGAAAATATTTTCTGAGTCCTCACTTGGAAAGCTATTGAAAGGAGGGTAAAGACACTGGGTAGATGAAAACCGAAGTAGTCATCGATTCCTCATTGCTGAACTGAATAGTGTTCTTTAAGTGGAGTGACATAAATGGAAGGAATCATTATGCCTTCTCTTTTACCAGGGCATAAGTAATAGAATACACAAGGTTTTTGCTCCCTTGTATATACATACAAATTTTATGGCATCATCTTGGAAGCAGAGAAAACTAGTGGTTATATAAACTGCAGGTATCTTGAGTCTGAACCTCCAACCTCCAGAGGAATGAGAAATAACTTTCTGTTCTTTTAACTTGCCCGCTGTTATTTTAGAGTAGAACAGAAAAAGTAAAATAACCAACGATGCTACAAGGAAGATGATATGATAACAAATGTCTGATAATATGAAATTAATTTAGATCTGAAAAGTGGAGAGAGTTAGGCAAAGTTTCGAAGTGAATTCTGCAAAAAATATTATCCTGACATGACTGGAATATTAAGGGAAATGCCAATGGAGACTCAAAGGAAGAAAACTGCAGAAAGCCTAAATTATAGGTATTATTTAAGACATCTACAAAAAAATGCTGGTGACAATTGTGTATGGTAAGGACAGCTTTTCTATTCCATGCGTATGCAAGCATGTTATGTATGGACACACAGTGTGTAAGTGAAAGTGTACATGTGTACATATATAAGTCAGAAGTTGAGATCAGGTGTCTTTTTTCTATGTTTCATTTAATTTATTGAGTCAGGGTATTTCAGTTGACTCAGAACTCACAGTCAGCTCATCTAGCTTGTCTATCTGCATCTCTGAATACTGAAATTATAGGCACCATCCTATTCAATATTTATATGGGGCCTAGGGATCATACTTAGGTCCTTATTTTATATAGCATGTACTATATCCACTGCATGGTCTACTCAGCACCCAACAAAAGCAATGTTGATGAAGAAGTACATAGAAATGAAGAACATGGTTTTGGAAAGTGGAGGGCACCCTATTCTTATTATAAAGAGATTAAGAATTCAACTGACTCAAAGTACTAAACTTTGGTGGAAAGAAATGAAGAATGATAAGTAGTTTTTTTTTAGATTTTTTTATTTATTTCTTCCACTCATACAAAGTTGATAGTAGTACCCCATTCCCCTCCCTCCCTCCATCTCTCCTTGGATCCCCTTGCTCCCTCCCCCTTTTTTCCTTTCCTTCCCCCCCCCTTCCTCTCTTTCTCCCAGTGCTCCCCTCCAAGTGTTTGGTGGAAGAAATTCTTAGATAAACTTTGTGGCATGAAGAATGGTTTCTCTTGTTTGATTAAGAAGGAGATAAATTCCAGAAGAAGTCATAACCAAGCATGGAGTAAAACTAAATAAGTGGAAATATCTAAGTTTGGCCATATAATGACTAAGAGCATTCTATGGAGAGATTATCAAAAAAATTGCTGATAAATTGCTTGAAAATACTGAGACTTAGACATTCATCCAGCAACAGGAAAATAATTCTAAGATGTTTCAGAGCTTCTCCCACCCATCATTCATATGGGACTTCGAGGACAGAATTTTTATGTTAACAGCACATGATGCTAACTCTACAGGTGTAGAGAAATTAAATGCTTTGGAAGTATGGATTATTATACCTGGATTTTCCAGGATCCTTCCTTGAATTTCCAAGCATCGAATCCGAAGGGTGGTGGTACCACCGAATCTTTACTAGTCAGAGATCAATGGAGCCACGTGTCAAGAGTGTCTGTGATAACTTGAAGCTATAGTCTTCAGTATACAAATCCAGTCCTGGACAGCTACGGACATGTTATTCCAAGCCATTACAGGTGCATCAAGGTCTGTGTGCAGCAGAGTCACGAAAATAGGCTGCTCAACACCTTGATAATAAACCAATATGCATGAAAGGAAGGATATGGGATCATTAATATTTCCCAACCCTAAAAATTTAAATTTTTAGACTTTTTGCATTCTGCTACACATTTTTTTTCCGTTTTATGTCTCCACTTTGGAATGTGAAAGTCTCTCTGCCATTGTCCTTAAGTACATGTATCTTTTTTGATTTCAGCACCTCACAGTTAAGGGGAGACTTAGTCTCAGGATAAAACACACATTTGTGTAATATATATATATATATATATATATATATATATATATATATATACAATTTATATGAAATGTTGGATGCAGATTAAAGTTAATGCTGGGATAGCTAAAGGTCCTGAATCTGCTGGGAAAGGATGGATGTATTTACTTTGAAATCATAAGTGGTTGGGGTATAATGCTGTCACTTAAACATGCATCAACACAAACAAAATTGTAAGTTGCAAAATAAGACTCCATGAGTCATTAGGAATGATCAGGTATAGAGAATTCTGCTCTCAAAATTGAGATTAAAATTCTTATAAAAGGGATAAAGGCACTGGTAAAGTCATTTTGACTTTCTTTTACTTTTGAACTGAATGCTAATGAACCACTGAAGGTACTGTCTTGCTAAGTATACTGGACCTTCATCAAACACTGAACACAAAAATTGGCTTTTAGATCTCCCAGTCTCCAGACATGAGAAGTGATTATCTACTTACTGATCATAAACTACTGGTCTTTGATATTTTGTTGTGGGTTCAGAGAATAACAAAATTTGGTCGACTAAATTTAATTCCACAGATTTAAACCTATCTTATTTATTCTGTCTCATGTTGACCTGCATTTTCATTTGAGCTTTCAAAACACAATAGCTCCTAGTGAGTTTAGCCATGGCTAGGAAATATTTTTCCCATGAACTGATATATTCTACTTGGATTGCTCTGTGTATCAGTAGTTCTGGACTCCACTATGGGCAGAGTCACATAAAAATAAACCTTTGTATACATTTTTGGAGTACTCTCAATCACCAGAGATCCCAGGAAACTCTAGAAAACATAAAATTTCTATATATTTGTCATTTGTTACATTTTCATGCAACTACTCATCATTATGTAATGACATTTGTTTCAGGTGAACAATATTCACGCACAATTTTTGTCATACCTTAGAAAGTCTTAAAATTTGTCTTCTTTATCTAGTCATATAGAGAACATGAAAGACAACAAAGATTATGAATATCATCATACTTGAGATAATGACTCAGATTATACCAGGAAAACAAAGATGTTTGATGGTGGATAGAAGAATACACTGTTTACTAGCAAGTCAAAGGTAGTTGATGGTAAATAAAGTGTTACTGGCTGTCATTGTGTCTAATATTTTGTATTCTGAGTATTATAATTTGTTCAGACAAGAATATCTGAAATAAGATTGATCACTGCTTAACTAAAGCTCTTTCTTCAGTGATTGTCTTTCTTTCTGGCTTATTGTATTGCCTTGATCATTATTTGTATAATGATCATCATTATATGTCAAGCTTTTAAGAGCTTGACCTTTATTTCCAAATGTAGTCAAACTTCTTGTATTTTCAAATATAATTTTTGTTCTTGCTTTTTTCGGGCCATTTCGGCTCCTATAGGTCTCTCACAAGTTCTTACTTCATGCAATTGACTACTGCTGGTCAAATGAAAACCTTTCTACAAATCACTCTTTTTTTCTGTTGTACTGTAGCTATGGAAACCAACATATCTTACAGTCTTTACTTAGAGCATTTGACATTCTGAAGGTACCGATTCATTTCACAAGACAGTTGTTAATTTAAAGACACTAGGAAAATGCAATGAAAGGTAAAGAAAAGCAATCTTTGTAATGAAAAAATTTCATTCACCCATGGGAGTATCATTACAAAAAATATGATTTGTAGAGAAATTTCATAATGATAATTATAGCAGCAAAATTCAGCACTGGGGAGATGGTTTGGTTAGATAAACATTTGCCTTGCAAGCATGGACACGTGTGTTTGATCCCTAGAACATACATTAAAATATAAACTAGTAATCAAGGCAGTGAAGAAGTAGACTCAGGTAAACACGGGCTAAACTCCATAGTGATCCAGCCTAGTCCACATGATGAATTACAAGCCACTGAGACACCCTTTCTTACTAATAGGGTAGATCTTGCTAGAGAAATGACCCACCAGATTGTCCTCAGCATCTAATGTGTGAATGTACACATACACACACATACACATATGAAAATTAAAACAAAGTATGAATTTAGCGACTTTGTTTTAAATTTCTGTGGTATTTGACTGAGGAATTTAGTTTTTTCATTAATTTTTTTTTATTTTTTAATTTTACAAGTATATCAATTACTTCTCCCTGATTCTCTCCATCCCCTCCCCTCCTTCCCTTCATCAATCCCTCCCACTCACCTCCACCCTCCTGCCTGTATGCTTCTGTGGACCACAAGGTTCACTCTGGCGTTTACATAAGTAAAATGAACTTATGTATTTCACCACATCACTTGCTAACCAGTTCAAAAGAAGATATAAAAATCAACCTCAGCCCAAGGCTCAGAGAACTTCATAGAAGAGTGGCTGGTAAGAATGTATGAAGTGAGAACGTAAAAGCCTTAGGGTGTAGAAAAGTGTTGCAGACAGCATCTCTGGTCTTGAAAGTGCTGCCACACCCAAGGACTCACTGGAGTGGTTTCCACTTCCACAAGACCTGCACAACAGTTAATCTATCAGCTTTCATCATGGATGAGGAAAGATCTCAAGGTCTTTCTACACAGCCCTGTGAGACTATTGAAGGAGAAGAGTTTCTTTACAAACAATTTACATACTGATAAGTCACCCATTATCTAGCAAATATTCAATTATTTGCCAGCAGAGACATCCCAGATGAAACCCACTGGGCCACACATGCAAAAAGATGTAAAAGTAAGGAGACTGGCTTACAAGAGAAAGTAGAAAGTAGAATAAGAAGCAGGGATGGGATGGGACTGGGTAACATCCTTTTGCAATGAAAAGTGTTCAATATAAAGAATCTCAAGTGGCCAAAGTTGAGAGAATTATGAGATGTCTGAGCATGACTATTATGCATGAAGCCAGTGTAAATATCTATCATTAAGATGTATTAGAAATAAAAAGTAATCAGTTTCTTGAGAGTTCTCATGGAATGCCTTTCTTCTGTCTCACAGCCTGAGACACTGAAGTCAGGCACTGAGGTGAACCACCCTGCAGACAGCACTTCCTGAGGGGCAGTCCCTTCACTTCCAACTGACCTGTGACACTCTGTGCAGGGATACAATCGCTAGCAGCAGAAAGACATCTGACCCATAATCATATCAGTATGTGTCACCCCACGAGTCTAGTTGGATAGACAAGTGAAGGATGGAGGCAAGGACTCCACTGTGGCAGGGGACTGGGAACATGAGCCCGAGTTGCTCAAGAATCGGGACTCTATAGCTTTAAAGGCAGGCAAACAAAGAGAGTCATCCTCAGTTCCTTCTGGGACCAAAAGACAGAAGATGGATAGCCCCAGAACAGAGAGAAGACCTAGTATGGATGCGGAGCCAGTTCAGAGGATGGCTTTACTGTTATTCTCATTCTCTGTAGAGCAGCAGACCCATTATGTCTGTAGTCAGCATTCTCCAGAGCCAGCATTAAATCTCTACTCCAGGCCATTACTGGAAGGTCCATGTAGGACAACATGGCCATGGCCATGGTAGGGATTACCAAGGTCTTTGTAGGGGAAATGGTAGAAGAGGCCTTGGAGGCATGTGAGGCTGATCTCAGTTTTTCTGCAAAAGGAACTTCCTGTACTTCTTGACTCAGTGTAGCCAGGAATCACTTAAGATGGCAACAACTTTCACAGACTTTGACATTAGCCTGACTTTGGTAAAAGCAGCAATTATTTCACAATCACATCTGGGCCTTCTGGAGCAAACTAAGATTTTTTTTTCCTGTACTTTGAAATTGGAAAAAGAAAGGTTATTGGGGCTTAGATATCCTGTGAACACACAGGTGATTTAGGAGCGTAAAAATCTCTTCTGAGAGACTGCAATAGCTTTACATTAGAGTTCTCCAGACCTTGATTTTTTTTTTTTTTTTGATCTGAGTTTCAAAGACACTGGCAAAGCTTTTTTTCTTTTTTTTTCTTTTTTTTTTTCCTTATGGTGCTTTATACCAAAAGTCGTGAAGCTCTTGGGAATGCTGGGACAGCTATGCTTGTGCACACTAAAGATGCTCCCAAGAACTCTGCCCGTAGAGTTGTACAACTATTTAACAACTTGTGGAAATAAGAATATCGAAGCCTTTTTCCTCTGAAGAGACTGCTTCATTTTTGTACTATGTGTGCTATTTCAGTGAGTGGTCTTTGATCATATCAGAAAGAGGATACACTTTGGGAGACTCTTATAAGGTGAGAGAAAAAGATTGTTTGGACTGTGTTCACTGTGCTCCACTTATAATGCTTCTTCTCCACAGATAAATTTTCTACTACTTCCATGCTTTCATGAAACAGAAACGATATATATATATATATATATATATATATATATATATACACATATATAAGACAGATCATGTTATATATATAATATAAAAATCAATCATGAAAAATGTAATCAGCAGTTTTTAGGCAAAGCATATAGGAAGTACAAATTTTCATTAAAATTAAAATTTTAAGGTTCATGAAAACATTTTGGTAAGTTTTACAAATGAATATAAAGCTCCTGCCTGTAAGAGTGCTAGGGCCTCAGTGAAAGTTGATGTCTTGGAAACTTACATAATCCTATAAATCATCTAGAGAAATGTGATCTCAAGTTTTAGGGTTCTCAGGGGTTAATATATTTTAGTTTGTTGTTTTTAATGGTTATTCATGGAACACTGTTTTATCCTCCTCATGCATATGACATGTGATTTAGGAGGGACACAAACATTGGGAATAAGTAAGGCTATGCCAGCAAATAATAAATTATTATTTTGGATGTCTTAAAATATCAGAGATCATGCTAAGAAGATTATGTAATTCTGTTTTATTACAGCAACTTTTTAAATCTATATTACCCTTTTTGTTTACAAGTTTCAGATATTTAGAAAGAACACTCCAAGAAAAGACAAGGATAGATATAGTTGATTTTGCAAGGAAATCTAGGTTGCTTGAAGGAAAAAGAACATATCCTTTCTGATTTTGCTGGTTATACAAATTTGTGCAAGATATTTATTCTGAAGGTCATGTTTTTCTCCTATACTATGGGGTTATTAATGTCATCTTTTCATGTGTCTATTCTATAAGTTCTCAATCAAGAATTATGTCTATTTTATATTTGTTATGCAAAGACCAGGGCAACAACAAATTTTACTCCAGTAACCTCTTCGGTGTTCTCTTCCTACTTACATGTTGTATTCTAGTGTTCTTAAGGCTGATAGTAACATATTGCCATCTTGACTATGATTTATATACTCATTTTGGTTGTTATTCCTTCCCTTTGTTCTTTACTTTGTATTTCTGGAATCCTATACTGTCATAAAACTGCATTACCAGCTTTCTCCAGTAGCTTATGATATTATCACTGTATCCCAATTGAATGTCAGATTTTGATGACACTCTGAATTACTAAATGTCTAAAAAAAGCAAGAAATTTTTCATTATGTCCTGTTTTTAGGAAACTATCTGAAAAACTGGAAGCACTGTAGATTTGTGAAATGTTAAATTGTATTTATGAATGAAAAACAAAACCATGGGCAGACTGGAAAATTTGGGAGACGTACACAGGATTCATGTATAAGAAGTAATACTTATGTATAAAAAAGTGTGTAAACTTGAAAGACTTGAATATAAAAAGGAACTAGGAAGGAGGTTGCTTGAATACAAAGAAAAAGTAAGAATGGGCATAGTCTTACAAGATATTGACAGCTAAGGAGTAATGAGGCAAATGCAATAGAAAGCACAGGCAATGAAGGAGAAGACTGTGGTAAACAATTTAAAAGCAGTTATGAAGATATTAATATACAAAGTAATCAGTTTAATTTTATGTGAAAATACTATTACAGTATTTTTAAATAAATTACAGTTTAGGGCATCTCTTAGTGTTGACTCTCCCTGCATGAAGCATGCTGGATTTGCATGTTCTCAATGAGAATGGAATTGCATTGGCTGAAAAAGGAATTCCAAGACAATGCAGGAACTAAATTTTCTCCCATAGATTTATTAAAGCAGAACAAAAAGTAATGTATTTAATTTAATTTTAACATAAGGGTTTTCTTTTGTATCATGCTAAAAATATAATGTATAAGACATTTCCATGATGCTATATAAGGAAGAAAATTTATTTAATAAATTTAATTAAATTAATAATTTAGAGTCACAAATACATTCCTAATTCAAAGTCAATAACATTATAATCATATGTTATATGTATTTCACATGCATCATATAGGATGAAACTCTATTTTTTCAGTAATAATAAAAGTTCTTTTTTGTTTTGTAAATAAGAAAACCTGCATAAAGTAGTAATACACTTGAGGACATACAGAAAAAATACATACCACAGATGTTTCTGGTCCAGATCATTACTATAATGCTTAATAAACATTATGCTTTAATGACTTTTGATAATTAGTGAATTATATACTCTATTTATAATCTAACTGCTTATCTAGAAGGGAAAGCGGTTCTCTGTCTTTCTAAATACTATGGGATATATCTTTATGAAGTATTTAGATGTGTAGAATTATTCCTCAAAATAGCAGTTATACTGTTTACATTATTCATTTTTGGTGGCCAAAGCATTTAAATTTATTTTGAAAATTTCCCAATTAATTTATAAAATAAATCACATTTACATTAAATACTTCCTGCTAACTCTACAGGGATCTTCATGTTTATGCTTAAAAGTTATATTTCCCTTTTTCTCTGTCATAACAGCTTAATACCATGCCCTTATCTAATTAACAAAGTTTTTTTCAACTATTTTTACCTCAAATTCAATTAGCAATTTCAAGAGTAAAACATAAAAACTGCTATCATGCCAAAGCATAGTTTGTTTCTACATGGATTCTTATTCTAATTCCAGCTGAATTCCATGTTTGAATTACACTGTGATTACAAGGCATGTAAACAAACTAAGACATAATGAGCTAGTAGAACATTATGGTTTTGCAGTTTGCATTTAATCAAGTATTCAACCATTGAATACATTGTTTTGTATTTTTGTGGTTTTATGATACCTAGAAAACAATAAATATTGAGAAACTTACTGAAAAAGAATTAAAGACCCCAAGCCAATAACTATTTAATTATGCAGCTCTGCTTTTAAAATAGAATATAAGAAGTATTTAAATGCTCTTTAAGACCAGTGTAATGGAACTTCATGAAGTAATTGAGATTGATCTACTTGATGTAACACTTAAGTGTTTTTACAGAACACATAGTCAAATTTTGAAGCTTGCAAAATGGAAATATGTACAAGAATCAGAAGTTTGCATTATGAATTTGTCTATTATCAAGAACAATTAGATATATAAATGACTTAATAAAGATTCCAATTTTCTTAGTCAGTGACCAAAGAAATTGCATTTGATCAATGTCAGATTATTTTATGGGTTACTTAGAATGTTTACCACTTATGCTACTTCTCTTCATTCTATGAATATTTACAAACAAAAAGTAATATTACATATCTGTTTATTTTCAATTTTCTTCACTTTCAATTTGGCTGATAACTCATTCTAAATTCTACCTAGAAAAATTTCTTCAGTGCTAAAATTCACATTATTGGTGAGTTTACAGACACTATTTCGTGAGAAATATAGTCCCTAAAAAGTATACCTATTTGACTGATTTTTAATTTTGTAACTAAGCCGGTTTTATTTAGATGTAACAGTCAAAGGAACTTTCCTAAATGTGAAATTAGGATTCAATTACAATCATTCTGTATCATTCTGTTTTTAAGAAGAATGATTTTAATTTCTGAGGTTCAGCTTAGTGGATAAAGTAAGTGTCTCAGACTGTACTGTGCCTTCTTCCTTCCATTGCCCTCCATTTAGATATTACTCATCAAAGAACTGCTCAATCATTTCCTGCGATTTGAAATTAATTTGTATTTTAATTTAATAATACCAACCGTAGAAGTCCTTTTTGTCAACTCTGAGCAATTCTCTTTAGATCCAATGATGTTCCTGAGTGTGTTACTATTTTTTATGGTTGACTAGATTGCTACTATACAAATAACTTTTCTGAACATAAGAGCATTTTTTAATGTTCATATATTTTTTAATTCTTGGCGTTTTTGAGACATAGTCTCCTTATGAAAACCAGACCATCCTGGAACTCAGAGTGATCCTCCTATCTCTGCTTCCCAAGTGTTGGTATTATAAATAGATATATGTTACCACATCTGGGTGGAGAAATATAGTTTCACCCATTTATATTTATCACTGCCTGAAAGGAAACCTAGGTTTACAAATAAATATGCCAGTAAATAAATGATGAGGGTTGGATATTATTCTTTAAGGTGGTAACACATGGCACTGAGAAGCAAGTAAAATAAGGAAATTTCAGAATTCAGCCCTGTGGTTGGCAGTAACAAACTTAAAGTTGTGATTTTCATGAGGACATACATTCCATCACCTATGATGATGCCATTGTCATGGCTACCTTCCTGAAGAATATAGCAGAGCGCTGTGTTAACAATGAACTTGTAGTCTTCCAGTGAAGTGGGAAAATAGAGCAAACTAGATGCACTGATCATTTAAGGCATTGCTTGACAAAGAATAGTAGCTTTGTTCAACCACATTCACTTCTCGCAGTAATTCCAATATGCCCTCTGGTGCTCTATAACTAGAGAGATCAAGATACACTAGAGCTGTTAACCTTCAGCAGAGAGTCACAGAATTAAGTTTCCCTAAACCAGTACAGAAAAGGGAAGCAAGAATTGAGGATACCAAGTTATACCAAGTGTCAAAGAAAATAATTCCCTAGGCCCATGCATGATCAGTGTACAAAGCAGATATCTTCTGTGAATAAACTCTGACTTCAGAGCTCTCAATGCGTTTATTTTTTAAATGAAAGTTGTTAAGATACTAATAAGAGTACCTTTCTGTTGCTTTCTGAATGCTAGGCAATATTAAAATAATTTGAGCAAATATCAGTTATTCAATGTAAAAAAGTAAATATTCACAGATCAAATCATGTCTTTGTCTTCTGTGTATTCTATATGGCTGATTCACTATCAGAAATTTTTGATGTTTTATAATGAAACTTCTATTTAATAACCTCAACATGCTATAGTTCCCTTAACAAATATTTACATATTCTAAGATGTCATATTAAAGTCAATGTCTGTGATAATAGACTTTCTGATTATCATTTTTCTCCTTTCAATGTCATAAGATCTGACGTCTTCAGTCAAATATGGTAAAAATGGTAAATACACACTTGGGTTGTGTTGTTTTACTGGTTTCAGTTTTCCCATTCAGAGAAAGAGTGACAAAATCACAAGCTGTGTTTCAGTACTGTGCTTTATAGCTCTTTTGAAGGGAAGGAATCTTAAGGAAAGAAAGTCATTTCAAATTACTTGAAAGCTACTTAAGAAAACTTTAGAGGTAAAAAAACAATGTCCATTAGTCATCTTTGCTTGTGAAAATGCAAAACAGGGAAATGAAAGGATTTATTCATTTAGTTCCTTCCTTAGAAATAACAAAAGCATACCAAATCCATTATTCTGAATGATTCCTTTTTTAAGAAATCCATTTGCTTGGGTATTAATAGCAATTATCATATATAATGTTCATCTGCATGCATTTCAATTTTACTTTAATGCCAGTTCTAAATGTGTGGCCATTAGGAAACATCCGTAGAGGGTGGGGGCTGAGGGAGTACAATCTTTATTTCCTTATTTTTCTGGATATAAAAACCAAGCTTAGAAAGACTGACAAGCCTTTTCCTATTGCAACAAATTGCTACCTAATCACCTCCACTGTGAGCAGAACACTGCATTTCACTTCAATCATTTTGAGAGGTTTTGGGCTACACTACAGTGTCATTACCAGCATTATTAACAATAATATTCTATATCTAAAGAACTTTTGTTCCAAGCATAGTTTTCATTTTGTTACCTGTATGGAATCATATAAGCTTTACAGCAGTCTTATAAGATTGCTTCCATTGTTACCTGCAAGCTAACTGAGGCCATAAAAGGAAAGGAAGTTGTGCAGAGTTTGCAAGGAACAAAATCACTCTGGAGAAATCTAATTTCTGTGTGTGTGTGTGTGTGTGTGTGTGTGTGTGTGTGTGTGTGTGTGTGTGTGTCTGTGTGAATTTGGTTCTGGAAAGGGGAAGATACAGCTCCTTGGAGTGTGTTGGCTCTCTTTCCTTTTTTTCATCCATCTTTCTCCAGGTCAGAATATATTAGCACTAACATAAAATTAGGTATTACACATAGAATTATTATAGACTTACTGTTTATATTTGCCACTTTTCCGAATATGCTCCAGTAAGTTCTGACTATGCCTATATACTTTTCATAGGCTATTTTATATTTTTCTTATTATTTCTACTTTTGTCATGTTTGCAAGTTAAATATATTATACCTTATGTATTTATTATATATATATATACCTTATGTATGTATTTGTGTTGTATGCATGTGAGAGTGTTTGAATGTGCACGTGTTTGTGTGCACATGTGTATGTGATGCGTGTGTATGTACATGTTTTCACTTAAGGGTAATGAGTGACATGGTTAACATCATATGAGTTCTGAGACTGAACACATAGCATCAGACTTGGTGGTGATCATCTTTACCCACTAAGCCATCTTTCCAACCTGTATTTTTCAAGGATTAAAAAATTTAAAAGAAGCATAAGTTTTGGAGTTGGGAAAATGTCAACAAGTACATTTCTCAGTGTGTATAAATAACTTTTATTAGAACATGGCTAAAATTCATTTGTTTGAATGTTATCTAGAGATTGCTTCTGTCTAATAAGCGAAATAATTGTACTAGTGACTCTCTGAGCAACAGAATCTGAAAAATTTGTTGATTTTATGGGATCCAAAGGCCTATTTCCTAATATTAAAAAAAGAATCATAGGCTGGAGACATAGTTCAGAAGGTAAAGTGCCTGGTAACAAACATGGAGACATGAGTTTGGTCCCCAGAGCTATTGGAAGAAAAGAACTGACTTTCAAATATTGTCCTCTGTCCTCTACTCTTGTGTGTGGCACACATACATTTTTACCTCTCTCTCTCTCTCTCTCTCTTTCTCTCTCTCTCTCCCCCAAATAAATAAAAAAATACATCCTCTCTTTCTTGCAAATAAATAAATAAATAAGCAAAATAGTGGCAACCAGTGATAGGTGATGATACTGGAGCAAAAGGGTAGGAAATGGTTTATAAATGTGTGTAATGCTACAGTTAGAGAAGAGTAGGGTGAGGATGTGAATGCAATATATAGAATGTGTAATATATATCAAAATAGGGATAGTATATCAATATTCTAAAGCAAAAATATAAAATATAAAAGAATATAAATAAAAAAGCTAAATTAACATAATATGCTAATTATCTTGATTTGATAAATGCTCGGGATACATACATATATAAATAAAATTATTACATTTTCTCTCACAAGTGTTCCTCATGTGTAAATCAATTAGCAATATTAAATATTTCAAAGTAAGTATCATTGCTTAAAAAGTAAGAGACACTAATTTAGATTTTATTTATTGGTTTCAATAATTACTAATTACTAATTCAATAATTACTAATTCAATAATTACTAATCATTCCTGAATTTATGTAGTGTTGTGTTGCCAAGTGGTTACTTTCTAGTTCAGTGACTTTGATGCGGGTTCTCTAGGATTTTATGTCCAGATCCTTGGGTTGAGAAATCTAAGATTGCAACCAGAACATATGTAGAAAATTAAGGAAGAGTCTATTAGAGAGTAGAAAGAATAGAATTCATAGATATGAATTCTGTGAGGGGCAAGAGAAATGCCAAGAACTCATAGACACCAAGCATGGAATCTATGAGGAGTAAGGGAAAGCCAGAAAAGGAACTCATGGATTCTATACGTGGAATCCATGAGGAGCAAGCGAGCCAAAGATGGCTTCCAGAGTAGGGATATTTATAGGGTTAGGTAGGCCCAGGGAAAGGTGGCTTTTCCTTTTTGGTTAGCTCAAGTTTCTGTAAACATGACTGGAGTTTTTGGTACTTCTACATCTCATTGGTCTGTTCACATTGGGAACCAATCCAGTTGATCTTGTGGCCAACCTCATGGTAGAGCTTTTCTGCAATACAGAGTTCATCTCCAAATCCTTTCATGAACAGAAGTTGAGGACCTTATCTCTGTGAAGGATTAGCAGCAATTCATCCAGATTAATAGGGTATGTTTCTTCAGGGTAATCCCAGAAGTGAGGTATCGCCTTAAAGACCTTCAAAGAATTCCCAGCATGGCTCTAAAAACTTCTCCCTTCATCACTTTCTGAATGTTCTGGCGAGCTTCTACACTTATGGATGTGATTGCTCATGAGATATCCTATTGAAGTAAAGCTTAGTTCTTTTTAACTATAGTATTAAGGAGTTAATGATTTAGAAAATATCAATGTGGACCTTTGAATGAGAGTTCATGGAAATCACAAGGTCACAGAGTGAGAATTCTCTCTCTTTCTCTAGTTTTACTATGATTTTATCATTATAGATCAATAAATATATATATCTAGCATAAATTTATGTGAAAGAGTGCACGATCTGGCCTGTTGCCTCACAAACCATTCCCAACATTTTTAAAGTCATTGTAATTTAACTGTTTTCTAAATTTTTCATTAAAGCACTCTCTCTTCATATTTTATCTACCTCTTTTTCACCAAGTTTTATAAAAATTTCACAACACAGTCCCTTTCCTGTTAGTATGATGATTTTCTCTTTATTACAAACAACAATGTTTTCTCAGTGAAAAAGAAAGGGAAGTCAGCTTTATTGGCATATCGAGTAAGTGATAAAAAGAGAAAACATTGATACTAAGTATTCATAATTTTATATTAAGATAGAAAGTTAAAAAAACTAGCTATATAAGAAAGAATTTGACCTTATTCAAAGTAAGATCAGAATTTAACCTATAGTTTCTAAGAAGAAATATATACCATACCTGATAAGAGTGTCTTTGTTTAAGGACTCTTAAGAGGTAGCTGACTTTCCTGATGGACTTTGTTTGGAGATAAGTTACACAAACAGTAGTTAAAAAATTAATTAAAATTAAAGCAAGTGATACACATTTTCACCCATTTCATTTAGATGTTCTTTGAATTTAACTGTTTATTACAAATTTCTAAGTTCTAACAACACATTGCACAAAGAGTACTGACTATAGAAATCCTTTATCTTTTCAATAAAATTAAGGCAGTATTTTCTCTTTATATTTTTAAGTTCACCTATTTTTTCACTTATTTCATTTTTCACGTTTATCCTTCCCCCTGTGTGTGTGTACATGTACGTGTGTGTGTGTGTGTGTGTGTGTGTGTGTGTGTGTGTGTGTGTGTATGTGTATATATATGGTGTGTTTGTGGGTATGCACACACATATTGAAATAAAAGTAAAAGTTCCTGGAGTTGGTTATCTCTTTTCACCATCTGGGTTCGAGATGAAACTCCGGTTGTTGGATTTGGTGCCAATTGCTTTCACGTATTTTTCCTTTGGTAGTAAGTTCATTAGATCATCAGAACATGAATTCAATGCTGCTTATAATTGTCTGTATTAAGGGAAAAGATCTAGATGAAAAGTTTATAATCTAATCATCAAGATTTTCCAAATAGGTGCAAAATACAAATGCTTTAATGAATACTTTATGTAAAGTTTATTATCACTATTTGGTGCTTTTAGAAACAAGCTTAGTGAAATGATTTTTTCTGACATAAATTTAGTCATCACCAGTTTTATCTGTTCCAATTAAAAAAGTTCTAAACTTTGAAGTAATCCATAAAAATACAGTAAATAGGAAGTATTTACATAGGGAGAAAATGTACTGTTGATTGAGAAAGATATACTAGTTTTATATAGGTTCATTTAAAGCCTAAGCTGAAGATGTTTCTCCAGGTTTAGTAAACAGAAGTTGATGCAGATGTGGTCCAGGAGGACCTGGCTCCATACCAAACTGGCAGCATATTTTGGTAACACTGTCCATGTAGTACTTGTTCTGAAGACAAAGTTGTAATATTAGAATGTTATGGAAAGCAGCTGTAGCCTGATTCTGTGTGGCAGGGTTGGAATTCCAGCAAAGTGGGCCTGAGAGACCACTGCATGAAGCTGAGAACATAAACTTTAAGGTGCAATGGAGAACCCAAGAAGTTGGAGTTGCCAGAACCATTGTACATCTGCAAAAAATGCTGTGTTCTGGGAATGGAGTTGGCTAAATGGAGAGGTTGTGCTACAGGCAGCAGAGCTGGAGAGGTTGGGTTGCCAGTGCCTTTTGGAATCCAGTTGGTAGTTGATTTTTTTCCAGGCTTCAGACATCAGACATAGAACTAAAGGAATTAATGATTGCCTGACTGGATTTCAGTCTCATTTTGAATTGATTTTTTGCTGTATTCTGATTCTTCCACTTTGATATAAGAATGTTTGCTTTGTTCTATTATCTGTTGGAAGTATGTAACTTGGTTTTGATTTTATAAAACTCATAGTTAAGGGATTTTTTGACTTTTAAAGCATTTTCATTAATGGTGACTATCGGGGCTTGTGAATTTGAATTGAACATATTTTATATTATAACACAATTAGGAGCTTACAGGTCTAAAGTACATAAAATAATCATTTAAAAGTGATGTGTTTGTGTGCCCAGTTGACTAGGGAAGGTATTGTTCTGGTTAATCTCAGGTTTTCATCTTAACAACTAGGAGGCAGGACTCTGGGCATATTTATAGATTATCTTGATTGGTCTAATTGTTCTGGAAAGTCCACTCAGAGTGGACTCACTGTTCCTGAGGCAGGGGCACATGTATATCCATTGCTTAATTGCCCTCTGCTCTTGGTGATGAATGTGATGTTACTAGTTCCTTCATATATTTGCTGCTGTGGCTTCCCTGACATGATGGGCTATGACATAGAATTGTTAGTCAAGTAAATGTTCTCTAAAATTAAATGGAAAACTGAAAGAAGAAAAATGCATACTAATACCGGTTTTTATATATAAAATTTTTTCTATCAAGAGAAATGAGAAATATCAGGCAGCCAAATGTCTTCTGGTAATTCATAGTCATACATCATTTTTTTTAACTTGATTTCTTTTTTCTTAAATAATGTATTTTTTTCTGCTCATATAAACTTAATAGGTACCCCGGTCCCTCCTCCCCTCCCAGGACCTTCCTGCTCCCTCCCCCCTTTTCCCCTTCCTTTTCCCCCTCCCTCCTTTCTCCCACTGCCCCCTCCCCCATCTCTGGAGCATCCTTTAATATGTATGTCAAACTTACCTCTGGGCCCTCCTCACTGATGAGGTGTAAGGACTCAGTGGCATTTCCTAGAACTCTTTCTTGTGTTCCCCATAAGTATAAGAACACTATTGTGTCTGTTAATCTCTAGTTTCTAAGGATCCTAGTACCTTTAGTCCATGCTAGACTTTGAGGGGTCAACAATGTGTTGGTCATTGCACAGGTCATGCAAAGTCCTATTATGATTGCTTCAAACCTAACTTGCATAAAGTATCTTGCATATCATTACTCCTCCCCATCCAGAGTCATACATCTTAGATGTGGAATTTCGATGATTACTTATCATCCTCGGAACATTTCACTTAACTTATGTAAGTAGGTGTCCTAATTTTCATAAGGCTGATGAATATTTTATTTTAATTTTGATTGCACAAATATATGTACATTTGGGAAAAAGAAGAATTTTTAACACACGTTGAAGTACTCAATTATCTCCCCCAAACTGAACATGCAATTTTTTAAAAAGTCTGTATAAGTGATTTACAAGGCTATTTATGAATCATGTATCATGCCAAATGTACGGAATGAATATATAATTCAAGCATCATTACTGAAAGCTAAGTATATCCCAAATTTATTAATTTTTGTTATATGAAAAACCGAGTTGTAACAAAATTCAATAAATTTCAAGATTGAATCTTCTGAGCTCACGATAGATGTTTTATATTTCTCACATTATTGCCTCTAAAATAAATTGTGTCTTGGTACTGCCATACCTGTTGCATTCTTTGTTGCATGCTTAATAAATTTAAACAATAGCTTTATGGATAAGCCTATGGGTAAGATAAAATTGGCCACTGTCTGATGTTTACATTCAAAGCATTTACAGCAAACATTGTCTTGCTAGTAGTAGAGAAAAAAATGAAGTTCAAAAGTCCCATATGTTACAATAAAACAAACATAAATGACTGCTATTGTAACAGCAAGAAACACTACACTGTTATTAGAAAATAGCCTAACAAGACAAGAAAGAATGCCTCAAAGTATTTGCAAATATTCTTCACATGTGTCCTACATATAAAAGTAACCTCAACCTCTTTCTCAGAAAATTGCTTCACACAGATCTTGTAGTCTAAAGAGGGAAGTAGCAAATAGCAATTTTGTTAGCACTCTTTTCTTTGTTGAATTTAGAACATGTTGTCATAAGACACCTTGATATGCTTTTATTTGGGAAAAAGTCTTTGTACTGGAATGCATAATTATCAGCAATAAAGAGACATTTACTATTGATGGTAATAACTTGGGTAATTTAGTGCTTTAACAGTTATCTTTACAACCAATACCATAAAGAAAATCCTAGAAGCATAGTAAGAAATTATAGACCTTTGTGTAACTACTGATTTGACAGTGCTGAAACTTTTGTGTGTACTGGTAAAGGAGAAAAAAAGGATCATCCAATCTCCATTCAACTATTCTATGAAATAGAGCAATTAATAATTAGACAATTTCTAACCCCAAATGAGGCAGTTTCAACAGGAAAAACAAGGTCCAAATAAGTTTGTGGTGCAGCAAAAACCTGAGAGTTTAAATTGTCTTTAAAGGGATTTAAATTTGAAGCTACAAAGGTATAGTTAGTACACTGTTGTTTTTTGGCTAAGATTATGTCTTGTTTGTTACTATAACAAAGTCATTGCTTTAGACATTCTGCTGAAACATTTAATCAAGTTTTACATGGAGTTTACCAATATGACTATTGATGACTATTAATTATTTGAGCAAGGCTATGTGTTTTGTACAAACATTCATGCAATTGGAGAGTCTATAAAACTAATCATTTTTATGTAACAATGAAAGACACATAGAATTAAAATTAATTTTATCTTATAGAAATGGGAAATAGGTAGAATTCGAAGATCAAACAGATTTGCAAGAGAGTGTAATGGGCAAATGATTTCCATTTCAAATATAAATTAGGACTCTTTTTCTGTAATGTCTTTTTACATGTAGCTTTCCCTTATAGGCATGAAAGGTATAATTTAAAGAGAGAGCTGACTTAGTCATTTCATCAATTCTGCAAATGGGAGATCCTGAGATTTTGGATGAATATTACTGTTAAAAGCCTCACGACAAATTCCTTACTAAGTACTGCTCAAAATGATCTTCCATATTTCCCATATTTTTCTTGATCCTTTTCAGCTGTGTAAGTTTCTTTTATAACAATGATAAATAGCTCAGTTGCTTATGGGTTTCAGATGTATCATAAACTATTTTCAACTTACAGAATTTCTCAGAATCATTTCCCCCTGAATTTATTCCATATAGCTAAAATCATGGAAGACATATTATTTGAACTACTTTTAAAAATTGCAGGAGAATCTATATAGTATCTATGGAGAGTTGGCTTTCCTTAGATGTGCTGTGCAACTCCATGATAATTCCATCTGACTCTGCTAATCCTCTACTAAATCATGGTATAAGTATCAATCCTCTATTAAAATTTCTTGAGTCAGCACAAGTGAATCACTGGCATATTCTTTTTTCCCGTGTGTGTGTGTGTGTGTGTGTGTGTGTGTGTGTGTGTGTGTCTGTGTCTGTGTCTGTGTCTGTGTCTATGTCTGTGTGTGTATCAGAGGGCACAGGGTATGCCTGTGGAATCCTAACTGTGATTTCAGGAATCATTCTGGGTTGCTCTATCTTCTTTTTCCTTTGCTCTGGGATTTCCCAGGCTCTGTCTTCCAGAGCTGAAAGTGCAGGCCGCCTCTGTCCCTACCTGGCGTTTTTACATGGAATTAAGTATTTGAATTCAGGTCCTTCTGCTTTTGAAGCTGATTTAACCCCTGCGCCATCTCTTCATCCCTAGAGTAATGGTTTTTAAATCCAGCTCACAGGGTCATTATAGTCATTATAGCAAATGATTAATAAGGAGAAATGTTCATATACCATGAATATATGAATTTTCTTCCTATGATCCTCTCTAGTCATTCTGACCCAATACACATCTACATGTTTACAACAGTTATTTATACCATGATACTTTACTAATTTCCCATTAGGGAAATAAATACACCTCAGGATAAGGCTAATTATAGATGAGATACAATTAATTAATTGATAATTTCATGAAGAAAATTTTTCTCCAAAGTTGCTTGGTCTGGTGGTTAGAATAAAGGGAATGTAGAAACTGCAGTGAGTTTGTCAATTCTCTTTATGTATAATGCAGTTATGTGGGAAAGCTTTCAAAAATAAACATATCATAGTGTATTCTCTGCAAATGGACTCTCTATTGAAGTTTTGTAAGGGCTTCTGAATTTTGTTTAGCTTAATTAAATAATTTAGTAAGTATTCTTGCTTCTGCTGGAGGAAAACAGATTGTTAGGATGTGATCAATTCATCTTTGTACTTTTTCTTTAGTGCACATTTTTATTAAGCTGTAGCAAAAAATTCCCTGTAACCAATAAAGACTTTATTATATTTGCTGTGTCTATATAACCTAGAACTTCTTTTTAAGGGAAAAAAAACCTAGAAGATATATTCAGTATTAGCAATGTAACCTGCTATAAGGGGTGATTTAGAGAGGTATAAAATTAAAGTAGACTTTAATTATGTATATATTTACTTATAATTATTTGTCTCTTTCAGTTATATTTGCCAATAATAATTTCAAGAATACAAGTTTTCTAATCACTTTTTTACTTTCTATCATTGCTCCTTGATTGTGGGAAATTATGATCCTTTTAAATAGAAACTATATACACAGTATATTATTTATTGCATGCATTTTTAACATTTTCTTTTGACAATTCAATTGATATTCAAAATTAGACTTTTACTTATGGCTTGGAAGCTGATTTGGCTTGTCAATTGAATGACAGAACTGAAGCTATAGCAACCTCCTCTCAGCTGGGCTGGTCTCTGTGACTTGACTTCTATTTCTTCCTCTACCTTGTTCCAACTCTTCTACAAGTCAGTCCAATAAGCTCATGTTAGTTTCAATGAATTTCTGAATAAAACAACTACCTATGTAGAATCTATGACAGTATCGCATTAAAATTTATCAATTCATTATTCTTTTTAATGCTACTAAATCCTGAACCTTCTTTAATTTTAATATTTGGTATACTTTCTCAAACTGTTACTTGAAATAAAATATAAAGAACCTAAAACTTCTCATTTTAAAGTGTAAATAGAATGGAATAATGTAATTCACAATGATGCAACTATTTTCAACATCCATTTCTAGAAATTTATTCATTTCCCAAAGTGAAATTTCATGGGTATTAAGTACTTATTAATAACTGCATTTATCTCTCATAATAGAATAGAATGTAGAACTAATTATTTGTTTTATTTATTTCCAGTAGTTGATGTAATTTCTGCAAATACACAATGCCTAATAAACCAGAATTTAGGTATGATCAAAATCACAGGTAAGATCTGAAAGTCAGCTAAACATATCAGATTATATGAACTTTTTAGTTTACTTCACCTGATCTCTCACTTCAACAGAAACCAAATAGAACAAAAAGACAACACTAAATATATATTTCAAGGGTTTTCACTTGAAAAAAATTAAAACAGAAACAAACAAAATGTACCTTTAGGCTTTTTGACTTCATAAGATATGAAAAACAGAATAAAATTTTTAAAAAATTAAAAAAGAAGAAAGACAAAATACCAAGTGTATATATACACTCTTCATGTCTTTCAATCTTTTTATTCCTGAATGAGTATGCCCTACTTTGTAGGAAAGTTAACTACTGCATCATATAAAAGACTGAGGTCTTGCAACTTACTGTCCCAAAAGTTTTCTTGTGGGATGACAGCAGTGATCAATAACTCTATATAAGCATCCAACTGTAAGTGGATACTTATCCTTGTCTCTTTTTTTCCTCAAACTGTTTGCTTTGCTCAGTTACATCTGGTCAATAAAACCTCTTTTTCCTGATACTTACTGTCAAATGTCTGTTTATTTTTCTTACACAACTTTTCTTCAGTCATGGGGAGCCAATTGTTCCTTGTAGTTGTAAGCTCATTTGTTTTTATTTATTAACTTGTTAATCTTGGAACAAGCAAAAGCATAAATAATTAATTTAACTAACTTATTTTTAAGTAATAAATAGTCTTTATATTGAACAGAATTTATAGTGATTTAAAATATTTTGCAAGGGGCTGGAGAGGTGGCTCAGGGGTTAAGCCTCTGCGCTCTGCCTTGCAGGCGGAAGGTCCTGAGTTCTGATCCTAGATCCCACTTATAGACCAGGCAGAAGCGAGGGTGGCCTGCGTTTCTGGTTATGGTAGGGCGGAGCTTGTGAATCCTGGGGCAGAATAAACAAGGAGGAGGTGGAGGTGGTCCATGGTGGTTCACGAGTTCGCCCGTGGTTCTACACACACACACACACATACACACATACACACACACGCACACATGACACAATTGAATAAAATAATTTAAAAAATATTTTGCAAATGTTAAAAAAGTTAACATTCAAGGCAAAGTTTATAGCCAAACTTTGCTTTGTTAGATATCTTTTTACCATTTTTTTAAAAAAATCAAAACAGTTATCTGATAAAATAATTTAGTATATCTACTTCAAGTAAAATGAATATAACTAAAAAGAAAGTTCTGTGGGTAAAATGTAGAATTGTAAAGGAAAAAATATTTTTCCTATATAAAAATATTTCTATAACAAAATTTCTATATTTCCTATAAAATATTTTTTTCATATATGTGTGTCTAAGTGGGTGTATATATATTTGTATATTCTAGTTATTTCAGTATGTGCACTAATAACCAGGATTAAAGAAAAAAGAAAATCTCCTTATATCTTAAAAAATTATTTAAAACAATTTGAGTCATTGTAAGAAAGTGACTTCAGATGATGCCACTATATTTTTGCACGTATGTCACTGTGCTTCTGTGTGTGTGAGTGTGCACACGTGCATATATGTGTGTGTGTGTGTGTGTGTGTGAGAGGGGACTGTTAGTGCCTGTGGAGGCCCAAGGGTGACTTTGGGAATCACCCTGTATTGCTTTTACCTCTTCTTTGCTCTGGAGTTTCCCAGGGATTGCCTTCCAGGACTGGAAGTACAGGCCACCACCATTTCTGCCTGGCATTTTTTATGTGGGACCTAGGATCTTAACTCTGGACCTTCTGCTTGGGAGGCAGAGGCCTAACCTCTGAGCCATCTCTCCGGGCCTTAAAACTGTTTTATTCCTTGCAAAGTCAATTACTGTTTCTTCTAAGTCTCCAGCTCACTAGTACTTGGTAAGTTCCCTGTGGTCTTCCAGTGACAGATCTGAATAACCAGGAATCATGAAGCAAGACTCTGGCAACTCATTTCAACAGTCTTCCTTCAGTGTCATAGACAGAACACATTTTTCTTCTGTGACAATTTCAAAAACAGCAACGTGAAACACAAGGACTATCATGCTAGCAACATTGTACCTCTAAAGAGGGGAAAGGTTGTTGTGTTACCTCCTGATTAGCTGCAGCTAGTTCTTCTTCCAGTGCAGAGACTCTTTCTAAAGAAACCCTCAGTCGCTCCCTTACCTAGAAGAAAAATCAAAATATGTGCAGTAATGTACATCCCATTCATGTTAAACTGTGTCGAACCCATCATTAAAATGATCAGAGACAAGAGGATAAACTCTTTTAGCACTCATAGCCCTAAGCACCCGGGATAATAAACTTAGCATAATCCCTAGAAACACACTGTCACTTTAGTAGTATTGATGTTTCAGGGGATTTCTTCTTCTAAGCAAATAAAAATGGTGCATAGGAACAAGGTTCAAAACTAATTGCTTTTGTCCTGAATTCTGACTTCATTGTAAGTAGAGATGTAGTGCAAGGTCCACAATAAAATAATCTGAAAATATTCACTGATTATTATTGTTGTTTACTGATTGAGCATTAATAGTGCACAAGAAGTCTGCTTCAAAATTCTGGCACTTCATAGTTAACTTAAAAATGACTTGCTTCAAAGTATTTTTTAGAACCTGAAAATCGTCTACTCCACCAGTGTTCAGTATTAGCCTGTGTTTTGGATTGTTTTGGGGGAATTTACAATGTGCTTAATAATTTTGAAATATAATCTTGTTACCAGACACCAAAGGATAAAATTATATTCCACAGAATCAAAAACACACACACCTTAGGTTTAAAAGAAATTGTGTATTAAAAATATTTCGCCTATAATTTTTGCTTGTTTATTCAGTCTTTTTTTTTTTTTTTTTTTTTTTAGCAGCTTCTGAAACTGCAAGACAGGTCTGTCATTCCAGCAGCACTGAGAAAGTTGACTTGACTTGAATTGAATTGAGCTAGATATACACTGGGGGGAGGGGGTAAGTCGGCCAGGACTATATATTGAGAATCTGTCTCAAAAAAAAAAGTACAATAAAGAAAATCATCTAAATCAATGTATTTGCTTAAACATATAATTAACTGCCACAGTATATTCATCAAAAGCAAAAAGATCAGGGAAAGATTTTGTTTATTTATGGTAGTAATTAGTTTATTTTCCTTAGAATTTTATATATGTGTGTGTATATATATATAACCATGAAAAATCAAAAAGGAAAAAAAAAATCTATAAATCTCACAGATTTAGGGTGCTATTAATCATGATTTTTTTATTTGTAAATTAATTGGTTTTTCCAAATTTAACAAATTTTACAGTGTTTGTGCAGTAAGTATAAATTTTTACATTATTGTCTTTTCCTAAAAGTTAGATTTGCTATTTCCTAGTTGTATATTATATTGTATTTTCCAGTCTCAATGAGGATTAACTAGGAATATAAGCTGAATATTAAACACAAGAATTATACAGATGCTAAAGTTGAAATCATAAACTTATCTATCCGTAAACAAACAAAAATTCAGTAATATTTCCTTAACTTAGTAACCAAGCAGGAATATTTAAAGCCTAGCTGTTATTTTAATGTTGCAATATGTTGATAAATATATTCTGATGATTAAAAGTTTTTAAATTTTGAATATTTTGCTTTATTCTAATTCTCTGAAAAATCAAAACAATATTAAAAATAAACTATATATTAAGGTGAATCAGAGTGACTTGCAATTCCCAGTGCTTTAGAGAAATATCCAACTAATTATAGAAATGAAAATAATCAATGGCTGATTAATAACCAAATGATACCTGTTTAAAAAGAAATCTTTGATTATTTCACTTGGAAAATGTTTTCAATAACAATATGAAAAATTAACAAATATCTTGAAACCAAAAAGGTAACCAGTATAGGTGATACAAAGAATGCAAAGGTCAGCAAAGCCTCAATACACAAACTTGCTATTAAAAAGGGACAATGATCAAGTTTTGTACTTGTTTCATAAAATAGTAATATATTTCTAAAAATTGGTGAATCCTGGTTGATAAAATCAGCAACTGAAGTCACCTAAGTAAAGTTAATGATTTCTCTACATGTAACATTGATTAGATCATACTTAGCATGCATGTCATGAAGAGATTAAGGTATTTTGCTCATTTTCACCTATATTCATTCTAGAAAGTATTTCAAAAAGACATATAGGTACATTGGAGTGCTTATAAATATGTTTTCTAATCATATAAAGAACAGCTTTATCCAAACTCCAAATTAAATTACCTTCTTGAGTTTCAATTGATAAACCAAATGATCTTAGGAAATCTGACAGTGTTTTCATAAATTAGCTTGTTATGTATAAAGCGATGAATCTAAAAGCATCTCTAAACAAGAATAAAATGTTTTTCAATATATTTAAAATTAATATGTAAATGCAAAATTCTTGCTACAACTATGAATAAAGAATGGATAACAACCTTAAAACCATGTATGATGTGTGATGACTTGACTGTGCTTTTAATTTTTGAACAAAATTTAAAACTTGAAAAATGCTAACTTAATCTTGCATTTAGCTTTACAAAATTTAGTAAGCAAAAGGAGGAGGATATAAATAAATGAATCTTGTCCAAATTTAAAGACTTCAGACATTTTACTTTATCTGATTGGCTTGAATTGCATTGATAGAAAAATTAATATATCTCATAAATCTTTTAGTTTCTATTCTCTGAAAATTGCAACATAAAATCCAACTATTATCTCTATTTCCCCTGTGAATCAATATTCTTGTACTTTGATGCAGATAGATTTTTTAATGTCATAAAATCATAGTTTAATTTTTCTCCTAATTACAAGTACACAGTTAATGCAAACTTGTTTTTAACTTTTTGTTTGTTTGTGTTTGGACTGTGTCGGTATAATGAAATTATTTTTTCTGTAGTCTTTCCAGTAATTTTTTTGCTTATTTATAGAATTACATTGTCTAATTAGCAACTACATGTTATTATTCATTGAAGTTTTCTTACTTATAATTTTATTTGTTACTTATTTTACAAATTTATAGGAAAATGCTGATTGGAAGAATTTCATTTTACTTTTCAAAAGTCATTTCAAGGTCTCAAAAATTTTATCACAAATGATTAAAAGAGACAAATCCATTAGAACTATATTGAAGAATGAAGAGAGAAATTGAGGAATGAAGCATATATTCCATAGAGAAGCTAAGATATTGCAGGATAGCTGTATGAGAAAATATCTTTAAACCAGAAATATAGAGATATATCTGAAAGACATTGCATACATATGTATTATATATGTATGTAATCTATGTTTGTATGCCTATGGACATAGATATGAGTTGAGTTTCATTTTCCATGCATAGTGAAATGACCTGTGAAGGCATAGTCAATTTTTTTATTCATTTCTCCATCACATGAAATTTGTAGCCATAATAAGAGCTAATCTTAAAATTGCTGCTGGTTTTAGCTAATTTTCTTTGTCAGTTGTTGCATAAATGGATATCATTAATTAAAACTACTATTTAACTCTCGACACTTGTATTTGATCTCTTTTGGTTAATTATTCATGTTCTAAGCCCCAACCTCCATAATAAAGTCAGAAGATCCTAGTCCCCATGACACCTTCTTATCCCTTCCCTTTACTTTAACACAATTCACTGCACTTAGATTAGAATATTGTAAATATTTATATGCCTGCATCATTACCTTTTCCCATTCTCAAAAGGAACTTTGAGTTACTATTAGGGAATTTGTTCATGAAGAAACTTAGCACATATTAGTTTCTTAATAAGTGAAATCCAATTATAAAATGCATCTGGACTAAGATGGTTATTAACATCTTAGCTAGAAATTTTAGCAGATGTTGGCTAAAACATTGATTGAGGATCCTAAAACAATAATATTTATTAACATTAACTGAGGAATTTCCACTGACTAAATACCATATACTTTTCATATAGAAAAGGTGAATCACTTGTCTAGTTCTGTAGTACAAAGGATAACTTTACTGATGATTACATTGCTGATCACAAGTTGCATATGAACATATTTTTTTCTATCTACGTCATTTTTACAGCTTTAAGTCATTTTAAAATTTGTCCCTGAAACTTAAAGTATGCTTCTCTCAGTTGAATACTCATATCATTATTCTATCTTGAAGACATGTGTGACCTTCTTGTCACTTGCAATCAGTTAGTATTTTGCTTACTGTACTTCACTGTGCACATGATTTTAGTCGCCATCCTGTTTTTTAACATATGATCACTATATGAAGAATCAGCACTATTATTAATTCTTTAATGATGAGAAGAATGTCTTAATTTGTGTGCCAAATAAGGTATCTGACACAAAAGAAATATTCTTTAAAGTCTTGCAAATATTTATCATTGCATTTTGTAAATATTGACATTAAATGTCTTTATTCTGTATTTAACATGGATTATTATATAACATCTCTTGTTTCTCCAAAATTATTCATAAACTAGTTTCCCCTCATGGATGAAATGAAAAATAGGACCTACTTTCTTCTTAATAATTTAGAAGACTCAATTGTAGCTATCTTTACACACATATGCAGATAATCCTCTGTTTCATACACATGTGAAAGGCTAATGATAAAGCTTATTATAAGTACATAAATATTGAATGGAGCAAAAATCTATGCCTGTTCAAAAACTGAATATATCTGAGCAATAATCCGTACTTTGAATTTTAACTCTCAGAATACTGCATTTTATAATAAAATGTCTTAGCTCTTACTGTGGTAAAAGCTAAAGATTTCTCACTTTTAAAGTTCATTCTTTGACATCTCATGAAGTCGAAATCATGACACAAACTTTACTAACCTCAAAAATATATTATCTTCATGTAGATTTATACATGTCAGTACAACTTATTTGAAAAACTAAGACTCTTAAAGGCAATGAAAACAATTTTTTTCTTCTGAAACATTATGCTTCATATAGGCAGAACCTCTCGAAGTGTGTATTTGAAGCTAAAATATTAGCAAACCCCCAAATGGAATACTTCTAATACAGATGTCTAAAAGTTAAAGTATTCCCAATTTGCACTTAAAATGTAATTTTCAGTTAGCCTATTATTTGGTATCTGTAGCCATGCATTTCATAGAACAAAATGCAACGTTGGAGAAAAATGACAGATATAGAAATAAAAAGGCTGAGTGGCATTAAATAGTATTAAATTTCACATAGATCTTTGAACTAGTTCCATAGAGTATATAATAATAATCTGACTCCAACAAGTCATAGATTCAGTAGTATAAAAGAAAGAACATGGTCATAAATATTGAGCATATATACACAGTAATTCATTTTCATTTTCAATAGCTATTGTTTTTTCATATGTGTTCTTGCACATTCGGGTACAGGCAAGGAGCTCCATCTTAATAACATACTCCACAGCTAGTGGGAAATCGTTGTCTGTACTTACCTTTTCATCCAAGGCCTTGTGGTGCTCAAACAAAGATTTCAGTGCCTTGAGAACCTCGACTTCACTGGACACTCCAGACGGGGACTGAGCTTGCCGCTTCACCACCGTCATTCTCAGAGACCTTTCATGCCGTGATACAAGGCACTCCAGATGTTCCAGTAACAGCTGTTGGGTTCAACAGAGCATGTCATCTTAAGGATACAACTTACCAGCACTTATAGGTGATATCTGCTCAAATCAATTATAAAACAAACTAAATGCAAAGTTCTGGCAGTCAAGTCACAAGTTACTGAACTAAAAAGTAATGTATACCTTCCTGTAAGTAAGTCTAATCATTTTAGCATAGATTTAGCGAGAGGAGGATGTTTGGAAAATCTATGATCCAATAGAAGCATTATTAAGCAATTATTATTTAAATACATGCAAGATGTATATTGGTTTTTTAAAGAGAATAGATGGAAAACTTTCATCCATAATATTGAAATAGTTCTATGTACATTTGACCATTTAAAGTTTTGAATGTGCTTGGCTCACTAGGTTAGAGTGCTTATCACACAAGCATGAGGTTCTGAGTTTGGATCCCAGATCCTACTTATAAAGCTGTTTATGGCTCCACACATTCCTGTAACCACAGTGCTGTGGGGAGCAGAAACAGAAGGATCACAGAGTGTGGCCACTCAGTTCCAAGTTCAGTTAGAGAGAGAGTCCAAGCAAGGCTAAGAGCGATAGAGCAGGCATAACTGACATCTTCTTCTGCCCTCTTCACTCACACAGGCATACAAACCTCTGCACACATGTGTGCAACACATGAATAACAGAATTTGATTTGATGGAAATAAGCATAGGCATCATAATGGTTATTAAAATATCATGGAAACTACGCTATTCATAATCTTTGGATTTCAATACAGAAACATATATGTTACCAATAACTATCTAGTAGAACTGAGTGTTCCACTAGATACTGATGAAAGAGGAAGTTAGGGACATAGTACACTGTCTAGATTGGAGCCCACCTCCCGTGGCGCATGAAGAGTGAAAGTGTAGAATCCATTGACCAGTCTCTACTTTCACATGATTTATGAGTTGAGATTCCACGTTCATCTTAGATTTAAAAGGTAGCACTACGACTGAAGACAAAGGTATGTGAGAAGCAAAACACACACGATTGGGTTGCTTCCTGTTATCAAAACTTTCTTAGTGACAAACCACACACCAACGAGTTTTACAGGTGGCATCAAATGTTAATAGTGAAAAGCACAGGTTTGTAAGTCCTGTTTATAATATAAAGGTGAAAATAGCAGACATTGAATAATAAGAAAAGGAATTGTTACTATAACATAAAAAGAAGTAAAGGAAACAATTTTATTTTTCTCAGGCTTAAGCTGCATTTAAATTTTGGCCCTCAAGACAACTGATTTAGTAGAAAATGTTGGTATCATAATTTAGTGGCTAATAAATCAAGTTCTTTACATCCACTGATACTAATTATAACTCAAAATATCCCAAATTTTTCCCTTGGCATTGCTGCAATAGAATGCAAATATCTGAAATCTTAGATAAACAGAGTAACAGATAAAGCTCACATTGAGAGATCAAAATAAATTGAATTGATCATCCTTAACTCAGAAATCCAAGATAAAAAATTCTCAGAATTGGAAAATCTTTTCATTCACTTTGAATTTTTCAAATTAGTGATGATCAAGGTGTTTTCAATTATTCAGAAGTCTAGAAAAAAATCTTTCTGAAATCTCAAACACTTCAGATTTTGATATATCAGATAAATATCAAAACTTGCAACAGTTTTCTCTTTAGAAAATTACATGAATAATCTTTCTTTTTATTTGTTAATTTAAAAATAACCTTTTATGATGTGTGCACCTGTATCTATATACATATATGCAAGCATATGTATGTGTGTGTGCATAGCCATACATTTGTGTATGCATACACCTCTGTGTGTGTGTGTGTGTGTGTGTGTGTGTGTGTGTGTGTAGGTGTGTACACAGGATTACTACACTTTAGCTTATCTTTTCTTCAACATACTTGAGGTAAAGTTTTATTGTTTACCCCTGTGTAAAACAGGCTAGCTGGTCTACATGCTTTAAGCAATTCTCCTGTCTCTATCCTAATCTTGCTGTAGGAGTGTTGAGATTAAAACGTGTACTTTTTTTCTGAATTAACATGCTTTTTAGGTATGTGATCTCAGGTTTTCACACTGTGACAAGCACTTTATCCACCATTTCCAGAATCATCATATCCTAACCAAGAGAATTCAGACAAACCACCCTAATGTGGTTCCTTAATAACCAAAGTCTATTGTTGCTCTGTGCTGTCCTATAGGAAGACTCTTCATTTTGCTTCTTATTTAGACAATGTGCTCTTGTTCTTAAAATCAATGTGATACCCTTAGTGAAGAATTTGCTTATGACTTGTCATGGAATGGGTTTCTCTTCTACCTTGCAGCCACAGTTCTCCATTTCAGTCCTGGAATTTTACTTCAGAGTGTATCATGAAGTACAATTTTTTGAAAATAGAATTTTTCTATGTACTTATTGGAATGTAAACTCCATAAAAGCCTGCAATACCTGCCTCAGTTCTTTTGACTTTGGATATCACATAGGTGCCAGTACATACTAGGCATGTGATATATAATGAATTTTTAAAAACTGATAAGCAAAGACAATTTTCCTTTGTACATGCTCATCTGTGCTCAAACTAAACCCAGGTCTTTGGATATTTGGAGTATCTGAGACTATTTTTTTCAAAGTCTAGGCTAACTGAACCAATATTTTTTCTCTCTCTCTAATATTTATTTTCCCCAAGCTGTAAACTGCATGTATTGATTGATAAAAATTTAATAAATCTTGTGATGCCAGTTAGATGTAGGAAATAAGCATATGTGGCAAGACTTTAACTCAGCCTCTAAGAAAGTAAACACAATGGGTTGCAGTGATTCAGCTAAGGACAGCTATCTTTAGAAGCTTCCTGAACCTTTACTCAGACTGCTTACCTTAGGTAAGCTTCACACAGTGCAAATTCCATTGCCCCAATATATAGTACTAAAAAAGCCTACAATTTTCCACCTTTTGTGTCACATTGTTTCTACTAATTACATGTTATTGCATGGTAGGAGCCTTATAAAGGGATACTTTTGTGAAGGCATCCATTTTGGTCCATAGCATGGGTAAAGAAATCATGATTATGTAATGAACAGGAGAAACAGTTCTCTTTATCAACTTTGCAGTAAAATTATGGAATTTGGTTCTAAAAACTCAGTAAACTTTTTTTTCTAGTAATTCTTACTATCTGTAAAGCATATCTACTTATTTAAACTAACTAGACTGAATTCTTTTGTGTACAACTAGAGTACATTAACACCCAAAGTATTAGATTCTACCTAGAGTTACAAGTTTAACTTATAATTTATCACCTGTGGTAGTCTGGCTTTCTTTCTATCACTGCTTAAAATATTACTCTTCTGATCAGTTTCATTTCTTCTCAGTCAAACTCCAGTAATAACTTTTGGTGATGTTTATTAATCATTTCAAAGATTTTTCTAATATTTTGTCCTCTAAGTTTCTGAATTTTGTGTACTCTAATGGTCTCAATTTCTAATTTCACTCACAACTAGTGGTTTCATTCTAAACCCTTTTATTATCAGTAAGTGTTACTCTTCCATGATTGTGGTGTCTATCATTTAAGCCACAGATTACTACACTTTAACTTATCTATTTATATACTTAACCTTTAAAAATATATGCACTCTCGATTCTCTTACCATAAGACTTAGTAATTGACTCTTACCACAATCACACTCTGTCTTCTTACTCAGTTTATATTTTACAGTTCACTTTGAGCAAACTCTTTTTCATATTCTATCAACTTTCAAAACCTGACCACTTGATACTATATCCCTGCCATAACCTGGACTTGAACCCCATTATTTCTTCCTGAATCACGGTAATTGTGGCGTGCTAACTAGACCTCCTGTTTTCATTATTTTGCCCATCAGGATACCCCAAAATGCTAAGTGAAAATAAAAACTAGGAGAATTATACATCTGTGCAAGTCCTTAATGACTGCTCATTTGACTCTAACAAAAGTCAGTATCCTAACATATTGTTGCAGTCAGCCTGCATGGTTGCTGATAAATGACCATCAAACAACTTAAGAGAACAAGGAGTTTATTCTCTCTTATGATTCCTGGTTACAATCCTCAGTCTAGCTTGACAGGAGAGCATGCACCAACACCAGGGCTGAGGGAACTGGCCATACCATCACCACATAATGGCTGAGAGACGGACAATCCTTACTTGCCAGACCAGCATGTCTGGCCAAGTGAACAGAAGGATGCTGACTCTCCCAACCAGCTCTCTTGATTTATTCCGGGGCCTAATCCTACCTACCATAGGCTGAGCCTTCCTCATCAGCTAGACAATCTCTTGCAGGTTTGCTCTGGGCTTAATTCAACCATCAATTCTCTACAAATGTGCCCAGACCTCAAACCCTCAATAGTCAAGTTGACACCTGTGCCTAACTATGACACATGTCCTCTGATGGGTCTAAATTATCTGAACTTTTCTCTTTTTAATATTCATCCCAACATACCTTCATTGGCTTTGATGTAGCATTTAAAAACATTTATACATTTATCTCTTCTGTGTGTGTGTGTGTGTGTGTGTGTGTGTGTGATGGAACACACACAGTACATCTTGCAACTTGTGTAACTTAGTTCTCCCCTTTCATTATATGAACTTGAGATCAAATGCAGGTCATCAGACTTGGGAGCTAGAATCTTTTACATCAGAACTATTTCTCTGGCCCTGTGACATTGTTCACAGAGTTTTGCTTATAGCATGACAGATATTTCCCAAATGTCAGGGACTTTATATTTATATTTTCCATCTAAAATGACTCCTTTCCATTTTCTGAATGACTGAATTTTCTTCACCATCCCTTATTTTTTTTAAATCAAATGCCACTTTTCAACAGGGTTTCCCTAATCATTCCTTTTTGCAGCTTCAATTTTTGTCCTTTGCATCAAATGCCAATATAAATCCAGAAAAGAAAGAATTTCTCTCTTTTGTTCACTTCTGAGTCTTCTCTGTCTTCAAAATTTGCATGTGGTAGTATTCATGTAAATTTGCTGATTGAATAAATAGTAGTTTATTAAAGATTTCTTTAATATAGACATGTCTTTCTTCAGAGAGATGGAAATTTTGGACATGTACAGTTGTTATTGAAGTGTTTGATTAACGTCAAAGAAAGGCAAAATGTCTTTCATGATAGTCAAAAAGAGAGAGAAATATTCAAATTGATTTGTGCTTTCACAAATGGTGAGTTTGTGGAAACAAGATTTTCTGGCCTGAGTCATCATTCTCAGAGACTATTTTGAATAGTATGAAGAACATTGTGATAGTAGATAAGCTAGTAACTTTGAATCACAGTAAAGAATTTAAAGAAAGGAGAGGATGTGATTAACTTCATAATTCCAAGACAATTTAGAATCACTCAGAGAGTCCAGGCTCTCTTCCAGTTGCTCATAATAGCATCCAATTCAGGTCCCATGGAAAGGAAAGATGATAGGTTGATGTATAAGAAGTAACTAAAATGCACCCCTGGATGAATTCATAGACTTAGCAGTCATAAGAAAATCTTTCATACATTAGGACAAAGAGCTTACAAAGAGTCATCTAGCAAGATTCTCATGTATCTGAGTTTCCTTGACACATTGAAGTCTACCAGATTCCCCTGATTCTCTGGTCAGGTCAGAACTATTTATTTTAACAGCAATGTAAATATTTTACTTAAAAATCTCCCCTCATCATGTTCTCACTCCACAAAGACCTACCTTCTGACTAGTATATGAAGGCTTATAGAATAAAGCTAAGAAGAAAGGACTCAGGGTCACAATAATTGTATGACTTTGCTAATTATTATTCTCAGAAGCTGGGAGATTTACGCAGCAATTATAGTTAATGTTGCTGATGGGGAAGAATGGAGCGGAGTCTACAATGGCTCAATTTTTGCCTGAGTTTGTGCTTTTAGTTGCCTGTCAGGTACACACAGTGCAGCATTTTCAGTACTGATACTGCTTTCCACACTGCTTGGGTGGGGTGAGGCTCCTCTCAGTACAGACTGGAATCAGAAGCCACCTTCATATACCACTACCATGACAAAGGTCTCCAAGGACAGAAAAAATACAGAGTACTCAAGGCAAGACTGGTCCACTGAAAGAAATATAAGAGGACAGTGGAGATGGGGGAGTGTTAAAACACAAAGTGATGATGGCTATTTCATCCTCAGAAAAAGCAAGGCCACCATACATCCAGCAAAGAAGATGGTGGTTTACTCATATGAAACATTCATAGTCCCACATGTGCCAAAAGCAACTGTCACCTGAACTAAATAGGTAGCAGTCACACTGGCTGAAAAGGCATTTCTCAGCCAAAAGAGTTTCACTTCTTGAAATAAAAAGAGAACTATACTAGGTAAAGTATTAACAACAATCCCTAGTAAGAAGGATTTTGTCACCCTTGCTGAGTGGGCAAAGAACTGCAAGGACTCTAAGAAAAGAAATGATGAAGATTATGTTAAGGACAAAGAGGGGGAGGATGGAGAGAAGGAGTCACTATTGATGCCTTTGTCCTTAGAGGTCAAGGGCACAAAACTGAGGATATCCTACAAATGGTGTGGATACTGAGGAGAGGAAGATGACTGAAAAAGCTATAGAGATCACAGCAGCCAATGAAATGTGATGATCTGTAGGATTTGCTCCCCGAGAGCATGTCTTAGAAAGGATGAAATAGGAATTGGCATAAGAAGAGCACTGAGAAGAATAAAGACAATGAGGACAGCAGATAAGGAGGAAAGAGGCTGACACTGCAGCAAAGAAAAGGATCAAACAAAAAGAGGCCACAGAAGCCAAGAAGCAGAAATCAGGAGTCATAATAAAAGGCATCTTTCCAAGATTTTTTTGAATGCATGAATGCTAACAAACCAAAACTTAAACACTAATATCTGTGCTCTTTTCATTCCCTGAAACTTCTCATGGTGTTCTGGTGAGATTTGATATGAAGAGATACTCATTGATTATATGAATTCAGATTCTGTTAAAGACCTAGGGAAAAGCTTTGGAATTCACAAGTTAAAAAGTCTTTGACAGTGAAAGTAAACTAGAAAACCTGACAGAAAAAGACAGGAGATCGAGAGATGAGAACACTGTGGGACCAAGATCTCCCCTACAGAGTCTGTCAGATGGATTAACTCAAGTATTTAGAGATGCCACAAGTATCAAATGAGTCAGCAAGGATGGGAAAAATAAAGAAGTCACTTACATTGCACTTCAGATAGGAACCAAAGCAGATGCAGCCTCTGAAGAAAAGCATGGACAATCTGCTTCTCTGCAGACAAATGACAAAGACAAAACTGTAGGATTTCTGGAAAGAAAAGCACTTGAGTAGGTGGATCAAACAGTGTGGTTGAAATATGCTCTCCAGCAGTTCAAAAGAAGATTCTCTTCAGGAAGAGTTTCAAAAGATATCCCCCATCAAATGTCCCACAATCAAGATGCCAAATAAAAGGGTATGCATTTATAGAACATGCCTTCGTTGAGGACGCTAAAGAAGCTTTATATTCTTGTAAGAAAGTAGGAGTTGAGAGCAGAATAATCAGCCCGGATTTGCAAGAACCCTGAGGATTATCTGAGACAATAAGAAATTCACATAAAACTATCATTGAAGAGCTATTAAATTAAATCACTGATGACTGTTGTTTCAAAGATAGTTACTGAACAGGTAGCCACATTCACTAAAGGGTTTGGTTTTGAATCTCTCAATAAAGGAAGATGGGGAAGCTTCCCAGGAAGATATTTATATAAAATGGTTAAACTGATGGAAGCAAAGTTACATAGGACTGGGTCTAGTCTAAATAAGGGTGGGGGCTTAGATAACTGTGGTGGTTATAGAGGTGGACTTGAAGGCTGAAGGTTAGATGGCAGAGGAAGCCAGCGTGAGCTTGGTGGAACAGGCTAAAATAACTATGGATGACAAAGACCTCTGAGGCAGGAGTAGATGAAATGAGACAAGAATCTATAAGGAAAGAACACAAAGTTGAGTAATGTCTTCTGTACCTCCACCTTTCTACCTTCCCTTAGTAAGGATTCTTTTTGTTTTACTTCAGTTATCATGTTGATGGTAGTGACGTTAAGGGCATTACAGACATTATGTAGATTTTCATATGGATAATGTCTCAATGTTGGTTTTGACTGCTAGTCATAAAAATTCCTAAAATAAATGAGTATTATGAATGTTCATTTGTAATTTTTCATATTGTTTCAATGCATGTACAATACTTTTATGTTCTACAAATAACTTTTTCTTCCCCATTTAGTCTTGTAAGTAAAGTGGAATGTGTTATCACAAGTTTTGAAAGAATGACTTTGTGAAAACTTAAATGTCCAAAATGTTGATGTCGGAAAGATTATTTTTATTAATTTATGTGATAGATATAATGATATATATCTGGATTTATGTGTCCAATGAATATCATAGGGAAGTTAAATTGTGTGTCTCACTGATTATTTAAAATGTAGATTCAGTGATAGTTTAGAGTAAGTGAATAAAAGCCATAAGAGATGGCTCATGGGTTAAAGTCTTTGCATCAGAAGCAGAAGGACCTGAGTTCAGAACCCAGATCACACATAAAAATGCCTGGCAGAAATGGTGGTCAGCTGTATTTGTGACCTTGAAAGGCAGAGTCTGAGAAACTCCAGAATAAAGCAAAAAGAAAGTAGAGCAATCCAGGATGATTCCTGAAGTTACTTTTAAACCTCCACAAGCACACACATACACACACAAACACACATACAAAGTTACTTTAGTATGAGGTATAAATAAATTTATAATCTATTAAAAAGTTAAAAAGAGGATTTTGGACAATAGCTGAGTTGGAAAGGCACCTGCTCACAAACATGGGAATGTGTTTAAGCTCTCAAAGCCCTCATGGTGGAAGGAAAGAATTGATTTTTAAAAGATTCATGAAATGCTCCATATTTTTACTGAAAATTGTTCTCTGACCTTCCAACTTTACCTGTGTGCCTTGGCATGTATGTACCCTCTCTCCCTTTCTCTCTTTTTCTCTCTCTCTCCCTTCCTCTCCTTGCCTCTTTCCCTTTTCCTCCTCCTCCTCCTCTGTCATGGTTTTAAATGTGTTCCCCACAGTCTCATTGAAACTTGAGAGGTGGAACCTTGCTGGAGGAAGGCTATCACAAGGGGTGGGCCTTGAGGTGGATTAGTCCCACCCTACTTCCGGAAGAAGTCTGCCTTTGCAGCAAGCAGTCTGCAGCTCTCAGCTTCCAAGATGTCTGCAGTGACTTAGCCTCCTCCAGCTTTGGTCAACCAGCCATGCCGCCTCTGCCATGAGAAACTGCCTCCCCTCTGTAACCGTAAACTGAATAAATCTCCTTTTGTCCTTTAAGCTGTTTGACTTTGGATATTCTCTTACAGCAATAGTTAAGAGTAACTGTTACATCTTCCTCCTTCTCCTCCTTCTCCTCTTCCTCCTCCTCCTCTTTTTTTTCTTCTTCTTCCTTTCTTTCTCTCTTTCTCTTTTCCCTCTCTCCTCTGTCTCTCTCATTGATATCTGTGGCTAGTTCCCTCAATTGTTGATGTGGACATGACCTATTCTGCCATGCTGATGACTTGGGACAAGAATCATAAGCTGTAACCTTTTACGCCTAAAATTTTTGGGGTGTTGTATCTATTCAGCAACAGGAAAATGGAACTAATGTACATCTTGTACCAGAAGAGTGTGATGTTGCTGAAAAGTACAACTTGTAGGAATTTCCATTAAGATGTTCAAAGCCAGACTGTCATCATTCAGGTATTGGGAAATATACTGACATAATGAAAAATTAACTGTCACAAAAATTTTTGTGAATATAGTACTTGAAGGACAAAGAATGAAAAGTGAGAGACACTGATCCTAAAAACAACTTTAAATGAGAGGAACCTGCACCAGCAGAGTCTATCTAACATTCATTACACCTAAGGTAGGGTGGGTAGGATTATTACAACAGTCAGAATACCTGGTATTAGGATCAAAAAGGCTAGGTTGTTTGTAATATGGTAATGTTAAGGACCATAAAGAGCTCTGTGGTGGATAGATTTGCTGGCATGAACTACTTCTAAATGTGTTTTCATTTTCTTTATAATTAGACATTTTAAAATCACAGTCACCTTAAATATTCTTTAGTAAAAATACCATAATATTTTTGCTAATTGCACAAGCAATTCTGTAACTTTTTTCCTATAAGTATCAGTCATAATCTTTTAAAATTAGCCAAATTCCTGTTATTAAAAGGTTGGAACCACATCTTCTTTTTCTTTCAGTCTTGATGAACCAGTACCTGTTCTGTTCAGGATAGTAAGGGAGAAGACAGATTTCTACTGTTTTAGAATCTGGGTTTTAAAAGAATGTAGGAAACATTGAAGTACGTCACTGGAAAATTTGTTTGTAGATTGCTGAACTATGATCTTAGCATTCTGGGCACTCTGAGGACACTTCTGCATAGAGCAGATGTAGGATCTCTCTGCAAATCCTCAGTTGAAACTGCCTTTCCTTTGGTTCTTATAGTCCAGGTACCAGAAATGATAATGATATAATCTTATGGGTCGATATTACTGTTCCACAAGTTACCAGCTGCAAATTTTGTACTAGTATTGGCCTTTTCATACTTGGAGGGCAGAGTGGGAGATTACAGGAAATTTGCTGAGTTGGCAATTCCATAATTGAATTCAGTTGCATGACCTCAGTAGACTTTTATTAAGTATGTTGGGGGTATTTACACCATGTAAGTTGGCAGTAACTTTATTTATTTATTTATATAGTGTGTGTGTGTGTATGTGTGTGTAAGAGCTCATTTGAGTGTGTGTGCCTGTGGAGGGCCAAAGATGATATTTGGAATCATCCTGGATTGTTCTACTTCCTAATTGGCTTACTGTGGTTTTTCCTGAGCTCTGCCTTTCAGGGTTACACCAATATATCCCTCAGTAATTTTTACATGGACTTTGGAAATCCAAAATAAGGTACTTTTGCTTTGGAGGCAAAGGCTTTGATGTCTGAGCAACCCAGTAATATGTTTTCTATTTCTGATAGAAATCATTTTGAAGAACACTACAGTTGCTCGTCAGAAAAGAACAAATTCTATTGGCTTCTTTCCAAATCGCTTACCCAGAAAAACTATGAAAATATTAAAATATTGTTTTAAGCTAACATTTTTAAGGTGGTTCATTACAACTAATAATTCAAATCAGAATCATAACTTCTAAAATATTTGCAATGATCTAGTAAAGTTTAAATAATGAACAAGAATAGCAAAATTACTTGAATATCAGGAAGAATGAATTCATGAATTCCCACTGTAGAAGAGGTTTTATTGTTATGTTAGGCAAACTGATCTACCTTGTGAATATTAGTGTATTTCCTTGGATATCATAACATCTGTAAATAAACATAAAAGAGTGGAGCTGATTTCCTGAGTGGAATTTATTCATTGGCATCACAAAAGGGGGTTCTTTTGGTTAACCTCAGTAGGGTAAGTTCCACTGATGGATGTCTAAATTGCTAGTTTCAGCCATTAACATGACATGAGATGAATTATTTACCTTGAAAGAAAAACATTATTTCAAATACATTCATCAAGTCAAGACAGTTGTTTTTGATTTTTTTTTCTCACAGCATGTATTTTACTTCAGTAACGGCTAGGATTCTTCCATCATTGTTATTTCACTGGAAAATTCCTTACGGTAATGCCATATAACTTTATTTCTGATCCAAACCTTACCTTGAGTTAAAAAATGTGGAACATTTGGCCAATGCTTCCAAGATTTCCAATTTTATTATACATTGCTCAGAAGCACCTGAAGCTTCAGAATCATTAAATGTCCAGGTGTGGCCACATTTTAAGTTAGGAGGTAAAACAGTATTGGGTTAAGATAGTAGCATCCTAACCTAATGTTTTCTCAGAATTAGTCACAGTTAAATGAAACTTTTTTAATGGAATAAACAAAGGTCCTTATATACTGAATCAACATTTAGATTAGAATTTACAATTACTAACTATAATCTCAGGACCGATTGGAGGAAACAGAATCTCTGCTTTTTACTGTTGTAAGTATATATATGATGTATATTGAATTAGTCTTATGCTTTTACACTTTTACAATTTTTGTTTGCATTGAGCATAATGTTACAGAAATCTAGACATGTAACTGAAAAAAGTAATTAGAGACTATGGATCTCTCTCTCTTTCTAACTCCATCTCTTTTTGTAAAAGTTGATTTTATTTTGTTTAAAAAGTTATATGACTCCTTTCTGAAGTTAGATACATATTGGCATTGCTATTGTAAAAATTTTTATAAGGAAAAGGAGAAGCAAAAATTGAATTACAGTGGAGAATTTTCTTTTTAAGCTGTTTGAAATCTTTTACATTCTGAGTTCCACTTTCCTAATGTAGAATTCACGAAACACCTCTTAGCCATATTTTTCACTAGGTGATAGGCATGACTCAGTCAACTAGCACAGACCCCATGTTTGGAATCCAAGGGCTTAGAAGAAACATGTTGGACATAGGGATTCATTTTGATGAGGTTTGTAGTAATAAATGTTATACTTTTTTTTCTGAGATTGAAAGTATAAAAACCTTAAAAGTGTAAAACATACAAAAAATTGTCAGGAAGCTCAGTTTAAATATTGTTATATGATTTACTGTTCATAGTCAAAAACAGTTAAGTCACAATGCTTTGTGAAATTATGAGCTGTTATTTATGAGGTAATGAAAACTAAAAGTCTTTTGTTAATATATACAGAATCCTTAATAGTGAAACATTCTAATTTTTCCTGATTATTCTTCAACACCTAAGAAAGTATTCTACTTGCTTGATACTTAAAAATGACCTCATAAAGTGTGTAAACTGGAGACATGGCCAAAATTTTCTCATTTCCCATATAACCATGACTATAAATTTAATAATGAAGGTGAGGAGGTTTTATGGAGTATTTTAGTTGTACCAAGTTAACCAGCTAAAAATAAATACTTACCAAAAAGCAGCAGAAAAGTATACATATGAAAGAGAGAGAGATCAAGAGAGAGAGAGAGAGAGAAGGAAGAGGAGGAAAGGAGAAAAGAAGGTGGGGAAGGAAGAGGAAAAGAAGGGGGAGAAGAAGAAGAGGAAGCGTTGGAGAGGAAAAGGAGAAAGGTATGTTCAATATAGAAAATACTGGGGCGACTGGAGAGGTAGCTCAAGGGTTAAGCCTCTGCCTTGCAGGCAGAAGGTCCTGAGTTCAAATCATAGACCCCACATATAGATGCCAGGGCAGAATCGGGGATGGCCTGCGTTTCTGGTCCTGGTAGGGTGGAGCCTGTGAATCCCGGGACAGAGAAACAAGGAGGAGGTGGAAGCGTCCATAGTGGTTCCCGAATTTGTCTGTGGTTCTACACACACACACACACACACACACACACACACACACACACATACACACGCATACAGCACAATTGAATAAATAATAAATAATAAAAAAGAAAATACTGGGAAAACACTATTCATAAAGACTCATTGACCAAAATTATAATAGATGGCTTCAAAAGTCCTATATAATGTAAGCATTGTTAACTTGCAGAATAACATGGTTGAGTTTAGTAAACTCAAGCTAATTTACCAAGGGTGTTCAGGGCAGAAATTTTGCCTGACATGTGTGTTAATAGTGACCAGAAGACTTCCATGACCACATAATGGCACACTACCACTGAACCTCCTGTGGAAATCCACACTACTCGTGGTCATTTGTTTGTTCTGTTTTGATTGTCCTAAAAGCAAGGGCAGATGTAAGATAAGGAAGAGTCTTGAATTCAACACTAACTAGTCTTACCAATATGGAGACACAATAAAGGTATAGACAAATGACTTTTCAAAAGTGGTTAATAAGTCATCTGCATATAACAATGTTCAAAAACTAACAATTAAACAAACCATAAACCCTTGTCAATATACTTTCCTTATGATATCTTGGTTAGAAAAGTCAAAATACTTAAGAAATCTGTATGACATGGGAATACTCATGGAGTTACTTGACAGAAACAGTTCTGGAAAAGCTTATAGGGATAAGCTGGTATTAATATTAACTAAAGTGATAGTCATGAAATACCAGTACAAATCAGTCTACTGAACAAAAAAATAAAGTTAAATAAATTGAAAATATATCTATATGTAAAATATCATTAGATCTGCTAAATCCCCAATGGACTGTAACTTTCAACTAATAATTAATAAATATTGCATTGGTATCAATGGCACTCTCAAGCATACTCAGAATGTTGTAGTCATTATAAAATGGCCATCCATTCAATGTTAGAATTATTTTTAAATGCTCATATGTGCATACATTAATATTACACAATAGCCCATAAGCCATTGCAAAGTTTTAATATTGAGTTTTACTTTGAAAAAATATTTAACCAACCAATATCTTTTATTTTACTATGACCCTATGAAGTATCGTTAAGTTCTACACACTTGTATTAGATCTGAGTTTAAATTTCATCCTCACTGCAAACTTTATGTACAAATATTTTCAATTGCAAATAGCATCTAATTAGAAGTGTATTCTTTCTGGAGACTAGCTTGTCTCTTGCAATATGGTCTCATAGTATACCATTAATATTTGGCATTGAAAATTTTAAACTGGTTGTTTTCATGCTAGAAACATTCAAAATCTTCACTTTAAATATTCTATAAAATACTCTTATGTTTCTTATGTGAATGTCTTCTTATATTGGAACATAAGTTTGGGAAAGCATATGTCCTATCCTATTCATTCTTATACATACAAATACACATAAGGAGTATCTTTACATTAAGCTATGAGGACCTTCCTTTTCTTTAGAATGTATTTTCTATTCATTGAGTTAATATGCTCAGGGATATTATTAACTTGTGTAGCAAAGATTCATCAAAAACATAAACTTTATCCTTTAATAAACAGCAGGTGTTTGTTTCTATCTGCCCATTTATTAAGGTAGTTTCTTTGACTAAAAAGGGCATAATTAGGAATGTTTCAAATGCAATCAAGTCTTTTTGCTTTATTTTTATTTTTTATTATTAGCGAGAGTTACAGATTAACGCGGATTCTCTGTCCAATGGCCTTTGCAGGAAGGCTGCTTTGGAATTGGGCCTGAACCAGGCCACTGTTTCCTTTGGTCCTGGTTACTTTCTCCAGATTACTCTGGTTTTGTTTGGTTTGCCACCAGGAGTCACTGTGCTGTTTTTTGCTTTGTACACATAAGTGCATCTCTTGCCCAGTAAGTCAGCTTCATCTCAGGCATAAACACCTTCAACTTTAAGAAGAGCAGAGTGCTCCCTCTGGTTCTGGAGACTCCGCTTATAGCCAGAAAAAATGGCCCTGAATCACAACCTTCCAGACTTATTTGCCCTTTAGAAGTCCTGATCCCAGGGGACCTTCGCCGGCTTCTTTAGTTTTTGAACCATGAGATTAAAGTATGGGTTTGTTGACCACAATGACTTTGAAACTGACACTCACAATCATAGGTTTTATTCATGCAGTAATTCTGTCAACAATATTTTCTATCTTTAATCAATGAAATATGTAAAAGTTTGAATAATAAAAAATCTTCTACTCTGATATGTATAGAATAACTAAATGAAAAGACTGAATGATCTTTTACATTTAAATTAATCCTGGCAATTTCACCAAAATATAATATTTATCTAGTCAACTTGAATATGTTGAAAAAACATCAATGAGTTATTTACTATAAATATACTTGCCTATGTATCTTTACAGGAGATTGCTGAATAAAACCTGCTTTACGGGCTTTTATATTTTTGTGGTAATGGAAATATTAATAAGTAAACTTGCTCATGTGTTTCTATAAAAATCCATGATAAAGTTAAATTTCTAACACTTCATTTACTTGCATACCTCCCTTTAATTATTTAAGGCAGATGGATTTAGGGAAGACCAACGATACGCAAGATACTCCACACAAGTTAGGACCGCAGTAGCCATATACGGACTTTGCATAACCTGCGTGATGACTGACATGTCAATGACCCCCCCGAAAGTCTAGCATGGCTCCTTAGAGGCAAGGGATTAACAGTCATAATAGTGTTTCCATACTAAAGGGGAGCCCGAAAAAGGGTTCTTGGCAATGCCATTGAGTCCTTTCACCTCACTAGAGTGGAGGACTCAGAGGGAGGTTTGACATTCACAAAAAAAGGATGCTCCAGGGAATGGGCGGGAGGCACTCAGAGAAGGGGAGAGAGAGGGTGAAGGAAGGGGAAAAATGGGGAGGGTGCAAGGGGGACTGGGGAGGGGTGAAAGGAGGGAGGGGACAGAGGTACCTATTAAGCTTGTATAATTGGAGAAAAATAAATAAAGGTAATAAAATAAAATAAAAGTCAGATGGATTTAAAGACAACTCAAACTTTGATTTCTTTCATTCACTCATAATTTTTGACTAGGGACAAATTTTGAGGTCTAACATCAAAATAAATGTATAATCTTCCTAACAACTAACAAATTAAGTAGATTTGAATTACAAATAAATTGAACAGGCTCTTCTTCCTTCATGGGATATGAATTATAGAATACACAGGAACATAATTTCTAAAATTCATAGACATGTGTCACCACCAAGTTTCTGTCTTTTTACACATCATATGGCATCTCAGCAGATGAGTTAAATGTAGATAAAGGATTGTTGTGAGACCATAGTTCAGTATCATATTGCGCAAAATGTTTAGGGATTCTGTGAACCTTTAAGTTTACCTGCTATACTGTCTTCAATTGCATTATATATTATATATTATGTATTAACTTTCATGCACCCACTACTGAAACCTGAAGTTTCTACGTATGGAGAAGATATAACTCCATTCAACTACTGTTATAACACATGTCCTTTCTGATCTGTCATTCTGATGATACTCTAGATTGGCACAATTCACTCTGTGTACCCGTGAGCTCTCTTTGGGAACTTTTTATGTTATTAATCTCACTTTATGAGTATATGCTGAATCACAAAAGTATAAAGGGCTAGAAGTTTACAAAACAGAACTTTGAAAATTAGAATACTGAATTTGATTTTAAGCTTACACTCGATCAAAGTGAAATTTTCTCTGTGCAAGAAATGAAGGGACATAAAAATATGTTGCCTTTTTACTATCTTCCCATGAGAGATAAACAGATGTCCACAGAAAGAAACAAAGCACAACAGCAGGAAGATAAAATGGTTGCATGACTTTTTATGAAGATTCTTGTATGTAGTGACATGTGATAGGGCATCTGGGACAATGGAAAAGACATACTTTGATTTTTCAGCCTGGATTTTTTTCCCAGAAAGGAGGAAGAGCAGATCAGAGATCGTTATGTAACTTAAGAAGTTGTTACACAATCAGCACATTGCACAAGGGAGTACATTGCACAGATCTGTTTTACTTGGCATATTCAGTATCAAAAATGCTTCACATTATTGTTTCAAGAAGATAGAAAATTCCTTTTTGTTTTAGTTTTACTCATGTTCTCAAAGTTTATGCTTACCCTTAATAGCTTTTATTTTTCTCGTCCCACGGGAAGATTTTAAAGTTTTCTACCTCTAATCTAAGCAGATGTATTTGAAGTAGAGCTCCCCATGCTCTTTTTGTTACCTGAGCATCCTCTCCAAGAGAAGCGCCAAAGGTGTTTGTGGGGCTCATTTGTTTAATATGGTGATAATTAAGTGCCCCAACCACAGAAAAAACAGAAGAGCATATGCCACACTGCAGGGTTCTGACTCTCTGGCAGTTTCTTCTGAGCTGTGAAGAATCACTGCATTATTTTGCTAGTAAAACTTGAGTAATCATATTGAGTATCCATGACTAGGGTCACAGCCTCCTGATATAGTTTGCCTCGCCTTTCAAGACCTTCTATGTTATCTATGCAGCATCTAACCTACTTTCTGAAATTTTCAGAGTTGACTTGCTCTGCAAAATGAAGTACATGCACTATCTCCTTATTAAGAAGTATGAAGGAATAAGGAATTTAGAAAGGATAAATGTATATACAGTTAATTGAAGGGTCTGTTACATTTTACATATGAGAATTCATTAAAAATGTTTCTAAAAGTATGCACTTCTCTCCACTCACAATTCTTGCACTTATAATCTACCCTAGGCAATGTAGTTTAACATTTTAAAATATAAAATAATGGGACTGGGTAGAATAAAATGCAAGAAAGGAAAAAATTTAGTTTGCTTGGAAATATGATGGCTTGAGAATCAAGAATGGCAAAAATCTAGACAGAGGGAAGCCCCAAAGCAATAAGGTTGAAGAACAATACAAGATGATTCCTGAAGTCACCTTTGGGCTTCCACAAGCACATACCATCAAGTCCCTTCTTGTATGTGTATGCATACATGCACAAGAAAGAATGAGAAAGAGAGAGAAACAGTCCTTGTTATATATTCTTTCAGTGAATTGATGTGATGTGCCCATCGAAATCTCAATGAAAACCAATCCATGCACACTTCTCTTTTCCATGCAATAGGAGGACATGAAGACAAGTTGAGTTTGATCATATAACCATATAAGCATTAAGCATATAACCTCTCTCAATAGAGGCTTGGGCTCAGCTTGTGGTGCTGTACATTTAAATCATGCTCTAACACTAGGCATCACACTTTAAATTCTTAACATTAAATTTGCAAGGCTATGACATTAACATATTTGCCACCTGCATAATGTTAAAATGAATTTACATCCACCCAAATGATTTCTCCTTCTTTCTTTAGACAAATTGAATTCCTTCATAAATAATGTGATAATTTATGTATTTGATAAAAATTTACTTTTTTTCAGTTCAAGAAAAAAAAGTAGCATCTTTGATCTGACTTCGAACTTTTAATGTGACAGCTGATTGACAACATACAATACTTTCCAAGAACAGCATGTGGAAAGGATGAGGTTTGACTTAGAAAATAGAATTGAGGCAAGTATGAAAGTGTCCTACACAGATTTCAACAATTTAATAGACAAGTCTTTTTTAATTGGTAGTGGTTGTGCCAATAGTTTCCAATCATAAGTTCTCTCTCTTTATTTTTAAATAGATTCTTCCCTAGAATGAAGTGTGAACCAAATCCAGCACCCTGTCACTTAAGCTCTTTTTAAAGTCTAGTAAAGGAAAGGCCGGAGGGAACAGAGCATTTTCCAGGGCAACATGGTGATTTAGTAGCAGAGGCTCTAATTTTGGTTTCCTGCCTTTTTATTTTGAATTCTGCAGCATGCTACACCCTTTCAAAGTAACTGTGAGTTGATATCTTCTTTAAAGTGTTCTAAAAATTTTGAAAGCTTTCTCGTATGGATGCTAGGTATAAGATTCACGGCTATACACACCGTTCAAGGATAGGAAGCTTCATACTTACTCTTGTGTTGTTTCTTTCAGCTTTAAGTTCAGAAATCTCTTCTTCTTTTTCTAATAGCTGCTCCCGGCAGGCATTCAACTCCTTTGTCAGTGCAGCAAATTCCTGACAATACAAATATTTGAAAACAGATTTGAAATATAAAAATTATAACTTTAACAAAAAAGGGCAGATGACAGAATGTTAACTTTAGAATGAAAAAAATGGAAAAATACAAATATCAATGTTCAACATATATAACTATTTTGATTTATGGTTTGAAAAATGTAAATACACATTTGTCATCTGTATTTTACCATATCGTGTTGCTAACATGGGTTTATTAAAGTCTTTCATGATGCATTGAATTTAATAAGAGAACATACTGATGGAATAATTCTTTGGCTAAATTTGTGCATCACTCTTAAAATCTGTACCTTCATTCTCATATAAGCAAGTTTTAGAGTAAAGATCATCATTACAATACAAAGTTATGGTAAATATGCTGTTTAGTGGTAAGAAACTTACTTCATACAAGATAAAGAAAGCACTTCTGTCTCACAAAATAAAACCATTTTAAAAAATCAATAGCATTATCTAAATTTATTCCCATGGATCTTTGTATTTCTCAGACTTTCTGCAGGGTGATCTACATGTGGACTAGAACCTTGGCCCTTCACAGTCATCCCATAATACCTAAGTACATGTCCAATTCATGTTTATTTCAATACATTAAAATCGGTAATATTTTACACAAAAATTATGGATTGTAAAATGACTTCATCTTCATGTTGCTAATAACATTTTAAATAATATATATAATGGATTCGCTCCCAAACTGGTACCAAAATCATAGAATTATAATTGTTTTTCAAACCAGGTAGTAGTGAAATCAGACACGGAACAGATTACTTAATAAGAATAAAAAAATCCAGTTTCTATTGTTCCACTCTAAGTCATCAACACATATTATTTGCAGTTCAGAAAACAGTGAAGAAGAAGCAGATTGTCATCAAACTTTCGAAGTGATTCTCAAAAGGAAAACTGAGAGCTACCAAATATTCACAAGTTTGGAACAATTTGCTCCAGATTAAGAAGACATCCCTCACAAAACAAAACTATAAAAATCAAATGGGGAGAAAGGCTTGGTTAACCTAACTCCAGGAAAACAAAGTTAGTAAAAAAAGTGAATGAATATGATTATTATACAATGTTGGGAAAATTTGATGATCATATTTTCGTTTGTTTCAAACTGCTTATTTGCTGTTTCTTTGAATGGCCTTAATCCAACTGTACTTCAAAAACCACTGAGTAGAATTTGGAGTCTTAAGGCTAGATGAAAGAATTCATTGGTCATTTTAGGAGTCATTACAGATACATGTTTCTTATTCTGATTGTTTCACTAAAATGTGTTCATATTCTGTGACCATATTATTTAAATGGAGAGTAGACATCAGAACCAATTAGAGCACAGTAAACCCTTCCCTAATCTTTCCTTCCTTATAATTACACAGCTTTGATGCAGAAAAGAAATTATATGTAAAGAGCTAGCATTGCATATTATAAACATTTCAGCATCTGAAAATATCTTATTGGGGGTGGACAGAAGACTTACCATATTTTCTGTATGGGAATAAGGACTGAAGTTTCAGCAGGGACATAAAATCTGGGTGTGATAGTATGTGTCACTATACCTAACATTGAGTTTGTGGCAACATGTTGATCATCAGGTTTTTTAAAAATTTTTTATTATTTATTATTTATTCAATTGTGCATGTATTTGCGCACTGCATCTGTGTATGTATGTGTGTGTGTGTGTGTGTGTGTGTGTGTGTGTGTGTGTGTAGAACCACAGACAAATTCAGGACCACCATGGACCACCTCCACCTCCTTCTTGTTTACTCTGCCCTGGGATTCACAGGCTCTGCCCTACCAGAACCAGAAGTGCAGGCCGCCCCCGCTTCCACCCGGCATCTATACATGGGGTCTAGGATCCGAACTCAGGACCTTCTGCCTGCAAGGCAGAGGCTTAACCCCTGAGCCACCTTTCCAGCCCCATCATCATCAGGTTTGTTGACCAGTCAGTCTAGTCAGTCAGTGAAAGCCGGGTTGATAAAAGATTCTGCCTCAAAAAATAATGTGATAAGTGATAGGAAAAAACTCCTGAGGTCAATTTCTCACCTATATGCATACTTGCATATGTCTATGTACACAAAAAACACATACACACACCATAAAAGGAAAAAAAATCTCCTACTGTCATAGCTGAATGCATGTGTCAATTTAACAATTGAGGGTTCAAAATCCGGGTACATTTGCAAAGAATTTTACAATTCTGTAAGTAGCTTAGTTAAGCTACAGGAGATTGTCTAGTCGATAAGGAAGGTAGGACTAGACACTGAACATATGAATAAAATACACAAAGCTGGTTGAGAAATTTGACATACTTCTGTATATTTGGCCAGACGTGCTGGTCTGGCAAGTAAGGATTGTCCCTTTCTCAGCTGTTACACCGATATGGTGTGGCCACTTCCCACAGCCCTTCAGTGATGGACTACCAAGCTGGACTAAGAACTGTAACTGGACAATTGTAAGAGAAAATAAACCTCTTATTCCGTAAGTAGTTTTGCCATGATTTTATAAGCAACCATACATAATAACTGCAAAACATACACATATATTATTAAGATATAGAATAAATCACATCTGGAAGTTCGAGAGCATATGCAATATGAACATGTTATCTATGTGCTCTGTTCCCTTAATGATTGTCTATTACACAAAGTTATTATACTAATTTATTTATTTTCCTGTAATGTAAATTTTTGTTGCTGCTAATTCGTTGATACAAACTTTAGCCCAGATTCTCTTGCATTAGTACTGTTTTTTGTAAATTTCCAATCGCAACTTATACAACACATTTTGTTTCCCAAATCTATCTATGCTGGATTTCTTTTCTTGAAATTTTATACAAATACATTTCTAAGAACATGGTTTGAGAAGAAGTAGACAAGAGAAGCATCTTAAGGATAAATATGTGTGTCATGTCAGAGTTAATTGCTAGAGTATTGAGCAAACTCTTAGTAAATCACTGTTGTAACAATGAATAAGAGTTTCTGTATCTTCCTTTGAGTTTCACATTGAAATAGTTTGTGCATGTATATATGTGTATGCGTGTCTGTATTTGTGCATAAGTGCAAATGATGGATGGGTTACTGAAAACTACCTTTCAGAGTTAGAGACAGGTGTCATCTTGACAGTTTAGAGTTTGAGCTTGAAGTACATTTGTAGAGAATTAGTAGTTGAGTTAAGCCCAGAGTGAACAGAAAAATATCTAGTTGATGGGGATGGTCCAGCCCACAGTGGATGGGACTACTCCTCAGACAGGTGAATAAAATATAGGGGACTGTTTGAGAGCATTGACATTCTCCTGTATACTTGTCCAGACTTACTTGTCTGGCAAGTGAGAATTGCCCCTCAGCTGCTTTGTGAATATGGTGTGGCAGTTCGCTTGATCCTTGCTGTTTGTATGAGTTCTCCTGCTACACTGGACCAGTAGCAAGACTATCATCAGAGAAAAAAAAAATGAAGCCCTTTATTCCCTTAAGCCTAATGCAAATAAAATGTAACACTACCAAATCCAACAACGTATTCAGAAAAAAAAAACTTTTTGCATCCTAGTAACTTCTCCAAAGAGATATATCATGGAGTTGGTGAGATCTAGTGCTATAGCTCATTACCACAAAAGCACAGTGTGATGTCCTGTTTTACTGAAAGGACTGAGTGAGTAAGAACCAATAATTGGGCTGGAAACATAACTCAGGGGATAAAGCCTTTTCCTCACAAGCAAAAGGAAAGATTTTAAAAGTGACATACAACAGAGTAGTTAGTGAGGGATAAATGCTATTATTTCATTCACACACACATTCATACATTGAAAGCTGTACATAGGAAGAGATGGTGTTTTCTGAGGCACTAAAGTAGGGGTAGATCAGTTACCAGGAAAACATTCACCAACTCTCTAGCCCATTCTTTCCTCTATCTATCATCTTGACAATTTCTTACATTTCGCCAGGAATGAAATTATTTTCACCACTCTGTTTTTTCTTGGGATTTTAAAGACTTGGGAGGATCTAGAGCATTCAATTCTATAAAATACACTCAACTGTGCATACTCAGTAGATCTTGAAAACTGTTGTAGGTACTGCAAAGATGACAGCAAAAGAAGAAAAATCATGTTGATTCAGTCTATATACCTACATGCTTTCAAGAATTCAGCACTAAAGTAAGGTTTGCTCTGAAATAAACCTTTTCTGTTCACATTATATCCTTTTCACACTAAGGCAACTCATGATGTGCAGCATTAGTGCCCTTTCTTAATATTTATTTATTTTTTTCCACTCATACAAGCTTGATAGGTACCCCATTCCCCTCCCTCCCTCCACGCTTCCCTGAATCTCCTTGCTCCCTGCCCCCCTTTTCCCTTCCTTTCCCCTCTCCCTTACTCCCATTGTCACCTCCCATCTCTGGAGCATCCTTTAATGTGTATGTCAAACTTCCCTCTGGGTCCTCCTCTCTGATGAGGTGTAGGGACTCAGTAGCATTGCCTAGAGCACTTTTTTGTATTCCCCTTTAATATGGGAACATTACTGTGGCTATTAATCCTTTGCCTCTAAGGATCCTAGTGCCTGTGATCCATGATAGACTTTGGGGGGTCAATGATATGTTGGTCAATGCACAGGTTTCCATTTGTTGATTTTTTTCCCCTTTGGCAATTAGACACTCCAATGTAGTACATTGTAATCACTTCACCCTCTTCCTTCATTGCTAACCTCTCACCCCAGCCAATGATCGTCTTCATTTCTGTGTATTTTTACTTTCAACCTGCATGGTTTATATTAAGTTATATAAAATATAAAGTACCTCTATTTTACTTAAGCTTTTCAGGTTCTCTTATTTCTATTCCTTCCTCTGTCCTGTACTGACATTTCTTGAAAACTTTATTTTAAACTAAGAACACCATTAAAAATTTGTATATCATTTATTCATAATACCAGTCTTATCATTCTTAGAACACAAAGGAGAAAACTTGAATATAATAGATTGGATGACATATCTCTAACCAGACTCATTCCAGTACAACACTTTACCTGCAATGGTACCAACATCATGCAAATGGGCCAGATTCTAGACAAAAGTTCACCAGCCAAGGTTCCTAGCAAAGCTGTCCCTTGTGTAATGACACCTCAACTAAAGTCAACCCTGAGAAATTCATAATTTAAATGAGTGGCTAATATCAGCCATGACCACAGAAATTGATGACCTGTACTCATTCGGGTGTTTGTTTTATTGTTGTTTGCTCTCTTTGACTGGTTTGCTTTTGTGTATTTTTGAAACAAAGCCTAGCTATGAAAGCCCATGATAGCTTCGACATCATATTTTCCTGTCTCTACCTTGGTGTATGTGAGCATTGCAGGCCTGTACCTCTGTACATAGCTCCATAGTTTTAGAAAAGATAACTACTTTTGTATTGTCCTTTCATACAAGTTATAAACTCAGCTCAGGTCTTTTGCCATCTTTCATTCTCTAAGAGAAGTTTAGGTGGGAGAAGAAAGACTGCATAGATTGAGTACCTCCCTTGTCTTTCCTCTTCTCTTCACTCAGGTCTCTTTCTACTTGGTATTTCATTGGCACCTATTAGGCTTCCCCCAAAGAAAGCAGCACATTTTATTTATGCATTTATTCACCTTATAATATATGTCTGATAGTTCATATGAAACTCATAAGGCTAAAATGACACTGCTAACTTCTGTGATTTGCTTAACATGGTCTGCTTACCTAAAATAAAATTAGGAAGACAGAATACAAATGTGCTCATTTATTAAGTCCTCAAGAAGTTGGGACTGCACAAATCTAAAGTCAGGAATGCAGACAGAGGATACAAGAAAAGAAGGAAACTTAACCTCTCTTTGTTGAGACCATTACATCAGATGGTCCCCAGAGAAATCTCTGGTAATTTAACGATTCATTTTGATGACAATTTTTACACTGTACTTTTCAATTAAACCTACATTCTCTCTTCATCCAGGCCATTTAATCAATCTATGTTTGTTTCATTTCTACAGTCATGTATTTGAACAAGTATCATTAAAGAATTATGAATACAAAACAGCCTAAGAAAATAGAGAAAAAAAAAGAGTGACTTGGAAATCAGAAATCACTAACCATTGTCAACTCCATCACCGGTTACAGAACAAGCACGTTTTTAATTTATTTTCCGACCATTTCTTACAAATCAAAAAATAGCTCTCAAGAAGGCATATGGCTGTTTGCTGATCTGACCATCTAGAATTTGAAATAGACAAAGTTAGCCACTTCAAAATGTTTTTATAATGACTTCCTTTGGGCTGAGTCCTCGATTTAATGCACTGAGGTGTTGTTTTTTGTTTTTTTTTTCCTTGAATTTTTAGCTCTTTCAGCAATTCTGTAATTACTAAGGAGAAGTTATCGGATTTGAAAATTAGACTTCTTTGGATATAATTGCACCTAAATTTACATGAAAAAGATAAGTATCTTCTACAATCCAAAGACATATGATTCATAGTAAAGAGACAAGGGCAAGCAACACTAGAAATATTCCTTAAATTTATGGCTACATATATTTTAAAATATCTTGTAACAAATTGAAAAGATTTTTCATTTAGAAATCATTTATTAAAAGGCAATAATGTCCTTGTTTTGTAGAAAGTAATACCTTGTCTATACATATACTTGCATACTTTTGTAGTATTATATAACAAAATGTGGTGTTACTGACCTCTGTTTTGGTAATTGCCTTCTAGACTCTCATAAGTCCAGAGAAATCTGTCATCCAAAATTATTGTGTGAAACAGCCATGTCTCATGATCAACCCTGGGCAGGATAGCTTGAAGGTAGAATCTCTTGTATAACTAATGCAATTTGACAGGCACAGCTGTAATTGGAATTTTTACTGAATTCTTTAGCTGAGATTGCCCAAATTAACATGAAAGTGAGATTCATACTCACAAAGTATGCAAGTCATACTTTGTGCCCTCTTAATTATTTCTGCATATTCTAAATAAAGAACTTTTTACCATTTCTCTAAAGCTGAACGATGGATTACATATGTACCCTGTGGTGATTTGAGGGCTGGAATACAAGCTTGTTTAAAACACAGCAAGTTGGGCTGGGATGATAGCTCAGTGGTTGAAGACTGTGTAGCAAGCAAAAGAATCTGAGTTTGGATTTCCAGATCCCACATAAAATTCTGCCATACAGAATTGGTGTAACAGCCTGTACTTCAGACCTTGGAAGGCAGAGCCTGGAAAATCCCAGAGCAAAGCATTAACGAAGTAGAACAATCCAATATGATTCCTGAAGTCTTGTGCCTCTACAGGCATACAAATTTAAAGTGCTGTCTGGTACAAATACACAACACACATACATCTACACATACACACACACATGCACACACATACACATGCACAGAGCAATCAACAAATGCATTTTTTGAGACAGATGTGGGAATGAGTACTTGATAATTTCTATTTTCAAAACCTTCCAATCAAGGGAAACAGAATCTTGTAAAATATGAATGTCTGTTGAAATCAAACACTGGTGCTGTAAGGCAGCTTCAGGCTGTCAAATCATCAAACTGTGTTTCTACCATGAGTCATTCCCTGCTTCTCTGCTGAAATGTGTCTTCCTTGAAGCTTGTCTGTACTTTGCTTTGTGAACTCTAATTTGTCAAAATGCAGCCTTTATCCATGCATAGCTAGCTGGTAGTCAGTGCTTCTTAATGATAGTAGTCTATGAGAGATTTGGCTCATTGAATGTTAAGGAGGGCAGAGTTAACAGAGATTAGTTGAAAAGATACTTATACACAAAATAGAGTTGAACCAAATTTCAAATCAGATCTTCTCTCCTGTATGTATTGTGTCATGTCCTCTACAGACTCTCATACTTTTGTCTCCATAAGAGCTGGCTTGTCTATAAAATACTACAAATGATATATTTTTTATTATTATTATTAATTCAACTGTGTGCATATGCGTGTGTATGTGCACGCGCGCGCGCACGTGTGTGTGTGTGTGTGTAGAACCACGGACGAATTTGAAAACCACCATGGACACCTCTACCTCCTTCTGCCCCGGGATTCACAGGCTCCGCCCTACCAGGACCAGAAGCGCAGGCCGCCCCCGCTTCCGCCTGGCGTCTATACATGGGTTCTGGGATCCGAACTCAGGACCTTCCGCCTGCAAGGCGGAGGCTTAACCCCTGAGCCACTTCTCCAGCCCACAAATGATATATTTTTTTTAAGTTCAAGAAAAACTTAAACCATTCACTCAGAAAACCCCAAATATCATGAATCCTAGACAGTACGTTTACTGTAACTAATGGGTGGTTTGGCCTTCTACCACCTCATAGAAATCTTGGGGCATGATTCAAACAGTACGTATTTTAGAGTAAAATAGAGTTAGCTCAGGTTTTGGCATGGAGTTTTTAAGGCATTTTTCATAGTCTCATTGGGTAACATACAATACCTGTATATACTACTTGTTGGAGTGGTATAATTATAAAGGAAATAGTAATTACAAATGTGATTAGTACTACCTCTTCTTAAAGTAAATCTCCAATAAGGAAAATACATTGAGCTATTTTAAAATCATACATGGCTATACCACATATGAGTTTGATTTTTTTTCATAGTCCAGTTTTCCATATTAGGGAAATCTAATATTTCACTATATCTTTTACCTTGCACAAACAATGTTTTTCTAATTGGTGGTCACTGAAATACAACTTGAAAATCGTATTTGAGGCTGATTTAAATAAAGCTCATAGTTACTCCTTTCTCTTTCATTTTAAAAGGTCCCAGTTATAAATCAGAGAAAGTAAGATTGTGCTCAAAAGCAAAAAAAAACAAACAAACAAACAAAAAAGAAAATGCAACATTAGTGGGCAAGAGGTACAATAGAAATGAAAGACATTAATGCAACAGTGCAAAGAATGCTAATTGTATTTCTTCAAGAGAATATGTCCTGTTGTGTCATTCTGTTCCTTTTTACTTAGCAAGTCTATGCTGATCAAAGAATTGTATTATTGGCTAAACATCAAATAGCATTTTGCAATATTAATGCCCTTAATAGAAGCTCTGAAGAAATTCTTTGGATGTGATCAAACACTTTATAAAAGAAAACAATTGTTAATACATCTCTCTGGCTTTATCTCATCTTATGCTTTACACAATTCTCTGGTTGCATCTATTGCCATTCTCTCAGGGATCACAGGGCCTTCAAATTCCATTCTATGTTTTCAGTGTCTTCAATGAAATCAAGTGGATCCCTGGTTGCCTACAAATCTGACCATGATCTAGGGTTCCATCTCCCAAATTGCAAAGTGCAATTTGTGGAAGGAAAGACATGTCTTAGACTTTGTCTCTAGCTTCTTTCAGAATCTTATAGCTCTACATAGCCTTACTTCAGTGGGACAGACACAAACATACTGGCTTAGAACAAGCTTGAAGTTTCCTACTCCAAGTGTTCCTTCTTTTTATCCTGTTCCACATTGTTTCACCTGGACTTAAAGGGGAATATATCTAGGACTGTTCTAGTTGTGGAGAGTATGTGGAAGAAAAAAGGAAGATCCTCAGAGAAATTTCCTCACAGAGAAAATAAGCTTTCCAGTTTGAGGCTCAATCAGTGATGTATCTTTTGTGATCTAAGTTCATCTGTATGGTAGAAAATGAGATCATCCATTATCTCTAGTCATGTTTAAATACATCTCTACTTGGTTTATGATCAAATCATTAGGAAATTCATTATAATTCAACCTTTTTAATACATTAGAAAAGTTGCCTGGCTCAGTGGACATTGTAGCTAATGCATATTCCCTGCCAAAAAATAAAAAAAATTATTTAGCAAAAAAGACCAATCCTCAACACTACTAGCAGTGTAAAACAGGAGGCACACAAGACAAGATGCTGTGTATTAATTTGAATGGTTTTAGCATCTGGTTAGATCATACCTGCTGTGGCAAACACTCCCAGGCATGCAAAATAACATTCACGCTGAATATTTATATCTCACAGCAAAAGCCCGACTCAAAACAAAACAAAGCAAAATTTTGCCTCTCTAGCATTTAACAGGATTATAATTATACTACTAAGAATATTTGGATTAAGACACTGGTGACTGTTCTTTGAGCTGCAAAGCTGAAGTGGGTCTGTGGAGTGTGTAAAGCAAATTAAAACATGCTGCTCCTCCCTGGAGACTTTTACTATGTGTAGGATTTGAAGAGAAGCACAACTCAAAGAATAACACTCTGTGTCCCAATATGCCAGAAGAACATGTAATTAAAGTAGACTTTGACAGAGAGAAAGAGAAGGTGTAAAGATCAAGCAACAGAAAGACAAAAATTTAAGTACTGTTTCTCCAAACGGATATCACGACGATGAGACCTCAGGCATCCATGAACAGGGCGAGACAACTGTGTATGTGTGTACTAGTATTGTTATGACACACAAACATGACAAAGCACCACAAAACATTCAAATAAATTAATATGCTCTAATTACATGCACACAAAAATAGTCTTAATATTTTTTTGCAAAACTGAAAGTGGTTTATTTTTCTCAACCCATGCTAGACAAAATTTCTGCTTGGTAATTCTGTTTCTTATCTCAGATGCTCAGTCCTAAACAGAATATCTAAGCCACACCCTCCCTCAGTTCAGGTTCAGGGAGCACCATGGAAGGACTGATGGTTACTGCTGATGAGGAGGAAATGGAAGATGCTTTACTCCACAGTATATCCACTTACATGTGATTCATGCTCCAGCAAGTAATCAGCTACATCTCATCAAAGACAAACCAGATGAAACCCTGTGGACTACATATGCAAAATTGAATAAGGAATGATGTAGGAGAGAAGATGGAATGGTCACGGGAAGAAGAATGGGAGAGGATTTGGGATTAATGTGTGAAAATAGCATAAATTCATTATATTCATGGATGAAACATTAAAAAAAGAAATCCAGACAAATATCTCGTTATGATCACTTATTCATTTATGTACATAATGTATTGTAAAGTATTTTTGTGGATTTTTAAAAAACAAACAACATGTGATTGTTATGTCTATAATCCGGGAGTCTGAGGCAGAAAGAACTTAGGCATAGTCTACATAGAAAGATTGCTACAAAAACATAGACCAAAAACAAATGTGACATTAATAACAACAACAAAACACTTTACATATAACATACACTATTTTCTCATCTTCTGCTTTTAAACAACCTTTGATGTTAGTGTCTTTCTCATCAATAGAAGTAGAAAGAAGTAAAGTTGGTGCTCTATTTTCTGGGGAAGCCCTTTGCAAAGAAGAAAACACATGGAAATTTGCTCACAGATTTTCTTTTTTTACTGCCTCAGAAATGCATAAATATTCAAGCAATATTTGCATTGACATCCCTATCTCATTTAAGTATATTATTATGCATGAAAGAAACCATATAAATATCAAATAGCTACATAAATATCCAGGTACAAAACTGCATATAGATTAAGAATATATAAATGTGATAGTTTAATTTTGCGACTTGATACCATCTTTCTGTAGAGCTATCACAGAAGGCATATGCGTGTTGACACTTTCTTCCCTTTTCTGAAACATTAGACAACCATGACATATTTCAAACAAACTCATAACCTTTTACACTGTGCTGAGCAGCAATTATATAATAGGCACAATTGGTGCCAAGAAGAATCCTATCAGTCAATTCGCTTTGTAATAATATCTGTTTGAGTTCTTAGAAAAATGCAATATAGGCAGTATGTTAGAAGCTTCTGTCAAGTATCCTCTAGGAACATGGTTTCATCTGTGATCATTTATTATGTGAACAAATTCTATCAGTGTATTCTCTATTGCCTGTGTTATGCCATGAACCAACAGTGGAAAATCACTTTATTTTGCTAAGGGTTCATTATAATCTTTTATTCACATTCTAATTACTTCATCTAATATTACTTGGAAAACAAAAAGTAGCTGAGTCACAATATATTTTTTTCCACTTTTAACTTTTAGAATCAGATACTATTAAAAATAAAGACTTTAATAAAATGCTAATGCTAATGATCCTAAAGTATATTTTCTTGATCATAGCTTTTACATTTTCTCTTAATCCCAAACTTAAATACTTTACATTATTTACATCAGAATGTAATGTTTCTGAAATATAATTATTGCTTTCCAACTGTTATATTCTTAAAAAATCCTTTATATGGCAAAAATTAGTAAACTAAATATAGTGTTTCTAACCTCTTTTCTGTGTAGAAATGGTTAATACACATTCCAAACAACCATAAATTTTTGAGTTTTTCCTATCAATTGGTGTCTCTCAATCACAAAATATTTCTGGTGGTATGATAGAGCTTATTACCAATTTGAAATGATTCATAATCACATAGGAGGTAAGCTTCTGTGAAAACTTTCCAGGGAATTTCTAGTGTAGATTCTCGGTGAGGAAACCTATGGAACATTTAGTTAAATTTGTGAGTTATGAGTTTCTACTATAGGTAACACTATTTCTCTAGACTGAGGTCATACGCTTATGTTGAAATAAGTTTTTATTATGTATTCCTGATAGCTTTGAGTTTCTTCTCTTAATTTTTTATTCTGAAATCTGAAATTACAGTTGGGCTACATCATTCCTGACTTCTTCCTTTGATTTTTGTTAATAACCTTGAATGGTGAGCTCTCTCTAAGAGAGAAGATTAGAAACTGCAATTCTAGTGAAACACAAACATCCTTGCTGGTTCAATCTGTGAGGGAGAACTAAATTTTTCTTGCCTCTGTTATCTTACCTATTCCTTGCACAGGATCTGTTTTAAAATCTTCAGCTGCCAAATCATATTTCAATAATGTCATGAAGAAATAAATTTTAAGATGTAGCACATATGCTTTTTCTATTTAAAGTGTGTTTTATAAAAATGCTTTGTTTATTTTCAATATTTAATACCTTTGAGATACAATTTTCATTTAATGTTTTTTTGTTATACCAAGGCAACTTAATTCTTATGATTTTAAAATTTAATGCTAGCTTATATTTGCTTATTTTAATGATGGTAATTCTGCAATGTTCTATTAAAGATTCCTTCTTTAGAAAGGACACTTTTTTCCTCCATTAGGTTCAGTGAATTTAGGGATGCTTTAAGTTTAAATTGCTGGCTAAAATGTGGACTCTATGATATTGTGGACCATATTCTTTCTTCTAACACACTAGAGTTGAGGCTTGTATCAATGGCCTATCAGATGTACTTGTGACAGTGACTAATTCCTTCAAGCCTGATCTGTTTCTGCAAATGAACCATTAGTGATTCTAAATTGTAACTACCATAAGGGCTTTTATCCATCCCATCTTAGTTTCATACGTTTGATTTTGTAATAAATATAAGACAAACAATTTAGGTGAACAAGACAATTTTATTCCAGTTTAAAATTCTAGATTGTAGTACATTATGGTAATAGAATGATCAGCAAGTATTTAAGAACTGACCAAGTCACATCCAAAGTCAAGAGCAGAGACATCGTGCATCAGTTTGTGAAATGCCAACTAATTCTGTCTTTATGCACTTGTGTAGGAAATGGTCACACTCAAACATTGGTTATATAACTAAGGCAGTAGCCTACAGGCTTGCCCAAAGGCCTGACTTAACTAAATAATTCTTCATAGATGTGTTAAGAAGCCACCTCCCATATGTCAAGTTGATAGCTAAAGCAAGCTAATATACCTGTACTGCTCTCATCATTGTTAATGTACATGACATTTTCAAGTTCTAGATTTTGTTCAGTGAATATCTTCACTGTGTTCCAAATTTGAGATTATATTCTACTTTTTGTATTTTTCTTTTTCTTTAAGAGAATGTTATTCATTAAAAGTGATTACATAATGTTTTATCTAGACTTATGTAGTAGAAAATTCTTTTATATTTTCATTTTTGCCACATTGACAAAAAAACTAAGCTAGATGAAATATTTATAAATGTTAAATTCCCATGTTAAATTAACAGCAACAAGATCCAAGCCATCATGGAATTATCCCTGAAATATTTTTTCTCCTCTACCAGCCTATTTTGGTTAGACACATAATTAAATATGACATAAAAGATTAATGAATTCATGAAGAAAATAAATATACAGCATCTAGATTTTTGCCATATAAATCCAAACTGCATTTAAAATAAGTCCGTTTTCTAAAGAATGGAGAAAAGTCATATTTGAACATCAATTATGCTTTTAGTTATGCAGTTTCGCCTGCAGAAGCAAAACAAAAACTCATCAACTGAGTTTTTACCTATTTGAAAGACCTTCACCTAAACACCTGAAAAAGTTACTTTACAGTCAGATAGAGCATATGATGAGAAAGTTGAGAAAAGATATTTATTAAATGATAAACTTTCCATATTCATACCCTGTGATAATTAATCCTGGGTGTCAACTTGACAAACCTGGCATTAACTAAGATCAGCTGAAGCCACCTGAAGAGGTTATTTGGATCAATACATTTACAATACAAATACTATCCCTAGATCCAATTGGAACCTCCCAGTAGTGGATCAGGTTAAAGAAACCACAGAACAGAAGACTGGAGAGAAGAGAAACTCTCCAGGTATCCTCTGACATTCAGTCATATGGATAGGAGTGACTTAGCCTGCCAGCCTCAGCCACCAGCCATGTAGCCTCCACCATGAAAGTCTGTTATCTCCCCTCTGGAACTGTAAGTTGAATAAATCTCCCTTTCTCCCTTAGGTTGTTTGACTTTGAATGCTCTCTCACAGCAATAGTTAAGAGTAATCGTTACATATACCATTTATATTTTGCAAGTGTGACAAAATTTGCTAAGATAACCAAGGTGAATTAAGTATAGTCCAAAGTGTTGCTTACAGCTGAAGACAATCATGCCTCACATATTATAGTCTCATTGTACTGTCATAAACACTTACACATATTATTTACAAGTTGGAGAGACTGGCTCAAGGATTAATTAAACCTTTTCCTTACAAGCAAGAGGACTTGAGTTCAGATCTCCAAATCCCATGTGAAAAGGCAAGATGGAAATGGTGGCAGCCCACATTTCTAAACTTTAGAGGGTGGAGCATGGAAACTTGAGAGCAGAGTAATAAGGAGGTAATCCAGGTAATCCAGGATGGTTACTAAAGTCATCCCCGGGCCTCTGCAGGCACACATATATGTCTATACACTTCCCCCCCACACAGAGAATACATCTGTGACATGACTGTGTATTTAAAATAATATACAGAGTCACCATGAATGCTAATAGAATGGTAAAACATTTCAGCTACTTTTAAAACATGTGGCAATTTATCAAAACAGTAATTATAGAGCAATGACATAACCTAGCAATTCTTCTCCAAAGAAAAGAGCACATGTATGTGTATTCAGATGTACTTATTGTGTGTGTGTCAGGGGGTAAATGAATGTTGTATGCCTATAGAGTTCCAAGGTTGATATCAATAACCATCCTGGATTGCTCTACATCCTTATTGCTTTGCCTTCAAGGATGGAAGTATAGTCCCTCTGATATTTTTAAGTGTGATCTGGGATCTGAACTCAGGTCCTTTTCCTTGTGAGACAAAGGCTTCAACACCTGAATCATCTCCCCAACCCTAAAAAATATACACTGCATATGAGTATTTATAAAAGTTTTGTTCATAATTATATATTAATGGAAACTACCTAACCACCATTTGAAGACATGATAAACAAATATTGAATGTCTATACAACAGAATATTATCTGGTAATAAGAGGAAATGAGTTGTGAAAAACTTCGAAGGAAAAGAAGCTAGGCACAAATGACCACATATGTATGACTCCAATGGAATAAATATTCAGAATGAGTATGACTCCAATGGAATAAATATTCAAAATGAGCAAATATGTAGAGGAAGAAGCAAATTAGAGGTTTCTAAAGCTCAGGGATCTGGGAAGGATAATGGCTGCCAATGACACAGGTTGCTTTTGTAAGTTAGTTATGGTAATAAGCTAAAATTAGATAGCAGAAGTTATATCCTGGAATATTAAAAAATGCAGATGCATATACTTTAAAAACATATTTTATGACATAAAATCTCTTAATTCAACTTAAACCTCTAAGAAAATCTGTATATTTTAAAATGAAAGAGGAAAATAAATTTTTTCTCTAAAGTTGAATGATTTCAAGTCTGTAGTATGGACACTAAAATGTAATTAAACTATGGTTGCACACTTGGGAACTTATGCTATTATTAGTAAAATCATTTTGAATCATTTCTCCAATGAACTTTTCCTATCACTCCCCGGTTTCATCTTTAGTGAAGATATAAAAATTTGTCCTTGATCATATACAGAAATTTGAAGTGTCCCTGAAGGTTGAAGCACTTTTAAAATACTGAATTTTATTCATTGTACTATATTCTTGAAGGGCATAAAATAAAAAGAAGCAATGTGTGGGTGAAGGTCATTTACTTAGTAATAGCAGGATAGTCTCATAATTTTACTTTCATTTTCTGTCATACATAGGAATAAACAAAAATACAGTAAAAGTCAAAAGCTCTTTAAATAAATAGAATGATCAATTAGAAAAAGGATCACACTGTTTTAAACCGAGCACTATGTCAGACATTTTGAAGCTATCTATAATTTAAATAAGAATGACATTTTTCCAGTGATCCATATCATTTTTATAGTCAAAGAGAAATATCCACCTGGAGTCACATTTCTAAAAGCAGTCAAGTAGATAATTCTAGAAATTTATAGTGTCTAAAAAGTGTAGTACTCTTGAAAGTGGAATCTAATATGTAGTGATTACATATATTTTAAAAAGACATTTGATTTGACTTCATTTACATCAACTAATTTCCTACAGCTTTATTTTACATATGGCTATTTAGTCTAATTTTGGTTTCCTTTTATTTTTCACAGTATCTTGTAGTTCTTGTGTTTGTTGGACATTAAATAAATACTTTAAATAACTTTTTATTCACCTGTTAGAATGTGGACACTGAATGTCCCATTCTTAGTCCCTTGTTTCGAATGCTTAGTTCCTTGCCAGGGTTATTGTTGGCAGATGGAATCTTTAGGAGGGAGGACCCCATGACATGAAAACCTAAAGAGACTATAGGAACTTCAACTTATTTGTCATTGTTTTCCTTTTTTGTTTTTTTATTTCATGACCACCAAAAGTTAAGCAACCTCCTCCACCACATGGGCAGGTCACGATGTACTTCTTTCTTCAGAGAACAAATGTCATGGAAACAATCAAAATGGACTGAAAACTCTGCATCCATCAGCCAAAATAAATCTTGCATTCTCATATGTTATCTTGGTACTTGGGCACAATGTTTGCAAATTGACCGTTTCTAGCTTTTTGTCCAATATTTTTCCTCCAATACTAATAGGAGAGAGGACTTCTTTGAAATAATAAAAAAAAAAACTTGCTTGATATTTAATTCCCTGCTTAAGAATGAAAAACCTTTCAAAATTAAACACTATGAATCTTATATCTAGATCTAAATTATTTGCTCTAGAATATGAACTAATAACATCCCTATGAAGGAAATAAAAAATAAATAAAAATAACCAAATTACTTGGTAATTTTAATTAAGCCAGATTACTCATATGTAATTAAATATTCAAAATTATAACATATAAGACATTACAATTTGAGAAGACTTTCAAGTAATATTACTGTTGAATAAATATTTAAATCAATTTTAGTACAATTTAACATAGGATGATTGATAATTATGCATGTAATTTTTATCACACTCCATCACTGTTTTGGACATTTTATCTGTATTTTCTTATTATGTATTTACAATAAGTATATTTCTCCTATCGTTATCATCTCACTTTGCATTTGGAGAAAGGAAATAAGAAAGTTGAAGCAATTTGCAAAATAACTTAGGCATGATTGTGTTTTATATGACAGAATTAGTAATCAACCAAGTCATCTAGGTATGAAACTTGAGTTTATGTAGTAATAGTATGTATGTTGTAATCTCAATTATTATGCCATGATCCTTAAAGTATTACTTGATTTAAACATCAGGGAAATTTGAAGTAAAGAGTTTATGGAAAGGATAAATGACATAGTCATTTTAGAAATGACATTACAAATGCATTTTCAAGAGAAACTGCCCTAGAAACAAAATTCTTTTTTTTCTTTTTGTAATTTTATCTTTTTTTGGTGCTGGGGACCGAACCCAGGGCCTTGCGCTTGCTAGGCAAGCGCTCTACCACTGAGCTAAATCCCCAACCCCTAGAAACAAAATTCTATGTCCTGTAAACACATGCAATAATTTTAAGATGCAGATTCTTACTGGTAATTTTAGTCAGTAAATTACTCAACTATTTTGAGCTTATATGCTGAGTCCTTTCATTAGTTTCTCTCCAATCGATTTTTTGTTGAATATAGATTCATATAAAAACCTGAATCTAGGGCTGGAGAGGTGGCTCATGGGTTAAGCCTCCGCCTTACAGGCGGAAGATCCTGAGTTCGGATCCCAGATTCCACGTATAGACGCCAGGCGGAAGCGGGGGCGGCCTGTGCTTCTGGTCCTGGTAGGGCAGAGCCTGTGAATCCCGGGGCAGAAGGAGGTGGAGGCGTCCATGGTGGTTTGCGAATTCGTCCGTGGTTCTACACAAACACAGACACACACACACACACGCGCACACGCACATACACACGCATATGCACACAGTTGAATAAATAATAATAATAATAAAATTTAAAAAAAACCTGAATGTAGGTCCCTTTAAAATAATATATTAATAAATCCCTTTGTTTTCTGTAGTATATACTTATATTTTATAAAAACCTGATGCATCTGTGGTCTTAGAAAGATTTATTTAAGAAGCAAAAATATATAAATATAAAATGTCCAGTTTTGGAATTCCCACATCCTATACTGTTCAAGATAAGGGTGACCTAGATTGTCTACTATGTCTGACGGGTTAATCATAAAATCAAATTATAATGCTCTTTTCCCTCATATGTATTTCCAATTATTTTTAGCATGATAATTTTTCATATCAATGTGTATGTGGTGTGCAAGCATATCAGTATGAACACCTACATATATAGAAAAACTAGATGCATGGGGTACATATGTACATTTGTGTGTGTGTGCGTGTGTGTGTGTGTGTTTATGTGTGTAGGTCTGGAAGCCTCTGCTATGCTATGTACTCATGCAGCTTTTTCCTTTGTAGCTGTGATTCCTTGGGAAATTTCCTGCATGTTTTTTACCTCACTTTTTCATCAACAGAGAGAAAAATCACAGGACCAATATGTTCTCATTGGATGCTGCAGTATTCATTAAAATAAATTATTCATTAAATATTCATTAAAAGAATTTATACAACTGAAATTGCTTCACAATTTTAAATATTTTGCATAATTATTACAATGGATTCAGTGATCACAATTTTAAGGATATGAGGCCCTTGTCACAGATGATTCTAGGATACACCTACATGCCACTGAAACACTTTGTTCTGTAGGTACTTTGTACCACAGCATAAATCATGTAGTTTGTATGTAAATGTCTAATACTCCTAGATCCTCACAGATTTCTAGCAGAGTCTATTCCACTTATTTCTATTGTGGTGAGAAAACAGTATACTGGTAGTATAATGTTGCAGTAATGAGTGATGTCTAATGGTCGTATTAATGTTAAAGAACCTTGATACAAAGTAAAATTCATGCAAGGTGCATAGAAAACAAGTAATCCATCATGCTGGGGCTAGAAGGCAGCTCAGTGGATATAATAAGGTGCTTGCCACATAAGTGAGTTGTTAGGATCTTGAGAAAATATGGGTACCTGGGGACTGGGGAGATAGTTCAGAAGATAAGGTGCTTGATTCAGAATATGGTGACCTGAGTTTCATCCCTGGAAGTCCAGATGGAGGGAGAAGAGAAATGACTTCTGAAAGGTATCCTCTGATTTCCACCCATGTATAATGCCATTCATATGTGTTCTCTCTCTCCCTCATCCTCCTCCTTCCCTCAAGTCTTTTAAATAAATATCATGTAATATATTTTTAAGAAATGAAAGAAAACTAGATAGGCATTATAGTTGTCTATTTCACTGGCACCCAGAACAAGAGGCAAGGGATCTATGGAACAACTAGGATAGATAGCTTAGATAATCTTTAATACCTAGGCTCAATAAATATGGTGTGGATTAAAAGGCAAAAGCTCTGGATGCTAACTTTGGGCTCTGCACACATGCACAAATGTACACGTGTATGCACATGCATCTATTTTTTTCCATATATGTAGGCATTTATACTGATATGCTTGCACATAACATACACATTCATATGAAAAATTATCATGCTAAAATAATTGGAAACACATATGAGGGCAAAGAGCATTATAATTTGATTTCATGATTAGTAAATTTATTTATAATCATTCCTAATCACTACCATGCATAAATTTGTTGTTTATTGACTTTATAGCATAGTCAGACACTTTTGGTGAGAATTCATCCATTTACTCACAGAAGAATAAATCTGAGGAACTGAGCATCTGAGAATCTTAAGTTCTACATTACCATTTGCTCTACTCTTTTGTGCCTCAGAGTAAATAAAACAGACAGGATGGATTTGAAAACGGTTTTAGCACTAGTACAATTCTACTAATTTCTAGAATTAGAGTAAATACTGTGCAAAGATTATTATCAGAGATAAAATATTTTCATAATTTGAAATCAAAAGGGTCAGAATGCATGTCATAAGCCCTGTCTGGTTCCTCATGAATAAAGTCTATTTGGCAATAGTTCTTCCTCCCTAGACTCAAGCAATTACCCTTGCCACCCATGACAGTTGTAACTACAGAAATAATTGTGCTTAGTAATAGATAAAAATCAGAGCAGATGCTATTAACCAAGATCATGTTTTCAGGTTATTTCATGAGGAATTTTGGCTCAAGAATGTTGAAAATCAAGGAGTAAATGTGAGATGTCTTTGAACTTCTAAATGAGACTAGTGACTTCATTACTTCTAAAATTTATTAGTTTTCTCTTTATTAGGACACAAAGGACACAAACTTTCTTAAATGCTCTTGACATATCAGTTATATAAGAAAGTCAGTGATTATGCAATGTGATAAGTGCATCTACATAAGCTCCTTCATGCCTTTCCGAAGCTCTGGAAATCAACCAAAATTCTAACTGTAAACTCTTCTTCGTCTTCATAATTAGTGATAAATTCTTTTTCTCAAATGTTTTTTCTTATTTAAGGTATTTTATTAAGTTATATTGAAAGACAGAAATAAAGAGCTCAGATCATAGTTGTGGATTAGAAAAGGAAGGAAGGAAGGAAGAGGAGGAAGGAAGGAAGGAAGGAAGGAAGGAAGGAAGGAAGGAAGGAGAGGAGGAGGGAGGGAGGGGGGAGGAGGGAGGGAGGGCGGGAGGGAGGGAGGGAGGAGGGAGGGAGGGAGGGAGGGAGGAGGAAAGGGGAGGGAGGAGGAAAGGGGAGGGAGGAGGAAAGGGGAGGGAGGGAGAGCGAGAGGAGGAAAGAGGAAAGGAGATGGAGGGAGGGAGGGAGGAAGGAGGAAAGGAGAGGAGGGAGGGAGGAAGGGAGGGAGGAAGGAAGGAAGGAAGGAAGGAAGGAAGGAAGGAAGGAAGGAAGGAAGGAAGGAAGGAAGGAAGGAAGGAAGGAAAAGGAAGGAAAAAGGAAGGAAGAAAGGAAAAAGGAAGGAAGGAAGGAAGGAAGGAAGGAAGGAAGGAAGGAAGGGGAAACCTCTCTGGTTTCTGTTCTCATAAAATATAAAATTGCTTCAAGAGACCAAGGTATATATATGTTCCAAATATTTTGTTGATAAATATTGGTAAAAATTTTAGATTGTAGTCTACAGAGACACCATAGAATTTTTGTATGTTCTTTGTCCAGGGTCAATTAATGGTAGCACTGTACATAATCACAGTACAAAATTAAAGGAAAAATAATAAGCATGGAAAACTATTAACTAAATTGCATACCTTCTTCTGATTTCTCAAGTCTTCTGCTTCGAGTGTTACTGTTTTCTTGAATAAAATCTAGTACCATATAATTTAACATGGAGTCAGAAATCAACTGAGTTTTCAGTCAGTCCTGTCCTTACCTCTTGTCTGCGACAGGGTTTCTGTTATCTTTCTGCTATTATACAACAGACTGCCTGGCCATCAAACCTGTGAGAATCTCCAATCTCCATCTCTCAACCAGTCTATAAGATGGTTTTGACCACAGATGGTTGCACTATGCTTTCAGCATTTTATGTGAGGAGCTCTACTTCTTCACACCTATGTTCTTCTATTGGGCAGCAAATATTCTTACCCACTTAACAATCTCCCCAGTCCTCATCATATCTTTGAAACGTGATCTGATCTAGGAAAATCTGTCTTTTGGTTTCACAATTTTTACATTTTCATAGGAAAATGGACCCATATTTTGGAGAATGTTCCTCAACATTTTTGATACTTTTTCATGATTACACAGACACTATAATCTTTTGAAATAATACCACGTAAGTGAAGGGCCTTTCTTACTACATGCTCTGAGGGAATACAATCCCAGATACTTATATAGGTATGCATCCTTTGTGGCAAGGGAGATTAAGGTATTGTGTTTCAAACCATGTAAGAAAGCCAGTATTGTTATGATAGTGTTTCTTGCTTGGCATTTGGGGGCTACTAGATGTAAGTCATTACTATAAACCAGTAGATAGGATGCATCGAGAATATGTTTATGACATGTTAATCTTTTACAGGTTCTGCCACCCCTGAGCTTTCTCACAGTGAATTCTCTGTCAGCACATAATACTGTCTCTTCATGAAGATCCTGTAATTTTCCTTAAAAAGTAGCCATTTCACCTCTGCTCCCTCTTCTATTACCACATACACTGCATGGAATCTTGATTGTTTTAAGGTTTCTTTTTCCTCTTTTTAGTTCCAGCTTTTATCATCCAGTTCCACATGATGCTAATATCAGGAACAGGCTATCACCTCTCAGTTCTCATTCTCTTATTCTTAACCTACATCAGAGTTGAAAGCAATTTTTAAGGGAATCCCACTCTTTAAAAAAAAACTCTCATCTGAACATTAGAGATTCAGACAATATAGTTAAACTGAAAGATAGCAAGAGGTGGGGAATTGGACAGTAGTTGCTACTTAGAATGGATCAGTGGGATAGTTTTACAATGAACACTTTCCATCAGATCACATTTAAGTTGATAGAGCTGTAAGATTATCTCTTCTTTGTGTTGCATGAAAAGATTGAAGTTCAACGTGTCTCAAGATGAGTTAATAATGAGCAAGATCAGCGATGATAATTTCATCGTCTATTCTGCAACCATAGATCTACAGCTGACAGGCTGACATCTTCCTGTATCAATAATCAAACCAATCTAGATCCTAAACTTATTCCTCTGGAAGGTAGATTTTTATAGTCATTATTCTGAGCCGATATGAAATAATTATTTCAGAGGCCTCATCATTATTTGCTAGAAAAGACACTAAGCTGATAAAGTAAATTCTTTCATGCATGAGGTTTTAGGGCTTTCTAATATCAATGTAAAGTCTTCCTAACAAGATAACTGTGACAGTTCCATGAGTTGTCTGGCACTAATTAGAAACTTCATGAGTAATTCTGAATTAAATTCCCCAGTAACTTCCTGTGTATAGTGCCTCAATAATCTCCACAGAACTCCACTCTTCTTATATTCTGTGCTGCTACATAGTTGTTGCAGTTCACCTGCATGGTTGCTGATAAATGGCCATCAAATGACTTAAAGGAACAAGGGATTTATTTTCTTACTGATAGTCCAGTTACAGTCTGTAGTCCAGCGTGATGGAAGCGCATGCACCAACACCAGAGCCAAGGGAACTGGCTGAAAGAGGGATGATCCTTACTTGCCGGACCAGCATGTGTGGCCAAGTATACACTAGGATGCCAACTTCTTCAATTGACTCTCAGTATTTTATTCATCTGTTCAGGGCATAGTACCACCCACCATAGGCTGGGCCTTCCCCATCAGCTAACAATCCCTAGCAGCTTACTCCGGGCTTAACCCAACCAATAATTCTCCACAAATAACCCAGAGCTCAAAACCCTCAACTGTCAAGTTGACACCTGTGCCTAACAATGACAATAGTCCTTCTCAGGACCTAGTAAACCAAAGGATATAATCCTCTTGCACCGACCATTTCAGTCAACTTGACTCTGACCAGTCCTTCGAAGCAGGAATTCGTTGATTTCTGTCATTATAGCCACTAACAAATACTTCAGGTCATCTTTCCTTTTAGGCATGTGACCATCTGCATTTCTTGTCCCACTCTGAAGTTAATGGCAGCCAAATCCATACTGTGGTCCAACTCTTTGTTATGGGTCTAGACAAAATAGGCAAGGCCCTGAATGTGAGTTGCTTTCTTTTCCATTGAGAGAAGGACACTGTAAAGGGCCATCACAAGAGATATTGGAGATTATAATCCACAGAAAGTGATACTTTTCTTTTCTCTGTGAACAATCTCTATGAATAATCAACTTTTACTGTCTTTCTTCAGTCTTGGGATATTATTTATAACATCCCTGTATATTATTATTTATAAGCAGCTTTAATAAACATACATTCATATTATATAAAGTGATTCTTACAAGCTGTACTTTTCTACCACAGTAGAAAAAGGTGAGCAAAGATGATGAAAGTTTGAAGTTTCAGATTTCAGCCTAGTTCATGAGCACTGTGTGTGTGTGTGTGTGTGTGTGTGTGGTGGATGTGGCCTTAAATGGTGGATAATGAATCAATCAATGAATGCACGATGACCTGCAATAGGATATCTGTGCTCATTCTTTAAATTCTAGGTTACTTGCTCCCTGATTTATAATACCCTTGATACCCTTGGATACATTACATGTTTTCTTTCTTGATACTGCAGGTATCTTTATGTCATCAGTCAATCATTTACCTCTGTTTAACATACAATGTTGAATTTAAACTTTTAAGCTCAAATTGCTAAAGCAATATTGGAGAAACTATCATAATGAACTATGTCATGAGTATGCACTTTACCCTCTGCTAGGCTGCTTATGTAACTAATGCCTTTAGTCTCTTGTCTTCAATATAGCACATGAAGAAACCAAGGCTTAGAATGGTTAAATAAGTTATTCAAGGCCAAGCAGCTTGAAAATAGTAAAACTACAATCCAAACCAGTCTCTGTGTTCCAAACACTGATCCCACACCCACCAAAATGTACTATTCTAACTATTCTTCTTACCCTGCTCACCCCTGAACCACACTAGTCCCCAGCTTGCACAGGAAGTAAGACTCTTGGAAAACAAGGATATAAATTGCATCAAACTGGAAAACAAACTTATATGAAAATTACAAATTTTGAATTCATTTATATATTGTCCTCAAAATTCTAGGCAGTTCAGCTTGAAGAATTTCCAGAACAAAGAGCCCATATTCAATGCACAATGCTGTTTTGACTGCAGAGCATTCAAGCTCTTGTCAGTCCAATAATATGTACACATTGGCAAATAAGAGAAAGATAGTTTTTTTCTAAAATATAATTCTTAAATGCAATTTGGATAAAAATGAGCAACATTTTCTTTACTTTAGCAATTATACAAAATGAATATACATTTATTTTCTGTAGGATGAAGTATCTATCTCAGAAATAAAGAGTTGAAGTGTCAAGAAAGTAATTTATTTGTGTGGATGATGATCCTATCTTCCCTCCTACTACAAAAGTGTTAAGGATTTTCAGAGACTTTTCTATTATTGTCTGTGAAAATGACCCCATTTGTCAACTTCAGCTGGTTTGTAAATTGACCTGACTTCTGCTCCTGACTCCTGATCTTTGTAATCAGATTAATTCAGATAAACCTGCTTTCAAAGAAGAGGTCAAAGCATTGCCAATAATAGAAGTTGTCCTAGTTCAGTCTCTTCTCAAAACAGTAGACTGTGGATCTTGTATATACAAGCAAAGTGGATTTACTACTGCCTCCATTCACCAATCTTTCATGACTCTAAGGTTTTAAACCTCACTCACAGTAAACTCCAAGGAAATCATTACTGTCCACAACACTCAGTGCAGTTTTCATTGCCCTCCTCTGATTTCATTACTCACTGTTTTTATTCTGTTTCATTTCCTTTTTCCATTTTCACTGGTGTCTGTGTATATGCATTTTTATTTTGTGTGATGCATTCATGTATATGTGTTTGCATATGTATGAGTACACGTGTGCTTGTAGGTGCAATGCACATATATACATGTGTATGTAGAAGATTGATATTGGGAATCATCCTCAACTGCTCTTCTACCTTTGTCTTTTGAGACATAGTCTCTAATCAATCAAAACCAGAACTTGCCAGTAGGGCTACTCTGGTTCACCAGCTTATTCTGGGACTTTCCAGACTCCATCTAAGACTGGAATTATAGGTCTGCTGTCAAATGCCAGCCCCCCACCCACACACAGCATTTTACTTGGTATTTAGGGATCCAAGATATGGTCCATCTATTTATTGGCAAGCTCTTTAAATGCCGAGCCATCTTGCCAGCCCATCTAATTTACAGCCTTATAGTTGAATTGCTGGCTGCTTAAACATGTCAGAAATATTCCTGGGAATTGTGACTCATTATTGCTTTCCTCAGAGAGTTGCTGTCCCAGCCCAGTCAATTCTTTACTAAAATACCCCATGCATAAAGATATTTTCTCCTTTACTTATTCAAATTTGAAGTAGCTTATCTTTAACTACAATATTTATTAATGCATTTCATATTTGCTTATACTCTTTGTCTGCTGTGTCTTATTTCTGACCATAGTGTAAGTTTCCTATCTCACGCATTTTCTCTGTTTGAACACTGTTGCAATGAAGAACCGAAAACATACCTAGTATCTCACAAGTTATCAAAGCCTACTTACCAACAAAATGAATAAATAAGTGAAAAATATTTTACTACTGCCTCTTACAAATGTTGAGACAGGACTATAATTACCAAACACTAACAACTAATTTATAGATACAAATAATAACTTTTAATATTTTATTTTTATTGTGAGTATGTTTGTGTGTGTGTCTGTGTGTATCAGAGAGCATTGCTTATGCTCTTGGAGGCCCAAGGGTGACTTTAGGATTCATCCTGAATTATTCTATCTCCTCTTGACTTTGCTCTAGAGTTCCGCAGACTTCACCTTCCAGGGTTGGAAGTACAGACTACTACCATTTCCATCTGTCATTTTTACATGGGACCTGGGATTCGAACTCAGGTCCTTTTACTTTCAAGGCAGAGGTTTAGTCTATGAACCTTCTCTCCAGCATCAAATACAAATAAGTTCTAGTTTCATGACTTACCTACTTCTACACATGTGTCAGAAATTTATCACAATTTTTTTCTTTGTGAGTAGAGTGATGAGTGGTGTGTGCACATGTATACAAACATGCTTGCCTGGTTGTGTGGATGTGTAGGGTCCAGAGGTTGACATCAGGGTTATGGCTCTATTACTTCCTACCTTACCCTTTTTTTTGATATACTGGTTTTCTCTAAACATAGATCTCACCATCTCAGCTAAATTAGTTTAACCTCCACCACCTCCCCCAAGAATTTACTCATGTCAACATTTGAGTTGCTAGAGTTGAGATTACAGGAGTATGCAACTATACACAGTTTTTACCTGGGTGCTAGGATCCAAACTCAGGTCCTTATACTTACACAGCAAGCACTTTACTTACTCATTCATCTCCCTATGCCCCCATCAAAATTTTAAATGAAATATTCAAAGTAATACACTAAAGGGAGTCCTCTTTTGAAGGTAATTTTGGCTACTTGGTATACCTAATATTCATGGTGTTGTTACTATATATTTACAACTTAGAAAAAAAACACAAAAAAGAAACTTAACATGGGGGATGAATAATAATAAAAATACACCTTGGAAGTAGAGGATCCCTGAGCCATTACAGACTTGAGAGGTTAAAACAACAGCAGCAAAGTAATATGTACCTATTAGACAAAGTGGGCAAAAATACTCTCTCACAAATCTGGAGAACTAGTTTGGTCCCCAAAAGCCCAAATGGCAGAATGACAGAAGAGACTTCCAAAGGAATGTGTAGTTTTTGAGAATATTGTACAGCTATTTTCTTGGAATTGAAACAGCCAACACCCATCCCTGACAGAGGAAAGAGACTATTAAGAACCAGAAATTTAATTAGAAATACCTGGTTCAGGAAGGTCAGGAAAGTTACGAGATTAAGGAAGCCAATAAAGTTAGAAGTCTCTCCTCTCCCCAACCACCATTACACCCATATAGAAAGGATATATACGCAGTAGGCCATTGCCAGGCAGCAGGAAACCCTCTCTGGTGCAGCTGCTTGAAAGTTAAACAGAGCACCAGGGATGCATCTTTTCTGAGTCATCACCCATACGGGGGTGTGACTTTTTTTTTTTACTTTTACAAGTATATTGAGTATTCATCCCAGCTTCCCTCCCTCCCTCCTCTTTCCCATCCCTTTCCTTCTCTTCACATTCCTTCCCACTCCTTCCCACTTTTCTGCCTGTATGCTTCTGTGGACCCCAGGGTTCACTCTGGCTTGTCTACTCCTGTGGGTGCTCAGGCCTCCATGGTATATCAAGTTACCTCTCTCTTCAACTCACCCCAATGATATGTGAATTTCTCTTCACTCTTTCAGCTTCAGACCCTAAGATTTCCACTGTAAGTTCCCATTCTATGGGAATAATAACAGCTACTTACAGATCAGTTTGATGTACTATCTTCCTACCTGTAGGTTTTTTGGCTGTTTTCCCTGTTGATCTATGTCCTTCCCTTTTTTTAGATTCTTGTTCTAGTTTACAGTAACAGTACCATTCTGATAAGTGGGTTTTGAATCCCCCCAACACTCTAGGTTTTATAATTACAGCAATTTATAAAACAAAAGCAGGTACAGAATGCCAGAAAAAAAAAGAGGTAGAGTATGGATTTACACACAAAGAAATAGTCTAGAATCCACACTTTTAAGTGATTTTTTTAAAATTCATGTTTGATAATACTAATTTTTTATACTCATCAAAGGAAAAAAATCAAAGAAAAATGCTACTGTATACAAGGTAACTGTGAATAGAAAGAATAAAAAGATGGTAAATCTGAAAACATGTCCACCCCCACAAAATATGTTAAACTCAAACTCAGCCAAAGAAGGCAATGTGTTCATTAAACTATTATAATTCGCTATCTTTTATTTTCATTTTGCTTTTCATGTGTATCTTTTCTTACTTTTCACATGACAGCTTGATAGATAACTGTCCTTACATCTACAATAATAATTTGCTAGAAGGAAGTATATCCATGTTCAGTAAAATTTGCATTGCAAAATATAACAGATTTTCTGAAAGCTATGGACATTCAAAATGAAATTGTAATGTTTTACTAAATCAATACAAATTTTGAAACCCATGGAAGAGATAATGAGTGAACTTTGAGACTATTTTTCATCTGTATCTAAACATTTTCCAAAAATATTCCTAGAGGTATTATTTTTGTTTGAAAATATATAGGAACTCCTCTCATCATTGCTATAAGGCACTTTACTGGTGGCAGTTTAACTGGTCTAACCTAGTGGATCATTATTTGTTAAACAAGTGACCTGTTCTCTAGGAAAATAAGAAAGAAAACAGAACTGAAAACCAAAATTTAAATATAATTTCCAAAATTAAATGATGAAAATTCAGTTTTAACTATAAAAATCTGGTTGCTATAGAAAAGTATCCCTGAATCCCATAAAGTTTCAAAAAGTATGGTAACAGAATATGTACATACAATTATATAAGATATTTAAAAATGTACTCAAAGCTGCATCAAGCTCTCTTTAGTTCTGTTAGGGGCAAGAGTGTTAGCCACCTGAATATCTGTAGCATCTTTTGCAATTATTAACACAAAACTTCTCAATATAAAGAAAATTTTAAATATACATATTGAATTTTATATGAACATTACATATCAATGCATTATATGCATGTTCTCAGTTATTTTTCTGCTGCTATGATAAAATATAAGCACAGACATACAAACACACACACTCACACAGATACACATTTGTATATAAGAATGGAATTCCAGATCTCTAAATCCTAAATTTATATATGAATACCACAAGTTTGACCACAGAAAAACAATTTGTAATCAAACTAAAACTCATTTGCTTTTATCCTAACTTTGCAAAACTAGCAGTGGGATATTTATAAATATATATTCGAAAAAAATATGTCAATAAGAACCTCCTAAGTCTCTTGCACAGCTTCAGTGACACAAGGGATGAGTGCTATTTTTTTAAAAAAAGCTGTTTTTGAGTAGAAAGATGGCTTAATAGTTAAGACTCAAGAAATGGCTCAGGGACTGAAAGTCTGTCTCACAAGCAGAAAGTCCTGAATTCAGATACCAGGTCCTATAGTAAAAACACCAGGCAGAATGCTTGGGATCTGCATTTCCGGCCCTGGTGGGCAGAGCCTGGGAAATCCCAAAGGGAGGCAAAAAGGAGGTAGAAGCAATGCAAGATGATTCAAGAAGTCATTCTTGGTCCTTCACGGAGACACATAGTGCCCTCTGATACACACACACACACACACACACACACACACACACACACACACAGGTATGCCCTCTGATACACACACACACACACATATGCCCTCTGACATACACACGCATACACACATATGCTTTCTGATATTCACACATGCACACACATATACGTATGCATACAGAAAGAAAAGGAAAGAGAGAGAAAGAAAAAAAGAAAGAGAAAGAAAAGGAAAGAAAGAAAGAAGAAAGAAACAAAGAAACAAAGAAACAAAGAAACAAAGAAACAAAAGAAAAGAAAGAAACAAAGAAAGAAACAAAGAAACAAAGAAACAAACAAAGAAACAAAGAAACAAAGAAACAAAGAAAGAAGCTGTTTCCCCCTCAGTCCAAGTGGGATATGCTACCATTTAATTTACAAATTAAGTAGAACATTGTGAGGGGTTTGGCAAGCTCTACTTCCTGTTTCCTTGGTACACTCAAGTCTCAGTCTCCACCCTTAAGTTAATGAACTGGTACAGTTGCCCTCTCTTCTCCCTATCTCTTCCCACCAACACTGAATTCGATCATCTTGGAAGAGAGCAGAAGACACAGGAGTGTTCTACCTTTCCCTCCCAAAAGTCTCCTCTCAGCCCCACTCCTTTACTTTCTCTCTCAGATGACATGGTATAGGAGACAGGAGTTGTGAGGCTTCCACTGCGTGAGCCCCACGGTCTCTGAAATTTTCTCTTCTCTTCCTTATGCTTTTTCCCCCCTCAGCATCTAAAATTTAAATATGTTTCTTACATTTACGAAGTTTGGCCATTTCTCTGAGGACTCTGACTTCTAACTTCTTGGACATGTGACTGTTTTCCTGAAGCCACCTGGATTCCAAGCTATTTGGATTCCCAGAGTCTCTGATCCTAGAGTTTTCTGTTTTTAAATAAACATAAATATATTTAATTCTTTTCCGGTTTAATTATTCATTTTAGTTCACAGAGAAAACAAACCCATACTCCTAAACTCTTATCGATATAAGATCACAATCAACTAATGGAGTAGAAAAATCCTAGCAGAATACTGCAATGAAAGTTATATGCATGCAATCCCTGCTATGTCCGTGGGGGAAAGAATGGGATACAACCCTAACCATGTGGAGTGCCAAGTGGAAGTTCATCAATAAAGAGAGACTGACATGAGGGAGAGAATAAAGAAAGAGGAGCTTATTTATAATAGAGAGATTGGCGGCAAAGGAAGCCATAGTCTTTCCTCAACGTGGAAGAGTATTAGAACAGAAGAGATAGTTTATGATTAGAGAAAACAAGGAAAGAGCCACCATAACTACAAGGCAGGAAGAGGAAAAAAAGAGGTGCTGGGAGAGAGACTCACAGCTTGGAGAGCTAGAGAAGGGAGGGGCTGTGGATGGGTCACATTTTGTTTTATAGTTTCAACTGCTGAGTTGCCCGGGAGTTAATAGGGAAGTGTGGCAGTAAGTCAAAATGGAAGGCAGGTGTAGTCTTTACAAAATGGCAACTGTGACTAAGATTGTTATTTCCTTTAAAAATCATTTAGTATTCTTTCACTTTTTCACCTAATGAAATACGTGAGGCTTCTCTTTGGTAAGTACAAAATGCCTAAATAAGCCCTACGTTTATTATGGCAAAAAGAATTTCACAAGATTGCTGAGTTAAACTTTGTAATATTTTCTTTCCCTGCTTTTAATGCTTTTCAGTGATGTCCATCAATGCCAATATGTTAGCTAACAATGTGTCTAAAATTCAGACACTGTCTCATCATCCCTCACTTAAAAATCACTTAATGGCTCCCTGATGTTTCCAGAACACAGCATAAACAGCTCATACTGACGCAGAAGACATTGATAGATTGGCTTGCTGCTACTTCTAAAATTCTCTCGTTCCTTGCTCTTTCCTACAGACTTTCAGCCCAAACAAACACCATATACTTCCTGAACTCTCTTCCTTTATTTTGCAGTGCTGTGGCTCCAAACCAGAAAAGTAATCTTCCCTGATATCACTGCTGAATATTATTTATAAATTATAATTGTACCCTTCCCGAGGAAGCAGTCTCTGCTCCTCTCTACCCAGTTGGGTCCAAGTTCCCCATTCCTTTGCCTCCAATACTCCAGAGATTATTTTCCTAATGGACTCCAGACTAGTCTTGCATTGATTCCAAGTCTGGTTCTGTGATTTATTCATTATTATTCATCACAATAATGTGGGTCTGAAATAAAGAATCAATGAATATGAAATGAGTAAATTGCCTAATGTTTTCAGGTCAATTACTTAAAGCGATAGATTTGTGAAGTTGTGTTGAGCTGTTACAGTGAATTAGCTAAAAATTACAATTTTCAAGCAAGAAATGAAAGAATGTTAAAGTTTGCAAAGACCATTACTTCATTATTTTGATCACCTTTGCCAAAGGTCAATTAAGCATAAAAACACAATAAATTTTTACCTGTTTTTCTAGGGTGTCTTGTAAATTAGAAGTTAATTCCTTTAAGCACAGACACCTATCACATACTTATGCTCTTTTTCATACAGCTTCTTTTTGTCATGATTTTAGATCACCTGTTTTTCTCCTTATCATTTGCATATGTTTAGCTCTTCTGTATTGGAAATAATTATTGATCTTTTCAAACCTTCTGCAGTAATCTAGGAGAGAGAAGATCTGTGATTCCCTAAGATATGGAAAGATGCTCTAGGGATAGAGGGGGACACTGGGAGAAAGGGAGGAAGGGAAAGGAAGGGGAAAAGGGAGGAGGGAGCAAAGGGATCCAGGGAAGGGTGGAAGGAGGGAGGGGAAATGGGGTACCTATCAAGTTTTTATGAGTGGAAAAAATAAATATTAAAAAAGTATGAAATAAAATAGAACTGCATAATTAACTCAGTGAAATGCCTTTGGTTCATGCATGAAGACAAAGATTAATCTCTAGTACCCATGTGAAAACCTGGTGCGACAGCAAGTGTCTTTTATCTCTAGTATTTGGGGATAGAGAACAGCAAATTTACAGAGATCACCTGACCAATAGCCAAATCAAATAGATGAGCTCCAAATTTGATGAGCAAATCTGTCTCAAAGAATAGGGTGGACAAGCAAATGGGACTCTGGCCTTCCAACTCACACATATGAAAACACAATCACATACACATTTGTACCCAATCACATGAACACACACACACACACACACACACACATAACTATACACATCTGCATGCATACTTAAGCACACACAAAATAAGTTTTAAAGTCTTAAATAAATTTTGTTTAATGAAACTAGATAAAGGACAAAAATAGAGATTATTCCAAGTAATAAAAAGGACAATAAGAATATTACATCTTACAATTGTCTTCTAATTTATCATTTAGTGATACCAGCATCTAGCTGGATGGAATCACAGTTCTTGCATTCTTATTACTTGCTATTTTAAAGGCCAAATATTATTTGTTTTATGTAAGTTAATTCTAATACTAGAACAGTAGAAATAGCAAAACAAAACTTTTACCAGATACTTGGCTAAAACAGGTCATGAAGAAATCAATTTGGAATTATCTGGAAGCTTCCTCCCTATATATTACTACAAGGTTACATGTAGGCTGCTGAATTAATAATAATAATAAAAGCCTTTGGTAATCTTACCCAGCCATGAATACTGTGAATTCAATAAGAATCAGCTTGGCAGATATGACTAGTGATTCTGCGCAAGTGGCTAAATACCCTTTGGAGAAGAACCCACAACATTCCTTGTGAAGAACTCACCACTAATGTTTTTCTAAGCACACATGGCAGCAAACAAGTCACCTTTTTAAGTTCTTACTTTTCCTGTTTAAATTACTTAAAATCACTATGGCTTTTGTATTGTTTAATCCTCATGTTAAATTACTTAATCTCCTCTCCCCACAAGCTTCTCTTCCCCACAAGCTTCTCTTCTACTCAAACACCCCTTCTTGTTTTCATATCCTGTTATATTCAAGATAAATTGCCTATTTTTGCCTGGGCCTGGGTGCCTACTGTAGCAGAGGCAGTATTCCAGACAGAGTATCAATGCTGCATGAGGTACCCTTGCTCTGGCATACTTTGGCCATCTGTGAAGAAAACTACTGAGTACTTATCTTTCAGTCCATAGCTTAGTGCAGCTCTCAATCTTCATTCAAGAAGCTTGTTTGTAGCGATATATTATATATACAATCATATCTGGTCAAGAGTGACTATGGAATGCTTGATCCTAGGCAAGACACCTAAATATCATCACCTCTAAGGCTCAGGGTACATCAAGAAAGAGGAATAAAAAGAATATAAGAGCAAGATGGCATGAAGTGTCATCAAATGCAGTTTTATGAATATGTCAGGACCATTGTGATCCTGAAAGCACTACAGTTGTGCTTATCTACACAAGACATACAACAAGATTGGATTCATCCTTACATCATAGATGAAGGTAAAGCTCATCTGGCTCACCCATCTCTGTGTGAATGTTGATGGCTAGTGTTGACTGGAGGAAGGGTACCCATTTGCTTCAGTGGCATTTTCTCTGATACATCACCTGTGCTCCAGCAAATGCCCAGGCCCATGCTAATGTAGCAAATGTTCGTACACTCAGAGGTCATATTCATACACAGAGACAAACACATAAAGGTAGGAGGGAAGAAGATGATTTTCAGTGGTGGAAGGGGAGATGAACTAGGCAATATGTGGTGAAAATGGCTAACATTTATTATGTGTATATATGAAACTGTCAACGAATTAAAAAATTAAGATTTTTTTAAAGAACGTAATGATATTTTGTTTAAATGTTATAATTCCGATCATCTAAATTTAGATACCATCAATAAATACTTTCATTTAATGATAATCCTGATGGACACCATTCTACTTTGTACAGAATTCTAGGAAAGGGACTAGACATCTCTCAAGGTCTTGGTTTGTCAGAGCATATCAAGAGTTTTTTACCGAAACATTGGGATTACAGAGAACATAAATGTAGAGCAAAGATTCAGAAGAGTTTCTCTCTTTCCTGTCATCAGAAAGTTATCAGCTCTTCACTTCCCCATGCCTGCCATGATATACTAGATGTGGCACTTCTAGCCCTGTACAGACCCCATAGGCTTAATGAAATCTGTGAAATGTGCCATCCCCTTTGGCACCCAAATGATGATGAAATCACTGCTTTTGCTACTGGGAAAGTTGCATATACCCCTGAATAGGTTTTTTAGACAATTCAGCAGAAGCTCAGTGAGAAAGCTCTCTGAGAAGGCATAACGTTGATGTCAAATCATAACAAGATCTTAGAATGTAAGACCTTTGAATGGGTGTTGTAGCTTCTGCATTCTACTATTCATCAAAGTCATTAGAAATAAAATGGGATTGGGGTGAGTATTAATATTACACCAAATGGATAATCTGGTTATTGCAGTTTGTCTGCATGTTGCTAATAAATTCATAGCCAAAGAGCTTAGTGGAGCAAGTTTATTCTTTCTTATAATTCCTGGTTACAGTTATTAGATTAGTTCTGCAAGAGAATCTATACCAACATCAAGGATCCAGGGAACTGATTCCACCATATCCACAGAACTGCAGGGAGTAGAACAAACCTCATTTGACAGACAGCAAGTCTGCCAAAGTATGCTGAAAATGTGAACTTACCAAACAAATATCTCACATCTTATCCACTTGCCTAGGAAATGGTCCCACCCACTATGAGCTGGGTCATCCCATATCAATCAGTTTCCTGCAAGTTTTCTCAAGAGCTTACCTTAATTACTAACTCTTCATAAATATGCCCAGAGCTCAGTCTTCAACTGTCAAGTTGACACATATGCATCTAACTCTCATACTGGTCATTTTGGTTTGTTGTGAGTATACCATATACCTACAGTAGTATCTATTTGTGAGTCTTAGTTCTTAATTGCCACCTATAGACTATTAGCTTTCCTGATTTCTGATAACCTTCGATTTTTAGATCCTATAGTCTCAGAATACACTAACATTACCTTCCTTATTGTTGATGTTTCAAGCTGATTTCCTTAAATATTGTAACTCCTATAACACCAATTCAGTGGTTTCAGTCAAAAGCGAAAGTGGTTAATACACACAGAAAAATATTGACTTTTCCTTGCAGATTGATCCTTGAAAGAATCTTTGTTATCAATTTTAAAACTCGTGGATGTGTTTGTGAAGTACATTGGCCCCTGTCTATGTATATCAGATTTTATGAGCCATCACTGTAGGGCATGAGGCAGAAATATTCATCTTTCCAAAAATTCTTAAACTCCTTCCTTGTCATATAATTCTCCTTGAGCTCTGTCTGTCTGTCTGTCTGTCTATCTATCTATCTATCCATCCATCTATCATCTATTACCTATCATCTATCTATCATCATCCATCTATCTATTATCAATCTATCTATAGCTTCATTTTCCATGAAAACAAACCACTGTTGTTTATGAGCAATGCTTAAGAATGTGGAATAGATTCTTTTATATTGTAAAAATTTAGGCAATTATTAATGTATAAATGAATAGCTCAATTATATCAATTTATTAATTTACCTATATAAGATCTGTCTGTTATATGAGGGGTTTAAACATTTTATTGAATAAATGAGTCATATAGAATAGACATTCCTAAACTAAATTCTTAAAACTCTATTTGTTCTAGCCACTAAAGGTAAATGAAAATTTAACTTTGTAAAGTCAATGTTATATAAGCTACAAAAATTCTATTCTTTTTATTACTTACAGGCTTTGAAAATGTTCTCTTTCAGATTTTTCCTCATTGTGTCCACATATTAATTGAAAATCACTTTAATTAAGGTAAAATTATCATTTTTAATATTTATATTATCTAAGATAACTAATTTAGTGTTATCTTATATTGGTCAATTAAAATAACTGTAGGTTACATTAATGTTTTATTAGGCTCAGATTATCTTCAAATTGATCATGCTCTCTTCAACTTCTGTTAAAGAAGAAAATTATATAACTTTAAAATATTAAAGATTCAGTTCAATGATGCCATTGAGCAATAGCAGTTCCCAAGTTATTAATTACATCAGCTAAATCCACTGTGACAATCTATTAATAGGAAATGAAAAAAATTGAATTAGTCAAAACTATTCAAACTAATTATCTAATTATAAAGAGAGCCAAATTACATAAGCATGTGCTAGGAGAGCCTGTAGAGATGCTTTATGACCATTTAACTTTGCTTAGATTACTTAGAGCAATGTTGTTTTCATCATTGTATTGAACTTACTAGGGATACACAAAATATTTAGGACATGAAAAATTATACAAATGTAATTAACATGGAGCTGAAACTGCACAATATATAGTCCTATAAACATATCAAACAAATGCCATCAAGAACTAATCATAAAGCAACTGAGGATGGATTAATTTTACAATGGATTTTTCTAAGTAAATGTATTTATCACTAAACAAAGTGTGAAGTAATTCATAAAAATGAAATAGATGTTTTTGTCTACTCACTTTGTGTACTTCCTTTAATTATCATTGCTCGCCAACCACATGTCAAGTATTCTGATGTGCTTGGCAGAATAATAAGAAAACAGGGAATTTGATCACGATGTAAAAGACAGGAAATCATCACTAAAGCAGTGAAAGTAGAAGGGATACAGAGGTAGGAATTAACTTGCCTAGGAATACCCATATAGATTTCTTTAGGTGGAAAAAGTGTGATATATTTCAAGAAACTGTGTTTTTAAAATGGCTGACAATTAATATGTCAAAAGAAGAAAGAATGTAAAGAATTTAGTTGTAATAGCTATTGTCTGGTAACTTGGGATGGGTGGTGATGGGGAAATGGTGAAGGGAAATGGGAAACAATTGTGTATGTGTGTGCATGATATCTATGTGTATATATGTGTGTATGTTTGTATATGAATAGGGTGGATAGTGTGTGTGTGTGTGTGTGTGTGTGTGTGTGTGTATGAAGATGGCTGAATATTACATGCCCTAAGAATAGTAACATAAACTTCTTTCTGTTCCTATGATGTCTGTTTTGTAGGCAGGGTTACATGTGAATCCAACAAATCTCAGTGGTTTTCAGAATGAGGTGCTAAATATAGAACTATTGCCAGACTATTTTATGACTGACAAAGTCTAAAATCTCAGTGAAGGTTTACTAACCAGTATCCTGGGCAGTTCAGCTCCACACAACACAAGGAACCATGTTCTTTGTGGTTCTTTTATTTATAATATCTTCATTCTTGCCTACTCAAAGGATTATCACTTATCTGACAGGATTGCATGAAATGTTTTCTAAGCTAGGCTAGAATTGAGTGCACAATTTTGCCATTACTTTAGTAACTATATACATACATAATTAATGAACTAATACAAATATATATAATATATATTAACAACAGAGCCACACACACACAAACAAATATGTGTTACCTGGCTGTTGCTTATGGTACAGGAAAGAAAAATAAAGACATGGACCTTGTGATCTGCAGAGCATGGTTTTGCTCTGTGGTTACTCAGTCTCACAGCCTCCATGCATTATGAGCAGGAGGCACAGATAAGTGTGGGTGTGTTAGCAGTTGCTCTGATTGACAAATGGCTCCACATTCCTAAGGACACATATGAAAATTATTCTTTGTTAAAAATGGCCATTTTCTAAATTCATACACAGTGAGAAAATTTTAGTCTGCGTGTGGCAGACCCTTCCAAAAGCCTGTTTTCCAGCATGTTCCTTTATTTGTTTCCATGTAAACATTCTTTACCACCTACCTCCTGTGAAGCCTGTATCCATGGATACATCAGCAACTTACTTTACACATTCTGGTCATATGAACATTCGCAGTCTTTTTAATTCTTAAAATCAACATTCTTTCTCTCATTGTCATGCCTTTTGAAAATGTTAGTTGTTTTGCAGAATGCTATAAGGAAACTTTTCTTAGGGTATCTATTTCCGAGACCAGGAGATGCTATTTGTAGTCTTGCCAAAGAACATAAAACCTACAGCCACAATATAAAAGGCACTGGGAAAAATTTGTCCACTAACAAGCAATAACTTAACCTCGATGCTTCCAAATCATACCTAATGCTAAATTCAAATTGCTCTTGTAGTGGCAAGAAGCCAAAACAACCTAGTCCTTCTCTTTTTTAGCACCATAATAAACTAATGTAACTGAGTTCCCATATATCTTACATAAATATGGGAGATTAATGGTTTTCACAATCATTTTAAATTTTGGCATACTTTCAGAAGTCTGAAATATCTGTTTACCAGCATGTCCTACTGGTAAAGGAAAATTTATTCATAGTTTTGTTATTGTAAAGCTCACATTCCCCCCAATGTTTGAAGCCTTCTGTGACACCCCAAAAAACTGTGGGGTATGACTGCTTTCACTTAAGTTTCGAAGGATGAAAAATGTGTGTCTACTGTGTCACTGTTCAAAGCATCCATAAGGGTAGTGTTGTCCCCAAGATCTCAGAGTGGTAGAGATTCAACAATGCAATTTTCAGAGCCAGAGATCAGTGTCATGGACTACACTTAGCAGAAATACATTGTTGGGATCAAGACCTCTGAGATGATGACTTCTGCCACAGTGATTCTAGAACCAGAGAATCCAGTCTTATATGAGTATTAAACCTTAAAATATTTGATTCTTGTAGCCTGTCGTTTGCTTCTTTCCCTTTCTTCTTTCCAGTTAGAAATGCCTGTCCTTGTCTATTCTTTGTATTTTGGAAAGATATAATTTTATTACTTTATGGATTCATTACTAAAGCACAGTTTTACTGGAAAACAATTTCACTCAGATCCTAGTTATTCATTTTGAGAGAGAAAGTAGGAGAGAGAGTGAGAGAAAGAGACATTCATGACACATGGGTGACGTTCAAAGGGCAGCTTTTAGGATTCATTTCTTTCCTCCCACTATGTGGGCTCAAACTCAGGTCACCGGGTTTGTGAGTAAGCATCTAACCCACTGAGCTATATCACCAGCCTGGTATTTTAGATTTCAGAATTTATATTTCAAAGCACTACAACTTAGAAACTAATGGGAAGAAAAATTGGATTGTTTTATTCAAGAAGAGAATGTATTTGGAAAGAGATTTATTTTGCTATATAACATTCTTGGATCCTAAAATCCACATGTTTAAAATTAATGTTAATCCTAATCATGTTAATAATACAAACAAGTAAAGCCTTGCAATAATTAGGCAATGAGAGCATATATACAGTCTCTTAACTGACTTCAGTGCCTTTATGAAAGAAGCTCAGTACACTTTTTCCACCAATGAGAAGATGGCCATTTGTAAACCAACACACTAATCATCAACGCACTGAATTTGCTAGTTCATAACTTTGGACTTCCCAGTCTCCAAAATTGTAAAAGGAAAATACTATGGTGTTAACTAACTTCAGTGTGTATAATAGGTTGTTGTAATATTCAAATGTATAAACACACTGTCTTTAATATCTTTCTGATATTTTAAACAGTTAGTCTGATTTTAAAGCAGATTGATCCTAGAATAAAGGTTGTGACTGTTTCTGGTGTTTTTTGCTTTTAATGTATGCATTCCTTTGATTACACCTGTAATACTACTATACTCAGTAGAATGAAGTAAAGGAAAAGTGGATTTTTTGCATAGGCACACTAAAGTTTTGAATAAGTTGACTTTAAATTAATCCAAAAGAATTACTTTGACTAAATGACTCTGACTAAAATTAGGTGAAGAATTTCAAAAGAAAAACAAAACCCTTAAGACTCAGCGTGTGAATCTGAGAGACTGAGTCCAGCCAGTCACCAGGTGATCTGAAATCATATGTTAAAACATAGATGCTTTAATTCTCTCTCTCTTTCTCTCCCTTCCTCTCTCCCTCCCTCCTTGCTTCCTTCCTTCCCTTCCTTTCTTACTCCCTCCCTTCCTTCCTCTTTCTTCCTTCAATAAATCAGGTCTGCCAATCCCCCAATATCAAATTTCATTTCCTGGCACAGTGAGTAAATAATATATGTTGTGACCTCACTAAAAATTCAGTTCTCTCCCTCACATTTATAGCTATGAACCTAGACTCCTCTGACACCTTGACCAAGGGCAAACTTGATTGTAAATGTACTTTATCTAGTGCCTTCTTAACTTGTGACTCCTGTAGCATATGTGGTACAAAGAGTGTCTCCCCAACTCTAAAAACTCTGCAAAGTCATAAACTCACTTTGTTCTCCAGAACTGAAGACTTTTTGCCTTCATAATCCCCAGCATGATTCACATGGTGGATGTCTCTCCTAATCAAGCTGCTTCAGGAATTGAAGGGCAATCTCTCTCTCTCTCTCTCTCTCTCTCTCTCTCCTCTCTCTCTCTCTCTCTCTCTCTCTCTCTCTCTCTCTCTCTCTCTCTCTCTCTCTCTCTCTCTCTCTCTCTCTCTCTCTCTCTCTCCCCCCCCCACAGTCTCATTATGACTGCTTATGTCTATGACATTATATCTCCTATTTTTCTCCAACTTCATGACTGATTATGACCACAAGCCTGTAACTAATTTATAAAGCTTTCTTAAAAGTCAATTTCATGGGGCTGGACAGGTGGCTCAGGGTTAAGCCACTGCCTGGCAGGCGGAAGGTCCTGAGTTCGGATCCTAGACCCCACGTATAGACGACAGGCGGAAGCGGGGGCGGCCTGCGTTTCTGGTCCTGGTAGGGCGGAGCCTGTGAATCCCTGGGCAGAGTAAACAAGGAGGAGGTTGAGGAGTCCATGGTGGTTCCCGAATTTGTCTGTGGTTCTACGCACACACACACACACACACACACACGCACGCACGCACACATGCACAATTGAATAAATAATAAATAATAATAATTTTTTTAAAAAAGTCAATTTCATGTCTGTCCCTTTCTCTGAACCATGGTTAATATCTAACAATCAAAACTCCAAAAGAGAAATAAAGAGGGCTGATATATTGACCATATACTTTTGCAACTTTAAACAGAAGAATGGCAGTTGCACTCAGATTTCTAATCAAAGAAAACTGTGAGACAATATGTGGTGTTTTTAGTTGCTAATTGGGTAATAATTTCCTTGTTAGCACTATGAAAGCAATAAAGAAACTTTGCATATGCTCTCTTGGTACAACGGTAACTAGGATGCTATAGCCGGTGTGTTATAACTACTGCTCACTTATGTATTCTGTTATATTCTGAGCAAAAGTCAAAACTTAAGATGTATTGGCTTACTTTTAGAAGTAGCAAATTTATGATAGTAAATTTTGTCTCTTTGCAAATGACGTGAAGGGCAAAGCAGAGAAACAGAAAAAGTACATTTTTGATAAAAATACTTGAAGAATAATCAGCTAAGTTACATCTTATTTTTAGATTTGAGTTATCAACAACATTCTTTATGATTTAAAGTCAAAATGACCCCAAATCCTATTGCTGTAACTCACAATCCTAACTGATATCCCTTTTAAAACTTTATTTGCAAGACATTTCTAGAATTTGATACGAAGCTAATATTTGATTATTCAACTATTTATTTATAAAATGTCAAAAAGCATAAATGAAAATGTTGACATTTTGTTAATATATCCTGATATGATCTTAGAAACAGAAAATCACTCTTCATAACTTTGATATTGATTTCTACAGATAGAAACAAAAATCATATATTTTAAAATGATTTAAAGATTTTTTGTAAATATATATATATACATATATATGTATCTCAAAATACTTATGGAAAATTTAGTCTACATATGGTTGACATTCATTCAAACTGAGAGTTACTAAAACTTTAGAATTTCCATAACAAAATCATACCTATACTACAAGATGCAAATATAGTTTAAATAAATTATTTTTTCTATGAAATATTGCATTAGTCTTTGATCTAAACTGAAACTGTGTTATAATACTAAAACTAGTGGTAAATTCATTTGATTCAACACATTTTTGAAGACCAAGAAGAGTTAAGATTATAAAATCTCACCCAATTATTAGATTAAACACTTTTGTCTAATTTAGTTTAGAAACCACAGTATTTTTATTTGTAATTGGGCTAATTGAGCTGAAGACTATGCCTCCAAAACAGAAGGATATGAGTTCTGATTTTGAATCTCATATAAAAAATGCCAGGCAGAAGCAAAAAATAGGAAGAAAGCCAGGATGATTTGCAAAGTAACCCTTGACCCTCTACAGAGACACACAGTTCCCTTTTTACACACACACACAGGAACAAAAAATTTTAAAAAGAATTGAGTTAATCGATATAATATTTTGATAGGCATTAGCATTAGCAAGATTTCTTGACCAATAAATAAATCTTAATCGTGCTGCACTATTGACTTTCCCAAAAGAACACATACTATAAACCTTCTCCTATTTGTACCATACTATTTTTCTATTTTTTTGATTTTCTCTAATATAAAAATTTGTTGAAAAGTTATTCTCACAACTCTACCTAACACAAAACTAATGAATTTTTATTTCCAGCCTTACTTGACTTCTGAACTGTTCTCCAAAAGCTTCCCATGCAATGCTTGTTTAATGGTCTCCTCTGTTCTCTGCTTCATGTGTGCATGTGAGTGTCTAATGATATTATGCATTTAGTTATATATGTATAATGGAGAGAATGTTTGTATTCCTTCAAAATTCATAAGTTGGGAATATGTGATTTCATTGAGGTGAGATTTGGGAGCTGATGAGAATTCCAAGAGAAAAATAAGGTGTGATCCTCAAAAACAGGAATGGGATTAGTGTGCTCACGGGAGTCCTGAGGCAGCTTGTGTGTATTTAGTGACAGCACCAAGAGAAGACACTGTATGTAAATGAGAATCTATCAGTTGTTGAAACTTCCCCAGACCTATTGACACATGGAACTTGGATTTTTCAGCCTCATGTCTTATGCCATTTAACTTATGGTATTCTGTTTAAGCACCCTAAAAGTAGCAAACATTTATCATGAACACCAATAACTCCTACTATATATAGAAGCTTCATAATAGTGTGCCTCTTACTTATTTTCAGTATACCAGTTTCCTAATTCTGAGCATAGTAGCTGAACATTACAAGATACTCAATGAATGACTGTTGAATGAATTAATAAGTAAAATTGTTAAAATGAGTAAAAACTCATTAATGAAAAGGAGAAACAGAGTGTCTCATGAAGCAAATACATCATCTGAGAGGTGCAAAGACTACAGAGAGGGCTGTGGACCACAGGAGTTGTTTCAACAAAATGACAAATCAAGAGGCGTAACACTGTTTTCAAGAAGAGTATTAGCTGTAGCATCAGCTATCTTCAAAACTACCAAGCATACTTCATGCAGTTTACAGACAGAACTTCTTTAGAAGTAGGCTGACATATAAATGGAAACATGAAAATGTCTTTCTATATAAGAAGTGGAGTAGGAGCTCCTGAGATTGAGAAACAATTTGCAAGCCATTCAGCCTTTCAAGCAGCCAGTGACTCAAACATAGGTTTCATCATTGTGATAGCTGGACATAATCAAAGTTCATCGAATAAAATATAAGTAAACAAGTCAAAAACTAACCAAAAACTAACACCAGTCACAAAGCAGACACTATGACTAAAAGAGTGTTAGAAGTATTTCCATAGCAACATTAGAATAATTATCACTATAATAAGTAGTAGGATTGTGCTAAATTCAAGCATTGTTTTTCTCAGACCCACAGGACAGCAGTGCCCACCCACACAACAGAGTTAGCAGTCTGAACAACAGTGAGCATGAAATATATTTTGTATAATAACTATAGAAAGAGAAAAATGGATAGTTTTCAGTGTCAATAATGTGAGATGGCACTTTTGAGTTATGTTTCTAAAATTAACACACAGAAGCTTCAGTTCCAATTTTAGAAGAAAAACAGCCCAAACTCAAATATCTTAATTTCTAGATCACTAATGGAAACTATTTTCTTCTAACACTGACAAAACCCATCTGGAATAAAAAACACAAACAAAATGAGATTCATCTTTCAACTACCCCACTAAACAAAGAAATACTACCAAGGTAAATATGTTTCTATGCTAAATGGAGATTTAATCCACATAATATGAAACAGAAGAAATACAAATTCCTTTGGCAAACAAGATATTCCTAAGACTACCAATATTTCACTTGCCTTTTCAGCACCAAGTGATGAAGTAATACCTTATTGCTTTGAATTTGTAAAATTATTACTTCTTGTTTTAACTTGTTTAATTTTAGAATTATGAATAATACATTAAAAAACAACATAAACAATAAAAGAGCCTGGAGTGAGGAAAAAGAAACAAGAAAAGAAAATCTTATCAAGCTAGAGTCCAATCTGATACCCTTCCAATTGAGAAGTACTTTCCTTCTGTAGAAAATACAAGATTTATATTCATTACAATAAATGAAAGAGACAGGGATATGTATTGTTTTAGGTAGTATGAGTACACTGCTGAACAAGATTGGTCCTTCCTCCATCAGTCAGTGGTATGATCTTACAAATATACTGGAGAACATTGGGCAACTTCAGCCTCCCAGGTCAAGTCCAACAGATCACTAGTTTTTTACTTGTAATCTTAAAAGATTGAAAAGTAACAAAAATAATGTTTCTTCACTGGTAAAATGTATGTGAAATCTTAATTTCAATGACTTTTAATATAGGTTTACTGAAACAAAATAAACTGACCATTCCTTCAAGCTTCCTTTGGGACTCATTGGAGACAGATACTCAGACATGAATGAATACAACTTGAGCATACTAAATATTTGGTGCTTCAGGATGGTAAGGAAATGAAGAAGAAGTGGGGAGTGGGTGGAGAGATGGTCCAGTAGTTAAGATTCTGCCTGGAAAGCAGAAGGACCTGAGTTTGGATCCAGGATCCCACATAAAAATGGACATGGTAGTAGTGGAGCCTGGGGAATACCAAAGCAAAGGAAAAAAGGATTAGAAGCAGTTTAGGATGATTCTGCAAGTCACCATTAGACCTCTACAGCTATACACAGTGTCCTCAAATGTCTTAGAAATGATAAAGGAGGCAAAATTTGCCCCCTCAGAATTGAAATAGTATTAAGATACCTTATAAATTTAAATTTATAAAGTTGAAGCCAAAGGAGGGTTATCAGCATTTGTGACTAGAACCTGTGTACGTTGATGGGTGGAAGCTTAAATTTAAGAAAAACAATAGAGTTGTAGTTTTGAAAACATAGCCAAGTATGACAACTGTAAAGAAGAGAAAGATGACTCCAACTGGTCGGCATTTTCTCATCTGATCAGCAGAAGCCTGTAATTGATAAGCCTGCTCAGTCAACTTAAAGGGGAGCAGCTTTCCATAAACCCCAATAACAAGCACACAGAAAACTTAGGGAACGTGAGATTAAAAAAGAATTGTGAATTAAATTGAAAATTTTAATCTTACCATGTTTACATGCAATACTAAAATAGTTAAAAGAACACAGACAAAATGCAATGGATTCACAAACATTTGGGGGAATGAATAATAATTATAAATTCCTATTGATTGATCAGTTAAAACATTCAGGGAATTCAGTTTGAGTGAAAAATAACAAATAGGAAAGAACACAGGTGGTAAGGATGTGGAAGTAGAAATAATGAGAAAAAAACATTTAAGAGGAAAGAAAGATAAGGATGCTGGGGATAGATGGGTGGGTAGGAATAAGTAGCATTAAAAATGTATGATATATCCAACCAGAATACTTCTGTAAGTTTAACTAAAAATACAGCTTAAAATTGTGAACCGAGATCTACTACACACGGGTATACAGAGAGGGGGAGGAATAGGTAATAGAAAGTGCCCTGAGATGTTCCTACCAGAAGTTATAACACATTAAACAAAATTCTCAGCACCAGTTATGAGCTACTGGCCAGAGAGATCTCAAAGGTATCCCAAACAATATGGGTTTTGCCATTGCTCTTAGTGGTCTACCAAAACATGACAACAAGAATCTATTGCTGAAGCTGTCACACATTGATCACATGACATGGAGAAAGCAATCTGGAACTTATCAAAGAAATACATTTCATTCTTTGCTTGCCAGATTTCACAGCAACAGAAGATACTAGGCAAGCTTCTGAGGGAGACTCCAGCAGTCTCACCCAGTTGTCGATTCCATAAACCACAAGAATAACCACACTGTCAAGAGATGTCCATTGGTGCAATAGTGGCATGAATATTAAGACAATAACCAACTGCTTTCTGATTGGACTTAAGGCCATTTTTCAGCAGGGAACATGTGCTTGGAACTGTAAACCAGGCCTAAAACCAGTGAGTGGGGAGGTTATAGACCTTAAGTGGAAATAAATTTCTAGTATTTGTCTACAAGGATATGATATCAAACTGTCATTTAAACATCCATGGATAAAACAGCCCTTGGTCTTTGACTGAGAAACTGCATTTTCCAATAGAATCACCTTTGATAAAATTTCAGAATATAAGTGACTGTGAAATGTTCATCCCTAGAAAGGATATTTAAATCACCCCAACCCAAAACTCAGGGAACTTCATGGAAGTTCCCATGTGGTAAGAATATAAGAGCCAAAATGTGGAAAGGGTGCTGTTAGTATCTTATAAACATGACAGGACTATAGCACACATGAACTCACTATAGCCATGTCTATTTCTACAAGACCTATGCAAGATTTGGCCTTTTATCATTTTATTGAGGAAGCAGCAACATATAAAGAGGATCCACACGTCCCTGAGAGACTATATGTTGAGGGTTAATGTGGGAAGGGATCTACTTTTTTCAGGGATATAACCACTAATGGATTAGCCATGCTTCAGCATGCGCTAAGGAACATACTAATAAAGATCACCAAGATGAAGCTCAGTGAGTTACACACACTGAAAAACATGACAGCAGGAAAGAGAGGATGAGTAGATGAAGATCTTCAATGGAAGAAAGAGATGATGAGATTGGAGATAAGATACAAATATGGAACAATTTCATTGTATCCCTGTGTGAAACTGTCAAAGAATAAAAATAAATTTAAAAGCTCAAATTAATTAATTTAAAAATACAGAAATAAAACTACATATTATGTATTGTATTAAGCTTTAAGAAATGTTTGAATTCTTTTTGCATTGACTACTTTTATAGCACTCAAAGGCAAGCAACTTAAGGGAGAAGAGCAGATTTATTCTGCTTATGGTTCCAGAGTGGATATATAGTCTTTCACAGTGGAAATGACATGGCTAGCTGGAAGGAGCTGGAGGAGGCCTAAATCACTGCAGGCATCATGGGATTGAGAGCTGCTGCTATTAATTCAAGAGCAGACTCACTCACTCAAACGGGGTGGGACTAGCCAACCTCAAGGCCCACCCTCTATAACTGCCTTCTTCCAACAAGGCTCCAACTCCTAAAGGTGCCAAGACTTTATCTACCTAAAAATTCAAACACATGAGTCTGTGGGGGACAATTCATATTTCCAACCATGACACTGTCACATTTTTTAAATTGGTCCTTAGGAAAAACAAATGTGCCACAAAACAATTCAAATCTGTCTTCATGCATCACTTTTCTTTTTTCCTACAGATATCCTCCATTTTGACATTGTCAACCAGATCCTTGCAGGTTTTAGACACATATATGTGCTACACAAAAAATTGTAATGTAAATGTATGTTTAAATATTGTGTTTCTTTTCTTTCACCTAACAACAAGCCTCTGAAATTTGCTAGCATTGTTGCAAGTTGCTAAATCACCTTCTATTACAAAGGACAACCATCTATTTATGCTCTTGCAGAGAATGTTGAATTATTTCTACTTTCTTTTCTTCCTTTTACAGACAGTACATTGGCAAGAATTTTCTTTTTTTAATGAATGTTATTTAAATGAATTCAGCTGTGGGATAATTTGCATGGCACATTCAAATCTGACAGTTCTGTCCATGAGCTCCTCCTTAACACCTGTCCATATCAGCAAAAGATAAGTTGATATAAAATGAATTTTTCCATGAGATGTTCCCATGAGAAGATTTGTCCTCCATGGTGGGAAATCAAGTGATAACAAAAATCACAGTCTCCAACAGGAAATATGCCACAAAACAAATCAGTTTGTGTGGTTTTTCATGTGATGTTCATTTTCTACTGAAATTGGAAAAAGGCTTTATTTAATTTTGTTGGTGATAAAAGATTTGTGAACAAAATTTTTACTACTGACAACTGATTCTCTTTATGTTGTCATGATATCTTTCAAATGATTGATAAGAACACTAGTAACAGCTTCTTGAAATGTTGACATATTTGCAATCAGGCTGCTAAGTCAAAACAACTTTTATTCCCTTTAGACTGAACTTCCTGGATACACTAAGGAAAATTCTGAAGCCACTATACTCATTCAGTGCACATGAACAATGAAGTTGGTGATGGTGGCTGCTGGAAGCCCAGCTGGAATCTGTGGTTATGAGTTGTCAAGATTTTGGCAAGGCCTGAAAACTAGAATAATCACTGTAATGCTGGAATAGGATAAAAGTCATCAGCATGAATTTAAATGGGAACTTTAAGCACCTCAATTTTAGGATGTCTAGTTTTCAGACATTAAGGAAATATATTTCAGTTGTTTTAAGTTATTAAGTTTGTGATAATTTATTAGAGCAGAGACACAAAACAAACACAAAGGTAAGTGATGATGATAATTAGTCCACAGACAGCTAAAGAGACAGATGTACAGGAATTGAAATATTTGCATTTTCTGCAAGTGATCTAGAAGTAATTGGGCCTTAGTAGGCAAAAGAATTGAACCAAGATACATTAGATTCCTTTATAGCTTACTAAACTTAAGAATATATGGTAGACTAATAGCCCTTCCACCTAGCCCTTAGAATTCATCGATGCTTTTGCTACAAAAGGAATGTAGCTCAGATTATTTGTTCCTGTTGCAAGTGTTTAACTTTTCCATGTTTAGATTGTATTTTGATATCTAGAGTCCAAATCTGCTATCATATTGTCCTCTAACAAAGGAATAAAGATTCCAAGAAAAATAGGGCTGGGGAGATAGCTCAAGGGTTAAAATTCACCTCACAAGCAAAAGGATCCATCAGATCCCGAGGTCCCATTTAAAAATGCTGGGTGAATATGGCAGTGGACTGTAATTTCAGCCCTGGAAGGCAGAACCTGGGCAACCCCAAAGCAATGCAATAAGGAGATAGATCAATATATCACAGGGAGTGATTCCCTGTGTCATACTTGGGAATCCAGAAGCACAGGCATTTAAGTGCCTTCTGTAACATACACATACACACGCCATACACACAGCATATACACACATGTTTTCTTTTTGTGCATACATATACACACATAATAATGCAGGAGAGCCAAGAGCATCTTGTACTACCAGAAAGAAGTGCTAAAAGCAACAGCAATAGATGCAAAAATCTCATACACACACAAACACAATGATAGATACATGTCAAATATAAAATACCACAGAAGTCAACTAACAGAGCTACTAATGGCCAAAGTGGGAATTATTAAAACAACCAAATGAGCAAAATTATTTGTCACTATTAATGTAAAAGAAATACCCATAAGGCTGTACTGCTTTAAATGAATGACTAAGAAATAAACATATAATGTACAGATCTTCCAACATTAGAAAAACTAAAAACACTACATGCAGATACTCTTATTCAAAGAACTGGAACCAAATCCTCTAGTCTCTAATTAGCATGCATGATACAGGCTATACATTGTGATATTTACCTCAAGAATACAATGCAGATGGCTAGGGCAGACATTTTTGGAGAAACCTGAAAAGTACTTCCTTAGATAGGTTATCAATGAAGCAAGAACAGGGATATGAGACAATTATGAAAGAGAAGAAATTGTAATAGGGAACAGTAAACAAAGTTGGATCTTAGTAAGAGTTTGCTGGTGCTCGCTCATTTGTTTTAACAATGTGTTGCATTACTTCCTATTGGACAGTTGCAATGAGGCAACTGGTCATATAATTTACAAAACTGATGTACCATCTTGGCTTTTTTTTAAAATCTCAAAATATTCTAATGTAAAAACATACTATGAAAGATATTTTTTGTCCTTGAGTTGGTTTTTCAGGGAGTGAAAAACGAGGTGCAATATCCCTACAAAGTTGTTCTTTTCTTCAAATTAGGTCCCTGTAAGAATCTAATGAATTAATTATGGCTGCTTAGGTCTTGATATTAAAGGACACAGTAGTGACTATACACTGATCTTAAAACTACATTTAAATTAGAGTATTCTATTGGCTTTAAAATTATATGCTTCAGTGGATTATGTTTGCCCGAATTTAGCTTCAGGAAGTCAAAGGGCATTGCATTCAGTGTAAAGCACTGGATTCATTGTGTCAGGTAGGCAGGAAGACTGCTGGTCCAGAGAGTCTTTGATCTACTGATTGTGGTTTGATTCGCAGGTTGTGACTTCTTGGTTTCTAACCATGCCCTAAGCTGGCAGTGAGAATTGTGGCAGATGCTGGGGTGGCTGTGCTGGAAGGGAGGACAAATAACATGTTCCAGGACCTCAGTTGTGTTGGCAGAGAAATTGTTTGTCCATGACAAACTGCGTTTATCTTTTATGGAAATTGTGATTACATTATGGAACTACACTGATGTTAACCAGAAATCTAAACTTCGCAGATTTTATTTTTATTTTACTAACCAAATGCCATACTGTAAGTTATGAATTTTAAGTGATCTCAATCTAAAAGTCTATGTCTTAGCTTTGACTAACAAAGTCTACAGCCTTACTGAAGGGTAACCTTATTGTCTAATGTGTCATATATTCAAATGGATTAGTTTTCATTGATTTCTGCTTTAGGAAGCAGAAGAGCATTGCATTGGAAGGTTCTGGATATATTATTTATTGTTAGATGTTTAGAAAATTACACATTTTTATGCATTGAAGCCACACTAGAGAACAACAGTAAGAACAAGGAAAACTCGGAATTGGAGTACAGTGTGACATGATTCTGTTGGTTTCTTCATTATCTATGAAGAGTCCATGTGACGGTCACCTTAATTAGAAAAAGGTGAACAATATCTGTTCTCTAGCTTTATGAAGCATACCAAAAAACTAGAGAAAGGAAGGAAACTAGGAAATAGGAGAGAACCCCCATGTATTTTTGACATTAAACACTAGGAATTTAAATGATAAAACTGCTTCACTTTCAAAAGTGACAATTCAGCCTAGAAGAGAAAATGAAGGTTTCAGACAATGTACTAAGAGCTGTACCAGAGCGTTATGAAGCTGGTAATGAGCAAGGCCAGTTCAGATGCAGAGTTTGGGCTAATGGAAATGAAACCAAGATAACTGTGATGGCTAGCATATGTACATGTGCTTTCAGAACATTTTTCTAATTTCCCTTAACAAAACTTGTGAGAAATGCCTATAACATTAAATTAGACATATATTTCCATTAATTCAAATTGAAGTATGCATTTGCATAATGTCACTTTAAGTTACAGGATAAGTGATATAGCAGAAGATATAGGTGGAATAATTATTACATATTACTAAAAATCAAATTAAATCTGATTTAACCATAACAACCAAAAGATAACATCAATATTCATTATTTTAGCTATTTTCTTCATATGATTTATTATTACACAATATATCTTATAAATTTTAAAGCCTTTGAAATGATACACTACTATCATATTTTTCAAATACTAGCAGAAATTCTTTAGTAGAAATAATTAGTGGAATTTCTTCCAGAAACAAAATATCACTATGAAAATTTATGATAGAAGAGTAACTTAAAACTCAAATTAGTAAATCTATAAATTGATATAATAGAGATGTGTGACCAAAATATTTTTAACTGCAGGTGAAGAAGAAAATTATCTGAAATCCCAACTCATATATTCCAAGTTAATGAAAAGTAAGTTTTCAATACATTGCAAAGCTATGAATTTGGGGGCCATTTAAATCCACCATAGACCACAAAATGTAATAGTTAATAGAGAAATTTATTGACCTTTGCTTTCCATCAGGATAATTCAAAATTTTAAAAAAAGAGAGATGGAGATTATTTGGATTAGTTGTTTTTTTACTAGGAAAAGCTCCTGTTTAAATGTATTCCTTGTAACCTGGACCTGTGATTACTATGTTGTAAACAGCCAGCTCTTGCAACCATTTCTGAATACCCTATAATATGTATGATAGTCTCACAGTTTCTGATTATCATTTATCATTCAACATCATAAAATCTCTAATTATGCAAGTACTTTGATGGGATGATAACCTAAAAATACACACTGATACATGTAAGGTAGTGATTTTATCAAAATTAACAGAATAAATGAACACAGCTTTGCAGCTATCAAGTGAATAATACTTTGTAATAAGATTAATAGTTTGTTTTTATTGAGATACTAACATTTACACTAGCTCCTTGTTGAATTTAATTTTGAATCAGGTATAGAATATTTCTTATATTTTTCTGCCACATGAAAGGATACAAAATTCTGAACTGTTTTTTAAAACTAAATATGAAATAGAATGCTTGAATTTAAAATGAATGTAGATTGGCTAATGAGATTAGGTAGTTGTGACACACACCATGGTTTACAATAAAGACATTTCTGCAAACATTGATCAATGTTCAGCTATATTGTCTGGTTCAACTTATCTATTTTTTTTTAAATTTCTTTTTTTTTATTGTTATTATTTATTCAACTGTGTGCATGTGCATGTGTGTCTGTATGTGTGTGTGTGTGTGTGTGTGTGTGTGTAGAACCACGGACGAATTCGTGAACCACCATGGACGCCTCCACCTCCTCCTGCCCCGGGATTCACAGGCTCCGCCCTACCAGGACCAGAAGCGCAGGCCGCCCCCGCTTCCGCCCGGCGTCTATACGTGGGATCTGGGATCCGAACTCAGGACCTTCCGCCTGCAAGGCGGAGGCTTAACCCCTGAGCCACCTCTCCAGCCCCAACTTATCTATTAATGGGCTGTAGGACCTCTATGAATATCCAATCAATGACAATGACAATGAAGTATCTGAAGAAAAAATTAATATATCATATAAATATTGGGTACTAACCACAGTTGGAACTGCCATTCATATTCATGAAACATCTGGGAGAAGTTATAGTTTAAATACATCAGGACACTACATTTGTTTGGCTATTCACGATTATTTGTGAGCAAGAAAGTGGCAAACTAAATTTTGTTTCAAAAAAGTTCAGTATGTTTCGATTTATTTGTCATCAGTCTGACATATGTCTTTCTTGAAGTGTTCAAAGTATTTATTTTAATTGTTTTATAATGCATTTATCTATCTGTCTATCATCTATCTATCTATCATCTATCTGTCTATCTATCTATCTATCTACCTAGTGTGTGTGTGTGTGTGTGTGTGTGTGTATCAGAGGAAACTGTGTGACTGTGCAGGCCCAAGGGTGATTTCAGGAATCATCCTGAATTTTATTTCCTATTTGCATTGTTCTGAGATTCCAGAGCTGCAATACAGGCCACAGCCATTTCTACCTGGCATTTTTACCTTCTGCTTTTGAGGCTTAACTCCTTAACCATGTCTCTACCTCAAGTATTTCTTATATCTATAAAAATAATTCAAGTTTTCTTGAAAGCTCTCTTCTTTTCCTCTATTATAATATTGTAAGAAGGGGAGCTGGAGAGGTGGCTCAAGGGTTAAGCCTCTGCCTTGCAAGCAGAAGGTCCTGAGTTCGGATCCTAGACCCCACATATAGACATCGGGTGGAACCCAGGGCGGCCTGCATTTCTGGTCCTGGTAGGGTGGAGCCTGTGAATCCCATGTCAGAGTAAACAAGGAGGAGGTGGAGGCGTCCATGGTGGTTTGTGAATTCGCCTGGGGTTCTACACACACACATACACACACGCACACATGCACAATTGAATAAATAATAAAAAAATTTAAAAAAGAAGAGTAAAAGAATTTTTTTAAAAAAATTTAAAAGAATACAAAATAAAAAATTTTAAAAAGGAAGAATAAAATAAGAAATAATTTATATCTGCATGAACTCCAACGTGAACACACATACAAGTTCACAAATGCATTCACACACAGAGTAGCAGACTTTTTTGCATCAACAGAGGTTAAACAATTCAACTTTAGTGATACAAAGTATTTATATAATCTCAGTGTAACAATTGCTCTTAACTGTTGCTGTGAGAGATCATTCAAAGTCAAGCAACCTAAGGGAGAAAGGGATATTTATTCAGCTTACCTTTCCAGAGGAGAGAAACACTCTTTCACAGCAGAGGCAAAATGACTGGTGGCTGAAGCTGGAGGCAAGCCAAATCACTGCCCACGTTCTAAAGTGTTTCTTCCAAGTCTTCTGTTCTATGGTTCCTTTTATCTGGTTTGCTACTTTGAAGGTTAATTTAATTCCACACCAGAAAATGGGAGTTACTTTCCTTAATGATTTGCCCACTGGTAAGTCATGCACACTACAGCATGGACTCAAGTACTTGCCAGTACAGGCATCTAGGATGAAACCCCATGGGTCACACATGAAAAAAGAAAAACATGCAAGTGGGAAAGAGACTTGTTGGAAAGGACAATGTTATGCAGTAGAAAGGGGGTGAGATTAGACAATTAAGGGTGAAAACACATAAATTCACTGTATTCATACATGAAAGTTTCAAAGAATAAAAAATATTTAAAAAAACAGCAAAAAAATCAAATGGATTATTAGTAAAAGAAATGAACCAGTCTGGGAGATGAGTTAATACTTACTTACAAGCTTGGGAATTTTTATGTACATGTGTGTGCATGTGTGTGTGTTTAAAAGAATTCTACATAGTTAATAGAAATAAAATCTGTATCCTTTTTTAACTTTCCCACAGTTTACCATATAGAAAAATTTTCTTGCATCTCTAAAATCTGAAATGAGATAATATTGATTTATATGTATATAATTATACCATTTACATAAATGTCCTTCAAGCAAATAGTTTATTATATTATTATGACACTTCACTTGATGAATAATAAAATAGTCTTTATTGGAGTAGTAAAATATTCTACTTAAATATAGAGAACTTTGAAATTTATATAGACTTGCAACTTTCCAATTTTTAGTACAAAACCTATATAAATCTTATTGAGCCTATTAACATCATGTGCAATGAATATATGGAGAGAGAAAAAGAGATAGAGAGCCAGCTACTCACTGTAAATGAAGAATATGCCACCAAAGGTAATTTACTTTCCTTAACCAGTGTGTGTGTGTGTGTGTGTGTGTGTGTGTGTGTGTAACTGAAGAATTCCGAAATCAAGACTACAAGGTTATGTAACTATGGAGTCAGCCTTGTGGCAGGGCTGCCCTGTCTGAAATTTGTTATTATAGTAAGAAGAAAAACATTTTGAAATTTTGAATTATCACATTTTAATGACATTTATATTCAATGATATTTACATTCATATCACTATGAAATATGATTTTTTTCAAATTTATCTAACTTTTGTGATCTACAGGTGATAGCTCATGTCCTAGAGAAATTTATTCTGCTTTGGATCATATTAGTATTGCATAATACCAAATTGTTCTAAAAATTGAATTGAAAATATGAAAAGAATAAAATTTGAACCTCTAAGCTTAATGTACACATTTAGGTTATAGAATTGGATCTTAAATAGTACTTATAAAAAAATGGAGAATTGATGAGTCCTTGCTAATATGTCTACCTTTTTATCCCAAGATAAACACATTTTAAGTAATCTATAACTTGATATATGTTAACTGAGAGTAATTAGGAAAAATCATATAAACAAAGTAAAAATAAGTGAGTGGCGTCTTTACTATTTAGAAGAATGCCTTCCATGTGAGTAGAAGTAGAGCGATCTAGGGATATAGTAATGCTGGTAGCTTTGGACACATATTCCATCAACAGGAATCATAAAGCTGCAGAGCAATGCATAGGAAAGAATCCAGCACAGCAGAAGTTGTTAACAGTAACTCAAATTATTTGTAATATGTGTTATGATGTGAGCATAGCTTTCTTTTCACATCTCACAGTGCTGTTCACAATGCTGCTCATGGCATTTCTTAGGGATTATGTTATATTGTAAGATCTCTCTTGTTCCAGGAAAGCCATGAAGATTCTTTTTCATTTATGTTCTTGAATCACAATGCAGGGATATTTGGCTACAGAAATCCCTTTTCTTACATTCATTTCAGAGTTAATAGTCTTGAAAATTAAGAAAACTTTGAACCTTCTGAAAATGATATACATGGTATAAAACAGAAAAAAAATTGAAAAAAAACACGGAGAAATTACACACTTTGTTTTTCTGTAGGAGTTAAGAATTGCTTGAGGATATCCTAACTGACAAAAGCTTTAGATGATGGCAGTTAACATTTCAAAAGTAAGACCATGTTAAGTGCTTACAGCTGTTCATTAAAAGAGAACATAACTTTGCAGGTAGCAGGATGTGTGTCCAGGGACACATGATTTTAAGTGACAAGACTGTCAGAAGACAAACAAGAGAACACAAGACAGTAATTCTAAAGAGTTATGTTTCATAGATTCTTCAAAGGAAGAATATTACATTTTATTTTATTCCACCTGGAGAGAATGCTTTTTATTCTATAGCTAAGTTAATGTTTTCTTGTTCCATAATCAGAATTGTGATTTTGCCCTAAGGGTATTTTATAAGGCTATAAAGTAACAGTAAAGCAGAAGCTGCCACAAGAAGATGTAGTTTTGTTAGGGAACGTCCATTCTGGACTACAGAAATTGAATTGCTCCTATGTCAAGAATTTGAAGAATACATCAGAAGAAAAACTCTCCATACTTTGGTTGGATTCTGTAAGCATTTTAAATTTTCAAACTCAAGATTTGATTAAGTGATCTCACATTAGACTTATTTTTCTTACGCACTGTCTTATTTACATGGCAGTTATTTTAAATCATCTGTCTCATTTTCCCCCTCTCCTGAACCTCTGAATGATGCTGGCATGGCACTGTTCAAACAAATTAACATCTGATCACAGTTCACTTGGACTGAATAAAGAGTTCAAATGCTAATTTATAGGCTGACCCATATGGCCACCTACATCAAAAATATAACATGTTATCAGACTTTTACTAATAACACTGGAAAGCAATGTGCCTTTCTTTTTGTACCTGTGATTCTGAGTCATGCAGATACCAGGAAATAAACAAGAAAAATAAATGTTTGCGATATCATAGAAACTGGAGGTGATATTAAAATATTATAAAACACAGGGGGCTGGAAAGGTGGCTCAGGGGTTAAGCCTCTGCCTTGCAAGCAGAAGGTCCTGAGTTCGGATCCTAGACCCCACGTATAGACGCCGGGCAGAAGCGGGGACGGCCTGCGCTCCTGGTGCTGGTAGGGTGGAGCCTGTGAATCCCCGGGCAGAGTAAACAAGGAGGTGGAGGTGGTCCATGGTGGTTCCCGAATTCATCTGTGGTCCTACATACACACGCACACACGCATATACCCACAATTGAATAAATAATAAATAATAAAAAATTTAAAAAATATTATAAAACATAGTAATCTACATAAAACTCAAGATTTGGTGCATGTGAGAGACAGTTGAGACAAAGTAGTAGAGAAAATTGGCATTTAGTGTGGGAAAGTATAAAATCATGCATCTTTATAAGTACCTACATAGCCTCACCATTTACTGTTCATGAAAATATTAATGTAGAAGTTAATTTTGTGTTTGGAAAAGAACCAGTTTAAGTAAAAATTGTTTCTTTTTTATTTGAGAAATGTTCACTAACAGCTTGTCAAGTGTCAGGCAGAGAAATGAACTCTATTTCAAAAGCTTTCTTTAGATATTTAACTGATAGCTATGATTGAGACTCAATGTGATCTATACTTTTCTGTGACCATTTCCAGCAACGTGCAACCAATGCAGGGATAGTATAAAGAAGTCATGCATAGAATCATGGAAATAAGTTTAACATCAGTGCAGAGGTCTTAAAGTCTGTTCTTTCAATAGGTACTTGGACAACAAATAAGTTGAAATCTTTAAGTTCAGGAGCAAGCAACCTAAAAGAAATGAACTTATAAGTAACACCTTTAATACAAAAATCTTTCTGCAAGAATGTTAAATTAATAAAATTTACTTCTATATAAAAACCTAATTGCATACTTCATGATGATATAATAATTGTCTTAATTTGCTAAGTTTAAAAGTATTACAAATTTCCAAATAACTTCATATGGTTAAGTTTGAATAGTACCATAGATTTTTTTTGTGGCTTACACAAGAAGCTATACTAAGCAAGTTACATGAGATGGTAAACAGCTAAATTCATGAATACACTGTGATGTCACCTGTCTCTTGTTTAAATTATGGCAAAGGAGTTAATGTAATCTTATTAGATTGAGATATAATATCTGAATTATTATATAGCTAGTAACCTACAAGGACATCAGTTAAGGGGCTTTCTATTTGGCAGGCAATTATGACAGACTATGTGAGAATTACACGAAGCCCTTACTTCCAAAATCTTAAGGTCTTTTAGGTGAAGCCAGGAGAAATGCACAATGGCATCTTTGCATGTGAACAAGACAATGCAAAAATGCCAAGAAAAGTCTTTTGGTAAAAGTGTTGGGATGTCAACAAACCTCCTTCCCAGGAGTTCCTTGGCCATTATCCTGCCCTCTTTGGAAGCAGTAATGCTGACTCTTTATTCTACACTGCAAAAACTACTTCCTGCAGAATACCTCCCTGAAACTTATCCCTTTTTTTAAAAAAGCTAGTACCAATTCTTTTGTCTATACGTCTTTGTTGATTTGATAAGTGTGTCAATCTCTGTTATTAGGAGACTGTAAGACACTCTATTTTCTTAACACATAGTTGTCAGTTATTAGAAGGGGAGTAGTTATTCTGGTGAAGTTGGAATAGATTTGGCAAAGGCATAGCAATAATAGGCTACAGTATGTAGTAAAACCAGTAAACATAGCATGGTAGCTAGATAGTAACAAACAAACAAGCAAAGATCTTGGGGATCTTTCAAATTGTTAGAGCCAAGTGTGTTAGTTCACAGTATGTGTAGAATGTGGTGGAAGGAGTATCAGGAATTCAACACCATCCTCCATTGCATAGATAAGTAGATAATGCAAGGTCATTTTGAGTTATATGAGAATCTGTCTCAAAAAATGCCCAATCAAGTAAATAAAACACACACACACACACAAACACACACACACACACACACACACACACACACACACACACACACCCTAAGACAGAAAAAGTATGAAGGTTGTTTTTTATTTTTCAGCAAAATTAGGAGCCACTGAATTTAAGTTCCAGGATTATACAAAGGCCAGTTTTGCTTTATAGACAGGTAATCTTCTTAGTTGCCAAAACATCAATTTAAGCACACTTGATTGCTTTCAGAAATAGCAAAATTGGAAAAGGTGATCTAAACTAAAACATCCCAAGTGCTACTAACCAAAAATAACTACTGGAAGTATTTTGGCATTGCATACAGACCTGATAATTAGAAGATTTTAATTCTAAATATTATAAGATTTGCCAAATTAAAAAAAAACTATAGAAATTACTTCAAACTAACACAATATATTTATTTTTGAAATGACAGAACTAAGTTAGGATAATATTATTTTACTAATACATAATTAAATAAATACTTCATGCAAGAATATTTTCATAAGAGATAGGTACCTTAGGTTATGTGCAGGAATGACTGAAGGTCATCCAGTGGGCTTTGACACATAGGCAGGAAAAAGATTGACTTTTCTTTTTTTTGAATTTTTATTTATTTATTTATTTATTTATTTATTTATTTATTTATTTATTTATTTATTTATTTATTCAATTGTGCGTGCGTGTGTGTGTGTGTGTGTGTGTGTGTGTGTGTGTGTGTGTGTAGAACCATGGAGAAATTCAGGAACCACCATAGACCGCCTCCATCTCCTCCTTGTTTACTCTGTCCTGGGATTCACAGACTCCGCCCTACCAGGACCAGAAATGCAGGCCGCCCCCTCTTCAGCCAGGCGTCTATACGTGGGATCTAGAATCCGAACTCAGGACCTTCTGCCTGCAAGGCAGTGGCTTAACCCCTGAGCCACCTCTCCAGCCCCAAGATTGACTTGTCAATTGATGAATAAATTAATATATTCTGTAGAATAAGGCAACTTTAAAAATCAGCTTCTTTATGAAAACATAATGTTCTGATGAAATTCATAACAGATACAAACCACCAACTTCTATTTCCTTTAAAGCAACTGTTTGAAAGCTTCATATTTTTTCATAGTAAACATCTATTGTGGGACATATTATGAGATTTTACTCATATGAAACATGATTTGTTTGATGTCAAGTCAAAAATTTCTCTTTTTACATATTTACACACTTCATCAAAAGCAGAGTTTCTATTGAGCCCTACAAGTCAAATTTTCTGTTTTTACATATTTACACACTTCATCAAAAGCAGAGTTTCTATCGAGCCCTACAGAAATGACAATTCATTTTTACAGATGCAGGTAATTTCATGTTGCTTGAACTGGTTTTATGCATATTTAAGCAGTGCAGCAAGATAATCATGGATACTTCAAAAACATCAGATAAAACTAGGTCTCAATAATAAAGAGCAGGTAGTACTTATATCTCACCAGAATCCTCTGCAACTCCCACTATTATTAGTTCTTTTTTTATTATTAGTTCTTTTTTTCTCTCTCTTTTATCCTGCAGTACTTGCCCTCCTTCCTTACTCTCTCCCTGTCTCTATCTTCACCGGCAAAGATAGGACCTCTTACAGTACGTTAATTTCATGTAGTAAATATAAGTTTACTTTCTTGCAGTTTTTTCCTAAAGTTCCCTAGAAAATTCTAATCGATAAATTGAAATAAGGTAGATATTATTTGAACTGTTAATCAAGTTAAAGAGTGTGTCTTGGAGAAAGGTATTATCTATATTTCACATCCTAATTCCAGATGTTTACTCTAATCTTAGCAAATATAAATCACATACATCCAGCCTTTTGTATGCTTCCATTCAAGTTTTATAGAGAGGCATAAGAAACAAAGAACCATTAAAGGGTCAATTTACTTCCCCACAGTACAAACAATAATTTCAGCATGGAGAGACAGTCTTTCCTGTCCCAATGAGATTCATGATAACATAAAACAGCAGTATCTACAAATGTGGATGAATACTTTGGGCTGTGGAACTTTTTTTAGAATTCTGTAGTTCCTGTTTTCCACATCTGGATCCAACAATTCTTTTAATGAAATAATTTGTTGTCTGGTTAAGTACATTCAACTGTTGGGGGCTGGAGAGGTGGCTCAAGGGTTAAGCCTCTGCCTTGCAGGCAGAAGGTCCTGAATTCGGATCCTAGACATCATGTATAGACGCCGGCGGAATCGGAGGCGGCCTGTGTTTCTGGTCCTGGTAGGGCGGAGCCTGTGAATCCCAGGGCAGAGTAAACAAAGAGGAGGTGGAGGTGGTCCATGGTGGTTCCCGAATTCACCAGTGGTTCTACACACACACACACACACACACACACACACACACACACATACACACACATGCACACGCACACAATTGAATAAATAAATAAATAAATATATATAAAGTACATTCAACTGTCTTTTGTAGTGAATAGATGTTGTCTGTCTACCTAGTATAGTAGGTCCTTGTTATGAAAAGAAACTGATGAAATTTTGACTAGAATTTCCTTTAACATTAAATACACTGTCCTCACATATTTTGCTAGTGAAAGAGAACAGAGATAAAATCATTTAATAAGTTAATATTGACAGGACTTCTTTTATTCCAAAGCTTTGCTATCTCTTAAGATGATAAGCCTGTATGCTTTCCAGAAGCAGTTTTGTGGCAGATTGTCTGTTGCTAAGCATTGTAGAACAATAATATAGCTTGGGAAACATAAAAAGAATATTATAAAAATCCAGCAAAAGAACTGTTAACAGTGAGATGAATTTAATAGATGTAAATTATCAGAAAAGATTGTACTTAAGCCAAAGATTAATTACACAGATTTTATCTGATCAAAATTATTTAATTAAAATAATTTTCCAACAAATATAATGAAAATAATTCATAAACATGTTATCCATTGTTAATATTAATTAACAATGTTAATAAAATATTAAAAACAAGATAAATCCATTGTTTTACTAACAAACAATAATTTATTTTTATTATATAGAGAAATAAAGGAATAGTATTATTGAATATTGGCAATTGGTGTGCAGTTAGGACTGAAGGTTATCATGGAATAATAATACTGTGGAGTATATCCAGAGAATGTAGCCAATTTGTGAGAGGTATTTTGATTATATATTTTTTTCTCGAGATATTTATAATACAATAGTATTTTTAGGATATCAGGTAAGAAAAGATATTCTTGAAACTCATTGCCAATTTTTTCAAAACTGGTTGTATAGTGTATGAAATGTTTTGATGACTTTTTTAGGAAACTGTAGGTTTTTGCTAAAATATTATAATGATACAAATTGGTAAATATGTAAGTATTGTATAATAATCTATTCAGTTTTGTCCTGGAAGTCCAAGAGGGATTTCTAAAGCCCTAGAGGTTTTCCAATGACAAATATCTTTATTAGTTTAGTGGGCATATTATTAAGTGTGTTTATATGTAAAAAGTGACTTGGTTTCAACAAATAGAAAACATAGCCATAGATAAACTAAAAAAATCAAAGAACAAAGCCAAAAGTCATGAATCTAGGAGAGACTGGTAAGGAGGAGAGACTTCAGGGATATTGATAGAGAGAATAATCAGAAACATTATAAATATGTTAAATTTCAAGAAACAATTTAAAAAAATAAAATGGAAAAAAAATGACTCCACCTCAAAGTATTCAACTCATCATACCAAATTTAAAAAATATACTAAATGATAAGATAGATGTAATTTTGAGCTCTGTCTGTTTTCTTGATTCCCAGAGGAAGAGTTGAATAGGTCAGGCATTCAACCAATGCTACATATTTAGTAAAAATCCCACATATAATGCTCTATCTTCATTTCGAATCATGATTTCTTTTTTTTTAATTTTTTTATTATTATTATTATTTATTCAACTGTGCGCATGTGCATATGTATGTGCGCGCGCGCGCGTGTGTGTCTGTGTGTGTGTATATGTGTGTGTAGAACCACGGACGAATTCGGGAACCACCATGGACGCTTCCACCACCTTCTGCCCAGGGATTCACAGGCTCCGCCCTACCAGGACCAGAAGCGCAGGCCGCCCCTGCTTCCGCCTGGCATCTATACGTGGGATCTGGAATCTGAACTCAGTACCTTCCACCTGCAAGGCAGAGGCTTAACCCCTGAGCCACCTCTCCAGCCCAGAATCATGACTTCTTAATGATATTGTTTTGAAAAGATTATATTCATTTTGAATCATGATTTCTTAATGATATTGTTTTGAAAATTTACCAACATAGTATTATAGTTAGTGTGAGTGCTTATTTGTATGGGCTTTTCTGTTTCATATTCAAGATGGAGTCAAAGGATAAGCAAGTTTACAATGACTTCTATTTTTATCAAAGGGATGCTCTATGGATAATAGACTTCCTGTCCTTTATCTTTAACAATATCATATTAAGACCTACAGTTCTAATTCCCAAGTTTAAAAAAATTTTGAGATGTATTTTCCTACAAATAAGAAATGGAAATCATATTTTAAGGAGAATTGTATGAATAATACTACACTTCTCTAGCAAAGAAGTAATGGCCATTTACTTTAGAATAATTGGAATGGGGTAAATCATCAAAAACAGAATCAATTCACTCTAAATACACTTCTCTAACAAACTAAAAACCTCTTATTTTTCAATATGTAAATATAACTTAATCCTTCTGTTCAGAAGAAAATAATTATAATATATTGCTAGATGTGCTTCTAAATATATATCACACTATACATCGACTATTGTGACATATTTTTAATATAACATTAAATAACCAAACTAAGATATTTAAAATATTTTGAAACATTTACATGATGGTATTAGACAGTAACTTATTAATGACAGACGGCAATAGCTTCTAATAGTTATCTTTAATGATACAAAAATAGCACCTAAAATACTCTGCTATGTGATTTGAGTACATCAAAATAAGGAATGTACATTACCATTATTCTTATTGTGACTTTTCAGTAGGTGTATGGGATATGGTCAAGTTTATGTAGTTGGGAACAGGTGCTGAGGGTATAAGTATTCTAAATCTTCTGCAATGAAAACTCAAGTTTAAATCTGGAGAGAATGAGTCAAAGACACCTGTCTCCCACCAAGTTTCAAAAACAGTCCAAGTCACTCAGCCTAAACTACTTCAAAATCAGAATATCAAATAATCACTCTTTCCCTCTCCTTTCTTTGCTCATCTAAGATTCTTTATCAGTGTTTTCTTTTTCAACAAATACTTTTTTTAAAACTTAAGAAAGAGGATTTATTTAGAGTTGGAGACCTGGGGGCTGAGGAAGCCACAGTTTAGGTTAAGGTGGGAGAGCATAAGGACAGAAGAGAGAGCTTAAGGTCAGAGAGGGCAGAGATAGAGACACCAGGACAGCCTGGAGGGAGGAGGAAGAGAGGAAGAGGAGGGTGGAGAGACCTGAGAGCTTAGAGAGGAGAAGAGAAAGGGAGAAGAGGAGAAGAGAGCAGAAGAGTTCCTGAGTGAAATCATAATCTTTCATAGTCTCAAGCATTGCTAAGGAGTTGCCCAGGAATTACTAGGGAGGTGGAGAGGTGAAGACAGGAGGTGTGGTCTTGACAAATGACCTCTAGCTAAGGTGGAGGCTTTCCAAAGTGGCAGTTATGGCCAACATTACCTACTCTTGTTTGGGCTAGACAGCAGTGAAGGAAGAAGGAACAGTGTTGTTACTCTGCATGGACAGTACTAGGCTAATAGACTTCAATTTAAAAATGGGACATCTTATTTTAAAGATGTCTTTAAAGTATAAATTAAGCTGAAAAGGAAAAACTAAGGATATTTTTACATCTAGCAATGACAAGAATAGAACTGTGCCTTTGAGGTCCCACACTCTAAACTACCTATCAGTTTCCAGCTCCTGCTTTTAGGATTATCTCAGAAAGGGTAACACCCATTTCCCAGGAGAGAGGTGAGATGGATGAATCTTTCCAGCTACTTCAGAGCTTGATGGAGTCATTGTGGATGTGGTTTTAGGGGTATGCCTCTGGGGTAGGGACTCTTTAGGTTCAAATAAAAAGGATTGCTTATAGTAAAAAAAAAAAAAAAAAATTAACTATTCAAAGCACAAATTTGTTTTCTTAAATTCAGGACCCAACTTACTGACTTGTATGTTTTCCTCAGATGTTAACAAACATTTCCAAAATTCATGGCTTTCAAATTTTTATATTTTAAAAAGTGCATGAAAAAGAGAAAGACATTCAGGAAAGACAGGAGAGGGAACAAAGAGAGCACAATGCACAGGTGTATTTAGGTGGAGGTCTCAGGACAACTTTTGGAAATAAACGCTTTCTTTCCACCATGGATTTGAGGAGACTTAGAACCCGATTTTGGTTTTCTTTTAGTTCTTGTATATAGCTATCATAATGTGGCCCAGTCAGAGCACAGCCATTAGCTCAAACTAGAGACAGGCTGAGAGCTTGGAATGCTTGGAATGCAGCCCCAAGTGCCTAGCTAAGTACCTGAAAAGAACGTTTCAGCAGACTGGAGTTGCCCACCCCCATTCCTCCCCTTACCATAATAGTCTATGGGCTGCCCCAGGGCAGCGCTGGCCTGAGCATAGGCCAATCAGAGGCCAGCAACCATTTGTCAGTAACAGAAGAGAAAAATCTCAGGTGTTGTGGGTAGTAAGGTTGCAATTCAAACTGCTCACAGACAAGGTGGGGGGGAACCAATCCCTGTGCACCCAAAAATATTGGCTGTTAGCCAATCATGTAACTACTAAGTTAGAAGCCCCTTCCCCTTGCCTGTAAGCTATAAAACTCCACCCAGACAAAGGGCAAAGCTCTTTCTGGCTGGACACTGCTATTTGCCCGTTGTGAGCCCAGGTTCGAATCGGCTCATAAAGACCCTCATGAGATTTTACAGCTGGTGTTGGCTCCTTGTTGATTTTGGGGACCCCAGAATCTGGGCACAACAGATTCTAGTGATCAAACCTAGTTGCCAGAATGCACCCTGGCTTTTTATTCTCTGAGCCATCTTGTTGATCCTTCTTCATAAAATTTATGCTAAAGATTTTGTCTTTGATTTGTACCCTTCATGTATTGTCAACATGATTTATGAGAACAACTGCTGTGTTACCAGACTGTGCAATGTGTTAGGAAGGGGTGAAGGGAGTTGGTTTATGAGTAATAAGACAGCTACTAATTTTGGCAATTTACATATGCATGATTCATTAAAAAAAGTCTATTATCGCTTTTAGACTATCTTGTTTTAGCTAGAAAATTGAATTTTCAACATTAACCAATTTTATGAAGTGGGAAAAATAAATTTTTCTTCATTAAAATAGTTTGTATCTATTAATATAATTCATGTATAAATTCATACATTACTCACATATGAATATGTATGATAACTTCAATGGGATTGCAAAAGTAGTTCAAGTACTACTAGGTGTTATCTGATCACAGAGAGATATTTCTTGCCTATACTGGTCTAAAATTTTGATGCTCTACAAAACTGGATTTTCAAAGTATTTTCTTTTATGCTGCTTAGTTTATATAGACTCTTCCAGTAAATTTTTTTTTATTTATTCAATTGTGCGTGTGTGCGTTATGTATGTGTGTGTGTGCGCATGTGTCTGTGTGTGTAGAACCACGGACGAATTCGGGAACCACCATGGACGCCTCCACCTCCTTCTGCCCTGGGATTCACAGGCTCCGCCCTACCAGGACCAGAAACGCAGGCCTCCCCCGCTTCCGCCCGGCATCTATACATGGGATCTTGGATCCGAACTCAGGACCTTCTGCCTGCAAGGCAGAGGCTTAACCCCTGGGCCACCTCTCCAGCCCCATATATTTTTTTTTCTTTTTGATAAGCCTTTATACTTCAACACAGAAATGTTTGACTTTTTTTTATATTGAAAAGTTTCTCCACAGCTTCTATATTATAATTGAACAATTAGTACATGTAGAGCTTAGCTAGAGTACATCAATGTGAATGAAAATCCCTTATTTATAGAGATATGTAGAAAATTCTTTCCAAATCACCCTACATTTGGAAATTTGAGTCATGAATTGCTGTTTTTAACATTTCTGCACTATATTCTGAGCACTGAACTAGAAACTGGAAATGGAGAGAACACAAACTATAAATATATTCAACACCAAGTGCAGAATATCAAGAGAAAAATATATGTATCTTTGATTTACTTGCCTACTAGCAACATATACACATGCACACACACACCTCATTTGAGGAATTCTGTAAATTAATTGATTCATAGACTTAGATACCACTACTTTAATTGAAATCCCAGATTTCTATTTGTAACATTTATAATCTTAAACAAGACATTCAACTAAGAATAGGTTAATTAGTCTGATTGCCACAAGAAATCATTACATAATGACAACTACTTCTAGTTAATATTTGTGATTTAAAAACTGTATAGGAGGGAATAAACAATGCTTTTTATGTGTGTAAAATGAGCTAAGTTCATTTCTTATTTTATAGTCTTATATTCATTGAGCAATTTATTTATGTACTTTTCTAAAAAGAATTTATATAGTACTATGAATATTTATTTTGTTTTGTTTCTGGCCTCAAACAGTTTTGACAATGGTGTCAAGAAACAATATTTAGTAAATTATGTGTTATAAATTTAATAGAAGAAAAATTCAATGTGATCATGCCACTTTCATATGCCAAATGCCATTCTTTTATTAATTTCAAAGAGAAGGGCAGAGACAGAGAGAGAAAGAGAGAGGAGAGGACAGCTTCCAGAAGCTGGTTCTGTCCCTTCCACTGTGGACTTTGGAAATCAAACTCAGGTTGCCAGGTTTGCTTACAGACACTTTTACTTTCCAAACTATCTTATTAGAACCGAAGTATCATTCTAGACAATATATTATTTAATTTTGTTACCTGAATGAAACTGACAAATCCAGTTTTGTCTTATACAGACTTGGTACTAAAGGGAACTAACAAGCCATTCCTCAGAATGTGCTAGATATGTAGCTCTGTCTAATTCTGTTACAGCCACACTGAAATTGCTTTGTTAGGACACAACAAGGACTCTTTAACCCCAACATATTCACCTCTGCTGGCAACTCATTCTAGCATCCTCTTCCTAAACACACGATTAATTAGCAACCTGCCTCCTTTACTGGAACTCCATTGTCTTCTTCTGTACTCTTGTTTTCACATGACATACTAAACATTTGCACTAAACTGCACAGCACATATCCAAATATCAAATAAATAGAATATTTACACCCAAATTCTTTATTTGCATTATGTCAGACTATTTTCTTTTTAATGTTCTTATTCCTTTTTAGTTTTAAAGCATATTGAGTACGCATACCTGCTTCCCTTCATGCCCCCTCCTTCCCATCCCTTCATCAATCCATCCTATTCCCTCCAACCCTCCTGCTTGTCTGCTTCTGTGGACCCTAGGGTTCCCTCTGGCTAGTCTACTCTTGTGGGGGTTGAGGCTTCTTGTGACATACCAAGTTGCCCCTCTTCAGGCCACCTCACTGATAGAGGCATTTCTTTCACTTGTCCTGCTTTAGTCCCCAAGTTTTCCATCACGTATTCTTATCTCTCTTGAATTCCTATATAGTCTATAGGGACATGCTGGTATGTCAGTCATTATGCAGCTCTGGTAAGGACAAGTCTTATTACAGTGAGTTCCTAGATGTAGCAGTCCTGCCTTGAATGGAATATCTTGTCCAATGGTAAACCTTCCTGTTACTCTTAACTATTGTGTGAGAGAACACTCAAAGTCAAATAATTTAAGGAAGATTTATTCAACTTACAGTTCCAGAGGGGAGAACAGACTTTTATGGTGGCAGTAACATGGCTGGTGGCTGAAGCAGTAAGCAGGCTAAGTCACAGCAGATATCGACATGGCTGGAATATTCCTGGAGCATCTCTCTCTCTCTCTCTCTCTCTCTCTCTTTGTGTGTGCCCCTTCTCCCCCCCCCCATGTCTCCTTTTATTTGGTCCCTGCTGGGAGGTTTGAATGGGATCTAGAGCTGATCTTTGTAATATCCAGATAATCTCTTCAGGTGGTCTCGGCTGATCTTGCCAGGTGTGGTCTCAGCTGATCTTAGCTAAAGCCAGGTGTGTCAAGTTGACATCCAGGATTAACTATCACACTTCCCATCTTTATGTATTTAAAATCTCACCCCCTCCTGTTCCATAATGTTCCTAAAGACTTAGGATGGGGAGAAATTTGTTGGCCTGATTCTGGATGAGCTTTGCTGAGTTTCTGGTACTCTGCATTATGGCTGGCCATTGCTGTCCACTTCACTGCTCTTCTACTGCCCTAGGCTGCATCCTATCATGGTGTTGATATCCTCTACCTCTGTCATAGAAGAAGACTTCTAGGCTGAATATTAAGTGTTCTTCAAATATATGGGTATAATAACAGCTGTTTACAGAATAGTTTGGTAAAATTGTCATCCTACCTACATATTCATTGGTTGTTTTCCTTGTTGATCTATTTCCTTCCCTTTTTTTAAGTTCTAGTTCAGTAACATGAATGTGCTGCATTCTGATTAGTGGGTCTGGCGGTCACCTGTTGTCATGGTGCTTTTTATTGCAACTTGCAGATCTCAAGGGTTGATGAGGCCTGTGAGTATTTCTCTCCTCCAGTAGCTTATACAATATTCTTGGTACTGTATAAGCTATCCAGCAAGGAGGAAGTTCTCAGACCTGTTCCAGTTGAAGTATTTGCCCATGTTTCTGTGATCCATATATATTACATCTTTAGTAATAGGGTCTTATGAAAGTTTTTGGAGAGCAACCAAGAACAATGGCAAAAGTTGATAAAGTTTGGGGGTCCTCTGAGACCACTCTGACAAACATTTTATCAGATAAGTATCACATTCCTGTTACTTCTGATACAATTTGTCACTGGGGTCTAAGTGCATCAAAGTCAAGGTCCCTCCTCCACTTTTTATTGCAATCTATCATAGAGAAATTTACCACCATGTGAATGAGTATGAAGATTTACCTGCTGTCTTCTACAGCAGTAAGCATGACTGATACCAATATCTTGATTTCTAAACCCCTACCCATTAAAAGGAACAGGATCTTGTGAAGAAGTGGCAATCATGCTTATGGAAGGGAAGGAAGGTGAACTTGTGAACTTGGTATTCTTTTCAATTGATTTGGTTTCATGCCAGGAGCAAATGAGCATTCAACCTCCAATAGATGCATGTCACAAGACACAAAAGGAGCTCCAACTGACAAAATTTGTACTGACTTAATTAAATATAATAAAGTTTTCTCTCAGTTCTAATTCATTGATTTTTGTATAGATAGATAAAATTATATATATTTCTATAATATGTAAGTAGAAACAAAATGACTAAATGAAATGGTGAGCAGAATTACAAAAATGAAGATATAGGCACATGACTGAGACGACAGAGAAAGTACATTAATAGCTTTATAAGTCCTAGCACTAAGTACAATGAATATATAATCATTGCAGAGAGAAAAAAAGAAAGAAAAAGGGAAGAGAAAAGTGTTAATAAATGAAAAAGTAAATAATGAAAAAAGAGAGATTAAAAATTAATGAAACAATAGAAAATGTGAATACCCAATAATGCTAAATTTAATGGAAATTTCTATAACATACTTTCTTCATTTTTCATTCATCATAATTCTTATTTTACATAGAGTTACAGCTTGCACATGACAAGAAAAAGTTCTTCTTTATAGCAGTGTACCAGGTATGAACAGATGGCATGACGTATTGAAAATTTGCTGCTCTCCAGACTTCGGTAGAAAAAAGGATTCAGTTAAGAGTCACCAATGAATGTTAACACCATTAGTATACTGCTCTAGTATAAGAAAATGAAGTGTATATATATATATATATATATATATATATATATATATATATATAAATTGAGCCCTAGTCAAAATAAAAATAAGCCCATGGAATAAACTTCTGTAATGAATTTATTCAGTACAGTGCTTACCTTATGACTTGAAAAGTTACTGTCTGTTCTCATATATATATTATAGTTTTAGAAGAAAACAGTTTATTCTTAGAAGACCATAGAGAAGTGTAATGGTTATACATTTCTCTGAAAATGTTCAAAATTTTTAAACACAAAATGAGCAAATATTATAATATGCTAACAATGTTTGAGTTAATGTTATGATAAAAATCTTTATTCTAGCTATTTGAATTTACTAATTTTCCAAATCTTTTCATAACAAAACTTATAATAGTAATGATAAGATTTGTGCAATTTAAAATCAACATGAAACTAATAATGTAATTTTTATTTGAACTAAAAATGTTTATTGTATTAATTTTCATGAATTTTATAATACAACTTTTTAAACCTTTCTGTAATATTTCATCACTTTTGACAATCCTGGTCATGAGGTTCCACCCTATGTATCAGAATATTTATCAGATATTGATCTGTAGCTTCTGATTAACTGATGTCAGTATTACTGTCTTCTCAAAATTAAATGTCTTTAAATGTTATCCAATACATGTTAGCAGAGCAGAATCCACTTTTGCTGAGGACTACTGGGTAACAGGATAACATATATGTTCTTAATTTATTATTTTTTTTGCCAATTAACAACCTTTAAATATTCAGTTAGAGAAATGAATTAACTACATGTTAAAACTCTAACGTGCAAGGCTTGGGATGCCTGAGCAGGTAAAAGTGCTTACCACACAAGCATTACAAACAATTGTTTAATCCCTAGAACCCACACAAACATTTGAATATGATGGCATATATCTTTAATCCAAGCACTCCTACAGCAAGATGGGAGGTAGAGACAGAATAATCAACTGGACACTTGCAGGCCAATTAATTGGAATACATGTGGAAACAAGAGAGACTCTACCTCAACATGGTAGAAAAAGAATCAACTCAAAGTAGTTGTCTGAACTCATCATGCTTGCTTGGAAGGTGCATAACCAATACACACAAACACACACACACACACAAACACACACACACAAACACACACACACACATATACACACATCTTCCCATAAACATTGTATATTTAAATTCTGATGTTTCTGGAATGAAAGAATCAATAATTAAGAATTCTAAAATGTAAAATTTCATCTGCATGTGCATAACCATTCCTGTAATAGTAGCACTTAGGAAAATGAGGCAGGAGGATTACCACAAATTTGAGGCCAATCTGAACTACATAGTGAATTTTAGGTCACTCTGGGTTACAGTGCAAGACCCTGTCTCAAGCAATAAACAAACAAACAAGCAAACTCATAATGATTTTGTAAGATAAATATTTTAATATAAAAATCTCATCTATGTTATTATAGATTGTAGATATTAAATTAACTTTATATTTTTCTGCTATATTAATGCTTGATTTTTTTTCTACTAGCAGCCATAAGATTCCAGTATCATGCTATGTCTTGAACTAAAATAATCAAGAAGTGTTGTTCTTTGATCTCAACTGAGGAGTGTAATGACTCTCAAACAGTGATGTCAAAAGTTATCATATTGCTGATTAAAATGCTCATATGAGCACTTGTGAGGCACAGGTGACAAGAAGATTTTAAGTTAAAGGCCAACTTGGACTACAAAGCAAAATGTCATTTGTAAAATAAGTAAACAAAAAAAACCAGAATTCTCCTGTGAAATAGCAATTAATTATATTGCTTAAACCTATAAAATTATTTCTTAAATATTTATTGGTATTAAAGAAAACTTCAAAAATTGCTCATTCTCATCCAAGTTACTACTTCTTTTTAACTTAGAGATGGCTTAATATTGCTATTGAAAGATCAAAATAATGCAATCTGTACACTATTCTAGCTAGAAATCTTGTGAGCAGGAATCATGCACTGAATTTTACCTATTATTAGAGTTTTAGTTACTATGTCAATTCTGTGGACATGAGTTGCCTTGAAACTAGACAGATGGTACTTAATTGCACATTTAATGTTACATTTTCTAATATCACAATACAAAAATAGTTATCATCAGCTGCATATTAATTTTCTGCAGACAGCCAGGAAAGATAAATTTCACAGCTTCTTTTTTTGTCATCTGCTTTTGCTTAGCCAGAAGGTTGAATGCCACACCTCACCATCTGTTGAAATATTGCTCATTAATATATTTTTTCATAATCAGAAAGCTAATGAGGTATTCTAGGTAATATGAGATTTTATCTGATACCAAGAGATCATAAACTTTTAAAGAGATTGTTCACACCCTTAATCATAAAACTGTAAAAGGCATGTGACTCTTGTCTTCCTCTCTTAGAACTATCAGAATTTTCAAACTATTTGCACAAAAATGTTTACAAAAATTATGTATGTAGAAAGTAACCATAATTACCAAAGGAAATCTTTAGATTTTGCTACTAAATTTGCTTTCTCAGTTAGGAAATCTTACATCTTTCTTTCAATGCTCAATGTAACATATTATACATATTATTATATAATATACATTATTATATACACATTATATACATTTATTATATTATATATTATGTATAATATATACTATATATAATTATTATATACATATTATAACATATTGTAGCTTCCCTTTGATAGTATGCTCCACAGAAAGTTCTTTATTTTCCAGTACTCATGAATAACATATATTTGAATAAATATCTATCTGCAGTCAGCATGGAATTCTTACAGGTGTTTTCTTTTTCTTGATTAAAAACCTCCAATTCTCTTACAAGTTTTAATTCAATGTGACATATACATGCTTATAGAAAAACTTCCTCATCTAACTAATCCTTTTGTAGTTCAACTAATCTTGCAGTATTAAATTTGTTTGCTGTAGCATACTTTTGTATTATGAGATGTTTGATTCCACTTCTCTGAAAGTATTCTGATGGCCCTTCTCTTTTCAAGAAGTTAAAATGAATTTGCATGCAAGGTAACTTGACATTTTCTTTTTGGTTCTGAAAACTGAAAGAATATTTGAAATTAAATAACATAAGTGTGTGTATGTGTAAGTGTGTGTGTGTGTGTACATGAACTGTTATGCAACTGAAGTTCTACCACTTTAAAAACACAATATGTAAATTAAAAATACAGTATTTGCAAGTACAGTGGCAATGGTTCTTAAGTTACTTAAGGTGGTTCTATCCTACATTTAGTAACTTGAAGGTAATTATCACTTTTCAATATGCTATTTTCTACATCAAGGCAATTCTTGAAAGTGAAGATCCTTTGTATGTACAGAAGAGATTCTCTGTACACATAGAGTTTTATCAGCCAATCAAAACAGAATATTTCTCACACTACTTACAACTATGGAGAAAAATCACAATTGTCTTTTTACTATTGGAATAGCCATGCAGTGTAAAAATGGACATGGATAATACCTTTATTAAAAATGCTTCATAAGAAATTCAAAGTATCTATCTATCTATCTATCTATCTATCTATCTATCATCTATCTATCTATCTGTTATCTATCCATTAATAGCAGTTCGTCATTTAGGGATAAGTTATTGTGAAACATCACTGCATAACCAACAGGATGACAGGCGTTAGTGATATAAAGGTAAGAAAAGGCATAAATAGATCTTTTGTAGAGGTTTCAGTTAACAATGAATAAGGTTCAGTTGCAAATAAAAATAATCACAAAGATAAGTGTTTTTTGTTCTTTCATTTAAAATGACTATCAGGTGTACATGTTATGTGGCTGTGATTGGAATTTCCACATTGATAAAACTCTGAATGATATTTTGTTACTGCCATATTGAGCATGCTCTTCTCCTAAGACCTCATGTCAAGGTGACAACATGAGTTTCTGCTAATGGCCTCACATCCCAGTTAGCAGGAAGAAGGAAGGTAGGAGTTGATGTTTTCCATCCTATTTCAAGAGGTTCTTTTTAGTTCTCAGGAAACCATCCCCTTACAGAAATGAATGAACACTTTGATAGCCAATTTTTGCTGTGATTTACTGCTTTTGTAAAGCTCAACAAGTAAGAATACAAGTCACACAATCTTGACAAGAGTAAATCAATCCATTGAACTAATAAAATGCTGACATGGTGTTCATATCTGAAATCTCAGCATTCTTACAGTGAGATGGGAAGTGGGGATTGGAGAATCACTTGGAAGCTCACAGGCAATGTCCCTAGAGTATTCTGAGCAATAGAAAAAAGAGAGATCCTGCCTCAAAAAGGCAGAAAGAGTTGTACTTTGGATTCCACATGCATGCCTGCATGTATTTATGAACACAGACACACTCTCTGATGGTAAATAATAAAAACAAAAAATAGACCGTTCAGCCACATGAAAACTGCCTAAATACTTGGAGTTCTTCAATACCAAAGAATAAATTAATGAATAATACACACAACATTATCTAATATAATTGTTTTTAAGGGGTATTTTGGGTCTGAGGTTTGAAAGAAGAAGAGAACTGTGAAGTTTGGAGGGGCAGAACAATCCACAGACTGATCAAGTTATGCTCGCTTGCAACTGAACACAGGTGGTTTGTATTCAGCAGTCGTTCATGGGAGAGAGAAATTAATTTCCCTTTTAGTTGATGCTTTTTTTATTTACAACTTTTTAAAGTTTATTTATTCTTTCACAAATTCATAAATATATTATTCTTTGTTCAATATCTTCACATTATTTTCTTACTCCTTTCCTATTCTCATCAAACCTCTTTCACTTTCTCAAGTCTGCCTCCTGCTTTCACTGTCTCCTCTTTTTCTTCCTTTGTGTGTGACTCATTGCGTTTCTGTGGGGCTGCCTGCGTAAGCATGGATGAGGGGATTTACTTGAGTAAGATTACTTTATCGGTAACTGTTTTTAACTCCTTGTGAAGGGACATGAGCTTATGAGCTCCTCCATACATAATAGAAAGTTGACAGGCTAATATTGTGCAGGCAGCCATTTCTGCTGTGAGTTCACGAGTACCACAAACCTGTCCATAAGTCAGCGTTCTTTTCCATCCTCCAGTTCTTATATTCTTTATACCATCCCTTTCATTTCTGTATTGTGGAGGGGAGTGATATGAATGCCCCACTCAGGACCGAGCACTCAACAGTCCTTTGTTTTGAGCACTTGGCTAGCTACAGTTTTCTACATAAAATACTATCCTCTGTAAACAGAAGCTTCCTTATGGACATCCTTCATTCTGATTGCAAGACACATAAATAAAGCTGGAACTAAACTAGAAGCCTCCTCACTTGTAGTTGGCTAGATTTCATATGGCAGAAGGTGTTATGCAAGGCTTCTAGGAAGTAAAGTTATCAACCCTGCTGTGAACACTATGTGCTACAATATCAACATGTCAGGCAAGATGAACCTATTGTTGCAAAAGTGGCACAATTGTTATGGAAGTTACTCACTGCTTTCTGATTGAATTCTGAAAGGACCACTGCATAAGAGAAATTCACTACTGGTACTAGTAAATCTAGTCTAAGCCCATAACTGGGAAGGTCACAGGCCTTATTGTTTTGTTAAATGGAAAAGTTAATTTTTCTAAATAGGGAATTATATCTAATCCTATCTGATAGAACAGCCATTGTTTACTGCTAAAGTCTCACTCCATTTTACTATTTTTTATAAATCTGAAATGTGACCAATGTTTTAGCCTAGTTTCATCTATTAATAATTTTGAATATTCTTTAACCATAAATTTTTGTCTTCAATATTATAATATTTGAGCAAGATTGCCAATTTTTCTATTAGTTGATGTTAACTTTTAAATGAAAATATCTTGAGAAAACTTACCAGTGATGATTTAACGAATCAAGAGCTACTGTTTTGCCATGGCTATTTTAATATCACAATTTTATTAAAATATTAAAGTGATTTTGATTTTTATAAAATCAGTGGGTATCCTTTATTGGTATATATGTGAAGCAAACTTCTCAGCATTAATATTTTTCTTGAAGATACTATTTTTATTTTTAAAATATTTTGTGATTAGATGAGAAAACATATAGGAAATCAGTAGGAATTTTGCTAAGGAAAATAATATAAAATGTATTCATAATCAGAATCACATATTTGAAATCATTCTGTTTCCATAATTAATGCATTAAAACACTTACGGATAAGGTTCTGTTTTACCTGCTCTTCAGAGAACAGAATCATACTTAGTTGTGACTTCTAAATAATCTTCCTCAAGTCTCTTGAAATTGTATACAAAAACATTTAATTTGCTTGACAATACTAAGTCTGCAAGAAGATGTATTAATTGATTTAAAACACAGAAGACTCATTTTGAACAGTTTTAATTTGTTCATGAAGTCATTCATTAATTTAAAAATCAATGGCATCTTCTGTGTGACAGGCAATAATCGAAGTCTACAAACAAAACTATGAATGACTATGTAAAATAAATTAAGTGGTGTGTGTTCACAATGTGTTGGTTAACAGAGACACATGAAAATCTAAATATAAGACAGATATGTTACCCCAGAGCCTGAGGCAAGAGGGCTGGCTGGAAAGCCTGAGCTACATAGCAATAGAGGCCATCCAGTAAAGGTCTGTTCATTAAAAACAAACAAACAAAACCAAAGGAATACACTCAGAAAGAAATGAAAATATGAGGGAGACTGACTGGAAAAGAGAAAGTATCCTGTGGTTTTAGGGAGAAATGGAGTTAGGGATGGAGTTGGGTAGTAAAGGGTGAAAATGATATGAATTCATTACATTCAGGCATGAAGGTATTACATAATAATAATAAATTGTGAAGGAACTATAATTGCTAATGCATTACTAACTCAAAAAAATGAAAGCATGAAATATAATGACAAATATAACTTGAATTCATTCAGGGCTGGCAGTCTTGGACGGGAAGCTTCTATGATGCATTTCTGAGGTAAAACAAGTACACACTTTCCAAGCCCTTGTTATTTATATTCAGGACCTTATGAGTTTAGATTGTGATATTCATGGAGTGACAATGAGGAGAAACAGTTCCTAAATTTTGTTTACAAAGTAAGCAGGATACTTAAAATGGTGAAAATTTAGGGTAAGTCCATGTCTTGAAGGGCTGCATTCCTCATCCCAGGTCTATCTTCCTTAATCTCTACCACAGTTATTTCATCTATTTTCAATGTTTTCCCACACTATAAGAAGTTATCTACTGCTCAAACAGAGTCCTCGAGTGAGAATCAAATCTGTGTTCCCCACTCTTTGCTGTCAAAGTTCTGTCAAAGACGGAACTTTATACATTGTTTTCCACACCTATTCCCTCAATTTTCTGTCTTCTTTCCTAGGAACTTGGAGGCTGACCAGTTTGTTTTGGTTTCTTCTCTCCTTCACGCAAAAAGTTGATAAATTCCATCCAGGTTATCGCAAAAACTTGTTAAGTTCGTTTAGCTTACATCATTGACATCTCTGCTGTGGCCTAGAAATGCATCTCTTGTTTCTGCTGCTGCTTTTTCTAATCTCTGGACATTCATATGATATAGAGTAAGACACGTATCATCACTTCAGCACCAAGGCTGTGTGCTAGACATATTGCTTATATGCTTGTGATTTAACAACAAAATAGCATGTTTTTCATGGAACATGTGCCCTAGCTGACCTTTATTTAAGTTTAATTTCTTCAGGTATAATTGTTACTGGCTTCCTACAAGGAAACTCGAGGGCTTTTCACTAATTTTTCTGTTTGGTCTCATTGATATATAGTATGTTTAAATGACTGAAGTTATAATAGGCTTTATTTCTCAGGTTCCCTTTATAAAGTTTTTTTTTAATTTTTTAAATTTTATTATTTATTCAATTGTGCATGTATGCGTGTGGTGTGTGTGTGTATGTGTGTGTGTGTGTGTGTGTGTGTGTGTAGAACCAAGGGCAAATTCGGGAACCACCATGGACCACCTCCACCTCCTCCTTGTTTACTGTTTACTCTACCCCAGGATTCACAGGCTCCGCCCTACCAGGACCAGAAGTGCAGGCCTGCCCCCGCTTCTGCCCGGCATCTATACATGGGGTCTAGGATCCGAACTCAGGACCTTCCACCTGCAAGGCAGAGGCTTAACCCCTGAGCCACCTCTCCAGACCCTCTCAGGTTCCCTTTATATCATTCAATGAAATTCAGAGATATAAGCTTATGAGCAATTGTTCATATTAAAAATTCCAACAAGGAGAAGACTTCCAGTCAATATTAAAACTATCAAATTAAAGCCTTGAGTTTAAAACTCTTGAAATTACCTGAAAGCATTTTAAGGACACAGAATCTAAATTAAAAATAATCTTATCAAATAAATGAATGGGATTATATATTATTTGTTATAATGCTTTGGTTGATGTCTGTAATCTTTAACAATTTAATAAATCAAGTAAAAGTACATTTTTACATATTCTATAATCCTCAATTTAGATGAAGATTACACTACAAGATATCTTCCCTGTTAATGAATGCTTTATCATCTGTTGTGAGTATTAGTTTTCTTGACCTGCAAAGTGTGGAAATCATTGCACTTTTTCTGGAATATTTTGAAAATTTCTGAATTTTTACCTCTATCCCAACCAAATTCCTACCTGGTATCACATTCAGTATTCTAATCCAAGAAGAATTTCAGCCAATCTGTCCTCACTGCAAATCCTTAAACTCCAATATTAAGATCCCAATGATGATAGTCTGATCTGTTTGTATTTGAATTTGTACATTTTATTTGGACTATTTCCTTACCCAGGTTTTATTCCAGTTATGATAAACTTGCCTGTCCCCCACACCAGTAAGGGTGAACAAGTTTTCCTGTCTCTTTGAAATTTTTCTGCTATTTCTCCCTTTCCTAGTTATGAATGCATGTAATCAGGTAGGTGAGAAAAACCTTTATCTTCTCTCTGGTTGAGGCTTCTGCCTGCAGTGTACGTAGCCAAGAGGCCAAAGGATCTATCTATCTTATGATTTCTGTAATGTTATGGTATTTCATTTCTTTCTAATTTGTTTTGACTCAAACTTGTCATGAACATTCTTACAACAATTTACAGATGCATCTTAAAATTATCAATAATGAAATGGTATAATGTGTTCCATAATGTAAAAATCACACTGGAATTCCAAGTAACACCAAAATGATAAAAAATGCAGGTTCTAGTTCTTTGCTAAATAGTCAGAATTAACTTGTCAAACCTGTTTGATTATAAAGATAGGTTATGCTGTACTAATTACCAATGATATCTCTGGAGTGAAAGCACTTCATGCAGTTAAAAGTTTCACACTATTCATTTTCATCTTTTTTATATTTCAAGTGCTAATTTCATTTGTGCCAAGTGTGAAAATATACTCCAATCAAAGTTTTAAATTCTCTACATTAAACATAAGAAAAAAAAACTCAGTTAATAAAGAATGGTAAAGAAGTTTTAAAAAGCCTCCAAAAGTTTTTGACTACTGCTCTTATAAACATATTTATGCAAATAAAAGTGAAGTTCTTTGATCATTTCTGTAACTATTAGACATTTTAAAAAAATATTTTGCTCTTATGTTACAATTCTAATCCTAAAGTAATGATCACTTTATATAGATCAGGCACTTTCATGTATTGTCCCTATTAACATAGTCTTGGACTCCCTGCTTCTATAGTTAAAAGAAAAAGATTTTTGCTTTGTTCAAAAACTTAGATTTTAATCATATACCTTTTAAATATATGGTCCAGCTTCTTAAGCAGAGATATTGGTGGTATCCACATGTTACAGACAGAGATTAGTACTGATTATTTACCAAATATATCATAGTAGCTTCTTTGGCAATGTTAAACAGGCAAAGGAGAGGAGAGGAAACACACTAAACATTGCATTGAAACATAGATTGAAACTTCAATGAAGAGGCAGATTTTGAGATGACTCTTCAAGAAAACACTTTCCACTGGCAAAGTTCAAGGAGCAGCAGAGGCAACACAAAAGCCTACAATTTTCTAGGAAATAAGAACAGCATATTACACGTAGTCTAAATCACAATGGGAATTTGTGCCAACCTAGAACAAACTTCATCCCTTAAGAAGAAAGAATGCATGAATTATTTCAACCACAGGTATAGGAGATTACTGTTTTCATACTTTGAGGTAAAGTATTTTTCTTTAATTTTCTGTGAGCATTAAGGGATACAGAGATAGTCAATGCCACACTTGACATACAATGTAGTAAATCTAGGATTGAATGACACAGAAATCATTCCTGTGAAGGATAAACATAAAACTCTTCCTCTGAAAATTAAATTCTTTTGATTTGTGGTGTACTCTGTAAACGCTTGTTGTTTGTTGATTAATAGCAGCACATTACATTTTTGTTTTTCATTAAAGATTGCATAGAAAGCCAATAAATTAAGTATGAGTAAATGTACAAGAAAGAATAGTCACAGATTAAGGTTTTCAAAATCTAGTCTTGAGATAAACTATGCCAAACACAAATATTTTTGGTAGTGCTAATACAATGTCATGATTAGTGAATCCAGAAGGTTAACAGGACAGACAGAAATTTCATTTTCAGACACAAGTTAAGAAGTAGAAAATCTAAACTCATTGTATTCCCTCTTCAAACAGTTAGTCTTAATTTCTGATGAAGGATATTGCAGGAATTTATACTCTAGAACTGGACTCCTGATAACAAGCAACTTAATAAACATAAATGGAAAAATATGTATAGGAATCATATAGAATCTATGAACTCTGAATAGAAAATTGCAGATTCAAGTATATTCATAATAATATAGAAGTAAGAATCCACACAGGGAAAATTAATTTGAAATGTGCTAGATACTCTGCATAAAGTGTATTTGTAAAAGTATGAATGCATTTGACTACATTAAATGTAATGAAAAAGAAAATCTTAATATATATATATAAGTTTCTCATTGTTGTCTTTTACATTCAAACTATAAAAATATTGCAAATATTCACAAAATGTAGTAACAACTCAAGAAGAAAAGGGAATACTTTATGTATTTAACAAGGACATAAAATTAAAATTCATTGTATTCATGCTGAGAAATTTAAATTTTTTGCTGTAGTGATTTTGAGAAGGTGAGCATTGGATCCAAATTTGTGAAAAAGGAATCATTTCAGAAGCACATTTGAATCATCTCAAAATAATGATTTTTGAAAATTTACAATAATGAATTTTCACAAGTTATTTTTTGAACAAATCGTGTTACTTTTATAAAATGTCATTTTTCACACAGTCAACTCCCCCAAAGAAATACTGCCTTGAATTAGATTAATGTATGCAAGAATTGTAAACAATAATTTAATCCCTTTGAAAACAAAAGGAAGCATCCAGTTATCATTTCTTCATCTGATGAATTAGATTCTACTCTTCCACCAAATACTAAAACATCAACAACAAAAAGATAAACACCAGAGCATAAAAGCACACAATGTTATTGCAAACTTCAAGATCCAATATCACTTCCCAGGATTACAAGCAGAGGAGAAGTGAGTTTGTGTTTGATATCATTTAAATTTTATGTGAACCTCAAAGGGTTTTACAGGAACTGGTATCACATCAATACAAAGTGATTTTAAGTGATTCCAGGGCATTTCCAAAGAATATCACCTGCCAAAGAAGGTGTCCAGGAGATCTTCACTAAAGGACTGCTAAAAGCCTATGTCGTGACTGAGCTTATGGGAATTCACTGACCCTTAAACTTTACCACTGAAGTAGAATACCTAATGTCCAAAGCTACTTCCACAGTCAGCCATACAATATTGTAAAGGGTGTTTATATCTAGTGTACAGAGAAGTAATAATCCTGTGCACAACCCCCAGGGCACTTGCATTTTGAATCACTGCCACAATAAGCAGATCACCACTGGGAGAGAGTATATTCTGGAAAAACACAGCCTTGCACAATCAGTAGCCATCAGCATAAAACTGGAGAAGTGACAGTATTAAAACTAGAAATATAAAGGAAGGAGAGGGATAACAATTAAATTCACTGATGACAGCTTTAAAAAGACTTCAGAAATCCAATGTGTACTGATGCAAGGCTGACTTTAAAATGCCTGATTCCTTTACTATATTAATTTTCCAGGGTTTTGTAATTTCCTTCCAGCACACCACAGCTATACAGCCAAAATAATTAAATGGCAGTTTTTATATTTCAGAAATGTGAAAATACAGGGAGAAGAGTTTCATTTTCCCTTATAATAATGTTTTTACTGAAATATAAAGTTATCCTTAGCTCTGAAATATATTATTTGACAATGAAGATAGGTGAAACCTGATTTAATTTTGAATTAAGTATTTTTCTAGATTGATGGTTCATCACCCCCCCACACACACACATCAGAAAACTAAAATACATTTGACAGGTAATCTTTTTAAATCATATAAATCATTTTCACTGTTTGATAGCACAGAATGTCTTCTATCTTAATGAATTTCAACTTTACGTCAGATTGAAAACCAAAATAAATGTGGCTCTTAAGTTCTGGCACCAGTAACTCCTTGTATACTATACATAATATTAAATAAGAGACATTTTCTTAGGTTAGGCTTTGCCTACTAGATACAACAGATTCTCTTGGCCCTGAAGACTTCATTCTCAAAGTTACATAAAACACACTGTAATCCTATTCTGCCTATGATTTATAAGAAAAAGAACAGCCCAAGGTTCACCACATTTCAGACATAAAAATTCAAGAGACACAACACATCTCACAAACTTCAAGGATGCTACTATAGGACTTGTAAAAATTCCTGTCAAACAAAGTGCTCGCTTATATTTTGCTGGAATTCACAGAGATTGCTATTGCCATCCCATCACCACACTTCAAAGCTGGGAAGCTGACATGCACATTATCCACTCCATGCAACCTCTCCTTCACTTTCACACTCTTCACTTTCCCTCCCAAGACATTTCTCTTTATTAAAAGTTTGACCACATATTAACTTCCTAAGTAGTGAAGTCATTGAAAGCACACTTACTTGGAAAGTGTAAAACCGGGTCCCGTTAGGAGGGTGCACTTTAGGGGAGCCAGAACCGGTGTTCATATCCGAGAAAATCATTTCTGAACACAGAGACACTATAATCCACAAGGAGCTACAGATGCCGAGCGGAGAGCTTAGCGTACAGATAAATCCTTGCATGCATTGAGGAGACGAGAGGGTGAAATAAAATCTGCCCCATCCTTCTTAAATACACAGGGAAAGCGTTTGGAACCTTCCGTCTACATTTGAAATCTAAGCTGAAAGGGCATCAGAAACGACCTTTTGTGCTGCTACTTCTTTAGAACATGCAGTGTTTAAAATGAAATTAAAATACAGAAGGGGGAAAAAAGCAAGAAGCCACGATAAATGGAGCTGGTACAGAATAGAATCTGGCAGTGCTGTGGCCCTGCCCATCTGTTCTCAGTGATAATCACCTCCCTCCACCACAGTCTAGCAGAGTGATTATGCTAAATATCCTGGTTAACCAATAACACAGTTCCATTTCAGGGAAGCATGCACAGTGTATTCTGAGGCCCTCTTCTGACTAACGCCAGCATGTTTCACTCGCTGCTTAAAGCTGCATTTAGTGACTGACTATTGTTTTACCACTCTTATTTTTGGGCGGTTCTCAGTCTCTTTGCTTCTCCCAGCATTTTTAATAAACTGTTAATTGCTTTATATGGTCTTCAGAAAATAAAGACTTCTATCATGATTCACAGTTCAACTTGCTAACTAGGTTTTAAGAGGCAATGGATATAATTCAGTGAAGTTCTATGATGCTAGGATTATGAAGGAATAAAACACAAATATTTTCTTCTTTCTGCACTGCAAAATAATCCCAAAGGTAAACACATTCATTATTCTGTCATTTCCCTAATCTTAGCTGAAAAGTTAATGCTGCCAATGCCTTCAATTCACACATTTTTTAATTTTTTTGTCCAACTTTATTATGTATATTGAACCTGCATAGCAAACACATTTTGATATACTTAATATTGTGAAATGATTATCACAATCAAGTTAATAACACATCTATCATTTTACATAATTACCATTTGGTAGCAAGAATACTTAAGATATATTTTCTTTTATTAATTTTTTAAATTTATTTATTCAATTGTGTGTGTGCGTGCATGTGTATATGTGTGTGTGTGTGTGTGTGCAGAACCATGGACGAATTCAAGAACCACCATAGACCGCCTCCATCTTCTCCTTGTTTACTCTGCCCGGGGATTCACAGGCTCCACCCTACCAGGACCGAAAACACAGGCCGCCCTGCTTCTGCTAGGCGTCTGTACCTGGGGTCTAGGATCCGAACTCAGGACCTTCTGCCTATAAGGCAGAGGCTTAACCCCTGAGCCACTTCTCCAGCCCCAAGGTATATTTTCTTAGTGAATTTCTTAATTACAATACTAACTAAAGTTAGCATGTTGATAACATTAGACTTAATTCATCTTTTTGTTTTTATTTTAGTTTTCATATAAAAATATAATGAATTTTTATTTTATCCTCAGCTGCTTCCTTACCTCCTCTCATTCCACCCCATTCTCTCTCCCATTCTCTTATCCTCCTGTTTGTGAGATTCATTGGAACCAATAAAAGACACCTGCATTGGCATTTGCCTGGATATCCTCTGGGGCATGATTGAACCACTAATGTGCTAATCATCCAGTTAATAATCTCCCCCTCTCTTGTCTTCTTGACAGTCTCTCATGATAACACCATATCCACATCTCTTGAGAGTCCCATTTCTCTTTAATTAAGCTTACTTTTATATAAAAAATAAATCTTTTCCTATACATGAAGATTTTCACTCAAAATCCAAACACATTGTTTGAAAACATTGAAATTATATCCAAAACATGATTTCCTGCCTTAAATTTATTCAGTCTGACCAAAAGATCATATTCAGATGACAGGTTTTAGAGATAAAAATAAATGCTCCATTTACACAGGGTTCAAAGGTGGAGACTTCAGGAGGACAGAAAGCAGAATTAAAATACGTATGTTCAAACAGTTACACATCATCAGGGACTAAGAACCACGAGCTTTGAAGCAGGAGGCAATAGAAGGATAGTGAAGGATCTTAAACAACCACAACCACCAAGTGTGATGGTGAATGACTTTAATGCCACTATTCGTGATGCTAAAGAAGAAGGATCACAAACAAGAGTTTCCGGCTAGTCTGAGCTATATGCATGACTTATGTGGGAAATTAAAAACAAAACAGAAGGGGCTGGAGAGGTGGCTCAGGGGTTAAGCCTCTGCCTTGCAGGAGGAAGGTCCTGAGTTGGTATCCTAGACCCCACGCGGAGGCGGGGGCAGCCTGAGTTTCTGGTCCTGGTAGGGCGGAGCCCGTGAATCCCGGGTCAGAGTAAACGAGGAAGTGCAGGCGTCCATGGTGGTTCCCGAATTTGTCCGTGGTTCTACACACACAGACACACACATACATACATGCACACACATACATACATACACACGCACACACACTCACAATTGAATAATAAAAAAAATCTAAAAAACAGAAAACAACATATGAACTTACTAAAACCCGTTATTAATTATTCATCTTTCAGATTCCTTTATCATGCTTTCAGTTAGAGGATTTATGGGGAAGAAATTGAAAGTTCCAATTTTATGTATTCGACTAAGTCATGTGTACAGGTAATTACTTAAAAACTGCTAAATAAATTTGAAAATGCCTTTAATGAAATTTTATTCAAAGGGTAATTTTAGATCTACTCTACAGCTTTGAAGACATTACATACCCCTTATGGACCCTTATGTAACTAATTCCTTATATCAGCATGATACATTTGTGGAATTGAAGGAACTGAAATTGCTACATCACAGAATGAATACAGTGTGTGGATGAAAAGGTTTTAGGCATCAGGGACTCATTTGGTTCTTTCTTCTGATTTGGGATACCCCACTTTTCCTCTCCTTGATAACCTCAAGAACTGCTGGTTTATACTTTACAGCATACCCCATGCCTATCTAATCAAACATGTTTGTCTGTAACTTTTCTCAATACTACTATGTCCTGGGTCTAACTCTTTATCCAGCTCCATGATCTTTGAAATATTCCAAATTGTCTACATATATATACATATATATATATATATATACACATGTATATACAGTTTTTAAAAAGTAAAACTTTTATTATAAATAAAAGTTTTTAAATAAATTTTACTTACAGAATAATATAGTAATACCTAAAAAATAAATTTATGATATTTAAGTTCAGCACATGAAATATAAATATCACAAAAATTTAATACCCATAATCTATTTTTCAGAAAAAAGTAAGCAAAAGCTCTCTAAAAGTTAACAAAGGTATATCATTCAGTTTTATTATTTATCATCCCCTATACATAATGGTACTTTATAGGATGGCATTGTCCTATCCTACTGCTCTCATTGAAGTTTTTTATCTAGCACAATATTATTTGTTACTATAAAAATATGTATCAGGGGCTGGAGAGGTGGCTCAGGGGTTAAGCCTCCGCCTTGCAGGCGGAAGCTCCTGAGTTCGGATCCCAGATCCCACGTATAGACGCCAGGCAGAAGCGGGGGCGGCCTGCGCTTCCGTCCTGGTAGGGCGGAGCCTGTGAATCCCGGGGCAGAAGGAGGTGGAGGCGTCCATGGTGGTTCGCGAATTCGTCCGTGGTTCTACACATACACGGGCATAGACACACACACACGCGGGCACATACACACGCACATGCACACAGTTGAATAAATAATAATAATAAAAAAAATGTTAAAAAATATGTATCAGTGGGGTGGCCTGAAGAGACATAACTTGATATACCATGGAGATCTGAGCCCCCACAGGAGTACACAAGTCAGAGTATACTCAGGTAGGAGGGAACGGGAAGGAATGGTGAAGGGAAGGAAGAGGATGGGAGGGAGAGGGGAGGAAGTATGCTCCTAAAAGTAGAAAAATAAATTAAAATACATTTATCTATGTATCTGCATTCTATTATTTTCCTTTGAAAATTTTTAATGACTGTAAGGGTTACAATATATCTTCTCAAATGAGTTGATTCACTTATTTAACAAAATATATTAACATGGAACAGATATTTAAATGATAAACATTAAACCTCAAAGGTACAATTGTATTTCAAACATGTACTTGGGTGAAATTCCCAGTATCTTTTTTAAAAATAATTTGTGTATCAACTCACAAACTTCATTAGAATAAACAATGCTTGTATTTCCAAGTTTATTGATTGTTTTTGAGAAAACTCAGTGACAGAAATAAAAGAGGAAATGTGTCACATTTCTAAAGACAGACAACACAAATCTTTGAATTTTTTTCTGTAAATGTAATACAATGTAAGTACATGGTAAATCATTAGGTACCTTAATGAAATCTAGATTCTGTTGAAAATAAAATCCAAGTATCACCTGACTTGCAACATAGATTGACACCTATTGAAATAATTTGCTTTCTCAACATCTAAACCTATTAGTTTGTCCTTTGGGATGCGATATACTAAGATACATAAAAAATGAGCAACTATGGGGGCTGGAGAGGTGGCTCAGGGGTTAAGCCTCCGCCTTGCAGGCGGAGGGTCCTGAGTTCGGATCCCAGATCCCACAGATAGACGCCAGGCGGAAGCGGGGGCAGCCTGCGCTTCTGGTCCTGGTAGGGCGGAGTCGGTGAATCCCGAGGCAGAAGGAGGTATAGGCGTCCATGGTCGTTCGCGAATTCGTCCGTGGTTCTACACATACACAGACACACACACACACAGACACACACGCGCGCGCACATACACACGCACATGCGCACAGTTGAATAAATAATAATAATAATAAAAAAATTTAAAAAATGAGCAACTATGAAAGATAACAATTTAAATACAAGCTTAATTCATTTCTTAGTATCACACTTTTTTTATTCAATTGTGTGTGTGTATGTATGTGTGTGTTGTGTGTGTGTGTGTGTGTGTGTGTGTGTAGAACCACAGGCGAATTCAGGAACCACCATGGACCACCTCCACCTCCTCCTTGTTTACTCTGCCCCAGGATTCACAGGCTCCACCCTACCAGGACCAGAAACGCAGGTCGTCCTCGCTTCTGCCCGGCGTCTATACGTGGGGTCTAGGATCCGAACTCAGGACCTTCCACCTGCAAGGCAGAGGCTTAACCTACCTCTCCAAGCCCAGGATCACATATATTTGGAAAGTGTACATATATAAAAAAAAAATTCCTTACAATTGCTGTAGTCTCTTTCCCATGGAGAGTATTCATGCCTATATTTTAAATGGTTATCAACAATGTAACCTTGTGACTAATGGTTGAAATCTGAATGCATATATTAGCACACATTATGGATGAATGGATGAATGGATGAATGTTCAAATGTTTTCTTAATGGATGGGACTAATAATTTGAAACTAATAATTTGTACATTTGACCATATTAGAATCTGAAAAAGTTAAACACATGATCACAACATAAAGGAGAGATTCGATGTCCTAGGTTGAGCCACACAACATCCTCTTTCATGGAATAAGGATGAGAAAATCTCATTCATCCTCCTCTCATAGTTATGTGAGACAAGGAAGTAAAGAATTTCAGTCACTAGCAGATCAAAGAAATTTGAATTTCTTTCCACCTTTCCCTCCTATCCTAAATGAAAAAGAAAAACATAAAGTCTCAAAAAAATGCTTTCAAATATTAATCCTAGTTGATAGAATGGATCTCAGGAAATTCAAAAGCTTATGTAAATAAAATTCTAAATAAATAATATGTTATATACTGCTATCATAATGCTCAGCAAGTTTGACACTGAATTAAAATTTAAACATGAGACAGTTACACTTTAAATACATGGGAACAAAATTTCATGAAAATATATGCAGATTCACATTTGCTGTTTATGTATAGGCATTGACTTGCATTCATTCAAAAAGAAAAATTGGCTAATTTTTATTTTTTTTATATTTTGAAATTGATTTCCAGAATGTACTATTAAATGGTAAAATGCAGAGTCTACCTTTCTTGGCTCCTGGCCAAACCCCAGGCCCCAGGTCATCTGTTGTCCCCACTAGCCACTGTGCCTTTCTGCCCCGGAACCAGGATTAGGGCCAACTCCATGCTCCTCATGTAAGGCCCCTAGATGACAACCCAGGCCCCAGGGTTATCTGGATGCCCCACTAACCACTCTGCCTTTCTGCCCAAACCTGGACAGGGCAGACTCCCTGCTCCTCAGAATTCAACAGAGTCCAGAGAAAACCCAAGCAAAGACCTAGAGGACCAACACCATTCATCCGATGTCTTCTAAAATCATCCCAGCACACAGGAAAGAATCTTCACATGCAGCTCTAAGATAAGTAAACCCTTTTTACCATCTTGTTCCCTTCAATCATTAGTCACTGTAGTTTAACATTTCCATTTAGACACCCAAAAACCTATACAACTTCAGGGACTATAGCGTTCACCCTCGCATGTCACCAAGGAAGTAAACCTAAAAAATGTACTACCATACTAATCTTCAATCCCTCTACTAAACTCGCCTTAATTGATGTACTAACAATCCAATAGCCTCATATAGGAAATAACACCAACACCAGACAGGTATACTCAACTCCAAGGCAAATACTAGCAATAATTACTCAAGTAATTATTCTAATACTATCTAATTCAATTCAGCCAAAAACACACAAAAACAAAAAGAAGGACATAAGAGATAAAAACAAAAACATTGCAAATTCCGTGAGAAACAAAAGCCAAGACAACAAATCTCCTATGAAGTGAATCTACCCCATAATAATGGAATCCAACCAGAATAAACTCACAGAAAATAGCCAAGAAAGCCATACCCAAGATAATGATTTACAAGGTCTGATCTTTACTATGATTAAAACAATGAAAGAGGAAATCTGGGAGGAGTTAACCTCATCAACCACTTTGAACAGGACACAACAGGTACTTGGAGGAGATGAGGAAAGCAGTTGAAGAAACAAAAATAGGCATACAGCAGTTAAAACAATCTCAAGCAGAGTTTAAACTCAAACTAAAAGACAAGATAAAAAGACAACCCAGAACTCAACTATCAGCAGAACTAATGAAGCAGAAAATAGGATGTCGGATCTTGAAGAAAAATGGAAGAACTAACAAATTCAATGGAAGAAGTTGTTAAAGTGAAAAAGATACTTGAGAGGAATATTCAAGAGTTACGGGACACCTTGAAGAAGCCTAACATGCGCATTTATGGAATATCAGAATAAGAATCCCAAAATACCATACCCCAGGAAAATTTTCAAATCATAAAGGAAAAATTTCCACATCTAAAGAAAGAGAGGCTCATCCAAATACAAGAGGCATTCCATACCTCAAATAGATATAACCAAAATAGAACTCGCCATGGCAAATAGTAGTCAAAACACTACACATACATGACAAAGAGAATGTGCTGAGAGACTCAAGAGAAAAAAAGTCACTTTTAAAATAACGAATGATTCTCCAAGGCAGAAGAGCATAAATGTCAACCCAGGCTGATATACCCAGCAAAACTATCAGTCATAATCGAGGGTGAAAGAAAAATTTTCCACTGTATATGGCAAAACACAGATTTGGAAAACAGCACATTTGGTTCTATAGTGTCTATGATTAATGCTCACATAGATACTTATGATTGAGCTGCAATACAGTTAAGAAGAAAAGAATCATTATACTAGAACAATGGAAATAACTAAGCAACAACCTCAGTGATTGGATTCTGGCCATCCTACTCAGGGCAAACAAAACCGTGTTCATGTGTAAGAAAATGTGTTGGTAAAATAAAAAACGCAAATATTTCCATTTCTTTTGTTAGAGTTACATATTTCTAAGGATTAAGAATTAGAAGCATGAGAAAATTTACCTCCTGTCCTGGTTTTAAATGACTTTATGGAGGTAAATTACCTGTAAGCATAAGAGGAAAGGGAGTAAAACACAGCATTTGTGTATCAACCACACACACACACATGTGTGTGTCAGTACTCAATCTTTTGCCCTGGAAAATATATTAATTCCATACATGAAAAAATGAAATTCAGAGAAGCAAAAGAACTACCAAAAGCAAGGTAGTTATTCTAACTGAAGTAGAGGGTCTCTCCTTCCTCTGCCTACCTCCCTTGTCTTCCTTTTGTCCAAATCCTCATTATTTCATTTATTCCCCTGTGCATGAATCAAGGGAAGATAACTAAATGTTTTCACTTAGACTGGTACTATTCTAGGTTGTAGAGTTTCATTATATGTGCAATAGGATACTTAAAGAACTTTAAATTTGGTAGAAGAAATTCCTAATTGTTAGCTAATTAGTAAGAGAACTATGATGCTGTTTTGTACCTACTAATAATTCTATTAACTTGAGTTGGTAAGAAAAAACGGGTAATGTCAGAGTGCTTAGCTCAAAGCAGAGGACTGAGGAGTTTTCATGCAAGGTATGTGATGGTGTATAAAGATTGAGACATATATGGCTGATATCATCCCAAGGCAGAAAACAGTGTTACCATGTAAGCTCTCAACTAAAATTACAAAAGACTTCAATCTTGTCAGAACAGTAACCATGTAAATCCAGAGCATTCTTATCTGGAAAGAAATATGAAATGTAAATTTGTATATTTTCACACTTTCAACAAGTATGTTTTGACATCAGCCTTGAGTTTAGCAATAACTATGTAAGATCATTATAGGATGCCAATAAAACTTCATCTTGGTTTGGTTGTTTCAGCTTATCAAATGACATTCTAAAGTAACTTCAAATTAAAAGAACGTAAAGCACCCTACATGCTATAAAATAACATTGAATATGCCTGTGGTTACAATGTTTGGTTTCCAGACAACCTTCACTTTTTGAAAAAAAATAATGTCTTCTAATTTTAACATTGCCACAAACAGAACACCACCCAAACTATTCTCAAGATATGCAAGAAAAGCATATCTTAGTATATATAAACTTGGGACTGGTGAGATAGTTCAATGTGTAAGGTACCTGTTCACAAACCTGAAGAACTGAATTTGATCTCTAGTAGTCCATGTGATGGAAGGATAGAAGCAACTTCCAAAAAGTTGTCCAGTGAACTTCACTGTTGTGCTATGACATGCATAAGTTATACTCCTCTTTTTCCCTCTCTCTCAAAATAAACAAATAAAAAATTTTTAAATGAATGCAAACTCCAGAAAATTTTGCAATATCAAACATTTGAGTTTATACATAAATAAAAATGAAAAATAGAAATCAATGACTAAATTATACTCTCTTAAGGGCTGATAAAATAAAAATTCTGAAAACAGGGGCTGGAGAGGTGGCTCAGGGGTTAAGTTTCTACCTTACAGGCAGAAGATCCCGAGTTCGGATTCTAGACCCCACATATAGACGCCAGGTGGAAGCAGGGACGGCCTGTGTTTCTGGTCCTGGTAGGGCAGAGCCTGTGAATCCTGGGCAGAGTAAACAAGGAGGAGATAGAGGCCGTCCATGGTGGTTCCCGAATTCGCCCGTGGTTCTACACACACACACACACACACACACACACACACACACACACACACACACATGCTCACACATGCCTAGGTGCACAATTGAATAAATAATTTAAAAAATTTTTAAATTCTGAAAACAAACTCTCGTTTTCCATTGATTTGAGGATGTCACCTAGCACATCATCCTGCCTGGAGAAAAATTACCCTACAGCCTTCTGACGGTGATCATCTGAATCTACAGAAAGTTAAAAAAAAATTCTTTAGATACTGTGATTTTTATAATCTGTCAGCTCAAACATGTTGTATAACTTTTCAGCATAACAGTGTTTTAAGACATTATTGCAAGACATACTCTGCTTCATGACAAGCAATCTGTTAAAGCTTTTATTTCATTCATTTATGGGCATGAAGTAAGAAGTTCAAAACTTCAATAGTGAAAAGAATTAAATTGACATGTTATGAATGCTGCTTATTTTCAGTAAGTTTCTGATGAATGCCTAAGGGGAATATCATACTGGAAGAATGAGAGAGGAAAGGAAGGAAAGGAGAATGAATAGCAGAAAAGGAAGAATAACATATAATTTTGCCACAGCATTAGAATATAACAAATAATTTTGTCAGTAAGCATTCAATTATAAGTCATGCCAGATGGAGTGAAATTTACAGCCCAGATGGACACTGCATTTTAGTTACTCCATATGGATGGCATACGAAAGTGTGTATAGCTTTCTCTAGCTGTCTCTCTTTCTCTCATTCTCTCCTCTCCCTATTTTTCATTACTTATCCATTTCTTGCTTTACCTTTGTGTTTATCCTACAATTTTCAAATATGCTAAAAATGAGTCTGGGCAACCTATAGATCTGTGAATCTTTTTCTTTTCTCTTTCTTTCTTTCTGTCTTTCATTCTTTCTTTATTCAAAACATTATAATAAAATATTTTACTGCTGTGTGAAATTAAAACTTAAAGTTTAGAACTTCAAAAATTATATCAATTTAAGTCATCCATTACTATATTTTTTTCTATTAAAATGTTAATTATGAAACAGATGAGAAAAATATCCTGGAAAAGGTGCCCAGATTAGTTCTGAACTAATCCGAAAAATGTAACACAATGTTGAGTGCTCTACCAATAGCTTTCTAATTGGATTCAAGACCAACTTGTCAGAAGAATACACATCCCTGTTACTCGAAACCTATTTAAAAAAAGGGGTGGGTCAATAGGGAAGACAGCTAATAAACCCACTGGTAGGAAGACAGTACATCAAAGTACTCTGTTGGTAGCTGTTATGATACCCATAGAACGCACACTTATCCTGAAAACCTTTGGTTCTAAAGTTAGATTAGTGAAGAGAAATGCACATATCAGTGGGGTGGCCTGAAAAGAGATAACTTGATATACCATGGAGACCTGAGCACCCCTAGGAGTACACAGGTCAGGGTGAACCCTTGGGTCCTTAGTACACAGGCAGAAGGGTGGGAGGGAGTGGGAGAGAACTGTGAAAGGAAAGGAGAGGATGGAGGGAAGGGGGTAGGAAGGAAAGCTGGGATGAATACCTAATATGCTTTCAAAGGTAGAAAAATAAAATTAACAAATTTATCTTTCTTTCTTTTTTTATCTCATCAGTAACCCTGACTGCACAAGAATGAATATAGTTCATTTGTTCACTCACTCATTTCACTAATAAATCAGTAATGTGTAAGGCAAGAATGACAGTTGTCTTAGAAATGAATAAGCAACAAGGGGACATTCTGCATTTTGCAACATTAAAAGCTACAAACCCTCCTAAGGACTGTATTCAGCTTTAAGAATAAGAGCTTGGGAGTCCCAAGAGGAAGGAAAAAATAACAAGTTCTTTTATCTTAACATACTTCTTTCATATAAAAAAACTAAATATTCACTGAGCATTTCCCAAACAAATTAAGAAATTAAGACAGATCTTAGATTTAGTTCCATAGAATCCTCTGAGACCATTTTAGGCTTGTGTTCTTGAAATAAACAAATATTACAGCATATTGAAATAAAAATTGAAACATCTTATAGCGGGAAAAACCATTATATCTGGTAGTAATTCACATCTTGATAGCAAAGTACTTTTACATAATCTCATAAGTGCATATGTGTCTGTATGTGCACACACATATATAAATGTATGGACATGCATATGCCTGTTTACATGCATATGTGCCTTTAGAATCAAATGAGAAATATTTTATATGCCAACTGTGGTAGTTTGATATACAGATAACAACTGAATAATTGAAGGCTTAGTTTTTGGTACCATCTCTGAACTTTGTTTGATTGATGTGGGAAGATCCAGCCCATGGGTATATAGATAAGATGAGTGAGTCTAGTTCAGGAAGTTGGAATTTTTTGGCATACTTGGACAGACTCGCTGCTTGCAAAAGCATGTGGGTATGGTGTAACCCTGTTCTCTTAGTTCCTGGTGTTGGCATTAGCTCTCCTGCCTAGTTGTATTAACTGAACAATCATAAGACAGAATAAAACTTTCTTGATTCCCCTAAGCATCTTGGTTATGAATTTATCAACAATATGCAGAAAAACTGTGACATTTATTCTTCCTAATTGTTTTCTTTATTTTTATTTAATTTTCTCTTTGTTTGAGCCAAGATTTTCATAAGTGTTTGTATTATTTAATATGCTCATGAGCGTGAAGATATTTATGCTTATATTATAAATACTAATGTGTAAAATGAAGTATTAAGAATATTACTTTGCTGTGGTTTCTTTAGCTTCTCTTTTAAAAGCCACTGACTGTTTCTTCAACAGACAAATGCTAATCAATTTCAAAGAATTTATAATCCAGCTTAATTATTTTATCACATTTTCATATTCTGAAATATGCCTCATATTCTGAAATATACCTCCAGTCGGGCTTCATACAAATTGCATTAAAATTATGGGATGGAATAGTTCACGTTTTCATAGAAAACCTCAAAGTAATTTCTGAATTGTGGCTTTGTATCACGATAAGGGTGGTATTTAGTAGCTATTTGGTAAATATTTAAACTATCTAACTCTTGTGATTTTGCTTCACTTTTGTGAGTTAAATTTTAGATGATTTACTTCATTTGATTTATTCAATAATACTGAGAAATAATAAACATTTACTCTCAGATACTTACATTCAGTAGATAGTACATATAAATACCCTATATGATACATAATAACCAAGATTTTGATGAATTGATGAGAGCCAAATATAGTCTAAATATCAATTCATATTATTATGGAATAATATATCAAGTAGTTCAAATGATTTTTCCCTTTACTAATCTACATGTATCAATCTACTACTTTTATACAGATGAATTCATCACCGTCCACAGAGAATTGAAAAAGTGTTACATTGAACAGGAGTAGAGCATGTCCTAAATAAGAATATAGTTTCTTAAGCTCTTTTGTGGTGTTAAACACTTTGCTTATATAATCTTGGAAAAAATAATATGTAAATGAAGAGAGGAAATGAAGAACCAAGAGTCCCAAATTCTATGTAAATACGTTTTAGATAATATTATAATGGTTGATGTCAAATACTAAAACTACTTATATAAATAGTAGTCAAAAATGATGGAAACCACCTTCAGAGTCCTACACTTAAGGTTACAAAGATTAGATCATAAAGAGAAGAGAAATTCTTAGTAAAACTATACAGTAGATCTATCTTTATGCCATCTTCTTTCTTATTCTATAATATTTATAGAGTTGCCATTATAGCAAGAACATCATTTTACTTATCCTAAGAATTTTGTTTGGAAGAAATAGTCGATTGTTATCCTGTCTTATTTACGTTTAATGGTAATATGACTCAGCAGTTATAATTTTTTGTAGGACAGTATGTGTCGAATTCTGTGTGGGCCATGTTAAAAAGCTGAAGAAGTATTTAGTCTTCACTTATGTATATTCCTCACTTATATATAAATAAGATGATTTTTAGAGCAATTGTTTAACATAGCATACATGGTAATATGAAAAGTATTACTGCTTATAATATTGTTTATTTGATCACAAGTTTCCTTGTAACCTATAATTACAACTTCATACTATACTATCTGATAGAGGTTATTCATCTTATGCAAACATATGGAAAACATTTTAATAAATGTGTTATTTATTGATTGATATCCTGCATAAAATATTAATTTTTATTTCCCTTTTATGCACTTCTTTAGATTCACATAATTCACAGGATATGAATTGCCATGAAGGACAGAAAAGAATCAAAGAAAATCGGGAAGCTTTTGTGCTAAGTAGATATTCACATTTGTGGCCTAAGCTGGTGGAAAAAATAAATAAATTGTGACAATCTGAGATGGGGAAGGCTACAAAAAAAACAGGGTAGGTAAAAATCCAACTTTTTGGTTTTGTACACACTGAAATTGTGGCTATATTAGTCATTAAGTATATATGTTACACAGGTAAGTGAGTATGTAAATCTGGAATTTACAACTGAAAACTGTCTACAAACAAAGAGACTGGAATTAGGCAAACAAGGAGCAAAGGCAGAGTACATTCCTGCCAGAGTCCTGTTGTGTTTCAACAGTGAGAGTCCTGAAAGTAAAGCATAGAAAAAAATAAGAGAAACTGATGACACTGGAGGAAGAGCAGGAGAATGATGCATCCACTGTCTTGGAACTGACACAAATTCCTAGAATAGTTATGATGAGGATTAGGAACTGGCCATTGGATTTAGCAATATTGAGGTAGCTTTGAGAAAAGGAACTTGAAAAAAGCCAAATAAGAGATGGATCAGGGGTTAAGACCCTGCCTCTCAAGCAGAAGGTCCTGAGTTCAGATCCCAGATCCCATATAAAAAACGCCAGGCAGAACTTCTGGCTCTGGTGAGTGGAGCCTGGGAAATCATAAAGCCAAAATGGAAGGAGATAGAAGCAATTCAGGATTATTCCCTAAGTCACCCTTGGTCCTCCACAGGAATACAGTGTCTCTCTCTCTCTCTCTCTCTCTCTCTCTCTCTCTCTCTCTCTCTCTCTCTCTCCCCTCACACACAGATGGAATAAATAAACAAATAAATAAACAAACAAACTAGGTGAAAGCAAGTAAAAAGGGACTTAATTAGAAATAGAGTTTATAAAGTTTCTTAGCACATTTAGTCAAAGGGAAGCAAGAATATGAGAGTACTCAGCAGTGAAAGTTCATGCTGGTATGGTGAGAGAAAGACTACAGACCAGGCTGAAAAATAAAACCCACAATGTGGGATACAAAAAAGTGCATATGTAGAATAGGTAAGAGCAGAGAGAATCTATAGGTGAAGAAAGAAACTGCAGAGAGAATCTATAGGTGAAGAAAGAAACTGTAGAAAGAAAAAGATTTAACAGGTGAGAGAGAGCATGGGTTCAGAATGATGGTAGTTGATGTGGTGGTTTGTACAAGCTCTCAGGAATTTGGAGTATTTGCTAAATGGTATCAAGAGGAAGGGTACACTTGGGAGTGAGATTCAATTATAAGCTTGAGCATCCTTCTCTGTACAGATGTAATATAAAAATATCATCATTTTCTCTGTGTGCCATGACATGAACGAAGTCAAGAAATACTGATCTAGTATACCCTTGTCTTCTAAATCTGTTAGAAGTTTTCTGTTGTTTGTTTTGGTTTGTTTTATTTTTTCTTTCAGAATTCTTTGTTTTTACCTTTTTCTACATCAAATTCTGTTTTTTGTTTTGTAGTTGTTTAGCACTGATACCATTCTATGTCTGAGTTATATTATCATTTTTATATAATATAATTTGAGGAACAGGGAGATAGCCCAGGGGTTAGTCTTTGCCTCACAAGCAAAAGGACCTGAGTCCAGACCCCATGTAAAAATGCTGGACGGAAAAGGTAGCAGCCTGCACTTCTAGTCCTGGAATGCAGAGTTTGGGAAACCCATAAGCAAAATCATAGGAAGATAAAGAATTCCAGGATGATTTGCAAAGTCACACTCAGACTTTCCCAGGCACACACACTCAAGAGTCCTCTTGTACAGGCAAACATACACAAAACACACATATAAAAATAATAAATATTTTAAGCTTAATAGCTAAGGAAGAAAAAGTTTCTAGAACTACTTGGAAGAACCTCAGCAAAACTTCATTTTATATTTGAACACTAAGTGATTAAAAATGCCCCAGACCACATCCTGCAATTGGAAATACAGACAAAAGATCATAATCAAGTCTCAGTTGTGAGGTTTACTGACTAAGATGTGGTGAAGACACAGAATTAAGAGTTTATTGATATTAATAGATAAAAGTTGTATTCCTTGTACATGCATTTTCAACATATAGAGAAATGAATGATATATAAATGTTAGCATTTTATGACAAATGCAGAAATTCTTATTACAAATGTTTTGATTTAAAATCTATAGGGCACATAATCAGTAACATGATTACAGTGCTTTGGAAAACATTATCTACTCTAGCAATCCCAGTCATCCAAATAAACATTTTCTTGATTGAATTAAGTAAGAAGAAATGTTATGTTTCTGTGAATTCTGATTGCACTATTATTAAACAGCCAGCTGGGATAATAATTGAAAATACTATCATGTCAAACACATTCAAGCTTCCATCCCCATTATTTTACTTTTTAAAAGAGTAAAGCAGGGGTCAGGGAGTAGCTCAGTAGGTTAAGCACCTGCTCTCAAACCTGGCAATCTGGTAACCTGAGTTTAATTCCTGGAAGCCTACTGACTTCCTAAAGTCATCCTCTGATTTCTACCCGTGTTGTCATGACACTCATGTTTCTTCTCTCTCTCTCTGTCTCTCTCTATCTCTCTGCCTCTCTCATAAATAAATAAAATATTAAAAAGAGTAAAGCAATAATTTAACTTCTCTGAGCCTCAATATTACCTTAAAAGTGGGATTTAAAGTAAATTTAAACTGAGTAGAACAAGAAATTAAATGTATAAACCACTAAATGTCATCATCTTCTGAAACATTAAAGATAAAAATCTTCAAATTTATTTTCCTGAGAAGATTGTGTCAAATATTCATTTTCTCTTATTGATAAATTGTTATTGACAATTTCATACATATATAACATATTCTAATTACGTATATAACATATTCTAATTAATGCCTTCACTCTTTCTCATTTCTCTCTCATCCTGATAGCTCAGCATCTTCGTTACAAATCCTCCTGCCATGTTAATATCTTTATTGTTTGTCTGGTCTTCCATTGAGTTTAACTACAACTCTTTGTGTAACCATGTGCTTTGGAATATCACTTGGAGACTGGTGACAAATCAATATGTACGCAGCTGGATATTTGGTCCATCCCCAGGAACTGCTAGTTGCCTGGCCAATGCTTTGCTATGGATGGGAAAGGAAACACAGGACATTACCAATTACCAATAAATATATACACTCTCTTTTCCCTTATATGAAAGATCCAGCTACAGTATCCTTCTCCTATGAGAACTTAACTGTTCAAAATTATGGATTCTTGCATTCTCTTACCACTCTGGATCTTTGTATTCTATTTCATTCTACACATACATATTTCATGTGTAGACCTTATTGAGATGTATAAGAGAAAGTTATCAGCAGATTTCTGTGCTTTCTTTTCAACTGAGAGTTCTTGGAAACATTAGCTGCTTCATTTGTTTATGCAGCATTCAAATTAGCATACAGGTTTCTCTGTCTTTTCAACTATTCATTATATTTTTCTGGGGAAAATTTTAAAACCCTTTTTATCTTCTGATATTCAAAAAAATTTAAATAGTCATCTCTTCCCACAAAAAGTTCTTATTCCTGCCCTTGACCTCATATCCACTGACTGGCTTCCCACTCCAGAATGCATGATTGCTGACATGCCAGCTTATTTCCTGTGGGAAACTGGAGCAGGTAAATCATGACTAGACTGGGAGACAGACTTTTTTTATTTCATCAAAGAAGTAGGATTATATAAACAGATATATGACATGATTGAAGATTGATCAATAGTTTCATAGTCTTTTGGTTTAAGAACAGAGGATAAAGAAGCATAGAGAGATTAGAAAAAGTGGTAAGAGTGGAAGAGGGGAGCAAGTTAAGGATCACTCAGGTTGTAATGGTTTCTCTTAACTATTGCGGTGAGAGAGCACCCAAAATCAATCAACTTAAGGGAGAAAGGGAAATTTATTCAGCTTATGGTTCCAGAGGGGAGATACAGTCTTTCACAGCAGTGGCAAGGCTGGCTGGCCAAAGCCGGAGTCAGGCTAAGTCACTCTTATCTGCAAGACTGAGAGCTACCAGACTGCTTACTGCAAAGGCAGACTTCTGGAGGTAGGGTGGGACTAATCCACCTCAAGGCCCACCCCCTTCTGACTACCTTCCTCCAGCAAGGCTCCACCTCTCAAGTTGCCATGACCTTGCCAAACACATGAGACTGTGGGGGACACGTTTCAAACCATGACACAGGCATACCTGCACAGTGATGAGGCACTGTTATACCCTGAAAATACTTCAAAGACAAATTTGGATGTAAAGGATATCAACAATAAATACAAATTTTTCCTTAATGAATTAAACAATAAAGCAACATACATTTACCACAAATTGAGATGGAGAAGACTATGGGTGTAACAAGTTTAGAAAAAAAACCCAGAGTTCAATTTTTAAAATGAGCTTGAAACATCAATTGGAGTATAGGTACTTGGGGATTTGTACTTCTTCTTGAGAGCAAAATTATTATCTAATAATAATTTTGGAGTGCCTTAGTCTTCAGAATTAAGGGAGTAAGTCACAAATGAAAAGATAGTGGTTCAATGACTGATTCCTCCAATATGAAGGAGTTTGAAACAAATCAGCTTCTGATGAAAGAAACTAAAATAGAAGATGGGTAATCATCTTGGCATTGAAGCATCATATCAAAGCTATCGATTTGATATGATGTTGACTACCATTAACCAAGTCACCAAGAAGTTCCAGAGATCCATTCTCAGCACATTCTCCTAAGAGACCAATGTCAATGGATGACCCATGCTTAGCTTCAAAGTTTGTTTATTCTAGCTAGGATACAATTTACATGAAACTGCATGTGGAAGTTCAAGGTACAAGATATACAAAAGCTGGGTTCACTCTCTCAGCAGAAGTAACATGATCAGCGCCCTGCCAATCTTGAGTTCTTACTGACACTGTACTGGGGGCATCCTGACCAAACCCCAGGGCAGTGCAAACCCGGTTATCATGGCTTTCACGACATGGGCAGAAGCTTACAAAGAAGGCAGTATAGAGATAAAACAGTTCAGATCTGAAGTACTCAGTACTCAGTAATGGTATTTGTAAGAGAAGTGGGGAACCACCAGAATATGATAGAATATGCCTCAGATTTCATGCTGGTTTACTGAGTCCTCTTTATAGATCATGACATTTCAACTGGAAAATCTACTTCTATGACTATCACCACATGGTGATATAATAAAATAAATAAAACTACTTCTATTTTGATAAAAGAGATATTTAGTGTAGTAGAAAATAGAATAATGTAACTAAAAATATAAAATAAGATCCAGTCATGTCAAAGAAACACTAAACTATAAAGGGAAAAATGAATTTAAATGAAAGTTTTTCAAGAAATTGATTACATTCAAGATAATGATTACACTTTTCCATGACACTCAAGGGAAAAAAATACTTGCTCAATGAGCAGTTGTGATAATAACCCTAAGTTTCACCCACTATCTATGTGATTTAATAAAAGGGGAGATTAGCCTTGCACCCAGCATTAAGCAGAGGTGTGAATAGAAAATAATTCTGTAGGATTTCCCAAGAGGAACACTACAGTTTATATTTAAAGACATGAAACTTTCAAGAGGCATTCAAAACTGTAAAAATAGGCATGGTAATGATTTTGGGACAAATTTAAAACACAGAATTGAAAAGAATAAATATCATGAGAAACACAAACTGATATGTGGGATTTTTTGGTAAATAATATCTTAGACAAATTTAATGACCTAAACTTTGTATCTTTAACTTTTGCCATCTAGTACATATAACTGAAACATCAGATTTTCTTTTTGAATCTCAAAGTTGTATTACATCAAGTTATAATGTATATACTCAAATAGTGTTTTGAGGATAACAGTTGAACTTGGATTGCAGTCTAAGATTTTAAATACTTTCTGTTTATAGGCTGACTTTATGTCCTCAGTGATGTACTTAAATGTGTAGATTTAGTTCCTGAAATCAGACACTTAAAAGACATGCAAGTACTACAGTAATCTCTTTTGATTTTCTGATATTTTCTCATTCAATGAAAAAACATCTTGACATAAGATAGAATAAACCCAGTGTTCCCTTTCATGGAACATCTGGATATGGAAGAAATTTATTTCACCTATTACTATAACTTTAGAAGCTTCCTCACTTAGAGTAACAACTCCTGGTAATACTGATGAATGAACTACTCAGCAGATACAAGCTAGAGCACAAACTGCTCTACAAAGTGTCCATTCTAAAGCAGCCATTTAGCCTAGCTAAATTATAGGTTTTATAGAAAGGGGATGTAAAATATATATTTCCTTTGTAAGAAAAATCATTAAGTACCTCCCAATTATAGCTAAAGCACTGTCATTTTGATGAAAATAGAAACAGTATATGGTGTTCAAAATGGGCTGTAGCAGGAAAAGAATTGATTGTTGTATTTTCACTGAGCCAGTAGTCAGCAAAGGCCCTGGAGAAAAAAAAAAGAAAAATCTTAAAATATAGTGAGATAAATTACAGTTGACTGAAGCAGGTTAAAAGAATGAAAAGAGTGATAAGCAAAAGGACAAGTTTGCAAGTGTCACCAAAAAGGACATGGATATTTACTTCTGAGATGCCTGCTGCTGCTGCTGTTGTTGTTATTATTATTATATGTGTGTTGCAGGTACATGCATATGTCTGTGTGTATGCAGGGGGTACAAAAAACAGAGCAATCATGCTCAGGAAACCCATGTATCACCTATCACCTTTGAGGCAATATCTCTCATTGTCCTAGAGCTCACTAGGCCAGATTGACTGGTAAGCAAGAAAAAGATATTCCTTTCTTTTTGTTCCCAGAATTCATATTACAAGTGAATGCCATGTACCTGACACTTTTTACATGAGTTCTGGGCATTAAACTAAGGTCTTCATATTTGCCAAGCAAGGACTTACAACTCAGCCAACCCTCCAGCCCAACTTTGAGTTCTTTTGTTTAAAACTATCACATCTAATTTCAGACTTATTCTATGAATATGAGTGATAATTGGATGGTTACATACGATGAAAAAAAATGAAAAAATCTTCCATCCTCAATAAGTCATTTTTTTCAAAAGAACAGTGAATCTTTATGTGATTACAATGTTGTAATTTCATTTAGTACATACTCTATGTACGATAAAATAATTGTTAAGGATTTAGGTTGAAGCATCAAGCCACAGTGGGGTCACACATTCCCAGACCATTCAGTTTATAATTTTGTTAGAATGTTTGTAGCTAAATATTCTGTTAGAAATTGGATGTTTAGTCAGATCTCTGCATTTCAGTACCCATTCTCTTAATGAACATCAGAAATGATGTGATACTCTCTAGCAATAATATCAATAGTTGAAACATTTTTAGTAGGCAAATATTTCAACTTCTTTATCTCCAGTTTGAAATCATAGCCTCATGAGAGTAAAGCCCATACTGGTGACTGTATCTGCTGTACTTAACAAGAGTAACTGATGCTTATGGAAATAGAATGCTAATTAACTTGGTTATAATGAAGAACCACAACACCAGGAATACAGAAAACATAATATAGTGATGTACATTAGGTGAAAGTATTATACAAGGATACTTAAGAAGATTTCAGTTTAAATAAGTCAGAACACCAGAATTTTTTTTCAAATGGAAATTATTATGTGTTAGATAAGGATGCCAGGTTTTTAAGCTGGAAATCTATTTTGAATAGAGAAGTGTTAACCACATCATTTTCCACCTAAGATGTGATGAAAGTAAGGCTGTGATATTTGAGTTAAAAAAGACAAATTGTACTTGGTACTCCATCTCTTCTGTAAACAAGGCAACTACAGGTCAGGTACTATTCTAATAGCTGCAAAAAATTAAACAAAGTAACTTTGATTATTTATTGATCAGAACATTAGCCCAATAATTGTCCACAGTAGTGAATTATCATATCATTTTTGTACTGATTGGTTATTAGTTATGACAATTAACCTGTATTTCTTTTGCCAAGGGAAGGTATCTAGTGTAAATGGAGAATAGGAAGGTGCAGGTGCAATATTTTGGGCAGGTAGCTATAAAAAGAAAATTCATAGGTAAAAGCTGTGAATGTCAAAACATTCCCTTTTCACAGCAGTTGACAAAAATAATCATAAATGAGTATACATACGCATATGTGTATATATATGATTATATATAATCTCTTACATTTCTTCTATGCCAACATATAAATGTGTAAAACTACATAATAGATGTATGAATACAGAAGACATAATATAGTGATGTACATTAGAATCAGTACAAGGACAATTTTTTAGATCACTTCAGCATGTATGCCATCACAACTTCACAAACAAACACACACATATACAGCATTATTATAAAATTGTTAAATCAATATATTACAATAGAAATATTTATATATTTGAAACTTCCTTTCATACAATAAAGGTTAAAAATTTTTGATGCACAGTCTAGCATGTAATCCTAATAAAATAATAAAGCAGCATTGTATGTATTCATTGGGAACACACTCAATGTATATTGTTAAGTCTCAAAAAGCTGCAAAGATTTACTGTACCAATTTTATTATCTTTCTACTTATGTATAGGAGAACTATGTCAAAATATGCATGATTCATATGTAAATACATAGTTTTTTGAAAAGATATTTTAAATACAGGTTGCACATGTTTTTTCTCCATAGAGAGAGCCTGGGAGCTTGCTTGTGGTGAACAAATTTATTCATCAACCAATATGAACATGACAGTGGTTTTCCTCCATACTTATATTAACAATATGCTTTGAAATGATTGCATCCAGAAACTTACCACAATGAGACTTAATTTCACCAGACCTGCACTGCGACTTAAATATCAACATGCCCACATAGACTAGCAATGAATCTTCTATAGATTACTACCCACCATGTTATTGAGAACAGTAACATGGTCAGGAGATAGATCTACTTGAAGTAGATGACATGATGAGCAGAAACGAACAAAATATTCACAGTAATAAAAGGTCCCATTAAGTTCATTAGGCAGTACTATTCATGACTATGACTATCATAATGCTAATACAGTTTTGATATTTCAAATTTTGTTGCAGCAACCCAATTTGGACAATAAGGTCCCTTATCAATTTTGATTTTTTTCCCAAAATTTGATAACAGAAGTATCTTTTACTAAAGTATGTATTTATGTTTGTTGTTTTGCAGTGTGTGAGAGCCAGAAGATTACTCAAACTCTTAAGTTTCAATATGGCCCAGGTTTAGTACAAGAAGATAGGGGAACATCCATGGGAGAAATGCAATGTCCCCATGAGCTCTTTGGAGAGTATTTATGTAACACAAAATAAAGAACAGGAACACAAGCATAGGGAACTTTAAGTTAATTGTATAGCAAAGAGGTCTGTGTAATTAGGGAGAGTTGCTAAATGTCACACTAATCTAATCTATATCTGCCCAAACAGAACATTGTATTAATCAACCAAGCTTCCCCAGACCTTTCTGGCATCAGTAGTCTCAGCAAGACTGTCTGCAAAAAAGACCTGTTTTCCTGACAGATGCTGGTTGTTCCCCAGGCAATGGTCATACACAAGGGCTGAATAGTGCTCAGAGGGGTCACCCACACTGATTAAATAAGACTGTTTCTTGTATGGTAAATATAATTATCAATGGATGAAAGTAAAAGAGGTTAAGTCCCCATTTTATTTTTAGTTACAGCATTGCATATATATCTGCTAAATATACATGACTTGAGACATTTCATCCAGAATAGTATTAACTTAGTTAGATTATAGCATAAATTATGCTAGGACACTGCTCATATCCTCCACTTTCACTTTATGAATCTTAACCAATCTTTGCTAGTCTTGTAAAGAGCTTACTAATTCATAATGATATTTGACACAATAATTATTATTTTAAAATAAAATTACAAGTGTATGAGAAGACCACTTGTATCACTAAAATAAGTGAGATGATTTTTATTTTTAAAAGATTATACAAGATATACATATAGTTTATTTATATGGTTGCATGTATGACTGTATAAAACATGATGATCACATACATAATAATCTTATAGAATATTAAAGTTATATCTCTTAGTTTAGAAATATTGTGTGCAACCAGTTGTGATAAGTAGGCCAAAAAATCTACTTTAAATAGATTCACAGTGAGGGTACAAGTCTATCAATCTGAACAACTTTGATCATAAAGTTTTCTATTATATGTTCAATTTGCACAGTCCTGTCTTAAATGTTTGAAAAGATTTATAAATGAGGAATTCCAAACCTTTAATTATGTCTTGACACACAAAAATTGGATAAAAAAATCATGTTTGACTTTAGAGATACTGTTATAAGTCATTATAAAAATGTAAACTGCTCTTTAAATAGCACCCAAGAAAGAAAACAATAACAACTTATTGTGACAGAAAAGAAATGAAAGTTATGTAAAAACTAAAGTCACCCAATTCTAATTCATCAATGCAGTCATGATTTGATATTCATCTTTCTCACAAAAGTTAAAAACTTTATAGCTTCAGAGATCATAAGCCCTAGTTGGAAATCCATTTCTCTTGTTAGAAACTTGAACATGATGATATGCCTGCCAAAGTATCTTATAAATATGTATTTTTGCCCAGGTTTAGTACTGCTATCAGGTTTCAATTGGAGAAACTTCTTTTTGCATTGGGCTGGGGCTACAGTAGAGAATCATAACTAGTCAAACTACTGAGAATAAGTGATTGCTGAATATTCAACACTAAATGGAATACACATATCATCACCTTTCCAGGGCTCAAGTAGCACTACAGAAAATAAAGAGCAAAGGAAGTATGAGATAGAGGAAAAGATGAAGTATTGTGGGACACATCTACTGGTCAGGATATGGTCTTTGCTTCCTTGAGCTCTCAGCATAATAATCTACAAGTGACATGTACAGAACTGCATCTCTCAACATTCCCTCATGATAGGAGACTGAGTTCATGAAGCCTTGGCCCTTCCTGAGAATCCATAGACAGATAAAAGTTGATGAATGAGAGAGAGAGACATTTCTAAATTAATTTAGTTTTTGAATTTTTTGTATACAGATATAATGATATTTGTCTTATATCCTTCATTCTCCTTTCCTCCTCCCACCGGTTCTTCCAGAGGAGACATTTTATTTAGATTCATGACTATTTGTCAGTTCCCCTACACTACTGAAAATAACCACTCCATCATGTCCTTGTAAGCAGCTCTAATTATTATTCTTGGACCATACATACACATACACACAAAGACATGAAATAAAGTGGGATTTGTTGGGAAGAGAAGAGGGATTAATTGAAGAGAAAGAATCAGAAGGAAGGGGAAGGGACAATAATCTAATGTAGAAATGAGTATGATCACATTATATGCATGAATGAAAATGTCATAAAGAAATCTGTTATTCTCTACAACTAACATATGTTAAGAAAACTAAATATGAAAAAGGATTTTAGAAATTCACCCAGATTTAGCTATCATAGCTGCAACAACTGAAAGGAAGTGTCATTACACTCCGTTATATGATATAGTATAACATAGACATAGTGGAAGTTCTATTCACAGACCATAATAGCTGACATTGGAGCTGCCAACCTCATTTAGAGAAGATCCCTATGAAAGGGAGATGTACAGAGAAGTGAAGTGGCTGTTACTTCTCAATTGTTCTTTAGTGCCTCTCGGATGCATCTTGTCTTCACAAATGCTTTTCCATTCTTCTTGAACTCTGTTTATTTCTCCTTCGATATGTTACCACACTATACCTTGGATTTCTGTTAGACATAAGGATTACTCAGATAAATTTGCTGCTCTGTAGATTCCAAACAATGTAATGAACTTCATTAGAAAGTTTTATAAGAGCAGTCATATGTATGTATACATATCATATGAAGGTATTTATTTATAAATATATTTATCTACACATATGTTCTATTTATTCATAACATGTATACTTGAAATCAGACTGAATACATTGATTCCAAGCTCTACTACTTTGTATGTTGCCTATGCATCTAAGCAAAATATTTAACTTTTAAAGTTATAGTTTTAAGACAGATAACTAGAATAGTAGCTTATGTGAGAGGTATTCTTTAAATAGAGTCTCACATATTCCAGGCTGGCCTGAAACTAGATATGTGCTCAAGGGTGTCTTTGAACTCTTTATCCTCCTTCCCCAACTCCCAAATCCTAAAATTGTAGGCATGTACTACACTTGGCCTGAGTGTATTCTTGAGACAGTTACATTGAAAATTTTATTTCAGTATAGCTAGCATTACAGGTAGTTAAGTGCTAACTTTCCATTACCTTACTGCATTGACACCAATACCACACCCTGGTTCACAAAGTCGGTGTTTCTTAATTCTTTTGTACATCGTCAGATGACCAATTCAGGATGTTTCCATTGCTGGCAAGTTTGTTGATTTACTTCACACATCAGTCTTAATTATAGCAACATTAAACCCATCCCAGATGATGGGAGGACAAAGACTTCAAACAGGAACAATCCTTCCTTATGTATTAAAAATGAAACTTTCTAACTTGTAGTGTGGAACATGAAGGACTACTTAGTACTACTAATGCAGCCTATTTCAGATTTAAATTCTCAAAATTTAAGATTGCAAAACATACTATGAGGTACCATTCAAAATACATTTCAATAAAAGATTTGATCCAATATTATCATTATAACCTAATGAAATATCAAAGTGTTAAAAGTTGAATAAAAGTCCATAACCAAATAAATATCATGGAGGAGTTTAAACAGAAGTTCTCTCTTCTGCAGTTTGAGTCAACCTGCAGTGGTTCTGGTATGACTGGGAAGGACTGCAACAACAACAATGAAATTAATAAAAATGGAATTGTGGGCTGAACATGATGTTCTTGGCAAGAATTAAAATGATGTTATCATAAAGGACACCTGCTTTCAAGAATTCAATTAATGGACTCTGCAAATAATTATCTTAGGAACAAAAGCATAAGTACATTTCTCAATGATGTACTGTAATAGAGAAGTATTGAGGTAGGAGGGTATGGAAGTTAGGGTTTCTGAAGTATTCTTGCAGTAACCTAAATTGTTCTCTATCATCTAAACATTCTGATGAAAAATATAATCATTTTACACTCTATTGCTTTGAGTACTGGGACAAACATAAATGAGTAATCAGTCTACTGTTACCAATCAAAGGGATTTTAATCCAAGGTGGATCCTTTTTCTTTGCCTTAGTCCGATTTGGTGTGATTAAAAGTTGGTTATGATGGGTTGGGAACACGACTGTGGTTAAACCTTTTGCCTTAAAGCCAAAAGGACATGAGTTTGAATCTTGAATCCCCGTAAAAATATCAGGTGAATAAACAGCAGATTTTAATTGCAGCCCCTGGAGGGAGGAGCTTCAAAAACCTCAGAACAAAGCAATTAAGAGGTCGAGCAATCCAGGATGATTCCTGATGTCACTTTTGGGTTTCACAGGCCCACGAACTCAAGTGTCCTCTCGCACATTCACAGATACACAAACACATGTGTGTCCCAAAAACAAAACAAAAAACCGCACAGTAACATTTTGACATTATTGATCAGAAAAAGAATCAACAAAGCTTAGGATGACCCTTAACATATGAACATCTTTTTGTAATTAAAGAACAATCACTCTCTTGGGCAGTAGTGACAGTCCCTAAGGACCCAATCTTACCCTCTTGTCACACTGAGGATGTATATAGAGCCAAGCTGTCAATATCACAACCTTCAGGAATATGTAATGCTACATTTGTTTTTGTGGATTGTTCTGCTTTGAAAAAAAAATCATTAATTGGAACAAACACTCCTTGTAAATTTTAGATATGAAACAACAATGCGATATGATCCGATGACATATGACATGACATCATGACGGGATATATTGCATGAACCAGATAAATTGCATGAACCGGATATAATGGTTCAGTAAGGATCAAGGTGATTCAAAGGCAGCTGAAGAAAATACTGCTGAGCCACCTTGAAATCTGAAACATTTTCATTGGTGGCCCTCTTGTGGCCATATAGGATGCTACTCGCTAAAAAAATGCTCCAAAGTACCTCTCCCTCCTTTTACTACTTAATAAATGTTTTGAAGATTTACTCCCTTTTATTATTTAATAAATGCTTTGATGATTTATTAACAAATATTAACTTAAAATCTGCTTTAAAATACAGCAATTTGAAATTGTATGAATATGTTTGTTTGAATTATAAATGAAAATTTTGTGAAAAACCAACAAAATTATTCAACAAATACAGTAAATAAATAAATAGGTATGTAGTTATTCTATATAAAGTTATCATAATGTTTCATTTTCTCAATTTAAGTTCTAGTGATATGTGCATAATATAATATTTAGGAGAATGATTAATGCTCATCAAGATTATTGGTGTTTTGAGTGTCTTTATGGTTGCCTAACACACTTCATCAATTGAACATTCTGTTTGTAAAGACAACAGTATATAATACCAACACACTCAGATTTAAATTACTGAAGTCATAAACGATTGAGCTAAAAAGCTTCCTATATCTAAGAGTCATCGTATATAAAATAAGAAGTTGGGGCTGATGATCATGATGAATATTCACTTAGATTGATCCTTTTTTAGAGCATTGGGGTCTAGTGTTGCATGAGGCTTATAAACCTCCTTCCATACTCAATCTGCATGTAGCCTGAGGGGCTCAGAGTCAAAAGAGTGGCTGAGCAGGATGACAGTCATGGAGAACTGCACAGGCTCTCCAGTGAGCAATAAATTAGTTGAACTCTTCCTGCCTTCCAGAGGGATGCATGCCAGCAACAAACAATACAAAAAAAGGACTGTGGTCCTCTTCACAATAAAATGTGGGCATGAATTGTATCATCAAAACTTCATGTAATATAGAACAGGTTTGCTCATGCATACACAGATAGGAGTTTTTCAGTTCTTTGTTATCATCAATTAATTCAATAAAATTTGTATTTCACTGAATGATCCACAATAGGATGATTTTAATTATATGGCAGCTAAAATTTATAGAGTAAACCTAAGAGGTAAGTAGTGGAGTGACTACAGATTGACTATCAAGCAGGATCACTGTGCATAATGTCCAATATCACAATGAATATCATAATGTCCAATATCACAATGAATCACTTATTTAGTGAATTAATGACTGGGCTTTGCTTTTGGTGGAAACTATAAATTCGATGTGTATGTCTCATATCTTTGCTTTGGCTTGATTTTAATTAGTGTATAAAACAGTAGGTTTCATCGTACATTGTTATATATAATATGCTTCTGTTAGTGCTCCATAACCCTTCTGCTCATACGGCCTATCTGTAAGAAAGTTTCAACTCCTCTCTACTTTAATGTTACATGTGTTCTATTATTCCTAAATACCGCCTTCTTTTCCTCTCATTGTTCAAGTTTTATGACCTATAGCTACATTCACACCCATATACACATGAATATATAGAAATTAAATTTTAAAAAGATTCTCACATGACGAGGAACATGTGTCGTTAATTTTTGAGTCTAGGTTATATTAACTCACTAATATAATAATTTCCAGATCCATTTGTTTTCCTCCAAATTTAATTTTTCTTACAGACAAATAAAATTCCATTGTGCATATATGAATCACATTTTAATTATTAATTTGTTGATGAATATCTAGGCTAATTCAATCTCCTGTTTTATGAAAAGAACGGCATAAACAGAGATATGAAAATATCTCTGCAGGAAGATTTACAGCACTGTTACATTCTATGCAAAATAGTTGATTTTTTAACCAAATATCATTGACTAGGCAATAATTTCAATGCCACTAGCAATGTTACACTACAATATACTCCCAGTTTTTGAACTGAAAATAAAATTTGAATTACAGAACTGAATTTGTCAGTGCTATTAACCTTTAAAAAGTTATCTTAAGAACCAGGATATAATTCTGGATCCTTTTTTTTCTCCCACATTTTATTTTTTTCCCAATCATACAAGCTCAATAGGTACCCAGTCCTCTCCCTCCCTCTGCCCTTACCCAGTCCCCCCTTGCACTCTCCCCTTTTTTCCCCTTCTTTCACCCCCGTCCCTTTCTCCCCTTCTTCCAGTGCCTCCCTCTTTCTCCCTTCTGTCCCCTGGAGCATCCTTTTGTGTGAATGCCAAACTTACCTCTGAGTCCTCACTTTGAGGGGTAAGGATTCAGGGGCCCATTCGTGGGCTTCCTGTTAGTATGGGAATTCTATTATGACTGTTAATCCCTTGCCTCTAAAGATCCTACTGACTGGGGCCTTCTTCCCTGATCCATGCTAGACTTTGGGGGGTCGTTGACATGTCAGCCATTGTGCAGGTCATGCAAAGTTCGGTTATGGCTACTGCAGCCCTAACTTGTGTGGATCCTCTCTTAGAAACAGAATTATTACTAAATGAATAAATGACCTTCTGAGGATTATTATTTTTGAATCCAGTACTTTCCTACCAGTCTTCTACTCACCTAACCCAAAGACAAGGTAATGAATTAAAGTGAAAGATCATAGGGGTATGAAGAGTCAAAAATTATTATACTGACATACCTATAGAAAAGGCACTCTTCAATCACCTTATTCAACTTAAAATACTATTTACAGTTCACCCTGTAAGTTGGTAAGGTGACTTACTATCATGACATAATTTCTTCAGTAATTTGACGCTATATTTCACACACAGAAACTGCTCAGGAACTTAGCAATTAATATTAGTAGTGTTTAGTCAACTACCAGTTAAATATGCACTGAGTATGCAACACTTTTTTATTATTTATCATTTATTCAACTGTATATGCATGTGTGTGCATGTATGCGTGTATATGCATGTGTGTGCATGTATGCGTGTGTATGTATGTGTGCGTGTAGAACCACGGACGAATTCGGGAGCCACCATGGACTGCCTCCTCTTCCTCCTTGTTTACTCTGCCCCGGGATTCACAGGCTCCGCCCTACCAGGACCAGAAACACAGGCCGCCCCGCTTTCGCCTGGCGTCTATACATGGGGTCTAGGATCCGAAATCAGGACTTTCTGCCTGCAAGGCAGAAGCTTAACCCCTGAGCCACCTCTCCAGCCCCTATGCAACACTTTTGTCTGTTCTTAAGGTTATGTACCATAGTCACTTATTCTGTGTTCTCCTGTTAGAAACTATTAAACATAAATAGTGAGCATCCTAAAATAGAGTTCTTATCAAAATGTAAATATGGAAAATATCAATTAACAAAACTGAGAAGGTGAAAATTGGCTTATGCTTATTTAATTCAAGTAAATTTATAGCACGAAATGTTTTCATTCTAAAAGGAAAGAAACAAGCCTTTTCACAAACCACTATGGTCTATTTTTATTATAGAGGTAAAAAAAAATCCAAAATCATCTTGTGCATATTTTCCAGTGTTAACTTTGAAACTCTACTAAATCAAATTGTTAATCTTCTTATAAACATATTCCTTGAATTAGTTTGAAATATGTAACTGCCACTGTATATGAATATTCAGGCCTATATAAACAAAATATATGATTATTTAATGTCTTGATGGGCATAAGTGTAGACTGCATTAAAATTATAAAAAGAAGTCAGCAGAGATTAAGTCAATGTAAAACTATGATAAAAGTTTTATGTAAAGGAAAATACCCCATCAAGCTGAATTTCTCTTACATGTCATTACTACTTCTTCGCCTTTCCTATACCATAGCTTCATCGTTAGACTTCCATAGCTCATGAACAGAATTATATACTGTTATTTCATTGTCACCTGTGCTAAGGATAACAAAGGAAACTTGCAAACTACAATTCAGTTTCTTGTAATATCTAAGCTAAAGAGCAATAAGCCAGGATGTTTGGAAGGGATGAGATTCAAAACGGTTCTTGATAATTAAAGAGGATTTTTTTTCTGGCAGAGAAGGATATATGGACATATTAAAAGATTATCCCTTACAGAAGGAATTTTTGGATGGAGAAAAAAATCTTGATTAAAGGTCACATTGGATACATGGATAAGGTTTTTATATGTAAATATAAGATGAAAAAATGGGAAATAGGCAAGATATAATTCCTCATAAGGATGACATGTAAAGGAAAATTTGCTTGTGTTTAGGGAGTTAGAGGTGGTAGATAATAGATGGAATACTTATATTTTATTGGACGTTCAGGAAAATGTATGCTCAACAGCAACGAAAAAAGTCCTTAAAACTGTGCAGAAGTGGAGTTGGTGATCTGGCACAGAGGATAAAGGGCTTCTTATATGTGATGACCCAATTTTGGATACTCAGAACCCATATAAAAAACAGGACATAGAAGTATACTCTGAAAATCCCAGCAATGAGGAGAAGGAAGCAGGAGTACCCCTGAGTTTTGCTGTCCAAATATAAGCAAGCATGGTATATTTCTTTTTTAATACTGGTTTTACCACACCAAATATGGGTTCAAATGAAAGATGAAGTTTTGCTTTTCAAAATACCTGCAAACTTTTCAACAGCCACTTTGTTTTTACAGACTACTTTGCATCATTGCTTGGTAGGAAGGTTGGCATATTTGCAGCTTTCAATACAAATTTTAGTGATAAGAGTGTAATTTTAGGTAAGACCATTCTTCCTATAAATGTTCCTGGTTCAAGCAAATAACTCAGTCTTTCATAGAGTCAGAATGATTTCTGGAAGCCCATTTAATGGAATGAAAACACATTGAAGACTCATTTTGCACTATTCAGAACCCAGGGCATATTTATGATCTTTTGTAAAGTGATAAAATGGTTTCATAGAGTCTTAGTTTGCTCTTCTACATAGATTGAAATTCTGTCAGTAGCTTTCTACAGTTCTGATGTTTTCATAACTTACATGTTAATGCTCCATAGTCAAAATAAATTCCTTTCCCAGAGACACCTGTACTGACCTTGCACAGTGAAAAGTATAATACGTTTTCCTTCAGAGGAAACGTGTTGAACTTTACAGCACCCAGGAAACAACTGGCCACAATTTTCTTTTTTTAAGTGATGATTCTTTGAGCAATTATTAATAACTTCTAATTTCTGGAAGGTGTTAAGAATGAGGTAGACATACATGAGGCATTATAAGTCTTTGATTCCTCACTTTAGATGCCAAAGTTTTATATCTACTATGAAAGCGCATTTACTTATTTCTTAATTTTTCCCTAGTTTTACAAACATATTGAATAATTTTCCCTGCTTTCCCTCTCCCTTTCCTCCCCTCCTTTCATCAATCTGTCCCACTCCCTCCCACCCTCTTGTATGTCTACTTTTATGTGTCCCAGATTTCCCTCTGGATATGGCTGGCCGAGTGACCCTTCCTTAGGTAGACCCACTGATAGGAGCATTCCCCTTCACCTGTCTAGCCCTAGTCCCTAAGGTTCCCACTGTGTTTAATCATTTCTTCTGAGATCCTCACTAGTCTATGGGGGAATGTTGGTATGTCAGTCATTGACAACACAATTTTCAAAAGCATTACCTGAAATATGAGGATTTAGGTGGGAAAAGTCCTCTGCAGGCATATGTGCTGAACACTTGGTCTACAGCTGGTAGTTTTGGAGAATTGTGTAACAATGAGACGTCTCATTGCTTTAATATTGTTAAAGCTTTCATATAAATCATTGAGTAGCTCTTCCTCGCCGAGCTCCAGCGGAAGGAAAAGGGGGTTAAGTAAGGAGGTCGCTGTACCATGGCTCATACCAAGCAGACCGCCCGCAAATCCACCGGTGGGAAAGCACCCAGGAAACAACTGGCCACAAAAGCCGCTCGCAAGAGCGCGCCCTCTACTGGAGGGGTGAAGAAGCCTCATCATTCCTGGCCCGGAGCTGTTGCGCTTCTTGAAATTAGGCACTGCCAGAAGTCCACTGAATTTGAAAACTCCCTTTCCAGCGTCTGGTGGGGGAAATTGCTAAAGACTTCAAATCAGATCTGTGCGTCCAGAGTGCAGCTATTGGTGCTTTGCAGGAGGCAAGTGAGGCCTATCTGGTTGGCCTTTTTGAAGATACCAACCTGTGTGCTGTTCATGCCAAACGTGTAACAATTATGCCAAAAGTTATCTAGTTAGCGGAAGCATACGTGGAGAATGTGCTTAAGAATCCACTATAATGGGAAACATTTCACTCTCAAAAAAAAAATTTTTTTCCTCTTCTTCCTGTTATCGGTACTTATGAATGTTAGATTTTTTTTTCCATGGGGTCAAAAGGTACCTAAGTATATGATTGTGAGTGGAAAACTAGGGGACAGGAATCAGGTATGGGCAGTTTTTCCATTTTCATTTGTGTGTGAATTTTTAATATAAATGTGGGATGTAAAGCATTAATGCAAGTCAAATGTTTCAGCGAACAAGTTTCAGCAGCTCAACTTTATAACAATTATAAATAAACCTGTTAAATTTTTTGGGACAATGCCAGTATTTGGATTTTTTTAAAATAAGTAAATTTCTTATTGATGGCAACTAAATGGTGTTTGTAGCATTTTTATCATACAGTAGATTCCATCCATTCACTATACTTTTCTAACTAAGTTGACTTACATGCAAGTACATGTTTTTGATGTTCTGTGTCTTCTGTGCTGTTCCTGTAAGTTTGCTATTAAAGTACATTAAACTAAAAAATAAATAAATAAGTCATTGAGTAATTTGGAAAAGCCCAGAGGAAAATGAAATCTATGCTATTCTTCGTATTTTAAGTCCTTTGTTTATTCTTTCTTGATATCAAAGTCTCTTCTTTGTCCTTTCACAAATGCTATTCCCCATACCATATGCAATTTGCCATTTAAAGTTGGTTCTGAGTGTCTTTACCAGATAAATAACAGGCAAAAGCATATATATCCTCATTGTCACCAATAGGTACCATGAGACATTATTATTCTTTTTAAATACCTTGTTTGCATCCTCTGAATGCAATATATTATGGGATTTCTAATTGTATAATTGAGTTCATCTGATGTAAGAAAGTAGGAGTGACTGTGAACATTTGGATGCTATTCTAAAGAATTTTAATGAAAAATATTTGAAATCATTCCTTTCCTCTCAACAACTCTATTGTTCTTTATCCAGCTGTGACATGTTATCTAACACTTCAGGCTGAAAAACTTCTGGATGCTGCTGATTTTAAAATTACAGACAATGAAACATTTAATTTCTGGTTTGGATTTTGAAAAACATAAGACAAGGCCATCGCCAAAGTCAAATTATTCTATCAAGGGGATAGAGATACACATGCTCACTATTATAGTGAATGCTGTGTAAAATATACATGTAAAAAAGTAAAAATTTTTGTTAGTTGCATACATGCTTTGGGTCAAGAATGCTGAAAGATTGCAGTAATGATGGTTTTTATGCATGCAATGATGTCTGTTGCCTCAGCCAGGAAGATGCGAAATTCTGAGGCCGGCAGGTGACATCATCTGCTAGTGCTTTTGTTTGGGTCTGATGGACATGGTAGCTGCAGGCTGCTCCAGCTGTGCTACTAGCTGGAACAGTCATGCCTGGTTTGTTCATACAGCCTTTTACAATGTTCTAGTATAAGCTCCATCACTGAGAAAAGCCAGGGGAAAGCTGAATTGCTCTTTATGGCCTCACACTAGGAGCTCCAGAGATTCATTTCTACTGGAGTCGTGTTCCCTTTCAGATATGAGAGGAAAATAGACTCTTTTTCATGTGAGGTATAATACCAAAATTGTATTTTAAGAAGTACATGAGAAACAGGAGAAGTTCTATTTTTGCAAAGTTCAATCTTCTATGTATATACACATCTGAAATATTTGCAATTCAGAATTCACATGTATTAACATCTATTAGTGCAACATGCTTTACCATTACTGTCTACTATTATTCAAACTACTGCCCATGTCTTTTACTTTCCATTCTTCTTTCTGCCACACTTGTTCATTTCTATTAAATGTGAGCAAGATCTGCTGATATATTACAAGGTAATATTTAGTATTATAGATTATTAAAAATATAGAACTCCTCATAAAAACACAGAAAACTGATTTGTTTCTCATTGAGAATACACATTTGTATTTTAATATGCTTTCTCTTAAGACTATTATAGATACAGTCTTAAGACTGTATAGATGCAGTCTTTCTATATTGTCTACTATAGAAATTAACATCTATACTGCTATCAGTGAATTACCCTCAATACCAATTTGACTGTACCAACTATCAATTTATATATTAAAAATCACTAACAGCCCAGCTTATCAGATAATAAAGTATTTATTATGAGATTATTATAAGACTCTTCAGATTCTTACTTTTCTTTCTCAAGTATCTCTCTCTCTAAACTTTCAATGTTAAATGACTTGTTTCCTTAAAATGAATTGTATATTTGAATGCCTTTATACTTTTCACTTGTGTTAGTTCCCATTTCTAGATTTCTACAAGGAAAATGTCTGGCTTCTTCCAGACTTAGTTCAAGCTACAACTAATCTCTATTCCAAATACCTATGGTGCAGAGTCACTTTATGCAGCTCTGACTTTCAAATAACTACCACACTGCAACTTCAAAATTTACTTTTGTGACTGGTTCCTCAGACTACAAAACAAGTATTAAGTGGTAGCATCTGTTCATCAATCAGGTCTGAGAATTTTATCTGCTAGGAAAGGTATTTAGCAATGGATTAAAATCAGTTCCAGTTGCTAAAAATGCTAATGGTGGGAAGATGCAACAGCACACATATTTCTTCTTTGTCCTAATACATAGCATGTGTGCATGTCATGAATTATTCTCCTACAGACAGGAAATGACAGTTTCAAACTGCCTAGTTTCTGTAACACACAATGAAGCTTATCTCTTTAATAGCCACAATTTTGCTCTTTGCCTTCTGGTTAAACTTGCTCTGATATTTTCCATCAAACTTCATAATTTTCATCTCTTTCAGCCTGATTCCTTACTCCTTTTCCTTATAATTCTGAACAAGGGCATTAAAAAGTAGCCATACTACACTGTCAAGACAATATTGTCTTAAAACTTCCTCTACAAAACACTCTAATGTAACTTTAGGCAAGTTTTCAGGTTGAGGGAAAACTCTCTGGCAATGAATCACTTCATTTACTTCTCATTCAGTTGCTAATACAGTCTTTGCACCCCTCTGGACCATCACAAGCTGGACTTCTACTGCCTGTGTCTCTTCCAAGCTCTCACAAGAATGGCCCTTATGGCCCCATCTCCAAAACATAAAGGGTTTTCCAGAGCAAAGGATAAAAGTTCTATATATTCTCCCAACAAACAGATTTAAAGGTACATAAGTCACATCACAGCCATACTTCTCTCCTTCTCAATATCGATTCTCTCAACTTCAAAATACTTCATGTTCTGCAGCCATTCTCAGTCTCAAGCAACACACCACGTCTCAGTACCAATTTCGGTACTGGTTACTCTTCTCAGTTGCTGTGACACAACACTGAGACGCAAGCAACTTAAAGGGAGAAAAGGAGATTTATTCAACTTACAGTTCCAGAAGGGAAATACAGTCCATTAGGGTGGAAAAGGCATAGCAGGCAGCAGAAGCTGGAGGAGGAATAGGTCACTGAAGAAACAATCGAGGCAGAGAGGCTCAAACTGCAAGAGCAGATTAACTGAATCCAGGTGGAGCTAATCAGCCTGAATTCCCCCCCCCCCCATTGAGCTTCTATAACTAGGTAAAAATAATTTTAAAAATACTTTAAAAAAAGATTCAGACACATGCATCTGTGGGGGGGGGGACTCATATTTCATACCATAACACCTAAAGAGATGCAATTATGTTTTCTAATTTTCTATGAACTGTTCTTTCATTGCTTATGTCCAAAGAACAAAGTTACATCCTCCTTTCTCCTCATTGCTAAACTCTTCCTAGTTCTTAGTTCAGATTACTTTATCCACTGAAGATCATACTGCTGCAGACAAAGGAGCTCTGTCTCTCCTTGGAAAACTTGGGGAAGGTGCTAAGCACTGCTAAAATCTGTTAAAAGGAAGGTTCAGTTGGTAAATGTTCTCTGTGTAAGCATGAGGAACTGAATTCAAATCTTAACTCCTCAAAAATTATAGCTGATTTCCCCGGAAAGGCTATTTGGAACAGTATGTGCCAGATATTTTGTCATCACAGTTCTCCATGAATTTACATAACACTGCAATGGATTCCACTAGGTTCAGTGTTCTAGTAGAAGGATTCCTACAATTAGCATTAAGAGAGAAAGCTGTGATTGATACTAAACACACAACTTAATGACTTAGTGTGGTACTAAAATGTAAGACTGTGATTTCAAAAATAAAAAAAAAGGATGTCATTAGAGCTAACAGAGCTTCATGGGCTTCATGCACAACTACACTGGCTTACCTGGTGAGCTGCAAGGTAGACACCCTCTGCACTGCTGTTTCCCATTTCCTCTGGTGACAGAGCATTTGGCCCAAGAAAGTTTTGTCTCAAGTGTTCTTTTTCAGCTGACATTTGGAACTGTGGCTGAGCAGCAGAATAGTTACTGATTCAGTGAATGGTTGAGCCAGCAATAGCTGAAGGGTGGAATAGCTCAGGTGCAGAAGAACAAGATAACTTTCTTTCTGCCAGCAGCAGCAGCACAAACTGAGACTGTCCAGGACAGAAAGAAAACATCTACCTGTAGGAAGATTAACAGAAGTGACCGGCTGGCAAAACACAGCAGAGATATGAGAAAGAAAAAAAAAAAAAAAGTCTGCAAGAAGCAAGAGTAGAGAAACTGTAGGCCCAAGTGCTACAGCTGTCAAGTCTTTCTGATCAATGATTTCAGGGCCTGAGCCAAGAGCTATAACACTGACTGCTGTCGAAAACTCAGGAATCTCAGTATATCACTTGACCTGTCTGGTGCTGTGACATGACCTGCAAATGGCACTGAGGAAGCCAACTTCTAGTCTCATGTAAGAGCTGCAAGCACACATAGTGTGAAAGGGACCCCTTACTGAGGTTTCTGGCAGTAGCGAATGAAATATGTGAACACTGGTGGCAGCACTGGTGGTGCTGCCTTTCACTGCCGGTTAACAAGGGAACTGGGAAACTGCTAAGGGCTTGAGCTGCACAGATTCTGTCACCCATGACTTCTGCCAGGGTACAGCAGTCACCTCACTGGTAACAAGTACATCTATAAGTCTCTGTTCTTTCTTTTCTTGCCCATCTGATCCTCCAACCCTGGCCCCTGAGAGTTTTCTCATTTCAATCCCTGACTCTTTTTATAACTTGAAAATATATTCAGGACATTCATTTAACACTATCCATTTTTTGTCATTTGTATTCATTAGCTCATCTTTGATGCTTAGGCTCACAATCATTCCTCGGTCTTGTCTCAACAGAGGCAACATCATCTCTCAAAGTAACGCTTCAGGATCCAATTTGGGGATCCTACCTTCTATGTGTTTGATAGACTTTCTATATTTTGTTGCTCTAACTACATAGGATCAGTTAAAAACGGCAAAGCATGCTTGAAAGAGAATTTAGGGACTGATCTGAGAACAAAATGTTGTAAAAACTATTGAGGAAGCTGTGAGACATCAGTAATAGCATGACTGCAAAGGAAGCAATGGTTGGATTTGAGATGCATGCTGAAACTGAATTAATGAAGGCTAGTGATGGCAAAATTGATCAGGCAAAAAAAAGAATCAAGAACAATATTAACATTTTAAATGTGAGCATCTTCCTAGGTGGTAAACCATGGTGACATCCATGTGGATTTAGACCTCAGAAAAAATAAGCAATTAATAAAATAAATATCTTTATACTTAGATAAATTTTTACAGTGATAAGTAATCCTTGTACCAAGGATTAGGGGATGTGAGTTTATATGTCTTTTTATGAAGACATATAGTGCTTAATTGATTTTTCCAACAAAAGAGATATTTGCAATTATAATTATTCTATTAGTTTGGATTCTCCATATATACAGCAGTTTCTTTGACTCCATAATTAATATGGTATAATGAGAAAAGAAATTTATGGTTTTTTCTGGTCTTGTCTTAAATTACACTTTTAGTTTTTATTTCGAAGTAGTCTCCCCATGTTTGCTTTTAGTGAAGTATTTGTTTCTGAGTATGAGAAGCATCAAAATCCTCGGTTACCAGAGATGAAAATTAACAATACTTTTAATCATTCAATGTCTTTCTCAGAAAGGAACAAAATAAGAGCAGAAAACAATAACAGCTATGAGATGAGTAGCGTAGGAGTATATGTGACTAGTATCAATTCCCTCCCTCCACTTTTTCCCTTCCAAACATGTTCCTCTAGATCAAATTTCCAAACACCATTTGCAAGAAAAACAACATTCAGTAGATCTCTAACAAAAGAAAAAAGAAACTACAATAGAACATTCACTCCCAAACCTGGAAATATCCCCAACATATCAAAATACCACCCACAGCTTTGAAAAATAAAATACAACCACCTACATTCCTTCCCACCTCCAGTATGACTCAAACACACATTCTTTTTATCCACTCTCACAAAGAAGTCAGCTTGTTAATAATTCTGGATTTCCTAGAATTAACCATAAAATATTGTACATCATGCAGTCACAACACATTCTACCAATGTCCAACTTACTATTAGTGAAATTAAATTGAGAAAGAATATATGTGTATATATATATATATGTTGTTATAGATGTTTTAACTAAAAAACAATGTCTGAGCAATAAAATGGGAAAACAGCAAAATATTTCCTCTATGTTTACATTGATATAATGATGATAAATTCTGCCCGAGTACCAAAATTGTTGATAATCTGGGCAATACCAAGTCCCCTGGTAAGCCATGTGGAAAAATGTTTTACTTTTAGAAGCAAGACTTATCACCTTAATAAAATTAAAGTGCTTGCTTTTGAAGGAAAAAAGAAACAGCAAAGATTGCCTGAACTTATTACAATTACCTTTGCAATTTGTATGTGGAAGCATTGCTCACATTCACCTAGGAAGATTTGTTAGTTTTTAAAAAATATATTTTATGTTGATGTCAAGTTTTCCTATGTTAATTTATGCTAAAATATGAATTATAATGTATATATAGATTTGAATTATATTCCGTGCATGTATATGTGTCTGAATTCTGTAATTAAGCAATATTTCAATGAATACTTAAAGACTACCAAAAAGCTGTGAATTCAACAAACACCAAACTCAGGTAAATTTTTAGTCTTACTGTGTCACATATATTAGTATGTACTATATTATATGATTTCATTCAATCTCATCAGTCATAATATGAGTTAGCATTTATCATGTCTAGATTTCTACAAATATATAAAGATGGGAACTTCCAGAAAATAAGTGGTTTAAGTCTAGTTGTAGTGGAAAATAATTTTGTGATAAAATGAAGTAGATTGTAGCTGAATATGGTAGTAGTATATGCCTAGAATCACAGCTCCTCAGAAAGCTGATGTAGAAGTATCCAAATACCACTCCAGCATGGGAAACTTATGGAGGTCTTGTCTAAAAATAAAGTGGAAAATAAATTGGGGATGTACTCAGTGGCACAACACTAACCTAAAGAACGTGACCTTGAGTTCAATCCCTAATACCACCAAAAACAAACAAGCAAAAAACAACAGTTCAACTTCACTGAAGGTATTACTCATTTTGCTGTTTGCCATCAACCAAGTCAACTAGTTCTGATTAGCTTTCCACCCTTCTGTACTTAGTTCACAGAATCCAAGTCTCATTGATTTTTTTAATCCTATTTCATTTCCATATAGAGAGCTATATATTCAGTCATGCAGGCTACTTACTAATACCCCAATTCCAGGCTACGATTGTAATATACTGTAGTACATATGCTCCAGAAGTGGGGCTTTATGAATCTGAGCCTTCAAGAGCTTTCATGCTTCCTTACTCATCGGACAGTGTTCCCTATGAAACTCAGCTTACCTAGCCTGATAAGGAGGGAATCTAGATAAGATGATTCCTTTCAACCAAACAACCTTGGAACTGCCAGCTCCTCTGACCCAGCGATTGAGGACAGACAGACGAACAAGCCCAGCCAAGATCTCCTAAGTTTCTTCTGCATAAAAAAGTTCCCTGCAAAGAACGCATCAAACTATTATCACATAGAGGCATAAACTACATAAGTGAATGTTATCTCAAGCCACCCAAGTGCTATGTCCTTTCTTATGCTTTAAAGTATAGTCAGTTCACATATGACATCTTTTCCACTAACAATTGGGTTTCTTAATAATCTCCCACATTTATATTGACATAATATATTTCACTTCTTCATATTATCTTCTTGCAATGATGTCTTATTGATTAAACTTAATTGAAATATGATGCTGTTGTTGTTACTTTAAATTGTCATATCATTTTGAATATGATTTTAATATTTTATATACTTAATCTAACAGACATAATTATAACAATAGACATAAAAACACATACATTCAAGCTTATATAACTAAAAATTAAAGGAGCAGAGGAAAGACAGAAAAATAAACAGCAGGTTAGCTCTAGTTACTCTGCTTCAAAATTAGGACCTGAGTTCAGATCCCAGATTCCACGTAAAACAATGCTGGGCAAAAATGTCTTTGTCCTGAACCTCTAGTCCCAGAGATAGAATCTAGGAAATCCCAAAGCAAAAGTAAAAAGGAGGTAGACCAATCCAGGTTGATCTCAAAGTCAACTTTGGATATCCACAGGCACAAACAGTGCCCTCTGATACACACACACACACATACACACACACACACACACACACACACACACACACACATACAAACAAACATTCACATGTGCACAAAAGCAAGCAAACAACAACAAAAAAATTGTTTTAAGATACTCTATGCACCCAGTCCTTTATTCACTGTGCTTTATAAAGAAAAGATATGGTGAACTGAAATTTATGCAAGATAATTTTGGTTACCTTATCATATCTCTGAAAGGCAAACTTCTAATAAACATGAAATTTAAAAATTAAACATCAAAGATGACCTTCATATGGAGTACTTTCAAAACCTCAGTGAGTTGTGCTAAATGATTCTTGGAAATTTTACAAGACCTAATGATCTACAATTTCTAGTTCTCTAGCCTCCGGCTATTTTATTTTACTGATAAATTATTAATGATACAGTTAGAAGCATAAGACTTGTTTGGATTGCCATTAGTAATAAGACTAAACAGATACAGCTCAACAATCTGCTGAGTGTGATTATACAAGCTGAAGCTGTTACATAAAGGATGAGGCCATCAGGTTGGAGGGTGAAAAAGTCAGATGATAGTCCTCTAAGTACAGTAACTAGATAATGTTACTATATCCTCTAATATTGGCTTATCCAAGACAAGAATCAGTGATTACAACTGATCTTTTATAATTCACTCATGCTACTACCTATGAAAATACAAGAAGGCAATTGTAAATCAAAAGGCTCGCCAAAAGTTGGAAAAAAAAAGAATAAAGAGTAAAAACCGTACTCATAAAGATTCCAACTGGAATGAATTCTTACAGCTTTGTATTGCTGCAATAGCCAGTTGAATATGTCTGACTCTCTCACACCAGAAACCTTGGATGGTTTTCATCTCTATATTGCCTCTCCTGTTCATCATTCTCCTCCTCCTGTTCTTCTTCCTCCTCCTCTTTTTTCTTCTCCTCTTCTTCTTCCTTAATGTGGTGGATCCAGATATCTGCCTCATAAAACCACCTTCGGGGCTACTCCTTATTCAACAGCTACATACAGCCTATGTGGGAGGCTCCAAAGACTCAATCCCTACAAGTACTGTGTCAAAATGCCATGTTTCTGTCATGGTTTGACATTCTGAAAACGTTCCCATGGGGAAAAAAATTTGGATAATGCATTCTCTTTCTCTCTCTCTCTTTCTCTCTCCTCTTTCCTCTCTCTCTCTCCCTCTCCCTCACTTCCTTCTATCTACCCTGCTCTGTTTATATAGCCTGTCGTTTTGTCATATACCACAGTAGGCTATAGTCTTTTTTACCCTACCTTATATCTTTCTTAATCATTAGAACAGTGCTTTTCATCTTCTACAGCATAAATTAAAGCAAAACAAACTTAAACAATCAAAGCCCAACTCAATGTAAAAAAAAAAATTGCATCCGGATTCAAAACCTTGTGGCACTTGGTTACAGATGTCAATTTGACGATCCAGAGTTGAGCCTTTTGGCATATCTATTAAAAAATTATTTAAAGAGTGCCTCTGAGCAAACCTATAGGGGATCATTCGATTGGTGTGGGAAGACCCAGTCCAAAGAGTATGGGAACCTTCCTTGGACAGGTTAGATGAGGTGAAAAGAGAGGTGCATGGTTTCAGCAAAGTGGCACGTTGGAAAACAAGCTCCTTTCTCAGCTCTTTCTGTGGATATGTTGAGCTCCTTAAGTTGGTATGTATTTTCCTGGCATCTAAGTGAACTGTAATGTAGAACAATGAATAAAAGTTCTTTGTTCCCCTAAACATTCTGTCATAGATTTATAACAGCAAATGAAGAACTAAGGAAGATACGGCTTAACTAGGTTAGAACGGGATAGGGAAAATATCCTTTCACAAGTCCCTGTATTTAAAATAAAGGAAAAATGTATTATTCTGTAATTTCATCTTAGTAACATAAGTAAACTACGATTTCCCATGAATATGTCTGGTTGTATACACATCAGTGATTGCACTAAATGAATTTTCTCAACTTTGGATTTCTTAGAGCTCAAAATGAATTTTTTGGCTTCTTCCTGCCCAGGCCGCCATCGACCAGCTGCTGCCATGGCCCTGAGCTACACATGGCCTGGGCCTGAGCAAGGGCCACAAGGCGACACCGACCGCAGCCAGCCGAGGCCCAGCCACGCCGCGGGTGCCTCGCCGAGCGCACCAAGTTCGTGCGCGACGCGATTCGCGATTCGCGAGCTGTGCGGCTTCGCGTCCTACGAGGAGTGGGCGCCGCGTCATGGAGCTGCGCAAGGTCTCCAAGGACAAGCGGGCACTCAAGTTCATCAAGAAGCGGGTGGGCACGCACATTCGTGCCAAGAGGAAACGCGAGGAGCCGAGCAGCATGCTGGCCGCCGTGCGCAAGGCCGCAAGAAGGACTGAGCCCCCAGGACCCCCAATAAAGCTTTGTGCTGTCCGCTAAAAAAAAAAAAAAAAAAAAAAAAAAAAAAAAAAACTTTTATGAGAGTTACATTTTTACAATTCTATTCATGATTTTATTTTGTTAGACATAAGGCAGCTAATATTTATACAACGGGAATCACAAATAATTATGCTTTTGCATATGTATGTGTATGTGGTTGTACATGTTCATGTGCATGGTTACATTTGTGGGGATATACTTTTTGTGGGGGGTTGTGACCGTGTGTGGGAATGTTCACTTTGTGTGTCTGAGGCCTCTTGCCTCAGCCGGACTCACCATTTTTGGTGATCTGAGTAGCCAGTCTTCTCTATGATTCACTCTCTTGTCCTTTCACTGGGATTTCAGAGCATGACTTTTCGACTTTTATGTAAGTTCTGGAGTTCTGAAATCTGGTCTTTATAATTATCTGATAAAGCACTTCATTCTCTGAAACATCTACCAGCCACAACAATCACAATTTTACAAATAATGTTTAAGAGAAAATTGATATTATGTTCAAATTATTTTCATACAGTTTAGGAAAAGGAATAATGCTTTCTTTCCGAACAAATAAATACAGCCTCGCTTACCAACATTTAAAACAAATTGGCTTCAATAGTTGTTTTCCACTTCCTGTAACATGGAAGACTATTCGTCCACAAGGTGGTGCTCTTTCTTCAAGAACCGCATCAGAAACCGGTTTCGTACATGTTCAGCACTCTGACAAAACAGTCTTCAGAGCATTACAAGTTACCAAGTAAGAAGGAAAATTGACTATTTATTTAAAATGTGTTTTCATTGGATGTTTATTTTCCAAAAATGCTAATATACAATTATATTTGGTAGCAAGTGCTAGTGTCATTTTTTTTCAAGTATTCAGAATTAAACCTTAGATAGGAAATGAATCACAGACCTAAGCAAAAACATGAAGAATGGCATAATTGAGGATAAGTTGGATCAGACATTCCTCTCTGAAAATATAGGGCAATTAGAAACTAGATATAATGTAGAAACACATATCATAAATATCAAACTAAGATGGAGAAGCCAAAAAAAAAAAATTTGGCACATTTTATTACCTGGAATTCAGCTACTGGTAAAATAAAATTTTAGAAAGTACTAAAAGAGACAATGAAGGAAATGAATGAGAGACAGAAGAAAGTAATGGTTATGGTTTCACCCATCATTTTCAAAGGCCGTGGCCCTGACTGGGTGAGGAGGACGGAAATACACTTTGTTCAAGCCCTCAGTTCCCTCAAGCTTCCTAGAGCCTTGACTGGCACCGCTGAAGCTCAATCTAGAGTTAACTATTACATTATATGGTATGTCATCTTTTAACACAAGCCAAAATATTTCTTTGGATTACTTCTATTTCCACTTAGAATATAAAAAATGCTAAGGATAAATTGTTCTCATTCTAACAAGAAAGAGCTGAGTTATATAAACATAATAATTAGATGATATTTTTGTCTTTAGTACCAGAAAGATGAGGACTTTAGCTTTCGAGGCCTAACGTTTTTCTGAGGGATAATGGGATATACTAATTGAGTCAAAGAAAACAATCCACAAAAGTTGGTAAAGTTGTGAAATAAACCCAACTACTGATAAAGACTTAATATGACATCAATGTCAGAATTCCTGTGCACTCAGTACCTAAGGGAAAGCTGCACCTCGTTGACCACAAAATCCTTGACAACATGGGTTCAGCTGCTTCCTAAAGCAGACCTAAAAAGAGAAAATATATCTGTCACTAGGAAAAGAACTAGAAGTAGCGCAGCATCAGCACATGGCTTTGCTTTGGCAAAAGAAGTCATCTAACCATGGGAAGAGATAAGAAATCCCTCCATAAGCTCAAGGAAGGGATTGGTTACCAGTAAGTGAAGGAACAAAACTCTTCTCACTCCTTGTTGCCAGGCCAGGGTCAGCTGTTACTGATAGAAACATGGATGGAAATCTCTTTCCAAAACAGAGGAAAAATGCAGCCACTATTAGGAGAAGAGTAGGTATCTCCTCAATATCAGCTATCAACTGTCATTTTTAAAGGCCTATTTCATAAGTTAAATACAGCAAACTAGCGCAAAGGAACACCGAATCAAGGCAGATTTATTTATTCTTTAGAGGATGAATAGAAAGTCCAGATGTACCTTAGATACATAAATTAGGGAGAGAACAGGAATGTGAAGAATTGTACAGTACTGATTTCACCTGCTTGGGACAGCTTAAGAAGGGGTTGGAAGAGTAGAAACATGTCTTTATGTCTCTTTCCTATACACTATAACAAGTTAACAATAAATAACAGAACAATGGCCTATTTCTAGAAAAGGCAAATAAATGTAAGGAGAACTTCTCCTCCACACAGTCCCATTTTATAACATGGACAATGTTGGGGTGACACACTCAGAAAAAAAACCTCTGAAATTCTAATAGACATGTAAAATGTATCATAGACGCAGTACATCAATGGAGAACAGTTAAACTCATGTTCTAATGAGCTTGCTGCAGCTAAACTAAACTGCAACTCAACAACTAGCTACTGACTCAACCACAAATTATGGTTTGTCAAAGAAGTGGGTGAACATTTACAAATACAAATATTCCTCTCAATTTCTCCTATTTATCACAGAATGCCTTATATTTGATTGCAGATGTGTGACATTTAATTATTAGTTTCATTAATAATGAAACTTTTAAGGAAATTACCTTAAAAGAAAAATTATTGTTATAATAAAAGATTTTCAAAAGAACACAGAAAGCATGGACAAAACAATAGAAAAATTCAATGCAGATCAAAATTATAATATGAAGAGACCAAGGGTAATGCTGGAAATTAAAAATATATTAAAGTTCAAAGCAATTGAATGGACATGGTGTAGCACACCAGCACCCATACTCAGGAGACTGCAGCAGGGACACTGTGAGTTCCAGGCAAGCATGGGATACATACTGAGGTTATGTCCCCCAAATAAAATCCTTTTGTTGTCTTACAGGAGGCTAGATAATAGTAGAAGAAAGAATTGGAAGACTTGAGAAGTTACTCATCCTAAATCATAGTGAAAAAAAAGGACATCCAAAACCTGTAGGATAATGTTATACTCACATACAAGATGGTTACAAAAGTTATGAACACCCAAGAAAGAGAAATGGATAAAAACATTAATGTTCAAAACTATTAAAAACCAGCAGTAAAGACACAATGATACCATTCATAATGGTACATGAATGAAAGGTCAGTTACTTAGGAGAAGTAACTGCAGTTACTTAGGAGAAGGAAGATTGCAAACTAAAGCCAGATTGACTACTTATCAAGACCTTGTTCAAAATTATGAATAATAAATAAATTGATGAAGGAGTATGTCATGGTTTGAAATGTGCCCCCCCCCCAGTCTCGTGTGTTTAGCAAGGTCATGGCATCTTGAGAGGTGGAGCCTTGCTGGAGGAAGGCAGTAACAAGGGGTGGGCTTTGAAGTGGATTAGTGCCACCTTACCTCCAGGAGAAGTCTGCCTTTGCAGCAAGCAGTCTGCAGCTCTCAACTTCCAAGATGTCTGCAGTGACTTAGCTTCTTCCAGCTTTGGCCAGGAGCCATGCCGCCATGAGAAAACTGTCACCCCTCTGGAACCATAAGCTGAATAAACCTCCCTTTCTCCCTTAAATTGATTGACTTTGAGTGTTCTCTCACGGCAATAGTTAAGAGTACACTGTTACAGAGTATGTCAATAGTAAAGTACTAGCCTACCATGTTTGAGTCTCAGGGGTTTGTTCTCATTACAAGACAGAAGACAATGAGAGACAGAGGAAAACCTTAATCTTGAAGTCATCACATAATGAAAAGATACTATATTTACATAGTATCAGTATTAAACATAGGAACAGTAATTAAAATTTAAAAGCCCTTTTATTTAGATGGAATTATGTGAATTGATGATCAAGAAGAAGAAAAAACACAGTTTGTATGAAAATATCATAATGAAACGTTGTTTTATGGATTAATAAAAGAATATTAATAAAATGCAATAAAATAAGAATGAATTTCAAAGTTTGATGATGAGTTTGATTTACAACATACATGTGATAATAAAGAAAAGAATTACATATACATGAAAGGCTTCTGGCACATGATTGAAATATCAGATAGATGGAAAGATAGAGAGAGAGATAAATAGATAATGGCATGTTGTAGACTAATGTCATAGAAAACTCTTTAGTGAGCTGCAAGCAAAATGTTCATCAAATCTTGGGAAATAAATGAACATTTTACTATGTTTAGAGCCTAAACAGATATGACCAGAAAAGAACCTCTCTATTCATGTTACAGTTAAAATGTCAAGAGAACACAATGAAAGAATACTGAAATCGCTGGGAACGTGACAGCTCATATACAGAGACAATCCTTCAGAGAAAGCATGCTTGTCAACTGTATTCTAAGAGCCAAGAGATTACTAAAAAATGTGTTTAATCTTAAAAAGGATAACTACCAGCATAGATCATTATATCCACTAAAGCTGTCCAACAAAAATGAGGTTGAAATAAAGACCTACAAAGATATACAAAAATTAAATCCATTACTACTATGATCGCCCTGCAGAAAACACTAAATTTATACACAGAAGAGGAAAAGGAAGACAAACACAACCAAGAAACTACAAGAAAGATTAAGCCCCTCTGGAAATATATATACGCAAATGACAATTTGGAGAGAAATGAATATTAGCAAAACAAAACAAAAATAGAAACCAGAAATTATGATGCATTTTCCCAATAACCCCTAAGGTAAACAGTCTCAGTTCTATAATTTAAAGAAATTGAAATATTGGTTGAATTAAAAACAAAATCCAATTCCTTGATCTCAGAAAAATGTAATCTCCCCTGAAAACACATGTACAGACTGAAAGTAGAAGATGCAAGATAATATTGTAAGCAATCAGAATCTGTGCAAAAATAGAAATAGCTATATTATGTTTGGAAAACCAAAAGTATGTCAAAAAATTACCAGAAGAAACAAAGACCTTATTGGAAAATGGAATAGTCCTTCCAGAGGCACTACCACTTATGAAGACATGCATCACATGTGAATGCACATTTCATAAAGCATAAAATATTGAGAATAAATAAATACATTAGCCTAATAGTTGATGATTTTAATATCACACTTTCACTAAATGACATATAATCCAGACAACAAAGTTAACAAAGAACTTCAAAGTTAAATTATGCTGCATATTAAAAGGACTTAAAGGTATGCATATAATGTTGCATCCAACAATTGTAAAATTTATATACTTTTCTCAGTAGTTCAGGAAACTTTCTTCAAAAATAATATTTTCATTCACAAGGCAATTTATTTTCTATTTTACAAGCATATTGAATACTTATCCCTGCTTCCTTCCATCATCCCTCCTCCCCACTCCCTCATCAATACCTCCCACTCCCACCCTCCAGTCTATATTCTTCTGTGGACCCCAGGGTTCCCTCTGGCTTCTCAAAGCAATTCTTAATGAAGAAAGCTAAAGTACATGTTGTGTCTCATTAGATCATATGGAAGGAATGTAGAAATCAATACTAAGGAAAATTGTAGAAACAAGTTATTGAATGTAGGTTTATATATACATCTATAATAGAATATTTTAATATATATACATACACATATAGAACACACAGTTGTTCAGCAATGTATTTTCAAAACAGTGGAACACTGGATAAAAATAAAGAATTAATTTAAATATTCATAGAATCAAATGAAAATGGAATACAATATAAGTATATTAGAGAAACAGCATAGGCAACTTAAGCAGTAAATTTGTAACTATAAATCCCTATGTTAAAAAGTAATCACAATTACCTCAAATAAGCAAGGTAATGCTATTTACAAATCTGTAGAAAATAATAATAATAACCTAATTTCAAATAGTCTGAAAAAATAGAAAGGGAACAGTGAAATAAAATAGCTTATATATCAACATACATGCAAATAGCAAACATCATGCAGCATATTAATAGAATCAAAGACCAAATCACATTATCATATTAATACATGTAGAAAAAAGTATTTGTAAAAATTGTGTTTAAAAAGCTATGAAAAAACTAGGAGTGAAAGAATTATGCTTCAACATAATAAAGGTCATATATAACATACCCATAACTGAACTATAATGAATAGCAAGTGTAAAAGCATTTCCTATATAGTCAGGAAGGAGACAAGATAACCTTTCTCATCAATTTTACTCAATATAGCACTTAACAATCAAGCTATAAAATACTGAAGAAAAAGAATTGAGAAGCCACTAGTAGATGGGAACAAACTTATTCAGGAATTTGTGAAATCAATATTGTTAACATATTCATATTCTCCATTGATCATCTACTGACTCAGTGTAATTCCTATCAAAATTCTTATTACATTCTTCACAAAACTATTAAAAAACAAATTAAAGTTGATATGAGTTCTAAGACCCTGAATAGTCAAAGTAATGCTGAAAAGACAGTAATGCTAGAGGTACTATAATAATGTTATTCCTCAATATTTCCTACATAATCATAGTTATTAAGACATTACAATACCAACCAAAACAAATAAATCAACAGATTGGCCTTTTGTTTTTTAACAAAAATGCCAAAAACATACATTCGAGTAAACAGACTCTTTAATGAAAGGGTAAACTGGTCAACTATATGGAAAAGAATAAAACCGGATCATATCTGTCACCTTAGCAAAGCAAATTCAAATACATCAGACTTTTGTATAGGGAATAAAGTGTTAATACAATTAAAGGAATATTAGGGGAAAGGAAACATCACAAAATGAACATCAACAATAGTTTTCTCAATAGGACCAGGGAAATAATGAAATAATTGACAGATGGGATTGCATCAAATTCTTAGAAACTTTTTTTATAGTTGTTTCATTATTCTAAATATTATGTATGAATTCATAATCAAACACTGAGGGGAACAAGGGGTTTTATTCTTGCTCACTATTCTTAATTACAGTTCATAATCCAGCTTTGTAGGAGAGTTCTTATCAATATCAGAAGCAGGGGAAATGGGTCAAACTATACCCACAGAGGTTACTCACAAAGAGGGAAACCTCACTTGCCAAATTGCAAGTTTGTCCAAATATGTCCAACTATGCCCAAGTATTGAACCCACTCCATCCATGTTTTCTACCTGCCAAAAAATATCCCCATGCACCATAAGCTGGGTTTTCCCATGTCAATTACTCTCTTGCAGGCTTGTTTAGAACTTGTCATAATTATCAGTTCTTCACAGATGTACCCCAAAGCTCAGCCATAAATAGGCAAGTTGACACCTGTATTACAAAAGGGATTAATATCCACAAAATATAAAGAATTCAAATGCATACACCAAAATGATCAAATAATCTATTCACAAATAGGAAAATAAGCTAAACAGTCACTTTTTCAAATGGGGTAGTTCATGACACCAGTAAATGTATTAAAATGCAAAACATCCTTAGCCATCAAGGAAATACATTCACACACCAGACAGACTACTACCAAGCAAACGAAAGAGTAACAAAAGCTAGCAAGGATGTGTGGAGAAATGGCACATATATGCTATTGTCGAGAGTAAAAATTGTTCATTTGCTATGGAAATCAATATGAATATTATTCAAATCCAAAAAGAAAATGTTATATGATAAAGTTATTCTACTTCTAGATACCTACCAGAAAGAATCTAAGTCATCAAACAATAGTTATAGTTGCATACTCATGTTTATCACAACTTTATTCACAATCACAGTGCCAATGTTTTGGACTCAGCCTAGATGCCTGTTAGTGGATGAAATGATAAAGACAATGTGATATGTACACACAGATTATTTTTCAACCCTGTAGAATACAGGAAGTCATGTCTTTTATGCAGAAATAAATATAGGTAGAAATTTCATGCATACAAAATAATATGGGCACAGAAAGACAAATATTGCATGTTCTCTCTAATATATGTATGGAAAAAATTATAAAAACATACAGGAATGTCCAAAGGGATCTGTCAAGAAAGAGGAAGTGAATCAAGGGAAAGGTGGAGAGGGGGAAGAAAAGATATTAATTAAGAGGGTTGAACATGACCAATGTACAGAACAAGCTTGTCTGAAAATACACAATTATATTTTAATATACAATGACAAAATGTTAAAAGGTAAAGCATTATTTTATTCTTGCTCCTATCAGAAGTATTAAAAAAGTTAAAATATTTGAGCAAAAGCATGGAAAGTCAATGTATCAGAGTCATGTATGACTATAAGTTGAAAACACCATTTTCCAATTTTCTTTTTCAATTGTTCTCCCTCTCTTCCAGGTGCTCAATTCTTCCTCTGAGGTGTGTTACTGAGATGATGACTTAAAACTGTGTTACATAAAGGGGCTGAGAGTCCAGATTATAGTCACAAATGATAGTCACTAATACTCAAATAACAGAGAAATGTGGGTTTAAAATTACACAGATGAGAAAATTCTCTATAAGTAGCTTGTAAAAACTTAAAGAACTAAACATAATGAAATCTGAATTAGTGTATGGACATTCCTTACCTTCCTATTTGAAATAACCACATTCTTTATGGTAAATTTTTTCAATGGTGGCTTGATCTTTAACCATACCCTCTCATCTTAGTACTGTTGCACCATTAAATATTGTTTAAAATCTAATGTGATTGTAGCTTTGATTTCAACCTAAATGCTACTTCCCTTCTCCCTCATAAGTCCCGTGTTTTCATTTTTATGTAGCCCTTTCTTTTGCAGATGTTATAGACATCTGTGATCAACCAAAAATTTATGAAACATCTTTACATTTTCCTTAAATATATAAATATGGTCCATTATTTCACATATGAAAAAGAATAGCAGGGCTGAAGAGGTGGCTCAGGGGTTAAGCCTCTGCCTTGCAGGCAGAAGGTCCTGAGTTCCGATCCTAGATCCCACGTATAGACGCCGGGCGGAAGCGGGGGAAGCCTGCATTTCCGGTCCTAGTAGGGCGGAGCCTGCGAATCCCCGGGCAGAGTAAACAAGGAGGAGGTGGAGGCGTCCATCTTGGTTCCCGAATTCGTCCGTTGTTCTACACACACATACATACACACACGCGCACACTTGCATACACGCACAATTGAATAAATAATAAGTAAAAAAAATTAAAAAAAGAAAAAGAATAGCAAAATCACTTGAAGAATGAGAAATACTATGAAAAAATCATGTGCAAATATCCCATGGAAGAAAAGGATTAAATAGTAAAATTAAGTTAAAGGTTAAAAACATTTTATACTAGCCGAAATGTTGAAAATGTTAAATGGTTTTTTATGGTTTGTATGTCTCCAAAAGGCTTATTTGTTGAAGGACTGGTACCAAATGCAGCAATATATGAGACAGGACTTGGTAAAAGGATTTGAGCATGAAGATTGGCATCAATGGACCACCCACTGAGAGCATCATTGCATGGTCTATTGCAGAGCTCGTGGAAACTTGGATGTTGGGATCACATTGGCAGGAGTAGGTCTTGAGCATTCCTTTGAAGATCACATCTTCTTGTCCTCCTTGACTTCACTCCTGCTCTCTCCCCACGTTCAGCCAAGAGAGGGATCCATTTACTCTACCACCTGTTCCCTGACATCTTGCTCTGTCTCACCACAGGCTCTGAAGCCTGGTGACTTCCACCTTCAACCTTCAACCAAAACAAATCTTTTCTAATTTTCTCCAATATTTCATCACAGACTAGGGACTAACAGAGTAGAGATGATAGTCAGACCTCACAATTCACATAAATCATAAGAACTATATAATCCTTTCTAGTCTGATCTCAATATAAGGACTGCAGAGTATTCTGAAAGGCTTGCAAAACAGGACTTTGTTTTAATTACACTAAGTGTCTAATCCAAGGCCTCAGAAACATTAGCAAGCACTCCACCCATCACTGAGCTATGTCCCTAGCCTTCTTTTGATGATGGCTCAGGGGTTAAGACCGCCTCACAAGCAGAAGGTCCTGAGTTCAGATTCAGAAACCCATGTAAAAATACCAGGCAGAAATAGTGGCACCTGTACTTCTGGCCCTGGAAGGTGGAGGATGGGAAAACTAGAGTAGTCATTAGGAAGTAGAACAATTCAGGATGATTCCTGAAGTCAAGTCACATTTGGGTCTCCAAATGAGCACACAGTGCCTTCTGATACACACACACAAACACACACACACAAATGTATCTATGTATACATACATAGAGAGAGAGAGAGAGAGAGAGAGAGAGAGAGAATGAGAGATAGATAGATAGATAGATAGATAGATAGATAGATAGATAGATAGATAGATAGATAGATAGATAGATAGATGATAGAATAATTTTTAAAACTCATTTTAAGGTATGCTGTCCAGGTCCACCTTGTTCTCATCCTGTAGTACAGCTGGCCCTGTAATTCTCTTTTCTCATCCTCCTTCCTCTTATATTTGTAGTTTGTCTGCCAATAGACCAACTATGACTGATTTTTATTTTTTTATGATGCTTTCCAAAACTAAGCCAAAAACAAACCATATAAAAGAGCTCCACCCCAGAAAAATAATTAACATGTCAAAAACGATAGCGTCTTCAAAACTGAAAAGCAGGTTTCTGAGGCATTCCTTTTAAATTCAACCTTGAAAGGACAGGAGAAAGTTAAAGGTCTATGAACACTTCATTGGTTGGCTTGAGAAGGGTATGTGAATAAAGCCTTCAGACACATTAGGAACACATGCACTTTCATAATTATATTATGGAAACCCATCTAAATTCTTGGCATATCTCCAGCACTAATGCAAATGAAATTTCCTTTTGCATATTTACAGCTTTTTTTTTACTATGATGTCTTGAAACAGATTTAGCTCATACCCAAATAAATATTTTAAAAATATCTTTGAATAGCACTATAATATGCAGGTTTGAGTTAACACTTTGACAATTTTAGAATTATTTCTTAAAGGTTAATGTATAGAATTCTTCATATGATTTTTATTATATTTAGCATCCTCTGGTTTGGATTAGCAAATCACCACTATGTAATTCAACACAACCAGTATGTTAAACAAAATGTTCCATAAATAAAAGTTTTTAAAATGGCGAAAAGGCAAGGAGGAAGGGAAAGAGAGAAGGAAGCATGCAGACAAAACCCATCTGCCATGTGGTACAGGAAATCTATCCTATTCCTTAGCTTAATACTAGTTATGCTCTCTAACAATCCTTAGGTAAGTCTCTTTTTATACTGGATGTGATTTGAGGAGGGAGAAAAATAAAGTTACTACATTATTAAATAAGAAATAAAGAAAACATAATTATGTCTGTTGCTATTTTGTAACTTAAGTCACACTAACATAAAGCTCTTATTGTAATTACCAGGGTTTGCACTTTGGTTTTCTAAAGGATTAAACCTTCATGCAAAGTAGTCAAACAAGAAAATGGTATTACCTTTCAAATCTCCACTGGATTTTATGTCTTTGTGATGAGTAAAAAGACCTTATATTTTGCAACAAACTAACCTACTTCCTGATGTCATGTATCTTCATATATTCCTTTATTAAACTAGCTAAACTTTGAGTTATGACCTCTAGATCCTTCTGGATAGTAAATTTATTTTATTTTATTTCCTTTGATCATGTCAATCTTTGTCAATTATGGCTCAAGTGTCAAGAAGTCTTTATGGTGGGTCCAAAAAAGTCATTTCCACAAAGACAATTGTCATTGTGTGTCATGTGAGGAGAAAAGATTTATGAAATAAGAAGCATAAGAAATTCATTAGGAACCACTTGGTATATAAGGAATAAAAAGATATGGCAGAGAGACAAGAAAGAGTAATAGAGTAAAACACTCAAAATACATTGAAGCATGTATGAAAAGTCAGAGAAACATAAACCCAGTCCCATTGACTAATAAATCTAATCTCATGGACTGTGGCAAAGTGTTTAACATATTCTTCATAAACATGTCACACACAATGTTGGAAAGATAACTAAAGATTCATTTAAATTATATATTCTCTATACCATCGAAATGAAATTCAAGCAGATATATTTTCTTTAAGTTGCATTAGTTATCTTTATTACTTGCTAAACTCTATGAAACTGAAATACCTTTGAAGACCAAGGGAGAAAAAACAGCCATTAATTCCTTTTTAACCTACCAGAGAAATTGTAATTTAATGTAAATTATTTCTTTACGGTCTAGTTCAACGTTTATCTTTCAAAACAAATCTTCTTAAGAAATAAAAAATAATCCTTGCAATTACTGTAGGTATTACAGAGATTTATCCTTGAGTGTCTCTAGGTGGGCTGGATGGGTTTGGTACTAGGAACCACCTATTAGGGAGTACATACGGCGCTTAATTTTCTGGGTCTGGGATACTTCACTTAATATAATTGTATGAACAGGAGGGATGGGGTAGGAGGGCCACACCAGAAACAAGGAGAGAGGGGACCATGTTACAGCAGAGAAAATAGGCCTCCATTAAGGACTGCAAGTAAGTAATGAGACATCTGGTTAAGTTCACAGACTTCTGTTCCTGATCATTTACAACTGAGGGGGTATGATCTCACCAGAAGGGGAGGGCAAATAGTCTGGCAGATAAAAAGTAACCATTTTGCAAATGGGTGATTAACCCCTCCCTTACTGTGGGTTTCCTATTTTTATTGCATCTACCTTTGAATATACTCTTATAACAAGACTTTAGTTTAACAGCTTTTTATCTCTGACCAGGGGTGACATCCAATACCCATCAGGATGGAGTGAAGGGTATTGCAGGAGCAGCAAAACTGAAAAAGAAAATCAACAAACCATAATCCAGAACTTCAGAGACTCTATATCAACCACCTAGAACTAGGCCAGCTTAATCTCTCCCCATCCTGAAGCTCAGGGAAATTTGCGGAAGAGGGGGCGGTAAGAGTGTAAGAGCACAAGGATAGGAGGAGCAATGATATGCAAGATACTCCACACAAGTTAGGGCCGAAGCAATCATAATTGGACTTTGCATGCCCTGCGCAATGTCCAACACACAAAGTCTAGCATTTGCTAAAGGTACCAAGATCCTTGGAGGCAAGGGATTGACAGGCACAGTAATGTTCCTATGCTTAAGGGGAACACAGGAAAGGGTTCAGGGAAATCCAACTGGGTCCTTGTATGTCATGGGAGAGGAGGGCCCAGAGGAGAGTCTGGCATGCACATTAAAGGATTCTCCAGGGATTGGGGGGGGGAGGCACTGGGGGATGGGGAGGGAGGGGTGAGGGGAGGGGGAGCAGGGGGGTCAGGGGGAGGAAGAGGGAGGGAGGGAACTGGTGTACCTATTAAGTTTGTATGAGCGGAAATAATAATAAAAAATAAAATAAATAAAAAATAAATCACATGTAAAAGTATGTTATTTATTTCTGCATAGTATAATACTAATCACCTATTTATATAATAAAATTTATATTCATTATGTTTTGATAGAAAAAAACATTGTTATAATACAAGTCTATAGTGCTGACCTGTTTTTTTAAAAGTATCTAGAATATTACCAAATATAGAGTAGAATAAAAATGTTTTCTTTAATAAATTTTAGCTCTTGTTTACCCATTATTTTTCATATTTTAATGAAAAATTGTATGTATAGTTCTTTATTCACCACTTTCCTTCATATCAATATTCAAATTGATAACCCATTTGATAAAAATATAAATAGCTTTACTGTATTGTGTTAGATAAGAACATTCTAATTAGAGAACAGCCTTTATGAAGCAAGAGCTTAAAATATCAAAAAATCTGTTCTTTATTCTGGAAAAGCAAATATAAAAATATACACAAAGTATTTGTAAGTAGATCATGCTTACATTTATACATATTTATATGCACACATAGGGGCTGTAGAGCAGTCTCAGGGGTTGAGACTCTTCCTTGCAAGAAGTTCAGATCCTGGAAGGAAGGAAGAAAAGCATGGGGACCTTCATTCAGATTCTTAGCACCTATGTAAAAACCAGACAAGCACCCATTTGTGATCTAACACTAAAAGCAGAATCAGGAGGATCTTCAAGGTTTGCTGGCCAGTTGGTTATATCTAAAACCATGATTACTATATACAGTAAGTAACCTGTTTCTAAAATAAACAAAAATTAGAAGGTGGAAAGTTGTAGAAGACACACAGTGTCCATTTCTGCCCTGAAGACTTGCATACACTAAAAAGTGTACCTGCATACATAAAAATATACTAAAATCAAATCTTTAAATATCTTCTTTATACTTTCTTTACTGTTATTTCCCCAGACAGTATTTTAAAATTTCTTAAATTGCTGCTGCTTTCTTCATAAAATTTTATCACTACTACTTTCTTAATTTCTTTATCATCTTTACTATTATACTTACTACTATTATTATATCAATTAACGTTCTTAGCAACATTTGAGAATATTTTAATAGCCTTGATCTTTTTTTTCTTATAGATTTACAAGTATAGTTTCAAAGTTCAAATAGGTAATCTGCCCAGAAACCTGATTTGTCAGTTCCTACTAGTCATGAATCCAGTAAGATTCACTTTATTTACCAATATGCCCATCATGGTTTTAATGTAAGTTGTCCCCACAGGCTCACATGTTGATATTGGTGTTAGAAAGGCTGTGGCAACTTTCAAAGGTGGAGTCATGCTGGAGGAGGGGAAGTCACAGGGGCTGGGCCTTGAAGTTGGTTAGTTCTGCCCTGATTTTCCTCTTGCAGTCTGCAGCTAGTTCTCTCAACCTCCATGAAGAATGTGACCTAAATCTCATCCAGCTTCTGAGTTTGCCATGCCTTTTCTGCCACAATAGACTGTATCTCAGCTCTGGAACTGTAAGCCAAATAAATATCTCCTTTTCTCCCTTTAACTTGTTTGAGTGTTTTCTCACAGAAGCAAAAAATGGAACTATAGCAATGCTCATGAGCACAATTGCGTCTTATTAAAACCTGAGAGTGTATCATATGACTCAAGCACCAGGGTAAAGACAGGACACATTCAAATTCATCTTCTCAGCACATAGCCTATATTGACCGTTGTGTCCACCCCTTCCTTCACAACCAAGCTCTTTTAAATAGTTTTATGAAATCGTTGAATCTAATTACCTTCTGTTTCCTCTTTTAAGGCTGTTGAAATTTGGTTTCACGTTAATTATCCTACTGAAATTATCCTATACACCACTATTTATTTTCTTGTTTCTTCTTGAATTTTCCACATCAAGAAATTACTAGTAATTTTGCAGTCCTTCCTCAACTTTGACACTGATGACTGAATTTTATTGTTTTTTTATACATTCTTTTTTTTAAAACATTCTTTCACAGTTTCCTCATCTTTTCTTAAAATCTTCATCTTTAGGGCTTTATACTGAAATCTCTTACCATTTGCACACATCCTCATAAACAATTTTCCTCTGTCTTTGATAAATATCCTGACAAAAACATCTTCAGGGAGATTGGGCTTATCCTGGCACACAGTTGAAAGATTAATAACACATAATTGTATGTGTTTGTAGGACACAGTGTGTAACTTAACTTCAAATAGCTTTGATAAAATCAGGTAAATTGATTGTCCTTTCTGTTTTATTATGCTCTGTTTATGTGAATATTTTTCATGGGGAGATTTCACACAACTGTATTTCCATCTCAGACAGGAGTTCCACGACAGACCAAAGAAACAATTATGCCAAGGTCCAACTTGACAAGCAAAGTAGTGTTATTTGGTTTGCAAACCAAAGTAGTGGTGACAGTTACTGATAGAAAGGAGCACTCAGCATGACTGACAGTTTCCCAATGGCTGCATAGATGGAACTCCTCAACTAATCTTTCTCATTTTATATGCTCTGGGGCCCCTTTCAACCTCACGTGTGAGGGCACATGAATGGAAAGTGCACAGGCAAGGTTTTGGACATGATTCCAGCGTGTGAGCCTGCATGTGCATTCTAGTCCCTCCAAGCCCTCACAAGTGTGGGCATGTAAGATTGCACAGCATTCTAGCTCCTCTCAGCCCCTCTGTCTCTAAGAACAGTCAACAGGTGAGATCTTACTAGTTTTGGGAAAAATGATTACTATTTGTTCAGAGGAACAATTCATGCAACACCTTATTATTAAATATAAACTCCTTCTATGAAGTTTCTTATGTCTTTCCCCAAGGTTAATATTGGCCATTCTGTCCCATTAACAGCTTATTTCATACTTTGCCCATATGATATATTTTTACAATTGTCATATGCAGATTCAGTTTCCATTACTGAAAACATCAGGCCACATAACCTCACCAGAAGATATCCTACAATTATGAAGTTATGCACTATTTCCCTTTATGCTTTTCTAGTACATTGTATTTCTTTGCCAATTGGATTATGTGATAGTTACATAGTTCAAACTAAAGCAAACACTGAAGGTAAAATAAAACCATAAAACAATAAAAAAGTAACAAGAAACAGGAGATTCAGGATAAAAAAAATCACATCACAATTCCCAACTGACAATATTTATTTCTTATGTTGTTAAGAAAACATCAGAATTTGGAATAGGAAAATTCAAAATTGGTTTGAAAGAGTTTTTAAATCTTAGTATCATTTATATCTTGAAAAACATGTAACAGCGTAAACAACAACCTCAGGAAATTGAATTTTTAAAAAATTTCTTTGGCATATTCAACCGTATGCCAAAAACCATCAAGAAACTATAAAACAAGAACAGAAAGTACAGAAATACAGAATGTACAATTCTGGTTCCTCAGGGGTAGGTATTAACAGAGCTAAAGAATGATCAGGACAGAATGTTTATCAGACCCAGAATGAACTGGGGATTCACTTACTCATCATACTCCAAAATAAAGGGACTCATGAGCATTAAGAATAAAAGAAATTTAAGACAACTAATAAAAACTAAGCTGCATAGGGAACAAATTTATAGACTTTGTTCCACAAGGTGGAAAGGAAAGGAAGGAAAGATATGCTTAAAGACATTCTTCCTGTAATTTCTGGGTGAAAATATGGGACAGGCTTAAGGCTATAATATACTGAAGAAGATAGAAACTTGTTTAAGCTCTGCAGTATATATTTGCAGTAAAATTTATTCTGGAGTGGATTTCATGTAGTGTACAACAATTCTCACTAAATTTTGTCCACACCCCCTAACTTTAGAAAATAGCATAAATTTTAAGAAAATAAATAGCCAATTAAATAATACTATTTTTTCCACCAAATTATAAAGATATATCCCTTATTTCACATATTATTAAGCTTACATATGTACCACTAAATTTTGTGGACAAACTTACGTACTGAATCGTACCAAAACGTACATCTAGGTCAGAATCTAGAAGGAATTGTGTCATCAGGCTAAGGGCTGGCCATCACGTCCAAGCTAGGAGTTCATGAGTTCAATACAGGCCAATGATGCTTTATACTGCTACTTTCTCATCACCACAGAGAAATGCACATCTAATGTTTTACAGCAGCAGGTTCTTGCATTTCAGTAGTATAGGAGAAATTGTGGGTTTTACTCTAGTTCATAGGCTTCCCAAGCCATCATGGCATTCTGAGATGCCATATCTTATCTAATGATCTGCTCAACGAGGAAATGTTGATTCCTTAAAGTTGCCAATTTTTTTTATTTTGTTAGTATTTTTCAACAGCAAATATGTTTCAGTATTCATTGAAGATTTATTCAAGGATCTCCTATGAAACCCAATACTTTAGATGCTCAAATCCATTACATGATATACATAAAATATGCTTTTCATGTAACTTATTCACATCTTCTGTACTTTAAATTATTTTCAGATTTTCTTTAATGCTTAATGAAATGTCAATGCTATATAAATCCTTATTATTCTGTATTCTTTATAGAATATTAACAGAAAAATGTCAGTGCATATTAAAAATGAATTCAAATCTTTATAAATATTTTAATTTGCATTTGGTTGAATCCACACATGCAGAGATCATAGATATGAAGGGGAAAATTCATTTTAAGCATTATTTAGGGGTTTAGATATAACTGAATTATAGAGTGCATATTTTGTAACACCGTGAGTTCATCTTCCAGCACTGAAAAATGAACATTTGAAAATATTATTCAATTATTACACATTGCCTCTTATGTTGTAATTATCTAATTTCTTCATTTTTTCTTCCAAAATATATACTATAGTTTGCACTGTGAATTATTCTGTCATATATTGCTGTGATCTATTTTAATGGATGAAAATACATGTTAAATGTATAATCCGTTTTTGTTAACAAAATCAGGATTTGCATGCAAGTGTTTAACTTTCCCAAACTTTATCTAAATGTTATATAAAAGTTAAAATTATCAGAATGGTGTAATCAACTTCTTGGCTGTTTAATAATAATAATAATTAGAAATCTTCACAATGTGGATAGGAAGAAAAGGACAACCAATATTTGGACCCTTGACCTACAAGGTCAAGTAGGTTCTAGAGAATTATGGGCTCTCTCTAAGACAATTTCAGGTGAAGAGTTAATAGAATTTGTTTTCTCTGTGAATGAGCTATTTTAGAATAACTACGTGAATGATAACTGCCTGGTAAGAGTTACAGAGTGACTCTTCAATTAAAACACTTGTTTCATAAGCAAAAACAGTAAAGATCAGATCCAACATGAAATGCATGATGACCCACCTGTAGTTACGACCTTGGAAGGCAGAGGATGGGAATTCCTTAAAGCAAGTTCACTACTCAGATGAGTCCTAATCTGAGTGTGATTTAAGACCCTATCACAATAAGGATAAGGTACAAGAGCATCTGAGGATGATTATCAATATCAACTTGGGACCTCTACACACACATGTACACATCTTAAACGGCACATAACTATGTGTCCACATATGAGAGCACACATACATGTGAAAATGGAGAAAGAATTAAAATTGCAAGTAATGTTTGCTTCAGCAATTAATTTTCATGTTGAATATTTTAAAATACAATTCTTAAAAGGAAATTACTGAAAACTTTTTAAGTTTCCCCTGAAATTATGAATGATTTTTTAGTGTTGAAGCTAAAATTGCTTGAATTTTAAAAATACTTCTTAGTATTTACTGTCAAAAAATACTAAATCAAAATCTTCCTAATGTCCTGAAAATTTAATCTAAGAGACATACAAATTGACATTATCGTGCTGACAAACTGGAAAAAATAATTTAATAGTACCTACTAATTAAAACAAAACAAGCTTCACATTTTTATAAATACCAGAAATAATCTTTTGTGCACTCAGAGTAAAGTTTTAAATTGCCAAATATTCTATTTCTATTACAAAATCTCTGAGTGTCCTGTTAAAATGGTGAAGAAATCACTCCATAATTATACTTCTTGAGCATTTATTCAGTGTTTTATATGTTTTCTCTAACAAATTAATAAAAATGATACAAGATTCTCATTAGTAAAAATACAGACATAAAAGAGTTTTATTAATATAGTCTCACCATTTCTGTTCAGCTATAACTTCAGAAACAAGCAACAACTTTTTTTTATTCAATTGTGCACGTGTACGTGTGTGTGTATGTATGTGTGTGCGTGTATGCGTGTATGTATGTGTAGAACCACGGATGAATTCAGGAACCACCATGGACCGCCTCCAACCTCCTTCTTGTTTACTCTGCCCGGGATTCACAGGCTCCGCCCTACCAGGACCGGAAACGCAGGCTGCCCGCGCTTCCGCCAGGTGTCTATAAGTGGGGTCTAGGATCGGAACTCAGGACCTTCCGCTTAACCCCTGAGCCACCTCTCCAGCCCCAAGCAACAACTTTTTAATGGTCCATTATGAAATCTTTATGAAGAAAAAATCTAACATAAAATTTCAACTTGATTTAAATTTTATAATTTAATCTTTCAGTTTTATAGCTTTTTAATCTGCTTTTGGTTTTATCACGGTAAGAATCAAAACCTGTCCCTCAGGTGCTCTGTAAAAAAACTAAATCTCTCTTTTTAAGTAACTGAAGCTGTCCACTATAATGATCATTTCACGGTCATATTTAAATCTCTTTATATACAATTCAGAGAGAGCTAAAAACAATATCCCTATTATCTGGAAATGTGCTTCTGGTAACCATTTTATCATTGGAAGCAGTAATAATTCCCTTTATTTCCCATATTGTCACAGACTTTACAGACTTCATGATTCAGTTTGCTGAAATTTACAGAATATGCTCACTCACCAAATTTTAGAAAATGTAAGTATCAGTAAATGTATCTACAATCAGAGTAAAATACATGAAAGAAGCAACCTGTATCCTGAAAACTTTTTAAAATTATCCTTAAAGAAAAATATATAGATAATTGAAAATGCAAAGCTGATGGAAAGCAAATGTGCTGTTTGTTCAGTACTGAATGTTGCAGAACTGATGTGTTCATTTCATTTTATACATGTGGAAGGAATCAATGAAGTTTAACCATTTTGTCCTTTCCATGATGCTTTTCCCTCAGCAAACTGTTTCTTACTATAGCTAGACACTCAATATTTCTTGTCTGGAAACACATTCTCATAAATAATATAATAGATTAATTGCCAAATTCAAGTAATAAATAAGATTTTTTAAACAATTGTAGAAGAGAGTTTTGCTACAAGCAAGAAAGAAATCATTTTGTTTTCTTTTCTTTTTTATTGAGAATTTTTCATATAAAGACAAAATGTGTTTGTGTACTTGCCAGAACATTTCCCTGCCCATCCCTCTCCTTTTCCACCTCCCCCTCCCTTCTTCAGTCCTAACAAGTCCCTCTCACCCTCTTGTCCTTCTGCATATTTAAATATATATCCCTTTGGGGTGCCTGTGTTGGAAAGGGAGCCAGATTTCTGTTACAATATATGTGGCTCAGAAATCCTTTTTAAAAATAGTGAATACCTACACATACAAATTATGCAGCAATAAGTGAATAGATGCTAGTGTTCATAAAAGACAGATTTATTCTTCTGATAGTTGAACACTGGATGCAAGTTCTGTATATGCCACAAATGAAATTGTACCACCTGAGCAACCACCTGCAACGCTTAAGTGCACAGCTGTTCATAAGTCACGTCAACAATGTACTTTCTAGATTTGCTTACTTTTCATCTGGCCATGCTGTGATGTCAAAACCTCAGTTGATGACATAAGCATCTGAAGTGAACAGATTTTTCCAATATAAATTCATTTGATGGGCATAAGAGAAAATGCTACATCCAATTTAGCTCTTTTATAGGAGTGAGTGTTGAAGAGATTATGGTGTCAAGAGGCACATGAAGGCAAACCAGGCATGAGTGACAAGCAACATTATCTTTTTAAAACATCACTGATGTTTCATGGTACTAAAAATAAATGAAATTGAGCTCTATGTGTTCCTCTAAATCTTGCCATACTACTGTCAAGCAAAGTGATAAAATTGCATTCACTATCTATTTGACATAATAATCACACTTGTTTTTTTACTTAAGTTACATATTTTGAATTTACTTTTCTTTCTCAGGCCTTAAGCCACAAATATCATTTAAACTAGTCTTGCAGTTCACCTGCATGGTTGCTGATAAATGACTATCAAATGGCTTAAGGGAACAAGAGTTTATTCTCTCTTATGATTCCTGGTTACAGTTCTCAGTCCCGCTTGACGTGAGAGCACGCACCAACACCAGGGCCGAGGGAACTGACCACACTATCACCACATAACAGCTGAGAGATGAACAATCCTTACTTGAACAATCCAGCACATCTGGCCAAGTGAACAGAAGGATGCCAACTCTCTCAACCAGCTCTCTGTGATTTCTCAAAGCCCTAATCCCACCCACCATGGGCTGGGTCTTCCCCATTGGCTAGACAATCTCATTCAGGTTTGCTCTGGGCTTAACTCAACCATCAACTCTCTATAACTGTTCCCAGAACTCAACCCTCAACAGTCAAGTTGGCACCTGTGTTTAACTATGACAACTAGTGATTTCTGACATTAGACACCAGAATAGGCAAGATGTCCCAATACTAGATCATCAAGCTCCTCTTATTACTTAAAAGTAATCCTTAAAAAATTGAGAACACTTGCTGGGTTGAGTAGGAAAGAAACAGCAGGTTACAAACCTGTTGAAACCAATGAAAGTTATACCATAAATATTATTTTTCTCCATAAAATGAAGATATTGTGAAAATCAATTTCTACACAAAAATCTAAAATGGTGATTTCTTGAGTTGGTATGATCACTAATAGAGCTGAAATTATTGCCACATTCTTATGAATTTATCATTGCTTCTCTCCCTTTTTCATACTTAGGATTCAAACTAGATTATCATGCATGCTAAGTAAAGATTATATCAGTTAGGTACAAATGTAATAAATTAGTTAATTTTAAAAAAAATTAAAAATAATGTTGTACAGCAACTTTTTGATGTCTGCTATTATATAATTCAATGCAACATGTGTATATATACTGAAGAGTCTAACTTACCGGTGGATCAGCACCCTTAGAACCAGTCAGCCCTCCTGTTAGGGATTCGATATCCTGAAAAGGGGAGAAGTGTTGATTGTAAAATACTAATCAACATCATGGAACATTCCCCAGTCCCACTGCATAATACTTTCATTTGCTCCAATGTTAGGAAAACTTTGTTACTTTTCATTTTATTTAGTGATAATATTGAATATCATTATACTTGAAAAATAGTCTATATATACAAACTTAATTGTTTCTACAAATCTTTGTACCTGTAAAATAAAAAATATTTATAATCATATAAACATGTATTTATTCTTGAAATATTCAAAGAAGTTGGCTCCGGATAGGGCATAGATATTTCATTTGAAAGAGCTCAGATCAAAAATAGAACTAACTGCAATTAGCACATTATTTTTAAGAACATTATCCCATAGAAATTCTTCACTTACAAAACTTTTCTGTTATCTGTTCTTCACTTAATTATTATGTGTGTAGGAAATACACTGAGATACCAGTAGATTAGCTATTCTGGTGCAAAGACTAGTTTCCAAACTTGAATCAATAACCAAAGAAGACAATTTCTAAAAAAAGATTATTCTTGTCAAAGTTGTTATGAAGGAGAAATAAATGATAGTGTGATAACTAGTATAGAGTGTGATAGTTTGTAATCATGAATATAACTTAGTCCCATCACCAGGGCATTGATGTTATGGATAGCTTTATATAATTCTTCAATAAACTAGAATTTAGAATTAGATTTTTTTTAAATTCTCACAAGATTTTAATTCTGGCAATATGACTTAACTTGCAATTGCTTCTCACTCAATATAAGTGGAACAAAATATACAAACAATACACACACATATGTGTGTGCGTGTGTGTGTATGTGTGTGTGTGTGTGTGTGTCTGTTGTTAGAAATTTAGGGATACATTGACAATAAGAGATCAATCCCTTTTGCAAAAAGAGTCCTTTGGTACTGATCATTGCTTGTCTTCTTGTATTTATGAGGGACATGGAAAAGAGAGTAACACGGAAGCATGACTGAATAGAGATGGAAAAATGACTTGTGATGACATAAATACTCAATAGCATTTTATCATTAAGAGGTCATTAGTCATTTGTGACTAAATCACACTGTTTTTTCCTGGCATTTGAAAACTGAGGAGTTTTAGCAACACAATATGGAACCAGGATGTGCACATGGTGGAAACATCACCACATCACCATCAGGAGTAGAAGGAACTGCATTGAACTAAACAGAACGTACACTTGCTTGGTTAGAAGAGGGATATTATCCAAACTAGGCAATGGGTTGACTATTTTGTTTTTGTTAACCTTATATTTTATTCATCGAAATTCTTAATGTTATCATTTCATTTCATGATATCCTAAACCTTCTTTAAAGTCATAACTTACTTTTAAATCCAATAAGGATATTCATCCTACTTATTATTTTATCAATTGTTTTCTCTCTCTCTCTCTCTCTCTCTCTCTCTCTCTCTCTGACTCTTTATTTCTTTTTCTCTTTCTTTCTGTGCAGACCTGTGGAGGTAATCACGGCTGCTGTGTATTCACAGTTGTGTCAAACATTTCACATCCAGAAGACAGCACTTCAGTTTACCCTCCTTCCTTCAACTCTCACAATCCTTTCACCTTTGATTTCACAATCTGGACTTGGCAAGGCAGGGTGCTTACTTGTCTCTAATTCTCAGCACTATGAACATTAAAAAGTTCCTGCTTGTGACTTTTACCCCACTCTCAAAAAAAGTTTCTTTAACCAAGGCTAAAAGCCACACTAGTGTTTGGGTATAAACATAAATTAGAAGACAGTATAAGAGTGGAGGAGGGAGGGGACGGGGTACCTATTAATCTTGTATGATTGGGAAAAAATAAATAAATATAAAAAGGAAGACAATATAGCTACCCAATTCCCTTAGCAAAAACATCAACAATTTCCCCCACACAGCCTTTGATGACCTTATCCATAAACTTTTGACCAGGCCTGCAGAATTGTCATGCATTGTCTTTTAGATCCAATCAGGAAGAAGCTACTTCCATATCATTTATGTCACTAATGCTTCAGGCAGTTTAGCTCCTAGGATGACTAAAGAAATCCTGGGTAAAAAGAATCATGCAGGAGACATCACCATATTTGATTTCAAGTGATACTATAGAGTAATAGCAATAAATACAGCATGATAATAGCACAAAACAAATGTACCAATTGAAATAGAATGAAATGCATACATATAAGTCCATGCCATTATAGGCATGTGATTTTTGAAGAAATTCAAGTAAGTAAACAAATCAAAGACAGCAACAAGTACAGGCAAATCTGGATATCTACATGTAAAAGAAAAAAAAACTGAATCCTTATCACTCAACTCTGCACACAATCTAACCCAAACTCTGAACCAGCTGGAGGAAAAAGTCAGGAGCATATTATATTATGAGCCTTGGCAAGAACTTTCTGAATAGAGTGCAGTTGCTAAAGGGAATTTGTGAAATTAAAAGGATTTTTGTACTGCAAAGGAAATTGTCAATTGAACAAAGAGGCAGTCTAAAAAATGGAAAAAGTTATTTGCCAGTTATATTTGATGGAGTATTAATATCTGGAATACACAAAGAACTCAGAAAAACCAAACAGCAAGGGTACAAATAACCCAATCAAAAAATGGACTATAGAACTGAACAGAGTGTTCTCAAAAGAAGAAATACAAATGACTAATAAATATTTTTAGAAGTATTTGACATCCTTAGCCATTAGGAAAATGCAAATCAAAACTAATTTAAGATTCCATTTTACCCTAGTAGGAATGGCTACTATCCAGAAATAAATGACAGACAGCAGAGAGTAGATGTCAGCAAAGGGAAAGTATGTGCTGTTGCTAAGAGTAAACTGATGCAGCAAATATGAGATTTGGTATGGATGTTCCTCATAAAAGCATATGAGGCAACTACCATACGATCTAGATATACTGCTTATGTCATATTTTTAAAATTTCTTCATTCAGAGCTTTTAATCATCAAAGATAATCATATAGTTTTCAATTTAAAACTTTGAAAAGTCACAGTTTTGAGTAAATTAAAACTAGTTCAAAATATGCATAAGATATTAGTTGTTTTGCTTAACACGCTAAATTAGCACAAATATATAACATATTTGCACTTCTAGTTCTTTGCTTCATGCAACTGTTAAACTTTTCAATTTTCTACTCTATTTTGAACAAATGTTGAAGAAAAGTTACCTACTTGAACAGAAGCTCAAATCTGGATCTGGGGGAAGGATAAGTCTGTCTCAAAGGGAGTTAGGCACTTGAGCCTCTAGTGAGGATCTCTACACAGTGATGTTCAAAAGGTACTTGTTGAATACAGTAATAATGGAAGGAATGAATAAAGTATATGATTGCATTCTGATAAAAAGAGAAGCTTGGGGCATGTACAATAAAATGTTTCTGCTTAAAATATTTTATTTATTTTCTATGAGAGAGATTTCTTATTTTTATACAAATGCATTACTTTGAAAGCATAGCTCAAGGTGGTAGTATTTGCACAATGAATCTTCATAAAATACTGGAATGAATAAAATAATGAATTACTTGCCCAAAATCACACAGCTAGAGAACACTGGAGAAAGCTTTGAAACCCTCAGTGGTATAACCTCAAGCCTAATGTACTTTTGATTCCTTCATACATCACTAATAAGACATCCACTTAAAGGGAAAAGCCTTCAACTCTGTATGATCTCATCTTGAGTCAATGTATTTCTACATATGCCAAAATTTCTAGTTCATAGGAGGAATGAAATGTAAAAAGATTTAATTAAGATTAAAAAGCAATACATTAAATTCATCTTTTGGCAAAATACTGCCAATATTTCGGATTAAACTCCTGAAGTCTAAACCATTGGACAATGAATAAACAAACCATTGCTTGCAACATTTATCCATCATATGTGCCTAGCATGAGTACTCAGATAAATAAGTAATGTTTATTTTATATAACCTCTGATAGTATGCAGAGAATGAGTAACAGAAGACAAAATTTCTTTTATAAATCATTCAGTTTCTTTCATAATGCTTAATGGAAACAGTCTTTCAACATAGAACACTAGCTCCTTAAGGCAAATGTCCAAGTAACAAAGCTGAGTTTGTTAATGAAGAAGCTTTCTCTTCAACTAGTGTTAAGCTTTCAGTGAGTGTTTTCTTGGTTACTTTGCATGGCAAATTTCATGGGAGGAAGACAAGAAGGACAACATATACAAACAAATTTTATCGGGGGCTGGAGAGGTGGCTCAGGTGTTAAGCTTCTGACTTGCAGGCAGAAGGTCCTGAGTTTGGATCCTAGACCCCATATATAGACTAGACGCCGGACGGAAGCAGGGGCGGCCTGCGCTTTAGGTCCTTGATAGGGCGTAGCCTGTGACTCCTGAGGCAGAGTAAACAAGGAGGAGGTGGAGGCGGTCCATAGTGGTTCCCGAATTCGCCCGTGGTTCTACACACACACACACACACACACACACACACACACACACGCATAATTGAATAAATAAATTAATTTAAAAAAACCATTTTTTTCTTCTAAGTAGAATTTTTTTATTATTATTTCCGCTCATACAAACTTAACAGGTACACCGGTCCCCTCCCTCCCTCCACCTTCCCCCAACCCCCTTACTCCCCCCTCCCCTCTCTCCTCTCTTCCTATCCCATCCCCCAGAGCCTCCCCCCCAATCCCCAGAGCATCCTTTACTGTGCATGCCAAACTTTCCTCTGGGTCCTCCTCTTTGATGAGGTGCAAGGACCCAGGGGTATATCCCAGAACCCTTTCCTGTGTTCCCCTTAAGCTTAGAACACTACTGTGACTGTCAGTCCCCAGCCTCCAAGGATCTTAGTGCCTTTAGTCCATGCTAGACTTTGTGGGGTCAATAATGCAAAGTCCTATTATGAAAAAACAAACAAATTTTATCAATCTTTCCTGGAGAAGCCAAAAAAGGGCCCTGCTTAGTCATTGTTTAAAGTTTCAAAGAACACATTCCATTCTGCTTGTTTGTTCTGAGCAGAGCTCATCATAAATCTAAATTCTCCTTGAGCTTCATAATTAAGTTCTTCTGAAAAGAATGGACAAGCAACTAAGATGAACTATTTGTGGCAGGACACGATGGCAAGTAAGTCAAGTCACAACTTTTGTAGCATTCAGAGTCTATTGATAGTTCTGTCAGTAAAGACAAACTGGATACTTGGGCACTACACAACCTGGAATTCAGAGGCTGTGGTAGAGCAACACACTGGTGTCTTGAGGAAGAAGTCTAAGGAATGAAATGTCAACATTACCAAAGTAAATTTTAAAGCTGAATCTTTCATGCCTTCAGAATTATATTTTGTTTTATAATGCATCTTGGGTAAATTCCTGTAGGAGCGTGGTAGGTAACATAATAATTAACATCCCCTGAGCACTTACCAAGGTTGACCCCTTGTTAAGAGCTCTAGTGCTTCATTAAATAGCATCTCAACTCTCTTAGCTATTATTATTTCAACATTTCTAAGATGGTGATTCTGGGTTCTTTAGAGTTCAAATGACTTGACAAAAGCCAGACAAATAATAAATGTTCAATACTCTGCCTCCTGAGGCAAAGCTTTTCAACAACAGTTTCTGGATAAAGCTGAAGTACAAGGGAAAAAAAAAAGAAAAAAGAAAAGGACTTTTGGGTATACACTGTACTGACTTGGGAGAAAGTATTAATACCTATTAAATATTTGGAGACTGAAATAAACTGCAAGAGGAATGTTTTGTGTTGAGTCTGATCATTGACAGGAGAAAGAACATTTTCATAGATATTTGCTGATAGCACTAGATTTATAAAACAAAATGTAGATTCCAAAGATTTTTGGCTCCACATTTGAAAATATTCTCTCCCAACTCAAATCTTAATAGGAAATATCTTAGGAATCAAGGGCACATTAGCATTAGCAACAGAGGAAACAGCAGTTTTTAAAGGAAGTAGCAGAGGTCAGGCTTCTACCTGCTCTGTGGACTGCCGTCTTTGAACTAATTTCTTTGATACACTCTTTTCAGTTTCTTATTTGTTCCCTTGCATGTGACAATGGAAACACCAGAAATCTATTCTTTCCCAAACTCCATCCATCACTGCCTCCTTATGACTACAAACCCAGTAAGTCCAAAAAAGACATCATTTCCTCACTTGTGGCGCCATTTCTATGGCCAACTGTCTCCAATTCAATTTCTTATTTCTCAGTATTTTGCCTGCCTTCAGTATTACCTCACCAGCACATAATACCAATACAATCAATGTTTCCTTTTCAGGATGTGCTCTGTCTGGTTACTCTTCTAACTAACTGCTGTGCTCACTACCTTACTTCTTAGTTTCAGTTAACTTCCCCTCCCCCAAATTTGGCATTCTGAAAAACAAAAAAAAAACCAATCAAACAAACAAACAAAAAAACTTGTCTTTATTGTGTTGCTTGCCCACTCTCAATCAATAATCTCTTCTCCAGGCTGAAGACATAACATCTCTTCTTCTGGAACGTAAACTGTGCTTTCTTAGAGCTTTTGAAGAGACCAAGCTGGACAGGCCTCAGATAAAAAAATGTGGGAGGGGCTGGAGAGGTGGCTCAGGGATTAAGCCTTTGCCTTGCAGGCTGAAGGTCCTGAGTTCGGATCCTAGACCCCACGTATAGACGCCGGGCGGAAGCGGGGGGGGGGGGGAGCCTGCGTTTCCGGTCCTGGTAGGGTGGAGCCTGTGAATCCCAGGGCAGAGTAAAGGAGGAGGAGGTGGAGGCGTCCATGGTGGTTCCCGAATTCGCCCGTGGTTCTACATGCACACACACACGTACACACACACACACACGCACGCACGCATACACGCACAACTGAATAAATAATAAAAAAAAAAAGAAAAATGTGGGAGCCCTTGCTCGAGCTCGTACCAATAAAGATCTCTTATACTTGCAACAGAGTCGGTTCTTGGGTGTTCTTCAGAGATCCTGACTTTGGGCACAACAAATTGGGGGCTCTTCCAAGATCCCTGAGGGTCCCCCAAGACCCCTATCCAGAGGGATCTTAGCCAATCGGTTTTTCCTTCTTCTTCTTCCCGCGGACGACTCTGTTGAACTCTTTTTATCGGTGTCTGTGTTTCCTTTTTTTTTTTTTATTTCTTCACAGGATCGCGGTCACTTTGGTCAAGTGCGGCTAAGGTGGTCGTGATCACGGAGATTCAGAGACGTCTCGATCTAGGAGCAGAGGTCCCAGAGCCCCTAACAGGTGGAGACATAGAGCTCCAGGTTTTGGGGCGTAGTGGGTGGCGACCACTAAACGGCGAGAGGCCGTGATCCTACTCCCGTTGTCTTTACTGCCTAAGTGAGGAGTTGTGCTCTCTAACATTTGTAACTTGTCTTGGGGTGCTCATTCTTACCTTTATCCATTATAAGCACTGTCTCTCCTGGCTGAGGACATGGGGCAGAATGTGTCCACCCTACTCAGTATTCTGACTGACCATTTCAAGGACGTGATTTAAGTATAAATATAAAGGGGTCTAAGTTAGACACTTGTTGCATGAAGGAATGACCATCCTTTGGCGTAGGGTGGCCCTCAGCATTTTAACCCTAGGTTGCTTTGCCAGGTGAAAGAAGTCGTTTTCCCCCCAGGAGAAACAGGACCCCCAGACCAGATTCCTTATGTCCCGGTTTGGCAGGACCTCCTGCAGAATCCTCCCACCTGGCTGAAGCCCTTCTTGCTCCCACAGGAACCCAAGCGTGTCTTGGTTGCCAAAAAATCGGAACTTCATTACCCTCATCCCCTCTGCCCTTGCCCCCCTCTCCACCTAAAAACGAGATATCCTGTCCCCCTCTATCCAGTTCTACAGGGTGACTTTCCTCCGGAGGATGCCGAGTTGCCACCTCACACCATCCCTCGGTCCTGCCTGCTGCTCCGGCCCCAAAGTCCAGTCCGGAGGCAGCAGCCCGAGCACCGGGATTGAACAATAAGGAGGAAGAGAGGGAAGCGGCGTCTCGGGAAGTGAAGTCCCGGGAAGAGAGAGTCATCGAGGGACAGGCAGCCAGGCTGAGAAACCATCCTTCTCGACCCGCTACAACGACAGGGGTCCCGGACTCCACAATCCTTCCCCAGAGACCAATACCCCTCCCCCATGAGACAGGAAACCAGTTTCTACATTATTTCCCTTCTCCTAGCAGTGTTCTCTATAATTGGTGGAACCAGAATGCTAAGTTCACAGAAAACCCCAAAGATCTGATTTACCTTCTAGACTCCATTCTCTTTACACATCAGCCTACCTGGGATGACTGTTGACAGCTCCTCCACACTCTGTTCACCACAGAAGAGAGGGAGCACATCCAGATGGAGGCTCGAAAGCTAATACTGGGCAAGGACGGATGCCCTACCATGAACCCAGCTATAATCGGTGGAGCCTTCCCTCTATCTTGCCCAAATTGGAACTGTAACACTGATGAGGGTAAGGAGAGGTTGCCAGTCCACCGCCAGGCACTAATGGCAGGTCTCAGGGCAGCCACTCAGAAGCCCACCAATTTGGTCAAGGTAGGTAGCATATACCAGGGTAAGGATGACAGTCCTGCTGCTTTCCTAGAAAGAATTATGGAGGCATTTCGTCAATACACTCCTTTGGATCCTGAGGCTGAGGAGACTAAGGCAGCTGTCATTATGGCTTTTGTAAACCAGGCAGCCCCTGATATAAGGAGGAAATTACAAAAGACTGAGAGATTAGGAGAAAAGAGCTTACAGGATTTACTGGCAGTGGCCGAGAAGGTTTATAATAATAGAGAAACTGATGAAGAGAGGCAGAGCAGGATTGAAACACGAAAGAATCGAGACATAGCCCGCATCATGCTAGCTGCCACAGCATCTCCTGAAGACAGACAGAGACAACTGAGATGACTGGCTCAACCCAACCAAGGTAGGAGAGAACGCCTGTAGTTAGAGAAGGATCAATGCGTGCATTGCAAGGAAAGGGGCCACTGGGCCCACAAATACAAAAAGAAGGGGAGACATGTAAGGCCCCTGGTTCCAGCCCTGGAAGGAGATTAGGAGAGTCCGGGTTCGGACTCCCTCCCCGAGCCCAGTATAACCTTAAAAGTGGAAAGGAAATCAGTCACATTCCTGATAGATACTGGAGCCCAACACTCAGTCTTAACCCAACCAGAGGGCCCCGTCTCATCCAAGACCTCTTGGGTACAAGGGGCCACAGGGCAAAACAGTACTCTTGGACTAACTGAAGAAAAGTGGACCTAGGCATGGGCTGGATATCCCACTCTTTCATGATCATTCCTGAATGCCCATATCCCTTGATGGGCTGGGATTTACTAACAAAAGTAGGGGTCCACATCTACTTCACCTCAGAAGGGGCAGAAGTTACAGATAAGAAAGGCCAGCCTATTCAGGTCCTTACCATGCAAGTAAATTTAGAAGATGAATATCACCTTCATGAGACATTGGAATCTAAAAACAGCATAGAGGTAGATGGCTGGTTGGCAGAGTTTCCCCAGGTATGGGCTGAAGCCAGGGCATGGTGTTGGCTGCCCACTGACCCCCTATATTTGTGGAGCTCAAACCAGGAGCAGACCGGTAAGGGTCCAGCAGTACCCAATGTCAGCAGAAGCTACAGCGGGGATCACCCCTCACATCCGCAGACTACTAGATTTGGGGATTCTAAGAACATTCCATTCGGCTTGGAACACCCCTCTGCTGCCAGTATGGAAACCAAATTCGAATGATTTCAGGCCAGTTCAGGACTTGAGAGAAGTTAGCAAAAGGGTTATGGATATTCATCCAACAGTGCCCAACCCATACATCCTCCTAAGTGCTCTCCCTGCAGCATGCAGCTGGTATACTGTTTTGGACTTAAAGGATGCCTTCTTCAGTCTTCCTCTGGCCCATAGCAGTCAGGATATCTTTGCCTTTGAATGGTCCGACCCAGAGAAAGGCATCAATGGACAACTGACCTAGACGAGACTCCTACAAGGGTTCAAGAACTCCCCAACGTTGTTCAACAAAGCCCTCCATGAAGACTTGGGTGAGTTCTGAACCCAACATCCCAGGCTCACTCTTTTGCAGTACGTGGACGATTTGCTTATTGCTGCAGAAATCCAAGAGGCCTGTGTAGCAGGGACAAAGGACCTACAAACCCTCGGTGACCTGGGATATCGAGTCTCAGCCAAGAAGGTGCAGATATGCAAACCAGAGGTCCAGTACCTAGGTTATATTCTGCAGGAAGGTAAGAGATGGCTATCACCGAGTCCAAAAAGAGACTGTCCTGCAGATACCCACACCTAAGACTAGGAAGGAGGTTCATGAGTTTTTGGGCTCAGCAGTGTTCTGCAGACTATGGATCTCTGGGTTTGAAGAAATTGCCAGGTCCTATATGAAGCCACTAAAGAAGGGACTCATTTTAATGGACTGAGAGTCATGACCAGCCTTTCAAAATCTAAGAAGACCTTACTCTCTGCCTCAGCTCTTGGCCCCCCAGATGTCACCAAGCCATTCCAGCTGCTTGTGGATGAGGCTAAAGGGATAGCGAAAGAGGTGCTCAGAAACTGGGGCCATGGTGGAGACCTGTAGCCTATCCGTCAAAGAAGCTGCACCCACTGGCTGCAGGATGGCCTCCATGTTTCCGCATAGTGGATGCAGTGGCACACTAGTCAAGGATGCCAATAAGTTGACTCTGGGCCAAGAGCTCCAAGTGACCACCTCTCATGCCATTGAAGGAGTACTCAAGCAGCCTCCAGACAGATGGCTCAGCAGTGCCAGGATGACTCACTACCAAGTGCTGCTTCTAAACCCGAGCAAAATAACTTTCCTGGTGCCATCTGCTCTCAACCCAGCTACTCTGCTCTCAGACCCTGACCTGGCTACCTCGGGACATGACTGCTTGGACATTCTACAGCAGGTCCATGGAACAAGACCTGACCTCCAAGATCAACCCGTCAGGGATGCCGAGATAACCTGGATTACAGAAAGAAGCAGCTTCATCACGGATGGAATAAGGTATGCAGGAGTGGCCATGGTCAGGGAGGGAGATGTTGTCTGGGCATCCGCCCTCACAGCGGAACGTCAGCACAGCGAGCTGAATTGATAGCCTTGACTCAGACCTTGACTATGGTAAAGACAAAAAGTTAAACATATAAACAGATAGCTGGTATGCTTTTGCAACTGCCCACATACATGGGGCCATCTACCAAGAGAGGGGATTACTCACAACTGAAGGAAAGACTATCAAAAATAAGGAAGAGACCCTGTGGGTACCAAAGAAACTGGCTATCATATGCTGCCCAGGCCACCAGAAAGGGGATGACTCCGTAGCAAAGGGAATCGCTTGGCTGACCAAGCTGCAAGTGAAGTGGCCAGGCAGACCCCTCACATGTTGCTGGTTGTTCTCCCAGATCCAGGGGTTCTGGAGCTCCCAAACGGTCCCTAATATTCTCCAGAGGAGATTAACTAGGCCAAAAGTTTGCCTATGTCCCAGTTCTATGAGGACTAATGGTATACTAGAGATGGGAAGCTGATCTTGCCTAAGGAATTAGAGGACAAGATGCTCTCCAAGATCCATCGGGCTGCACATATGGGAACCTGGAGGATGCAAGACTTTTTGAGAATGTCTAATTTAAGAATTCAAAATGCCGACACTAAGACTGAAAAACTAGTCTCCCAATGCAAAGCCTGCCAGATGACTAACGCCTGGAGATACCCTAAGGTCCCTGGCAACCAACTGCGAGGAACATCACTGGGAAAATATTGGGAAGTTGATTTCACAGAGGTCAGGCCAGGCAAGCATGGCTATCGATACTTGCTATTGTTCATAGACACTTTTTCAGGATGGACTGAAGCATTTCCCACCAAGGGAAAAACAGCCACCATAGTGGCCAAGAAATTGCTAGAAGACATACTGCCCAGGTAAGGTTTTCCTCAAATGATAGGTACAGACAATTGTTTCTAAGGTAAGTCAGGTACTGGTCACTGCCTTGGGGATTGATTGGAAACTACATTGTGCTTATGATCCCAAAGTTCAGGATAGGTAGAAAGGATGAATAGAACCCTAAAAGAGACCTTAACTAAATTGATCATGGAGACTGGCACACACTGGGTATCTCTCCTTCCCTGTGCCCTCTTTTGGGTCAGGAACTCGCCCTACCAGATGGGACCTACTCCCTTTGAGAACATGTTTGGGAGGGCACCCCCTCTCTTCCCAGTTTACGGTCCCAGGTGCTTGCTGAATTCAAGGACTCGCAACTCCTCACAGACTTGAAGGGTGTTCTGTGCTCCCATAAGCAGATATGGCCTAAGTTGCGTGCTCTTTATGAGACAGGATCTCCTCTGGAGCCACACAAGTTCGCCCTGGGCACTGGGTCTATGTCAAGCGGCACCAACAAGGAATTCTCAAACTGCGCTGGAAGGGACCTTACATGGTGCTCCTGACTACTCCTACTCAAAGTCGACGGTGTGTCCACCTGGATCCACTACACCTACATCAAGAGTGTGGAACTGCTTTAGAGCGACCTGGATGACTCAGCAGGACCAGGACAGGAGGACCCACGCCCTGGAACATGGAAAGCAGAAAAAAATCCCAGGATCCCCTTAAAGCTAAGACTGCGCCAATCATGATTTTTATCACTCTCATACCCTTACTGAGCCTAACAAGGAAGGAGGGAGTCCCAACCCACACCAGCCATGGAACTTAACCTGGGCCATAATTGACACTTCCTCGGGGATAGTTCTTAACCAAACCAGCCAGGTAACACCCTGAACCACGTGGTTCACTGACCTGTATGTTGATCTGCAGGATCTCTTCCCTGGCTATAGTTCCCCTAGAGACCTTACCCACAATGATTTCTATGCCTCCCCAGGCCACATAAGAAATGGGTGTGTCAATGCGGGGGTCTGACCGTCACTTTTGCATGACCTAGAGTTGTGTGAGTACAGGAGATATTTACTGGACCCCACCAGTTAAAGGGGACCTCATACAAATAACTGGTCTCAGCCAGACTAAAGTCCAAAAAGTCCACCATAGCTTTGTGTCTTGAGACCAGCTCACAACCCCGGCGCTGCAAACCCATAAAGATTAGTTTCACTGAAGAAGGAAAAAGAACTACTGGGTGGGAAACAGGAAAAATGTGGGGACTTCAATTGTATAAGACTGGTTATCCAGGGAGCTTGTTTAGCATAAGACTAACCTCCATTAGGACAGGAGAGACAACCCCAGCCATTGGCCCTAACCAAATACTTGCCCCAGTAGCTAAACCCTCACTTGAGCCAAAACTTTTCTCACCTCCTTCTTCACTACCTGCCAATATCTCATTTCTTCATGTTCCACCCTCACTACCTCCTCCTCTTCTTCCCTCAAGTATCCCCTCTCCCCCTCCTGATAATCCCTTATGGTCATTACTATCTCAAAGTTACTATTTTCTGAACACTACCCGACCTGACTTGACACAATCTTGCTGGTTGTGCTATGACATTCAGCCCCCTTTATATGAAGGAATGGCAGTAAACGGGAATTACTCCACCTCTAGTGACCAAACCAGCTGCAGGTGGCAACAGAAAGGAGGAACCAACTCACCATACAGACGGTCTCTGGCAAAGGCCTCTGTATTGGGACCCCACCTAGCCAGTATGCTCATTTTTGTCACCAAACCTTACACATAACTTCTCGGGACTACCATGTACCTCCGGATGGATCGTGGTCGGCTTGTACTACAGGCCTAACTCCCTATTTCCATGGGCGAGTATTAAGTCAAGCTAACGGGTTTTGGTTCTGGTAAAATTGTTCCCTCGTGTTACCTATCACACCAATCAGGAAATGATGGCCAGATATTCCTACAACAAACATAGACCAAAAGAGAGAGGTCGCCACATTAACACTGGCTATGCTTATAGGCCTAGGACTGGCAGGAGCAGGAACTGGAGTTTCTGCACTAGTGCTCCAGGAGTCTAGGTATGCTGGGTTACAAATAGTCATAGACATGGACATAGAGACACTAGAGGCCTCTATTGCTTATCTAAAGACATCCCTCATCTCTCTGTCTGAGGTGGTCTTGCAAAATAGGAGGGGACTAGATTTAGTATTCTTACAGCAAGGGGGTCTCTGCAGCCTTAAACAAAGAATGCTGTTTCTATGCGGACCACACAGGTTTAGTGAAGGAATTGCTAGACAAAGTGCAGGAAAGCCTAGAGAAAAGAAAACAAGAGAGAGAACAGCAATACAGATGGTTTGAGACCCTCTTCAACACCTCCCCCTGGTTAACCACTCTAGTGACTGGGCCGTTAGGTCCTCTGGTTATTCTCCTACTGCTGCTTACATTTGGGCCATGCATGTAAACAAATTAGTAGCTTTTGTAAAAAAAAAAAAGGATCAATTCAGTGCAGCTGATGGTCTTGTAGTTCCAGTTTGCTCCTGTTTCAAATAAGTCCTCTCAGGAATACTCTCAACCACAGGAATATGATGATATCATGGTTCCTCAAGTCCTACGATTGGGCCTTAAAGTCTCTTAAAGAAGGGGGGAATAAAGAGACCAAGCTGGACAGGCCTCAGATAGAAAAATGTGGGAGCCCTTGCTCGAGCTCGTACCAATAAAGATCTCCTTTTGTACTTGCAATGGAGTCGGTTCTTGGGTGTTCTTCAGGGATCCAGACTTTGGGCACAACACTTTCATCAAATTTAATGACCACAAAACTTGTGCCTGATGTAAGTAAGGTTTGAAAGCACCAACTCCCAAGTGCAAATAGATTACATCTTTTCTCCACATTCTTCCCCATAAAAGCCCTGGCCCTTCTTCATAGATGAGATTTCTCCTAATATGAATATTGGCTGCTTTCTCAACTCAGTTTCACTACTTTCCCCCAAGGAACCTCACTTTCTGTCACAATTCTGCACGTCCTCATTGTGACAAGTCCTTTCTTACTTCTTGCTTCTGCACCAGAGATTCTTTTGTCTAGAAAGTATTCTTGCCTCCTGGGTGAATCCTGTTCATCTGTAGGAGACAAAGCCCAGCTCTCACCACTTCCTTTCAAGATGTTTGCTTGAGTACGTACCCTCAGGCTAAAGGAATGGTTGTATTGTTACTACAGCTAGTATTCTATTGTCTCTCTTGCTATATCATTGTGTGATTGTCATTCCATTCATCTGCTTTGGCATCCGAGGACAAAATCACCTCAGTGCTATATTTATTATCTTTGTAAGCCAAAAAATTACTGAAGAAATTGTATAAATTAATGCTCAGTGCAGCATCCCAGGAACTTTTATTAGGACAGACCAGCTGGATAGATGACATTACTACTTAGGATCATTTTAAAATATTCATTATCCTAGGAACAGAATTACATGATTATATATGGATTTGGTAAGTCTGAATCAATCATTGACAGAATTATTATCTTTGTACTTATTAAAGAACTGAACTTTGAATAGAAAAATTAAACAACAGATATCATTAGCTTTGGTGATATTACTGAGATAATGTTCCAAAGGACCATGCCAAAGAAACTCTCATTTAATTTCAAATATGAAATAAATGCATACAATGCCACATACATACGAGAAAAAAGAACTGACTTTGGATCTCTCAATACCACTTATAAAGGTCCAGTGTATGTGATAGGTGGGGTGTAATCCTAGTCCTGGAAGGAGGAGCTTGTTATTGCCAATATAAACTGGCTAGCCAGACTATTCTTAGAAAATAGCTGAGAATAAGTCCTGATATTAACCTCAGATCTCTGTGTGCATAGGACACAAATGTGCTCACACACATGCATGCACATAGACATACACATGTACACTTAAAAATAAAAAATAGATTGAATATCGTAGTGACAGAAAAAAACAGATTTGAGCCTGGTTTAACTACTAACTAGCTGAACCATCTTGGAAAAACATCAATTTTCCTTATATAAAATAATCTGTCCTAATACCAAATTTAAAAACTCTTGGATTATTCATTATAATAATTAACATAATCAATATTAACTTTATAAATCCAGACAAAACAACCACTCTCCATGTATCTAACTTAGGAATTCTTGAGTTTTTAATTATGATATTAATAACAATTTAAATTAATATGGTGATTCATAGGTCATCTATTGATAATTTATAGAAAATTATCAATAATAGAGAGCATTATTACTAAAATCAATACAAAGTTACAAATTACAAAATTACAAATATTCTGGGCAGAAATTAAATCAAACCTATATGTTGGAAAAGATATATATCATGTTTCACATAAAAATCAAGATAGAGAATTAATTTTAGGTATAAATTTCAATTGGATATATAAAGTTTATTTTTTCCAAAAGGACAGATAGCCCTAAATTATTTTAGTTGTCTGGAAATATTTTTGACATTTTAAAATATTTTTATTTATTTATTTATTCAATCGTGTGTGTGTGTGTATGTGTGTGTATGTGTGTGTGTGCGTGTGTGTGTGTGTGTGCGTGTAGACCCATGGGCGAATTCGGGAATCACCATGGACTGCCTCCACCTACTCCTTGTTTACTCTGCCCCAGGATTCACAGACTCTGCCCTACCAGGACTAGAAGCGCAGGCCTCCCCGGCTTCCGCCTGGCATCTATACATGGGGTCTAGCATCTGAACTCAGGATCTTCCGCCTGCAAGGCAGAGGCTTAACCCCTGAGCCACCTCTCCAGCCCCTGATATTTTTAAACAATTCTAAATGATTTTTTTTATCTTCAACTTTTCCTCAATGTAATTTGAAAATAATCATATATCTATTTTTCTAGTTAAAATTGAGCAATTTTTATAAGGTGATAAGTGTTTATTGGTCAAATTGCTACCATGAATCTCTATATATTTTGTTTTTCATTGACTGTGCAATTTGACAGTATATATTTATCTGTTAGTGCAGGAACATTACACTTGTTTGAAATATATCCTAGAAACTATGAGTTAGGACCCATCATTTAAAAGAAGATATCAATATCATAATATGATATAGGAAATCTACCACCTATCAACTTCTGTTGATAGACAGGGCCTCAATCACTGTCTATTTATAGTCCACCATTCAATCACTTGAGATCTGGATCTCCTCCTAACTGGAACAAAATACAAATAGGACAAATGGAATGCTCTGCACAGGAATAGAAAAGAAATAAAGTTTTATTTTTAAACTAATATTCAATACACTAAAATACTTAACATGGTTTAAAAAAAGTGATAACATATCTGAGATGATTTTTGTAAGAGAAAAGTATAAAATACTTCTGTTTTTAATATAACTTGATAACTGCAGTTCTACTGTTTGATATCTTGAAACAATTTGTAATTTTAATTTACATGTAACCATGAGGTAGACTTTTTATAAATGGCTACCAAAACTATGACAACACAATATTCAGGTTGGAGAGATGGCTCAGGGGTAAAGCAATATACTAGGCTGAAACAATGGAGGCCTGCACTTCAGTTCCTGGAAGGGGGAGCCTGGGAAATCCAGAGCAAAGCAAAAAGGAGATAATGCAATCCAGGATGATTCCTGAAGTCACTTGTGGGTCTCCAGAGGCACACAGGGTGCTCTCTAATACACACATACACTCACTTCATAAAATAGACACTTCTAATCATTAATTATTACTAGATAACTATTTAATTCTAACTATTCCTTACTTAGAAAAGTCACACTTCCAGAAATTTACCTGGAGATTTTCAGGCACGCATTAAATATTTCATACTCATACCTAAATTTTGGAAAGTACATCCATAAAGCTGGAGGGTGAGAACTGAGCTTTGGCAGTCCTTAAAGATATGTAAATTTTTCAGAAAGAAATCATATTAAATCTAATTTATATGCAGAGGGATACTTCTTAGAGAAATATTCATCGAGGTCTCACTTTAAATCATAAGAAGTGTGTATATGATTTTCCTTTCTTAGCTCAGCTTCTGAAAGGATAGAGATGACAAGAAATAACAAGAAGACATATGATATCTATTTTTTTCCCTCTGGGAAGTTCCATTTTAGTTGATACTACTGAGATTCTTACATGAATGAATGTTTGCAATATCACATTGTTTAAAGACTTTTAAATGAATGAAAAAGCAAAATCAGACTACAAATTAGAGTCAGTAGAGAGTATAGTATAATGCAGAAATATTCGGCAATAAAATGCTGGAGATTTAGCAAATAAAACAAAAAGTTCTAGAGTCAACATGCTTTCTACAATCTTCTCTTCATCCAAATAAACAACAAAATCAGCCTTCAAAGTTCACAGTATAATTTATGGACATTATTAACATTTTATATAGTCTCTTTTTTTCTTAATATTTTTGAACATGTTTAATATATTACTCCAAATATACCTGATTTGGAGGATGTATAATGGTTAGCATAGCTGATAGACAGCAGTGCCACACAGACAGGCAAGAATGCCAAATCACTGACAATAATGTTTGGGATAGTGCCTTAGCAAGGAAGATGAAATAAGCCAGACAGAAAAAGGAAGATAGTTCTCATTTATATAATACAACATTTATTGAAATTGGTGTATGTAATTACTGTGTCTTCACTTTGCATGTTTTCACAGCAATTGCTGTACAAAATTGTCTTGCAAAACATGATTCACATAGTTGTAATACACTGGAGTCAGTTAACACAGTAAAACTCAAAGCATGGTTTCTTTCCATTTATTACCTCTCACAAATTCTAAACTAGCTTGTGACATCTGAAGGTATAATAAAATAGCTATGCATAACCCAATAATAGAATTAGAAAGATTCTTAATTATAGTCTTAATTCAGAGATAAATCCAGTATTGCAGCAAGAAATATCCTGACATCGTCAAGCAAATGAAAAACGCTAGCTTCTGAGAAATACTGTGGATCTGGAACTAACAGAAGATAAGTGACAGAAACATGATAGATAGACAGAAGATGGGTAGGTAAACAGATGATTAGACAGATACATACATACATACATACATACATACATACATACATACATACATAGACTGATTCTTAAAAACCAGATAATTTTGCTCCATGAAAGATAGCACATGCTGAAGAGCAACTGGAAGAGTGGTAGATTCAATTTAACTTCCTTAACTGCTAAACAATCTACAACACTAGTAGAATGCCAGGAAAGAAATAAAATCATCTTCTTCCTGCTGCTATAACTAATTATCCCTAAGTGAGTTTATCATTTCCTTCCAATTCTGAAGTTAAAAAATGTGAAAATCGAAATGCTGGCAAGGCTGTATTCCTGCTTAAGAATTTTGGGCAGAATATTTCCTTTTCATATCCAGCTCCCACACTCCCTGCTTTCTTTGCCTCATAGTTTCATGCTAATCTTCAAAGAATGTCCTCTTTGAGCTGGAGAGATGGCTTAGGGATTAAAGTTCTGCCTCCCAAGAAGAAGGTCCTGAGTTCAGATCCCAGGTCCTATACAAAATGCCAGACAGAAATGGGAACAGCCTTCACTTCCAGCTCTGGTAATCCCAAAGAGAAGCAAAAGGAGATAGAAGCAATCCACATTGATTCCCGAAGTCACACTTTCACCCTTGGTCCTCCAGAGGGACACAGAGTGCCCTCTGATACACACACACACACACACACACACACACACACTAAATAGATAGATAGATAAATAAAATTATTAATTAAAAATAACGCATCATAAAAGAGTGTTTTCTTTATAACTCTAATCCTTTAGCTTTTCTCTTATAATGCCCCTTATAATTAGATTGTACATGTCTAGGTAACTCAGATTAATCTCTATTGATAAAGAATGTTTAATTTATTTGAACCTGCAGCATCACACTTCATGTATAAGTTGAGAGAGTAAAAAATCCTGGAAATAATGATACTGACATATGTTAAGGATCAGTGCTTGACTGAAAATAATGAGGAATTAAAACATTAGGCACTGGCCCTGCATCCTGCATGTGGTAGGACAATGACATATTTGTGATAGTTAAGCCTGGGTGTCAACTTGACATACCTGGTATTAACTGAAATCAGCTGAGACCACACCTGGAAGGACGAATTGAGACCACCTGAAAGGATTATACCTGCCCTAAATTCCATGGGAACTTTCATAGGAACCTCTCAGTAATGGACCATATAGAAGGGAACACAGAATATAGGTGAAGAGACATTTTCCAGGAATGCTTAAGCTATATGGAGGTCTTCTGTGACTTAGTTTGCCAGCCAGCCATACCATCTCTGCTGTGAAGGATCGATTTTCCTTCTGGAATTATCAGTTGAATAAATCTCCTTTCTTCCAGAAGTTGTTTGACTTCAAAGGCTCTCTCACAGCAATAGTAGAGAGTAACCCTTACAGAAATTGGTGCCAGAAGTGGGGTATTATTGTGAGATTAAGAGCATTTGATACCACAACATGAAGCTGTTTGTGAAGCTGAGAGAAGTTGGTACCCAGCAGTATGGCTAATGCTGTGATGTGGCTAGTGCCTTTGGAACTGTTTGTTGGGAGAAATATGGAGAGTTTTGGGACTTTGTGCTAGGAAAGTCTTTGTGTCTTGGCGATGGGGCCAAATGGGCCTTTCTCATCAGAGCTCCAAAGGGAGAAATGCTGTAAGAGATGTGGGCAGTGGAAGCCCAGCTCGTGATGATGGTCCAGAAGGGAACAGAGACTGTGTTTGCAACTGTTGGCAGACAGTTTAATGAAATTTTGCCCTCATCCTGAAAGCTGGCCTGAAGTTAAACTGGAGTGCTTGGTGGAGGAAATTCCAAAGCAATGTTGTCTTGAAAATGTGATAAGGCTACTTTTTAGTTGTCTTCAGAATTATGAAACAAGTAATCAGGCCAGGAAGAGGAAGTAACTGTAAGATCTGGTGATAAAAAAGCAATGGCAAACTTAAAGAGTTGAGCCAAGAAGAAGCAGAGGACAAAATGTCCTCTGTTAAAGACATTATCTTCAATAATAAACCAAACCCTGTGCTTAAGTTGGATACTAGGAGAGGCCCTAGCTTGAAGGTAAGATTCTCAGAGAAGGCTCCCACCCATAAGAATTAAAATTATTTTGGAAGGAATGAGCTAAAGGGTGAAGCTCCAAGGCAAGATTCTGTTTTTCCTGCAAAGCAATTGCCCAGGAATAAAAGAAAAGGGGGTCAATCTCTAACCCAAGGCAACAGCAAAACTTGTCAAAGTCATCCATGTAGTTCTGGTTTTAGAGAGGAATAATTCCTCCAAGTTTTCAAAAAATAGCAGAATCCAGGCAACATGAGGCAAGAAGCCTGCAGTTTAGAGGCCCAAGAAAGGGAGTTTGTGTGGTGGATTTAAGGCCTGGTTTGCCATTGAGAAATGAAGGTGTTAGAGATGCCACAAACAATGTGGGACATCTGCCAAGAAAAGCTGTATACCTTGTAAGATTCAGCCCAAGAGAGTTATGTGTTCTATAGGCAGTTGTATTGGAGGGATGGAACTGAAGCCCTTTGGACCTGAGATGACTTCAATGACAGGTTTGCCTGCTGAACTTGGAGCTACAGGATTTGGAGTTTATCCTACTATTTTTTGGTCTTGCTAATGACCAATATTTCTTCAATATGCCCCTATTCCTTCCTTTTGGAATAGGAATGTTTATTCTGTGCCATTGTATGTTGGAGGTATGTAACTTGTTTGATTTATAGAAGACTTTGGACTTTAGACTTTGGGACTATTTTGAGACTACTAATGTATACTCTACTGAGACTTTTATAATGTGTATGTGGTTATACATGGATAGCTATATTATGTTAGGTGGAATTATGAATCTTATTATTTTTATGTGGAGATTAAGAATGGCCTAAAGAAACATGACCTGGTGTCAAGTTGACAAGGAGTAAACTTGTGATAGTTAAGTCTGGGTGTCAACTTGACATACCTAGTATTAACTAAGGTCAGCTGAGATCATACCTAGAAGTATCAACTGAGACCACCTGAAAGGATTATACCCACCATAAATTTCCTATGAACTTCCATAGATTCCATAAGAACCTCCCAGTAATGGACCATATATAAAAGGGATCACAGAATATAAGTAGAGAGACATTTTTCAGGAATGCTTAAGCTATGTGGAGGTCTGCTGTGACTTAGCTTGCCAGCCAGCCAGCCATGCCATCTCTTCCGTGAAGGACCTATTTCCCCTTTGGAAGTGTCAGTTGAATAAATTTCCTTTCTCCCATAAGCTGTTTGACTTTGAATGCTCTCTCACAGCAATAGTAATGCGTAACCACTACAATATCTTTAATATGTCAAGAGTGACATCTTTTATCTACTGACTTTCCATTATATCTATTTCATGTTTATGTTACTATATATTTTCTTTCCATGGAAATTCTAACTTTTTTAACCCTAATATTTATGAAACTCTGTGATTTACAGGTTCTCTAACTTGAAAGATGTTCTGGATAGATTTTTATCTACATGTAGGATGCATAGTTCTCTTAACAACTCTTTCTGAAAGCATTTGTGTTCAATACCAATAATCCTCTTGTGATATATTTTTCATTTTGTTTTAAGGCCTTGAAACCACAGGAACTATTACAACACAATACATTACTGGAATTAGTCGCCAACTTTAAGTGAATCATTCCAACAGATTCTAACCAAGTTAAACACCCCCATGGCAAGCTCATTAGGAAGAAGTAAATAAATTTACTTCACTCTTTATTTCCCAGACTGGGTTTGACAAGGTCTTACAGGTAAAATAAGAGCAAATCAACAAAAAAATCTATTGCTGGATAATAGCTGAAAGTGAACATTCATCAGCTATGTATAGAAGAATATAAATTAGCTAGGCAATTCACATCAGAGTCTCACCAAGGAAGGAAGCATTCAAAAGCAGAGTGGTGTGGGGAGAAAATTTCATTTAAAATGCCTTTGGAAAGTATGGGAACAATATTTAAGCAATGGTTCCCAGAAGTTTTGTACATGGCCATCAAACTTTTATGCTATCCCACCTCCTCAACCAGACCTAGTATAAATGTGACAAATATCATAAGATTAGTCTTTTGAGACTGGGTCACAAAAATATCTCTTTCTCATTCTCCTCTCTTTGTTTTTCATAGTTCCATATGGCATAGACTGGGAAGATGGATTAGCAGTTAAAGCATTTGCTGTGAAAACAAAAATACTAATTGAAATTTAAATCCTAAATCCCACCTAAAATGCTAGATGGGTTAGCAGTCCACCTGCAATTCCAGTCTCAGAAGGAAGAATCTGAGAATCCAAAGATCAAGTTGACTAGCTTCACTTGACAAGCTCTGAATCAAGAAGCACTGGCAATAGAGACCTAGTCTCAAAAAAAATAAGGCAAAAAAATGATCAAGGATTCCTGATATCAACCATGGGCTTTGGTGCACATGTGCTTACACACGCCCACACACATACGCACATGTATAACACACCTACATTTAAAAATTCTATGCTTAAAGTGACTAATATTCCTTGCAATCATCAGCAAGTATCTGGACCATACCAAGCTCAGAATAAATAAATACAGGAGTTTTTCTTGCCTACTCTGCAAAACCTTGCTAAAATCAGATGACTTCAGATACAGAAAGATATCTGAGTCAGTAAAGATACTTGCCACCAAGCCTGACTAACTGTCCATGTGGTTGTAGGATAAAAATAATTCCAAGAATTTCTCCTCTGACCTCTACACAGACAAGTGTGGTATGTATACGCAATGCACACACAAAAATTTGATGAAAATATGCCAAATGTCTACCAATAGATTTTCTGAAATGGACAATGCTGTTTTAATCAGTAAGATTTGCCTTTTTTGCAGTCACATAGTGTTAACATTAAAGTTAATATTAATACATTTCTAATCCCTGAGTGATCTTTACACTACTGTGTTTTCCAGAGTCTCAATAAATATTTTGATTCATAAAATTCCCCAACTGTGGAAGGAGGTTCTGAATAAGCATTTTCCTGTAGAGTTTATACCACTTTATTATAGGATATGATAGTGTCAAAGATGTTAATTTTATAATAATTTCTCAATAAAAGAAATATTTTCTTTGTTCTAGTTTTGAGCTTTTTGCAATTAATTATATTTCTGAAAACAAGCAATACTGGGAGAAACAAGTGATTAATTTGTTTTCTACATTGTTATTAAAATTGACAACAGGGACTATAAAATCATGTGGACAACTTACAGCATATTTTCTTCAACACAGATTTTTTTTTTCCATTTCTCAACAGAATTAACTTTCTAAGAAAACTGCTTTGATGTAGTAACAAGTAAGCCACCTTCTGATACCCCAGAGCTTTGTGACTTTTAGGTATGACTTGGAATACCATAAAAATTGTTTAATTTTGAATATGTAGAAATGGTCATACGACAGGTATGTTTTAAAGATATGGTGATTTTTAGTCATAGGAGATGACTAATATATTGAGTCAAATTTGAGAAACTTTATATAATGGATTAAAATCGCTTCTTGGTCAATGTTTCTGACAATATAATGAAAATGTCTATTCAATTCACTTCTACATTATGCTTTAGAATAAAGAAATATAATTGTCTTTTACCTCTACTGCTATCTTTCAATATTTATAAAGACAGAGATCGACACATAGATATATATGAGTATATCACATGAAGAATGCCCCTTTATAAGTAATGGTCCTTTTTCCTTTACATAAAAAATTCCAGTCCAAAAATAATCAAACATTCTCTATAGCCAACTTCTGCTTCTGCTTAAATGATTGCCATTATATACCAGTTGGTTCTTGCATTTTCTAAATGAATTTTCATTTCCTATTTTCCTTAGGCAACTCCATGACCTCGTTTCTCAATTCCCAGTACTGCTTTATATAATTATCTGAACAAGAAGGGTCCCCAAAATGAGTGCTTAATTTATCCAGAAGTTTGCAGCCAGAAAATTATTTTTTGTAAAAAGAAAATTTAACATCTACTTGCTTTGGCTTTGTACCATGCAGTTTAGTTAGTCATGAACATGAGCTGTGAGGTCTTGATGCTGTGAATTGGGCCTCTATCCTGATCCAAGTATAAAATCAAGGGCTAGTTTTATGATTTCATTTTTCACATATAAATTGTATATAATCATATCACTATCCTCAAATGATTGTTGTGGAGGAAAATTCATGAATTTACACATGCAAATGAAAGTTAGCTGGTGGATTTACAAAAGAGAAATCTTGGTCTATCCATTTCTCTGCCAGGTGTGTAGCTTCTGTCTCTTCCCAGTCACTATGGGAGTAAAAAAGACATTGTGACTTAGTGAATAGTCCCATGAAGCAACATTTCCTTATTTACAAAGAAAGTATCTTCATATTTCCATAGATGGTGTGAGCACATAATACAGGGGCTTTTGAATCTGTCTGTATATAAAGTCTCAGCAAACTTTTGTCAATGGAAAACTTTTTTAAATTTGGCTTGAATTAGATCACATAGTTTCTTAAGCTAGTTCATGATTATTCTCCAAGTAAAGGAATCAAAGATTATTTTTAGCACTTCTGTGAAGACACATAGAAAAACTTAACTTATTAAAATGGGATCTTATTATTGCTCCTAAGTGAGCACATATAACTCCACAAGATGAAAAGATAACATTTTATACTGAAACATCATGTACTTCAAAGGAAATGGTGTTCTACTTTAGACTATAAATTTTTTTAGGGAGACATTATTTTATGTAAAAGTAAAAGATTTTTATCTTAAATTTTGAATTATTAATTAAGATTTTTCTCTGGTTGAAATGAATTACAGGTTGGTAATACTTAATAAGGAAAGCGGCTGTCTTACTAAAAATAGAAGATTCTCCTAAATTTTCCAATTTTTATGTAATGAATATGTTCTACTTTTGAAAAAAAACATAAAAGTAATCTATTTCACCTTCATTCTTTAAATGGCACAATTCCATCAGGAAGCATGTACTAGGTTAAATGACATATTACTTAAGAAATGTTTTCTAATGTGGTACATTTATACAATGGAATACTACTCAGCCATCAAAAAGATGAATTAATAAAATTTGCCAGGAAATGGATGGAATTAGAAAAAATTACATTGAGTGAAGTATCCCAGACACAGAAAATTAAGCACCGTATGTACTCCCTGATAGGCGGATCCTAGTACCAAACCCACTTAGTGACACACTCAAAGATAAATCTCTATAATATCTACACTAATTGCAAAAATTATAAACAGGAGGGAAAGGGAAGGGCCCCGCCAGAAGCAAGGAGAGAGGGGATCATGCTACAGCAGAGAAAATAGGTCACCATCAAGTACTGCAAGAGGTGACATCCAATACCAATCGGGATGGAGCCAAGAGTGGTGCAGGTACAGCAAAACTGAAAAAAAAAAAAAAACCATAATTCAGAACATCAGAGACCCTACATTAATCACCTGAAACCAGGCCACCCTAATCTCTCCCCATCCTAAAGCTCACGGAAATTTGCGGAGGGCGGTAAGATTGTAAGAGCCTAAAGATGGGGAGGAGCAACGATATGCAAGATACTCCATACAAGTTAGGGCCGAAGTAACCATAAAGGACTTTGCATGACCTGTGCAATGACCAACATATCAATGACCCTCCTAAGTCTAGCATTAAACACAAGCACTAGGATCCTTAGAGGCAAGGGATTAACAGTCACAATAGTGTTCCCATACTGAAGGGGAGCACAAGAAAGGGCTCTAGGCAATGCTACTGAGTCCTTACACCTCATTAGAGTGGAGGACCCAGAGGGAAGTTTGACATTCATACTAAAGGAAGCTCCAGGGATTGGGGGGGGGGGAGAATGGAGTACAGGGAGAAAGGGAGAGAGGGGTTGAAAAAAAGGGGAGAAGTGCGGAGGGAGCAAGGGGGGCAGGGAAGGGGTGGACAGAGGGAAGGGACGGCGTATCTATTAAGTTTGTATGAGCGGAAAAAAAATAATAAAAATAGAAATGTTTTTTCAACTCCTAAAATAATTTGAACTTACTAAAGGTTATATTGTGTAAGTTATAGAAAATTATGCTGTTATTGGTAAACTGATTTATAACAGAAAATTGATTGTTCTATATTTTTCAATGTCAACATCTCCGAGATCATACTAGAAGCAATGACTTAATTAGGGAAAGGAAAGAAATAGGAAAATAGAATACATATGTAGATATGGAAGAGGTTTATAGGACATTTTATGTGAAAACTCAAGCCATAGATTTACATTACATTTACATTAAGGCCTACATTATTTAGAATAGGAAAATTTAAATCTTTAATAATATTTATATCATAGAAATACAAAAGAAAGAATGGATTCTTCTAGATGAGTTGAAAAATCAATCAACAAAAGAGTTTCCAAAACATTTCGTATACTTTCACATCTCTTTTTAGGCGTCAGGTTAAGGATCTGGTTCCCTGTTTCTAAGCCTGACTGATCAATGTCTACAAAAGACACTTGAGAAACATGATTGATTGCCTGAATGGACATACTTTTTCAATTCAATTCAGACTAGAATAATCAATCAAAGAAACATTTAATATTATTTTTTAAACAAATTCAGTATGGCATTTGAAACCAGAACACCTGAATGAATGCTGTAACAAATGTGGTAAGAATTAATGCCTAAAAATATATTCATTAAATAATGGTTTTAAAGAAGCAACATTGCACATTTGCTTATATATAAATGTTAATAGATGCCACTCTACCAAAAGAATAAGGTTTTAAATTTGTAGAATTCCAACCATTCTGTTGAGAGTTTGTGGTTTCTGATTTAATATGTTGGCAATTGAAAAACTTCCTGTCCCATAAATGTGATTTATAGTGGTATATAGAGGAAAAGAAAGAAATATAAAGAATTTTTCCCTGAAGACTGTTTTGTTTACTGTTTATAGAAATCCTTTTTTTCACATTAGTTTGTATAATAGTTGACATTCAAATACTTTTGGAGGAATTGTCAGGAGATATGTAAAAATACAATTAATTTCAAGTCAATTAGTCTCTCTTGCGCTCTCTAAAATTTTCATGTCCAAACATTGGTTTCAGAACAGTGGGTATAAATCAACTATGTATTCGAAGATGATTTACATGCATTGTAATGAAATGTGTTTGAACACAAGTAGTGATAAAATATTTGCAATCTGCAAAATAACTGATAACAGACATAGTTCTATAACATAGGCAAATATTAGATCTGATATCCAACCATTAACATATGTACAGAACAAGGGCGTAGATAGGGCCACAGAAAAACTTTGAAAGAAAATATCATAGGATCTAAGGCAGCATAAAAAAGATTGTAATTCTTTCCTTAATTGGGTAAGCAGTCTGCACATGTACACAAGTATTAGTCAAAAGGATTCACTTGAACACTTGACTGGAAGATTATGTCAATATTTCAATAGGCTCAAATATAGTCTTTGTTTTCTGCTGTATAAATCTTCACTATATAAATGTAACAAATTTATTTTAACTTTTTCATGATTTAAGATTATGGAAAACTACCTTTTGCAGAAATATTTTCTTCTTATTTGAAGATTTTTTTGTTTGATTGTTTGTATATTAACTATGCAATAACAGGCATTTTCTTCAAGCCTGATGATCTGAGTTCAATCCCCAGAAATTGGGTGTTAAAAAGGAACAACTAAGTCTTATAAGTTGTCCTCTGTCCTCCACAGGTACACCATGGTATATATGTATACACATGCCTACATGAAAGATAAATATATTTTTATGAAAATTGTTTTTTCCAATATCAACATGAAAATTTTATATAGTCAGAACTGTATATGATAAAATACAATATTTATAGATGTTACAAGCTCTTAGTTAGAACAAGTAAGCATAAAAATCTGATGTGCTTTCTACATTATAATTAGATGTAAGTCAACTAAGTGACATGAAAATGAAAGAAATATATTGGATTAAGATAACTCATAAAACTACCTTGTTTTTATTTGTCACCATGTTTTTATTTGTCCAGATAGTATATATCATTTATTGTCTCTGAAAACTTTTTGATCCCATAATTATATTCCAAGTATTTCTCTGTCATTGTCTTTTTAATCTGACTTTTGGAAGCACCGTTGATTTCCTTTTCACTTCATCTTTACTTGTCAGTTTGTTCAGTTTTGGAACTGTTTCTGTATCCACCATTTATGTTAGTCAGTCTTTCATGCTGTTATAGAATAAGTGAGAACCACTTCAAGGAAGATGTATTGATTTTGGCTCATGGCTTCAGTCAATGGTTACTTGGTCTCTTTTTACTGTTGTCCTGAGCAAGACAGAACCTCAGAGTATTCATGTTTCTTGTTTACTCTCATGTGCTGCTGTGAGACAACAGTCATGCACAACTTAAAAGGAGAAAGTAAGATATGTTTTGTCTTACTCTTTCAGAGAGACATAGTCTATTATGATGGAAATTACACAGAATCAGGCATGACTGGATGCAGGATACTGGTTAAAATCACTGTAGCCACCAGGAAGGTAGAGAGAGCAAGAACAAATTTTGAGGAAGCAGAGCTAGATTACTAACCTCGAAGCATGACCCTTTTTGCCTTCCTCTATTATAGCTCCACCTCCTCAAGATGCTGGGCCTTCCAAACAACACTGGCTAAAGATGCAAGCCTGTGGGAGCCAACTTACGTTCAAACTACAACAGCAGGATGCAGCAAATAAACCTGCTTACTGAATTATGGCCATAAAGTAGAGGAAACAAGTGGGAATGGCCAGGGACAAAACATACCTTCCAAAAATCACATCCCAGTATTCCACTTTGTGCAACTAGACCCTACATTCTAATAGCCCATTCAAATACTAAATTTGCGTCTGAAAGATCTATCATCTATCAATAGCATGATCCCCTTTGGGAACCAAAACTTCAAGTATGTCTTTAGGGAAATTTCATATCCAACCATAAGAGCTATTTCATCAAATACTCTCTTACTAAGACCTCCATAATCATGAAACATTGCTAAATAAAACTCTTAATGGATAAATGGATATTAATATTATTACAATAAGGTTAGACTTTTTTGGTTCTTGACATTTTAATCCATTAAACTTGTGTACCACAAATACGTTGTCTTTCTCCTAAACTTATAACCATTTATTTCAGATAACATCATGGATGCCACTTCACCTCAGCTGTACTGATATGCTGGTTTGCTTCAAAGGGTAAACCCTATCTCTTTTATTAGTTTATGACCACCTTGGGTGATCTCAGTCATTCATAGCAGTACAATCATAATCAATAATGTAAACTGATGATAACTGAATTTCCATCTGCTGTGTTCTTACTTTTCCTTAGACATTTCAATATAAGACATCCAAATTGAATGCTTTTATATTGCCTTTTCAACTGCCCCTTTCACTTTTATTAATAATTATGAATAATTCCGTCTAAGTTAACAGAATGACATTTCTTCAGCAAAGTCTAACTATTATATGTTTCATTAATGAGTTTAAATTATTTTAGTTTAGTTTAGTTTGTTTCTTTGAAAGATTTGTAGAATGATTTGGAAGAAGGAAATGGAGAAATACATTGTATTATACATTTTATCTTTAATGTACTTAATCCTTTTTCAAGTTCTTATGCAAGTCTAAAATAGTGTTTCTCCTTAGTTTTCACAATATTTACTCTTATATTGATTTAGAAAATAATAATGTATCACCATTTCCTCAATTTTATTATTTTGATTACGATGAGAGAGGATGACTAAAAATAAAGCTCATAACATTTCTTCCCTCAAAAACTCAACTAAGACAAGATAGAACAAATTGTCGATTTATGAAAATGACAACAAATAAAACACATTTTAACAGATATCAATCATTTGTGGGACTGAGTAGATAGCCTAGTCAGTAAAATTCTTGCTGTGAGGATGAAAACTTGAGTTCAGATCCCCAGTAAACATTTAAACTCAAGTAAAAACCAAACAACCCCTGTAACCTCAGCATAGATGAGGAGAAAAAAGTCAAGTGGATCCCTGGAGCTCAATGTCTTGCTATCCAAATAGGTGAACCCCAGGTTCAGTGAGAACTCCTATCTTAAAAACTAATGTGGAGGATTATTGAGGAGGACAACTAACATTAACCTTAGACCTCAACACACATGTGCAAACACATGCATGTACCCCTGAAAGCACCTATGCGTATAGAAACAAGAGCACATACATGCATATACACATACACACAAACACACAAAAATAACATATATTGGGACTTACTGAATGCCAGGCAAGGCACTAAAAAAGTATTAGCAAATTTTTTCCATATAATTTTGCAATAATTTATAGCTACAAATTAAATGTTCATCATAACTTTATCAAATATATTATCCTCACTATTTTATGAGTGAAATATTTTATATCCATAATGATTGTTCCTTTCCTAAAGTCTGAAAGAAAAACATCTGGAAAAGCAAAAGCAGGATTTTTATTTATTATTTGTTTATTTATTCTTATTAATGATAATTCTGACTTATATGAAAGTATTTAGCTTTTTGAGGTCGCTACAATTAAATAATTTTATAAAGCAAGGCTAATTGTAAATTCTCCTCCTACTTGCATGTGATTTTTGAACAAACAGTTTAATTAGGGCTACATGTATGAGCATAGGCAGGGGGTTATTTACTGGACTATATATAGCTTACCAATGGTTACACTACTGAGGAAAGTGACTATCTGTCTCTAGTCAATCATTAAATGCCAATAGCTCCTCAAAGAGAAGTGAGACTTCATAAGAACTTCCTCTATTCATGACAAGATGTTTTAAGGGCCAACATTATACAGATTTTGTATAAGTAACAAAGCTGTCATGTCCTCATATTTGTAACATTCATGACACATTTTAGAAGATATTTGAAAGCACTGTACCCTATCCTGTAGTTCTTATATTTTTTCTGCTCTCTTCTTCAAGGGTTCCTGGGTCATGCAGAGGTGAGGGTGTTATATGCATGCCCTATTTTAGGGCAACCTTCTCAATAGTTACTTATTCTAAGCACTTGGACCAGTTATGAGTCTCTTCATTAACCACTACCCATGTAAAAAGTAGGTTCTCTGAGCAAGGCTGAGAGTAGCATGGCCCTATATGTATAAAAATAAATATTTAAAGGCAGTTTAATCATGTATATTTCTCAAAACAATATGAGAATGTTCCCCAATAGACATATATTCTTTCTAATTATAGGCTTTTGACTTGGGTTATAGTGCCAGACATGTATTGAAGTATTTGGCTAACCCAAATTATTGTAACAGTGAACAGATCCTGCCTGACAGGTGTGCATTTTAGCATGCAGGATGAGCAGCCGGATAAGATGGCTGATGGCTTTTCTATAATAGTGGCCTGTGAAGCACCTTCTGGCGCTGTGAAAGCTAGCCAACATGATGGAAGCTTCCAATGAGTTGCAATTTGTTTTTCTATCTCCTGTATCTAAATTGTGTAGTGATTTCACCAACAGAATTTTGCCATGTATTTCTGCATCTAGTACTGGGAAATCCAGAACAATGGCATTTTGTGAGCCACTGAAAACGTTTTGCCCAACAACTCATTGGGAAGCATAATACATCTGGTACTGGGATTGTCATATAGAAGTTCCCAAGAACAGCATTATCCTTTCAAGTAGGTCCCACCATACAAACATTTGCTACATTAGATTTTAAAAAAAAAGTAAGTTTCTGTGTGACTTTTTCATGCAGCCTTTTTTTCTTTAACTCATCCCCATCTTGCCCCCATCCCCTCCCTTCTCCATCTCTGTTTACTGATTTTCATGCTGAGTATTTCTCCCTCTACTTCCACCTCGTACATGCTTCACTATTCCCCACAAAATGGTTTTTAATCAATTTCTAATAAAAGTTCTATAGCTGTAGATAGCTTTCACATTTAAATTTAAAAACAAGTTTGCTTTTCTAATGCTTGTTAAAGATATTTTCTTCTGCAGAATCTAATCTTTGGCACAGCATGTAGAGAACAAACTAACTGTAAGAGGAAGAAAATATGGAGTCTAAAAGTTTTTTGCCCAGAATAGATACTTGATTTGTGCAAAAACCAAAGTATTCATTTGCAGGGATTGTGTTTCAATGAAATTTTATAGCATTATATGAAAGATTACTGATGCTGAATTTGGCACTGCTTAACTGCTTACTGTTTGAATTTACACCTTAACTATCCACAATCTGTAAGATGCTATAAAAAGTAACGTGATAAGTAAAAGTCACTATGGAAGTCAGTAGAGAACAGTTGCCACTAATAGCAGAGAAGAAAGGAAAACATCCTGCAAATAAACAGGTTGGTTGGATAGAAAGTTGAGTGAGAAGATTAAAAATTCTTAAGAATAGTGTTTCAAAAAAACACTCAACTTCCTATATTTTACACACCCTGAAGGTGAATAAAGGGTTACACCAACAGTTCTCCCATTGAGAGAAAATAAGTTGGAAAGTAAAGTACACACAGATTATGGAGAAATTTTTAAGTACTGAAAGGATTTTGAATTTGTAAAGGTTCAGAACTGACAAGGCAGGGTGCTGGAGTCGAACTGCTTGCTCTCTCACATATGGGTGCCAAATTACTCAGCACCACGTGTGAAGAACTCCTCACTTGTGAGATACTCCTTGTGTACGGTTGCTGGAAAGATTAAATGAAATGCAAGGAAAGTGGTTAGTGTGGCGCATGACATTGACACCATCCCACGAATACCCATCTCTTACTAGTGTGGCTGCTCTAGCTGCTGCTATTACCAAGAGTTACAGGTGTTAGGTAGAGACTTAGGCCCTGTCAGAGCTTTCATCAAAATGATTCTACTCTTTAGCAGGATACTGGAGAACATCTGAAAAGTACCACTGATGCTCACGCTCCGGCAGTATATTCATCTGTACTGTTTTCTAATAAGTGAGGAGTAGATCTGAAACTACTTAAAGGCATCCTCTCTATTAAGTTGCTTTTTTATCTATAAAGTGGATGAAGACAAAAGCCAACTAAATTAATCATTGTGACATTTAAATGACACATTCTATGTAAAGAACTTAGAAGCAAGTCATTTGTCAATAAGTATCTGTCACTGCCTACCACCTACCATTCCCTCCCCAGACTTCAATGTAACAATGCAGTTCTCCCTAAAGTTAAGATTATTACTTCTATGTGATTTTTATCACTTACAGGACTGTTCTGATAAATCCTGAATTGAAGTCTTTTTCTTATTTTAATTAACTGCAGAAGTTGAACAGTTCATGGGAAAGTAAACAGAGCAAAGAAAAAAGCAAATGGAAGCAGGTTAGATTTACAAAGTTGGAAAAATGAAAAAGAAACATAAAAGCAGAATGGAAATTGGAGAAAGTAGGATAATAAAAAGAGGGATGTCCTACATTAATCACCTGGAACCAGACCAGCCAAATCATTCCCTATCCTAAAGCTCAAGGAAATTTGCTGAAGACGGAGTGGTAAGATTGTAAGAGCCTAAAGATGGGGAGGAGCAACGATATACAAGATACTCCACATAAGTTAGGGCCAAAGTAACCAAATAATAGGATTTTGCATGACCTGCGCAATGACTGACATATCAATGACCCTCCTAAGTCTAGCATGGATCACAGGCACTAGGATCCTTAGTGCCAAGGGATTAACAGTCACAATAGTGTTCCCATACTAAAGGGGAGCACAAGAAAGGGCTCTAGGCAATGCTACTGAGTCCTTACACCTCATTAGAGTGGAGGACCCAGAGGGAAGTTTGACATTCACACTAAAGGATGTTCCAGGGATTGGGGGATGGTGAAAGGGGGGGGCACTGGGATAAAAGAAGGGATGGGGTGAAAGGAATGGGAAAAAGGGGGAGGGAGCAAGGGGGACCGGGGAGAGGTGGAGGGAAGGAGAGGACTGCAATACCTATTAAGTTTCTATGAGTGGGAAAAATAAATAGTTAATTAAAAAAAAATAAGAAAGCTGTCAGAGACCTTGCTATCTAGGTGGATGTGGCTACAGGACAAGGGTGAAAGGAAACTTTCCACCCAGAGAACACATGACATTGATTTCTTTTATATAAAGTCACATTTGGTTGCAGTTCACAAGCTGGTCTAAATCTATACACATTCTTTCCGTGTAAAAATGCATTCATGAATTTCCTTGCCCAAATATCATTTTCTTGTTTTCCTATGCTTTCTTCAGCAATTGCTTCATTTCACTGTTACCACTTGATGGTCTAACTTTTTACATCATTTCCACTATTTATTCCCAAGAAACTGGATTGCCTAACCTATCTTAATCTTGTCTCAAATCCCATTATCTTGAAGAAAACATTCCACTGACATCATCAAACATTTTACTAAATGTTAGTAGCATAGTCTGGAATTGACCACTCCCTCACTTTCAAAATTTTAGGATTATGATCACATTAATACTCTGGAATTTACTTTAAATGCTTTAAGTTGCTACTGAAAAATTTTGCATGAGGGGAAGGACCCTTGAATGTTATTACTTCTCTTTATCTATATTCTATACTTCGGCTTCTCCTCCTGAAATAAAATTGAAATGTCAGTTTTTTACAAAATAATTTCTTCTTTCTTTTCTAAAGTCACAGTTTAAGGACTAAATTCTCAAAGCCAGAGTGCTAGGGTGTGGGGCCCTGGGAGTAAATAGTTTCATATGAAGGAAGGTCAATCCCTTGGGGGATTTAGTGCCCCTGGAAAATCAGATATCTTTCTCTGCTACCTTAGTACACAGAAAAGGTGATGTTTACCAGCTAGGAAGTGGCTCTTATAAAAATAAATCTGTAAGAATCTTAATATGAAACTTCCAAAACTCTGGACCAGTTAAAAAAGTTTCTCTTATGTAAGCCACATGTCCCCAAAGTTTATTGTGGCAGCAGAACTTATTAAAACACATATTATCGGGTGATCTCTCTCTTCTCTCCATAAGGTTCACATCCAGTTCCATGATGTCAAGGGATATTTGCTGTCAGAGACCTTCAAAGTTATATTTTTTAAAGTTCTCCTCTGACATCAAATTTTCATAAAAAGTGTTTTACTGGGCATCTCAAACTTTCCTAAGTTGAGAAAACTAATACTCCCATATCTCTGTTTCTCTGTCAGTCTTGTACACTTAATAGCTACATCAAACAGACAACAAATTAGCAGAATTTCTCAGTATGGTGGTATATCCTATCCCAATCATCTCTGTCACAGAAACTTCCAAAACATTGTTTCTTAATGTGTAGCTACTAACTTTTTTCTACATTTTTGTGCTGGAGGGAGAAAGGGAAAACTTAAAACTCAGGAAGCTCATGAGAGAGAATTCAAAAAGCAGCTAGTACACACCAGCCCCTCAGCAAAATTACATACATGGTGAACAGTTGCTGGGGTCAGAGGAAACTCTCTTTGGTAGAACTGTCTAGAAGTTGCGCAGGAAGTTCCAGGAATGGAACTTTTGCGAGTTACCCCATGCCCGTGTGGGCTTGGTGATGAGGCAGCTTCGTGATGAGGCAGCAGCGCATCATCTTGTAAGTAAGCCTCCCCCATGTCCTTGAGATGAATCACAATAATCTGACCATTTTTGCCAAGCTAGATGTTGATGCAATTATTTTCCTTTTCTGTTGTCCAAACAGACATTACTTCTTGTGTTCTCCGGAAACATCACACACCTTCCACTTGCACTCTTGCCCTCCCCTCCACTTCTTTGGCAGAATCATCTGTTAAATATTAGTCATGTCCTTCAACACTCAAAAACCTGAATTCATATTTTGTCTCATAAGCATCAATACAAATGCCTCCATGTCTAAATCACAGCATCCTACACCAATTACCTGGGTCCTGGATGCCCTTATTTTTTTTTTTTTAAATTGCATGGTGTACCAAACTGTCATCACAAGATATTTCCTTTTCAGAATTCTCTATTTCCTGAATCTCTACTATTAAAGTGTCAATCAATTTGGTCTGTGTCATAGTTAGGCACAGGTGTCAACTTGACAGTGGAGGGTTTGAGGTCTGAGCACATTTGTAGAGAGTTGATGGTTGAGTTAAGCCCAAAGCAAACCTGCAGGAGATTGTCTAGCTGATGGGGAAGGCCCAACCTATGGTGGGTGGGATTAGGCCCTGGAATAAATTACAGAGGGCTGGTTGAGAGAGTTGGCATCCTTCTGTTCACTTGGCCAGACATGCTGGTCTGGCAAGTAAGGATTGTCCATCTCTCAGCCATTATGCAGTGATGGTGTGGCCAGTTCCCTTGGCCCTGGTGTTGGTGCATGTTCTCCCATCAAGCTGGACTATGGATGTAACCAGTAATCGTAAAAGAGAATAAACCTTTGTTCCCTTAAGCCGTGTGATGGTCATTTATCAGCAACTATGCAGATGAACTGCAACAGTCTGGTAGGTTTCAGATGGATCTATAAAATCTATCTAGTTAGCCCAGACTTTAAGGATATATGGCATTTAGACTGCCAATCAAAGGCAGAGAAGTGAAGGGAGGGGAAAAAAGCATCACTATGTCAGAATCTATATGGAACGACTGTCTCTCAGATAGAAGTTGGAAATCATAGGCCTGGGAGAAAGCAGTATCTGTACACAACGAGAAAGAAAGCCGTTCTGTTAAAGATTGGAAACAACTCAGTACATTAACATAATGGATTCTTGGGGGCCTTATAATACTTTGCCACAGAAAACCAGAACTCCCTACTGAGAGGTGAACTGAAAATCCCAGGCCAATCAAGGCAGTTCAATTGGAATGGCACAAAACAACTGACTGAAAGGAAACTAATTATAAAAAAAGATTCTTTTTCTGAGAAGTTATAGTGTGTAAAGATGCTTTCGAGCTGTGGATTATTTCATGTTTAAAGTCTCATTGTCCAATTTAGAAGGTGCTGGCCACAAATGGCTGCCAAATACTTCAAAGGTAAATAGTTTGTACATATTGATTTATATAAAATGATATTAAACTATATTCACATTTTGCATGTACTAGGGACTCACTATTAATTCAGTTAGCCTTGAACTCACTCTACATCCCAGAATGATTTTGATAATGTGACCCATCTACCTCAACATAAGAGTGCTGAGATTATAAAGTGGGAGAAACCTCCCTCAGTTATGCTAGCACTATATTCAAGCTACATAAGTAGCTCCAACTTTTACTTCTACTAGTTATTACCAGTCTAAAAGTTTATGAAACAGAACATATTATTTTCTAGAAATGGATTAAATATACTTAGAAAATTAGAGACTATCTAAGACACAACTATAAAATACCGTCTGAAGAAATATGCAGCATAAATAAATAGATTCACAAAGAGTTTTCATTATGAGTTAAATTCAATTCTTAGAGCCCACGTTGTGGAAGGGAAAAGCTAACTACCAGTGCCCAAAGAAGCCCTTCTTCCCAGGGAGAGACAAACTTATGCACACACCCTCTCTTGCTTTTCTCTGTCTTTTTATCTGGAATTGTTACTGGTTTTAAATCTAGGTCTTTGCAACCCAAACTCAAAAGATGAAGTCAGGATATGTTTGAAGGCTTCTTTCTTTAAGTAAAATATATTGAGAAGCAAAAATGTAAAATTGAGAAGTCAAGGACAGACACTTGATTGCTCCAAAGAATCAGGGAGCATGGATTCTCTGGCTCTTTGGGAAACCAGAGAGAAGCGAGACAGCTCTAAAACTCACTCTGAAGACTCTAGACCCTGGATGGCTCTTTTATGAACTTTTAGAGGATCAAAAATGGAAATTTTCCATTGGTTTCCTCTCTGACCTTTGATTGGTGGTCCCTGGTGGGTCTAAGATTGAAAGTCCCAACAGAGGGTTGTAAACGTGTGATATGTCATGTAGGCTTCAGGTCAACTCTCCCAGTGTTATTTGCTGTCTTTCATATAGGCTTGTGGCCTTGCTTAATTTCCTCTGTATTCCTGTCTATTCTCACTGCCTGTAAAAACCTGCCTATATTAACATTACTGAGTAGAATTTTTTAACATTAAATTTAAGTATCATCTGATAAAGTGAGCATCTTAAATCTTTTAATCTAAGGAAATTCTGTATTAATCAAACCTGAAAAGTTACATTTTTCTATATATCTGGAGAATTATCACATAATATCTGTATTTTATTGTATGTATAACATTATCCCTTGGATCAACTGATTTCCAATAATGCTTATAAATAAGCTGAAGACAAAATAAAAATAAAGCTCAGATAGAAATGTACAGCAATTGTGCTCACTGTAGTTGCTTAAACTTTTGAAATTAAAATGGAAATAAAATAAATAGGATGATATCATACTTTAAGACAAAATTAAAAACATTAACATTCTCAACTTTACTTAAAAAACAAACTTCACCTATAAATTTGGGTTCATCAATTGCCTAAAAAAGTGAGAAAATTAATCAGAATTACTTGCAGGCCAATCACTTATAAAATACAATCAAAATTACTATTTCCAAAAATATTTAAATGAACATTAATTTAGCACTGTTAATAAGAAGCAATAGTGACGTGTGAGGACATTCAACTAATTGTATAGTTACACCACTTTCTGCGAGAGCCTTTAAAACAAAATTGATTGTTACTCTCTGCTATGTTTAGGGAATAACACAGGCGCTTGAGTTTACAGCCTTCCACAAATGATCAGGAATAACACAGCTGTTAAAATGCATGAGATTGCACTTTAATAACATTCCTTACCAAATAACAAATCAGGCACAAATACTAATAAACGTAATTACTGAACTTTTCTTTAATGGAAGATTTCTTTTCATTTTGAAAGTGTGACAATTAGCTGTGATTCAATGAGCCCAGATCTCTGTTCAATTAAATAGTTGTGGAAGGCAAAGGGTGTCTGTTATTTTAGAAAGTCAAAGTAGGCTTCTATTGGAAATTTTACTTTTCAAAAATACTAATTTAAAAGATAAAACAATTTCCTTCTTCCTTTTTATTTCTGTAAAACATATATACATGTTATATATAATCTATAATTTATATTATATATATTTACATTTATACATATGAACTAAATCCTATTTCACTTATACATTGTGCTAGGATTAATTTTTTTCATGCGCCACCATTCTTTTTTCATTTCTCCCTCTGTTTCAGGGACTCTCCAGCCCCGTAAGCTTGTTCTGCTCTAGCTTCTTCCTTTGGGCATCTCTCCCTCTTCCTTCAAGATGCACCCAATACTTTCACCCCTGTGTGGTGTGTGTATGTGCTTGTATACAACTAAGCTTCATAAGGGTTGCTTACATTAGCATGTTCAGAGATGTATTTTTTTTAAAAAATGTTGCTTTTCCAAGAAGCATTAACATCAACTATGCTATGCACTATGTTCAGTTTAAAACAACATCCTAAATACAAAGAAGCAATTAGTTCAATAAATGGTTCAGGGGTATAGTAATTGCATAACTATAAATGTTTTGTTTCAAAGTGATTTTCTTTTCTACTAATGAGTCTCAAAGAGAACCTTAATACTAATATTGCTTTGGCAGAGAAAACTAGTGAAACTAATGCTTTCATTATGAGTCTTTTACATTGACATTAATTTCAGTTTATAAAAGTGTATGTGAAAAGTTGAGTTGTCTGCACTAAAAAGACAGAAGTACAGAGTAGGAGTTGAGCAATAAGTATCATTTATAGAGATTAAATATCTCTAGCATTCATTTCATTATCAGGAGGTGATTTCAGTTATGACTAATGAACACCTCACTCTCAAATACATTCCAAAGGTGGATATACTTGGAAACATTGTGATGTAACAGGTAGATGGGTGAGTCAGGCCTTCCACTCTCCTCTAACCACTACAAAGGGCTTAAAGATTTCTTAAAAACTATTATCCTTTCTTTACATCTACTATAAAAGGACAGTTATACTTCCAAACCTACCATCTTTACCTTCCATTCTGTCAGGGCCAAACTTTTCCTTAAATATTCTGACATTTTCAACTCCATTGCCAAAAGAAAAAAAAAGTTGGAACACAAGATATGGCCTTAACAAGTTTTTTTTAATCAAAGTTCATAGTTCGGCTTGGAAAGAACTGGACCTTCATTTCCAAAATCTAAAATGCTTTTTTTGTTGTTATTGCTTGTATTTTCCTGTAATGGAATGATATTAAGCCCAACATTCCACAAGACCATGATAGTTATTCATAAAGTTATTTCTTTGATTTACTTGACTATTTTGACAAAAATCTATAGCAATATATTAATTGTAACAATAACAACATGATTTATCTGAGAGATTAAGATTAAGAGTTTTAAATGTACTGAATGCTTGCCCATCCTAGAGCATTTTGATGGTTAGTTTTGACAGTGGAAGGGAGAGTTATTAGATAGCAAGTAATTAAGAAAATCTGAAGCTGTGTCTGGGTAGTTATGTGTCCTGGTTGCATAAAAAGGAAGAAATGAGGGAATCAAGAGATGCAGCCACATCTTGCTGTCTATGTCTAATGACAGTGAGAAGTTTCCTCTATGGTTAAACATCCTTTGAACTTTGGTCAGGTTCTTCCCACTTGTTCAGAGGCAACAATGACAGAGAATTTTCCCATTTGTTATATGGACACATTAATACAATTTTTTATCTTAAAAATACAGCTTCACTATAGCAGCATTTGCATTGTAGCTTTGAGATCTCCACCATAGGCTTTTCAAGAAAATATGGGGGAAAAAAACTATAGGTCCTCCAAAATTTTTGGAGTGGCAAAGAATCACTTTATCCTGTTGAATAAGCCATGCCCAAAAATAGTTTTTAAATTTTACTTAAAAAGCCACAATTCAGAGCACAAGGGAACACTACTTCCCATCTTCAACAATAGCGTATCCATTCTCTATACTTCTTTTTGCTTTGCTTTGTTTTGATTTGTCTTAATTTTTTGCTTTAATTTGCTTTACTAGATAAACTTCTATTTAAACTCTTGATTGAATTATTCCCTCAGAGAAGCAAGAGCAAAGACAACATTTATCCAAAAATAGTTCTATTCATGTCCCTACTTGACAAATGGAAAAATCGTATGACAAAACATTGAAAGACTTGCTCAAAGCCTCATAGTTGGATATAGTACATTAGGGAAACAAGTTGAGATGGACTGCTTCCACTACTTCTATAGCTAAGAATGTTTTCTAGTTTGGGATAAAGTGCTGAGAACTTTCTACTGAGTCTTGCAAATAATATTGTTTCTTTATAGAATAAAAATGGTATTTCAACTTTAATAAAAATAGTACTCTCCTACAGATTCCTAGACTTCACTTCTGACAAGATCATAATATTTATAGCCCATCCTTGACTTAACAGCACCAGTTTCTATAGTTACTCAGTTACCCAATTTCCATCATCCCTATCAAGCTCTGGAAATCCCAGGAAGACAATAGTGACGCAAGCATTTTCATAAAACATATCTCACAACTTTTTCTCATAATATTTTTCATACTCTTTCTCAACCTATTTTGTAATATATCTAAGTTTATTAAAATTGCTAAGGAATGTTCCCAATTCTCTCCCTAGCAAAACAGTAGATAATAAAAATAAAATCTTCAGTCCTATGAAGCTAAATTCTCAAGAAGGGTTAAAACTGAAACATTTGATGAAAAAGTAAAAGATGATTTCATTTTATATGGCATTTTGAGAGTAAGCCACTATAATAAAGTGATACATGGTACAAAAATAAGATGGAGAGATTAATGAATCCATTTAGCTCTTTGGAAAAAGATTATTCTTATGAGTTCTGTACACAATTGAGGGTAATTGTCATCTAAAGACATGGAAAAATCAAGACATAGGAAAGGTTCTGTGTAGTTAGAGACAAAAGGAGATTGGGTTATATAAAATATATATACAAGTATATTCATGTATATATTTGCATGCATTCATATTACATTCATACATTCTCCTATATTAAAGTTAGAGATGAAAGGTCTATATTATTAAAATTTTGCTTACCCTATAACTTGCCTTTAGAGAAATATATTACCTATTTTCTAAACAGGGATAATGATAAGGCAATATTTCCTCAGATATTTCCATATTCATACTTCAAATGAAAGAAAGTTATTGGACATGGGCAGATTGGGGTATGATCAAATTTTATGTTTTCTTCCCCAGCTTTCTCTTTTTACCCATGATATTAACACAAAGAATGTAACATTCACTGTCATTTTCTATGAACTAAAATTTTTGGGCAAGAATGAATACTGAGAACACATTTACAATTTAAGCACAATGCCTTACAAGCTGCCTGAATAAAATTCAGGAAAGAAAACCTGAATTATACAAAAGATCTACAATTATTGACAAAAGTGTTGATTTTAAGGGTAGGCATGGTGTCATTTGCAAGGCTGAAGCTAGAGAGTTAGCAATGCAAGTCCAACCCCAATTACAAAGAGAGCTTGAGATCAACCTGGGCTACATCTCTAATACAACTGTATATTTAAGGCAAGAGAGATGTATTAGAAGAAGACTGTCACCGTTTGGAATTTGCTGCTTCAATATATTATACTTTTTGATATTCCTCTGCCTTCTAGACTTATATTAGGAATATTTTTTTCATTTAATCAGCAAACACTGGTAGAACTGTGAATATTTTGACAAAGAAGAAAGCTTTCCAACTTGACAATTAGAAGATGATAACCAGGAAATAGAAAATGATGTCTCCACCAGAAAGAATATGATTTATCCTAAATAGAAGAGGGTAACAGAAGGTGACAGGGCAGGGGACAAAGTCAGAGATGTAGTGTCACCGCAGATACTGTGTCATTAGAAGTGGTGGTATTTTAAGAAACCAAGAAACAGTGAGACTACATGGGAATCTTAGTATAATATCAAAAAACTTTTTCTGTAGTGACCCATATAGTTATTCTAAGTGATGTGGGCAACCCAGTCTCTGTTGCAATGACCCAACTTTACTTGTAAAGCATAGAAATATCCAGAGACAATGAATAATTGAGTCATCATGACTCAGTTCCAATATTCCTTCATGAACTCTGAAATGTGTACTTTGTGCAACTTTCACAGTCCTAAAATAGCTTGTTCTTTTGGTCTTCTCCAATAATCCAAGAATGCAAAAAAAAAAAAAAAAAAAAAACCTCATCTCCTGAGTGATACAAAATAAGTCCAGATTTTGTGTAGAGACTTACTTTCCAGCACAAGCTATTTTAGAAATCCAGAAAAATGTAATACTGGTGAATAGTAATAGTATATATATTATGCATACATACTATTAGTGTATATATAATATATATACCTATATATATGTGAATTTCTTTTTAATTCAATTTTAAATTTTTTTATTTATTCAATTGTGTGTGTGTGTGTGTGTGTGTGTATATGTGTGTGTGTAGAATCACACACGAATTCGAGAACCACCATGGACCGCCTCCACCTTATCTTTGTTTACTCTGCCCCGGGATCCACAGGCTCTGCCCTACCAGGACCAGAAACACAGGCTGCCCCCGCTTCCGCCTGGTGTCTATACGTGGGATCTAGGATCCGAACTCAGGACCTTCTGCCTGCAAGTCAGAGGTTTAACCCCTGAGCCACCTCTCCAGCCCCTTTAATTCAATTTTAAGGTGCATGCAAGTAAAGATAGAAAAGCTAGCAGGCAGGCATACATTCATTTATTCTGTTGAGGGCTGTGTGTGTGTGTGTGTATGTGTGTGTGTGTGTGTGTGTGTGTGTGTGACCTTGCCTTCATTTCCTCTGTTTTTGTTGTATTGTGTTGTATGTATATGTGAGAGGGATTCATCAGATTCAAAAGGAAAATTCAATTCAAACACCGTGTTCTTCTGCTTGAATAATTAGGTCCTAAATATTAAAGTAGTCATTCAAAAGGGTCTTAAGTGCAGAATTAGATACCTAGACTATGGTAATAAATGGGAAGAAGCATTACCTAATCTTGGTGAGTCAAAATTCCAGTGCGGGATCTGGCATTTGATTCCCTATAAACATAGCCCCCAAGGTTTGAATTCTTCTGGGAACATTTCAAACTCCAGTTGAGAAGGACTTTCAGATGTTGACAAGAGAGTGGTTGCTCTCCAAAAACTGTCAATAAGACCCTATTACTGAAGATGAAACAATATGGATTATAGAAACATGGGCAAAATACATCAACTGGACAGTTCCTCCTAGGATTTCCTCCTAGCTGGATAGCTTACACAGTACCAAATAATACTATAGAAGTTGCTGGGGGAAAGAAATAATTACAGGTCCGATCATCACATGAAATCTGTAAATTACAATTAGAATCACCATGGCAACAAGTGACCACCATTGTAATAATGACATGAGTATCAAGGAGACAACCAACAATTTTCTGATTGAACTCAATACCTGCCTGTCAGAATGGTACACATTCCTGTTACTGTAAACTAGAACAAGAATCTAAAAAAGGGAAGGGAATAGATCGATAGGGAAAACAGCCAATGAACCTATAGGTAGGAAGACAGTACATCAAACAGCTCTGTAAATAGTTATTATTATACATATATTAGAAGCACATTTAACATTTAGCTTAGAAGTCTCGTTGTACAACAGAGGTAGAAAATACCTTAACAGGATTTAGCCTAGGGCAGTAGAAGAGCAGTGAAGTGAACAAAAATTGTCAGCTATAATGAGGAGTACCAGCAACTCAGCAAGGCTCATCCAGAATCAGGCCACCCTAATCTCTCCCCAGGGTAAGGCTTTGTGAACCTCTCAGAAGAGGGACAGCAAGTTTGTTAAGAGCCTAACGATGGGAAGGTTCACCGTTAGACAAGATATCCCATGCAAGGCAGGACTGATGCATCTAGGAACTCACTACAGTGAGACTTGTCCTTCCCAGACCTGTATAATGACTATCATACCAACATGCCCCCATAGACTACCCAGGAACTCAAGAAAGATAAGAACATACAGTGGAAACCTTGGGGTCTAAAGCTACATGAATAAAGGGAAATGTCCCTACCAACAGGGCGACCCAAAGAGAGGCAACCTGATATGCCACAGAGGCCTGAACCCCCATAAGAGTAGACAAACTAGAAGGAACCCTGGGGTCCATAGAAACATACAGGCAGGAGGTTGGGAGGAAACGGGAGAAATTGATGAAGGGAAGGGAAGAAATAGGAGAGAGGGGGAATGGAGAGAAGCAAGGATAGGTACTCGATATGCTTGTAAAAGAAGAAATATTTAAAAATTAATTTAAAAAAAGGTGACAAATGAGGAATAACTAAGCAAGGAAAAAGCTAAAGACTTAACTAGGAATAGGCTTGAAGATTATTCTACAGAGAAAATACTAAGGGACAGAGCATGTACCTCTTGTTGGCTTGAGGATGGTTCTTCAAGATAGACAGACCTGTGAGTTATTAGTAGAGAAATCTACACATAGACCAAGAATCATCCATTTGATGAGAAAGACAAACATCAAACACAATTTTTGTATTTCATTCTGATATACCAAGTAGTAACACGGCTATGCAGATGGACAAATGCAAAACATAACATGAAGTATTAATTGCCCCTTGTAAAGGATGGTCAAAAAGCCTCTGAGATGTGAAATTTTAGGTAGTTTGAGGAAATAGATTCCAAGACGTGCAGTTTTTTGAGACAAGAATGCCTCTAAAACTGAGACATGTCGGGGCTGGAGAGGTGGTTCAGGGGTTAAGCCTCTGCCTTGCAGGCGGAAAGTCCTGAGTTCGGATCCTAGACCCCACAAATAGACGCCAGGCAGAAGCGGGGGTGGCCTGCGCTTCTGGTCCTGGTAGGGCGGAGCCTGTGAATCCCGGGACAGAGTAAACAAGGAGGAGGTGGAGGCGTCCATGGTGGTTCCTGAATTCGTCCGTGGTTCTACACACACACATACATACACACACAAACACACGCATACATGCAAAATTGGATAAATAATAAAAAAAATTTAAAAAAAAACTGAGACATGTCTAGCTTTGGAATGTTCCAGAAGTGTAAAAAGTAAATTTGTCTGAGGTCCTACAGATGCTTTAGGAAGCAAGAGCTGAGTCTAGAGATAAAAGTTGTGGAGACAAGCCTCACAGGGACTGGGCAGCAATGTAGAATGTTCAGTTACTACACTAACAAAACAAAACCAATGCTCCACAAGATCTCTGCACCATAATTTTAGAACCAGAAGAGCTCTCAAAAGACATCTGGTCTTACTATGGAATTTCTGAGTATTTTTACAGTGGAAATATCACAGCAACTAAAAGGCAAGGCTAAGTTCTAAAATGTGTGGAAAGTGACTTCCCACTCTAGACATTTGAAGAAAATTGTGCTATAAGTGTTTGAACAGTTTCTACATACCCTATTTCATTTGTTTAAGTCCTGAATCTTAATGTCATCCCATCAGTGGCAAAGCTGTGAGAGGATTAGAACTAGATGGCTGATGTAGAGAGAGTATTCATGCTCATAGGCTGATATTAACTCAGTGTATATTCTAGCTACAATTTTAGCGCCTTATTGAAGAGAAACAGTGATAGTGTTATGAAACATCAAACTACATTTTCCTTACATACAGAGATCAGCCATTGCCAAGTTAATAATGGATCATAATTTGATGTTCCTATTAAATTCAGTGGAAAAGTCTTCATTATTCTTTTGTGCATGGACATGTATGTGAAAGGAAGAGAGAGAGAATGGGAATCCTCATGTGCCATTATGCATATGCAGAGGTCAGACGACAACTTTTGGAATTCGGTTCTTTCCTTCTACTTTTTGGGTATATGGATTGGACTCAGTCAGTCTTATGAGAAAAGCATTTTTTGCCTGCTGAACCATTTTTCTAGCCCTCAGGCTTAATTTTAATTATAGAAATTAACAGATTATTTTTAAGCAATTTGAAATAATTATCTTCAAATGATTTGAAAGCAACACTTCATATTGACACTCATAATTTTTCTGGTTTTACCCAGTGGAAAGAAATAGCCTGAGTTTTTTTTTCCCTGTATGTATGCATGCATGTGTGCGTGTGTGTGTGTGTGTGTGTGTGTGTGCGTGTGTGTAAAAGTGTGTGTAAAAGAGGACACTTGTATGTATATGGCAACTGTGAGTTCAGGAATTTTTCTGGATTGCTCTACCTTCTTAACACTGTTCTTGGATTTCCAAGGTTCGACTTCCAGGTCTGAAATTGCAAGCCACCACAATTTCCCACTGCCATCTTAAAGTAGGATCTGGAGATTGGAACTCAGGTTCCTTTGCTTGCAAAGCAAGGGCTTTAACCCCTAAGCCATTTCCTGCACCCAGCAATAGTCAATTTCATAAGTATCTGACTTTGTGGAAATAATACTAGTTCCAGCTCTCTGATGTTGCCAGATTAATTATATTCAATGTTTCTCTTTGTTCAAAAGCATTCTCCAGGACAAGGTGACAACTTACATTCTGCAAGTTTCTAGCTTTACAACAAATAGCCCTTATATTCCTCTGATTTTATTTCTGTTCCACACAAACTCTTAGTTCTAATTCTCTTTTCTTATGATTTGTCATCTGGATTTTTTGGCATTACAATTTCTACTTAACTCGGTATCCTTGAAACATAAGTTAAAATTCCATCTCTTGTATTACATATCTTCTTCTTCAACATTAAGCTAACACTGTCATAAAACATAAAGTTAAGCCAATAAGGTGAAACTGGGACATGAAAATAATTTTAACTCAATGTCTTTATTAAATAAAATCAATATTAAATCTTTATTTATTATTTATTATTAAATCTTTATTAAATTAAATCAATATTCAAAGCACAATTCAGTCTTACTAAAAGACAATAAAATAAAAAATTGTTATTACCTTAAATGTATATAATGTTCATGTGTATGTGTGTGTGCGTGTGTGTGTGTGTGTGTGTGTGTGTGTGTATGTAGTATAATATAAATCCTTAGAAACAAACTTATCTTACAAGATTGAATGACTGATTAGATCTAAATTATGTGGAGAGGTCAGAATGTTGCAAGTCTAGAGCTAAATTATCTTGATCTGTCACTAGACCCCTTAATAGTCTGTATGTAAACTAACATGCTTGTGACTATTAGGTAGATTGTTTGGCATGTAAAACTAGACCTCTGGTTCCCACCAACCAAAATGTCAGAGACCAATAATAGAAATCTCCCTGCTTCATTGTAATCCAGTTACTTGATATTTCCACCAATTTATTAGAAAAGTGTTTTGATTTATGGCTTTCCTTTGTGATTACAAAACCTCCAGAATCTGTTATCATAGTATAGCATATAGAATTTGGGGCAACCTCAATCTATGTTCCTAGCCCATGATCACTCATATTTGGCTCCAGAAAAAAAAAAAAACTACTTCTTATCTCCTTTGAGAAAGATCTTATTTTCCATCTGGAATAATCATTTCACAATAGGGCTATTTAAATTTACTAATAATTATAATAGATAATTTGTATAAATGGCATAACAGAACAGAGCTTAATTTTCTTAAATATTCTTATTTAAGCTATATATATATATATATATAAAATAGTATTTTGGTGTGACAGAGTCTTTTTTATTTGCTTAATAAATGATGTCTGTTTAAGTGATAAATTATGTCTGTAATAAATAATATTTAGAATTAGTAAATTTCCAAACTAATGCACCTGATGCATAATCTGATATTCCCTCCTTTAAGAGATAAAGCAAGATTGGTCAAGAAGCATGATCTAATGCCATAGCTGCAATTTCAGTTTTTATAACATCTACATTTGTTCCTATTATCTGTGTAGAAGCACACCCAACAAGACTCTTTAATTAGGAAAAATAAATGGTTTGGGGAAAAGTTCTTACTGACTGTAATGTTTTGAAGGTAAACCAAATAAAATTACTGCCAGTAAATACATTTGAGTATGTGTAGTGAATGCATGTGGATGAATACCCCTTATTTGGAGGCAATAAATGAGTTGGAGGTTTTGGAATATTAACTATGCAATATTTTTTAGATAGATCACAGTATATTATATCATGGAAACAGAACCCAACTATAAACATGATATTTATTTGTGTTTTATACACAGCACATACATATAACTGAAAAAAGATATACATTATGAATACATTTTTCTTAGATGAAGTAAAGTTTTATTTGTGGAATTTTTTACTTATAATGTCATTTTGGTGATCAAAAAGTTAAAGATTTTAAAGCATTTCAGGTTTGAAATTTTCAAGTTAGATATCATTAATGCCTTCTTTCTTTTATGCTCCAGAGCTGCTGCCCTCAGGTAAATACACTTAATAAAAAGGCAACAGTATAACCCTAGGACAAGTATCTTGTATTCCCTTTCCCTGCTCAGCCTCTGCTTTCCCCTTCTGGTAAAGACACTTCCATGTTTTTGGAATTCCACCTATGCCCATCGCAGGAACTAAGACCACAGTTTGAAATATTGTTGCCTTCCAGACACTAATAGAACATGGGACTTGAATTAGGCTGCACCAATTATCACTGTTGAAAAATGTGGAGTTTTAGCAAATATCATTAAATATAGTTGGAATTAGAGGCAATTCATCTTATGTGCAAATGTCTGTAACTGTTAGTTCTTGCTTACATCTTTAGGCTTTGCTTGCCTTTTTTTACCCCCCTAAAACCTGCTACTTTTATTTTTTTGAGATGCCAAGCTGCCTGATAAGCTACTTTGTTCCACTTTTAAGGATATTTAGTAAGCTACATAAAATCAACAAAATATCTACATTCAAGAAAAGTGAAATATTTGAGGCATCAAGTCACCAGAACTGCAAATAGGGTGTGCCACAAATCTTAGGTTGGACAATACAAGAGACAAGTCACTGATTATAAAGCAGAAAGAGTATAGGAACCTAGTAAGATATTTTTAAAAAGTCACTATCATTAAGTATTTTCACAGTTTGACTGTGAATATATTCACTACAAAATAGCTTATGGGAACAAGGGGATTTATTTTGGTTTAAGATTATCTGATCAGAGTTCTTAGTCAAGCTTGACAGGAGGCCTTATACGAACACCAGAAACTGAAGTAACTGGCCACACCAAATCCACAAGACTGCTAAGAGAGGGGAAAATCTCATTTACCAGACAGCATATCTGAGCATGTATATCCAAAGAATGCCAAATTTACTTTATAAGCTTCCTCCATTTTATTCACTTGCCCAGGTGACAATCTTATCCACTATTGACTAGGCTTTCCCAATCAACCACACAATCTCCTCCATCCTTGCTCAGGACTTCACTCAACTACTAATTCTTCTGTGCCCTGCCCTGGAGCCTTCAATTATCAAATTGACACCTGCATTTAACAATGGTTGGTATTAATGTTGCATTGATACAACAACAAAACAAAAGTTTAGAGCTTTCAGTGAAATCAAAAAGAAGAGTGGAGATTTGTTGTTTCAAGAAGTTTTCAAGACAAACCATAATTCAGAACATCAGAGACCCTATATTAATCACCTGGAACCAGACCAGCCAAATCTCTCCCCATCCTAAAGTTCAGGGAAATTTTCTGAAGAGGGGGTGGTAAGATTGTAAGAGCCTAAAAGATGGGGAGGAGCAACGATACATAAGATACTCCACACAAGTTAGGGCCAAAGTAACCACAATAGGACTTTGCATGACCTGCGCACAATGACTGACATGTCAACCACCTCCAAAGTCTAGCATGGATCACAGGCACTAGGATCCTTAAAGGCAAGGGATTAACCGTCACAATAGTGTTCCCATACTAAAGGAGAGAACAAGAAAGGGCTCTAGGCAATGCTACTGAGTCCTTACACCTCATTAGAGTGGAGGACAAAGAGGGAAGCTTGACATTCACACTAAAGGATGATCCAGGGATTGGGGGGGAAGAGCGGGGCACTTGGAGAAAAGGGAGGGAGGGGGTTGAAAAGAAGGGGAAAAGGGGGAGGGAGCAAGGGGGTCCGGGAAGGGTGGAGGAGGGAGGGAGGGGACCAGGGTACCTATTAAGTTTGTTTGTATGTGGAAAAAAAAAAAGAATTGCTTTGGGACCTTGATTAGTAAAGCATTGAATCTGTAAAAAAAAAAAAAAAAAAAAAAAAAAAAGAAGAAGTTTTCAAGAAAAATTACCAATTAATTTTCTTTCAAAATAGTTCTGATCTCTAGGGCACTGTACATGGTTTTGCATATATTCAAGGACCCCTACTCCTTCAGAAATTTAGAACTCATTCAGCATAGCTTATGGTTTCTGTGTCCTGCATCTGGAAAGCCTATTATTTAGAATTTTATTCTATTAATACTGTTCACTTTATTCTGGTTAACACACACACACACACACACACACACACACACACACACACACACACAATATACTTAGAGACCACAGATTAGATAGATATTATTTGCACATAATTTTCAAAGAATTAGCAGTTACAAAGAAACTTGCAATTCTATGGTAAGCTTCTTAAATGTTCTATAATAATGTCCTATGGTTTCTTTCAAACTCCCTGATTCCATGAAGAAATGCAAATTCTGTCTCAAAGATTAGGCACATCTTAAGAGAAGGTCTTAAGTTAAATCTACCGAATATTTACATTTGCTGTTAATTCATGGTTTGGAGGTTGAAGTACTATGTTTAAGACTAGACTATGTGAATTTGCTTTTAATTTTGTCATTGGGTGTCATTGGTAAGCATTTCCACCATTCCTCATTTGGAAAATTTGTTGGTAGCAACATCAAACTTTTAAAGGTTTGTGAAGATTTCAGTGCATATACCACCATATCTTCTATAAGCACGTAAGCACATCTTTTCTGACTCTCTGAAACAGTGTACTGTAAAATCAAAATATGTCTGCAATGACAGGTCACAAGGAGCTCAGAATTTTGATTTCTTACTTTTTCTTGTGTCCAAGAGGAAAACCTTGATTTTTTTCCCAAGGAAAACTTTTAGAGTGTTCAAATCTAAACCACATTTATTCTTACAAATTTTCTATACTTAGTGCAATGTAAGAAGCACGTTTAACACAAATAAGAATCTGCAGACAGGCTCATTCCTCACTGTATTCTATGTCCCACACTTCACCAAGCCAAGACTCTTAACAAAGACTAAACAGACTCAAATGCTGCTATAATATTACAAGATAGTTTACAGCAATCTATCTTGTAAATTTGATGTGGTGTGCATCAATCTTATAGATTTTTATACGAACAAGATTCACCACCAAACCACATATATAAAAACCGTTTCAGTGTACAGGCTACTGTTGTCTTAATCCAACTCTAAATTGGCTGTATTTATCATTAAACTTTTTAATATATTATTAAAATAAAAGCAACTGCTCTTATAAGTTCCATCTAAAATTTTTAAAATAATTTCTCATTAGTCAAAAATATTTTCTAATATCAGAGCCCCTGTGAAAAATAGAAAAAAATCTTACTTCTATATTAAGATTAGATTTCTCAGCAAATCCCTTAAGAAATATTATTTTTATTTTCTTTCTTTAGTGTCTATGAATGTGAATCAGGACACTACCTCAGGCATGCTCCTGCTTCAACTATTTTAAGGGAAGTTGTTAATAAACTTATTTTCCAGATCACCATACCTCAATTCTGATAAGAAAAAATCATGTTCTGAAAAAAATCTGATGGTGTGTATCTAAAACTATTAGTTATTTATCTGAATTGACTGTGTTGTCTTACCACTGTGTGCTGTCTTTTTCTATTCAAAGTTTCTCTTGGAAGGTTCCTAAGGACACATATAGCAAAGCATGAAGAATACTAATTGGCTTTTTTGCATGTCATACTTTCAACCCACAGGAATTACAAGTCAGTTGACAGTAAATAATAACACAAGACAGGGTCAGCCTGCAGGTATAACCTTCTGTTCTGTGCTGTCTTCAAGTGAAAATCTCTAAGCACACATGTACATGTTAAAGCATATGCGGTCAAACATGTTCCAAAACCAGGTGTTAAGGGCAGGCCCTGCCTGCACTTTGCTGCTTAGTATTTGACTGCTATATTAATTCTATGCAACCCCTTTGAAAACTGTAATTATCATATGCATCGTAATTATTATGTGCATTGACTAGGTTACTGCACCCTTTCTGCCACATTTGAATATGAATCATGCAGGGGTTGGTCATTCTTAGAACACAGAACAGGCAAAGCCATGACTTCAAGAGTATACCTCATAGTTTATGATAAGTACAATTAAATGAACTATGACAAACTTACAATTACTTCTAACACACAAAGTGTATTAATAGGGTAAAAATAATGAAGAAATTAAAACTAAAACATTGATCAATATAGGTAATAAACAAAAATAAATAGATAATAAACAGAAGATTGAAAATATATAGAATGCTAATAAACCACCTAAATTTTTTATTGCAAATGTATCGTTCTGTAGAAAATTACCCATATTGAGTTATCTGAAAGAATCCAGGAACTATAATCTTAATAGGCATAACCAACTGTTCTGTTATTTGGTATTTGAATTTTAAATAACTGTCCAGGCATCCAAGAAAATAAATACTCTTCTTCCAAAAAATTCATGTCATCACTTTATAAGCTGTAATTCTCCATGCACACTGAAATGCTTCCAGTTGAGCTCATTACATTCCTGAAAACACATGTATTGTCATGTAAATTATGAAACATAAAGATATTCTACAACTTCTGACTATAAAACAAGCTCATTGAGGAAATTCTGTACATAACAATATGATGATCCCTCCAATTTAGAGTGCTTTATTTCTGAAAGAATAACTGAGAGAAAAACTGAAACATTTCTCCTTCAAGATTATAAGTGAACAAGACAGCCAATGATATTTTCAGCTAAAGCCATAGAAACTATACACTAAAATATCTCAGACTGAAGCAGATTTGGGAATGTTTTACACTATTATTAACTTGCTCTGTTAAATAATAGAGCCATCTCCAAATATAAAACAAAATAAAATGGAGATGATAGCAGTTTCTTTTAATAGTGTTCTCAATTATCTTTTCCTTGTCTACAATAGTTTAGTCTAAATGTGAGAAATCTCAAGGCAATATGAAAGGTTTGCATGTTATATTATTAAAAGTCACACTTGACATTATTAACGATTATTTTTTGTAAATACAACATTGCACTATATTTGACTAAAAACGTGAATTCTCTGAGATAAATGAGCAATAACAATGTTACTAAATTGCTCATAGAATCAGTTCATATTTTTCTTAGTTCATGTCAGAGCAACGTGGCAAGTGAGCAAAAGCAAAATAATAACATAACAACGTAACTAATAAAATAGGTCCACATGGCATATTTATTTAATTGTAAATCCTAAAACTTCCATACTCTAAAGCTTTATACCCAAATTCCCTTAGAACATTCTTAATTTTCCCTTAATTTTCAGAATACACACAGAAACACAGTAATTTAAAAATTGGAAAGTAGTAGACATTAGTCTTTGATCACAGTGCATCAAAGATAAAAACTAATAAAGTTTGTAAGGAAATTTTTAAAGCCCACCACCAGTGCCTGAATACTAAATATATCTGACTAATTATTTAAAACACTACAAATCTAAACATATTGGAAAATAATTAGAATCTCAGAACAAAGCACATTAATAAAGAATAAAATAAAGAAACTAGTCAAACATACATTCTATAAAGCTAAAGAAAAAAGCAATAGAATGTTGAATAAAAGATTTTAAATGTCAAAAAATATATAAGAAACATGAGCATGGAAACATAAGTGAACATGAAGAAACAATAGATTATTATAGTGAATTGTTTAAGACTCTTAGAAAAGCTTTTTGAAAGTCCTCCTCTATCTTCCCTCACACTTAGACAAGCAAAGGTCCTTATTTTCCACTGAAAAAACTGAATCAATCATACTAGACCTTCTGCAAGCCACCAAGTCACTATCAGAAAGTCATCTATGCCAGAAAAGAGACATTCTCCTATTAAAGCCATCCCCATGATAAAAAATTTTACTACAGAAAGAATCTGACAGTAATCAGGGCTGCCATACACAAGGGCTCAGTCAGAGGGATCTATTCTCACTAGTCTTCCACAATAGCGGCCCACTCACATTTCATCTTGGAGGAGCAAGAGTCCCAGGAAATATGCTCCCACCCTCCCGAAACTGTTTGTGCTGGTGCTGGGCCGGAGAGGAGGAGCTTCTTTATGATTGACCCACCAGTGGGCTGTTTGCGTTGCAGGCAGTACTCAGGCATTTGACAATGGAGGCATCTAGGATGGGGCACAATGGAGGCATCTAGGATGGGGCACACGCTGGAGAACTTGCCTACTAGGCGGCGGACTGATTCGAAAGGAAAAGGTTTTGGGAAAGGAAAAGTTGCTGGGTGGAATGACAGGGATGATGGTGGTGCGTAACAGGAGATTAAAAACATAAATTCATTGTATTTGTATGAAAACTTCAATGAATAAAAAAAGTGAAAGTAAGGCACTCTTATTCTTCTGGTAAGAACATAAAAAAATCTTTGGATGATTCATTCTACTTATCAGCTACCATCTATTTATCCCTCCCTCCCTCCCTTCCTTCCTTTTCTGTCTTTCTCTTTCTTTTCCTTCCTTCCTTCCTTCCTTTCTTCCTTTTTTCTCTCTCTTTCTTTCTCTTCTTTCTCTCTTTCTCTTTCTCTCTCTTTCTTTCTTTCTTTCTTTTTTTTCACAGATTTCCTCGCAATTTCTGAACTTGAAATCTGCACTTCTGCTCACCACACTTTCTCTTTGCCTTATTGTATCTTAATGTTTATCTGTTCTGCTCCACTGAAAATTCACATGAAAATTACAGTTTTTCAGAGACTGTACACATGTTGGGAATACTCAAAAATTTAATTGAAAAATTGGCTTGCTTCTAAGATGTTTTTTATGTAACATAGTAAATGTAAATAGTGAAATACTAAAAATATTCACTAGAATGATGAACATTTCTGTAAAAAAATATAGGCCATTACTATCTATTAAAGAAAATACAAGCAAGCCACCAACAGCCACATTCTGATACTTAAAATATGTTCTGTTGACTAACCCTTAATGTGAGAATTTAAGTGACTGCTTGTGGGCAAAGGTAACCTCCCATACCACTCATTGTCTCTAAGCTGAGCCTTGAAAGGCATTGCAGCTACCCAGCATAATCACTGGGAATCACTACATGACTTATCAATTATTCTTTTCCCTCCACACTGTTTCTTATTTCTGACACAAGCTACAGCTTTAGCTGAATCTCAGACTTTAAAAGGACTATGCACATAAACTACAGCTGAGAGACGCAATATGATGTTAAAGTGAGATAAAAAATTCTGCTTTTACAAACACTGAGATTTGTCTTTCATGACTTTATTAAAGCATAGTCCAGCAAAGAATGTATACAGACCTATTTCAGAGTCTGAAGCACTAGACCAAAGATGTCTAGCTTTCTTCCATCCATTTCAAATCATGCCATATAAAATCACATAATATTAATTTTTCTTGTCATAAGTTTGCTTATAAACCTAAAAATCCATAATCACCTACATTCATGCTATTTCAAGTCAAAAGTGCAACATCAGTGTCATCTGATTTTTTTATTGACTTGTTTAACTGTTAAATTATCTGTTTTCATGCCAGTCTAATATTACAATTTTTGGTTAAATAGATGCTGCTTTATTGGTTCTTTGGTAATCTCTAGTTTTGCTATTCAGAAAAACATCGAGTGAAAAATTTTAAATTTAATTAAAGAAAAAGACATTTGTATCTACTTAATGAGAACAAGCCCACAGATGGTTCTTATATACAATAAATTTTGAGAGCCTATCATTTATTCAAGAACAAGTTCTCTTTTCTAGACATTCTGTTAGATCTGGCACAATGAGCCCAAATTAATGCCTTTCAGGTGATTCTAAAACAAAAGAGAATATACTATAGAGAATTCTACAATAACAAGACAAAATTTTTGTTTAACAAATGATATACAAATCTTCTGTTCTACTAGAAGCTGCAAAAGGTTACTTCGAGTTTCACTTTCTCCATCTGTGCTGGAGAGTTAATGGGTTATATAAGGTGCTATATAAAAATGTATTACTAACTGGAGACATGCAAAGTCTAGAACAAATTAGGAAATCAGTAAGCATTTGTTCATCGATATCATTAATATATGAGTAAATATTATTTAATCCAGTGAATAGGGAGAAGGAGAACAAAGGATGAACTTTAGGTTACTAGGAAAATGGCAGACATCACTCTGCTGATTTGAACTGTTGGCTTCACTTTAAGTTGTTTGGTGTTTAAGCTTTATGTTGAAATTCTCCTCCATCTCTGTCCCTAGTAAAATACAAGAGTGAATGATCTAATGATGGAAAATAGGTATCTTTTATTAAGTTTCCATGGCTTTAACTCATATTAAGTCCTAAGAAATTTTAATGGCAGAAAATAATACAATGTAAATTAAAAATAAATATATTCCTTCCCAAGTATCTACATAATGAGCTATAATCTCCTTTTTCAGTCATCCATCTTTCCATGTTTCTGCTATTTTTCTCTATTAACTAAATGCAAAATGATAAAATTAGCACTATTATAATATTTTATTTATACATTCACTTCTCTCTTAATTTCTATTTTCTAATTTTAACAAATACAGGACATCTTTATACTGTAAAACTATATTTAGATTTTCCCTTCATTTTCCCCAGATTAACTTTAAAATTATAGACTTACTCTAAAAGAGCAAGCTTAGATGCTAGATAGTTCTCATCTTTATAAAATCATGAAAAGTAAACAAATGGAAATAATTCTTAACTCTTAGCACTACTTTTTAAGAAATATTCCAGTGTGTAATTACCTAAGCAGAGAATTATATTGACTGTCTGAAGAAATGAAAACTTTACAAATTTCTGAACTATCTAACAGATATCAGCAGTGTGATAGATGAAACAGAGATAAATTGATAGATGATGGATGAAACAGAGTTAAGAAGAATATTTTAAGACATTTCCCGCTTTACCTAGTTATAGTCGAGGCTGAAAAGATGCTAACAGTAGATAACACTAATAAAAAGAACAAATAAATATTTGGCATATAAATATAAAAGTTTTGATTGTCAAATTATTGTAGAAATGAAGTGACTATCAACCAAAGCTCATTATTTTAGATATTTAAATATTTGGTTTAGTTAAATATTCATCAAAATTAAAAGAACTAGCACAGACAACAAGGCATTCCCTCAGAATAAATTATTTTCCACATAGTCCATAAAGCATTTTTTACACAACATACAAATGACTACTTAACAATAACTATATTAGCAGCTCCATCCCTGAACTTGGATGAATGAGCTCATTTAGTATAATTGGCTTTCACAGAAATCACATTACCCATGTATATATAGAAATTTTTCATAAATAATAAAACATTTAAGAAAATCTGGACTTAGTTTCAAAATAAGTACAGTAGATATATTTTTTTCAAGATCAAATGACAATTTATTAAATGTTTGTAGTTATAAAATGATCACATTTCAAATATTTAATGATGTCTATGTCCAAAATAACCTTTGATAAAAATACAATTTTATATTTAACAATACAAATACTTTAATAGTAAATATAGCACAGTACTATTTTTTATCTTGTTCAGTGAAAATATCTAGAAGACTTTGTCAGTATTTCTAATTCAACTTAATAGCATCTTTTTCAATGTCGTTAACTTTGAATTTTGAGGGATATTTCAATATTATGTTCTGTCTATTTTTTTAATTAAAAATTTAATTATACATTTTAAAATTTTTTACCAGTTCCCTTCCTCCCCCCTCCTCCCCCTCCCCTTCCCCCAGTGCCTCCCCCCCAATTCCCAGAGAGTCCTTTATTGTATACGCCTAACTCTCCATTGGGTCCTCCTCTCCGATGACATATAAGGACCCAGTGGCATTTCCATAAGCCCTTTCTCTTGTTCCCCTTAAGCATAAGATCACTACTATGGCTGTCAATCCCTTGCCTCCAGGGGTCTCGGTGCCCTTAACAGATGCTAGACTTTATGAGGGCAACAGTGCGCTGGACATTGCGCAGGGCATGCAAAGTCCCATTACGATTGCTTTGGCCCCAACTATTGTTGAGAATCTTGCAAATCGTTGCTCCTCCCATCCTTTTGCTCTTACAATCTTACCGCCCCCTCTCAGCCTAATCTCTCCCCATCCTGGAGCTCAGGGACATTTGCGGAAGAGGGGGCAGTAGATATATTTTTAAATAAATCAAGTCACAGTTACTAAAAACATGTCAAATTCTAGCAACATAGTGATTATGCAATGCGCATTATTTTTTCTGGATCCCATATTGCACTTTAATGTGAATTCTTCAATGATATTGTGAAAACAACACATGATTTATTGTTGGAGCTATTATATAAAAATATATCCCCACCTGTGGCAGACAGAATGGTCCCCAATGGTGTCTGTACCCTAATCCCAAGAATTTACAGATAACTTACATATTTGGCAAATGGAACTTTGGAAATGCAGTTAATGGTATGAATCTTTAAAAAATCAAATTAGAGGATTCTGGACAGTGGGTCTAATCATATAAGCCTTTTAAAGTTGCAACATTTATCTAGGAGAAAAATCAGGAGAAAGAAATAGAGAAATTAAAAACCAGAGAAGGCCTTATTAGCAAGATGTATCTGGGTTGAAGCTAGATGGGCTAACACAGGAATTATTTCAAGTGCTTAAAGAAATCTGTCTCCAGAGGGCAGTGAGAAAACAGGAACAATTCAACACTCTACAGCCTCCAAATTGCACCCTACTTCAGGAGCAAGTCTCCTGCATCAGGTCTTTTTGTTTTGATCCACTGAGTGTGTGTGTGTGTGTGTGTGTGTGTGTGTGTGTGTGTGTGTGTGTGACCCAGAGTTACCCTTTGTGGGCTTGAATGTGGAATTATCTGCTGGGGAAACCCTGGCTAAAACAGAAACAAAGGCATGCTAGTGGGAGAAAAATTAAGGAGCAGGAAGGATTAGGTAGAGTGGGGGGTAGATAAGAAATGGTATGGCAGGTGAATATGACCATAATTTATTATATAGGATGAAATTGTCAAAGAATTAATAAAAAAGAAAATTTTAAAGGTTTTTCTGGTTTCATAAAACAAACTCTTAGACCAGAATTTATCCTGTATTCTTCAATGGCAAAATAAAAAACTTTTACATGAGTGCAATGATATACTACGATATTTAGAAACAATTCTTTGAGTAAAATTTACAAGGTATCAAGTGACTATTATTCTAACTAAACTTGTGTTATAATCCACAGAAAGTACTTGCTTCAGGGAAGCACAGAAATTTATGTCTTTCATGTCAAAATCTGAGTTTTTCACAAGTAAATTTGTTAGGCATGCAAACAGCCCTCATCTTGATTAAGAATAGCATCATTTGGGGCTGGAGAGGTGGCTCAGGGGTTAAGCCGCTGCCTTGAAGGCAGAAGGTCCTGAGTTCGGATCCTAGACCCCACATACAGACGCAGGGCGTTTCTGGTCTTGGTAGGGCAGAGCCTGTGAATCCCGGGGCAGAGGTTCCCGAATTCGTCCGTGGTTCTACATACACACACACACACACACACACACACACACACACACACACACAATTGAATAAATAAGAAATAATAAAAAAATTTAAAAGAATAGCATCAGGATATGTGCTGGCATATGTTTGACTGTCCACTTAATCCTAAAGCTCTCATTGCACTAGCCAGAGTGCATGGGATAGTAGTATCAAGTCAGCACGGGCTCCTACCTTCAGAATCAGTACTTGGGACTCTAGTCTCCTGATAAATGCTAGATAATTAAAAATATTTTCTTGTCATTCATCTTGTGTTCTTTTTGTCTGAACCCAAGAATTATAGGAAAGCTGTCTCTGATCCATTTGGAAACAGATGCCAAAACTTTTCACCGTCTTTCCATTTCTCAAGATGATAATTTGAAATACTTAGGTTTGAAGGTTCAGAACATTTTGAGAAAAAACATAAAAGAGGGATTTGGGAGATGGCATAGTGATTAAAGCCTTTGCCTCACAAGCAATAGGACCTGAGTTTGGATTCCCAAACCCACGTAAAAAAAATGCCTGGTAGATATGGTGACAACTTGTAATTCTGGTCTTAGAAAGTGGAACATGGTAAACTCCAGAACAAGACAAGAATTGGGCCTCAAGTGTCTGCTTGTACACACACCCACATACATGTACAACCATCTACATTCAAAATATGCATAACACACATATACACACACATTCTTGTAAAAAGGATTGTACAGAAAACGATGAAAAGATAAAAATCACAGCATAGTCATAGAAATGTGGGTGACTATAACATTAAATATATAAGGTCAGGAAAAGCTGTTGCACGTGGAAAAAGTGATAAAATATATCACCTGTAAAGCAATCATCTATGAAAATGATGGAATAAAAGGCAAAAATATAAAAATGGGCAAATAGTAGCAGATAAGAAAAACATAAGTTAGACACTCAATGATATTCATATATTAGCTGAAGTTCAAAAACATGAAACTGGAGGCAGTGTATTTTTACAACAAAACACCAAATTAGTTTCCAAAAGTAACACTCAATGTTAACATAAAAAGATGTTGATATCCTTAGCCATCAGGAAATGCAAATCAAAACCTCCCTGACATACCATCTCACCCCTGTCAGGATGGCAAAATTCCACAATACAAACATCACCAAATGCTGGAGAGGATGTGGTGAGAAAAGAACTCTCTTACACTGCTGGTGGGAATGCAAGCTTATACAACCACTCTGGCAAGCCCTCTGACAATTCTTAAAAAAGTTAAAGATTGAAATGCCATATGACACTTTTGGGAATAATCCCTCATGAAGCAAAAATTCACCTCGATAGCACAAGCACGACCATGTTCATAGCAGCACTGTTTACAAGTCATGTAATCAACACAAATGTCCAACTGTTGACGAGTGGATAAGGAAAATGTGTTATTTTTATGCAATGGAGTACTACTCAGCCATCAAAAATGATGATTAATGAAATTTGCTAGGAAATGGATGGAATTAGAAACAATTATATTGAGTGAAGTATCCCAGACACAGAAAATTAAGTGCCATATGTACTCCCTAATAGGTGGATCTTAGTACCGAACATACTAGTGACACACTCAAAAATAAATCTCTGTAATACCTCTGCAAAGATTATAAACACGAGGGAAAGAGGAGGAGGGCACTTCCAGAAACAAGGAGAAAGGGGATCATGCTACAGCAGAGAAAATAGGCTACCATCAAGTACTGCAAGTAAGTAATGAGACATCTGGTTAAACTCACAAAACTTTCCTTACTCCCTTCCCCCTTTCTTTCCCCCCTCCCTCTCTTTCTCCTGGTGCCCCCTTTCCCCCATTCCTGGAGCATCCTTTAGTGTGTATGTCAAAACTTCCCTCTGGGTACTCCTCTCTGATGAAGTGTAAGGACTCAGTAGCATTGCCTAGAGCTCTTTTTTGTGTTCCCCTTTAGTATAGGAACACTATTGTGGCTGTTAATACCTTGCCTCTAAGGATCCTAGTGCCTGTGATCTGTGCTAGAGGGGGGAAAGAAGGGAGGGAAGGGAGCAAGGGAATCCAGGGAGGGGTGGAGGGAGGGAAGGGAATGTGGTACCTATCAAGTTTGTATGAGTGGAAAAAATAACTTAAAAAAAAGAAGGCATTGAGAAGAAGGCAAGAAGATGTGCAAGAAAGCACCTAATTTTTTCATGTAAATCAGACATAAAATGATACAAATTTCTTGATATCAATATGTAAATGTATGGACAATATTTTTAAATCATAAAGGATCTACTAGGTTAGTCACAAAGAACATATTTTTATTCTAGGTTATAGAAGAGAAAACCAAAAATGAAATTCAGTGGTCAAAGTAGAACCCCAAACTGACACCAAGAAAGAAGAGAAAAAAAATAAATGACTCAAATAATTGCCTATGATATGTACAGTAATATAGAGTATACAAAATGACATATAATATGATTCAAATTTTTAGAGGAGAAATCATGATAAACACCATCTATATAGATAAAAATGTAAGTAAAGGTGTAGGTGTATAAAGATTTTCTTGAAAACATCAAAAAGTAACTAATACAAGAAAAGAACATTAATTTGCATCGTGAAAAGCAAAAGCCAAATCTAAAATGGCCAGTTGGTGACTCTAGGCAAAGAAAATTCAGTAACATGTGTCATAAATTTTGTTGAACATCACCTCAGATCTGAGCAGGAGACAAAGTTTTCTTAAGACATGTTCTTATGTTTTGGGTATATCTGTAACAGTTAAGATTTGTTTAGTTAAAATAACAATACTTTCTGCTCTATATATGGTGGAGATATTGTGCTCCTGCATGCACAAGGTGCCAATTATTAAGTGTGAGTTACCATTTTTATGATTGTAGTTTCCCTTAGTAAATATTTTGGTGAAATTATTTCTTTCAAAATATAAAACAATGAGAATAGAGTGTCTAATTTTTGTCCCTGGTTTTCTTCACTCTAAAATTCTAATCTCTGTCCATCCTAAGGCTCAGGGGACCTCACCGAGAAGGGGGTGGTAATACTGTAAGAGCCTAAAGATGGTATGGTTCACTGCAGGACAAGACATTCCACTCAAGACACGACTGCTGCATCTGGCAACTCGCTACAGTGAGACTTGTCCTTACCAGACCTGCATAAAGACTGACATACCAACATGCCTTCATAGACTAGTGAGAATCTCAAGAGAGATAAGAACATGCAGTGGAACCTTTGGGGACTAGGGTTGGATGAGTGAAAGGGAATGCCCCTATCAGTGGGGCAGACTGAGAAGGGGCTACTTGGTATGCAAAGAAACCTGAACCCTACAAAGAATGAACAAACCAGAGAGAATCCTGGGGTCCATAGAAGTGGACAGGCAGGAGGATGGGAGGGAGTGGGATGGACTGACGAAGGGAGAGGAGGGGAATGGGAAAGCGGGGAAAAAGAGGGAAACAGGAATAAGTAGTCAATATATTTGTAAAATTAGGAAAATAAAATTTAAAAAATACTAAATGCCCTCAGTGAAGTTTCATTTCAAAGTCAGGGGATATGTACATTTCAGTATCATAGGATGAATGAGTTCTACTGTGTAGCTCTGTACTTAATTAACACTGTATTCTCGCCTCAAATTTTGTTCAGAAGCTACATGTCATGCTAAGTGCTTCTATCACCATGAAAGTGCAATTAGTAAGACCCTCTGACATTCTCAGTGAAAGAATAGAAAACATGTTATGTGAGATTCCTTCTTCCTATGGATAAAATTGAATCAGACTAACTTGTTCAGGTTAAAACACTTCAAAATGGCAACTAATACTTGCATTGACAATTGTTTCTTTTCATTCTGGGACCCCGACTTCTGAACTCTTGTTCATTAACCACCATTTTTCTGTCATTACCATCTTCAATCACATATCAGTGTAAATATTGGTTTAGTCACAAGTCACCTCAAATAAATTTAGGCTTCTTCTAAGGAGAGGTGTTTTTATGTGTACATTTCATTCTTGCAGGCTACTACATTTGTCACCAAGAGAACACGAATACCCATCATTCAGTTTGCTAACAAGTTTAATATGTATTTTATTAAAGCATTCTCTCTTGAGTTCAGTTTTTTTGAAACTATATAAAATAATCAAGAGGCAGAATATGCTATGTTCCAGATAAAAGATGATTACTAAAACTACCAGATAAAACCAAGGTACTATGTTACTCTGTATTTATTTTCAGAATGCAGATTATATCCAACCTGAAGGAGCTTTGGTGATGATGATCATGATAATGATGATAGGGATGCTGGCAACAATGTTGTGATGTAACAGAGTCTCTTCCTGCCCGTGGGATGGGCTCTGCCTGAACTTGCATAGTGACAGTCAGATGATCTCTTTATCCAAACAGACCTCTTCAAAGGTCTTGCCATAATTAACTGAAGACAAAACCAGTGTCAGAGTTGTGTTTGGGAAGATGTGGCTCTAAAGATGGACTCTTTTGTACCAGAACGAGTTATATCGCATTTAGAGAAAAAAATCTACATGTGTTAGTATTAAGCAATACCAGTACTGTAAGTAGTAATGCAGAATAGAAAAATACAAGTGGAAAAAGATATAAAACTTTAAGACAGTAGAATTAATAATTCATTTTCCAGATTGGTGTTTTGCAAATTCAAACCCTGAATTATCTAAAGCAAGAATATAAAATCAATGTTTCCAGAGAGGATAATGTCATTGTCAACAAGCACTGTGAATGATTCTCATTTTCAATCAACCTTGTGGAATTTGCCCAAAGTGATAAGGAATCATAGAAATTGTTCTTAAGAGTTTCATTGGAAGATAGTCTGAATATCCTTGATTTTTTCTTTTTGAAGTAAATAATGTCATGACTTTATTATATTTATAAGCCTTGTAGTCATTATCACATCACCACTTGCAAACATTTCTGTGTTCACCAGGAGTCACCTTTCTCCCCAGGAAACACTCATCTTCTGTTTGAAAGCTTTGACTCTGCCAGATGTTTCACAATTGTGAAATGATACCACACTAAGTCTTCCAGTTTCATCTCTACAGTATTTCCTGCAGTTTGTTACTTCTTATTGCCAAATAGCATTTTGTTGAACACTTACACCTTTTATTTTTATCTCATTACTATTCAAGGGATAGTTGTACAATTTTAACTTGATTTCTATATTAAATAACACTGAAATGAACATCTGTGAACAGACTGTGTGTGGACATTTGCTTTCCTATGTTTCTTTGTTATATTAAGTAACTCCAGATTGTTTTTGACAGTGGTTGTGTCACATTATGTGCCAATTAGAAATCTATGAAAGTTTTAGAGTCTGCACTGACTCTTGCATTGATATTTAATTATAGTCTAGTGAATATGTTTGCATGATATCATCATGATTTGATGTGGAATTCCTATTTAAGTAGATGTTAAACACATTTTCCTCTACATAGTGAAATCCAGTTACCATCACTTCAGAAATGTCTATTCAAATAGTTTGCCAGCTTTCAACAGTGGACATTTGTTCTTATTATTGACTTTTGGGATTTCTTTATTTGAAATGCAAATTCTTAATTGGTGTGTGATATAAAACATTTCAAACAATTTTCCTTTACATTTTTTCCTAAGGAATGTATTTTAAAGTTTAAAGGTCTTTAATTTGACAAAGTACCACTTATTGCATTCTAAGGAACTTAAATTTGAATGCCTTGTCTGAGAATATGTGTTCACTCAAAGCTCTCAAAGATCTTCTTTGGACTATGCATGCTGATGTGTAATGATTCCATAAGTGGGGAAGCTGAGGCAGGGGAAATGATTAATGAAGAGACAGCTGGGCTCCACAGAAGACACCATCGTAAAAACAAGCTTAATGAGACTAAAAGTTTTTTTAAAAAATATTTTTTTCAAGAGTCTTCAGTAGTGCATGTAGTTTACTTTTAGGTTTAGGCTGAAATCTATTTTGGCTAATATCTCTGTGTACAGTACTGTGTGAAGATGTTAATTAATATTATGGAAATACCCAATAATCCCCAATAATCCCAACATAATTTGTTGAGAACATTCCATTTTCACATTGAACTGTCTTGAAACAGCTATTTCAATTCAATTGGCCATAAATCTAAGAGCTTATTGTCACATCTTCCATTGATCAATATATCTAATACTTCTAGAGTAGTGTAGAAAATAGTCAATATAAATCATCAAATGGTGTTTATCAAAATTATTTCAGTCATTATGGAATATTTGCCTTTTTATGGAATTTTGAGAATCACATAGCACTTACTAGAAAAAATGACTCCCAATGAAGTCATAAAATGAGAAAAATTTATAAACAATTTTGAAAAATGTGACATTGAATGGTACTGAGGAAAGAAGCATGGCTCGGAGCTAGAGCACTTGTTAACATACAGAGTTGTTGCATCAGGTCACATCACTATAAATAAATGAAATAATTAATAATAAATAATAATTATTTCTTATTACCAAAGCTTGAACATAGAATGAACATTTGTTAGATCCTCTCTCATTTCTCTTAGTAAACTTTTACATCTTTCTCTGCGTGAGCCTTGCATATATTTTGCTAACATTATCTTTATCAGTTTACTGTTTTTTGAAACTATATTTCATTAGTGATGGTGACTATGGATAGAACTGCTTTATTCAGTTTATTTTTATTGGCCTTTATTAATGTATGGAAACAAAATCAACTTAATATATCTAATCTATTTTCCTAAATCTTATACAGTTATAGTGAATTTTCTTGTTGGAATTAGAAGTTATTTTGAAAAAGGATTATCATAGTCAGATTTGAATTTAAAATAGATAATTTTGCAGCTGCAAGGGGAAGGGATGCATTTAAAGGCATAAATGCTGGAGGAAAGGATATTATTTCTCAAGAATTTTAGGAAGTGACTGGTATCTGGAATCCTAGTTGTAATATAACAAGTTTCACAGTATACCAGAAAATGAAAAATGAAAGATACTTACTTGAACATTCTTATCTAAATGGCTGTAGTTTAGGATAATCATGTTAAACTATTTTGTTATTAGTTACCCATATTGTATTTATTCAAACTTAATAAAAGTTCTCCCAGGGACAAGAGACTGTGAAATGTGGAACAACTGCATTGCTAAAGAAAAATGAATAAAGTTGGATAATTTTTAAAGTTCATTTGTGAAATAAACAATAAGGTAACTGAAGCTTTGAGGTTTTAAGATCTGAGACAGTGTAAAGATTTAGTTGCATTGCTTGTGACTATAGTTTTTAAAGGAGTTGCCTCGGTATATTGACAGTCTGGTGCTAAAGGGGTAAGGATTCAGGAATCCTGAGGAGGAGCAGTGATCTGGGGAAGCCTCTCCTTTGGCTGTGAGATTCAAAAAGACTACACTCTAAAAGTGACAGCTGTTGCATCATAGGTCTTCCCACATTGTGGGTATGAGCATCACACTTCCCCAGGAATCCAGACAAAGAAACTAAATATTCTCTCTGGAGGAATTAATATACTAGAACTTAAATGACTTCCACTAAGAATTTTGCAAAGAAAGTGATAGTCATGAAGTCAAAACTTAGCATTTACAAAGCATGACAAGAACTTCATGAGTTCTCCAGGGCGTCCTAGCCCCTCATGGTACACCACATCTGAAGTCTATGAGTTCTGTTCTTTTCTCTTCTAATGAACTCTACCTTAATCCTCAAAAAAAAAAAAAGGCATGGTGAGAATGCAAAATTGAACAGCATGTCAAAGATTAGAGCAGATTATATAAAACTGCAAATATCCTTAGAAGCAAGGGATTAACAGTCATAATAGAATGAACAGGAGCCCAAGAAGGGGCTCTGGGCTCTGCCACTGAGTCCTAAACCCTTGATAGGGTGGAGAACTCAGAGGGAGGTTTTGTACTCACACAAAAGGATGCTCCAGGGGAGGGGAAGGAGGGAGGAAGGGGGGAGGCACTGGGAGAAGAAGAGGGAGGGGAGTGAATGGAAGGGGAAAAGGGGGGAAAGTGCAAGAGGGGACAACTGGGGAGGGGAAGAAGGAGGGAAAGGAGGGGGGTACCTATTGAGCTTGTACAATTAGGAAAAAAATAAAATGTGGGAGAAAAAACAATAATATAAAAGAAAAGAAAAAAAACACTAGTTATACTATAGTGGAGTGCACACGTGCTTACGGTGCCTCGTTTGCTTCTCCATATTTACACGGTCCCACATTCTGGTATAAGGAATTGGCTCACCTACAAAAGAGGTGTGTGACAGGTGGTCTACCTCAATTAAGACGATTTCCTAAAGGAGTGCCCAGAGACCTGCTCTCATCCAGAGCAGCCTTCTTAGGTGGACAAGGAGGTTGGTCTCCTAGGTGTCAGGCTGAGAATCTACACTAATCATCACAGGGAAGAAGAAGATGGTTCATCATGTCAATCTGGGGATTAGAGGGCAGCTCAGCTCATACCTCAGCACATAAATAAGCCAGGGAGTCATCAGAATATAGACAGGTCTCCAAGTCACTACTCCTGAAAACGGGATCACCGAGGAAGTAGAGACAGAGATAATGTAGGCATGTCTTGGCACTTAAACATTTTTGGGTTGGAAAGACGCTCAGCAAAGTGTCCCAGAAACTAAATGACTCAAATATTTCAAGGGGGTGGAAATTCTTACATCAATGCTACCAGAGATAAGAGATGCATTCATTTGTCAGAGTGCTTTCTTAGCACTTAGTATAGTTATACTATAGTGGAGAGATGGATGAAGGTTATTAAGCATCTGCCTCACAAGCAGAAGGACCTGAGTTCTGATCTCAGACCCCAAATAAAAACAGCAGGCAGAATCATTTTGGATATTGTGTACAAATACCTCTTGCCAAAACACCAAGATACTCTTCCACTGTTTCCCCCTAATCCTTTGTGAGTCTTAAGGTGGAGTTGGAACTAATGATAGAATTACCAGTACACTTTTTGTAGCATCGCCTGGAAATTGTGTTGCAACTCACTGACTTAGCTTCATCTCAAGTGAAGAGGGAGATGTAGTACCATTTTGTTATATAGATACTAATTCATTAACTAAATCATTGTTTGGCATAATGGGAGTGTCCAGAAACATCAACTACAATTTCTTCTATCTTTATTGCTTAACATTTAAGGATAAGCTATAAGAGGAATTGCCCATAGGAAAACAATGTTGGGAGGAAAAATTCAAAACTGTTTAAGAATCAAGAACATGAGTTATCATAAAGAACCATCTTCCTCCCTCCCTCTTTCACTTTTCTCTTTCTTTTCCTTCTTCCTTCCTTCCTTCCTTCCTTCCTTCCTTCCTTCCTTCCTTCCTTCCTTCCTTCCTTCCTTCCATCTTTCTCTTCTTTCTTCTTTCCTTTCTTCCTTCCATACTCTTTTCCCTCTTTGTATGGATCTCTCTTACAAGGGCTTGAAGAATGAAAGATAATACCTACATATGCACAGGATGTTTTGGTGGCATAGGGCCAGTAATGGTTGCTATTACTTCTGCAGTTCTGAATTAAGTCCAGGACCTTTTACATGCAAGGTAAAAGCACTACCATTACCATATCCCCAACACCAAAGGGATATTAGAACACAGATGATAGAACCATGAGATTAGATTAAAACACTGGAGAAATAAAGGATTCAAATTTGAGAAAAACAACTAAAAGAGGAAAAAAATATTAAGGTGTAAATGACTTCAATAGGCAGAAACAAAAGATGCAGCCTTAATGTCTTTGACAGAGCTAGGGCTAAAACAGTATGCTGAATCAGATTATACCAAAATGAATGTGCTCAATCCAGATGCTATAATTTCAGCACAGTTTTTTTTTAAAAAAAGGATGCCATTTGATATAAAAAAGAACATATGATACTGATCATTGTGTGAAAGGGCAGAATTTGAGAAAACTATTAAGAAGAGTGTAACTACAGGTAACCAGAATACTTCTAAAATAAAATAAAGCTGAATCAAATGTAAATTCACAGCACTCTCCATCTGGACTGCTGCTCATTTTTACTGAGTAAGATTACACAGTTAATGTTGGCTGAAGATAATCATGATAATAACTATTAACATTTATTGAGCATGTAGATCTATGAGCCATTGAATGATCATCTGACATGTTTCAAATAATTTGTTTCTCATAATAATCCTCTTAAGCAATTTATCATTATTTGATTTATGTACTTTGACCAAGGTTATATACCAAAGAAAAGAAACATCAAGGCGGTTCGTTCCCAGGATGAAAGTGCCTTTAGGGAGCACCTGTCCTTCTTTGAATATTTCCTCTAATTACCTCACATTTTAAAGTATCAGAGGATAAATATTCCTTGCTTCCACAATCAGACTTCAAGGTGAACATCTCAATTTTATGGCCTAAAACCTTCCAATACTTGTATAACTTTTCGATCCTATACTTATCTGGATCAATCTGTGTGGTTTTTTCCTAGGCAACTCAATTCTCAAAACTTCTGAAACCAAACTGTCTAATATTTATATTTATCAATTTGCTAAATATTCTTTAAAAGCACAAGTATTAGCTGACAAGAATTTAATCTGTTGTGAAATTTTTCTAAGAGTTCTTACATACCTACTAAACTGTTCTAATTGTCCTGAGTATAATCATACATATGAAAAATAAATTAGTCTTTCAGTATTCTGAATAGGTCAGATATAACTGTTTCAAAATGCATTATAATTATATTTTCATGTGTGTTTGTCTTTAATCATCTTGACCCACACAGTGAGATGTGCACCATCTGACAAAGTTACAAATTACACCAGAACTTCTGATTGAAAAAAACTGCAGTTTTTACATCAATGTGCACTTATGGTCAGTTCTGATTTGACTCATAATTCCCTCACTATGAGCCTAGCACTGGTGGTCTGAGAAGCTGTAGGCAATCAAGGCAAGGTCCCATCACCATGATACTTGTGTTGAGAAGCAGGTGCATAAACAGGTAGCTCAGTTCTATGGTAAGTAAAACATGAAAAGTACATAGTGATAGGATAGAATAGAAAGATTAATCAGTCAGAAAAAGACATTGGGAAGGGACATTACAAGTTGTAAAATAAATATGCACAAAGAAGAAGACATGGAATTTATCAGGGACCTACAAATGGTGAAGAATTATTTAATCGTATGGCATAATAGACTTACACAGGGACAATTTGGGGGGAAAGCACAGATGTTCAGGACCTGTTATAGAAAAAGGAGATCTGAGAATGTTTAAAACATAAATACTGTGGTTCACTGATGTCTGAATTCAGGGACCAGGGAAAACCCTCATTGATAAAGTGTCCAGGTATTTCAGTAAAAGGAAGAGCAGGCTGGGCAAGGAAATGGATGCTTGTGTTTGTGTCGGGTCGAATGTGAAGTTCTGTGGAACACAGAAATGTACCCGTGTGCAAGAAAGGCAGGTAATTAGGTATATAGCTAGAAATGTCAGGTTTGCAGCAATGCAGAGTTGTCAGTGCTCCTTATGCACTGACACAACCAAAAGAATAATGAAAATCATTCTGATTAGATAAGAATGTGCATAGTTAGGATTGCTGATATCATTGCTGCATTTCTCTGTGATCATTAACAGGAGAGAAAGTAACTAAAGCTAAGCTCTGAAATCACTAGTACCTGAAAGTACTATATGGGCGATTTCAATATCTGTGCTATAAAGTTTGTATCTGCTTTCAATTCTGTTAGCTAAAGTAATTTTATTTCTATGTTACTATAGCAGTTTTCAGTTTTATGTGTTTTATTTCTGCCAAAATCCTCACATTTATGGTAACCATTTCTCCTTCCATTTCAAGCGAATACAACAATACAGATACAGTGCATAAGAATATTCTCCATCACTGCAACAAACATATTGTTAAAAGTAGAGGTTAGATTAATTAGTCACATTAAACAAATGAGAGTACCTTTGCTATCTTTAAAGATGTACATTTCCGGAACCATACATAATGGCAGCATGCAGACTAATATTGATAGAATACGGAAATTATCACTATAGACATTTAATTTTACATGCTCCCAGACTACAATTAAAAGCACATACATTCTGAAAATGGCTGGTTTATTTGCAAGTGTGCGGGACTTTACTGATGACAAAAGAAGTTCTACATAAGATGAAACTGTTTGTAGCATTCACTTTTACCCCAAAGTGGAAGCACTTATAGTCTTCCCTTCACAACTGTGTATGCATAATTGAGACTGTTTCAGAATATACTACATACACACAGAAAATCAGGAAGACATTAACTCTAAAATGCAACTGACAAAAAGGAATTTTCATATCAAATTGTACATTAGCATGAATAAAATTTAAACTACATGGTATTTAATTCATTTAATTCATTATCTAGAAGTAGATATAATTAATTAGAGTTTTGAATCTTGTACCACTAAAAACAAAATTATCTACACAACGTATTTCTATATGAAAATATTTTCTACTTTTCTTCTTTTACTCCTAGATTCTAGATTTTAAAACATCTTCAGAAAAGAGTCATCTTTTTTTCTTAGAGGGACAAAAACTTTAAAAACACAAAATAGTCCTAGATTCACTTTGGTGGGATTAGTGTTAAAAATGGAAATATTTGGGAATTGAATAGCATGTGGAGAACAAATATAGTCTAAAGGAGTTGTCATCAGACTTTACAGTGTCCAATTGAAACCTTTCAGACACGGTGTGGGGAAATTGGCACAACTATTGCATTTCATCACCTTAATTCTTCAGGTGCTTGCTTCCCGACGTATGCTTAAAGTACATTGGACTTTCCCCAGCACACCACAGTCCCAGGCTTATTTAGTGAAACAAGGTCACAAGAAAGAAATGATTGTTGCTGTGCACACAACATAGATGGGCCAAGTGTGGACCTACTAAAGCAACACCTTTAACCGAGTCAAGCAATCCTAAGGGAGAGGGAGCAAGATGGATGTCTGAGAAATCATCTATTGAAAAGCATTTGCTAGGATTGAAATGGCTAAATTGGTAAAGTATCATCCCATTGAAAACTGGCCAGTTGCTTTTTGAAATATGTCAACATATATTGTGCCATCAAGAAATCAGTCCTGCAACAGGTGAGAGTCTTTGAAACATCATTTCATTCCAACAAGAACTAGTAGAAACTCTGGAGCTAGAATTATTTCTATAAGCATGATCCTTCCCATTCCAAACACGATAAATATCTCAACATGACACTCCAAGCTAATGGGCAGGCTGCTTTAAAATTTTACCCATACTGTACAGCTTTCAATATTTCTGAAACACGTGGGCTATAAGGAACAACTTCATGGAGATAAATCAACCTTCAAAGTCTTTCGTTCTGTCTTTAAAGTAGAATGCAAATCAAACTTACATTTTAAACAAATTAAAATTTATGGGGAATTTAAAAATCTGATCCATCACCAATAATTTTTCTCCTTCCAAAACGTAAGCTATTCCTGAATAAACAAATTGATCCTTAACATTAACACTATATATAAGTAAAATGGCACTCATAAGATAGTTTTCTGTTTTATTCTAGAGGATTAAAAATTGACAGAAATGTATTTAAAATAAGAATATTAACTTTGTGAGAATAAGGCTGCATTTTTCTTTTTCCTGATTCACTTGTGTTGAGGTCACTCTTTCTGTTGCTGTGAAATAATAATCAGAAATTAGGGGGAGAAATATATTTATTTGGCTTATGGTTCCTGAGGGGATACAGTAGTCCTTTTGTGGCTGAAAGGTCATGGTGAGTGGCAGAAGCTGGAGGGGACACAGGTGACTTCAGCCATTGCAGAGGCAGAGAAGCCAAGTAGAATACAAGTGCAGACTACTAGTGGAAGCTTATGAGGGGCAGAGTAACCCAGCCCTATGGCCTTCCCCTTGTCACTTGTCTTCCTCTACCAGGGCTCCATCTTCTGAAGTTGACACAACCTTCCCAAACATGAATGTCAGCTTAGGTCATAAATGCAAGAACCTGAGGGGGACAACTCACATTCAAACCACAACACCTTGCTTCTGAGCATCTTGTTTTCTTGGTTTTGTTTGTTCCTCTTTTCCAGTTTTGTTGTGCAACTTAGGCTTGCCTTCAACTCATGTAGGATACTATGTAGGATACTATGCCTGGAGATTTCCAAAGCATTTCAGAAATAGAATAAAAATGTTTTAAGTTAAAGCTAATGTGTTAATTGTAAAAATTCAAGTGTGAGCATTTTTCAAAAGTACCAGTTAGGGCTGGGGAAATGGTTCCGCAAGTAAAGAACCTGCTGACCAAGTCTGAAAAGGTGAGTCCAGATCCTTAGAACCTACTTAGTGACAATAGAAGCTTCCCTAATGTCTGAGTGCTTATTGGAAATGGGAAGTAGGGACAAGAAATCTCCGAAAGTTTGCAGGCCGTTCCATTTGATTTAGGTCTAAACAAGGTGAATAATTTTGGACCAAAATGTGATGTTTATCATTTAACTTCGACATATGCACCATAGCAATTACACACACACACACACACACACACACACATATGCACATGCACACACACACACATGCACACGCACACACACATACATATACCAAAAAGGAAAATTTAAAATATAATTATACAATAATTTGAAACTGTTATCATTTTCCAACAAGACCGAAACAACTGAAAATTGAAAGCAAGTATTTCCAATTGTCATGATTGAATTGAAAAGGTTAGCCTTTCAAAAACAAGATCATCCCAGATTCTGTCAGTTAAAATCTAACCACAAGTGTTCTTCTATTTCTACTAAAACATAATGCTCAAAGTTTCAACAGGTCTGACAGTAACTCCTCCTACACACACACACACATAAACACACATCCTAGCCAGTATACTAAGGCTTTGAGGAAAACTTTCATGCAAACTAATAATCTTTAAATTTTAACCAAAAATATATATTATATAATAAGTAGAAAAGTAATTACAAGTGAACATAAGGCCAATCTTATTAAAAGTTGTTCACATTTTTTATGATAGGAAGGGTGGTCAGTCAAGGAAGCATACCTGTGGCAGGGCTGAATTGAGCTGTCTCTGCAGCGAATCTCTGTCATAGATGACATCCTGAAGTCTTTGCTGGGCAAGAGAGAGGCTCTCCTGGGTCTCTCGGAGTGTGTCTAGAAGACGGTCCCTTTCATCCAGCATATTCACCATCAGTTGCTCAAAATGTGAGTCTGAGTCCGAGCCACTGCTTTGGGACCCCCTTTGGCTCATTGGGGTGTCCTCATTAATTGTGGGCATCACTTCACACATCATTGCTTAAGGGAAAGTAAAGGAAAAGTTTCAGCAAATATGCCATTGTTATTAATTCCACCTGATGACAGCCCACATAGTTACTGCTCTGACTCCAACCCATCTGAATGAGTTCACTCAATGAAAGACGGTCTCTTAACTTTCTCCAATCTACATGTTTTCTTTTTCCATTACATTGCACATTCAATGTTCCCCAACTTTCTTATATGTGACTTATTACACATAATTTGATTTAAAAAGCATGTTATTTCAATAATAGTTTGTCACTTTCTTCTCCCCTTCAGGTTTTGGAAAACTTTGGAGATAATCCCACTTACCTTATTTGTAAGGAAAAAAAAAGCTTAAATGAGTAAGAACTAAATGTTTGAAAAATTTGGGCAATCATGTGAACTAATATTCACTGTTTAATAGATATACAAATAAACATTATTATATAAATAAACATTTTTTCTTTAGCAAAGTTTATTGCATAAAACAATTGAAAGCTGTTTGAAGGACTATTTTCATTAATATGCCTCATATGCTGCCTTGCTGAATTCTTTCAAAAGTATTCACAGAGTTGACAAGTAATACTGACTGAATTAGACATAAACTTTATGAATTAGGCTGGGATTCATGAATTTGTCTTGATTATTCTGCGGCTAATTACACTTAGCATTCCTGTTAGATGCATTGTCTGGTTTCCATCCAAACAATGCAGACTAACACTCTTTCAAAGATTCCACAAAGCAGATGTGGCAAATTACATTAGCTAATGCAGTAACTTCACATTTCAGCTGCCAATCACAAATCCTTAGTCATGAAAGACATAAACTGCTCACAATATTTTTAAGCCATTTCTTAATTTGATTTAAGATAGAAAACACAGATATTGAGAAGCAGCATTGCCATATTATGTGCAGCATCTTAAATATCAGAATCCATCTCATTTTCTTTTTCATTCTGTAGTTTGTTTAGAAGAAATGTCCAAACCATCTTGATTTAATTTGTTGTATGATGGCCAGAAGCTATTAATTAGAAGGTTTGGTTTTGCAGAAGGCTGATGTGGGAAAAGCCTGGTTTGGCTGTTCATCCTGTAGCATTCTTTGGTTTTATAATACAAGATCAATTTATTTTTCTGTATACATATCCATGTCCTTAGGGAAAATATTTCTTGTGACATTTTGAAATAAAATGTCAAGATTTAACAGTTCAATATGTAATTATTTTGCATAACTCTTCATGTAAATTGCATTGTTAGGAGTGCAAACTAATTATTTGTGATGATTTGGTCATGGACCACTGGAAATTGAGAAAAACTGTGAGAAAATGAAAGGAAGCTACTTTATGAAGAAACCTAAGCAAAGTAGAATAATTAAAATGCTTAGAATTTTTGAATCACCTCAATGGTGGGACCTGACTCACTTAGTTACTATTTAAACACTAAATTGCAGTATTGACATATAGAATGAATTTACATATACACACATTTACTACTCTTTTAACTACTTAAAGTATACAAATACACATTTTTGCATTTTTATCAATTTGATTTTCTTCCAAAGACTATCCAAAAGATTAAAAAATAGCCAACTTTTAACTACTAAAGAGTTCTGTTACAGTAATCGAAAAAGGAATTGGAAACGAAACAAAAACTTTTCAACGCAGTTGATAATTTTAGCATGATTAGTTGACATGCTATGCATGAAATCCACACATCCAACAGCTGTCCCATTCTGAAAAATCATGACCATAAGTCAAGTGCTTATTTTTGATATTTAAACATTTAAAAAATGCCAAACCAAATTGTACCAAAACAGATAAAGTTTTAATTCTTAAATCTTCACTTTTAATCATATCTATTTTAAGGGAAAACTGTTACTACCTTTCTACTCTATGTTACTTAGAACAACTTTGAATTCCAGGGAAAATCATAATGGTAGCCACAACTCCAAATACAATTTCACCTGTATATAATTCTAAGCAACTTCATTATCACCAAGAGACATTAGACAGTCACAAGCCTAAGGCTTTTCAATAAATGCAAAAGGTGGCCATGGATTTAGTCAGTCAGAAAATGCCATGATGAGAGGCCGCTTGGGTCTTTAGATGTCTGCCAAATGTACCATCTAAAGAATCCAATCCCATTTTACTCCAAAAGCATGTGATGCAGAGCCAGTTCCCTTGCTTTTCGAAACTTCAACTCTTTTTCCATAAAGTGGGTTTGATAATGTAAATACTGTCGTAAGAATCCAATAGGCTACGTGATTGAGAACACAGTAAATATATATATATGATTATTAAAAATTCAAGTATGTATTTCTATTACAAATTGACCACTGTTCATCTTTGCAAAAGCAATATTTCACCTTTATGACTCTTTCTGCTTCTAGCTCTAGAGATGTAATTCAAGCAGATGCGACCAAACTCTTCAAATTTAATTCATAAAAATCACACCATGCACAAAAATTAGATAGAAAATAAAATGAATGCATGCCATTTTACTTCACAGTGAACTCAAATGAACAAATACAGAGTTATCTCATCCCAAATGTAAAGAGGATAAGCATTTACAAAAAGTAAAGGCCACTTTTATGAGCTTGATTAGTTCTTATGTTAGAGCTTTCCTCTTAATTTGAACTGTGAAGTATTCAAATGTCCCCTAAAACATAGTTTAACAACTCATAAGCATTCATTTTAATCATATCAGAAGTAATTAAAAGCCTATGTAGAATTTTTTATAGAATGAACAACAGAAAAAAAAAAACTTGAATGACCCAGAAAGGTATAGTTTTTTAATGTCTTGTGTATTGTATATAGATAATATCACTTTTAACTTTTACAGTACTAAAAATGCAGACTTTACATTATTACTGAGTAAACAGGGAGAACATTCAGTTTGCTGAGATAGTCACCTTTACATTATCCTTCCTTCTATCAAGTCAATGTGAAAATAAATTCCATTAATCCCATACAAATATTGATGACTTGTTCAGTAAATTACTGAAGGTGTCAGGACCCAATTTTAGTCATTGTTAATTTTTATTTTGAAAAGAGAGGGAAAAAAATGTCTCGTTTAATTAGCTCAGCGCTTAATTTTAGCTGAAAGAATCTTATACCAAGAAAGACAACTCCCATGTTATTAGCACATAACCTTGACTGTCTTCTAAATCTCTCGGATTCCAAAATAAAAGTTTTGAATGTCCATTGGAGTCTTTCCCCATGGATTTCAAGATTCAACGTGCCCCTTAGCGATACACATTATATACATAGTATCTATTCAGATAAGAGTGTTTCAACGCCTTTTATTCCTCTAGGTGTATAACTTTATTTAATCATGTCACCAAAATTTGCGCACTGCTACCGGCAAAGAGGAGAATTTTTTCTATGGCAAGTTCTTCTGCAAAGATTTAGTCTTTAGAACCACAGCAGTTCCATCTCAGTTAACCCACAAGGAGTAATTCGGAGAGAAAGCCTAGCCATTGTCTGATTACATTACATGAATATTCCTCCTCCTACTTAACTCTTTGAAATCCCTTGTCCTCAGGAAATATCCTTATCACCTCTAATGGAAGCGATTTCACTTTCTTCATCCTAGTGCACGTTCAGCTGGCCAAGGACCGAGCTTGCCCCACACTGCTGGACAGTTACTACTCAGCCACACCCCCGCCACCCTGAAGAAGTTGACTTCACATCATGTCCACGCTGAAATTGCTCATCTGCCCCAGGAGAGAGCCAAGTAGGCATAAGGCATGGAATCGGGGACAGGAGAGGATGGGTGGAAAGCGAAAGGTACCTAAACAGTAACCCATGAGAAGGACTTGCGCCTCCTCTTCCCTGGGGGCGGGGTGGGGCAGAAGAGGAAGCAATAAATAAATAAAGAGGGAGACCGTGCAACTCGAATACAGTTTCTGTACCTAATGTCTGTTATTTCTGGTCCCGCTTCTTCAATTGATCAATGACAGCCGCAGTCTCCGGCTCGGCGAGAGGGAAGGCTCACACCCAGCGGTCCTGGACCATTTCCCTAGCGACGGGAGGAGAAAGGCAGCTTAGACGCCCCAGAGCCCCAGCGCTCTCCCGGAACGTGCCCCGGCTCCGTGCTGTGGCAGTAAGTTGGCATCTTCCCGCGGCTCCGTCAGCAGCCAAAAGGAGAAGCGTCCATCGGAAAAATGGCATATTACAAATTTTGCTTTGGGAAGCAGAGCTCGGTTCAGACCATTGTCAAAGGGAAGAGAGGGGGAGGCGGTTCTTAAAGCAGCCGCGGCCCCTTTGCCCAGGCAGCCGCAGCTCCCGCGTGCGGCTGGAACGCAGGGGTAGAGAGCTGGGAACCCGGACCAGGGCTGACTTTCAGGAACTTAGCTCAGTGCCAGCTGCTCCCCCTGAGCGCCTCGGCCACCCCTTTGGGAAGAAGGGAAGTCTCTCCTAAGGTAATACTTCTAAGTGAGGTGGGAGGAGGATCTGTCTGGAAAGGAAGTTGTATAAGAGAGTTCCCCCAGACATCCACCCAGAGCCCCTGTGGGCGTGTGGCTAACGCTGGGAGTTTGACAGTTAAAGAAAGTGAGCCCCCAAGGGCTGGGAGGACAGGTCTCCTTCTGACTCCATCCTACTTCTGTCCTGCAGTGTCTTCTTTCACTTAAAGAAGTCTATTCTTCCTGGGAAACATTCAGCTGCACCCCAAACCCACCCCACCCACCCGCCACCACCCTCCCGCACCCGATTTCTTCTTCCAGTCCCTTGGCAAGCCTGTCTGCTTGCATCAGTTGGCCTACAGAACCAACCTGCTGGAAAGCCCGCGAGATGCTAAAGCATCTTCTCACTTGCCTCATGCCAGCGGCGGCTACTCCTCCTCCCGTGTCTCCTCCCCTCCTCCTCCTTGGCAGCCTCCACCGCCTCTTCCTCTGGAACAAGGGCTTCCCCTGAAAGCTGCTGCAGTGGTTTCCACCGGCCCTTAAATAAATTCTGAAGTAATCACGTCTTTGCTCTCCTCCCCACGCACACGCGCTCGCGGCTACACTCCTCTCTTCCCCAAAGCCCCTTCCTGGCTGCTGAGAATCACGCTGGTCCCAGCGCCCCAAGGATGGCCAGGAGCAGGGATGGGGAGAAGTGAAAAGCGGGTGCACTCTCCCAGTCTGGGCTTCTCGGTCAAGAGCCTCTCTGTGGGGAAGCTTGTATAGGCATGCGCGATTATGGATGGGAATTGGGCACCTTCTCACTGTGGCCTTCTCCTAGCTGGCCATGCCTTATGGCAGCTTTCTTCCCCCAACCGGGGGCAGCGTAGTCGTGCCTGTGAGAACCTGAGTCAGTCTAGGGTGTGGCTGTCTCTGTGGTTCCCAGCGCCGCTTCAAGTCTCCTCCACACGTTGCCTTGGTGAGAAGAACTGTATATTAAATACTCCCTGCCTGCGGGAGTAAATTTCAGCTGTGAACATTTTGGCTTCTGTAACCACGACAATGCTCTACTTCCCTATATACCTCTCTCTCTCTCTTTCTCTCTGTTTCTCTCTCTCTCCATTTATATACATTATCAGAAAAAGGGGGAAAATAGTAGAGAAAACGAAAACATACTTTAGGCAAAAAACAAACACTCGTTGAAGGTTCACAAATGCAGATGTTGGTGGAACTGAAAAAAGTATAATTTGGGATTTAATGCTATCTTCAGTAAGCCGAGAAAGAAAGCAAAAGGTAACCTTTAGTATGTTTAAAACAAGGTCTAAAGTTTACTTAGAAACTAAAAGAATACAGGCTTCCTTAAGTACAATAGTCATATGAGACCCAGTTTCTTGGGGGGGGGGGTTTAATTTAGTTGGTGATGGCACAGGAAAATTTAGTCAGCTTTGTGAATTTACTCCCCTTTTCTTCCACACTGACATTCAAATTCTGAGTCTCAATGTAAGAATTAAATATAAACATATGGAAATGTAATCATTGTTCCCCAGAGTTCCTATGGCCCACCCTTGGATTTGGCTAACTTGTAGACCTACAGTCTAAATCCACTACCACTGACATATGATGTGCTCTTGTATGGAGGTCAAGATCATTCAACAAACCCACTTATCTAAATGGGTTATTTATTTTATGATAGAGTCCTAAATAACTCAGGCTGGCCTCAAACTTCCAATCCAGCCTTCCTAGTGTTAAAATTACAAGTGTATGCACAATCTTGATTTTAATTCAGGCATCCGTTGTAACTTAAACAACTGTAACCACAGGATCTAGCATCCAATTTGTTTTTAAACAAAATTAATTTTGCAAAGTCCTCATTGTATTGGTCACCTGGTAATGAAAGCCATAAACTTTCATTCTTTGGAATCCTGCAGATGTCTTAAAATGCTCCTTAGCATGAGAAATGATTGTGTTTTTATAGATAATGGTTATGTCTATGTGCATAAGAATCGCTTTCTTAGTAAACTTTGATCTCAGTTTCCTTGACAAGCAACATTTGCCAGTACAGGTTTAGATGTTCTTGTAAGTTTCAAGAGTTTTAATTTACTTGATTTGTATTCCTTTATTAAATAAAAGCTCAAATTTTAAGTATAATAGCCACATGCAGATGACACAAAATTCTCATAAGGCTACCCTATAGTCGATATCATAGAATGTGAAAGAGGATAACAAAAGGCAGCAATAATAACAGAATAACAAACACTTTGAAGAGAAAAAAATGTCTTTGCAGTCACTCTGATTTTAGAAATATGGTGGCATAAGATATAAACACTCTTGAGATAGGAACTTTTAAGAAATAATTTTAAAAATTGCATTAACCAAATCCATTTATGAAAAAATAGGCACCATAATCTACATAAACTCCTTTAGTTTAGTGATCATCGATTTAAGCATATAAGAAAATATCTAAAGTACTTTGTCATAACAAATATACTCAGCCTCATTGCCCTAACTAAAATGGTTTAAGTAGTCAAAGGATTGTGGTAAAGAATTTGCATATCTACTAGTCTTCAACAGTTACTAATACTGCTAGGTCAGTGTCCAATTTTGAAAGCCATTTAGAAAATTCTGAGAAATTTGAAAATTAAGAAATACAGAGCCAGATAAAATAGTGTCCCAATTACTCTTCTGCAGTAAATATAAACACCTGGCTACACAATTTTAGGGGACCAAGGGGATTATTCTTGGAGTATAGCTTCCATTTACAGCTCATCAGCAAGACAGAAGAGTTCATACCAACACATGTATTTTGTACATTTGTGAAATTGTCAAAGAATAAAATAATATAAAAAAGTCCAGGAGCTCAGGGAACTTCCCATACCATATCCACAAGAAGAGGTGAGATGGGGGAACTTTCTCACCAAAACTGTCCCCATCTTATCTACCTGCCCATACAGCCTATCTACCAGAGGTTTACCCTTAGTAATTAAGATAATCTTCTGCAGGTTTGCGCAGGGCTTGCCTCAGTAAAAACAATGCTTCAGAGGTGTACCTGCAGGTTCAACATTCAATGGTCAAAATGTCAACTGAATCTAACTAATACAAATGGTCTCATCCAGGTGTCAACCCTGCAGTGCTAACCTGCCAGCAATGTGGCCACTTCTGCAATAGTGACAGGTTATTAGTAAAGTAACCAACCATTTCCTGAATATATTTGAGGACTACTTTATATTTACACAGAGACTATAGTGCCAGGGAAAAGACACTATGATTTTAACCCAAAGAACAAAGCATCAAACTATCTACTAAATACCTCTGTTTATAGTTATAGATGAAAGCTATTCTTGACCTTAATGAAAAGTGCCTCTTTTTACACTGAATGATGGTAAATGCAGAGGTTCAATGACACATAAGATATGAAAATTAAGACAATTTGAGGGCTCAGGCCCTCGCAAAGCATGGGGAACATTGTGGAAGAAGGGATAGAGGACATTTGACAGCCATAAGATAAGGAGATGGGCACAAAAATGCAACCCCTACACATGATATAAACCATAAACACACAGCAGCTGTGGTCATATGTACTGTAGCCTACAAAATTCTTGGCTGATCATGGATGGAGAGCAAGTGGGAAGGGGAGCTACTGATAGATTCTAGGAAAAAAGCCATTGATATCAGTTATTTACTCAAATGATGAATCCCCAGATTCCAACAAATAACTCCAAACTCATAGTCACACGATGGCTCTGATTGGACTCATTGGGTCACAAAATGAAACACATGAATGTGAACAGGATTTATAGGGAAGAAGGTGGGTAAACCAGGGTGGTATACAAAGGATAGCAAATAGGGGTGACAGCGTTCAGTATTATGTACATATGTAAAACTACCAAAGAACAAAATTAATAATCAAAGAGAAGTTCAAGGCAAGAAAATGACCTTTTAAGTACATTTTGCAGGGCTGGAAAGATGTCTCAGGTGTTAAGCCTCTGCCTCACAAGCGGAAGGACTATGAGTTTGGATCCCAGATCCCATGTAAAAATGCCAGAAACAATAGCTTGCACTCCTGGACCTAGAGGGCAGAACATGGAAAATCCCAGATTACAGCAAAAAATAGATACCAAAGTCACTCTTGGTATACATTGCCCTCTGATACACACACACACACACACACACACACACACACACACACACACACACACACACATTTTATCCGCACATCTAAAAATAATAAAACCAAACAAAACAGAGTAAAAAATTCCAGGCAAATATCGAAAGTGGATCCTTGGAAACTCCGGAGCAAGAATTCAGAGTAATTTCCCTAAATTACCATTATGCCTCCACAGGCACACACAATGAATGTCCTTTGATACATACAGACACATAGATATACACACACAGAGATCACATAGATGCATATGCAAATTTTTTTAAAAATTAAGTACATTTTGTTCAAGAATTTTTATATACATATTGACAATTTTATAATCTGCTTCTACTGATTTCAATCACTGATAAAAATGAACTCTGCTAATTACTCAAATAGTCAACTACATTTAGGCAAGTGTAGTATTATGTATTTACTGCCAAGAATCAAGAGTATTTAGTCAACAGATGAAAATACCAATGACCTTAGTCACAAATAGTTCTTTTATACATTTTCTTTCAAAATTTTCTTTGTCTCTATACTATATTAAAACAGTATATCACACATCTGCTCTCAATTCTTCTGTGGTTGTCAGGTTTTTCCATCTTACATATTTTGATTATCCCATGGAGTATTAATAATATAGTTATTCTATTATATGATGTATAATAAAATACTTTAATTTTAATAAAGAGGCATTTGTATATAAAGATAAAATTCAGTACAATCATGTATCAAAGAAAATGAGCAATTAATCATAAGTTGTAAATAGCAAAGATACAGTAGACACACATGAGTATTAAATGCACGAGGTCCTTGTTTGACCACCCACTAGTTGACTAACTAGAGAAATACAGCAGGAACTGTGTTCATGCCTGCATCTCTAAAATTGAATGCCACTGTCAGAGTGTCCTCCACTTTTGGCTCCTAGCTCAGTTCTCAATCCTATCTATTGTGAGATGGAAAAATAATGAATCACATGAAAAATGGCTTTCAAAGAGAATAGGGAATCATGACAATATGGCTGCATCATAGAAGTTGGGATGTTTAGATCAAGAGAAAGGATTAGACAGGCAAGCATGGCCATTTATGAAAGAGATGAAATGCGGCTTAAAAATGTAACCCAAGTACAAAAGGGAACCTAGGAAAAATTCTAAGTCAATAATATGGAGGATATTCTAGAACAAGAGTGATACAAACATCAAACTACCCTTTGAGGTGTTATGAGACACTGAAGGTTACAATTTGGATTGGAACAAAATGAACTCAGTTTTATTGACTGGATGAAAACCATCCAAGTAGAGATATTCAAAGTGAGTTAAAATGCTAGTCTACCAAAAAGGAATCTAGGCTGGTGATTGATGTTTGGAAATCACCAGCATTCTTTGAAGTGATGGAAATGGACACTCACCATAAGATGAGTGTAACATTCAGCAAGATGAGCAAGTGAGGAATGATATATCCTCAAGCATAACTAACCCTTAGCAAAGTGTAGGCAGAGACAACAGAAAGCAAGCAAGGATTGCAAGAAATATGTGTGGCAGTCTGTATCAGAAAGTCCCCAAAAGGTTTTGGAGAGATGGTTCAGAGGTTACAACGCTACCTCACAAGCAGAAGGTCCTAAGTTTGGATCCCAGGTGCCACATAAAACTCCAGGTAAAACTAGAGGCTGGCCCTGGTAGGCGGAGCCTGGGACATCCCAGAGCAAAGCAAAAAGGAGGTGGAAACAACCGAGGATGATTCCTGAAGTGACCCTCAGTCCTCCACAGGCACACACAGTGACTCTCTCTCTCTCTCTCTCTGTCTCTCTCTCTCACTCTCTCTCACACACACACACACAAATTAATAAATAAATAAACAAATAAATAGATATTTTTGAAAGTTCTGAAAAAACAGGTAAGATATTAATTGGAGAAAATCTTTTGGATTTATCAAGGACAGGTGCATTTAGAATATCAGTTGCATGAAAATTATGAGTATGGAAGACAGGTTACAATTACCAGAGTAGGGAGGCTGGAGAGGTGACTCAGGGGTTAAGCTTCTGCCTTGCAGGCGGAAGGTCCTGAGTTCGGATTCTAGATCCCACGTATAGACGCTGGGCGGAAGCAGGGGCAGCCTGCGTTTCTGGCCTTGGTAGAGTGGAGCCTGTGAATCCTGGGGCAGAGTAAACAAGAAAGTGGAGGCATCCATGGTGGTTCCCCAATTCGTCCGTGGTTCTACACACACACACACACACACACACACACACGCACACACGCACACACGCAGAATTGAATAAATAATAAAATAATAAAAAAAGCTTTTAAAAAACAATTACTAGAGTAGATTATAAGAGATGTTTAATTGGAAATACTTTGTAGCAAATGTGTATGTTAGCAGTTTAAGAGAGAGATTCCATTTGAAAAAAGGTGAGTGGTTTTTGTCTTGATAAGCAAAAGAATTATAATCAGTTGGTAACATATCTGAAGTTTTTGGCAAAATTTTATGTATACACAATTATGCATAATTTCTTTGAGCTTCATAATTGTTACTATTTGACATTTTAAGACAATAATATTCAATACTTTTATAGACATTATGTATAATGTTAAAACATGTATGCACCTGAATGTACACATGATAAGCATTTATTATGAAAAGCTTTGCTTGGACAAGAAAAAAGCATTTATTCACATTCAAATGGATATTTTGATAGGTAATATTGCAGTATTCTACTATTTTGTGTACCCTAAAAATGATTACAAAACCCTGCCTGTCATGTTTATTGCACATGGTTCTGTGAATGCAATTTCTTTTTGATTGGCACAGGCGTGGCTGTATTTGTGCCTTTCAGTGTTCTTGGAATGTGAACTTAAATTTCCTTGCCATCCTCACAGACATGTGGAACATTTTTTGCAGGTTTCGTAATAATTTGCTTCCCATTATCAAAACTATCCAAGATATTTGTCTTCCTGAAGCCTGATGCACACATAAAATCTTTGAATACCCAATGTGTCTACACAGTGCTACTATTTGGGAATTGATATCATTTTCCAGAGCATATTTTTCCCTTTAGCTAGTATAAAATAATGATTGCATCAAGCATTTTTAGTGGAAGAATCACATACTGAGTGACAACAATATGGTAAAATAAGTCACACAAAAATATCTAAAGCTCCATTGCTTAGCCTATAATAAATTATAAAAAGTCACAAAAGTCAGCATAAAAGTGAAGAAGACATGATTCTTGTGGAAATCAGGCTAACAATGATCTTACATTAGGTAGATGTAAATTTGATTTCAAAGAATTTTTATGTAGCATTATAATAAATGGGTTGTATGAATAGTCAGAATGTATTTAGGACAGTGAGGAAGTGGAGAAAGAAATGCAAAGAAGTATCACCTGATAACAAAGATCTCTGATGTAAGACTACTAAATAAGTTCACAATACAGAGCAAAAACATTAACAGTGCAGGCATTGCACATGGAAACAAGTATCAAGGAAAGAAATATCAGAAGTTAGGGTTGCCCAAGTTAGGTCATCAGAAGTTAGGGTTGTACCAGGTAAGAGCTACACAGAACCAGGGAAAGGTCTGCCCACCCACTGCCATCAATCCAGGATTTCAGCCCTGTGTCCGGTGAGAGACACTCAGAGCCAGAAGAGTGTCTGCTTACCCAGGATAGGACCCTTCTGCCAGATGGAGCCATGGGACAGCCACATCACTTAACCAGTGGATCCCATCCAATTCCAGAGAAACTTTCTCAACAAAAGCCAAAGTCAAAAAAAAATCATCTGATTGAGAAAAGCCAAAAATCTATCAAAGAAAATAGTCACAGACTTAACAGAAAATGCTCAAGTCACATTGTAAAGCCACAAAAGACATGGTATAACTGGAAAAAAAATATCTCCTACAAAAAACACCAGCACCCATTACTATAGATTCCAGTGAAAACAACATTATGCTTACCTGTCGGGAAAGCGATACTGAAGATACTGTCTTCCAAACAAATGTTATTGGTATGATCAATAAACCTTGAGAAGAATTGCAAAAGAAACATGAATAATGACAAAAGGAATGTGAAGTGCACAGAGAGGAAATTTGTATGCATATGACTTTATATGAACATGAAAATAATAAAAAACTTATGTGAGATGAAAAAGGAAATAGAGGAAACAAGAACAAATTTAGAACAGGAGAAAAAAATGCCAAACTGAAATTCAGCTAGAATTCAAAGCTAAAGTAACTGAAATTGAAAACTGAACAGAGAGTATCACACACAGAATAGATGAAGTAAGACAGAATATCAGATCTGGAAGATAAGCTGACAGAACAGAATCATTCAATTAAAGAAGCTGAAAAGTCAGAAAAATTAAAAGGAACATTCAAGGATACCATGAAAAAAACCAAATCTACGCATTCATGAATCACAGAACAAGAATCCCAAGAAAAAACCTCCAGTTCAGATTTTTCAGTTAGTCAAAATGAGAATTTCTCACACCTAAGGAAAGAGAGTCCATCCAAGTACAAGATGCATATTGCACACCATCTAGATACGACCAAAATAAGAGCATAAAAGGCAAATATTAGTAAAAACATGTCAGATACAGAATGAAGAGAGAATTCAAGAGCTGAAAGAGAAAAAACCAAGCAGTTGACTTATCAATGGAAGCAGTAAAAGCTAGAAGAGCTTGTAAAGGCATTCTTCGTGTCATGAAAAAATCACAAATGCCATCCAAGGCTACTATATCCAACCAAAATATCAGTCATGCTTGAAGAAAAGCATTTCCCCACAAAAATAACCTAAAGTCCTTCTTGTGTACTAAACCAGGGCTGCAGAAAAATACTAGAAAAAAATTTTCAAGATAAACAAAATTGATAAACACATTCAAGAGGATAAAAAGAGAAAATACTGATAGTATACATACAAAAAAATAAATGAAAAAAATGACAGGAACCAATAAAAACTTCTCAATTATAAATTTAAACACAAAAGGAATCAACTCCCCAATCAAGAGATATACACTAATAGCATGGATTAAATGTCACAACCCATCAATATTCTGTCTTCTAGAAACACACCTCACTTTGAAAGGTCGGCACAATCTCTGGGTCAAAAGATAGCTGAAGATATGCCAAGCAAATGCAACTAGGAAACAAGCAGGAATAGCCTATCCTAATATCTGACAAAATATATTTTAAACCAAAACAAATCAAAGAAGATACAGAAGGATGTTATACACTCGTCAAAGGAAGAATACATCAAGAAGAACTCAAAATTTTAAACATGTATGCTCCATTCATAGGCTCAACCACATTCATTAAACGAGTACTGCAATGTTTAAAAGAAGCAATGGGCCTAAAGACAATAATAGTAGGGGATTTCAACATTCCACTCTTACCAGTAGACAGGTCAATAGGCCAAAAATTGAAAAAAAAAAGCATGCTGGAATTAAACTGAACTATAAACCAAATAGACCTGACAGACCTTTATGAGACATTCCATCCCAACACAAAGAAATATACATTCTTTATCCAAAATTGATCATACACTAAGTCACAATGATAGCCTCCACAAATACAAGAAAATCAAAATCACCACCTGCATTCTATCTAATCACCAGTGAATAATATACATCCATAACAAGAAAAATAACAGAAAGTACACACTCCTGGAAGCTTAACAAATATGATACTGAATGAGAAATGGGTACAAATAGAATAAAAACAGAAATTCAACAATGACTAGAACCCAATGATCATGGCAATACATTATATCAAAATCTCTGACATATGATGAAGGCAGTCCGAAGAGGAAAATTCATCATACTCAATGCCTACATTAAAAAATGGAAACATCACAGTGAACAATACACCTTAAAGCTTTAGAGAAAAACGAGCAAACTAACCTAAAAAAAAGTACACATGCAGAAGTTAGCAGCAGCAAATGAGAAATAAATGAAATTGAGACCAAGAAAACAGTGCAAAGAATCAATCAAAAAAAAGTTATTTCTTAGAAAAGCTTAACAAAATTGACAAACCCTTTACCAAATAACCATACCAAAGAGAGAAAACCCAAATTAATAGAATAAGAGATGAAAATGGAATTATCATCGCAGATATCATGGAAACTCAGAAATCATAATGTTATACTTTAAAAATTTATACACCACCAAGTTTGACAACCACAAGGAAATCAACAAGTTTGTAAGCACATACAACACACCAAAGTTAAACCATGATGAATCAAATTATTGAAAGAGTCCTATAACAAGGGGCAAAGTGGAACCAGTGATTATGACTCGTCCTACCAGGAAAAGCCCAGGACCAGGCGGATTCAGCACAGAGTTCTACCAGGTATTAAAAGAACAAGTAACACAAATACTACTTGAATTATTCCACAAACATGAAAAGCTCAGTACCAGGTGGATTCAGCACAGAGTTTCACCAGATATTAAAAGAACAATTAACACAAATACTACTTTATTTATACCACAAAATAGAAAAGGAAGAAACACTTTCAAATTCCTTCTACAAAGCCAATATTACACTGACCCCCAAACCAAATAAAAACAAAACAAAAAAGGAAAATTATAGACTAGTCTTACTGATGAATACAGATGCAAAGATCCTCAACAAAATTCTAGCAGATAGGGAATTATCAAAAGATAATTCACTATCACCAGATTGGGTTTATTCCAGAAACACAAGGTTGATTCAATATATGTTAGTCTATAAAAATAATGCACCATATAAGGAATGCAAAGACAAAAACCACATGATTCTCCCGATTGATGCTGAAAAACAAATTGACAAAATCCAATGGTCTTTTATGATAAGCACCCTGTAAAATATAGGGTTGGAAAAAACATTTATCAACATAATAAAAGTCATGAACAACAAGCCTATGGGCAAAAATTATCCTAAATTATGAAAACCTAGAAGCATTCTGACTTAGATAGGTGCTTATTCAAGGCTGCCCCCTCTCCCCACTTCTATTCAACATCATACTTGAAGTTTTAGCTAGAGTTATAAGAAAAGACAGGAAGATAAAAGGGATACAACTTAAAAAAGGAGAAATAAAGTTACCCCTGTTCACAGATGACATGATCCAATAATTCAAAGACCCTAAAATTCTGCCATGAAACTCCTGGAACTATGCAAAATAAACATTCAAAATCAGTGGCTTTTCTATACACCAAAAATAAATAAAGCACGAAAGAGCTGAGAGAAACAATATCATTTATTATTGCTCCTAAAAAATTAAATATCTTGGAATAAACCTAACCAAGGGTGTAAAAAATCTATACAATGGAAACTTCAAAAACCTAAAAAAAGTTACACAAGACACCAGAAGATGGAAAGGCCTCCCATGTCCTGGATCAGCAAAGTTAATATTGTTAAAATGGCCATTCTACAAAAAGCATGATATAGAGTCAATGTGATATCAATCAAAATTCCAACCCAATTCTTCACAGAAATTGGTAAAACAATTTCAAATTTCATATGAAAACATAAAAAGATGCAGGATAGCAAAAGCAATACTGAGTAATAAAAACTCCACTGCAGTTATCAGATATACACCAATTAGAATTGTATATCCAAAATTAAGCACACTCACCTACAATTTACTTATCTTTGACATAGGTACAAAGAATCCATTGAAAAAAGTACAACATTTTAAAAAATAGTGCTTACATAATTGCATATCTCTGCGGATAAATGAAACTGGACATTTTTTTTGACTCTGCATGAAAATGAACTCCAAATGGATCAAAGTCATCAATGTTAGTTAGACCAGAGCCTATAAATCTCCTAGAAGAAGTAGAGGACACTATCTAATTGATTGGCCTCAGTCAGCATTTCCTCAATAGAATACCAAAGGCACAGAGAAGGAGATCAATGCTAAACAAATGGGACTATATGAACTTGAGAAGTTTTTGCTCAGCAAAAATGACTATTAATCTACCTAAAAGGCAACCTCCAGAATGGAAGAGCATCTTGACTAACCACACATCTGATAGAGGGTTAATATCCAGAGTATATGAAGAACTTTGAAAATTGAATAGATTTTTGTTCTAATTTACAATAACAGGGAAATGTTTGGGTCTAAAGCTACTGAAGTGAAATGCACATATCAGTGGGGTGACCTAAAGAGAGGTAACTTGATAGTCTTTAGATGCCTGAGCCCCCACAGCAGTAGACAAGCTACAGTGAACATGGACTCCATAGAAGCATACAGGTGGAAGGGTCAATGGGGATGGGTGGGAATGATGAAGGGAAGGAAGGGAATGGGAGGTAGGGGAGAGGGAGGGAAGCTGGGATGAATACTCGATATCCTTGTAAAAGTAGAAAAATAAAAAGTAAAAAAAAAATTTGATTAGCAAGGAATAAACAACCCCATTAAAAATGGCTGTACAACTTAAACTTCTCACAAGAAGAAATCCAAAGGTTTAACAAACATCTTAAAAAATGTTCTATCTCCCTAGTCATTAGGGAGATGCAAATTAAAATTACTCTGAAATATCTCACTCAGTCAGAATTGTTTGATTCCAAACACAAAGAACAGCAAATACTGGCATAAATATGGGGAGAAGGGGACTCTCATACATTGTTGGTGACAATGTAACCTCATACAACCCCTTCAAAGATAAATTTAGAGTTTCCCTAAAAACTTAAAAATTGAAATTCCATGTGACAACCACTCTTGGGAATGTTCCCAAAGAATATTGCATCCTGTATCATTGATACAAGTACAACCTTTTTCACAGAAACCCTTTCACAATTCCAAAGACATCAGATGAACTAGATGTCCAACAGTTGACAAATGGTTAATGAAAATGTGATAAATATATACAATGGAATATTATTCAGCTGTCAGGAAATCTGCCAATAATGGATGAAACTGGAAGAAATCATACTGAGTAAAATATCCCAGACACAGAGAGACAAAAGCTGTACATTCGCCCTTATAAGCAGATCCTATCATCAAACCTTTGGATTGATGTAATCAAATAGAAACTCTTAAATGCACACATAAATGCGAAGGAACATAAACCAGGGGTCATGGTGAAAATCTCAAAAAAGAAGAAACAAAAGATTATGAGTAAACCATTAAAAAGGTTTTTATGCAAGAAAAGTATTAAAGGAGAGAGAACAGGAATAGGACATAGTAGAGAGTGGGAGTTAGCTTCCTGCTAACTAGTCCCAACTCCCCCCACTACACAATCAATGACAGGGAACATAGAGGAGAGCTGGGTTAGCCTCCTGGTAGCCAGTAACCTGCTTACTAGTCACAACACCCTCCCACACACATACCCAAAGTAGCCACAATCTGCATGTTTTGTAAAATTGAAAACAGAGTATGCTCTTATTAATTCTAGTCCTTGGTTTTACCTAGTATTTTTGACTTATCTATCCTACATATTTCCTGCTTTGCATCTTTGACCTTCCTTTCATATAACATTGATGTAACATTGAGAGTTTAAAATTGAACTAAAAGACAAGCTATCTTCAACCCAAAGCTCAACAGAGAGTCTTATCAGCAGAACTAACGAAGCAGAAAATAGAATTTCAGATCTTGAAGACAAAGTGGGAGAATTAACCAGCTCAATGGAAGAGATTGTTAAAGCCAGAAAGATACTTGAGAGGAACATTCAAGAGATATGGGACACCCTGAAGAAGCCTAACATGCGCATACATGGAATACCAGAGCAAGAATCTCAAAATACCACACCTGAGGAAATTTTTCAAATTATCATAAATGAAAACTTCCCTCAACTGAAGAATGACAGGCCTATCCAAATACAAGAGGCATTTCGCACTCCAAACAGATATGACCAAAATAGAAAATTGCCACGGCAAATAATAGTGAAAACACTCCACATTCAAGACAAAGAAAAGGTGCTGAGAGCTTCAAGAGAAAAAAAGCAAGTCACTTTTAAAGGCAAACCTATTAAAATAACAAATGATTACTCAATGGAAACAGTAAAAGCAAGAAGAGCTTGGAGAGACGTACTTCAAATAATAAATGAGCAAAAATGCCAACCCAGACTGATATACCCGGCAAAACTATCTGTCATGATCAAGGGAGAAAGAAAAATTTTCCAGCACAAAGACAACTTGAAGGGATACATGTCTACCAAACCAAGCTTTCAAAAAATGCTAGAAATGATATGCAAACTTGAAGAAAAGAACAAGGGTATCCAGGAGGACAGAAGGGAAGTATACTACCACAAAAATATAAATGTAAAACAATAAGCTTACAAAATCCACTAAACATAAAAAATGTCCAGAATTAAAAAAAATTTCTCCATTATAACATTAAATGTCAATGGGCTTAAATCACCAATTAAGAGACACAGATTACAAACTTGGATTAAAAATCACAACCCATCAATCTGCTGCCTTCAGGAAACTTGTCTCACCACAAAAGATAGGCACATCCTAAAAATGAAAGCCTGGTCCAAAATGGAACCAGGAAACAGGCAGGGGTAGCCATTATGCTGTCAGACAAAGCAGATTTCAAACCCAAAAAAATCATAAGAGACACAGATGGATACTCCATTTTAGTCACAGGAACAATTCGCCAGGAAGACTTCACAATACTGAACATATATGCACCCAATATGGGCCCTTCCACATTCATTAGGAAAATCCTGCAGCGTCTAAAGCGAGAAATCAACCCCCAAACGATAATTCTTGGGGATTTCAACACCGCCCTCTCAACATGGGATAGATCAACAGGCCAAAAGCTTAAAAAGGGACACTGGAACTTAATCAAACCCATAAAGAAATGGACCTTACAGATCTCTATCAAATATTTCATCCACATACCAAAGAATACACATTGTTCTCAGCAGCACACGGAACTTTCTCCAAAATAGATCACATATTGGGCCTCAAAATGAATCTCCACATATACAGAAAAGTTGAAATTCTAGCCTGTGCCCTATCACACCACCATGGCCTAAAGCTTGACACCCACAACACAACAAACAACAGAAAATACACTAACTCCTAGAAACTTAACACTATGATGCTGAATGAGAACTGCATTCAGGAAGAAATTAAAAAGGAAATTCAAGATTTCCTGAAAGTGAACGATAATGAGAATACAACTTACCAAAATCTCTGGGACACAATGAAAGCTGTTCTAAGAGGTAAGTTCATAGCTCTTAATGCCTACATCAAAAAAATGGAAACATCAGAAATAAATAACTTAATAATGCAGCTTAAAGCTTTAGAGAAACTAAAGCAATACGATCCCAAAAGCAGCAGAAGAGAGATTAGCAAAATAAGGGGAGAAATATCTGACATGGAGATTAGGAAAACGATAGAAAAAATCAATCAGTCAAAGAGCTGATTCTTTGAAAACATCAATAAGATTGATACACCCCTAGCTAAATTAACCAAAAGCAAAAGTGAGAAAACCCAAATTAACAAAATTAGAAATGAACATGGAGTTATCACTACTGACACCCAAGAAATCCAGAGAATTATAATGTCATAATTCAAAAACTTATACTCTGTGAAATATGACAACATGAAAGAGATGGATGAATTCTTAAGTAAACACAACTTACCTAAATTGAATCAGGAAGTTGTGACTTATTTAAATAGTCTTATAACATATAAGGAAATTGAGGAAGTAATCTCGAATCTTCCCACCAAAAAATGTCCTGGACCAGATGGATTCAGCACAGAGTTCTACCAGACATTTAAGGAGTTAATACTACCAATACTCCTTAAACTGTTCCATCAAATAGCAAAGGAAGAAAAAACTACCAAATTCCTTCTGTGAAACTAATATCATCTTAATCCCAAAACCTAATAAAGATACACTTAAAAAAGAAAACTCTAGGCCAATCTCTCTGATGAACACAGATGCAAAGATTCTCAACAAAGTCTTAGCAAATCGGATTCAAAAACATATCAAAAAGATCATTCACAGGGACCAAGTAGGCTTTATCCCCGGCACACAAGGATGGCTCAACATACACAAATCAATAAATGTAATTCATAATATAAACCAGTTCAAAGTCCAAGACCACATGATACTCTCGATAGATGCAGAAAAAGCGTTTGACAAGATCCAAAAACCTTTTATGATCAAAACACTAGAGACAGTAGGAATGGAAGGAACCTTTATTAACATAATAAAAGCTGTATACAACAAGCTTACAGCAAGGATTATACTCAATGGGGAAAAAATGGAAGCATTCCCACTTCGATCAGGAACTAAACAAGGCTGTCCACTGTCACCACTTCTATTCAATATTGTACTTGAAGTATTAGCTGAAGCCATAAGACAAGAAAGGGACATAAAAGGGATTCGAATTGGCAAGGAAGAAGTCAAGCTTTCCCTATTTGCAGATGACATGATCTTATACCTGAGTGACCCCTAAAACTCCACCAGGAAGCTCCTGGAACTAATTGAGAAGTTAAGCAGGGTAGCAGGATACAAAATAAATGTACAAAAATCAGTGGCTTTTCTATATTCCTAGAATGAAAGAAGTGAAAAATCGCTGAGAGAAACAATCCCATTTACTATAACCCCTAAAAATGAAATACCTTGGTATAAACCTAACCAAGGAGGTAAAAGACCTTTACAATGAAAACTTTAAAACCCTAAAGAAAGAAATTGCAGAAGACACCAGAAGGTGGAAAGACCTTCCATGTTCCTGGATTGGCAGAATCAACATCGTAAAAATGACCATCCTACCAAAGGCAATATACAAATTCAATGCTATACCAATTAAAATCCCAAAGCAAACAATCTCAAAGTTCATATGGAGGCACAAAAGACCCAGGATAGCAAAGACAATCCTGAGTAACAAAAACACTGCTGGAGGTATCACCATACCAAACCTTAGTCTATACTACAAATCCATAGTTGTAAAAACAGCCTGGTACTGGCTCCAAAATAGACACACAGATCAATGGATAAGGGTGGAAGACCCAGATATAAGCCGACAAAACTACAGCCATTTGATCTTTGCAAAGGGGCCCAAAAAATCCAAAGGAAAAAGAACAGTATCTTCAACAAATGGTGCTGGCAAAACTGGATCTCCACATGCAGAAGATTAAAGCTGGACGCGTACTTGTCATCTTGTACAAGACTTAATTCCAAATGGATCAAGGACCTTGATATAAGTCCAGAGACTATAAAAACCATAATTGAAAGAGTAGGGAACTCCCTCGAGCTGATTGGGCTAGACCAACAGTTCCTCAACAGACATCCAATGGCACAGTCACTGCTACCAATTCTCAACAGTTGGGACCTTGTGAAATTAAAGAGCTTCTGTTCAGATAAAGAGATTGTAACATGAGCTCAAAGGCAACCTACAGAATTCCACATATCTGATAACCACATATCTGATAGAGCTCTATTATCCAGAGTGCACAAAGAACTTAGAAAACTAAACATCAAGGAAACCAATGGCCCAATTAAAAAATGGGCCCTGGAACTTAAAAGAAATTTTACCAGGGATGAAATTAAAATGTCTAACAAATATTTTAAAAAATGCTCCACTTCTTTAGCCATCAGGGAAATGCAAATCAAAACTGCCCTGAGATATCATCTCACCCCAGTCAGGATGGCAAAAATCCACAATACAAACAACATCCAATGCTGGAAAGGATGTGGAGAGAGGGGAACTCTCCTACTTTGCTGGTGGTTATGCAGGCTCATACAGCCACTCTGGAGAGCCGTCTGGAGTTTCTTAAAGAAATCAAAGATTGAAATGCCATATGACCCTGTGATCACTTTTGGGAATAAACCCCCATGCAGCAGAGGTTCACCTTGATAGCACAAGCATGACCATGTTCATAGCTGCACTGTTTACAATAGCAAAGTCATAGAATCAACCCAAATGTCCAACAGTTGATGAGTGGACAAGGAAATTGTGGTATATCTATACAATGGAGTACTACTCAGCCATCAAAAATGATGAATTAATGGAATTTTCCGGGAAATGGATGGGATTAGAAACAGTTATACTGAGTGAAGTATCCCAGACCCAGAAAATTAAGTGCCGTATGTACTCTCTAATAGGTAGCTCCTAGTACCAAACCCACCCAGCCCACCTAGAGACACTCGGTGATAAATCTCTGTAATACAGTAATTGCAAGGAGTAAGAACAGGAGGGATGGGGTAATAGGGCTGCACCAGAAACAAGGAGAGAGGGGACCATGTTACAGCAGAGAAAATAGGCCTCCATCAAGGACTGCAAGGGGTGACATCCACTACCCATCAGGATGGAGTGAAGGGCGTTGTAGGAGCAGCAAAACCACAAAAGAAAATCAAAAATCATAATCCAGAACTTCAGAGACTCTATATTAACCACCTAGAACTAGGCTAGCCTAATCTCTCCCCATCCTGAAGCTCAGGGAAATTTGCAGAAGAGGGGCCGGTAAGAGTGCAAGAGCACAAGGATGGGAGGAGCAATGATTTGCAAGATACTCCACACATGTTAGGGCCGAAGCAATCATAATTGGACTTTGCATGCTCAGCGCAATGTCCAACACACTATTGACCCCACAAAGTCTAGCACTTGCTAAAAGCACCAAGATCCTTGGAGAGAAGGATTGACAGCCAAAATAGTGTTCCTATGCTTAAGGGGTACAAAGGAAAGGGTTCAGGGAAATGCCGCTGGGTCCTTGTACGTCATCGGAGAGCAGGACCCAGAGGAAAGTTTGGCATGCACATTAAAGGATTCTCTGGGGATTGGGGGAGGTGAGGCACTGGGGGGTAGGGAGGGAGGAGTGAGGGGAGGGTGAGCAGAGTGGTCGGGGGGAGGAGAAGGGAGGAGGGAACCGGTGCACCTATTAAGTTTGTATGAGCGGAGACAATAAAAAATGTTAAAAAAAAAAACTTTTTTTGGTCTGGGGCTGGGGAGATGGATTGATGGGCAAAGCGCTTAACACACAAACATAAGGATGCAAGTTGAGTCCCCAGCACCTACATTAACGCATGTCATGGAAGTGTGTCTAGAAATCAGCTTGAGCAAGTGGAGGCAGGTGGATCCAGGAACTAACTTCCATCTGTCTTGACAAATTAGAAAACTCCATATTGTCTCCAAAAGCAAGATGGACAGTAATTGAGTAGGATACCTGACATTGGCTTTGCATACACATGCACTCACACATACGCCACATTATACTAGACACATAATAAATAAATGAATAAAAACAACTTTGGTCTCTGCACATAAATACACATCCAGGCACACAAAAATAAATAAAAGCAAGTTTGGTTTGATTTGATCAAATTGTGAAAAGCACAGATTGAATCTTGAATATTTTTAAAATTATCACTGAGTCTTTTGAAGTTAACAATGTACCTAATAAAGCCTTTGTGTCGCTGCAACAATAGTTGATACCTTTCTTTCATTTAACAATGGGATATAGTCTATTAAGCTTTAAATGAATTGGCTTTGAAATTATCAAAAATAGGTATCTATTTAAACAAAGATCTTAATTATAAGAGGAGACTCAAAGGTATACAGAAGAATAGGAGTAGGACACAGCAGTGAGAGGGGTCAGTCTCCCATTGGCCAGTTGGTTACCATCTAACTGCCAGTCCCTCTACCTTCCCTGACTAGGAAGATCAGACCTGCTCAGTCCCAAGTGAATAGGAAGGAAGTGAGAGTCAGATGTCGCGCTACTTATATGCAATACATGACCGTGGCCTAATTTCTCTATTGAAGTGTGTTCTTTTGTCTCCTTTCATTTGAGGTCTTCTTTCTCCTGTTTATAATCCTTTGTGATTATAGTGGATATTACAGAGATTTGCCATTGAATATGTCAGTAAGTGGGCTTGTAACTAGGATCCACTTATTAGGGAATACATATGATATCTAACTTTCTGTATCTGGGATACTTCACTCAATATAATTTCTTCTAATTCTATCCATTTTCTGGCAAATGTCATTAATTCATCTTTATGGTTAGGACAACCAAACAGTGCGCAGCTAAGGGCAGTAGGAATCACAAAACCGAAAACAACAAACCATAATTCAGAACACCAAAGACCCTACAATATTCACCGGAACCAGACCAGCCAAATCTCAACCCCTCTTAAAGCTCAGGAAACCTTGAGGAAGAGGGGGCAGCAAGATTGTGAAAGCCTAAAGATAGAGAGGACCAAAGATATGCAAGATACTCCACACAAGTCAGGGCTGCTGCAGCTAGGATTGGACTTTGCCTGACCTGTACAAAGGCTGACATGACAACAACCTCCCATGGATCACAAGGAGAGAAGCTTCAGGCAGTAAGATCCTTAAAGGCAAGAGTCAAAGAGACATGATAAGAGTTCCCATACAAGCGGGCAGCCCAAGAAGGGGCCCCAAGCTGTGCCACTGAGTCCTAGATCCTCACTAGTGCAGATGAGTCATAGGGAAATTCAGTGCCCACATAAACAGATGCTCTGGAGGATTGGGGGAGAAAGCAGAAGCACCAAGATAGGTGGAGCGAAAGAAACGGGATGAAAGAAAGTAGGGGGGAGTGCCAAGGGGGGGGGGAGAATGGAATGGGGGACAACAAGGGGGAAGGGAGGAGGGAGGGAGAAGGGGTTACCTATTGAGCTTGTATAATTAGGCAAAAAAGTAATAAAGTGGGAAAAAACGCAATAAATAAATGCTTGTAAAGTGAAAAGAAAATTAGTTATTTGTCTGTGCCTTGCTCTGACAATAGTAATTCACTCTGGAATGAATTTCCTGAACATCTATTACCCATCTCTTAATGCAAATTACTGAATTTCCTGTTGTCTGTCAGTATGAGATACTTTTATAAAGTTAAGATCGTAATATCACATACCGAGAACAAATGAACTTTGGTAAAGGATAATATGATTTCAATGTTCTCTTTTACCTCAAAGTGTTTAAGACTAAGTTTCTTATTTTTTCCAACTCCTCTCAGATATCCACTCTGTATCACATATTCATCATGACAGTAGCTCAGATTCATGATTCTGAAATTCCAATTTAATTAATTTTAAAGTTGATTAAATGAAAGTGTGATAGTAGCACTCACTGAATTTTAGCTATAGAATATTTTATTTTCTTTTTATCTCATAATTATTCAACATGCTCTGTCTTATTCATGTAGATGTCATTTAACTATGGCTACAGAGAAGGCTCAGTCAGTGTGGTTTTTCCTGCACAGACAAGAAGACCTGAGAGTTTGGAACCCCAGCACCCTTGTAAAAGATAATGTGATGATCGAACATTAAAACGTCAGGGCTGGGGGGGAGGCAGTTGCAGAAAATAGAGACTTTCTCTGGGTTGCAAGCTAGACACTATAACCAAATCAGCAAGTTCAGCAAAATGAACCTATCTAAATAATAAGGCACAGTTTCTGGCCTGTATTTACATGGAACACATGTATGACATATGCACAAAAATACATATACACAACGCAATATATACACAGTCCTTTAATTAACCATTTTCACCAACTGTAAAGAAGCCCATCAGGTTTTGGAGAAAAAAATGGCAAAGGTATTTTTCACCACCTGTTCTATCTCCAGAACCAACATGGTGGAAGGAACAAACTGACTCAAGCAAGTTGTTATCTGATTGCCACACATGGATATGATATGACAATCATGTCACCCAAATACACATACACACAAAAAATTAAGAGTATATAAATAAGTAAATGCCAAACAAAAGTAAAATATAGTTGTTAGAAAACAGGTTATATATATATGATGTGACCATGAAATAAACAGGTCAAAGGCAGGGAAATAAAGAACTGGGTAGCAAACAAGGCTTATATAGATATAGGCAGAAACAAACTCTGCCAGCAAGACTGTGCAAAAGTCAGGCATAACGTGCCTCAGTATGTCTTGTGCAGAATATTTAGAGTGCAAATTATAATCCTAGAAGAATCATTTAAGAAGACTACCTAGTCGAATCCTGATTCTGTCACATGCCAGTGGATGTTAGACAAATTATTTAATCTTTCCATGTTTCTCATTTCATTGTGTATGAAATGGGATAAGACGCTGTCCGCACTATTGAGTTAAGGGAGACAATTCGCATGCAAAACTCCATTAATGTCAACTCTTAGCATCAGTAATTCCATACCTGAAAAAGTGGAAAATCTTGCATTCATAGTCAACAAAAAAGTTGAAGGCTGTGGTAAAACTAATTTATATAAGCAACTGAATGCCAAGGACAACCTTGACCCACAAACATAACTTACTTTAATCTTTTATTTCTATAATGTTTCATTAAGAAGATTTATATCTAAAATACATAATATTCATTTTAGCACTTAAATTATCCATGCCATTTAGTTAATTAATGAATATTTAAGGATGGTTTTTAGCATGGTTTCTTTTTGCTTCTTTATTAGCACCTGTGCATAATTATGATATATTATTATAGTAAGTATGAGAATATATAATCTCTATACACTTGGGAAGAGTAACTTAGACTTGTCACTTTCAGTCTCCAAGATGAACTGCTAAGCCCTAAACTAGTGAGAAGCATCACTAATTGAAGTGATAATATTTCCTCAGATAATATCGATTCCCCAACAAGGAATATGAACGTTCTTTCAGATGAGTACAGGTGCATCAAGGAAAGTATGACTATAATGAAAAATCTTTAAGAAAATGTAAGACACATGGAAAAACATTGTTGTAATTGTATTGTGCTATAATGCTTTAGTCATTTGATAATTAAAACATCAATTTATTCAACAAATATTTGTAGTAACACACACAGTATATGGTGTCTTATACTCTTTTCAAGCAAACATCACAATAATTGATTCTATAAGTATTTACCGAAACAAGCAACACCTAATTAAACTCTTTTAAACGATTACTTTAATTTTGCAATATAAGATGTTGTTTGTGCTGACTAGTTCTGTAGCACTGTAGTAGTTCAACATAATGACCATCCAAGTACTACTTTACAAGACAAACTGGATGAAGTTTTTATATCAAATTGTTCAGATGAATAACTTTCCTGCCTGGCTTTCTTTACATCCAACTAAACTATATCTGTTTATCACTCTTGTCTCTCCAAGTTGTTGTTTATGAATAGAATATTGTTATCATCTAAAGTTGAAGGTCAAGAAGAGCAATTATTAGAAAACATTTTTGTTGTTCAAGTGTTGAATTTCTTTAAAAGGAACCTTTTAAAATGTAAATATGTGTTACTAAAATCAATTACCTCACAAAATAATAATTATATGGCAAAATTTGCACACTAAAAAGTATATTGTAGGTAGAAAATATTATAGGTAGAAAGACATATTACAGGTAGAAAGGCATATTACAGGTAGAAAATTTTACCATCAAGACTTTTGTATTAAAGTTGTGTTTTAGAATTATCATTTCCTTATTATGTGGAAATAAATTTTGATTTAATTTAAAAATGATAAAATCAGTACTTCCATCATTCAGCTTTCAAAGATATCCTACTATATGTCAAAAATGTTTTATAACTATTTTAATAATGTTACTATGTAATTTATACTTTGACAGATTTTAGAAAAGGCTTTATATTAAACTTATTTCAAGCTATTTAATGTATATGAATATAGATTACATATAAATTTAAGCTGCAGGTAAAAGATAATGCACGTTTTAAGATTGGTCAAACAGTAAGAATTTGACTAGTAACAGGAGCATTTTCCAATAATGTAAAATCATACCTTTTGCTATTGTTTGTATTTATTTCAATGGAGTTGTTATTCTTAAAGGTACATTGTGCTTTATATGTAATTGCAAATCATGCTAGCTAATACCTTGCACAGTCACATATCTGCACTCACTGTCTTTCCATAAATGTCCATCAAAGTGATAAATTAACTTCTATTCTGTTACTTGAAAATACATTTGAGTTAATCAAGTTAGAAAAGAAGTCACGCTTCCAGGTTTGCAACTTGAGAAACTTTAGTGAAGGAAAGTAAAACCACACCCACCAATCAGAACAGGATCATTAAAATAGTCTTCCCAAAAGTCTATAAATGTGAATGAATCAAACACCATGTATACATCATCAAGAGCAATTCAGTACAACTTTTCTTGGTCCTTTGCCATTTTGGTCTAAAGATAGACATGGTGATTTTGTTCAAACTAATTTACAATTATTTAATTTCTAATTATCAAAGAGAAGATGCTAGTAGTAGCTTGTCTTTTAGGGATTAGATTAAATTTTGATATTAACTTTCAGACAATGACCTTTGTTTCTTGTCAACTTTAACTATTAACAGGTCTTATTTTCAAGGTCAATGACAGTATATCCATTATATTGTCAGTCTTCTAAGAAAAATCAATTCTTAAATGATACCAACTGTAATACAATTTTTCACATGAGGAGCCACTGTGACCATGAATGTCAGAATTTAATTATTGTGAAAGGAAACTGCATTAAAATTTCCTCATATCAAATGAAGCCTTTAAAGTGAATGCATATAGAGCTTTCAAAGTACAGAAATGAAGTTTTTCTTACAGACTCTCATTTGAAAGGCAAGACCACAGAATGGTTAGAAATCAGTCATAAGCAACATACATATTCTAAACAAATATATTAATTCATAAATTTGAAGAAGATAAAAATAAATATGCTCTTTTTGAATAATTTCACATGTAGATAAATAGTAGCAAAAAGCATACACCTTAAATACTTAAAGTGTTGCTATTGCCTTCAGGGACCTATAAGGAACTTGGGAAAAAAATAAATTCCCAGAGTGAGGATAATTCTTCCATCACAATGTATGCAACGATTTCATGACCTATGGCGCATTTCTAGAAATTTATTCAATCTTTACTGACAATGTCATGAGCATTAAAGTGACTTTTGAATTTTTTAATATTTTAGCATATGAGTTATAGTAAAATAATTGATCCTGTAAAATATCAGATATTTTTAGGAACATTTAAAAAATATCAAAAAATTTGATAAGGAAATTCTATCTTGAAATGTGCTCTGAAAATTTAAAAATCTCATTCTGGGATCTATTTCAAGAAGTTATTTTTCTAAGTATGTTTTTAGATCATTTTTACAATTACTTTGACTTATTGAATGCATACAGATTTTCAGTTATCTAACACAGTATTATAACACAGCATTCCAAAAGACAAGATGAATGTTTGTTTATTTTGAACATATTTATAAGAGGAGGGAAAAATCATTAAAAATGAGTCCTTTCCATTATATTCATTGTTCATTATATTCACTGTTTGGCTGACAGATCAAAAAGAACTAATTTATCTTCTTGTGTGGTTTTACTCTAGAAGGTATTTATGCATCAGTTACATATGCCTTATTTCCATTCACTGACATAAATGTTTTATAATTTAATTTTATCACATAATATAGCTTAATATTGCTATCCAAAGAAGTCGATATATATTGTTTTCCACATATTCAAAACGTGGTTCTTGCAATTCCAAGACTGGCAGATACCTATGAAGCTTGTATATACTTTAAAATTCCTCTGTCCTTAAGTGAATCAAAAGCATCACATGCAATTTATAAATACAGCCTTCCCCCTGATACAGATTGCCCTTGTTACATCAAAAATATCCAAAACAGACAAATAAATCATAAATCTATTAATTAAAAATATCTATCTGATGCCACAATTTTGGACCATAATATCTAAACATTAAATTTAGCTACACGAAATTCAAGCAAAAAGAAACTTGTCCCTGAACAGCAACTGTAAGCACAATATTTAAGCTCCAGTCCTGAGACTTTGTCTTAATATTTCATCAGGCCTTTCATTCTTTCTTTACACTAAATAACTCTCAGTAATCCATTCAACCTTTTAGAAATTTAAATACATATTTGAATCCATACTCACAGTTCTCCTACCTTCCTTTTGTGTTATATTCTGTCATTTTGCATTCAGATTTTCCTGATATCAAAAGTCCTGCTGTTTTGCCTGTCTCCAATAGAATAGAGAACTAACAATAGAAATGTTCAATGATGAAACCATGGTTACATTAGAAGAAGTTCTTTATGCGTTAGTGAGAAATTATTTTAATTGTGTGATGTCCTTCACTGGAGGCATATTCCTGTACTCTAAAGACACGTTTATTTCTGAATAGAAGTATTCTTTTACTCCTGATAGAAAGACAGAGATTAATTCAGAAGTGTAACTCCTTTTATTAAGAATCATAAATAAAAGTAAAATTCAGAGTCAACCCTTTAATTCAACACATGTAGCATAGCATCCTGGTAGAAACACTGCTTATTCCACTTCAGTGAAATTTGTAGGAATCAACATTGCACATTCTGCTGTCTTATTAAGACATGCTCTGGAATTATTTTTTTCTTTTTTTGCAGTGCCTCCATTTTTTTTATTTCTTCCATTCATGCAAAGTTGATAAGTACCCCATTCCCCTGCCTCCCTCCACCTCTCCCTGGATCCCCTTGCTCCCTTCTCCCTTTTCCTCTTCCTTCCCCACCCCACTTCCCCATAGGACATGCTCTGGAATTCTTGTTTGCATAATTCCTGCACATTAAGTGTTTTCTACCTTTTATCTTTAGCCTTAGCTATGTTCCATGAGCACACCCTCCAAGCTTCTGACACATTCTCTTGGTCATTCTCCAGTTCCCTTAACAGACATGGACTTTTCCATTGAGACTATTTATAAAGCTGGAACTTATACCTTCTGCTAAGTCGTTGCAGTCTCCCACCCAGGAGAAGACCCTGCCCCCTGATGCCTAGATTTGGTCTCCTACTGAAGGCAATCACCCATAAACTTGTCCCATAACTCCTCAAGTACTGCTATTGTCTAGTAACTCTGTTAAGAAGCTCTGTTCTCTGGATGGTAAGTACTTTGCAAGCCACTTCATATTCACAAACATATTTGATGCCTTGCCTTTAATTTAGGATAGATGTTCTCTATGCCTGTTAACTGTCCTGCATCCTTCAACCCCCAAAACCACCTGAACTTGAATATTCCTTTCAATATAATATACAATGGCAGAATTAACTATTGTACATCATCTTTCATACTTAAATATCTTTCAGGTTATCATTATTCACCTTTATACCTAATATAATGAAAGTTGGAAAGTAAAGTTAACAGTTTCCTAATTAACATTTATTTCTCATATTTCCAGGGAAACATTTATTTCTATATAAGTTCACTGAAATAGTCAATTTATAATTAGGACCTTTAATAGCAATTTGAGGCTTTTGAATTAAAAAGGGTAAGCTCTTATATAACAAACTGTCTATAACAGAGATAAAATACTAAGATAGTTACTTTACAACTTTTACTAAAATATACTGCCTCCATTTTCAGAAAAAAGATTTGAATAAGGCTTCACAATTTACAAAGAGTTTGCTCATTATGGATATTAATATGCAAATTCTCATAAAATTCATGCTATAGTATTTCAAGTATTCCCCTTAATAAAAATCTTGCTTTCTATAGTTTCACTTACTTACAGACAGTCAGAGTTCAAAGATTTTTAATTCATAATTTCAGAAATAAATGATTCATAAGTTTTGAGTTGCATATTATTTGGACCAGTGTGATGAAATCTTACCTTCTTGCTGTGCCCCACCCAAGACATAAACTGTTTTAGTCTAGTGTGTGCATTGTGCATACTAACCACACATTACTAACTTGATAGACATTTGTTTATCACTATCATAGTTAGGCACAATTGTCAACTTTACTGTTGAGGGTTTGAGCTTTGGGCACATTTGGAGAGAATTAGTAGTTGAGTTAAGCCCAGAGCAAACCTGCAGGAGATTGTCTAGCTGATGGGGAAGGTCCAGCCTATAATGGGTGGGATTAGGCCCTGGAATAAATCACAGAGGGCTTAAATATTTTAACTTTGTGGATTACAAATACCGTTCTTCAGAGTTTAGTGGGCCAATTGGATAAAGTCAGTGCTGAGAGAGTTATAGATTGTTTGGGTCCAATTTGTGATGAGAGAAACAAGGACTTTGTTGAAGTTGAATTTGAACATGATGGACTGGTTTGCTTGATAGTGGAGAGCTATATTGGTGGCCATGAAGCTCGGGATGTGGAAAGGGCAGGCAGCAGAATATCTGCTGCCATTGTTGAGAAATGAACATCGGTAAGGAAAATCTAGTGACTTGCACTGGGACAGTGGAGGAAGTGAATGGCAAGTTCATGGTTTGAAAACTCAGATTCCTTCAGGGGCTGAAAGCCCAAGTTAAAGCCATTTCTTTGCCCTTTGAATGTTTGGCTGCCTAAAAGAGGCTTTTCCAGCATCAGCCCACAAACTTGGTGCAGCTGTGGCTTGAATGGATCAAGCTACATTTCAAACTTGCTTCAGAATCTGGCAGCATCCCCCAGGTAGTACTGGTTTTGGTGTGCAATTATGGGGTTCATGAAAAGCAGCAAAAGCTTGGCACAAAGTGGCAGATATAGAGTCGTCCTGCAAGAGAAAGTGAAGCTTATAGTCGCAGAGTGTTGGAGATGCCAGAACCGTGAGATGTATTCTGAGGATGGCTGTGAGTGGAGATTAAGTTTGGTTCAAGGAACTCCACTTTTATAACTTGGAGCTGCAAACAGGGACTGGGAATGCCTAGAATCTTTGTGCCACCTTGACTATGTGATGAGTGGCAGAAGATGAACATTGAAGTACAAGATGCAGTGATTTGCTTGACTTTGATCTAATTTAATGTTTTCTTGTTACATCAAGATACTTCTGTTTTAATGTTTTATCTGTTTTAAATTAACTTATTCTGAAGGTGCTATGTCTTTGTGTCAAGTTGACAAGGGGTGGAGTGTCATAGTTAGGCACAGGTGTCAACTTAACTGTTGAGGGTTTGAGCTCTGGGCATATTTGTAGAGAATTAGTGTGTGAGTTAGGCCCAGAGCAAACCTGCAGGAGATTGTCTAACTGATGGAGAAGGCCCAGCCTGTGGTAGATGGGATTAGGCCCTGGAATAAATCACAGAGAGCTGGTTGAGAGAGTTTAGCATCCTTGTGTACACTTGGCCAGACATGCTGGTCTGACACAAGTAAGTACTGTTCATCTCTCAGCTGTTATGTAGTGATGGTGTAGCCAGTTCCCTAGGCCCTGGTGTTGGTGCATGCTCTCCCATCAAGCTGGACGAGAACTGTGACCAGTAATTAAGAGAAAATAAACCCCTTATTCCCTTAAGTTGCTTGATAGTCATTTATCAGCAACCATGCAGGTGAACTACAACACTGACCCACTGTGAATGTTGCAATGCTGTATTTAAGTGACCCTTTACTTACTTAACAGCTCCAAAGCAACAACACAGTAATTTGAAAATTGAAATGTCAACCTGAAGCTGAGATATGTATCACTTTACTGAAAATGAGAAAATTCTCCTCTGAATAAAGAAAGTGAAGTATAAAGAGTCTAAAATCTATATGTTTGATTTTTCTGTTCATAAGATTGTAAAAAAATTTATCCATTTTTGCAATTACTTATTATACTATAAAATTTGTGGCCAAGTTGCATCATAACATATGCTTTATACTTAAGTGCAAGAAGCATTGAACCCATATCATCATGTGCATAAGAATCTTTAATATAAATGGGATTCAGTTCTACCCACAGTTTAATGGAGATTTTAGAACTTTATCAAATAAGGGAGAGTTTATACATGAGAAATTGACCTAAAAACAAAAAAATATGTTTCCTTGGTTTACAACAATCCATACTCTTTGGAGTTATTTGTAATAATTAAACTGAAATCACACGTTAAAATTTTGAGTTCATTTCCAAGATATGCATTAGTATATAAATTAGCTCATATTTATTAGTGTACACTCATTGTGAAAAATGAATAAGAGGATTTCCTAAAGGGACTTTTATTCAAGTATTGTGTTTGCCGTATTCGTCCTGTATCTTCTCCTTTACTCCCTCCTTTGCACCCATAACTTTCTCTTCCTATATAGTACCTCTCTTCCTGTCATACCATAGATCACATGTACGCATATTCATGTACATACATACCCACATATGAGATAAGCACTCAGAATCTGTCTTTCTGAGTCTGATTTCTTTGGCTTTTTAAAAATGACCTCCAGTTTCATTATTATTCTTTATTTTACCCACACAGGGCATTTTTTTGGCTTGTGTGTGTATTTGTGCATGTGTCTGTGTCTGTATGTTTCTGAGGACACTGTGTGTGCCTGTGGAGGCCCAAAGGTGACTTTGGGAACCACCTTGGATTGCTCCTACCTTCTATTTGCTTTTTCTCTTCCAGGATGAAAGTACAGGTTGTTGCCATTTCCACCTGGCATTTTCACATGTTCAGTGATTACTTAGAAAAAAAGCAGAGATGCTTCTCAAATCTAATTCACTGTCAAATATTCTCATTCAGCCACCATAAAAAATTCTTTCAGGATATTTCTGTTTCCACAAAGTCATTAGGTTTCTAATTTTATAGAGAATATAGATGGTAGATGAAAGATTTTTATTTTGTTCTAAAATTATGCTTATCTGAAAACTTTAATAACATCTTGGGTTATCATTTCTGTGACTTTTTGCATTTCCAAAGATGATCACTCAAATTCCACTTGAAAATTCTGACCTAATTATCACAGCATTTCATAAAAAATAAAATTCATTACTGTCTTGATCAACCTTCTTAATATTTTCTCATTGACATAATGCATTTCATAATGAAATTCATTTCAAACTACTTTACTTTTTCCCCACCAATTATCTTCTCTCTTTTTAATAAGTGCAAGTTATCTCACTGTTATCTTATTAGTTCTAATTCACTAAAGTTTGCTTCACCTATGCACAAATGAACTTTCCATAAGGAATGGCACATAAGGATACTTTATGTGTTTCAAGCACATGCTTGTGCTCTGAGCTCCATTGTAGGATCCCACCAGGAACTGGGCACATGCTAAGAAAGGGCTCTACGTCCTAGGCCTTCTCCCCTGCTTTATTCTCTTGATATTCTCTCCCTCCCTTCCTTACTTCCTTCCTTCCTCCCTCCCTCCTTCTTCCCTCCCTCCCTCCCTCCCTCCCTCCCTGCTTCCTTCCTTCCTTCCTTCCTTCCTTCCTTCCTTCCTTCCTTCCTTCCTTCCTTCCTGCCTACCTTCCTTCGTTCCTGCCTGCCTGCCTTCCTGCCTGCCTGCCTCCCTTCCTCTTTTTCTTTCTTCTTTTCTTCCTCCCTCGTTTTTGTTTCCTTTCTTCCTTTTTTTGTTATTATCATCTACTCACATTTACTACTCATTAGTAAAATAATGTGAACTTACTTTGAGTCTAACATAATTTCTCTTATTCATTATCACATATTCATTCCATAACCAACTTTCCCAATGTAAGGTAACCTAAGAGGTTGCTAAACCTCTTGAGCACATAACAAAATTCCTGAAATAAACAACTTTTAACACAACCTATTTCTTAGAACTCTCTCTTTATTTGCTTTTGATTTAACCATGCTCTCTTGATTTTACCACTGGACAGAATAACTGTGATTTTCTCAAAGAATTTTAAATTATGTTTGCTAGCATTCATACCATCATAACTAATTTGCTATATGTATATTACTCTTTTACATAAGGTTTAACTACTGATTCATTAAAATGACATGATTTTCAAACTGCTAGTAATTTGAAAAATGCAATGCACAGAATCTGCTTTTGATACTTTATTAAGCATTATCTTACAATATTATCATATAATTATTTCCTTAGAAGGCATATGTAAACTGCACATCAAAATTACATATATCTGAAAAGAACAAAAGAAATGACTGGTCTATAACTAAGTTTTCCTTCCATGCCCTTTCAGAAGAGTTTTCAAATCTTAAAAAAAAAATCTATCTTTTCAAAATGACTGCCTCTGAATGCCAATACTTTTAGAGTAATTTTCAAATATTTTATCTTCACAATCTATGCAGTAGATGTTTTCCATCTTTATCCACACAGGACAGGCATTTCTATTACAGAAGGGGCAAACCATCCACTGGAAGCACTTGACAGAGTTATGCACCCAAGAACTCCCTACAGTGGTATCTACTTTCACAGCCTGCTAATATTTATCCTGTTGCCATTTCCCCATGGAAGGGTGAAGATCTCAAGAAGCACTACCCTATTGAAGGCTACTGTGTGATAGGAGAAAGGGAACTGCTTTTCTCAAGAACTTACCCACTGAGAAGTCTTTCCACAGCAAGTAATCAGGAATTTGCCAGTACAGAAACCCAGGGGACCACACGCTTGAAATGACTTGAAAAGAGGAGAGAGACTGACTGAAAAGGAGAACATGTTCAATGGGAAGCTGAGTGGGGATGGGACTGGATAGTAATGAGTAAAAGCAATATAAATCCAATGTATTCATATATAAAACTATTGAAGAAAAAAGTTAAAAAGTTAAAAAATAAAGACAATATCCATGTCCTTTTAGGACCCCTGGAACATTTTTTCTTGTATAACTAACTTACTAGAGTTAATGATGATCAATTTGAGTTTATGGACTCGGTCATCCATCCTTACAGAATATTTTAAATACCCACAAAAGACTACCTGTTCTCTGGTTCCAGTTTGGAGTTTTGGAAATTTCAATATTTTTCTGGGAAAACTTATAAACATGTGAGTTCAGACTAGAGCGATGGCTTAGAGGTTAAAAACTCTGCATCTCAAGCAGTAGGTCCTTAGTTCAGATCCTAGGTCCCATGTAAAAATGTCAGGCAGAAACCTGGGGCAGCCTGCACTTCTAGCCCTAGTGGGCAGAGCTTGGAATATCCCAGAAACAAGCAAAAAGGATGTAGAAGCAATTCAGGATGATTACCAAAATCATCCTTGATCCTCCACGGGGACACACAATGCCCTCTGATACACAGGTGTGCGCAGGGCGTACGTGTGCGTGCGCGCACGCGCGCGCGCGCGCGCACACACACACACAAGTAATAACAAAAGAAAAAAAGAAAATTCAAGTATCACAATCCCCAAATAAGGATTCGAGGATTCAAATACTTGACCCATGGAGGATAACTCACATTCAAAACATGACTGTGGTACAATCACTATTATTCCATGCCTCAGTTTCTCCAACTATAAAACAAGTGTGCATGAGGTTGGAAAGATGGCTCAGAAGTTAAGACTCTGCCTCCAAGCAAAAGTTCCTGACCTCAGATCCCAGGTATCACATAAAAGCTCCAAGCTGAAATAGTGGCAGCCTGCACTTTTGGCCCTGTGAATGGTCTGGGAAATGCCAAAAAGAAGGTGGAAACAATGGAAACGGAATGATTCCTGAAGTCACTTTGGTCCTCCACAGGCATACATAGTGCCCCTGACATACACACACACACACACACACACACACACACACACACACACACAATGAATAGTTAATATGTATGTGTGTGTGTATATATATACATATAAGTTCTAAACAGATGTATGAATTTGAGAGGCTATGTAGAGATAGAGAGGGAAATTTATTCTTTTTTTTTCTTTGTTATTATCCACAGTCCTTAAGATTTCATTTCAAACACTTCATTTTGGATTCGTAAACAAAATAAACATTTTGTGTGTGTGTGTGTGTGTGTGTGTGTGTAAAAGAGGGCACTTGGATGTATGTTCCTATAGAGGCCTAAGGGTGACATTGGGAATCATTCTGGATTGCTCTTCCTCCTTATTACTTTGCTCTGGAGTTTCTTGGGCTCTGCCTTCCAGGCCAGAACTGAATGTTTCTGTCATATCTGTGGGACATTTCTACCATGGGATCTAGACATCTGAACTCAGGTCCTTTTACTTGTGAAGCAAAGACTTTAACTCCTGAGCCACCTCCCAGCCCAACACTTGCAATGCCTTTTCTATGAAAAGATATAATCTCTAAACTTTGTGTATTTCTATGTATCAATTATCTCTAAGGTGATTACAGGAAAACTCTTTGCTTCTTATAATTTCATATACCCTACATTATTTGGCAAAATGCCATTGCATTTTTCAAATGTATATTCAGACATCCAGGAAAGATAATCAATACAACCTATCAGAAATAAACATAGTTGTAGTTTGACACTTATAAAAGAAGTGTAGACTATAGATAAAGTGTTTGTTTAGTGCTACAATTTGTCTCTTCTGTTGCTACAATGTTCAGAGGCCAAAAGAGAAGAGAAGACTAGGAACTTGGAAGGCAGAAAAATCTGGAGGTGCTTCCTGTGGATATTACACATCCTGTGAAACAGCTTGGATAAAGCCCTGTGTGCCCTCTCTCTGCTCTACAGCTAAGCTACATGCTTCAATCGCTGCAGCATCTTTGGCCATGTTTTATTAAATTCAATGCTAGCATTGGGGTGTGAAGTTGCTAGGGAAATCATTTGAAAGACATGTATTTGCAGTTCCTATTGGGTTTCTCAGGATTAATATGTAGCTCAATGCAATTTAATTCATTCAAATCAATAATGCTATCAATCGAACTGTGGAGGAAAACTGAGCTTATCTCTGTTTAACATTTGGTGAACAAATTACCTATTTGTGCTTCTCACAACCTTAAATGCTTTTAATTCCAATGTAAACAGAATTACTGTCTGTACAATTTTAGTCTCCAACATGATGTGTAGTTTTTGTAATAGACTTTCAAACATCCAACAGCTGCTTACAGGGTATCAAGGGAACTGCTGTCAAGAGGATCTGACTCAGACCCATGATTTTACTGTAGTGCTTGCTGAACAAAGGTCGCTGGCTTAAGAATGTCACTGAAACTTTCATGTGAGCTTCTAAGCTCCTCCAGCAGTGATATCCCCATCAATCATTTGATGAAATCTTACACTGTGTTGTGGTGCTGATTTTTCTTCCCTTCTTTATTATTTCATGTATCTCCAATTTTATTCCTTGGATTTTTTTTCCAGCTCATTTAAACAGTGTCTGTGATGTTCTAAGAACATTGTGTTACTACATGTCCTGCCCCTAATTACACAGCAACTAGATAGCCTTATCGTCATTTCATTAAGACACACAAAACAAGACAGACACACAAAACAAGACACACAGATTTGACCTGCGTGGGTCTACACTGCTGATAAGAACATAGTGAAGATCCACACTGAATCAGCTTTGCTTTATTTAAAGAATTAATCTTCTATTCTACTTAATAACCACTGACAACCAATTTGTGACAAATGCTATTTTCTGTATGATATAACATGCTCTTCTTAGCTTGGGATACTTGTTAATAATTTTGGCTTTGAAAAACATACATTGCATCAAAGCAATGAAGAAAACTAGTAAGATTTCTTGTGGTAGCTGCTCTCTGCTTGCTTGATTTTTAAACTCAGGTAGACAGACAAAGGGAACAATCACAAAGCAGATGGCAGCAAGTGTTAAGCAGACTGGATATACAACATACTGCTCATAGCTGACACATTTTCCTGATTCAGTAAAATATTCAGTTACTGATAGCCGTAAGCCTGCTGCGAAGACAGCCATTTATAGGATAATTGAAGAGAAATATGTGCAAAGAGAATTGACATGGTATCATTAGTATTCTTTCAAAACTAATTTTTCCAACAAGAGATGCCAGTGCATTGTAGAATTAAAGGTAGTGTTATTTTTTTTCATAGACACATGAAGAGCATAAAAAATTTTTTGCTCAAGTACTAACTAAATCCATAACAAACAAAGGAGACATTCCATAAATATTTTCTGTGGAGACATTTACCAGTTTCTGTAATTTAAAGTGTTTTTCTATTAGGGGAAAAATTCTTTTACACCACTGTTGGCAAAGTAGAATATTTTTTCCATTTTTTTATTATTCCAGAAGATGGTGAATCAGAATATATTTCTTCAAAGAATAACTTAGCACTCAGAGACTATTCTACTTAATCACCTTTGACAAATATTTTCTTTGTAGAAGTTCCCACACATTTTTTTAAGTGTCCAAATTAAAAACATCTAAAGTTAGGGACTTGAAAATCTTTGTTGAAAATATAAATGAATTATTCCTTCAGGAGTGTAAGCGTGACATACAAGTTCTCTACAGAACTGATTTCCTCCTCTTCTTCCTGCAGAGACTGTGTTATTTCTGTTAATGTGAATGTTCTCACTTGTGATTATTTAGACAGCATGGTGAGTCTATGGATATCAATGTTATATTTGAAAAATCCTAAATTTTTATTGGTAGAAATTTTATTATAAAGTGCTTTTTGTCAGGAAGCAAGTCAGTAATAGCTACCAGAAATAGTGGGTTTATAATTATAATTTATAACTTCACAGAATTTCACAGACTAGAAAATATTAAAGAACAAGTAGAAGAAGAAAAACTATGGTGATTATAATACAATTCATGCTTCAAATTTCAGTATTATACTTAATACTGAGAATAGCACCTCTCAGAAAATGAATCATTCACTTTTTATTCAGAAGTGAATCTCCAAACCAAAGAAGAAATTAGTACTGTTATCATTAATTCATGTTGATATTCATTTCGTTGGAAATAAAAATTACTTTTTCTTGTCAATCCCCAAATTAATTATCAAAAGGAAAAACCAAGGAGGCATAGATAATTATGTCAAATTAGAAAAGACTTAATTCGTAAGTACAAATAAACACTTCCAGTATAAATCAAAAGAATAATATCCATTTACTTAGTTAAAAAGGAAAAACTAGACTTTCCATATTCAGACACATTTTTACATAATTCTCATATGTCCACTACTTAAAACAACATAGTACTTTAGAAATATGATATATCTTTACTTTCATTAATAAATATATTACTATAAGATCATATTGGCTTAAGAATTTCAAAACACTTGAAATATAATCTCACTAAAGTTAGTAAAAGCAATGAAAGTAGTGGGATAATTTTTCTTATGAAGTAACATGTCAGAATAAATAATAACTTCATTTTTCACTGTCTGAACATTTAATTACAAAATTTAATGTAAATTGCTCTCTGCAGATGCAATGCAGAATTATGATTAGCATAGGTGTACAGGGCCTCATGATCAACATCTTGTTTACCTATGCCCATAAATAAAACCTTTAGAATTTTTGACCACTTTCCTCACAGTAGGCGTAATTCTAGTAAACTAAAGCTATACACTTTCCTGAAGTCCTATACACTTTCCTGAAGATGGGAATCCTTATAACTGAGCAACAGAAATTGACGCAAATTTTGCAAGGGCCTACTTAACACTCGAGAAACACATCAAACACTTCATGGTAGACAAGGTGTGAGTTCAGGAAAGTATGTCTGACAATGATCACAATCACAGTCGCAGTATAGATAAATTAGCTTTTGTTTCCACACAGGCTACCTCTAGCACCAAATGCTAGTTTCATGAACTCTGAAATCTATTCTTAAAGTTTCCTATGTCATGTTTTACAGTATCTCAGAATTTGACATGTCTATTTATTCCTAACACTAAGATTGATAAGTGTAATATATTCCTTATTAAATGCGAATTTTGAAATATTTAATATGTTTATTATTGACAGAATTTTTATTCACAGTTTACATAGTATGTAGTATGGCTGCAATGCCTTCACATTTTCAATAAGAATCTAATAAAATTTATTTATAAAAGATTATAAAGCCAAGATTTAGGATGATGGTATTTACAAGAACATGACAGATAACATATTTAAATAATAAAGTGATTTCAACATGCTGCTCAGTAAAAAGAAAAGCATACAAATAAATAAATACTTTATATCATGAGTTATCAGGAAAAACAAACTGAAAACCAACAAGAAGTGTACATTCTGCCCTCAAAGAACATTTTAGGATGCTTCATAGCGAAAAATGCTGTTTAGAAAAAGGAGATGCTTGAATTCTTAAACACACAGTTACTGTTGCTACCTGAATCTGTACAATCTCCATGGAAAACTGTTTGGCACTGTCTATCAAAGCAGACAATCCCTGTATGGCCTTGTTCCACATCCAAGTCTACGTGAAACAGAAAAGTAAATAAAGAAGTAGAATACGAAACTCAGTACAATATACCCACAGCATCACTGTTCATAACAATCCCAGACCAGAGACCATACTTATTGTCCACTAATGAGAAGAACAAATCACACCTGCATACAACATATAAATATCAGACAGTCCACATGTGCTGTGTTGAGCAATCTAGATACAAAAACACACTATATATGAGCCCATTTCTACAAAATTTTTCAACAGATATATCTTATGATTACACAAGGTAGACTATGTGGAGGCCATATAGAGGGAGGCATGGTGAGACTTCACTGAAGCTCAGTCTCTAACTATATTTCAACATAGGTAGCAGTTATCTATGTAAAAATAAACACTGTACTTACAATTTGCATACATTATTGTATGTGATATAATATATGATTTATAAATTTTAAAAAATGAATCAATAATCTTTTGAATTATTTTCTATTCTTGTCATTCCAACAAATCAAACATACATCTGTGTGGCACTATCGATTCAGGGAGGCCCTAGCCCAGGCTCCCGAATCCAGGAGGTCTGGCTACAGACAAGCCTGATCAAATTCGGACATGCCCCAAACATGTCCCAATAGTGGAACCATACAGGAGGAGGAATGGGCAACCAATGGGAAGGAAGAATGAACAGCGAATGGGAAGGAGGGATGAACAACCAAAGGGAAGGAGGGATGAACAGCCAATGGGAAGGAGGGATGAACAACCAATGGGAAGCGGCCATCTAATCTGGACACCAAGTAAACAGCTAAATGATTGGTGGCTGCTCTCCCCTTCCCCCTGAGTGGAGAGGTGGCCACACCTGATTGGATCCTGACCCTACATAAGCCCAAACCCATCCTGAATAAAGTTGAGTCTGCGGCCACCTCGTCCTCTGCCTGCTGCTTCTAGCCTGACTCCCAGGGTCTGGGTGGTGACCCCGCCAGCTTGCCCATTTGCCCCTGCCGTTCCCCACGCCCACCCCCGCTGGCCTAGCAGGGATTCGGCAACACATCTGTTACTTTATTTTTGTGTCTACGATATAGAAGAAAAAATTTATTCCATTTTTCCCATAATCATTGTGTGACAATTTATATTAACCTTGCATCTGTGTTTTGGTACACATGTGGCACTGTAAGGAATTGCAAGGTAAACAGCATAGTCTATCTGGTTTTGGATTTGGTTTGATTTTTGTTTTCATTTGTCATCTATTTCTGCTTTTTTTCATCATCTGCAGAGTGCTTATAATGCTTAAGCATAATTCAAATGGTTGTGACACTATTGTCTTTCAATGAGAAGAAAAAAAATCTATGTATACAGCATAGGTGTATTTTTTTCTTTATTATTATTATTATTATTTCCACTCATACAAACTTAACAGGTACACCGGTCCCCTCCCTTCCTCCACCTTCCCCTCACCCCTCTGTTCCCCCCTCCCCTCTCCCCTCCCTCCCTATCCCCCAGTGACTCCCTCCCAATCCCTGGAGCATCCTTTAATGTGCATGCCAAACTCTCCTCTGGGTCCTCCTCTCCAATGAGGTGCAGGGACCCAAGGACCTTTCCCAGAACCCTTTCCAGTGTTCCCCTTAAGTATAGGAACACTATTGTGGCTGTTTATCCCTAGCCTCCAAGGATCCTAGTGCCCTTAGTCCATGCTAGACTTTGTGGGGTCAATAATGTGTTGGACACAGTGCAGGTCGTGCAAAGTCCTATTATGATTGCTTCAGCCCTAACTTGTGTGGAGTATCTTGCATATCATTACTCCTCCCATTCTTGTGCTCTTGCAATCATTGTGTGATAATTTATATTAACCTTGCATCTGTGTTTTGGTACACATGTGGCACTATAAGTAATTGCAAGGTAAACAGCATAGTCTATCTGGTTTTTGGTTTGGTTTGATTTTTGTCTTCATTTGTCATCTATTTCTGCTTTTTTAAATGAGTGTATGCACAGACAATAAGGCAAAATATACATATTGATACACTCATATATACTACTTAATGTCACTACTTATTCAAAAATTACAGTTCTCCTCTATTTAGCTTTCCCTTGGTGGACAATGCATAAAATACAAAGTTTATGTGTAAAGGAACGGCATTATTACAACTCTTGCCTTTCTGTGTGTGTGTGTGTGTGTGTGTGTGTGTGTGTGTGTGTGTGTGAATTTGTGTTATTAGGTTTCTCAGTAGTAGAAGGCTTGGGGAAAGACAAAGAAGGAGCTAAGAATAAGGAGGTAGATTGATATCAATATAAAGCAGTTTTATAATGAACATTAAAGAATTTGTGTTTTTCTGAAAATAGAAAATTATTTTCTGGCAAAAACTAAAAACATGCAGCCATACTTTAAGATGATTACATGAATAGTCTGAAAATGTTTTCTGTAAAACACATTCAGATCACACCTTAGTAGAACTGGCCAAAAGATAACTGAAAATTTCCTTACAGTGGGATAAAAGAATGGAAGCATGAATTAATAAAGGGAGATGCATTATCATGGACAAGCTCCCAATACCTGGGAGGAGTCTGCCTCCCATGAATTGATTTTGCATCTACATTTCACACTGCAGGCAAGAAAACATAAGGGAAGGTGCATGCTACCTGCAGGTTCAGCATTTCTTTCCCTAAGAAAACTGGGGCTTTGCTTCCCCTCAAGGGATTTGTCACAGCTTACAAGTCATACCACTCTGATTTCTCTGACTTCAGATTCAAAATGGCACATATCTGGTGGAGATGGAACTTACATTAGGGAAGAAGATAATAAGTAGGTATTGGTAAGACATTTGAATATGTTCAACTTCCTGATTTCACTTCTTTTCACTCAGAACAGAGAAAGAACAAGGACCTACATGACAATCACTCAGAAGGAGCAGAAAGATACCTTTGGACAGGTAAGAGATCTGAACTACAGCTGGCAAACTGTGAATAAGAGAGTATGAAAATGTCTCATTTTTGCAGAATGTAAAAAGAAAAGATCAGGGTCAATAACAGTAGAAAATCGTTTGAAGTTACCCTAGACAATTTGTCCTGTATTGAGATAATGTCTCCAAAAATTACAAAAGAATATCTGAGTGAGAAAGAAACAAGAAGATAGTCGAATAGAAAGTTGCTGATCCAGGATGAGAAGAGCAGGACGTTGCTGTGTACTAATCAGTAACAGAAGCAGGAACAGAGAATGACTCAGATGTTTTCCACAGCTGGTGAAGCTGTGTCTGTATTTTCATCAACAAAAGTACAGAAATTCAGTAGAAGCGATGTGAAAATATAGTATAAAACAGAATGAGAAAACTTTTAGAATCAATTTACAACCATTTATTATGTCTTGTAACTTTCTTAGTATTGGTTTCTATAAAGGAAAAATACATAGAAAAAAGAACACAGTTTGAGGCAAAGGAAAAGAAATAAAAAACCTTTTGCACAACTTTATCTAGAACTACATACTACAAAACAGGCATCCCTAAGAAGATGGACAAACATGATGTACCATGAGAACAGAAATTTATACAGTTTGAGTGCTGTTAGAATTTTAAACAAGTGATGGCTTTTGTCTTACATTGTTGACCTACATACTTCCCAGTCATAGTTTTCTACATATATCCCAGACCCAGAAAATTAAGCGCCGTATGTACTCCCTAATAGGTGGCTCCTAGTACCAAACCCACCCAGCCCACCTTGAGGCACTCATAGGTAAATCTATGTATTACCTATAGTAATTGCAAGGATTATGAACAGGAGGGATGGGGTTGGAGGGCCACACCAGAAACAAGGAGAGAAGTGACCATGTTACAGTAAAGAAAATAGGCCTCCATCAAGGACTGCAAGTAAGTAATGTGATATCTGGTTAAGTTCACAGACATTCGTTCCTGATCATTTACAACTAAGGAGGTATGAACTCACCAGAAGGGGAGGGCATATAGTCCGGCAGATTAAAAAGTAACCAATTTGCAAATGGGTGATTGACCCCTCCCATTGCCTAATGCCATATGACCCTGCGATTCCACTTCTGGGTATAAGTATTACATCTACCCTTGAATGTGCTCTTATAATAAGACTCCAGTTTAACAGCTTTTTGTCTCTGGCCAGGGGGTGACATACAGTGCCCATCACAATGGAGTGAAGGGCATTGCAGGAGCAGCAAAACTGCAAAAGAAAATCAACAAACCACTATCCAGAACTTCAGAGACTCTACATCAACCACCTAGAACTAGGCCAGACTAATCTCTCCCCATCCTGAAGCTCAGGGACATTTGCGGAAGAGGGGGCGGTAAGAGTGTAAGAGCAAAGGATGGGAGGAGCAACGATTTGCAAGATACTCCACACAAGTTAGGGCCGAAGCAATCATAATTGGACATTGCATGCCCAGCACAATGTCCAACACACTATTGACCTCACTAAGTCTAGCATCTGCTAAAGGCACCAAGATCCTTGGAGGCAAGGGATTGACAGCCACAGTAGTGTTCCTATGCTTAAGGGGAACACAGGAAAGGGTTCAGGGAAATGCCACTGGGTCCTTGTACGTCATTGGAGAGGAGGGCCCAGAGGAGAGTCAGGCATGCACAAGAAAGGACTCTGGGGATTGGGGGGGGAGGCACAGGGGAATGGGGAGGGGGAAGGGGAGGGGGAGCAGGGGGTTTGGGGGGGAGGAGGAGGGAGGGAGGGAACTGGTGTACCTATTAAGTTTGTATGAGCTGAAATAATAAAAAATGTATTAAAAAAACAAAAACAAATTTTCAATGAACTACCAGGTTGAAGGACTACTGATTTGTCACATTTTGGGGGCAGTTTTCTCTGTTGCACAACAACATGACAAATTCCACAAATATCTGATGCTGTTTCCTATTTTAATGATCAAACAGCATAGGAAGGTCTTCTGTTTGGGGCTTATGATCAGGTCCACTGTAATCCTCTACAGGAGGTCCATAGATGGTCTCTGAGACAGTGCCTGCATGACATTTTGAATTAGTATTCTTCAGGTCTTATACTTTTAAATTGGAGAATCAGTCCCCACTACGAGCATATTTGCAGAGAAGTCAGCCCCTAAATGTAACTCAAGTGTATATTGTGACAGCTTTCTGAGTCCAGCAACAAAATGCAAGATTATTTCTAAATGTATAACAGGAAGAATTCCATCTGTAAGGGCTGGAAGAAAAGACAAAATGAGGAAACCATTATTTCTTAATCTTACAGAGCCATTCTGTCTACAGATCACCAGACAGTGAACAGTAAACATTTGATAGAATTTGCACATTCTAGTATGTGATGAAGATTTGGAAGGAGGAGTTTGGTGTCTGCAGGTGCACTGTGAGAGATTCCAATCAGAAAATCAGCATTTTATCAATGCTCAAAAGTTAAATATTGGGATAGAGTGCTCTGCTTTCAAGAATAAATAAAACTGGTGGAAGTAATAAGAAATTGAAGTAACTTTGGATTTATGAAGACTACACAAATATAATGGGGCCATTGCCTGAACATGTAGCTCTTGAAATGTAGTGTCACAAGAAACAAATTGACAGATAGCATTTAGTTTGTATCATCACTAAAATATAGTAAAAGTGTGCTAGCTGAAATAAAAAGAAGAAATGAAATCACAACAGATGGGCCTGTTCATAACTATACAGCATTTAAAACTTGGAAACTTGAATCATATTTAGGCTCATCAATTCTATTTCAATTAGTTATTTAGCTTTGCATTATCATCAGGTTCCTATGGATACAATAGGGAAATTAAAATGATGATAAAAATTAAAGGATAACAAACTGAAAAAATAAAAATAAAATACAATATTAATGACACAGGTTTAAAAGTTCAAATATAGCTATCAAGAGAAGATCAATACATGGTACCACTACAAACTGTAGGTTCTTAGAGATAAAGTTGCATTTTTTTCACATTACACTTCAGTGCAAAAGAATCATATAATAATAATACAAATGTCCATCTGTGTCTATGTCTGTGTCTACATGTGTCTCTGTGTGTCAGAGAGATAAAAATCAATCTGTGAGGCAGAACTAAGCTCAAAATCATTAAATAAATAGTAATCAAAAAATCTTAGTATATTATTATTATTAATATAATTACCTATCAAGAACAAAAAACCACTATAAATAAGTTAAAAGACAAAAATTACCTCAGGAAAATTTCTTAGTATCAGAATAAAAAGATGTTTTAATATATGAAGAGTTCTTACAAATCAGTTTCTAAGATTTCACCTTTCTCTAATATTTAAAAGACATTTATAATTCACAGAGCAAATCTTTATAGGTAGCAACTATACAAAAATTCAAATTCATATTTTTATGTCATGCAATTTAATATTCCATGTGACCTACCAAATTGATAAAGATGCAAGGAAAACATTGTGATGACTGTGTACATCTGTGGCTCTCCTTCTCTTCCTGGGCATAAAGCAAATGGTCTCTTTTCTGGAAAACAATTTTATTTCATGTATTTAAAAAAACATCATTAGCATTACCTTTTGACCTAGTGTCTACTTTCTACTAACTTATCAAAGGCAATAAAAGTTCTGACTAAGACAAATGCAAACATATATTTATCATGGCATCACTTTTAATAGCAAGATATTGGAAACAACTGACATACTGAACATTTGAAAAGTGATAAAATGCATGTTGACACATCACTTACTATTTTGGAAGCTTCCTCAGAACAGAGTGCAACCCCGATTCCATGTTTGTGTCTGTTTCTTAGTCTTTCTTTCCTAAGGTATGAAATGGGTTTAATTAAACTAATTCTGTTGTGCTTTGGGTAAGACCAAATACAAAGATACTGTGTCATGCATGCTGGATTAAGAAGTGTCATAAATAATGTTGGCTTGAATCAAATTTGATGAACTGCTCTAAAGACTTGTAAATAGCATTTAGTAGAATACTTTGTTCATTTCTGGTTTTCCCACCCAGTTTTGAATCCTTCCTTATGTGCTCTCTTTTTATCTATATCTGATATGCATTTGGAGTTGAGTCCTGGTGAGTGTTTGAGATTTGTCTTCCATCTGGGGAGATTGCTCAGTGGTGTACTGGTTACACTTCTGTGTTGCTGTGAGAGAACACCCAAAGTCAAGCAACTTAAGGGAGAAAGGGTGATTTATTCAGCTTATGGGTCCAGAGGGGTGATACAGTCTTTCATGGAGGAAAAAGAACAGCTGACTAACAAAAGCCAGAGGAGGCCTAGGTCACATCCATCCAGGGGATGAGACCTGCAAGACCACCAACTGATAGAGCAGACCCCTCCCAGAAGTAGGGTGGGACTAATCCACCTCCAGGTCCATTTCTTCTTCTAGCAAGGCTCCGCCTCCTAAATGTGCCTTGACCTTCCAAGCATACGAGCCTGTGAGGCACACATTTCAAACCATGACATTCCACCCCTGGTCCCAACAGGTTCCTTATCATCTCATTATGAAAACCATACTCAGTCCAGTTTTTGTTCCCCTCTGGATCATCACAAGCTGGATTTTCACTGCTTGTGGCTCTCACAGCATTGCTATTTTCCAAGCTCTCACAAGAATGGCCTTTTTGACCCTTTTGGTCTGATTGCAAAGATGCAAAGGCTTTCCCAGCACAAAGTCCACAAATTCCCCAAATTTCTTCCAACAAACAGTAGCAAAGATATACTAGCCACATTATGACAATTGCCATACTGCTGAGTACTAATTTCTCTCAACTTCACAAACAACAATTTCACAAATTTCTCTCAACTTCAAAGAACCTCATATTGTGGTACCAGATGTTCTTAATTGCAAAACAATACCCCACTATTCAGTATCAATTTCTGTGTTGCAGTGAGAGATTACCCAAAGTCAAGTAAAATAAAGGGAGATTTATTCAGCTTATAGTTCCAGAGAAGAGATATAATTTTTCATGATGGGAAAGGCATAGTTGGCTGTCAGAAGCTAGAGGAGGCCTCACATCTATCTGAGAGATTGAGAGTAACAAGACTGCTAACTGCTAGAGCACACCTCTCCCAGAAGCAGCATGGTATTACACAATCTCTCTGAGGTCTTTATTTGTCCAAGTTCTTGTATTTAGGAGTTGAAGATTGAAACCAGAACACATGTAGAGAATTAAGGAACAGTTTATTAAAGGAGAGAAAGAACAGAAATCACAGAAATGAATCAGTGAGGGGCAAGAGAGCCCTAGAAAGGTCATGGACCCCAGGCATGGAATTCATGAGGGGAGAAGGAAAAGTCATATAGGAACTCATGGATTCAGATAAGGAATCTTATGAAGGGTAAAGGAGCCGGAACTCATGAACTCCAATCATGGAGTCCCATGCGGGGCAAAGGAGTCAAAGTTGGCTACAGGGTCAGATCCATTTATAGGCTTAGGCAGGCCCAGGAAAAGTGGCTTTTCATCATTGGTTAGCTTCTGTTTCTGCAAGTCTGATTGAAGTTTTTGGTCCTTACATCTCATTGATCTGTTCGTATTGGGGTGCAACACACTTGATCTTGAGCTCAGCCTCAGGGTAGGGCTTCTCTACAATGGAGAACTAATCTCCATATCTTTCAGGGGGCTAGGAAAGTTGGAGATCTTATCTCTGTGAAGGATTAAAATTATGTGTGCATACACAGACACACACACACACACGCACATACACATGCACATGTGCACAGTTGAAGAAGTACAGAAGTCTTTATCACCAAACACTGTTTGAGTGGATGGGTAAATGGACCAAGTAATTAGGAGTTATCTAGCTCCAAGTAATTAGGAGCTAGAAATCACTTTTTGGCATAAAGATAATGTTGTGAAAAAAAGATAAATGACAGGCTGAAAGATATAATAACATTCCATAAGGATTCTCTCTTTCCACTAATAAATAAGCATACAACTCTGTAAAGTGAAAGGGCAAGGAACCAAAGTAATTCTCTAACAGTTATTCTTAAGAGTTCACATTACTTTAGTGCGCATGTCAACCTTCCACTAAAGGATGCTCCAGGAATTGGGGGCGGGCACTGGGGGGGGGCACTGGGAGAAACGGAGGGAACAGGGGAAAAGAAAGGGAAAAGGGGGAAGGAAGCAAGGGGATCCAGGGAGGGGTGGAGGGAGGGAGGGGAATGAGGTACTTATCAACTTTGTATGAGTGGAAGAAATAAAAAAAAAAGAGTTCACATTACTTACTGTCCAGGTGTTAGGCATGATCTGTCTAGCTTTCTTTTAACTCATTCAAGGAACTAGAACTTTTATTCATATTGTTATATGAAGGAGGGAAGCAATGCACATAAAAAATCATTGATTTATCCATAACCATACATGTAACAATCATCTGCACTAGAATCTAGACCCATGCAGTCTAACTTAGTCTAAGCTCCTTACAATATGCAGTTATCACTTTGTTACTGCAAAGATTCTTGTGATGATACCATAAAACCTACCTTTTTGAATCCTTACTTATCAAACTCTGACAGACACAATGTTTTCTAGCACATTTTGGTGACTGCTTGATAACAAAGCCTGAATTTAAAAGTCATACAATAATATTTCCTTTTAGGAGAGATACAAGAAAATCAAACCATACCTCTTGAGATTATAGACTGGTGAAAAACAATTGAAAATGACTGAGCATCTTTACATACACAATGAATTGGCCAAATGTTAGAGTTTTGACCATGATTCCTGTGGGCTGGACTCCAGACACACCTGGATGGGATTCTCCAGATGATTGTTGCCTTAGGGACATGCCTGTGAGGGATCGTCTTGCTTATACTAATAGATGTGGGAAGAAAGCCCACAGTGGGCAAGCGCATTCTCTAGATGGAAGGTTCAAACTATGTAAAGATGGATGGAGCAAACTAAGCAGTGCTTGATTGTGGATGTAATGTAACCAACCGTTTCAAGCTCCTGCTGCTGAAATTCCCCACAAAGCTGGAATGCAACTTAAAATTGCGAGTCAGTTAAACTCTTTCTCCCAGGCTGCACGTTTTGTTACAGCAATGTGTAATCAAATTAAAACAATTCCTTAAGAGGTTAATGATCTTGTGTTTTCCCAACTGCAGAATTTAAAAAGTAATCTGTTCTTGTTAGATGTGTGATTTTATGAGACATAAAATGCTTATTCACCTCTTAACACCTCCTTGAATTACCTTTTCCACATAAATGATTACTATTGGAATTTCCCCCTCCAGAACCTTGTTAAAACACAAATGCATTGCCCCATATTGTAGTTTCCTTAGCTACCTCAACACATTGCTGTTTATTAGATGGCTTAAAATTATAGGCATTTGATCTCTGACAGGGTGTACAAGTTACTCTTCTCTGTTGCTGTGAGACACCTCTCAGGCTCAAACAACTTAAGGGGGAAAAAAAGGAATTTTACCTGGCTTATGGTTCTAGAGGGGAGATTCAGTCCTTTATAGCAGAAAAGACATGGCCTCCTGGCAGTAGCTGGACATAACTTAAGTTGCATCCATCATGGAGGATACGAGAACTAAACTGTTAAATGCGAGATCAGATTTCTCTGAAAACGGGACTAACTAATTTCAAGGCCCACCCTCCTGTGACCTGCCTTCCTCCACCAAAGTTCCATCTCCTAAAGGTGCCATGACATTCCAAGCAACGACCAAGTGGGGATGACTTATATTCAAACCATGACACAGGGCTAGAAGTCAAACATGTGAAATAGCCTTCACTTAGTCAAAATCAAAGCTATGGAATCAAATTGTCTATTATTTGACTCTGCTAGTATAATTTTATAGAATGATTCCTTGTAGCACATAGTCTGTGTTTCCTCTGATTATTTTCAAAGCCACAGCGAAGCACCCATTGACTTACTCTGTCTCACATCTCTCTCTCTCTCTCTCTCTCTCTCTCTCTCTCTCTCCCTCTCTCTCTCTCTCTCTCTCTCTCTCTCTTACTCATACACACACACACACACACACACACACAATTTGCATTTACGTTCTAGGTCACTAATCTAGGACACTCATACAATCACAATATTCTTAATTTAATTATATCTGAAAGTCTGTGATGGGGCATGAATGTTAAAAGTTATAAGTGTTCGTTGGAAACCATTATTCAATCTACTCCATCTCAGAAGTGTGATTATTTTCAGCAATAGCAAGTCATATTAGCCTAAGGGAATGAGAGCTATAACAAACATATACTATTTGAAGATGCGGTGGGACTACAACACTTAGTTCAGTTAAAAGTCTCACAATTAAATGTGTGGTTGAGGCGCTGAAGTGAAAATTCAGACACTATGTGTTACCATGTAATATCCAAGTTGACCTTTTTTAAACTTGAAAATCTTAGCCAATATGTTTACATTGTGGAAAATTTGAACCATCTTTATGTTAATAGTTTTGTATTACTGTGACAAAATCTATGAGATGCATAACTCAAGTGGAGAAAGCTTTATTTTTACTTCTATTTCAGTGATTTATATCTGCAGTGAGCTGAGCCCCTCAATTTTGAGCCTTAATAAGACAGATCATCATGACAGGGAGAAGATGCAAAGCTGTTCACCTCATGGTGACAGGAAAAAATCAGAGACTTCATTTTACACAAAAAAGAAAAGCCTCCCTCAAACCCAGTGAGCTATTACATGAAGTCTGAGCCAACAGTATTCAATGGCCACTTTAACATTTCACCTCTAAACACTGTGAGGACCAAGCCTTCAAAATATAAACTTTGGTGGTGAGCTCTTAAGAGTCAAATCATAACACACAACACCCCTCACAGAACACAAAATATCACAGCAGCTTGCAAAGCAGTATGGCAGTTCCTAGACAGGTGAAACACAAAGTTACCATGTGACTCAGAAATTTCATTCTTAGGTACATAACCAGGAGAAACAGAAACACATAACTACACAAAATAGATACATAAATGTTCATTATCACATCTGATCTGTACTGGGCAAGAATGATGATAAATGACATTCAGTCAGCTGATGAATACATGAAATGTGGTATATACATTCCATAGAATACAGTATGTCAATAAAAAGAAACGAAGTACTGGTAAAAGTTATAAGATAGATGAGCCTTGAAATCATTGTGTTAAATGAAAAAATGAAATGAATTTATGTGCAATTATTGTTATTTCTAATCAATTCTTGGAAATGGCAAATTCACAACAACAAAAAAAAGATTATCCAGTGCTTACCAGGGACTAGAAAAGGAGAGTTTGAGAGGACTGAGGCTGACAATGGGTGTGAGCTTTCTTTGGGGACAGTGACAGCTCTTCAGCTTAGCAAATATACTGAAATCACTGAATCATGCACCATGAAATGGCTTAAATTGTAAGTCATATTAATCATATCCCAAAATTATCTTTAAAAAGGTATGTCAATGTTTTCCTTTTACATTAAAGTTTATATAATCAACAGAAATGGCCACTGTCTCTCCCTTGGTTACATAATTAGAAGATATAACTACCATTTAGCAACTAGCTCCATACCAGCATTTTGTGAGGGTAGCAACCTTTTAGCTTTCTCCAATTGGGTTAGGTCGAAAGTACTCCCATATTTCCATATTTAATGAAACATTACACTATTTTGTTAGCTCATTACAATCCATTTTATGCTAGTCTTGGGTCAATTATGTCCTTACAGGTATTTTCTTAATATTTAATGGCATAAATTTGTATATCATATTATTTATTAATGCATTTCAACTTATTTTATTAGAAGGAAAATTCCACAGTGTAGAGCGAATTTTTTGTAGTAATCCAGCCCCATTTTGTCATGTATCACTTTTGTCATGCATCACTTTCAGTCTTTCAGCTTCACATTTATATGTGTTGATTATAGCAACTGTCAGAGATGCTTGAAGTAGTACCCCACGCCCCCTCCTCTCATTACCACAGCCTTACTGCTAGATCAGGAGGAGACATGATCCAGCCCAATCATTAGGAAGTAATACAAACCCTTCGGTAATCAAAACATTGGGAACTTGTGACTTCAGGAGCTCCAAACACATTCTGCACAAAGAACAGATAAAACAATGTCCTGTTATGTTTATGGTCATCTCTAGGCAATTATTCACGACTCTGATAAAAACTGGCTGTAGGACTAAAAAAGCATCAGATTGAATAAATTCAAATATTCTTTTGTACAAAGGCAGGGATTATCTCTGAAACATTTTAACCAGTGGATATTTTTGATAATCATTAAAATCTGAACTGAGAGATCAAATGTGGTATTACCATAATGGCCAAATTTGAAAACCATTAATGCAAACTTTTATCTGATTCTCATGAATACCATTAATGCAAACTTTTATCTGATTCTCATGATGCCAATTAAAAATGCACGTGCTGATCAAAACAAAGGAATCTGAGGCTGTAATTAGGGCAATCATTAGAATGTAGACCTTCTGAAATCTTAGGGACTGACCATTCCGCTCTGCATTCTTTATTAAGACTGATAATGGCTCTTAGTTTGTGGCCACTGAACTAATCTGTACAAGATAGTATCATTCTCTCCCAGATGAAATATTGCAAGTAGGATCAATAATCTTCCTTTTGTTGTTTACATCCATGTTATTGAGAACTATGTATAATGTAGCTGCTCTAAATTATAAGTTCACAATACTTATTGGTTTGCAACACTGTGTGGACATTGAAGGATTAGGTATGCATTCCAGTAATCTGATTATGAAGAGGATATTTTTAGAGAAGAACAGCTAGCAATAACAGAACTCTGCTTGAGGGTAATATTGACCTTCAAAAACATATCATTTGGGCCAGGGAGGTGATTCTCATATAAAAGCACTTGCCATACAAGCCTGACACCAGATTTAAATCCTCAGAATGAACATCAACTCCACATTTTCTTTTACATGTACCCTATGACTTGTCCTCACTATCATATACACATACATGCCATTTATGAACTCTCCAAGCTGTGGAAGCTTTATGCTAAAATACTGGAACTGCCTGGCAAATGATGCCTATTCCTTTAATAAGGCATGAACATTCTGGAGTAACCAACCACTTCCTAATTAAATCTGAAGTCCACTCCATGGGAAGAAATACATGTCAGATACTGCAGAGTGATCAAAAGCCTATGTATGGTTAGAGTCACAGGTCCTACAAGGGAAGCTTTACTGATGTAAACAGATATGTAGCTAAACTGCCTAAATATTTTATACCTATTAGTTAGTGCAGCCCTTATTGCTAGTCAGATTAATTAATAGTGAGCACAACCAAAACAGGGAGTCATTACTGGTGACTGCTAAGTGCTTGTCTCTAAATGGGACATCTATGTAACTCTGAAATCTAAGAAACAGCATTGAAGTGAGAAAGGAAGGTTGTTGGAACCAGTGGATGGAGAGAAGTTCAGTGGGCACTGACTACTAGATTTGATATGTCCAGTATAACTTTGAACACATGGAAGCTGTGGCTGAGTATGGTACCTACAGAAAAAAAAAATAATACTATAAAATAAGGGAGGGACATAGATTGGGGGACTGGATAGTCAGGAAGGAGGAAGGGGAACCCATAAGACTGGTAATCGGATGAGAAAGAGAAATGAAGGTGCATAAGTGTGTTCACAGTGCATCGTACACAAGTATATGATATAGCCAAAATAAAAGTAAAATCCTGTTTTCTTTAGGATCCAATGTAAATGTCACTCCTTTAAACTTTCTATTATTACTAAGAAAAATGTAATTTATTCAATTATGTATGCCACTAGTACTTTTTATTATTTCAATTTAATTACTTTGTGCACACTATCTTTAAAGTGAATATGTACCTTCTTGAACTGAAAAGGTCAAGGTTAATAATGAAAGACTCATCTAATAAACGAGTTAAGACTGACAGCCATATACTCAGGCTGCCTGGAGGAATCAAGACAGGATAGTTTTCCTTTAGTTCTCATGTTCAATGAGCACTTTTTGAAGTGTTTATTCCTTTATAATTCTTTAATTCCCATTACAATAAATTATATAGCATTTTTCAAGATGATTGTGTTATTTGATAATAATATTCAGAGATTTATTTTATTGATTTCCAAATGGTTCATCGTTCTGATTCACAGGCAGTAAATATGTAACAAAAAATTCACATAAACAAGAAACTCATGGTAATATAATGAAACAAAATAATCAATAAATTTAGTCAACATATAACATATTCACTTATCTGTTTAAGATATATTAAAGCATAATACTATGAAAAAAAACACTTGCATTCTGGAATAGATGTTAAGATATTTTTCCTCTATAAGTTCATGAACTATAACAAATTTAAAAGATTTGGAGCTCAAAAAAAGGACTAAATCAAAAAAATTCATTAGCTTAAATAATTTTAAAGGAAATAAGATTGGTCACTCTATTGTAGAATATTGTTACTATTAATTTCAGTGGCTGGACCATCCATCATTTACTTTTTATAGTCATGCTAAAGTATATGCCTATATCTTATCATTAAAATGTCTCATAAAAGAAATGTTAGAATCATCAACAATTTCATCTCAAATGTATATTCTCATTGCTTAGAATTTAGGTTAGGATTTGCATGAGGCCATTATCGAAGTCTTCAATTCTCTATGTTACATTTAAAGTAATTTTTCATCAAGGATTCACTTAATCTATACTGATGGTTTGAGTGAGAAACAAAACTATGAAAATTATATATTCAACTCATATATAATATATTTCCAAAAATAAAACTTGGATCCAATTTTACAGTTGAAAATGTCTATTTTATAAAACAGAAGGGATAGTTTTCAAAAAGAATAGCATGTTGTGCCAAATTAGTAAAAACAATTTTATTGTTTTACCTGTATATTGTTTTACCTGTATATTAATAGAAAATCAAAAAACACAGGGAAAAATTATTTAACCTTCTTCTCTTTTGACAGAATAAGTTTAATTTGCTCCACAGGCCTCTGAAAACAAATTTGGTTATCACTGAGATGAAACTCCCAATCATGAATGCTATAAGGTATGTAAGACCTATGGAAAAAAAATTACTCTCTGAATGGGTTCTAAGCCGCTTCCTTAATGGCAGGGAAGCCAGGCCTGGTACTGCAAACCTATCCAACTAATAATTGAAGAGGAATATATGGAAAGGAACAAACATCCTAGTGCTCATTATAAAAGATTGATAATATGACACCATCTAAATAGTCCTCTTTTTAACCCTTAGATAGAACAGTTCTCAGAGCTCAAACAAGTTGCTCCTTATTACAATGGAAGACACATAAGGCAGAAAACCACATAAGGAATATCAGCAAACCAGAACTCAGCCCTAATCAGCCCATCAAAATCGTACCTCGAGTCCCTTGCTTCCCGCCCGCATCTCTGCCCCACCGCCGCTCCCAGTCCTCCATCCCAGGTGAGTTCGCCCAGGCCCCCAGGTGGCCCCGGGTCCCAACAGCACCCAGGCTGCCTCCAGTTTTTGCCTGGGCCACGCCCCAGGCCCCAGCCCCTTGCTTCCTCCCGCCTGCCTGTCCGCCCAACCAGACAGGACTTACATTCCTTCATCCCTGGAGCTTGGGTGGGCCACTAAGCCAAGTTCCAGGTCCCAGGTGAAGAATTCTGCCATCAACATCAGCCCCTATGCCTCTCCGGCCCAGTGGGGACCCAAGCAGGTGGTCCACGGAAGACACACTGCTACTCAGAATTCAATAGAGTCCAAAGGAAACTCAAGCAAAACTCTAAGGCACAAAGGCCATACAACTGAAGCCCTCCACAATCATCCTATCACATGGGAGAGATTCTTCACATCCAGCCGAAAGATAAGTAAACCTCCTTTTTTTCACCTTACTATTCCTTTCTGGTATTAATCGCTGTAGATCAACTTTTCCATACACCCACCCCAAAAACATACAACTCCAAGAAGTACACCACTCACTCTCACATATCACCAAGATCCTAAATCGTAAAAGTGCACTACCATACTACTATTCACTCTCTGTCTACTTAACCTGACTTAACTGATGTACTAACAGCCTAACAGCCTAATCTAGGAAATAACAATAACAAAAGACAAATATACCCAATCCAAGGTAAGCACTAGTAATAACTGCCCAAGTGTAATAACACCAACTAAATCAGTTCAGTCAAAAAAATAACTGAAAGGTCCTAAGAAATAAAACAACGCCCAAGTCAAAGTGCAGATCCATGAGAAACAAAACCCAAGAAGACCAATGTCCCACCAAAAGAATTAACCCCATAATGATGGATTCCAACCAGTACAAATTCACAGAAAATAGCCAAGAAAGCCAGACCCAAGATAATGACTTTCATAGTATGATCATTACCATGATCAATGCTATGAAAGAAGAAATCCAAGAAGAGTTAAAAAACTGCATCAACCACTTTGAACAGGAACACAACAGGCACTTGGAGGAGTTCAGAAAAATAGTTCAAGAAACAAAAATAGGCATAGAGCAGTTAAAACAGTCTCAAGCAGAGCTTAAAATTGAACTAAAAGACAACCTATCTTCAACCCAAAACTCAACAGAGAGTCTCATCAGCAGAACTAACAAAGCAGAAAATAGAATTTCGGATCTTGAAGACAAAGTGGGAGAATTAACCAGCTCAATGGAAGAGATTGTTAAAGCCAAAAAGATACTTGAGAGGAACATTCAAGAGATATGGGACACCCTGAAGAAGCCTAACATGCGCATTCATGGAATACCAGAGCAAGAATCACAAAATACCACACCTGAGGAAATTTTTCAAACTATCATCAAGGAAAACTTCCCTCAATTAAAGAATGAAAGGCCCATCCAAATACAAGAGGCATTTCACACTCCAAACAGATATGACCAAAATAGAAAATTGCCACAGCAAATAATAGTCAAAGCACTCCACATTCAAGACAAAGAAAAGGTTCCGAGAGCTTCAAGAGATAAAAAACAAGTCACTTTTAAAGGTAAGCCTATAAAAATAACAAACTATTACTCAATGGAAACAGTAAAAGCAAGAAGAGCTTGGAGAGACGTACTTCAAGTATTAAACGAGCAAAAATGCCAACCCAGACTGATATACCCGGCAAAACTATCTGTCATGAACGAGGGAAAAAGAAAAGTTTTCCAGCACAAAGACAACTTGAAAGGATACATGTCTACCAAACCAGGCCTTCAAAAAATGCTAGAAATGATACTCAAAATTGAAGAAAAAGCAAGCATATCCAGGAGGACAGAAGGGAAGTATAATACCACCAAAACATAAATGTCAAACAATATGCTTACAAAATCCATTAAACATAAAAAATGTCCAGAATTAAAAATAATTTCTCCATTATAACATTAAATGTCAATGGTATTAACTCACCAATCAAGAGACATAGATTACAAACTTGGATTAAAAACCACAATCCATCAATCTGCTGCCTTCAGGAAACTCATCTCACCACAAAAGATAGGCACATCCTAAGAATGAAAAGCTGGTCCAAAATTTTGCAAGCTAATGGAATCAGGAAACAGGCAGGGGTAGCAATTATGCTTTCGGACAAAGTGGACTTCAAACCAAGAAAATCATAAGAGACACAGATAGATACTACATTGTAGTTACAGGTATAATTCAACAGAAAGACTTCACAATACTGAATATATATGCACCCAATACGGGCCCCTCCTCATTCATTAAGGAAACCTTAGAGCGTCTAAATCAAGAAATCAATCCCCAAACGATAATTCTTGGGGATTTCAACACTGCCCTCTCAACATGGGATAGATCAACAGGTCAAAAGCTTAACAGAGACACTTTGAAACTTAATCAAACCCTGAAAGAAATGGACCTCACAGATCTCTATTGAACTTTTCATCCACGCACCAAATAATACACATTTTTCTCAGCAGCACACGGAACTATCTCCAAAATAGATCACATATTGGGCCACAAAATGAATCTCCACATATACAAGAAAGTTGAAAGTATAGACTGTGCCCTACCAAACCACCACAGTCTAAAGCTTGACACCCACAACACAACAAACAACAGAAAATACACTAACTCCTGGAAACTTAACACTATGATGCTGAATGAGAATTGGATTCAGGGAGAAATTAAAAAGGAAATTCAAGATTTCCTGAAAAAGAACAATAATTAAAATACAACTTACCAAAAATCTCTGGGACACAATGAAAGCTGTCCTAAGAGGTAAGTTCATAGCTCTTAATGCCTACATCAAAAAAATGGAAACATCAGAAATAAACAACTTAACAATGCAGCTTAAAGCTTTAGAGAAACTAAAGCAATACGATCCCAAAAGCAGCAGAAGAGAGATTAGCAAAATAGGGGACAAATATCTGACATCGAGATTAGGAAAACAATACAGAAAATCAACCAGTCAAAGAGCTGGTTCTTTGAAAAAACCAATAAGATTGATACACCCCTAGCTAAATTAACCAAAAGCAAAAGTGAGAAAACCCAAATTAACAAAATTAGAAATGAAAATGGAGTTATCACTACTGATACCCAAGAAATCCAGAGAATTATAACATCATATTTCAAAACTTATACTCTGTGAAATATAACAACACGAAAGAGATGGATGAATTCCTAAGTAAACACAACTTACCTAAATTGAATCAGGAAGTAGTGAATTATTTAAATAGTCTTATAACATATAAGGAAATCGAGGAAGTAATCTCGAATCTTCCCAACAAAAAATGTCCTGGACCAGATGGATTCAGCGGTGTGTTCTACCAGACATTTAAGGAGCTAATAACACCAATATTCCTTAAACTGTTCCATCAAAAGGAAGGAACACTACCTAATTCCTTCTATAAAGCTAATATCACCTTAATCCCAAAACCTAATAAAGATACACTTAAAAAAGAAAACTATAGGACGATCTCTCTGATGAACACAGATGCAAAGATTCTCAACAAAGTCTTAGCAAATCGATTCAAAAACATATGAAAAATATCATCCTTGGGGATCAAGTAGACTTTATTCCAGGCACACAAGGTTGGTTCAACATATGCAAATCAATAAATGTAATTCATCATATAAACCAGTCCAAAGTCCAAGACCACATGATACTCTCGATAGATGCAGAAAAAGTGTTTGACAAGATCCAACAGCCTTTTATGATCAAAATCCTAGAGACAGTTGGAATGCAAGGAACCTTTATCAATATAATAAAAGCTGTATAAAAAAGCCTTCAGCAAGGATTATACTCAATAGGGAAAAACTTGAAGCATTCCTGCTTCGATCAGGAACTAGACAAGACTGTCCATTCTCACAACTTCTATTCAATATTGTACTTGAAGTATTAGCTGAAGCCATAACACAAGAAAAGGGACATAAAAGGAATTCAAATTGGCAAGGAAGGAGTCAAGCTATCCCTATTTGCAGATGACATGATCTTATACCTGAGTTATCCCAAAAACTCAACCAGGAAGCTCCTGGAACTAATACAAAAGTTCAGCAGAGTGGCAGGATACAAAATACATGTACAAAAATCAGTGCCCTTCCTATATGCCCAGAATGAAAGAAGTGAAAAAGCTCTGAGAGAAACAATCCCATTTACTATAGCCCCTAAAAAAATGAAATACCTTGGTATAAACCTAACCAAGGAAGTAAGAGAGCTTTACGATGAAAACTTTAAAACCCTAAAGAAAGAAATTGCAAAACACACCAGAATGTGGAAAAACCTCCCATTTTCCTGGATTGGCAGAATCAACATCATAAAAATGACCATCCTACCAAAGGCAATATACAAATTCAATGCTATACCAATTAAAATCCCAAAGCAATTCTTTAAAGAAGTTGACCAAACAATCTCAAAATTCATATGGAGGCAGAAAAGACCCAGGATAGCAAAGACAATCCTGAATAACAAAAACACTGCTGGAGGTATCACCATACCAAACCTTAGTCTATTCTACAAATCCACAGTTATAAAAACAGCCTGGTACTGGCTCCAAAATAGACACACAGATGAATGGATAAGGGTTGAAGACCCAGATATAAGCCCACAAAACTACAGCCATTTGATCTTTGCAAAGGGGCCTAAAAAATCCAATGGAAAAAGAACAGTATCTTCAACCAATGGTGCTGGCAAAACTGGATCTGAACATGCAGAAGATTAAAACTGGACCCTTACTTGTCACCATGTATAAGAATTAATTCCAAATGGATCAAGGACCTTGATACAAGGCCAGAGACTATAAAAATCATAGTTGGAAGGGTAGGGAACTCCCTCGAGCTGATTGGGCTAAGCCAACAGTTCCTAAACAGACATCCAATGGCACAGTCACTGCTACCAACTCTCAACAGATGGGATCTTGTGAAATTAAAGAGCTGTTCAGATAAAGAGATTGTAACACTAGCACAAAGGCCACTCACAGAATGGGAGAAAATCTTCACTAACCACATATCTGATAGAGCTCTATTATCCAGAGTGCACAAAGAACTTAGAAAACTAAACACCAAGGAATCTAATGGCCCAATTAAAAAATGGGCCCTGGAACTTAAAAGAAACTTTACTAGAGATGAAATTAAAATGTCTAAAAATATCTTAAAAAATGCTCCACACCCTAGCTATCAGGGAAATGCAAATCAAAACTTCCCTGAGATATCATCTCACCCTGGTTAGGATGGCAAAAATCCACAATATAAACAACACCAAATGTTGCAGAGGATGTGGAGAGAAGGGAACTCTCCTACATTGCTGGTGGGAATGCAGGCTCATACAGCCACTCTGGCGAGCCGTCTGGAGATTCTTAAAGAAATTAAAAATTGAAATGCCATATGACCCTGCTATTCCACCTTTGGGAATAACCCCCCATACAGCAAAAATTCACCTTGATAGCACAAGCACAACCATGTTCATAGCAGCACTGTTCACAATAGCAAAGTCATGGAATCAACCCAAATGTCCAACAGTTGATGAGTGGATAAGGAAAAGGTGGTACATCTATACAATGGAGTACTACTCAGCCATCAAAAATGATGAATTACTGGAATTTGCCGGGAAATGGATGTTATTAGAAACAATTATATGAAGTAAATATCCCAGACCCAAAAAATTAAGTGCCCTGTGTACTCTCTAATATGTGGCTCCTAGTACCAAATCCACCTAGAGACACTCAAGGATAAATGTCTGTAATACCTACAATAATTGCAAGGATTATGAACAGGAGGATGGGGTAGGAGGGCCACACCAGAAACAAGGAGAGAGAGGACCATGTTACAGCAGAGAAAATAGGCCACCATCAAGGACTGCTAGTGAGTAATGAGACAGCTGGTTAAGTTCACAGACTTTCCTTCCTGATCATTTACAACTGATGAGGTGTGATCTCACCAGAAGTGGAGGTCATATAGTCTGGCAGATAAAAAGTAACCATTTTGCAAATGGGTAATTAACCCCTCCCTCACTATGGTTTCCTACTTTTATTACATCTACCTTTGAATGTGCTGTTATAACAAGACTCCAGTTTAAAAGCTTTTTGCCTCTGACAGAGGATGACATACAATGCCCATCAGGATGGAGTGAACGGCATTGCAGGAGCAGCAAAACTGCAAAAAAAAATCAACAAACCACAATCCAGAACTTCAAAGACTCTATATCAACCACCTAGAACCAGGCCAGACTAATCTCTCCCCATCCAGAAGCTCAGGGAAATTTGCGGAAGAGGGGGCGGTAAGATTGTAAGAGCCCAAGGATAGGAGGAGCAATGATTTGCAAGATACTCCACACAAGTTAGGGCCGAAGCAATCATAATTGGACTTTGCATGCCCTGCGCAATGTTCAACACACTATTGACCCCACAAAGTCTAGCATTTGCTAAAGACACCAAGATCCTTGGAGGCAAGGGATTGGCAGCCACAGTAGTGTTCCTATGCTTAAGGGGAACACAGGAAAGGATTCAGGGAAATGCCACTGGGTCCTTGTACATCATCGGAGAGGAGGGCCCAGAGGACAGTCTGGCATGCACATTAAAGGATTCTTCGGGGATTGGGGGTGGGGGGGAGGCACTGGGGATGGAGAGGGAGGGGTGAGGGGAGAGAGAGCAGGGGATTGGAGGGAGGAGGAGAGGAGGAGGGAGGGAGGGAACCGGCATACCTACTAAGTTTGTATGAGTGGAAATAATAATAAAAAATGTTATAAAATTATGTGGGTATCATATCAATGACCTTTGATCTTGTCTACTTATCAGAGATTGATGACAGGAGAGTAAGAAATCTGACAGAAGAAAATCTGACATTAATGTCCGTGGGTAGGCATAAGGTAGAAGATACACAGTGAACAGGTATGAGTTTACTGTGCACTAGAGAACATGCCCAATGGAAGGGGCATGGAATATAAAACCCACAAAACGACAACCATCTTATCCAACTTTCTTTGGAAAACACCTCAGGAATGGGATAAGAATGTAGCTTATACATAAAAAATAGACTGCCAACATAGCAGCAATATGTTTGACTGCATGATTGTTCTTAACTTTAAAAAGCTAGTTTTCATAGTTTTTCAATGTCCAAACACTAGTAATATGCAGTGTTATTGAGTCACTTATGTGAAACTGTTCCTTGAGATCAATCAGCACTTATTGTGATAAATATTGTGAAAAATATTGTGACAAAAAAAGTTACTTTAGATTTTTTCTGCACTATATAGATCAGAGGCTTTTGTTACAGACATAGATGCTTTTAGTGGGTTTTGGTTTCTGCTTTTTAACTAGCTTAGCACTTTCATTCAAATGTTTTTGAAATAACCAGATCTGCATACAAGGAATTCCATGTAACATTGAATGTAACCTCGGGGCACACTTTTGAGAGGAGTATGTGCCTGGAGTGCAGGGCTGGGAAAGTCATAACTTTGAGATCCATTCATTATATTGTACAAGACAGCATCCAGATGCATCCTACCTTACAAGACACTGAAACAGCCTTTCAATGTACAGCTGATATATTTAATTTGAGGAATCACTGAGTAAAGAATAAGTAGCCATTAGGACACCACACATTTATCATAATAAAGAACTTCATATAGTACTCATGACCTCTATAAGTGACAGGTGAGATTGAGTTGAAAAAGGTATCACTTCATTAGCACCTTGATAAATTTTGTTTTATATCTGTAAATCAAATCCCTGTAGGAATGGAAGATAAGGTCTTAGATGGAAACCTTTAGAACAGGAACACTGCATGTTTCTTACTGTTGAAATAAATTACCTCAGAATACATATCTTATATTATGGAGTCAGAAGTCAGAAGTAAATCTTACTCACTGGGGTAGAATCAGTGTCAGTCGCCAGGGCATATCCCTGCTCAGACACGAAAGGAAACAGTCTGTTTCTTTATCTTAATTCTAGAAGGATTGCATTTCTTGGGTTAAGTCTTTTTATATTGCCTTTTTTCAAATTCTCTGTCTCTCACTCCAATTTTGCTTTTAAGGATGCTCATGATGAGAGTGGGAGCACTACTAGGATTATAAATTCTCCCTTTGTGGTTATTCTTAA